>JAECWU010000127.1:0-1426000 GCA_018150985.1 Chymomyza costata | reverse complement strand
ATAACTAATCATTTATTTCTTCATATATGGTTAAAATTTGCTTATAATTGCTTCATGTGTGTGTGTGTGTGTGTGTGTATATGTTTCGTGTATCTTGCAACTGTTTGCCGCGCTTCCTTAATGTAACCAAACCAAACCGCAGCACATAATTATTAAGTATATATACATACATATATTTGCCATATCATTAGCCCAACATTTTCCAACAGTTCATAAACCAGAGATTAAAGTTATAATAGTAACAATAATATTAAGTACGTACTTATAGTGTATGTGCTGATGATGTACATATGTGCCATAATCATATTTTATGATTTATTAGGCTCTCATTTATATACTTTTGTCTTTGGGCACATTTTAAGCAGCATTAGAGCAAAGTCTTTCGAAGAAAACTTCCTAGATCCGTCAGAGTATGCCAAATTCGTTGCTCTGAATATTTTGATTTTTCTGTATTTTTTTTTTTTGTGGCTTTTGTTCGAATCATAAAATGCTTTTCGCAGTACGTAGACAACAATAACAAAAGCTTGCTAGTAACAACAAATGACTTATGATGTTTCTTTACCTGTTTCTCGAGGTATTCGAAAGAGTGTGTCCCTCTTCTGTCTTTGCGTCTGTCTGTTGCTCTGGCTCAGTGTGTACATTGCACTTTTACTTTTCTTATTGTCAACGCGAAATGTTTAACAAAAAAGAAAAAATATTGTAAAACTGACTGTAAAAAAAAAAAAAAACTTTCCCATTTTTGTACAACCTTTCAGAGCTTTTGGGATTGTTTTTGTGGTTTGCTGCTGCCGCCTCGCAAGACGTGTATTAAACTTTTATTATACATATAATTTAATTTCGTTGTAAAATTTTTAGTAACTCGTAAATTACATTTTTTTTTTATTATTATTATTATACATTGTACCAAAATGATTACCACTAGCAAGCAAATAAATCTAGTCAGCACCTTAAGATCGGTGAAAACTTGAACACCATGTGGGGAACCCTCTACAGTAGTAACTACTACTAGTAGTAAAATTTTCCAACTCTACATATGTTGTTGTTGTTGTAATTTTTACTTAAACGCGCATGCGTGTGTATTTATTGTTATAGTTTTGTTGGTAAGCTTTGTTAGCTGCTATTTAAAATAACATCAAATATTTTTAGTTTGAAATTTTTTAGTGTGTGTAATTTAAATTAATTTGCTTTAATAAATTGAACAAATTTTCAAACATTTTCAACCGAGGCAGCCGCAAATGTGGAAATTGCGTGTGAGCTTGGGATGCAACAGAAGATGCCCCTAGACCGTACCCAGACCGGCATACTGGCGACACGAAAAAAAGAAATAGTTTTTGTCTTATAAAATGTAAATTGATTTGTGACCCAAGCTGAAACCAAGTGTTGTATATACCTATATAATAATATACATATACACGCAGAGGGAAACCATCAATTAGAGATCTAAATCAGCGCCTCGCCCGCCTAGGTCGACTCAAAAATGTGTGGGATAATAAGTAATCTTCTGCGACGGCAAACGCTACTCAACACTATCCCAATACTATAATTGTTGGTTTTGCGTAATCTGAGCTCTCTAATAAGTCAAGAGGTAGATCAAGGCTAGTTTGTTGCCTCATTTCTTTGGATTTTTGAATCTGGCAATTATTTGCATTTACTGGCTTCCTAATTGAAGTTTACCAATGCTTTGAATTGATTATTTAAAATTGGTAACTTGGATTAACAAAAATCGTACTAGACATTGTCTTCATCCGATAAGCCGATTTTAGGGGCTTTCGAGAGAAAAATCCTCCGACGTATCCTTGGACCGATAAATGTGGAAGGTGATTTTCGTATTCGAATGAACCACGAGTTGTAGCTCAGCGCATACAACTACAACGTCTGCGCTGGCTAGGTCATGTTGCACGAATGGATGAAAATGCTTCAGCCAAGAAGGTATTCGAGCGGAAATCACTGGAAGGTCGACGACGACAGGGACGCCCGCTTCTGCGATGGGAAGATCAGGCAACGGAGGATCTTCGTAGCCTTTGGATTGCCAATTGGCGCCAGCAAGCACAGGACAGAAACCGCTGGCGTAGGATAATTTCTGCGGCCAAGACCGAAAACCGGTTGTAATGGCCAAATTAGTAGTAGTAGTACTATGTTTTGAATTTGGAGCTCTTATCTTTTTGACGGTTTCGTAATTATGTGGATTTGTGTACTTTGGGTCGCTCTTAAAGTGTTGACCGAGTACTTTAAAAGTGTTTCCTGTTTCCTTAAGCCCAGCCCATAATACAAAAGTATACCATAAACTGTATATCACAACAAGTTTCACTTGTTAAAACAAAAGCAACAACAAATTTTGTGAACACAGCAAACTTTGGAGTGCTGGAAACTATTTACATCCAAAAAGCTGTATTCCCTAGGAAGAATAGCACGACGTATGATCTTGGGCACGACAAATTCTCTACAATACTCTTTGATGCATGTTTGGCATACTTTATCAAATTTCTGTTCCTCTAGAAAATTCTATATGGCTCATCTGTGCAACGGGTGCTTTTTTTTTGGTTATTCTAGACATGCAAGGTTTTTTTTTCTTTTAAGCGCAACCTTCTTTGCTTCTTTTAAACTGCCCTCGTATGTAATTTGTCTTTGATGCATGTTTGGCATACTTTATCAAATTTCTGTTTCTCTAGAAAATTCTATATGGCTCAACTGTGCAACGGGTGCCTTTTTGGGAGATTCTAAGCGAGCAAAAGTTATTGCTGAAATAGCAAGGCTTTTCGTTTTAAGCGCAACCTTCTTTGCTAGGTCAACTACTTTTTAAACTGCCCTCGTATGTAACTGTAATGTTGGCGACACCAACAAACTACAAACAACAAAAGTTGACCAGTCGCAGTACCGCACTTGACATTACTTGACTTAATTTACGTGGGAAAATAATAATATACCACAAAATACTACACCGAAACATTTATTATTATTATTTTCTTGTTGTTGCTGGGGAACATGAAAAAGAATTAAAAGAGTGGACCAATGTGGTTATGTGTGCAAGCAAACAACTCTGTGCCAGAGTCGGTCAACATGCCGCAGTACCAGAACCGGAAATACTATGCAAAAATGTTGAAGGTGCGCCTAAAAATGCGACTCCAAATCGGGTGATGAAAACAATGGCGCTGGCAGCAGCCACAATTTGTGGCAACAACAACACAAAACACTTGTGAAAACAACTGTCTGTGATTTCATGAAGATATTGTTGCTGCTGCTCATTCAGCTTGTTCTGTCGTTTTCTTATACCCTGTACAGAGGGTATTATAAATTTGGGCAATACATGAAACTGGTTGGCAGAACTGTATCCTCTTTAGACCAAAAGGCGACCAGAGACCATATATCTAGTGAGACGAAATTTTCATCAAAATATACTACTTGACGTTTTGTTCTGCTTGAACTACTAAATTTTTTTTAGAGTATTCCATTGTCGAGCAATGCCTCGAATTTTACAAATTGTTTTCGTTGCTTTTATTTTTGCTTGACACACTCACCTATATTCTGCGCCAAAGTGCTGCCACTGTGTGACGTCAGCAGAAGCAGCAGCGGCAGCAGCAACTTCAGCGGCATTAGCAGCGCCATCTGGCGTCCGCTCAGCTGCATGCGTTGCATCTTGTGCTTTGTTGTTGTTGGTGTAGCCTCTAACTGCTGCAGCGTCAGCCTTTTGCAGGCTTTTCTTTTTGTTTTTGGACTTTATTCGTTGTTTTGTGTTTTTTTTTTTTTTTGGTTTGGTTTGGTTTGCGTTTTCTTAGAATTTGGCTATTTCTATTCTTTTTGTTTTTTTTTTTTTTTGTGCCGTTGTCAACACAATTTTGGGTTCACACTCTGCCGGCGATTTTCTTAGTGTTTTGGTTTTCTTTATGTTTTGTTTGGTTATGCTAAAGTCCAAACCAAAAAAAAAAATTATTTAATTTGTTTTCTTGTTGTTGCAGCTACAAAAACACAACAACTTTACATGCGTCATCAAGTGAAGAGAAAATTGAAAAAAAAAGGATTGAATAAGCATATTATTTTAAAAGAGCGTATAATAGAGAAAAAAAAGTGAGAGAAAGAGATTGAGCGCAAGAACCGTTGTACAGGTGAAGCGCTTGAAAAGTATGTCACCGTTATACGACGCGCGTCAAAAGCGGCAGGCAAAAGGCCCGAAGCCACTTGTTAGCACTTGATTTTGGCATGCACATACATATGCACATTTCTATGTACAACATGCATGTACACACTATGTATTTACGCATATAACTGAATATCCTTTAAGCACTTGAAAAAAAAGCAACAAAAAAAATTGCACTGCGCGCCGCGTACCGTTAAAATGTCTCTCGCACACAAAAGAGAAACCCAAAGGATTGCAACAAAAACAATAATAAATAAATAATAAAAAGTAACAACAATAACAAAAAACACGTCAACGACGCACATGCGCGACGAGCTACTTTTGCTGAGCGCGTTCAATGGCAAATAAAACTGCAGGCGCCTCGGCCAACAGCAGCCAAGCTTCAAGCGCTGCGGCTCGTACGAAGAAAGCAATAAACCGAGACAAAACGAAATAAAACGAAACGATACGAAACGAGCTGCTCTTTCACTTTTAACACTACACACCACTACGCGCGCTCTCTCGCTGTGTAAAACTCTCTTTCTCGCCGTAAGCCTTGGCGCTGACTCCAGCTTGCTTTATTTTTCTTTCTTCTTTTTGTTTTGTGTTTTTCTTCAATTAAAATATATTGTGTGCTTGTAACTTTTAACCAACCGTCGTCTTCTGCAGCTCTGAAGCAACTGAAAGTTTACGCCACTGCGCTGAGGGTCTTGTAAGTTGCTGCCGCCAGTTAGACAGCGTCAGCGCCGACGCCAACGTTGACGCGTCGTCGTCTTTTGGCGCATGCGCAATACGTGCGTGCTGCTTGTTGCGCGTTGTTGTTGTTGGGTTGGTTTCATTGCCAGCTTGTTGCGCGCTGCCTCTGCCGCCGCCTTACACTTGTCGTTCTCTCTGCCACCCGAGCAAGTGCCTTGGACTTTGCCACACAGCAGAACTGTTTCTTTATACCCTGCGCTAAACCTATGCGGTTATGAGTATTTTCATTTCGTTCAATAAGCCAATAAGTAATAGTAGTAATAATAATAAAGTGTGAAAAATTTAAGTTTTGATTACGAAATACTTCACAAGATGAGCAAGATCACCTATCCGGAAATTTGTTTTGATCTTCTTATGACGACCAAAAGAATAACAATTTTTGTCGTTACTCATTTAAAAGAAGGTATAAAATATCATTAGCATAATTTTTATCGTGAGTGCGCAAGTAGCTTATATCTTAAAAGGAAAAATTTATTGATGATTAAAGTTGGTAGTGGGGAATGTAAAATATATACTCTTCAGCATCTTGGTGTTCCTTTAAAAGACATGCCTTTAATTTAACCTTGTATTCGTGTTCTCATAGTTCAACACAATTCCGTATTCTAGGGTCTAGAGGACCCAAGATGTATTTCTTATGGCGAATAGCTATATTTCATACTAATTCATTTAAAATACCGAAGTATTTCTCAAAATAGTGACTTTATTTATGTTTTGTAGTTCTGTGACTATATTTTTTTGTATTTACTTTCATCACAAAATAGGAAGTGACAGGTTATATACAAACATCTGCATTTAGTTTGAAAATTTTCTGGTCCAATGGACCCAGAACACAAATACAAGATTAAAAAAGTGTACTACAGAAGGAACTTAGCAAAACTATTGTATCTATCTATGATGAGAAAATTTGGTTTAGTAAGAAAAATGGAAAAGTATCATTTTCAAAAAATTACTGATTTCTTGAAATAAACGTATCGTTTCTGTAACATGAATTTTCTGTATAAAGAAGCAATATTTTAAAATAGTACATACAACCCGATTATATTCATGCGGTCTTAACATACTTATATGTATAGGGTATACTATACTCGGTATGCCTAGCTCGTTGTCGGCTCACTTGTTGTTATTGTCGTTGGTTGGTTTTGATTCTTTTTGGCAGCTGGACTGCTAATACCGTTAATAGATGCTTTAGGTTATGGAATTACGTTTCCAGGTTCATCGATCATCAATTGCCATCTTATCAAAAGGTTTACGGGCTTGCTCATAAATCTACGTGTATTTTTTTGAAGCTACAAGTACAACTAAGTATAGTTGACCTTATATAATTAAAAAAAAAAGTATAATTTATTTTTAAAAAGAAGATAGAGGGAATATATATTAACTAATCCGCGTCTCTAGCCAGGTGGGTGAACTTTTTAACGATATGCACCAACTAACATCAAGAACTGGCCAGACACTTGGATTTACAAAATTAAAGAGGAAACAAGGAAACAAGATCAAAATTAAACATTATATGACAAAGAGAGCCAATAGATCACCGTTGACCAAGTGGGTGCCTCATCATATAGGGTTGGTCAAGGATGCTCGAAGTGGCAAGTCAAGATGACTTAAGATAGAGGAAGTGATAGATTGAATAGAGCGTTCGAAAGAGAGAAAGTTGTAAAAGTTATTATAGTTAGAGAATAAGACACGGAAAGGATCGTGCAAAGCATAATTAGATCTACAAAATTGTAAGGCTAAAGGTCTAAAATTACGAGTTAATCTAGCCGGTATGATAAAGGTAACTTTGCTAAGAAGTACATTGGAATCGATAAGACCCAGTAACAGCTTATGCAAGAATAACACGCCGTGGCATGTTCTGCGATGATTTAAGGAAGGCAGCTTTATAAGGCGAAGTCTATCAGAATATGGCGGCAGTCGGATATTGGGGTCCCAGTTTAAGCCACGAAGTGCAAAAAGGAGAAATTGCTTTTGTACGGACTCAATCATGTTCTGATAAAGGTGGTAGTGCGGGCTCCAAACGCAGGAACAATATTCCAAAATAGGACGGACGAGAGAAATATAAAAAAAATTTGGTTGTGTAACGTAACATTTTGTCTTATTGAGAAAGGGTTGGTTGATATTGCTCCAAGATTGCATTTTTTTCAAAATCATGCTGAAGAAGTAAGTGCTTATTAGTATCGGAGTAGGACAGATAGAGTTTAACATCATCCACATACATAAGAATGCGAGAAGATGAGATTACTTAAGGGAAGTCATTTAAAAATAAGTTCAAAAGAAGAGGGCCAAGATGGCTACCTTGGCTACGTGACCTTAATTTCAGTAGATTCGTAGCCTATAAAAACTACCTTTTGGACTCGGATTGATAAATAGGACGATATCCAATTTACAAGACGAGACGGAAATCCCAGACGAGACAGTTTAAGAAGGCGAAGACTATGGTTTACCGAGTCAAATGCTTTACTAAAGTCATTATAAATGACATCGGTTTGTTTTTTTCCGTAAAACCAAGATTAATAAAAGACGATAGTTCTAAAAGGTTAGTAGAAGTGGACCGACATTTTACAAACCCATGTTGGGAATAAAACATTAAAGAACGACAATAGTGCTGCAATTGAGAAGTGACAATCTTTTCAAAAACTTTTGGAATTGATGAAAGCTTGGCAATACCGCGGTAGTTCTCAATGTAGGACTTGGAACCTTTTTTATGAATAGGGATAATGAAGGATTCATTCCAGATGGCTGAAAGACAGGAATATTTTAATGAAGTGCGGAAAAGAATAGATAGTGGAATAGAAAGAGCGCAAGCACAATGCTTAAAGACGCAACTAGGAATGGCATCGGGGCCAGGGAAGAAGGATGATTTAATGGACAGTAGGGATTGTAACACTTCGGTTTCAAAGATTTGTGGATAAGCAATAAGATTTAAATGAGGTAGGTTATAGGGATAGTTAAGGTCATGAGACAATTGCAATACTCTAGATTCCAAATTCTAGAAGCAAGACGATTTTAGGTAAATAAAAAACACATACTGACACAAACGTCATAAATGGGTATCGTTATTTTGGTCTTAAACTTGGGCGTTCGTTTTTTCGGGCACATTATTCATTTTCGCAAAAAGTAGTTTCTACATAAAATTCTACATTACTTTTATTGAATGCTTAATCCTTATAATCCGTAATAGTAATATTAATATTAACAGATTTCAAAAAAGTTGAATAAAACAGCTGTCCCAGTACCACCAACACCTTTGCAGCGGCGCACCCTTGCGCAGACAGACCCGACCTTACTCGGCCTGTGGTCTATGTCGACTGTGAATTGTTTGGCAAGAAAGTGCTGGAAGTAAAGTGTATTCATTTTTGTTGTTGTTGTTTTTGCTGTTGCCAACTCAAATGCGGCTTAAACGGTAATAACAACTAATACAGGTTATGCAACAACTGCCTTTGCACCAAATCGAACGCAACTTGCAACAAAAGAGCAAGAAGCGAACAAAAACAGAAAAACAGAAAGATCTCAGCAGCATAAATTCTTTTGGCAAATGTGCAACAGACACTGGCATTAATTTCCACATTGTGCAACAATACAACAAAAACGATAACGATAACGATAACTGCATGCAACAAACGAATGTGGCATGCAACAAATCAACACAGTTCAACAATTTGCATGCTCCAGCGATGAAAGTAAGCCAAATGGTCAGCGATCAGTTAACCAGCAACCAAAAAAAAATATATATATACAATATGTAGATGATTATGATGCTACTGTTGGGACTTTCTAACGACTATAAGATGCCCTTTATGCGCTATCTAATAGTTATACCTTATATGAAGTACAAAACCGGCAGAAGAAGGCATGGAACACAAATTGTTCAAGATGCTGAGCCAAAAATGATCGCTTCAACTAGATGTGAATTATAAGCTACCAAAAATAAAATGCCTTATTAGCTACACAAACACAATTATCTCTATAAGATAGCTTAGCATTTTTGAAATGCATTTGTAGTCATCAAGTTTCCAACACAATAAGAGAATTTATCCGAAAAAAAGGATATATATGAATTTATCAAAAATAAAAAGGGAAAAAATATCGAAATAAAGCTAATTTTCCGGAGCGGGCAAAAACGAATTCGAATAAAATTATTCGTTTTTATTTTTTCGTTTTCCGTAGAACGGCCAAATACTTCATTTACTATTGCATGAACAATTTTAGATTCATATTTTGTATAGTATGTTATTTTTAATGGATAAATTTGTCTCCTTCTGGCATTATTTGCTTAAGGATGTTGGTTCTTCCTGCTTAAGCATGCAAGTATTATTAGTTTTATTCATTTAAGATTTATTTTAAAAGTTTTTAAATTCGCAAGGAAAAAAAATATTTCTTTAAAATTTTGAAACTAAATATTTAAAACACACGATATTTTGACTATTATACAAACTGTACTTTTGGCTCAAGATCAAAGGAAAATCCCATCCATTCCGAGTACCCCGTTTCCATATCTAATTTGTAGTGCTATGTATGCACTACTAGACAGAGTATAAAAGCTGAACAATACACATATATCCAAAATTGGGGCACTTTGTTGATTATCATTAAAATATTGATATAATGCTGATGATGATGATTATGATGATGATGATGATGTTGGTGGTCAGTTGCATTCATAATTTTGACCATTTAATGCAAATCTAGTGCGACACTTTTGGGGCAACATTGTCATCGTCATCGCATCGCATCGCATTGACGGAGAACCACATCAGCAAGTATCTGTGGGTCTACAGATGACTTAACAAAGTGACCGAGTTTTTTATTTTTTTTTGTTATTGTTGCAGTTTTTTGTCCCCTCGCTTTGTGGCCGTTTGATGTCTCTTACTGCAATTGCATTTGTCGTCATAATGTTGTTGCAGTTGTTGTTATTGTTATTGCAGTTGTTGTTGCATTTAACCCAGTTAAATTGTACTACTGTTTATAAGACAATTACAACAACAACAACAGCAACAACATCTAAACACCATTGATTGCAACAAATTTGTGTTGCCTCTTCGCCCCCATTGTGTCATGTTTAATAGAAAAGTGTCGCATCAATTTTTATACCCTACATCCAAAGGGTAAGAAGGGTATCTTAATTTAGGATTCCATCACGGCTGGAGTCTGGAGATCGTACAAATAGGATTGGCAGATTGGCAAAGTTCTCGAAGTTCCTTCAGCGACCTTTTTCGTCACCTTCCCTCCATCTTCTATAAAATGGAATAGATAGCTGAAACTACCCATCAATTCTTGGAACTTAGATTGTTAGATACAATAAACTCATAAAAATATAAATGTATATTTAATACCTAAGAGGGCAGTTCGATAAGTCAGTCATTTTTTTCACAGCCCTTGTTGTAACTTTGCTCCTCTTGAGTACCATCTGGAAGAATTCTTAAATTTGGCTGTGACCTGTCTCTTGGATGCTAAGAAATTTGAAATGTATATCCCCGAAAAAAACCTCTATTTTCGGAGTAAAAAAGTTAATCGTTAAAATTACCAAATCTTCCAAAAGTTACGGCGTTATCAAACTGCCATTGTAATTTACAAAAAACTCATGGGAAAAAATTATTTTAGGACACAAATAATACACCGATTGTAACTCCCAGAATAATCATCACGTCAAATTAACAGTTCGATATAGTCTTACCTAGACCAACAGACCAAAAAAGGTACCTACTGCCGAAAAGTATTTCCTATGCTCTAATTGTTATAATATAAAAATTGATTAAAATTGGTGAAGACTTACGAAAATTATTATGTTCAAATTTAAGAATCTTTCGCCCGGTAATGATTCAGACTTCTTTTTTGGGATATCCCATTTGTGATTTTTTTTTTTATATGAAGTTTTGTCTTTCCGCGCGTAATATTTCGAACTGCATTTAGGCCCTAAGATATTAAGGGGTATACGCAGTTCGAAAAATTTCGCGCGGAATGATCCCATTTGGGATTTTTTTTTCATATGAAGCGTATAGGCCTTTTGTCACAATGTGAAATTTGCCCAAGAAAGTCTGTATTAATTCAAGACACCGCCGTTCGGATTCGGCTATAAACTGTAGGTCCCTGTTCTCTTCGAACAGTTATTAATAGAGATCCCCAATGTTCCGACAAGGGGCGACTGACTAAATAGTCAGTCAGGGAAATTATTATTATTATCATATTATTTATGTTCAATAATCCTAAGTTCCATCATAACCAAACTCCCTTCACCTTTTATCATAATCAACAATATCATTAATAATCCAGTCGATTTTCGCATCCAGAAGTCAAAACCGCTTTTCTTTATGCTTTTGGAAGTCCGGTTGTCCGACGTTGTTATTTATATGTTCGAACCCCAATTCGATATTCAAAAAACAATAAAACTAGTTATTTTGGAAGTTATCTCAAGAACCTGACGTGCTAGCATTTTTGTATTACGGTTTCGTTCAAAAAACGTCAGCACTTCAGTGTTCTGACATAACCCCAAAAAACGAGGAATTTCGGAGGTTATCTTAGAAATCTGACGTGCTGAGGTTATATTGACATCAAATAAAACCATCCCAAAAACATTTAAAATACATCGTGTAACAATCGGTCAAGAAAAATATGTTGTGAGGTTTTTTGAGGTTAAGGCCTATACGCAGTTCGAAAAATTTCGCGAGGAATGACAAAACTTCATATAAAAAAAATTCCCTTTTTTGGGATAGATGTCAAACTTCATATAAAAAAAAAAAATCCCTTTTTTGGGATATTTTTTTTTATATGCAGTTTGACATTTCGTGCGGAATTTTTGCTTGCTGCGTATGGGCCTTTAGAGTAGAACCAAGATCCAAGATAAGAAAACAAATAAGGACAGTTTTTTTAGGAAATCTATTACATATTTCTAAAAATTAAATAAAAAAACAGTATAACAGTGCGGCCCCAAATTTGTCGTATCAGGATAATAGGTAATTAAGTGTTCTATTATTAGGAACTACATATCAATCTTGTTTTTTTTGGAACCTTTGTAGGCTGAGCAGCATTTGTACGCCAAGTAAAAGTGAAAGCCGGAAGTTCCAATATAAATGTATTAGAAGGTTTCCTATAGAGTTCTCTAAGCTCTGATATTATGGTATTTGGTTATCTAGAGTATTTAAACTTGGTCGCTTGGTTCCAAGTTCAGCTTTTCTTTCTGGTTTTCTTAAAATGCATTTTTTGTTTGTTTTTGTTTTTGGGTTTGGTTTATGTGGTGCAGAGTTGTCGATGCAGCAGGTTGCAAGATGCAAGTGGGCCCACCAACCATGGCAGAATTGGAACGTGAAGCAAAAAAGCAACCAAATAAAAAACTAGAAAATGCAGCAGATTAGACGAGGAGTAGGGGCAGCAGAAGGCGTAAGAAGCAGCATAAGAAATGGGCGCCCAATTTTAAAGGCAGTTGGTCAGCCAGTTTAGTCGAGCAAGAAGTCAGTCGATCCGATCTACCAGTTTTTCATACCATACCGATGATCTAAACTGAACTTGTTCGGCATTGTGAAAATATGCGGCCAGTTTGGCAAGTTTTGGCAAAATGCTGGAAGAGATTTTATTGTAAATGGAAAATCATGAAATCAAAAGCAACGCGTATATGCCCTGAAGGTTGAAGCGCCAAACGCATGGACAAAGTGTTGCAAAGGTCGACAAAACACGATCAATTTGATCCATTGATCAATTTGTGAATGTAACCATGTGGTTTGGCTGAGTCTGAGTCTCTCCGAGTCCATCCGATTGCTCAACATTATTGGACGAGTTGTGTCTCTCATCGTAAGTACGGCCCGTTTACTGTTAGCTAATAATAAAAACCAAAAAAAAAAAAATGAAAATTTTAATGGGCAACAAAGCAACAAAAGTTATTCGAGTGTGTGTAGAAAGATTTAATAAGAAAACGCCGCAAAAACAAAGAAGCAACAATGTGGTAAAAAATGTGCGAGATCGGAGCACCGAAGATGAGTTCCGCTTTTCAATTATGTTTTATAGTTATATAAAGTGCATATTATATAGGAAGTTTGGGAATCCCGTCAAAAATTGCGAAACAGGCGAGGGTGTACTTGTATGATCTCGAAATGACTAAAGCCTCTTGAAACTACTAGTGGAACTCAACGCTATAATTGGGATCTGGATGGATTTAAAAGATTCCGAAATTATTATTGGATCTCAAAAGAATCTCCGAAGTTTGAATGTTCTCTTTTAAAAGTAGAGATGGAAATCGTATGGGAGTACCACAAAATACTGTCTGATTTCGAAATTCTCGACTTAAAATTACTGCAGGTTTCAAAATCTACGGGATTCTGACTTCTTCAAGTTGGAATCGAATCTTTGTTTTTAAGGCCCATACGCAGCATGCAAAAATTCCGCACGAAATGTCAAAACTTCATATAAAAAAAAATATCCCAAAAAAGGGAATTTTTTTTTTCCGCACGAAATGTCAAAACTTCATATAAAAAAAAAATATCCCAAAAAAGGGAATTTTTTTTTTATATGAAGTTTTCACATTTCGTGCGGAATTTTTGCATGCTGCGTACGGGCCTTTAGCTGAAAAAAATTGAAGCCCATTTTCTCCATTGATCAGGAATTATATGATCTTGTTGTGAACCTTCAAAATATTTCAGTATTGAACATCGTGAACAACCTTGAAACCGGAAAATCTAATGTACCTCGGTCTTCTTAAATGTTGCAAAAGAAAACAAAAAGAAAAGAAAACCAGCCGTATTGAGTAATTGTTGTTACATGCAACATAGTATAGACTCCCGCTACAGTTGAATCCAAGTCTACATATGACGTTGTTCATATATGAGCAGCAGCCCGGACATTGGAGCATTAGCTGGGCGCGCCTGTGCCGCCCATTGTTACGCTCTGTAGGATGCTCTCTGTTGGCGGTCGACGGTTAACAACGCCACGTGCGGCACCATAACGCCCACTCCTCACTGTTGACTGACTACCGGCTGACTACAAGTGGTGACAGCCCATTGACCACTGCTGCCCACTGCCCACTGGCCAAATGGGGGCAGCAACTAGGAAATAAATTGAATAAGCCGCATGCAATTGTTGCGTCGGTGGCATCTTTTGCTCCAGTCCGGGCAGACGAGAAGCATTAACATTCTGCCACAATTCGGTGGCACTCGCCAGCTGCCAGTTGCCGGTTGCAAGTTGCTCGACTTGATCCGCAGCGGACCAAAACGAATTGCTTACATTTGTTTCCACCGCCTCTGCTTGCCTCTGTCTGCCTGCACCACCCGGTCCGCTACGCCCCTTAAAAACACCATGCTCTAGAGCATCGTAATGCCTTATGAAACTCATTTAGTTGATTGCACCGTTGTTCCCGGCATTGGCCCCGGCTTGGGCCCCAGCTTCATCTACATCGCGCATCGTGCGCTTCATTTTCTATTTAGTGCTTTATTATTTTTAATTTCTAAGAGCCAAGCTTCAAGCCAAGATTAATGTTCTGAGTCGCAAGCTTGGAGCTTGCCTACTTGCTAGATTGTGAAATGTCAGAGCTGTAGAGGAAGAGCTAAATTTCCCCGAACACCGCCGCCAGCACCATCATCATCATCTCCAGCTTCATCTATCAATGCCATAATACTATGGGCGAAAACTTGAATTAGTAACTACCTATATTTTTTGCGGTTTAAACAAAAAAGATTTCGAAATTAAGGAAGCTAAGCTTGTTCATCAAATGGCGAAGTGAAACTGTTTGAGAGATACACGTACTTAGTTAAATAATTTTGTTATTGAATTGCAGAGCTTAAGGGGGAAAAGGGTTTACCTTTAAACCATATCGTAAGACTACTCAACTGTGTCTGTTTGTCTGTCTAACTAACTACGAGTAACTAGATTATTCAATACGCATATTACCTAATCGTTTGGCAGGCTGCCCGTGCTCTGTAACTCCCGAACCGGGCAATGGACTAAATGAATCCACCCATCAAGTGAAAAGTTTTGTAATTTTTGTATTTGGTTTGTGCCAAAAATGAAATGAAAGTAAATCTTTATCGTTATCTTGGTAAACACTAAGCAAAACACAATAAATATAAAACAAGTGGTCCATTTACCGAATCGAACTCCCGACTATCATATACTCTACAACTATTATTATTTATTATTAAGACATGTTCTAAAAAAAAATAAAAATTTAAGAACTTAGTTTATCTACAAAGATTTTCCAATTATTTCTATTTTGCGCTATTGCTCGAAGTTCGCTGACAGATTTGTTCGTCTCCCTCCTTATTGATCTACGCCATGTCAAGTCAATTTTGAGAGCTGAGCAAATTTTCCAGCTTTAAAAAGCGTGCGCACATTCCATTGTCCGAATCTTGTCCGTTTTCATTCCGTTCCGAGCCTTGTATTCTTGTAGATACTCGAATCAGTTGAATTTCAGACGCGACGGCTGATTGGACCGAAGCATCCTAGTTCGATGGTAGGGTTGCCCCAGACCTCCGAACTTGCCCAAACCACGTTAATGGAGCTAGCTATTTCCCCCGAGAACCAGATGGAATGGAACAGTTAACCCGCTGAACGCTCGGCCGCCATTGCCTCATATGTTTAAAACAGGGAACGCCGAGGTTGACATTTGTATGGAGAGGCTTTTAGAGCACAACTATAATCACTAGAAATCGGTTTTGTTCAATAGCCAAAGGTTTTTTTGGCCTAGAAGCTCCAACAAGCTTACATAATAATTATTAGGCTATAACTCCCAAAGTTCCCAAGTGATTTAAATACGATTTTTTCAATTAGTTGCGTAAGGTTACAATGATTTAAATCAGTGGTCGGCAAAATATACATATGCATTTTTTTTTTTTGCGGCACCAAAGCCACGGCATACTAATGCTGGAGCGCTTTAGTTTTGTGAGAGTAAAAATGCAAGCACGCTCTCTTAGCAAGAGCCGAAGTCATGCAAATGAAACTTCGTGTCTCTTGCTTTGAAACAAGAGCGTGGCAACGCCAGAGAATTGGCTGAGAGAATTCAGTACAAAAATCACGCACACATGCATTCGTTTTGTGTATAACACAGTACGTGTGAACCAGAGGCCCATGGGATAGGGCCGTGCCGACCACTGATTTAAATAAACTTTTGGATAAGTTTCTCTGTGCCTTGTTCTTGGCAGACGCACGAGCACAACTGAACTAAATCGATTTCTTTTGTCGAACTGCTCAAATTGCTTCTAATTTGTTCTCTTTTAGGGATACCTAAAATCTTTTTGCACATAACGAATATTCCCTTCTGCCCAAAGTATAGTGTAGCAAAAAAAACGATATATGAAAAAAAAAATTATGTACATGGTACATAACAACATTTTACATAGTAGATAAATCTTACCAGCCTTGGCAAAATATATTCAGTATTCAATTTTTGTTTTATTTTTAGTTTGTATTGTTTTTTTTGTTTTTGCGGTTACAAAAATTAAGTTTTTTTTTTTTTATTTGCAGCGTCAAAAGTTTGACACTAATGGTAGGGGTAGGCAGCTGCAAGTATAATAAGAGGCCAGCAGAATTCAAAAATTATGTAAGAAATAATAACAACAGCTCTGACAATAACAAAAACAAAAGCAAAAACAACAATGACAACATATTGCACAAAATGGAGAAGATAAAGCAGAGCAAGTAGATCTGGACATAGGTTCCACGAGTCCGCTACCTCACCCCTCTTAGCTGAGGGAATGACCAAATGAACAGGTAACGAACTAGTTGTTTGTTGTTGGCTATGTCATAATAATGGAATCGCTCGTTTAAAGCCAAAAGACTCTGCCATATCCACACACACAATAATCTCCTATCATATATCATATTTTTAAAGAAAGAAAATAATAAATAAATAAATGACCCAAACCGTTTGTTATTCCTACTAATTTTGGTAAGTTAAATTTTTGCCCATTTTTAGTCCATATTATATCGATCTTTAAGAGAAATGGTTTGCAAAAAGTGACTAATAGGTTATTGTATGGATTTGATGTTACATATATGAATGGACTCAACTAGTTGCGGATAGGTGCAAAAAGTACAGTCGCGGTATATGAGAAAATGTCAAAGAAGAGCGCTCTCTTCGCTAAAATCGTCGCGCTTAGTTGCCCTCTGAGCGACTGCTGGCAACTAATGAGCATTTTGATATTCAAATTTCACCAATACGAATTTTTCATGTGGTTTGAAAACGAATTATTTTTTGCAAGAGGAATTAAAACGATTCGGCAAAATACGTTTAAAAAAGTAAAAATTGTATGCTGAAATAATTTTTTAAATATTCTTTGATATTCTTAGATTATATTTATGCCAACTTCAAGCTATTGTATTATATATACTATTTATTAAATCCAAAATCCAAAAAATAGCATGCACAGCCAAAACGAATTTTTTTTTTGTTCGTGCATGTGCACATATCATGCACGAACACATGACGATAGGTGCAACAGCAGGGCCGGCGTCACACTTTTTTTTGCGAGTGGGTGGTAAAGAGGAAATTGGCTGGGGAAAGGGGGAGGGGGTCTTTCATGGATGATGTTTTACAATTTATTTTGATACAGAATCAATCCTGAGCCATGGTAGATCTTAAATAATTTTTAATTCGGCGTAACACAGAAAAACTTCTTTCATTGGAACATGAAGAGCCTGGTATCGTCAGAACCAATGTTAGAAAACGAACGAATTCGGAAACGATTTTCAGATAATTTTCCGTTTCTCTAAGAAACTTAACAATTGTGCTCAAATCCGAAGCTTTTTTACCCTCACGCGCCATTATCTCCAATAAAAAGTCTCTAACTTTGGTCAAACGGAATTCATTGAAATCTTCTCTATAAAATTTTATGATTGCGTCAGTATTTTTTGATTCGCTAATCGCAAAAGTTTCTAGAGATTTGAAAAATCGGGCATTGTTGGAATCAAATCTTTCTTTGAGAGAAAAATTTATCTGGTCGAAAATCTCATAAAATATTTTTTTGTAATAATCTTTTGGGGAATCAAAAATATGGTTTTCTGTTACGCCATCTTCCAGTCGTTTTGGAATTCGCCGTTTTCTTGGCGATTTTGGTTTTTCAATCTCAAGGGTAGATGCCAATTCGCAACTGTTTTTCCAAATCGATTCAAATTTTTGATCCCGAGACTCATTCATTACAGTTGACACGATTTCTACTTTTTGATAAGATTTGACAACACACAGCTCCGATAATTCCGAGTGGGTACCACTACCCATACTAGCCACGTCAACCGCCGGCCCTGTGCGACAGTGCTCCCGCGTTACATAAAGAAAATATCGCTTGTAACAAAAATAGCTAGGTCGTGTTTAATCCCTATAAGTTCTGTAAATTTTAAGCGGGGTTTATGGGGTACCAGGCCTGTCGATTGGGGTGGGTGAAGGGGGGATTCCCCCCGAGCCCGGAGTTTTGTCAGGGGGCCGATGTAATTACTGTCGTACTGACTTGATTCAAGCTAAAGGTGTAATAGAGGGGCCGGTACATTTTCCTCCGGGCCCGGATTTTCTGTCTACGGCCCTGTGGGGTACCATATGAAAAATTCATGTTTTGAGGGGGTAGAAAACACGGTATATCGATTGTAGGGGGTGGGGGGTCGTATCGATAAAATTTGAGTGTGGACTTGTTCATTAGAGCCACATTCATCAGCTCAGCAAAATTTGTGACTCTAAGTCGTCCATTACCAAAATTACGTAGCGTCAAATATTAGTGTATTTTATTGGCAAGGGGTGGTAAAATTTTTATATTTTTGACTATATCATTTGTTGTAAATATTTGGCCGATTTTGTTTATTTCTGACAAGCAGATGCATAAGACATGACGCATCGCTCTGTTAAGTTTCAGATCAAATTATTAAACGGTGTATTTAAACTAATACGGGGGAATGGGGGAAGATATTGACATAATTCAACAAAATTCATCTTCTGAGGAAATATGTGCACCAGCTGGTAAAGTTTCGTATCTCTAGCTCTTGTAGTCTCCGATATGATAATCATTTTGGTATAAAGGAATTGGCGTCTGCCACGCCTTCTTCTGTCCGTTACATGCATTGCGCAAATTTAGTATACCCTTTGTACCTATAGGTATAGGGCACAAAAATGCTGAAACTGTGACGAATGTAGTTCAACTTATTCGCCATTTTCGGCCTGCTACAAATCTATAATTCCCTGTTGTACAATATTATAAAAACTTTTTCATAAGGCTGCAAGAAGTAGTATGTTAAATTGTTATCAATGTAATGGAATATGTTGAATTTTTGATTCGTTTGCTTAGAATTCACAACTGGTTATAGGCGCTGGGTGATGAAATGCAGCTGTTTGGCAATATTTTTCTATATACTTCTACTTTATTCATATTAAGAAAACCTTACTGTAAAAAAGGAATTTTTTGTTTTTTATTGTCACATTTTCATTTTAATTACAAACTATACACAAATGTTTTTATACAAAAGCCAGTTGTGGCTTTCTATGTCACATAGCAGAATATTTTCTTGGTAAAACAGTTTATAATTATTTAAAAAAATATTTTGTATATTATTGTTAGTTCTTTTAAGAAAATTAATATATATAGAGACCATTTAATTCCACACTTGTATGGCTAGATATAAAACTTTATTACAGAAAATTGATTTTAAAAAGAATGGGAAAACTCTTAAAGTAGCAGTGGCTAAAAGTGACAAAATAGATTTACGAGTTAACACAACTAAAAAGAAGGATAGAACTCGGTTTTAAGGCTAGTACGCAGCAGTGTAAAACCGCCTGAAAGAAAAAAGTGTTACTTTTTTTTTGTGCGCATAAAAATTGTACGGGTAGAGTTTGTCACCAAACAGTGCTGCCCATTTATGGGCCATTAACATGTAGATGGCGCCAAAAATTAAACACAAAAATCAGCTGTTTGTTCAAATTGGTAACAAGAGTATAAAATTAAGGAATTTTGAGTTTTTTTTTATATGAAGCTTTGTTTTCTTTCACGCGGTTTTACACTGCTGCGTACTAGGCTTTTACGAACTTGTAAATCAATAAGAAAATGTTATAAAAAGCTACCAAGGCATAAGCTTCAGCATCTCCCAATCGGCCTTAAAGCAAAGGAAGTTATTCCCCACGATGGCGCCAACAAAAGAACTTGGGTGGTAAACTATGAAAATTGTCTGGCGGTACTCAAAAAGCTTATCGATATTGTTTCGATCACCAGTGCTTATAATTCGCAAGCAACATGCTATATTGAATAAATCGAAGAGCTTTTGGGTAGGGGAGCAGCTTCTAGAAACTACGTCTCTAACCAAAACACCAAGGAATGCACAATGCACTTGACCATGGCCAAAATAATGCAAATCACTTTCTTCCATTCAAGTTCGTTTCCTAAGTCTTTCGTTTGGTTCGACTCCGAAAATATGTTGGACAAGCAAAGAAAAGAGAAAATCGCATTATGACGACAACAACAACAACAACCACAACAACGACAAAAAACAAAAACAAGAAGAGACACACCTACAGCAGCTTGCTATAAGACCCGTTCAAAAGTTCAAGCCAACTTTTATGGCCAAGAGTCAATATCAAGTCGTTGAAGAAATGCTAAACATCCAAAATATTTTATTATTCTAAACGCATATTGGGCATGGCTTAAATGGTTGACTCGACTCTAAAGCCGCTGCCTGCGACTCCAACACTATCTACCAATATTATAATATCAAGTGTGTTGCCAATTTGACAAGTTTTATTGGCCAACGTGCAACTACGTGCTCTTTGTGCTTACCTATAGTAAGTATCTTTGAACCATGCTACAGTACGTTACATTTATTTACGGATAAGCGTACTTGAAATATTTCAACTTTCTCATTTTTTTTTGTTTTTTCTGTTCGTTATAGAAATTAATGATATTTTCATTTAGAAATTCCGCACTTACCATATAATAAGCAGAGAGCATTTGGGCATGTAGGTTGATTGACCATTTACGAGTAAGTACATAAGCCAGGTTAAGTTCGAGTACTAAAAAGATAATGTATAGATGAAAAATAATTCAATTTTTTTTTGGCACAGTTTGTTTAAGAAAGTTTTTTTTTTTTTTTTTGTGGGGGCATTAGAAGAACAAGTCAAAAGTTCTAAGAAAACCAACTACAATAGTAATACAAATATCGAAAATTGGAAAAGATTACATAGAATGTTGATTTTGACTTAGGGTTCGGGTTTTTTGGAGTAATTTCTTAAAAAAATTTCAAAATTTCACTTTTGTGTTTTTTATGCCGAGCAAATTATCATGTTTATCAAAATTAGTTTTTTGTATAGAAAATTCAAACTCAACAAAATCGTAATATGGAAAAATTCACTGTAGAGCATTTCGTTATAGAGAAGTTTGACTGTATCTACATGAATCGACCAAATTGATCTGCATATAAATAATGCGCAACCTTTTGGCAAAGTTTAGTGTCCCAGCCTCCGAGATCCATACGATCGGGCGGCCTCATCCAGCATAAATAGTTAAGTAAATTTTTTCAAAAATGATTCCAAATTCGTTAATTTCACATCCATTGTATAAACCAGATAAGTCCATTAGGTTAGGTTAGGTTAAAGTGGTTGCCTGTCTTGCAATAGCCCAGACGCACATAGGCACAATGAGGCCCTTTGTGATGCCAGGAATGTCTTTATAACTGCGTATAAAGGCATTCATGGTCAGCACCCGGTCAGCTCTGAAGAAGAACAGGCACGACTATTCAACCATATTATTTCTGAACCAGCCTGAAAGTTCAATGAACCGTGCAATATCTCTGGGACAGAGATTTGAGAGGTCAATAAGGCTGTTCAGAAAAGGGGACCCTAGGGACCTTAACCTTCTTCTTGATAGAGAGGGGCACTGACACATAAAGTGTAGAACGGTTTCCTCCTCCTCTTCGGATCCGCAGCCGCGGCAGTAGTCGTTGAAAGGGGCGCGCATTCTTTCGGCATGCCAGCCCATAAGGCAATGTCCTGTTAGAATGGACACAGTGGTCGATAGGTAGTAGCGACTTAATGTGAGCAACTTACGGGCTTTGTTGCCGTCCATGTTTGGCCAGGTAAGTCTTGAGGTGCGGCAGGAGTCCTCATTGGACCAAGCAGTGCGGGCACTTGCCAAAAATTTCTGTTTGATGGCCAGTTTGACTGTGGCGAGGGGTGTGCCGATGTCTATGCAGTTATAGACGACGGGCAGAGAGGTGCCTTGTTTGGCCAGTCCATCCACCACATAGTTTCCCGGTATGTCCCTATGTCCGGGTACCCAAACGAGGTGTTCCCTAGAGAGCAGGGATAACTGGTTTAGGGCGAGTTGGCAAACGTCCACGAGTTTAGAGTTGGCATTTAAACCTGTGAGGGATTTGATTGCAGCTTGACTATCCGAGAAGATAGAAGTGCTTGTTGCAAAGTTTCCACCCTCCTGTAGAGATTTCGCAGCATAGTAGATGGCAAGGACTTCAGCCTGGAAGACGCTGCAGTGGTCTGGTAGTCTGAGGGACACCCTCCAGTTGAGCTTGTCCGAGAATATACCGCTGGATCCGTCGGTATATATCTCAGTGGAACTCTCGGAGGTGATAAGATTGTGACTCCATTCCTCCCTGCTCGGGATGGATAAGTCAAAGCCCCTGTGCAGACTTGGGTATTTATTGACGTAGTCAATAGAGTTGGGGACTGGTGGGTCCATGTTGAGGATAGTGGCGTGGCCAGGTAGGGAGCGCCAGTGGGAAATCGTGTGGAGTCACGTTGCTGCGATCTTGGCGGATTGCCTAACCAGAAGCCCCGAGGGGAGCCAATAAAGTAACGCAAATAGGGCCTTAGTTGGGTGTCCATTCACACATCATAAAGTTTTTTAATCTTAATTTCTTTTAATGGATTTTTTTTTTTCGGGACCTCTGATAAATAATTAAGATGGATAGATAAGTAAATTGTTTTAAGCTCTAGCCAAAGATAATTTATAAGTTGAAAAGTTCTCTTACTCGCCATAAAACGGCCAAACGAACATTTTATTCGGATTTGTTTTGAAACCGAATGTTTGGTGCTCCCGATTTCGCCAAACCGAATTTTTCTCGTGGTTTGAAACCGAATGCACCAATTTTATACTGAAATGATTTTTGTTTATAATGTATTTTTTTTTTATATTTACTAGTTGACAATTGTTCTGCACATAAATTAGAGGTAGTGTCACCACTCGATAGTTTAGACTTCGATAGTTGAAACTATCGATACTATCGTTAGTACTATCGAACAAAGTGAAATTGGCACACAAAAAAGGCACATTCTGTGGGGAAAATTCTAACATTTACAAAAAGAGTATTTTAAAATTTTTAACAGAAACGTTTTGTTTATGACATTGTAAAAAAAGATCCTTTTAAAATTACATCCGTAAAAACCAAAAACTGTCCATTAAACAATTAGCAATCATAAAAAAATTATCTTTCAAGTAGCTTGTTTTTGTGGCAGAAGACCAACATGTCCACATTTCTAGGTTTCATTCGAGTCCTTATGACTGGCCAAAAAATGTAGAATGTCAAGTATGGCTGCTACCTAATTTTTAGAGATCTCTTTTTCTGTTGCAACTCGAATTGAATGAAATTCGAAATTTCGGAAGCCAAAGTCGTCTACTATTCGGAAATGCTAGACGTCTGTGGCAATCAATAAGGCTGATGCGGCATCGATTTTTGGTTTTTTATGCGAAGATTATTTACAAAATTTGATTTACTTAAATAATTTGTTGCCAATTTTTTGTCCGTTGATTTGTCAAAAAAGTTTTTTTATACAAAAGTATCCTATTGATAGTACCCGTAAAATGACACTATCGATACTGCCATCGATAGTAGTCCTCCTCTAACATGAATCAAATGCAGAAGTTGCAAAGACTCAACATGGCAAGATGGTTGCATAATTCTTTTCACTAAACGTGACAGGTAGTGCTGGAGAAAACATCGATGATCGAAGTATAAAATCTCTATATATCGATGTTGGCTAATAGAGATGTTTCTCCAGCACTTCTGCACTCATCAAATGGTTGGAGAACCATCTCCGTTGGCCAAGATCGATATATTGAGATTTTAAGCTTCGATCATCGATATTTTCTCCAGCATTAGTGACAGCAGCAGCCGATGTTTAAAAATACACTTTCCTACTATATTGTTATGTATTAGCATTAGTGACATACTCCTCCAAAAATATGATTATTACATCAAATTTCTGGTGGAGTATGTGACTTTTCGATTGGTGCCATAAAAACAAATACAAAATATTGTTTCAACTAGTTGTGAATTATAAGCTACCAAAAATAAAATGCCTTATAAGCTACATAAACACAATTATCTCTGTAAGATAGCTTTGCATTTGCATTTGTAGTCATCATGGGAGCACTTTGTATTGGTTTTTAGGAACTCACAGAACTCACACGACTGCATTAGCGGTTTTCAGCAAAAAATTTCTTCAGTAAAGTTGTAATTTTTATAAATCCCATAAATTTCTTGAATTAAAGTTGCCCTTTGCATACCATCTCTAACGAGAAGTTGCTCTCCAGAACGAGTCAAATCGATATTGCCTACGAAATAAGAAGAAGAAAGTGGAAGTGGATCGGGCATACGCTACGCAAAAATTACAGCAACATAGCAAAGCAAGCAATGCGCTGGAATCCCTTTCAGCAAGCAGGGCGCAGAGTTGGAAGACCACGTACCACCTGGAGAAGATCTACGGAAGCTGAAATAAAATCTCTGGAGTTAAGCTGGAACGAATTAAGAAAGATAGCCCAACATCGAGTTCGGTGGAAGATGGCAATTGAAGACGCCCTATGCTCCAATAGGATATAAGGGAAATCATATATATTTGCCGCTGAGGCGTTTCTAGCACGGGTCTTCAAAATAATATATTGCATAGATTTCTCTGGTATCTGCTTTACTATGTTACATATACCCCTTAAGTTTAGCTACAGGGTATTTAGAAACTTATCTAGTTATGCCAACGAGTCGCACAAGAAGATTCATAAGCATTAGTGTATTAGTCAACTATATACTTAGTAGCTCTCTTCCATACTCTATGCAGATCTTGGACCAAGTTTGTGTCAGTTTTCGCACTTTTGAGCCAATAAAAGAAACTAACCGTCCAATACTAAAGATGCGCCTCGTTAACTTTGTCTGAGCCCATAATGATCTCTAATCAACGGTTTTTTGTTGCGCCAACTAAACACTTGATATATGCTCCCTGGTTAGTAGGCCCACAGCCCACAGCCTACACCGTGGGGTGGGGGTATCTATTAAGTTAATTCATTAGATGCGTTTACAGCTAACAGTGGATTACTTTAAATGCCCATCAGATGCTCCACTGCGCAAGCAACCTATAGTATTTTGAAGCTATTGTAACTTGTTTTGTGTGCGGCCAAGTTTTTCTGCCCAAGCAAACTCAATTAAAAAATTCCAGGCATAGCGACGTACCGTAAGCTCCGTCCCCCAGTGGACTATGGACTGTGGACAATGCCGGCAGCGCACTTTGGTGCTTAAAAAAATATGCAAATAAATACAAAAATAAAAATTTTGTGGCTTAAGTTTTGTTGCTTCCTACTCATTACAATTTTTTATTATTTTTTTTTTTTTGTTAAAAAAGAGAAATATACAAAAAAAAAAACATCTTTCGGCAAGTTTTTTTTTCTTTATTTTTGGGATTTTGGCGGAGAACGAGACGATTAGCGAGCTGCTCAGACGCACAGCAACGACGACGACAACAACGAAAAACAACAAATTTTGGGTCGATAATTTATTTGGGAATCGTTTTGACCAAAGTGGGTCAGAGAAGCGGCAGCAGCAGCAGCAGAGAAGCGATTCTCGCGTACTGAGCCATGCGTCGTCTTTGGGCTTGGTTTGGCTTTAAACGCGGCTTCGCGTCGTTGACATGCCTCATGGGAGAAAGTCATTTGTAGTCGTTGTATTCGTTGTAGTCGTTATAGTCGTTGTTTGCAGTCAGTCGACAAAGTTGACGATCTTCGCGTTGTTGTCAACGTCGCTGTCGGCGTCGCCGTTGGCGTCAGCTTTGTTCATTCAAAACACTTGTCGCTTGCTTTCCAGTTGCAAAATTAGTTAAAATTATGATTGCTTGATGTCACCGTCTTTGCTATACCCTAGACTAGGGTAAGCAGTATCTGAACTTAGTGCTACCTCAAGGTAGCCTACTTGGTCTATTTCGCACAAAAATACCTGGTTAATTCTTATAGCATCATATTGATGGCATTTATTTGACTATTGACCGTCTAGACTCCTCCTTGGCCTTTTTCTGAACTTGTTGTTCTTTTTAATCAGAGGCTTGCGTAGGCCTAAAGCGCTTAAAACTTTTGCTAATATTTCTCTCCTAATGTTCCTACGTCTAGAGACCTCTATAACTTGTCGTCTTCATCAGAATAACAATTTCCTTGAGGCTTAAAAGAGTGCCCAACCATCTGACAGCCATCTTATTTTCACAGAGTACGCCCTAAAAAATAGTCTACCTTTAACAACCCTATTCACGCCAAGGCCCTATGCTCCACTGGGAGACATTGGAGTTGATGCTGATGCCAATTTTGCTTTGTATGATGCTTTTTGAGCCATATGCTCTAACTAGAATAGCTTCTACAAAGTGTCATTGTCCTGTAACAATTCTTCTTATAATTCCCTGACTGACTATTTTTGTCAGTCGCCCCTGGGCGGGGCATGGGGATCTCTATTAATACCTGTTCAAAGAGAACAGGGACCTACAGTTTATAGCCGACTCCGAACGGCGGTGTGTTGAAATAATAGAGACTTTCTTCGGCAAATAGCGTCTTTGAGCTAGCGATGCCAGTGCTAGACAAATGTACCAGTGCTACTGCGGGGATTCGAACCACCGATCTTCGGTTTGTAAAGCGAGTACGCTACCACTACGCTACCGACGGCCACGAATAATCCAAGACAATTCTTCTTATAGCTTCAGTTATTACGAGCATCCTTGATCTGTTCTGCATTGTAAGTCATCCATTTAGTCAACAGAGCTCTTTAATCTCTTGCTGATATTGTGAAGCATAGTTTTTCAAGGTAATTTTTAGATTTTTTTTCAAAATTCAAATCGATCGAATGAAAATTGACTTGAGTTATTCGTGAAGCCGTTCGGAAAAAAGTTGTTTCGAGAAAAACGCGTTAAAAGTTTTGTAACTAGGCCAATCGCGCGGCGGGGTGCTATGAGCCCGACGCTTATAGGTGGAGCAAACATTTTTTTTAATCACTTTGCGACATCATTTCTAACATAATTGTCTACCAATTTATATATATGTATATATCCTAAAGTTCCAAGGTGGAACATAGGGCCACAACGCATTTCTTCCATTCGGTTCTGTTTTTATGCCAGTCTCTGTACTTCGTTCCAGCTAAGGCGCGTGGCACGGGTTTCCGACTCTAGCTGTCGTCTTCAGGTGTTCGCTGGCCTTCCTCGTCTACGGCTTCCTTGAGGGTTCCAGTCAATCGCGGTTCTTTTAAGATCGCCTCTTCCCCTGCGCAGAATATGGCCGATTTACCAATTTAGCTAACGAAAAAAATTGATTTTCTAAAGATTTTACACCCCTTAAAAACTCTGAGTGGGATCATAGATGGATATTGCGGAATAGGATTGAAATATCCTTACGGTTTTTGTTTATCTCTAATAACCCTTGGAGGTATATCTGTCTTCATGAGTGTCTGATCAAATCTCTAGCCTTACTTTCCCTCAAAAAAAGTTTGCTGACATTTTTGAAAATTTCAGTTTTGAAACTGATATAGATCTAACTTAAAAAATAAAGCTAAAATTAAAATCGGTTCGGAACTTTGGCAGCAATGATATTTTTTAATGTCTAAATTTTCACCACTTGCAAAAAATTGTCTAAAATCTGTTCACTTTTTGGGAATACCAACTAGTCCAAACCGGACTATGCAGTCCATATCTGGCTAGTAAGGGTATACTATATTCGTGTTGTATGTTTTGTCTTTGATTTTGATGCAGCTGCTGCTGCTGCTGTGAGGGATTGGCGCAGTGTCGTGCAACTTGCTGCAGTTTTTGTTTTTGGATTTTTGTCACAGAATCGAGATGTGTGTCGAATGGCCTGGAAGTGCAAGCGAGCACAGCTAGTCACTCAGTCATTCACTCATTCATTCATTTATTAAAGCAGCTGACAGCATTTTATAAAAATATTCCAATTTTTTATGCGGAATGCGAGTATTTTTATTGGTTACACTATAAACTGAAGCAGAAAGCCGTCTAAGGTATCTCCAGTTTAATAGGCTGCTTTGGCGATCTCAAAATATATTTTGGACAATAAAAAGAAGCTAAGGCTATACTATAAAATAATAAAAAAAAAATCACTGACTAACCACATCAGAAAGTAAAAGTAAGAAATGCTCCTCAAAGTCGTAACTTTTGCAAAATTATTTGCTCATAATTATAATTACAAATTTTGATCTTTCGATATGCTCAAAGGATTCGGGAATCAGCTGTTAAGTGGCAGAAGCAGCTGTTTCCTGCTTGCTTTAGTTTCGCATTAAGATTACGGATCAGAAATCAGGAAATTTTAAGTCGTTCCACAGATATGGTTACTATGCTGGTTACTATGGCTAAATGATGGCTAAAGATTTTCCCTACCGGCACACCGAGAGCTCTTATTAAAAATAAAAATCTTAGAAACAAGAAAAGAAAAGAAGAAATTAGACAACAAAACAGATGGCAAAAACAGTGAGTGACAAATGCGTGAGAATCGTCTGGCAGCAATGAGAAAACTTTTGTTGCCCACTGTAAACGATACCAAAACAACTCTGCGTTAGACAATTTGGTAATTGGGCTTTCACTTTTGCGTTGTTTTTATTTTGGAGCGGGCTACAAGCAATTAGTAGTTATAAGAATAAAAAATTAACTTAGAACGATAAAGAATTATCAACGAATGAAGTTGGCAGATTATGATAAGAGCATAAAGTTTATGAAGAAAGAGCTAGCTGAAGAGTTGAAGCAGGGTGCCATCAACAATCTTTCTAAGAAAGGTGATCTGTCAGCATACAAGAACTGGCGTGGAATCACGCTTCTGAGCATGATGAACAAAACAATTGCTCAAATAATTAACATTCGTATATCGAGCGCTCTGAAGACAAGTCTACGAACAGAACAAGCAGGATGTGGATCTGGACACTCTTGCGTTGACCACGTCAACAGTCTCAGACTAATAGTAGAGCAGTTGGTAGAATGGCGGTCTCCGCTCTACCTTATCTTCATTGACTTCCAAAAAGCATTTGATTCTCTCCACCATCCGGCAATTTGGAATGCACTAGCATGTAAAGCCTTACCAAAACCTCTAATCGAGCTAGTCGCAGCACTATACACCAACGCTGGCTGTGGCGTCATGCATTAGAAGGAGCTGAGTGGCCGTCTACCAATCACTACGGGAGTTCGCCAAGGCTGCGTGCTATCACCTCTTCTCTTTTGGACATTGTGATGAGTAAAGCTACGCGCGAAAAGAATAACTTGGGGACTAAATGGACGGACGGCTCAAAGATCTCGACTACGCTGACGATATTTCTCTCATGGCTCACACTTTTGCAGACATGTCAAAAAAATTGACATTAGGCCTGAAAATAAACATTGGCAAGACAAAGGTGATGCGTGTCAACACCAACTGCAGGCAAAAATTTCAAATAATCAACGTAGAGCTTGAAGACAAGGACTCCTTTTGCTATTTGGGGAGTTTAATGGTGGGTGGCTCAAGAGAAGACATCGAAAACCGTACAAAAAAAGCGAAGCAAGCATTCGGTGCGCTAAATGCTCTCTGGAACTCCACGACTATCAGACGACGCACCAAAATAAAAATATTCAACGCCAACGCGAAGTCCACTCCATTGTGTGGTTGCGAAACCTGGAGCCTCTGAGCTCCAAACGCTGCAAGCTTTCATCAATCGATGTCTACGAAAAATCTTGAGAAGTTTCTGGCCTAACACTATCTCAAATGCTGATCCGGGACCCGCTGCAAACAGACACCGATGCGCCTTGAAATCCTGAAAAGGAAATGGGGCTGGCTTGGGCACTTGTTAAGATTAGACCCAATCGACATCACCCGCAGCGCCATCAACTGGAACCCTCAAGGCAGCCGTCGCAGTGGCTGACCTGGAGGAGGAATCTGGAAGCCGACGTGCTCAGATCCAACAAAAGCTGGAGTGAAGTCAAGAGGTGGCGCATGACAGAGGGAAATGGAGGAATCTCGTTGCGGCTCTTTGTTCCCCCGCGGAGCCATAGGGCCATATATGTATATATATATAAAGTTTATCATTACCTTAAATATAAGCCAATATTTTGCCTCGTATAGCTCTTATAAGGGCCTGTACGCAGATCGAAAAATTTCGCGCGGAATGACAAAACTTCATATAAAAAAAAAAAATCCCAAAAGGGATATCCCAAATGGGATTTTTTTTTATATGAAGTTTTGTCATTCCGCGCGAAATTTTTCGAACTGCGTAGATCCCTTAAAACTTAATTATTTTTTTCACCTTATTTGGGTATGATATAGGCTTTCCGCACTTGTATGATATATTGGCTTAGATCTGGTGCATCCGATAAATATGTTGCAGGACTTTGTGAGCAACTTTTTTAAAACAAAAATACTAAATAGCGTAGAAACAAAAAGACGAGCTGGGCTGGATGCCATACACAAATCGTACTCACAGAATGATTTCCGATAATACCATCTATCAAGCATATATGTAACTTGTCACGTATTTGTCTATAATAGTTTATACGCTACCTGTGTACAAAAGATAATAATTTGCAATTTAGAATATACACTTATATTATTAATTTATATAGCGCAAAGAAAGTGCTGGAAATCGAGAGTCATCGTCAATGGTCACAAAAACAACAAAGAGAACTGCTATGACTCTTTGCCGAAGACACAGAAATCTACTCTGGCCTGAAATTGGCTCATTATTTTATGATTTTATCAACTACTCTTTTATTTTTATTTTAATAGCTAGTTGCCGTTTGCCTTGCCATCATCTCCATCTACCACATCATCATCTTCTACATTGTCATCATAGTTTGATTGAATGTCTCGCTTGGCACTGCTTTGTTGTTCCAAATGTGCAGCCACAAAAATATTTTCGTTCTGAGGCATCTGGGCTGTACTATCAGTACACATGCATCTAGCAGTTATCAGATGCCCTTGCAATAGACTGCCCCAAAATCATAGCCCCGTCCCAACGTCCCCCAATTAGAAATTCATGGCGTTACATATTTGTATCTTACTTGGTTGCTTACCATAAGGGTATATGCATTATAGTCTACGATTTGATGCCTGCCACAAAATTATATTGTAACCTTTGGCTGCGGTTCCGATATCTAATGTGTCATAATTTGTGGTAAATACTATACCAAGTGATAAAGAAGACGGAGAATCTACATTTCATCTAGACACTGATACTCCGCTGACTGTCTTCCAGACGAAAATTCTTACAATCAGCCACTAAAAGAAAGTTTCGTACGGCATGGCTTTAGAAACCTTCAACTAAAGACTCGAACTAATACGTACTATTCCACGCTGCAACTTATTAAGGAATCCTTCCGTTTACCAGATCATTGTAGTGTTTTTCAAGCAAAAGTCATAGCTATAATGGAAAGTATTAATATTATTAAGAAGCGCGTATTATCCGACAGAGAGATTCAAATATGTTCTGACAGTCAGGCCGCTCTAAAAGCATTACAATCGGTAAGGCTCACATCAAAAATAGTGATGGCATGTAACGAGCTTCTACTAGATATTGCAGAATTCTTTACTATTAATCTGCTCTGGGTACCAGGGCATCGTTATATCGTGGGCAATTGCAGAGCAGATGAGTTAGCCAGGCAAGGTACTACGTTACCACTTCAGTCCAACAAGGCGATGGTACCTATGCCGCTAGCAACGTGCAAACTATTAATCGATAGATATATCACTAATGATGCGAATCATAGATGGGTTTAAACTGGAACCTATATAACTAGCAGGAAAACTTGGCCACAATGGAGCTTAAATAGAACCAAGCTGCTTTTAAAACTCAACAGACAGGACGTAAGAGCAACGATAGGGGTTCTGACTGTCTTATTGGTGGGCACGCTAACAGATTGGGGGTGTCTCATTTTGACTACTGCAGAAGAGGAGGAAACAGTGGAGCATCTCCTATGTGGATGCATTGCACTATGCAGGAGAAGACTGAACACACTGGGTTCCGAACTTATTGGGAACGTTACTGAATTCGCAGGAATCCGAATAAATAAGATTAATTCGCTTATTAAATCGACAGTTTGGTGCAGAGAGGATCCAGAAGAGTAGAGAGATTATCCCTAGTAGCATCACAACGGACCTTTTACAGGCCTAGGTGTGTCGTAAGGCAACCACTTACCACCTACCTACCTACCTACGTTACCATTTATTCCACAAATCTAGTGTGCCCTCGACCCAATCATGGGATCCGGGTATAAGCATGCAGAATTGTAAAACTATACTTGAGTATTCTTAGATTGACTAAAAAGTGTTTTATACTTCTGAATTCATCTACGCATGAGCCTCCGTCTGTCAATACGTCTGCCTGCTTGTATAAGCATCTAGATCTTTGGGGATTAAAAGCGCTAGGATAAGCAAACTAAAGCTTTAGACCCCTTATGTCTTCAGCTGGATCAAGAAGATAATCGTCATATAGCATATAATAATACATATCGGTGAAAATAAGTGAAGCGGAATATTTTTTTCCTTGACCTCTTCGAATTTTATACCCTGTACCTATAGGTACAAAGGGTATACTAGATTTGTGCAATGTATGTAACGGACAGAAGGAGGCGTGGTAGACCCCAAGTCCTTTATACCAAAATGCTTATCATAACCTCGGGTTGCGATTAAGCCACGTCCGTCTGTCCGTCTGTATGAACACCTAGATTTCGCTATAAGAGCCAGAGATACGAAATTTTACAATTTTTGGAAAGCTGATTCATGTGGCTCTAAGGAACAAATTCACATCCAAATTTTATCAATGCGGCCCCCAAACCACCCGCAATCGATTTACCGTGTTTTCTCACACACCCTTCAACAATTCCCCTTGAAACTTACCCCATACACTTCAAATAGCTTCTTTGAAGTGAATTTCGATTCTCATCAAAATCGGTTAAAATTTCCGGACCTTATAGGTATAAATATCGTTTTGGACCAACAAAAAAAAATGTTCCAATTGGAAAGTTCTTTGAAGGAATATGCAGGAATTAAAGAATTAACAGAGTATTACACTGTCGGGCGCCGCCTCGACTGTGTTACATTTTTAACATATGTGGTAGAGCTTCTAGCCAATAGTAACCACGTTAAATTTTACTGCAAAGTTCCGATTATTTATCGAGTTATCGATAACTGAATATTGGATTTTTAATTTTTAGACTTGTCTTTGAATATTTAAAAATTTTTTTTTAATGTTCAAAAAAGTTGAACTGCTTAAACTTCTCTTAAATTTTTTTTTGTTTTTAAAAGTGGGAGATCACTTTTGGGTTTTAAAACTAAAAAAAAATTTAAAAAAAAATTATTATTAAAAATTATTATTTTTTTTTTTAATATACTTGTTTTTAAATAAAATATTTCATCTTTTATGGAAAAAAATTAACGTCGATATCTTTATTCGTTTAGGAGATATGGCTTGTCAAAGAATAGTCTAGAAATGATAAATTTTCAGTTATCGATAGCTCGATAAATAATCGGAATTTTGCAATAAAATTTGACATGGCTACTATGCGCTCAAAATCGAAGAGGTCGAGGAAAAAGTGGCCCGCTTCACGGAAATAAGTTTAAAACGTTTTTATGCCTGATATGCTTGTTACTAGTTGTAGGTAGTGTATCTAAAAGTCTGCCACATTCGGCTTAGCCATTTGCCGCAATTTTCTGATTGTTTCATTTGGATGTAATTTTTATTTTATTTGCCGTTTACCGCATGCTTTCCCCATTGCTAAGTACGAGCTACAGATACAATTGTATCTGTATCTGTAGCTGTAGCTGACAAGTGTCAACTGCGGTTCTTATTGTTCAAGAGTCTGTCTTTTGTCAGCTTTAAATGACAAACTGACTGTCTGACTGACTACTGTTGTTGTGATCAAAGATGAAATTACTTAATAAAAGTGAAATCATTTGCTACAAGTTAAATTTTTTCTTTTCTTTTCATTTCTTTCCATTTTTTATTTTAGTAAGGCGTTGTTTATTATTGTATATTTTTGTCCAGCTCTTTTCTGGTTTCGAATTTGAAAACGAGAGTGAAATCTTGAGCGTGCATTGTGCGTGGACAATCAGAAATTACGTGAATCTGCGTTGCAAAAGTTTGTGTTCTAAGTCTTTCGTTTGTCTTGTACTCGATCGATACGAATGAAGCAAGTACGAAATTGAACTTGAATAAACTTTCACTTGGTCAAAAACGACAAAAAAATATCTGAACTTGCAGGCAAATGAAAATTTATTAAAAATTTATGGCACTGCCTTGGCTGCCGAAAGTGGCTTAACCAAATGAACTCTGCTTACAAAAAAAAAAATAAACGCTGCCAATTCAGGGCAAGAAAGGAACGTGACTGCCATGGCCAGCCGAGAATCGAGAGACAAAAGAAAGTTTCGTCCAAGTTCCGACCGACAACAGTCGTTGACTCATGCAACAATAATGCGAACAAAACGAAAATATTGGCAACGCCGAAATAGCCAAATAATGGATCGACAATACGACCGATCAACAGATCGACGCATCGAGTCATTTGAAAGATTCAACAATTGTGCAAATAACAACATACTTACGACTACTACCATCTACAAATAAAAAGCGACATGAAACCAATTTCTCGACAGGTTCGATACTGCTCCACTCATTAGGCGCTCCCCAGTCAAGTTAATAAATATTTGCCCAACAATTTCTACTGTAACAAATAAAACATAATTTTTGTTTCTGGCATCTTTTGGGCCAGACCACAACACACTACGACAATAATATACATTAATTGTGGGGCCGCCTCGGATGACGAAATCGAAAAACTTAGACAAAGCTCTGGCATTGTTCCCTCAAAGATGTTGCAATCGGCACCCACATAAATAAACTCACAAAGAAGCGCATAAAGTGGATGAAGAAAACAAGAAGAGCAAGACAACAAGAAAAAAAAGCGCACAGAAGATGAGTTCAAAAGAAATATGTTAAAAAAAAAGATGACTCAAAAGAAAGTGAAATGATGGGCGACAACAGCCTGGAAGGTATTTATACTATATAGTACGTGTCTCAGTGGCGTAGACAAGAGGGTGAGAAATTTTGAGCGTCACATTTGATTCCGGAGAATGAAATGTTGCTTTTTATGGAATAGAATTTAGCACCACGGTATCTCTACCTGGCGTAAGAAGCCCCTAAAAGAGAACTAGTCACATGTAGGCATACTTAACATCACATTGAATGGGTCGCAGCGATGACATGATCCAGGATCGGAATGCCTGCAGACGAATGCTGAGATCGCATACCCATACCTCAGCAGGAGCATAAGCAAGTCCGAAAAGGGGTAAACAAGGGTTTGGGAGAAGAAGAAAATGTTGCTTTAATTAAAATATCATATTTAAGTTGATTACAAAAGAGTGCATCACAAATCGGAACGCTCAGAATTTTGAACTTTTAGAATTTAGTACCAGATTTTAATTTTGAATATGAATGTTTAATTTTCAAAAAGAAAAACGAGAAGAACTCTTGAAAAGAGTAAGAGTAATAAGATACTTGGGCAACAAAAAATGTGAAAACGAAAACTACAAAATTTTATTCGCTTTAATTTCGTGAAATTCGGAGAAAGGCTGAATTAGAAATAACATTAACTTATATTTAGTTTGTACCCTACTCAACTTTCTAGATTTGGCTTATAAAAATAAAGTTTTTGAGCGATACCTTCTTTTCGATATATTTACAGAAAATTTATAAAGCTTCTTAATGATATACATATATGCAATCGTACTAGGCTTTACATTTTAGCTATCTATGTAGGTGTTAAAAACAAGGCATGGTTCTACGGCTGCTAAACTTCTGAATTTGTATAACCTGTACTTTATGGTACAAAGGATATATTAAAAGAAATTGCCACCATAACATTGAGACGCCTGAAAGACGCTAAGTTCTGGGCAGTCTTGGGATAAGGGGACTCGTCTATTCTGAAAGAAGACACAAAATGGTAATGACAGATTACTGCACTTCCTTAGGGCATCTATCTACATTATTCACCACCGATATCCCCTCTAGGGAATCGTGGTTAGAAACTCGGCCAGGTCAAAGTGACTGCATTAATTTCTTCACGGACGGCTCCAAGCTCAACAACCATGTTGGGGGGAGGGGAGTCTACTCTGAGGAATTAAATATTCGGCAGTCTTTCCGACTTCCGGACTTTTTGCAAGCAGAGATCCTTGCCATTAAAGAGGCTTTGGTCTGCTTACGCAATACCGGCCTGGAAACCGGTGCGATAAATATTATCTCGTATAGCCAGGCAGCCATTAAGTCACTTCAAACACAATCTTCCAACTCGACGACAGTCAACAACTGTCGCAAATCTTTTCAAGAGATGGCACAGCAGTTTGTTATAAGCCTCATTTGGGTGCCAGGACACCAAAACATAACAGGCAATGAAATAGCAGTTGAGTTGGCCAGACAGGGCACGACCTCTACCCTCCTACCGGACAAGGAGGATTTTCGTGTGCCAATTTCCACTTTTAAACTACAAATAAGAGAAAAATTAAGCTCTCACGCACGAAGGCTGTGGCATAATACACTCCATTGCACAATCAATCGCCAAATATGGACTCAAATCGATCCAAAGCGATCCATAAGGCTCTGTGAACTCAAACGGTCGCAGTGCTCGGCAGTTGTCAGAGCGATCACTGGATACTGGCTTGTCGGGAAACATGCAACCAGAATGAATGTTCCGAGTCATGACTTTTGCAGAAGTTGCAAAGACGAAGAAGAAGTTGTATCAGTTGAGCACTTCTTCTGTTCCTGTGAGGCTCTCAGTAGACGTGGGAATAAACACCTGGGAAATTACTTCCTTCATAACCTAGCGGAGCTAGCATATATATGTCCGAGGAGGATCGCAAGTTACTTTGCAGCAACGGGATGGGAATCCCCTTAGCATTACTATCTCAGGAGAAGGGTTAAAGTGAGATTCGCGGTGTCGCAACGGGCCGCTCCAGGCCTAAGTGTGCTGGTTTTTCAAGCCAGCAGGCGCCCTTACCTACCTACCTATGTTAAGTTTGTGCAAGCCGAAAATGTACAGAAGGAGACGTCGAAGCCCCCCCCTCCAAAGTTTGCTCAGGGTGACTAGAGAAGTCAATATACCCATGTCCGTCTGTCCGTATATATGAACGCATAGATCTCGGAGATGGTAAGAGCTAGAGCAACCAAATTTTCAGATTAGATGCGTAATTATGCCAGGAGAGACAAGTTTAATTTAATTTTTTCGATATCGGGGTTAAATTGTAGAGCTCCCATAGGGGTGTTTCAGAGGACCTCGAAAAAAAACAAAAGTTCAAGATGGATAATTCGTTTGTTAATAAAGATATCATAACCAAATTTGGCAATCGGAAGCTTTTTAGAGTACCCAAGCACTCTACCAAATTTGATCAAAATCGGTTTACTAACTCATACAGTCCCCATAGGACCGATCGACCGAAATTCGACTGATTTCTGTTTGTTTATGAAAATATCATAGCCAAATTTGCCGAATAAAATATCTTTTGGAGGTCTTAGCAATATGTCGGACTTAATTGCAATGTGGTGGTACAGGGCATCCCAAAGTCGTCTGCGCCCGACTTTAACGTACGCCATTTTTTTCACTTGTTTATGAAAGTTCTTTAGTCTTAAAATCACATAAATAACATATTGATAACATACCTCCAAATTGACAAAATCGTGGAGGCATAAATATTAATGATGAATGTAAAAATTTGCTAACCAACTAAGTAGCGGCCTGGCCCCCCTTGAGAAAAAGCTATCTACGTCACTGTCACAAGACTAGTTAGTAGTAGTAATAGGAAAGTGGGAACAGGCGTCAAAAAAAATGAAGCAACGATGACAAAAAATGAAAGTGAAATATCGTAGTCGCAGCTCCGATAACGATCTTAACATTGACTTGGAAAACAAGGCGGCTGTATGCTAAACGATGATTCAATGCATTCAGCAATCCCACAAAGCTTGCAAGAGTCCCATTTAGTTGGAATACCATAGAGGTCATAAATCCAAAATTCAGCAAAAAATAGAGTAGCATATCTTTGAATTTTTTGATATAACCACGTCTGTAGAACTCTGTGCCAACGGCTCGAAGTGCCCAAGGGAGGTCACACCCCTCCTCAAGGAGCGGCAGGTTTTTTAGACTTGACCCTCGGAAAACAGTTTGTAGAGTTGTTCCATATAACCCCCAGATTCAAAATTGTCAAACCTCTCACTCGTACCTGCTACGCCTCTCTAGAAATCGACATATACATATGTATCAATATATAGGTTCTGCAAAAACGAACATAACCTGTCTCTGTTCTTACTGTCCTTTGAGTTATATTTTGATTCAGAATATTATGGAGGTATAGCATAATATATAGAGTGGACATCCATTTCTCGTCTGAACCTTCCCTCTTCTTTTAGCAGTTGTCTAATGGTAGCTCCGCAGTAACAAACAACAATAATGTCAGCCTGGATATCCGGCAAAGAATAACTCTTGTCAACAGCTGCTGCTTTGGGCTCAGTTGGCAAATGAACAGTTGAGTCCTCTCTCATCAGATAAAATTTATACTTTATAGGACACTCATCCTTACAGTCCGCTTATACGGCATAGAGGCCTGGATGATTGAGAGCAAAATGCTTCGCAAGATCTTTGGTTCCATCTACGTTGGCGATAAACATTGTACTCTATGAAATTATGAGCTGTTCTTCATAATAATAATTTCTTATAATGATCTCAAAGTCTCTCCCTTGTTGTTGATGGATTACATTGTTTTTTATTTAAGGAACTATGACAACTGAAGGAATCCCTGTTTCAAAAGACCGAAAATTGTATTGTAATTGTTGCTGTACTAGGTGTATATATAGAGAGTATACAATTTTCAGATCTTATGAACCAGTGATTCCTTGAACTAATTACATTTTTATAACAATCATATTTGTGTATATAAACTTAATAGAAGTCAGATGGAATGTTAAGTGTTTTGGATAGATAGTTCCTAAGTTAAGCAGTCGACTATCCAGTTTATTGTATGTTCCTTGAAATTCTTTTACCATGTTGTGTTTTCTAAAAAGAACTAAAAAAATCATTTATGTGTGTTTTTAATAATAATAATAAGAATTCTTACTTGCTGTAAAGTAAATATGTCTGTGTTGGCCGCCATTTTTTTTTAATTTTTTATATGTTGCATCTCTGCTTAATCTGTAATTATTTTTATTATTGGTAAAGCTCTTTGGTGTTCTGCGGACTCACCATTCTTCTGCTCGGGCTCTGCGCCTTTAAGAGTTTCCAACTCCATTCCGCTCATCATGTTTACCTGATTCGTACTATCCTGTGTTCCATTTGTCAAAAGATTTAGCTCCATTCGCGACATTGAATCCACGCGATTCACTGTATCAATCGCTTCATGAGCTGTGTTCGTTGAAAGACCCGCCTGTATTTGATTTAATTTATTCAAAGAATTGGACTCACCTTGCACTTGATCCATTGCACCTATCTCTCTCTGTGCTACGTTTGCTGGAGGATCTGCCCGTACTTTGTCATCCATTATTCTTAAATCAGTAACAAAATCGTTTTGAAGATCTTTCGATATTTCCAAAAATTCGCTTATTGGCAGAATTACTGTTTCAGTTTTTTTTTTGTGATATATTATATATTGTTATATTTAGGCGTTCTATATTTTCATAAGTTTAAATTTTTTTGTTTTATTGTATCCTACTTAAGTTGAACTATTTTTCAACTGCTGCTTTGTTAGAACTACAATTTTTACTTGAATTTTTTATAGCTACTATGTTTCTCTTTCGATTGATGCCAAACATCTGAGAGCCAGGAGTTCGAGAGGCCTTCTTGGCAAGGATTAGCTGAATGGAATTTAAACAAGAGATTAAGGCTCGATTCAGAGTCGAGGCAACACTTAGAGGAAATAGGAACGTTGCCGATATTTTTGTATTAGTCTTAGGTTTGGTAATGGTAATGGGTTAGGTTGTGCATCTCTTTGTGCTTTGAAACTTGGATTCCATACGTCCACGCAGGTGTTATGATGGCATTGTATAGAGTGATTTTGTTTGAAATTGATAGTTTACTTTTTCTGCCCAAAAGCCAGTGCAATTTGGCGAGCGTGGCCCTGCATCTTGTTACCACATGATTTATGTGTTGTTCGCAACAAAGTTTTTTATCAAGATGGACTCCAAGATACGGATGCGAGTTCTTAAATGGGATTGTGGCCCCATTTATGGTAAGTGGCGGACAAGGATCTCGCCTAAGTGTGAACAGAACGCTTGAGGATTTGTCTCCATTTAGTTGAATGTTGCAACGTTTTGCCCACTTTTCTATTTTCACCAGTTCCATCTGCAGTCTATCAGCAGCTTCTTGGACGTTAGTGGCCGAGGATAGTAACGCAGTGTCATCAGCGTAAGTGGCCGTTAGGATGGATGGATTAATGGAGTGTGGCATGTCCATGGTGAAGAGGGTATATAAAAGTAGGGTAAGAACACTCCCCTGTGGAACTCCAGCAAGGATTGGTCTCTTGTTTGACAGCTCACTCTTGACTGAAACTCTAAATGAACGATTTTCCAAATATGATTATGAGGAGCTATAAGTGGGACTTTAAGTTTTTGCAAAAGTCCTTCGTGCCAGACTCGATCGAATGCCTGCTTTACATCTAGAAACGCTCCTACACAGTAGCGATTCTGCTCGAATGAATCAAGAATGTGCTGTACCACTCTGTGCACCTGTTCCGGCGTGCCGTGTTTCGGGCGAAGTCAAACTGATGTTTAGGAATAATGTTTGAGAGATCAGATGTTGTCATTATTCTGCGCAAATAAATCCTTTCGAATATTTTGGCAAATACTGGCAGAAGACTAATAGGGCGATAAGATGTTATGGCAGTAGATGGCTGGCAGGGCTTTAAAATCATTACGATTTGAGCACATTTCCACTCACTAGGAAAATAAGCCAAACGCATCATCGCATTATAAATCTTATTCAGAGCGAGTATTCCTGCCATTGGAAGAGCCTTGGCAACTCTGGCGTCAATTCTATCCAAGCCAGGCGCTTTTTTGGGGTTAAGCGCATTAATCTCCTTCACAATTTCTTGAGTCAACACGGGCCGAATTAGCAGATGCATTTGCAAAGCTTAGGAGAGCGCTTCTCGAGTTTTCTCGGCCTCAGCACAGGTGTTTAGTATGAAAGGGATGAAGCGTTCCTCCAGATGTAGAGCGAAGGTATCTGCACGGGCAAGGTCTGAGCGGCACCAAATTCCATTAGCAGCTTTGATCGGGGCACTAGGAATCGCTGGTTTCTTTAAATGTCGCGTCAAACGCCAGAGGCTGCGGCTTCCTTCCTCGTTGGGGCAAGCATTTAAAAGTAAGGAATTTATTCTGCTTTGTTTCAGGCGTTGGAGTTTTACTTTGAGGTTATTTGCCGCACTTAAGTACAGGGCCTTGTCAGCAGGATTGTGCGATCGCAGAAATATTTTTCGAAGACGCCGCTTCTCTCTTAGCAGCTGCGCTGTCTGAGGGTCAAGAGAATGACAAGGTACACGCTGGAGGTGATCAGCATGTCTCGGAGCAGCTTGTTTAGCGGCATCTGCGATGTTTTTCCTTAGTAGCTTAACTGCGTCGTCAATATCATCTGGGGAATTAATTTCCATTGACAAGTGCGTATTTATGTTTATATGTCTTTGAAAAGTATCTAAATTTGCGCGTGGATGTAGGAGCACTCGATTTTTTCGATTTAAAACAGCGTTGGTAGCAAGATTGATGATTAGTGGGAGGTGATCCGAATCAAGGTCAACCACTGATTGTGAATAACTCAAATTAATCAAATGCTTGCTTTTAAGCTTGGCTAGAATTCGGCCCGATTGGGTCTAGGTCTGTAGATTTGAAAAATAAACTCAGAAATTTCAAATTGTCGTATAGAAATAGTGCGCTTAGGAACCATCGATGAAGCAATATCTTGCGGATTTCCAATTTGAGGCATAAGGTAAAAATTTTCAAAGTTATTAGGCACTATGGAAGTTATATACAAAAAGTTGATATTTTGAAGCCCCTCGCATAGAAACTTTAACTTCACAAAAAAATTATCCTGTTTATGTTTTGTAAATCGATTTGTGAAAATATTGCGTTTCTTATTCTTGTGCGACAAATATATTTGCTTCTCTGACTGGAATTCACTAGCAGATCTTGCCTTTAACCTTAGCTACATTTCAACCAACTAGGGAAGGAAACTCAACCGTCTTCAGCTTCATAAATTACGAGATTTGTGAATCAGTCAAGTCTCTATGTAGACAAGAAAGTTTTTGCCGAATAAATAAATGTGTCATAAATAAATAAAAACCACAAAAGCAAAAAGTAAATAAAAAATAACAAACAAAGCACCAAAAATAAAATCGAAACTCCAATAAAGTTTAACATTTTTTCATAATTTGATTGTTTGTTTAAAATTTTTAAACATTTCATTTGCACATTTAATCAATTCACAATGCACGTTACATAACCGAAGCAGCTTCGATGCGAGTTGGTCATTAAAAAATATGAATCAGTCGGAGCTTTAACCGATAGTTGCATACCCTGCCGCCACTTTCTTTGAAGAAAGTGCCAAATGGATGCTCTTAGGTTTGTACTCGTATTGAAGGAATATGTAAAGTTTGAGGGGTTACGGCGAAACTAAGTCTAATTGGATACATTTTTGAGCATAATTTAAGTGACGTTTTTTCCTACTCTTGAGGTTATGCCAAAAATTGTTGTGGTCTGTCTCTCCAGTTACATCATTTAGTACCACTCTTACCCTTTAGTTTAAGAGTTCAAGAGATTAATTACGATTATGGCTATTCGAAGTTACGAAATATTAACTTTCTCGAAATCAGGAAAAAATGCCGTGCATAACCTCAAATATCTCAAATTCTTGACGTGATGGGTCAATTCTGACTCCGGATTCGGATTCTACGCAGCAAATAAGTTCGGAAAGGACCCCTAGCTTTCCAACCACTAAGCCATGTTGACCTGTGGGCGTATTCAAGGCAAAGAATCTGCGGGGTGAAAAGTCTGCATGCTCTACATATAGAAGAGCACACCTGACTAAAGAGAGACCATCATGACGTCATAAATCAACTAGAAACGAAAGATGAAGCGTATCTCTTGGTAAAACTTGGTAGCCCTAGCTCTTATGGCATTATATAACTACAATAACAAAGATCTGACACATCTACATTGCAATATCCTTAATCCTATGCGTTAAGGGTATCAAAACTTTGTTATAGCTGTGTGAGAATATTTGCTTCCTTAGCTGCAGCATGTCTCAAGATCTCAAGTGATCATCGTCAAACATTCCAGTTGGACTCGCCTGGGGCTTGGCAACTGGAATTCCTGCATTGCATTGATTAGACCAAAGAGATAACTGAACATTTAGTTTTTTTTGCTTTTTTTTTTTTTAACCGTTTGCCGTTTACTGTTTACTGTTTCAATTGCAATTTGCCTGCGGATTGGACTGGTCAGCGCTAGGCCAAAACTGTGACTCTCGGTGGGTCTGCCCCGCGGTTGTTCGGTCTGTCTTGGCTTAATCGCTTGGCAGACGCATCGACATGCTCGACACGCGCACAGAGCTGCGCTTACGATTTGGAAAACTCTGTGGAAAAGTCATGAAAAGTTGCGCATAAATCGCGCTCATGTCAACCTGTCGCCGGGTAAAGACGGGCTCTGTCTAGTTGTTGCTTTTGCATGCCAACAGTTTGTGGCCCTGGGGGGATTTTTCCAAAAACTAAATAAATTATTCAAACGAAAACCGAAATTGTTTATAAGTAGTAAGACACTGTCAACACAGTACAAGCGGTATATGACGAATATATTTATACCCTGCTCATAACCTACGACTACAGATGACAGATATCTTGATGCAGGATTTTACCAATGGGCGTGAGTTTTGGGCTTTTATATCATTCACTTTTCAATTTTAATATCATTAGCTGGTGGAGCAAATCATTAAAGGCTATTCCAAACTTTATTCGATCCAATATCTTTTGAATAAATAAATTAAAAACATATAAAGGTGGCACATTTATATGATATACAATTTTAATAGCTTAGCTGGATTAGGAACAAAAAGTTGTACATATTCAAAAACTTGCAAAAATCTGCAACACCAGGGCGTTCACCTGCAATAGTGCAAAAGTTGCTGGTACCAATGAATACCCTCAAGGCTTTTAAAGCTTGCAAACATACTCGATATTCGAAAACCAAGGGTTGTTCACAATAAAGAATATAGAAAAAAAGTGGGTGTTAAGTAGGGCATGATGTCCTGGGTGTAAAGGGGGTTTTAGAGAAGCTGAGGTAGCTGTTATCAGCAATCTAATTCCTCAATCCTTACCCTCACCTCCCAGTGGTACACTCTGATAACCTGAGCAACCGTACTGAAGATGAGGTAAACAACCCGCATGTGAGGTACGGTCAGGGCTAACGAGAGAGGAAGCTTCGGGAGGGGCTTCTTCGTCATATATGATTTAATGGTCCGCCGAAGTTCTGCCGCGTCTGTCACGGAGCGAGCGGCTGTAAACGGCGTCTGTTCCTCAGGTTAGAGGCGGCCGCTTATTATAGATTATCTGGTTATATATTAGGTGGAGCTTACCAGATCTTCTTTAGGCTTCTCCACTTTACTCGAACTATTTGCAAACTTAAATTTTAAACATGAGTGTAAACCCGACTCTATTTACAACCTCCATTCCCCCCAGGGAATCGTGGGTGGTAAGTCAACAAGGTCAAAGCGACCGCATAAATTTCTTCACAGATGGCTCCAAGCTCAACAACCAGATTGGGGGCGGGGTCTTCTCGGAGCAACTAAACATCCGGCAGTCTTTTCGACTTCCGGACCACTGCAGCGTCTTTCAGGCGGAGATCCTCGCCATAAACGAGGCTCTTATCTGCTTACGTAACGCTGGTCTGGAAACCGGGGAAATTAATATATACTCCGACAGTCAGGCAGCCATAAAGTCACTACGAGCGCTGTCTTCCAACTCGTTGACAGTCAACAACTGCCGCAAATCTATTCAAGAGATGGCACAGCAGTTTGTTATAAGCCTGATTTGGGTGCCAGGGCACCAGAATATAATAGGCAACGAAATAGCAGACGAATTAGCCAGACATGGCACGACCATTTCCCTCCTCCCGAGTAAGAAGGATATTCGTATGCCAATGGCTACTTTCAAGCTACACACAAGGGAAAAATTCAGTTCCCAGGCACATAAGATGTGGGAAAACACATCACACTGTAGAATCAGTCGCCAAACATGGCCTAAAATTGACCCAAAACGTTCCGCCAGACTCTGTGAACTCAACCGCTCACAGTGTTCGGCAGTTGTTAGAGCGATTACCGGTCATTGGCTTGTCGGAGCACACGCGGCCAGAATGAATGCTCCGAGCAACGATTTCTGCAGAAGCTGTAGAGACGAGGAAGAAGTAGAAACAGTAGAGCACTTCTTCTGTTTCTGTGTAGCTCTATGTAGACGCAGGAAGAAGTATCTTGGAAATTATTTCCTCAATAACCTAGAAGAGCTAGGTCCCATCAGTCCGAGAATGATTGCAAGCTATATCGCAGCAACAGGCTGGGATTCCATTTAAGAACATTCATCTGGAGAAGGGGGTTTTAAATTAAGATCCTAAGCGGTATCACAACGGGCCAATCTAGGCCTATGTGTGCTGGCTTTTTAAGCCAGCTGCCGCCATAACCTAACCTTACCTAGACCTGTACGGAGACGAGTCTCCAAGTGGTTCCCACATTTATGTGGAAAATCAACCTGCTTCGGCAGCATTCACATCGGTTTTGGAGGCGCAAAATTCATGTTCAAATGGAAATGGAAATGGTTCCACAGTTGAAACCTCTAAAAAGAGGCCCTATGGTCCTATGTTACTGGGAATAACAGGAATTCAGAGAGAGAGATGATGTCCATATGTCGTTTATACCAAAATGATCATCACAAATGATTTAGTCCATGTAGCAACATTTTAGAGCCTTGCGCAAATGTATACCCTAATAATATTGATTAAAAAGTTTAGATAGCTGACGTTGCGAGTAAAACTCCAAGGCAATTTTACATGTGTTTCAAAACATATTTTTACTCTGAAATTTTCGAATATTATTATTATTATTATTATTAGCATGTTAATTACAATATCGGATTGTATAAACTTTGCCTATTCACATAAATTATTAATAAAGGCTTTCCAATTTAATCTATCTCTCGCTATGTATCTTAATTCACTTATGGACTTCTTCGTTTCGCGTTCTATGGTTCTACGCCAAGTATTGCGTGGACGACCTTGTGACCTTCTGCCTTGGGGGTTCCAGGAGAGTACTGCATGTGCTGCCTCGTCTGTATTTTTCGCAGTGTATGTCCCAACCATCTTAATTTTCGAAGTCGTATTTCCTTTACAATTGGTTTCTGCATAGTAGCACGCCACAACCTTTCATTTGAGATTACTCTCGGCCACCATATCCTCAAGATGGACCGGAGACATCTATTGACAAAGCATTGCAATTTATGAGCCAGCGCCATTGTTAAGTGCCATGTTTCGCTTTTTCGAATGCCCTAAGAAATTGACAATACTCTAGTCCAGCAGACACCGGGCGATAAACAAAGCGTTGGCAAGCCTATTCCCAATGGTTTACAATATAGGGTGGGCCATCTGTTGTTTCGGTTGTTAAACACACGTAGTTCGCTAAGTACTAGTTTGTGATTAAAGGAATACTGTCAATTAGGGAATATGGGATAGAAGAGAGAGAGAAAGTGGCTTAAAACAAAAATTACATGAAATCGAATGAGTCTGTTTGAGGTCAAAGCAAAATCATGTGAATCACTTAAAGCACACATGGCAACAATTAAAATGTGCGTTAGGCATGTAAAAAAAATATGTATATAAAAAGCTAACGAAACAATGACAGAATAGGACAAGACGAGAAGAAGAGAAGAGAAGAGAAACACAAGTAACAAAGAACACAAGATGGACAGTTTGACGAAAAAAAACAAAGAAATCAACAAAAATTCAATTAAAGTATTTACTGTGACTGTGGGAGTCGCAGGTGAACAGTAAATGCTCATTGTGAATTTGTCAAAAAAAAAAAAAAAATGAAAAAAATGCAAATGATCAAATTACAATGAAGTTATTCAAAAGACAGCAAATTGTGGCCGCCACATTGCAACAAAAACAAGAAATGACACCCTATACAAAAACAACAACCACAATACCAACCAAAAACTGGCAGACGTTACCAAGATTGGCAACAACACTTGGCAGCGGCTTGATCGGATCGGGCCTGAAATACTGAAATACTTAAATACTATCAAGATATACAATACAGGTACCATGTATAACTGGGGAGTGTCGCTTGAGGCGTTGCTTTTCAAAAATTCCACAGCGTAAAGTTTACATAACCAACGGTAAATTATGCGGAATATATGTAAAACAAAAAAATATATATAGAGTTCGCTTATTGCATAATAAAACGGATAAAAATATTCTGACAGGTATGTATATGTACATTAGGGCTGATCAATTTGTATAGGGCCGAAAAAATGTTCTGTCAATTTAAAAAAAAAAAATCAAAATATACTCAAAAGCGCCCTCTGGCAGCGCTCAAAATTAAAAAAAAATGTTAGAAATGGATTCCTTGACTCCAAAAACCCCAAAATACACATTTGGTTAGACGAAAAATAACGTGTTTTGGCCTTGTAAATGGAAGTCGATTTTTGTGTATTGTGAAAAAAACCTATTTTGAAAAAGTGGGCGACTCGAAATTCATTTTAGACCAATAGTTCCTTGGGAAAAGTTGCTTAGAATGACCCAAAGAATCAAGACCCACCCTAGTGTACATATACTTTTTCATGTACTGCGCTGTATATGGATATCTGTACTAAGTACATCTGCTCCATGTGCAACTGGTCGCCAAAGCATAGTGAAAAATTCAAATTCTGATACCCTACACTTATATTCTATTCTTATCTCACATATTACATCATTACATATTCACAAGCAAATCGAACACTTTGTTTTCGAATTATAAAACGACAATGAAGATTATTATGAAAATTCGAAATTTTTTTAACTTCGTTAGGATATAGCCAAAACATGGCATATCCGAAGTATGCAAAAATATATTTTTTTCACACTTTGGAATCCGTTTACTTAGAACTTCTTTCTATACACATTTTTGTATTTACCGCGGAAGCCATTACTATATTGAAAGCTATCAGTTATTCTTAAGCAGTTAAAAGCAAAATTTTTCTTGAACAAATTTTTAAATTTTTCTCAGCGACGATATTTGTTTGTCAAATAAAGAGAGCAGGGGTAGGCGGAAGTACCCTTAAGAAGTAACACCTGTATAGAATCTACAGAAAATTGATTTTGTTTTTAACTAAATTGGTAGACAATCACATTAGAAATGATGTCCCCATGTGTTAAAAAAAAAACAGTTTTCCGCCACCAATAAGCGTCGGGCTTATGGCACCCTGCCGCGCGTTCGGTCCATTTTTAAAATTTTAAAAGCGGTTTTCTCCAAAACACTTTTTATACCCTGTACCGTATGGTACAAAGGGTATATTAAGTTTGTGCAAGCCGAAAATGCATGAAACATACAGAAGGAAACGTCGGAGACCCCCCAAAGTTACCTAAAGTATGATCAGGGTGATAAGAAAAGTCGATATACCTATGTCCGTCTGTCTGTCTGTCCGTGTGTCTGAATGAACGACTAGATCTTAGAGATGGTAAGAGCTAGAGTGACCAAGTTTTCAGATTAGATGCGTAATTATGTCAGTAGAGACAAGTTTGTTTTATTTTTTCGATATCGGGGTTATATTATATAGCTCCCATAGGGGTGTTTCAGAGGACCTCGAGAAAAACCAAAAGTTTTCGATGGATAATACGTTTGTTTATGAAGTTATCGTAACCAGCAGCCGAAATTTGTTTATAGCTTCCAAGCAGTGTGCCAAATTTGATCAAAATCGGCTGACTATATCATATAGTCCCCAAAATCGCCTGACTATATTATATAGTCCCCATAGGACCGATCGGTCAAAAAATTGTTTGGTGCAAAATTCGACTGATTTCTGTTTGTTTATGAAAATATCATAGCCAAATTTGCCAAATAAAATATCTTTTGGAGGTCTTTAGCAATATATCGGACTTAATTGCAATGTGGTAATTGCAAAGTCGTTTCGAATGCCAAATTTGGTAACGATATCTATATAAATAAATGAATTATTCATCTAAAACTTTTGGTTTTTCAAACAAATTTACACTTTTCACTTTTTACAAAAATACTTGATATTTCCACATGTTTTCTCCGATTTTGATAAACAACCACTCATTTTCTTCGTAATCGATCAAACTTTACGAGCCATGAAAAAAACTGCAACAAAATTTTTTTTTAAATTTTTAAATTTACGTTCAAAATAGAATTTTTTTTAAAAATTTTCTAAAAATTACGAAAAATTTTCATATGAATGCATAAATAGCGTCCAAGCCGTAAATTTTACAAAATATGTTCCAAGTATAATGGATAGCTAATTCAATTACACTAGTTTAAAAATTTATGGGTCATCAAGTGAACCACCGCAAAAAAGTGTTTTTTAGGGTATTTTGGGGTCGAGAAACACGAAAATGGCAACTTTTTTTTTTCTTAAGCATACAGTTTACTTAAAAAAATTGTCAAAATCGGTTTGGTAGTACCAGAGATAGACACTTTTTTTAATTTCGAAAAATGTTTTTTTCGCAATATCTCCAAATCCGTTCCATGAAAAAGTTTTTGGACTTCATTTTTGGATTTAGCGTGCCATTTTACGGCAATGACTAAAACATGTTGAGGATACCAAAATTTCTTTAAATTTTTAAACTACTAGTGTAATTAATAATAATAATATGATAATAAAATATAAGGCCCTATGCTCCACTGGGAGTCAAGGATTGCAGAAAAAGATAATGAATATTACCATAATATAATTGAACTTATTTTAGCTGTCAAGAAGAAAAAAAGCTTTAGAAGCTGCCTAAAAGTATGCAAAGATGCAAACCCAACAGTAACAGCCAAAGCTTTGGCGCATTAAAGCTTTGCTGTGTAGACTGGAATGAAACTCGGCTAAAAAAACTCTACAAATTGCTTTGTTGCTTGCACGAAATATATTTGATGTCTAAGTAAAATTAATTTTTTTTTTTCAAGTTAATGTGTTTTGTTTTTATTTGAATGCTCAAGTTTTGGCGCACTGACGCACTTTAATGTGTGTAGACTGGAATGTAACTTGGCTTATGAAGCTCTACAGACAGCGCCTGCTTAGTAAACTGTATTATTTATTTTATAAAATTGTGTTTTATATATTTTTTCTTAAATACTATTGTATGAAAGTTTTTCTTGCAAATAAAATATTGCCTAAGCTTATTAGTTTCTGTTATTTTACTATCGGTTTGAAACTTGGCTTAAAAAAAACTCTACAAATGGTATTAAATGAATTAAAAATAATTCCCATTTAATGCAAGTTTTAAATTTAAAATCCAAGTGTGACTGCATTACTTCAAGTTGAGGCATTTGGCAGCACCTTTCGCCGCTTAGCTAGGACACAAACCACAAGTTTGCTGCGCAGTCGCTGCCAGCAGCCAGCAGCAACCGCAGCAGCAAAAAAACCTACGATTCTCTCAGAGTCCTTTTAGCCAAAGGATGCTACAAAATTTGCACAGTTTGCGTGCGGTATTCGGAGCAAAAGGACGCAGCAGCAGCAGCAGCGCAGCCAAAACTAAAAACTAAAAACAAAAAGAAAAAACAGTGGAAACTAGAATATTTTTTTTTTGTTTTTTTTTGGTAGGCATATACAAAAACAACAAGCACGACAAAAGCAACAAAAGTAACAAAGGACAACCGCAAGCTTAATAAATAAACTGCCATTAATTATTTACACATTAATATAATTATGGAAATTTGATAATTACTCAATTGTGTTTGTTTTTTATTTATTCATTTTGAATGTGTTTTTTTTTTTGCGCATTTTGCCGGTTAAAACGGAAATGGCGGACGGAAATGCTTTATTTATTTTTTTTTTTTTTGTTGTGTTTGCGTGTGTGCTCGTGTGTGTGTCCGTCCGTCCTTCCGTGTGTGTTTGTGTGTGCCGGGCGTGCCCGCTGCGTTTGGCACACATTCAATTTTTGTTGCGTGTGGTCGTAAATTTCAATTTTTTGTCACTATCCTACTCTACGTTTTTTTTTTTTTACAGTGTAAATCCAAAGTAATCCTTAACTAATGTGCGTGTGTGTGTGTGACCGAGTTAACCCACTAATACACCAAAAACAACAACAACAACAAAGCAAATAAATAGTTGTTTAAGAACTGCCAGAAATTGACTTTGGCGTGTGTCTGTCCTTGCCTCTGCAAGGACCCTTGGATTACCTTGCGAGGCAACAACAACAACAGCAGCGGCGGCTACAAAGAACCCAAAAAACAACAACAACTACAGCAACTAATCGCGCTACTGCCTCAGCCGGCGGTAAGTTCTTGGAGTGTAGTATTTAAAGCACATCATTATCCTCATCATCATCAGTTGTCAATGTCAGCGCAATGTCTTTGCCTTATCCTTTTTACTTAACTTTAGTTAGTTCCAAGAACCCAATGTGATGCTTATTTTAAGAGCTGAATATTTATAAGCAGAAGTAGGCGTGCCAGCAGTTTTTATTGTGCAACAATTTTAGAATCCGTATGATAGTGCTCCGTGGGTAAAAGGATTATCTGTGCATCTATTATGTTCTTTGTAGTGCTGCCTTTAGCTTGAATCTTGTTTTTGGCTATACGGAGCTATATAAGTGTGATAAAAAAGTTATCTGTGGAAAATAGAATTCAATAAACCCAAAGATGTCCTTGAACATTTTTTATATAGACATTATTGTTTATGAGTTGCAAGCTTGTGTATCATAAATTTTGGAAATTATGGGATTTTTTGTTTGGGATTTTTTTAAATTTTTATTTAATGTGTCTAAACCCGTAATAATAATTATATAAGGTAAAGGCCCATACGCAGCATGCAAAAATTCCACACGAAATGTCAAAACTTCATATAAAAAAAAAAGTCCCAAATGGTGGGAAATTATACTATATTATAAATGAAGTTTTGACATTTCGTGCGGAATTTTTCCATGCTGCGTATGGGCTTTAATGTATAATAGTTACGTGCAAATGCAGTAATGAGCAGAAGAAGGCGTGGAAGACCCTATAAAGTATATATATTCTTGACCAGCATGAACAGCCGGGTCGGCTGTTTGTATGAACAAAAGTATTTTAGAGACTATGAGAGTTATAAAAAAACCTTTGTCCATTCATGTTCCCTCGTATTAGAATTTCGTGGTTCGTGCCTACACTATAAAAGCAACCAGATGCAAATTATCCACAGTTTTCAACAACAGTAGTAAAAATAGATTTTAAAATCGGTTGAAAATTCAAAGGTTATAGGCTAACTTCTCCTATAAACCTCACTAGAATCAAGGTATTTGTAAATCATTTTCAACAGTCAGTAAATCCGGAGTGTAGTCTCAAGAGAGCCAACATTTTTTGCTCTCTTGTGGAGATGGGAAAGGAAGGGATACCATAATAGTTGGCAAGTCTAGCAATGAATTTTAAAAGCTGTACAGCGGCTGGCGCATAAGCTTGCAGGTTGCGGAGCCCTCTGGTAAAATATTGCACATATTACTTCTACAAAGTAAATCGAGGAATTTAATTGAATAGCCTTTTTTTTAGATTTGACAAATCCTTTTGGTCTCAAAAGCAGTCTTTATATTCTAGAAATTAAAATAGTTTCTTCTTAAAGGGGTCTACGCATTTCGAAAAATTTCGCGCGTAATGACAAAACTTCATATACAAAAAAAAATCCCATTTGGGATATCCCTTTTGAGATTTTTTTTTATATGATTTTATATGATATTTTTTTTATGTACCAAAGATTTTTCAAAATTCGAAATTAATATTTAAATCCCGATTTTAGATTTTTACCCACTCATGTAAAATTTGAAGATTCCTATTTTAAAATTTTGATTGTCATGAAATAGCGTAAGGTGGGGCAAATCCGACCTAGTAATTGGCTTTGACTATAAAATGTGGCCGTCGGTAGCGTAGTGGTGCGTACTCGCTTTACAAACCGAAGGTCAGTGGTTCGAATCCCCGCAGTACCACTGGTACATTTGCTTAGCACTGGCATCGCTAGCTCAAAGACGCTATTTGCCCAAGAAAATCTCTATTTATTGAAGACACCGCCGTTCGGATTCGGCTATAAACTGTAGGTCCCTGTTCTCTATGAACAGTTTTTAATAGAGATCCCCATGCCCCGCTCAGGGGCGACTGACACAATTGTCAGCCAGGGAATTAATATAAAATGCATATTTGATATAGCATCAACTTGTCAAAAACACCAAATTGAAGCTAACGCTTTGCCGCCGCTTTCTAGAATTGCTAATTTCTTCTGACCATTATTAATATATGAGCATTTTACAAAAAAGTTATCTTATGTCATTTTCAAAAATGGTGGGGTAAGCCCGACCGCCTATTTTTTTTGGCTGATTTAGCACAGATATGCTCTAAATTTAATGTTTTTCCGATTATTAATTAAAAAAACATGTTGTTGTTTTACAAAACTGATAAATGTATTTATTTTTTTTTTTTCAAAAATAACTAGTTCATCATCAACTAATCGGTTTTGGTTCCAAATGCATGCCTGTTTTGTATTTTGATTCCGATTCCTTAGTTTATTGTTGCTCTTACGCTTGTTTAGTTGTTTCTAAGGCCTACTGTTGATAAATGTAACTATAACGAAAAGGTTCGTCGTATAGATAGATAGATAACTCTGAACTGGCAACGAAATTCAGAACAGTCATGATATATACAAAAATATAAGACTCATTAGAAAAAACACTAGAAAGCCATAATAAAAGTCTAGTTTCTGAACGCAAAATCCTTTAGGAAATCATTCATTTACCAATAAGATTATTTTGCAGCTTTTTGCAAGTTAATTTGCAATAAGGTTCAGCTGTTTGTTTGTCTGTTCGTATGAACTACTAGATCTTGCTGAACATGAGCAATAATAGGAACTTCAGCATATTAAATCAAGTTTGTTTGTCTTTCCATTTAGTTGTATAGATTTTAATCTTTATAGGCCACAAGCGACAAATTTGTTTTTAATCCCCAAGTGAGCCTAATTAAAAAAATAAAAAATTACCCTATATCTCAAATGGCTTTTAAGGTATTTTCAACACTCATGTAACGTCAATAAACAAAAAAGTGCACTTCAACCATCATCCTGGAATATATTTCAATACTACTATGTCCCTTAAAGGCCCATACGCAGCATGAAAAAATTCCGCACGAAATGTCAAACCTCATTTAAAAAAAAAATATCCCAAAAAAGGGAATTCATAAATATATAAAAAAATATCCCAAAAAAGGAATTTTTTTTTTATATGAAGTTTTGACATTTCGTGCGGAATTTTTGCATGCTGCGTATGGGCCTTAAAAATTCCCTTTTTTGGGATATTTTTTTTTATATGAAGTTTTGACATTTCGTGCGGAATTTTTGCATGCTGCGTATGGGCCTTAAGATATGAACTTTATTTTTGTAAAGGCAAAATTTGCGCAGAGTATCTAACCCACTGTTGTTTTTTTAAACACTACTTAAGTTTTACTCTCATGTGAGCCTAATAAATCAAACCAAAGTGCACTTTTTTATTAAAATAACCTTCTATGGCGTCTCTCCTCAAGATGTTAACATTAAAGAGTCCATCCCACCGCCCTGATTAATTGATATTTTGTTTATATAATACTTTGGGGCTAGGTTAACGACTGACTGAGTCCTTGGTTTTAATGTGAGCCTATTAAACGAAAATAAAGTGCACCCGTTTCTTCTTCACAAAAAATTCACGATTTTATCAAAACAAGCTTCCACAGCTCTTCTTCTTTTTTTTGGCAAAATAGATGCAGAGTAACCTTTCCATTTGCTGGGCACCGCCCTGTTTGATTCAAATTCCTTTTTTTTTATACTTTGTGGTTTCTTCTGCGACTGACTGAACTGACTGATTCACTAACTGAGTGCTGCTTGGCTGCTTTTTGTAATTTTAATCAAAAACTTGTGTGTACTCTCCGAAAAACCCCAACTGGCAACTTGAAAGATGGCCACAAACATTGAAATTATTTAGTGGTAGGCGCATATTTTTAGACTTCAAAGCGGGGTGTTGGTTGCCTTGAAGCGACGCTGTGGAAGGGGCATGAATGAATGTCTGTCGATAACGTCACTGATAAACAGCTCGTTAGGCTGCCATTGATGGCCTTGATGATGGGGATGCTTGGGGTTTTTTGGGTTTTGATGCCGGGCTTTTTAGGGGTTGATCTAGGCAAGGCTTGCTAGATGGCGGCATACCCGGGTCACATGGCAGCGCTTTGATTCAATTTAGGAGTGGCATAGAAACCACAACATGGCAGTGGAGGGCAGTAGGGGCGGGGCGGCTGTTTACACAAACTCTTTATTTCACTGCATTGCACAACACTTTAAAGCATACTTTTGAGTACTGCTGCATTATTTTTATTATACTTCTAGGCGGAGGCGGCAGCAGCAGCAGCAGAACTACAACAACAACAACACTGCGAGAACATTTTTTAAGTACTTAGCATTACGTCGCCAAGGACAACAGCAGGACGCTATAAGCTGCAGTAAATTGCAGCAGTTGCAGCAGCATTTTTGTTGTCGTTGTTGTTGTTGCAACATACTTGAACATATTTCGTTATTTTAAATTTCATTTCAACTCGAGAGCTCAGAACTCATTGAAGTGCAGCAAAGAAAAGAAATAAGCACAAAACGAAATAAAGCAAAAGCAACAGACTTGAAAAGCAAAAGAAAATAAAAAGCGTAGAGAACGCATTAAGTGCTTCGGGCAACAAGAAAAAAAAAAGTTTTCTTTTTTTTTACGCTATAGATGCTGTCGATGTTGTTGTTGTTTTTCTTACTGTTGACAGGACAGCAGTAGTTTATGCCAAACAAAGAGCGACGAATAGATACTATATAAAATATTTAACGCTTTGTCGTATACTACAATATTTATAAGAAAGTCTTGCTATATATATTTAACAACTACACTATATTGTGTATTAAAAGCCGCCGCAACAAAATGGCCGCTACAATAACAACAACAACAATGCGAGCAGAGAGCAAGTTTGAGTACGAATAAAGAATAAAGAACATGTTAATGAGATGATGCTGCCGACCAAGATATTGAAAGGATAAAGAGAGTGCCAAAACTAAAAAAAAAACAAAAAAATACGCAAAAACGTGAAATTACTTCAAGTATATGTAAGTGCCAACGGCAAAAGTGAATGCAAGAAAATCAAAACTAAATTTACATAACAAAAAGCACAAAGCACGAAGACTTGGAAATATTTTAGTGGAAGCCAAAGTAAGCATAATCAAAATACGCATAAGACGAGCGAAAGAGAGAGTGCGCAATTTCACAAAGTTTTAGCGAATTTGCAAAATGACAATTTTCACAATGCTGGCCAAGTTAATAGTGCCGCTGTTTTTGCTAGCCACTGTCACGCCTCGCGGTGCTGCTGCGCCCACTACAAAGGCCGCAACTGCAGCGCATCATTTGCAGTTTACAGTCGAAGGTGATATGCCGACATTGATAGTGACATCGGCCGAAATTGGACTAAATGCTGAGCATTTCAAAGCGGGTCAGCCAAAGCCACAGCCGCGGCCAAGGCCACTGCCCCAGTCCAAGCCCAAATCCAAGTTCAAAAAGACCACAAAACAGGATACAGCCACAGCAACGAAAGCTGTGACTTTCCCAACAGCGACCAGCGCGGCAATGCAGCTGGAAAAAGCAGACGCCATTCGTAGCACAAAGGTATTGGCTAGGCCAACGATACAAGCAGCTGCAGAGTCAGGAACCACCGAAGCAATAGTCGTTAAGCCCACCAACAAGACTCGAACCGGCGTTGAAGCTCAGCAAATATCTACTGGGGAACCAGCCGTTATGCTAATCGATCTGGAAAAGCGACCACTGGAGGAGCAAGATACAGAGGCAACGCTAGACAAAAATAGTGGACATGATGGATACAAACAAACTATGAAGAAACAGCTGTTGCAGCAGCATTTTCAACGAAAAGATGTTACCACAGTGGAGCCAACATCCAGTACACACCAGACATTGGCAGTACTAAAAGAAGCTTCCAGTAGCAGCTCTATAGTGGACCAACCACCAACAACCCGTAGCAGTAGCACTTTTGAAACAGAAATGGAGCGTGTTCCCACAACAACCAGCTTTACCAGCAGCTCTACCACCACCAGCACCACCACAGTGGAGCCCAGCGCCACAAAGCAGCCAAGTTTGCTTGTTCCCGTTCACAATGGCTATTTGGGTCCCATTTTTATGGGCGAAAAAACATTCAGCATGGTGCATCCACTAAAGAAGCCACATGCAGCCGAGCATGAAGCCTCCATTGAGACACAGCTACGCAATGGACGCATTGTGGAAATATTGGCACCTACAGCGTTGGTGGAGGAAACCACAGTACTAACAGGCGCCATACCCACGGCAGCAACCACTTTAAGACCGCAGCTGTTCTACGATAGCAGCAGCAGTGCCACAGCGGTGCTCTCCACCACTGTCTTTCAAGTGCCCGAGCTGCAGACTAGCACTACACGTCTACCAGCGGGTGCACTTAGTGAACCACGCATCGAGTCCAAGATATCCGACATACAAATCGAGGTATACGACTCTACAGTGGACTCCATTGTGGCTTCGACCAATTTTCGGGATAATGAGGGCTTTCACGCTGTGCCGCTTGAGTCTGCTGGTGCTTTGGGTACGGCTGCTACCAGCAAACCGCCAACACCCGCCATACTGCAAGAGCGTTTTACACAGTATGTTATTGATAGAACCGATGTATCCACACAACAGTCGAGTGGATTGGCTGTGGTTGGCTCAGCTTTGGGCAAGCCTGAACCTGCCGCCATAGAGATACATATTAATGTATCCGAAGCATTTGGTAACGAAAGCGAAGATCTTGAGTTTTCCTATAGACAGCCAGTTGAGAGTGACAAAAACAGCGCCAGCAACAATAGACCAGCACAAGCACAGCCAAAGCATGGAAACGATGAAATCTTGGTCGTGGAAATTATAGATAATGGCGAAAATACAACAGAAACTGCTGCCAGCGCAGAGCGTATCAATATTAATCCCATTTTTACATTTCGCTCAGATGCAGATGCCAATTACGTAGCTACACCAGCTATAAAGCATGTAGCAGCGCCATCTGTGGAAACAGATGAGCTCTTTATGGCCGATCTAAAGGCAGACGCTGACGAGAGTTTTCCTAGACCCCCACCACCACCGCCGCCGCCACCGCGTAAGCCCAGCATTGATCGTGATTCGGACACGATTTTTTACATTTCCAATACCGAGGTTAAGGTAGGCGAGTCTCTGCCCACGGCTAGCGCAACATCCTCCAATGAACAGCAGCAGCAGTTACGCAAATATCAGCTGGAGAACCAATTTTTTCCCGTCAACTATGTTGACCAACAGCGCAGCTCTACCGCAGCTCCAGCGACAGCTGCACAGCAACGCTATGAGGAGGACATCATTTTGTCCCCATTGCACAGCGCCACCAGCGATGCATTGAAAATCTTTCGCAGTGGTAGCTCGGATGGTGCGCCACCGCTAGATGTCACCTATGTAGGTGAGTCTGTAATTGAAGTGGAACAGTCGGGCAGTAGCTTGCCACTGACAACCGTGCCTACACTTGCGGCGCCCACTCAATTGCCGGATATTTATATACAGCCGGCTGTGCTGCCGGACTTGGCCATTGGTGTGCCCGTCATTGGTGAGCTGCCACCGCAAATTGAGCTGAAGGAAATCGACTATATGCCAGGAGAGTTGGGCAGTCAAAACGGCATTGGCATCTACGAGAATGATATTGAAGGCAATGCAGTTGGCATGAATTTGGCTGGTGATCCTGATGTTCTTGAATCTGGTAATCGCGAGTCCGAAAGCTCAATACAATACGGTGGTGATTTGATTGAGGACGGCGCTGGTGGTGGCTTTGATGGTGTCGAAGGCTCGTATCCATTTGAAAGTCCTGCGCATCGCATGCAGAAGGGTTTGGCACATATGCCACTTGGACACAATGCCAATCACTTGCACCGAGAGGAGCTACCTACGGCCGAGTTGTTAAATGCCACCGTCTTGCAGCGTTATGGCAACGATGCCTCTTTGGGGACAACAGCTAGCGTAGGCTCTTTGCAAGCAAATAGCAGTCAGCTGCCGGAACGCATGGGCAACGCCACTGCTCTATCGGAGGATCCAGTAAACGAATATGATGGTGAGTACACAAATCTTATCTATCTATTTCAAACACGTTTTAATTTTCTTTTCTATTGTATCTTTGTGGCCTTACAGGATTTCTAAATCTCTTTGCCGTATCCATGGGTCTACTGATTGTCATACTGCCTGCTGCACTGCTGGTGTCCATGTACTGTGCCATAAGGTAATTGTCCAAATCTTTGTGTGTGTGTGTTGTACTTAATCCACTCAAAAGTTATCCTTAATTGGTTACGCCTAGCCAAGCTTTTAATCTGCTGAGATGAGCTGTCACACAAATCAAAAAGTAATTGCTTCCGAGAAATTACACTTGATTGTCTTTTGAGCGCCAAATCCGTCGTCAAGTGGTTGCCAATTACTTGAGATTTCTAAGAAAAAAACATCAAAGAGCCAACTACGGAATGTCTTAAAACAAGTTTGTATAAATACTTGGCTGGAATGATTATCAGTTGCCAAAGGAAAGACCTTACTAGAAGCGGGCTTCGTCTCTAGGCTATAAGTATATAGTACGATAGCCTGGAATCCTACTAGGTCCTACCTTCTTCTGTTCCGGTTCCTATTATGTCCTCTACCAAATGTTTGAAGTTCTTCGTATGCTTAAGCTCAACCCGCTCAACACTTGACTCTCGGAGGTTACCAAAATGTCAAAAGACATAGGGAATAATGCCTCCAAATCCGCTACCAATCCCAAAATGAACGTTTTTTAAAATCTAAGTGCAGGGTATCCCACTATCGGGCTGCGCCTTGACTGATTTTTATTTATTATATTTTTTGCGGTCTTGATATGTTGTGTGACTCTAGGCTGCTTACGTCATAAATTTGAAATAAATCTAACCTTAAAGCCAGCCGTCGGCTTATTCTCCCACATACAATACATACACACACGCTCCCACCGTATGTGCCCCTTGCCTTGACCCAAGAGCTTAGCTCCGGGATTGTGTGTAAGTTTTGGCAAGCCTTTGTCAGCTGTCCGCCACGCCTCTCTGCCATTGTTGTCCATCATTTAAGTGGAAAGCCGTTAAGGGTGCTCCTAAGGCGGCATAGTGAAGGTATGCCTGATGATTCCTAGCCAGTGGGCACATATGGCGGGGGCATCTCTCGCTTCTATTTAGTAGCATATACTAAATCGCATTTAGGCTGACATCCCTATAGCAATGCCTTAGATGCAATTGACATTTAGTTGGCATTACGGACTGACTTGACTCGACTCGACTCAACTGTCTCGTATGAGTTCCGGGGTTGAGCTCGGCGAGTCGCTTTCTATAAATCTCTTTGGCACGTAAATGCGAATTTGTTGCTGCTTCTATTTAATGCCAAACAAAACGACAGCAGCGAGTCAGAGCTAAAACCAAAAACAAGTCGGAAGCCGAGAATAAAGGCGCACAAATCAACACAAAAGTCTATGTCAGTGCCGGAAGCGGAAGCAACTGCCAGACAACAACAACAACAGTAGGCAGCAGATGGAGACGGTGTTACTGGTAATGCCTTGCCATCCTGGCACCCAAATGATATATGTATGCAGATGCCAGCGAGCAGAAGCTAACAAGCTGCTTAGTTCCATGTCGTTCCATCGTCAAAGCAGCCAAAAATCATTGAAGATGCTTCCTCAGCTGCTGTTCCTGCGTATCCTCTGATTCCTCCAGCACCAACGGTCTGCTTGTCATTTGACTGTTGCTGGAGGCTGGTTGCTGGCTCTTGGTGCTTCTAATGTTGAAGGGCAACCCGCAGGAAAACGCATAAAACGCCAAATGGCAACCGCAAACGTTGCCACTTTGTTGTTGTCAAAAAATTAAAAAACAAAAAAAATACCAAAATAAATAAATGAAGAAAAACATGTGTAGGCTTTCAAAGGATAAGAACTTTGGGAATACTCTTTCAAGGCGGCAGGCTGTAAGTACACCAGCGTTTCCGAGCTAATTCCGAATTCTCATTTTCGAACTGATCTCCGTATCTCGAAATTTCGTGCATCCGAAAAGTAACCCGAAGAAAGAAGAAGATAGTAGCTCTAAAGTAAACCTTTTTCCCGTGTCTCCCAGAAAGAGAGTACTGAGCAAACATAAGACGCAAATAGAAAAATCTCTTTCTTTTATCGTCCCGATCTTCTACACAAAAACCTCATCTTTTGCAATGATGTAGCCAAGTTACGAACAAAGCCCATGGTACCTTTGTTTTTTTTTGAGTGTATTAGAAAAAGGTGCCCAAGCTGCGGTTAACGGCTGGATAGAGTCACGCGGGAAGTTGTGAATCCGGGCAGTCGGGAAGCTTGAGGTAGGTGGAAGCCGCCGCGGTTGATGTTACAAATGAAAAAAAAAAAAAAAACACGAGAGGGCAACAAATGCGCAGCGGAAATAAATTTTCTTTTTGAAAAGGCTGCCATTTTTGATGGCACTTGGACACGAAGGAAGACGGAAGGACAAGAAGGACGTTGTTGGGTGTCGTTGTATGCGTATATGCGTGCGGGGAAAAGGAAATTGCACAATAAACTCTTGTCGAGAAATTAGTTGTGCGTGTGCGTGTGTGTGGTCTGGTGTATGTATGTGTGTGTGTGTGACTAGAGACGGCTTTGGTTGATTTGGTTTGGGCTTTCGAGGGGTGTCAAGACGCTTTCCCGAAATACGTGTCTGAGCATCATTTTGTGTCCGTAGGAGACTGAAATGTTGAATTGTTGCCGCAGCTTCTCAACTTTGCCACTGACAGTGGCCAAGTTAAGGAAAAATACGAAGAAAAGTTTAAGGAAATTGCGCAAATGTTTTGCCATATTTCCACGCCACACGCACACACATTAAAAAGGGAATAAAAAACAAATAAAAAGAAAACGAAGATGAAAATGAAGATGAAGGCAAAGCTAAAGCAAAGTGCATAAAACTGTATCGCACTGCTCTCGCTAGCGCTACCGCTCCCGCTCTCGTCGGCCCTATGTTTGAGCGTGTTTGTTTGGTAGGTCATAAAGCAAAATGCCAGGAAATCTCTACTCCTGCGGGCAAACTTGAAAGCAGTTCCCAGCTCAGCTCAGCTTATGTGGCTTAGCCTAGCAGTCAAGAGGGTAACTGTTGCGGTGTGTGGAGAGCCATCGCAAGGAATCATAAAATGCCAAGGTGTGTAATTCGCTAGCAGGCCGGCGTAGCTACTTAAGGCGCCACAAAGTAGGCAACAAAAGTTAATTTAACTTTCGCTTCTCACCCAAATACACACGCACACACACACACACACAGCAGCACACATTGCGTATACGCAATTCTCAGTCATTAGAATTGCATTGAATTTGTAAGCTTACTCTGATGAGATACTTAAACGCATAAATTTTATATCTTTCAGCTACTTCCTTGGCAAGAACACTTCAACAGGCGGTGCTGGCGCCGGAGGCGGTGCCGACGCCAATGACAGCGAGAAGGGCGAGGTAAGTGCAAGTCAAACAAAACGTTTGAAACGTTAAACGCTTTAAAATACTCCTACTCTTACTCTAGCTCTGGCGCCTGTCTCGAGTATTTTTCAAAACTTTTTTATTCTCAAGTGCCACGCCCCCCTGAGATATATTATACTTTTTGGCATAATTAAAAACGGAAAAGAAAAACATTATACATTTACACGTCGTATTTAATAAGGCAAAAGTGTTTGTCTAAGCCTACCAAGCTCTCACTCAAAGTTTCTCGACTTTGAGATGCCCTTGACCATCGCAATAAACAATTTAATAAATAAGCCGATATCGAATGCTCTTTAAAACGATCTGTACTAAATTTATTTGGAACTTGAGAAATCTAAAAAATTTTCGAATGTCAAAACTGGTGATATCTGTTTTGAAAACTTTTTCGACAGGTCGGTCCTATGGGGTCCTAGCCAATTCAAATCGAATTTTTCAATTTGTAGCTCCTTTGTTTAGATTAAAAATGTAACCATAATTCAATACTCGTAAGGTTACAAAAGTGTTTCAGCATAACTAAAATTTTTCCAATTGATGCTTGCTAGCTTCATATTAGTACCCTCTGCGTTTAAGAGTTTTTGAGATAAGGTAGAGGCCCTGCAGAGTACAAGTTGCTCTTACATCGATTCGGATTTCCTACATGTCGAATAGCATAGAGGCAACAAATGCCAAAAGAAGCGCATTATCTCTGCTATTTGGTGCCATATTTCCGTAGAAGAACCTATATGATTGAAAAACATTAGGATCGAATAAAACACACCTTTTAAGATATGGTAATATTTTCAGGCTCTCTTTTAAATAATGCAATAAAATATCATCTTAAGGGGTATACGCAGTTTTTATATGAAGTTTTGTCATCCCACGCGAAATATTTCGAACTGCGTATAGGCCTTTATGTTGGTCTAATAATCAATACTCACTGTCCTGCCCCATCAAAAATGGTAAATACGCCCACATCCCAAAACGCATTGACTGATTTAAAAGAGATATCTGGCTTACAAATGAATTGTTGTTGGCTTGAAGTGCGTGAAAAACAGATATTTGCTCAAACTCCGATTATGTTTTAATTTCCTGACATTTATGCGTCTTCAGTAGAGTTAGAGTCTATGCTTAAGAAGTAATACCTGTGTGGAGCATGGTTTTTTAAGGTAATTTTTAGATTTTTTTCAAAAAAAACTTTATTTCATATTCAAAATCCAAACTGGTGACGATTTTATACATACTTTGAGCAACAAAAATCAATTTTTCCAAAGTAATAAAAAACAAAATGGCGCCATTAGAGAGCTACGAGTACATGACTAATTTTCGGAGAGGCCTCCACGGCTGCAGCTTTTTGACGTTGCGATTGATATGAAACATCAAAAAAATGTTTTCTCTTGAACTATGGACCAAAAGCAAGCGAACTACGTAGAGGTTTTCAAAAATATCAATTTAAAAAAAAAAGGGAAGAAGTTTTAAAAAAAAAATTTTTTTTTCATCAAAATAAATCATATTCATAATGTGTTGTAAAATAACATTTTTTTTTATTATTTTAATAAAATCCTACGTGGCTTACTAGAAAATTATTCAAAATTTCAAATCTATCGAATAAAAATTGACTCTGTTATTCGTGAAGACATTCAAAAAAAAGTGGTTTTCAGAAAAAAGCGTGTAAAGTTTTATAGCCGGCCGGAACGCGCGGCGGGGTGACATTTTTTTTTAATTATCACTTCGGGACATCAATTCTTACATAATTGTCTACCAATTAAGCTAAAAAAAAGAAGGATTTTCTGAAGATTCTACACAGGTGTTACCCCTTTAAATACAGCAAAACTTCTCGAGTCGATATCTAGGTTTTCAGTGTTGTCTGGGGCCCTTCTGAGCAATGGATCGTGGGGTTAGCGTTGAGTGTGTGATGTGTGGTCAGCTTTTTGAAGGTAAAGGCATTCTTGCATCGCCTTTTAAATTGCTATGGGTTTAAGCAAATGGGTTTAAAACAGTGGTCGGCTCGACCCTATCTCGCGTGCATTGGGATTAGCGTGCTTTTTGTACTGAAATTTTCTCTGCCACAGTGACGTAAGCAACAAACACGAAGTTGATGGTGCGTGGCTTCGGCTCTTGATACTCTGATATTGTTTTCTCTGCTGCTGTGGCAGTAAAGCAGAGCAACAAGAGCCGAAGCCACGCAACATCCACTTCGTGTCTGTTGCTTACCAACGTTAGCGTCGCAATACGTCACTTCGGCTGAGAAAACTTCAATACATACGCAAGAAAAAAATGTGAGTGTATTTTGTGCCGACCACTGGTTTAAAACAAGGAGAGCGTTTTATGAAGAAATTTCAGCACTATATTCCAATTGTTTTGTAATAAACTTAACACAGATCTTCCCTTTCTTATGACCCATTTAGTGGTGTCTTTTTTTCTGGACAATACAATAAGTTGCCGTCAGTAGCCGAGGGTTTAGGGCATATTGTTTGTTATTCCCAAGATTCTTGGTATCTGGTTTAAATGGCATACTGGCCAGATTGATTTTAAAGCCTTTAAAAAGTGACATATGTTCACGTGTGTAACTATGTGCTACTGTACAAAATGCTCACCAATTCCGGCAGCCCTTTAAGTGCTGGGCAGGGCGTGTTTTACGATTCGGTGAATATCCGGACGTAATTTGATTGCATTTAAAATAATTAAAGCGACTCTTGTGTCCTGTTGGTGCATGTTAGTATGTGTTTGTGTGTGAGTGTGTCTGAAATACTGCAATTCTGCAATAGCGCATTTAATGCTGACCGCGCCCCTTTCCCAACATCTTCTATGCCTTTTGCAGTCGACCGAAGCACTTCAGAGCACAACACTGACCCGATCAATTGAAGTCCCAGCAACGATGAAGACTGCAGCAAATCCAACGCCATGTGGCATTGAGCGCATCGAGTTTCAATTTGAGCCGCCTCCGACGATGACGTCACTGTCATTGCCCTCTGCTTTGCCAGAGCTCAATTTGACACAATATGAGGGTCCCAATGGCTCTGTTACGAAGATGACGCTCAAAGATAATCATTTGATAGTTGTCACCGAAGAGCGTAATGTAAGTGGAAGATTTCGCGTTGCGTTCTAGACTCCCTTTTGCACACACTCATACACATACACACACACACACTCACACATATTGATATTAACCATAAAAGTGGGTTAGACGTGAGCAGAAAATTATATTTTTACATTTTATATAATTTATATTTTAAAATAATTTCTTATAAAATGTTTTTGACGATTTTTAGTAATGTTTGTTGTTGTTAATCCCAAAAAATTTGTGTTTTATTTGTTTATAATCTATTGTTGTTGTAACTAAATGTATAAATACACAGAATATTTCCACAAAATACTGAGATCGAATACTATTCCGCTCTAACTCAGTGCTTTTGCCGTATCTAAACTTTGTCGTCTCTAGTTTGCTCTCTCTCGCTCTCTGTTTAAACTCGCGCTCTCTCGTTGTTCTCAATGTTGTAAATGTTGCTTATTCTTTTTGTCACATTGTCTGTGTGTGCTTTGTCGCTGTTATTTAGTTTTATACACATACTATATATTGTTGTCCTAGTCTTGGTTGTCTTCTGTGCTCTTTTATGATGTCATCAAGTCACCAGCCCATCAAAGCCATCTTCTTAACCATTTATCGCACTCAATCCAACTGTGTAAAGTGTCTAAAGTGGCTATTCCGAGTGACTGCACGTAGGAATAGCCAAAGTAGTTTTTGATTTCCAGTCACTCTGCCAGCTATAGCTATTTATCACCAACTGCCATGTACTACATAAATAAATGTGTCTCTGTCTCCGATTCCGATTCCGTCTCTGTCTCTGTCTTCGTCCTGACTATGTGTGTGTGGTGTGAATTTGCCTTGGCTTTGTACAACTACTATATCTATCTGCAAATGCAATTTTCGTCACTTTCCGCATCATGGACACTCGATTTGTCACCGGATTGCCTTGCTCCGTGTAATAGTCTTTGCCTCTCTTACCTTGTCCAAGACCAACACCTGTTGCCGTGTGTCTCTTACCAGCTCAATGTTTTTGTTGGTATACTGCTGCACTTGCACCTGGTCCACCTGGTCCACCCACGACACCACCAATTGCCCATTGGTGCCGCATGTGTGTGCCGCATCATGCACTGATCCACATTCAATTGATTTGCGTTTACCTTTCACAGGACATTTCACGCAATGCTCGAGAGACCAAAATGCATACGGATAAGGATGGCGTCTTTGTTGTGGAGGTTGCACGTGGCATTGACTCCCAGCAGCTGCCCGATAGCCCTGGCGTAGAAACCACTGAGCTGCCATTTGACACCAAACAAGCTAATGGCGTCCATGCTGTAGATGAACAAACGCTACCACCCAGTCATGAGCAGGTGCAGATACATGCACCTCCAAGTGATGCTTGTATGCCGCCAGTAGAAGAGAATGCAGTGCAGCCACGTGGTGCGCTGCAACTTATTGAGGAACTGCAGGAAGAGGAAGCATCTCCACAGCCAACAGAGCAGCAGCGCAAGACAATGCAGCTGCGACAAGAAGATGGAGAATTTGAGCCACAGTTCAATTCGAATACGGGCCTTTCTCAGTCGGACTTGAGCTCAACGTCATCAGGTGACTCAAACAAGCGTTACTCCTATGGCAACCAGGAACTGTATGTTATTGAGCAGCCAGGCTATGTCAGCAGCTCGCCTACTGCACATCCTGTGCTAGGCTCTGGACGTGCAGCAGATGATCAAAATGACCGCAAGTCCGAAAACGGCAATAGCTTGGAGCTGAAGTTACAACAACAACAATCGGAGGATGGGCAGCAGGCTAAAGCAGTGCAAGTTATGCCGACACCCCTTGCTTTTGGCGACCATAAAGCTGAGACTGACAATTCCACAGGCATGGAGATGCAACATAATGGCGTACAGCAAGAGCCGGAGCAGGCGCAGCAACCGCAGCCAGACCTGGAGCCGGAACCGGAGCAGGAGAATGCCTATGACAGCATAATGAGCCTGCCAGCGCCGCCATCGACAGAGGAAATCAAAGAGCTGAACAATTTTACGCTCATCGAGTCGAATCAATTAGATTCGTTGCCTCCACCGCCGCCGCCGCCTCCACCGCCACCACCGATGCAGCAAGAAGCAGAACAACCGAACGATGCCAATGGCAATGAGAAACAAAAGCACGAGCAGCAGCAATCCACTAATGAGCTGCAGCAGCACAACGGCCATGCTCATGCCATGAAAGTAGGCGTCAGCAATGGCAACATTGACAAAGCGGCAATGCACAACCCGCCATTAAATGTCCCACCAGCAGCCACCGAGATTATTGGAAACGGCAAGGAGATACCCGCTACGCTAACGCCACCGGAATCGCCTTCGCCACCGGCTTCACCGGCGAACTCAACACCCATGCTCTGCGGTTCAGGGCTGACCAATGGTATACATGGACCACTGCCCACTGTTGCTCTGGCCGTGGATGTCAATGGCAGTTAATTGCTTCAGGAATATGGGTAAGCTAGCAGAGGCTTATGTCGAAAGACACATATTTCGCAATTTTAGACGATACTACTACTATACTATATACTATATATATACATAGAGTTGTAAGCCCCCCTTAAGGGACTTTTTTTTTTCGAAGAGTCTTTTTCTAACACTTTGTCTTGCCCACAGTTAAGCTGAGAGCGTACGCTCTCTCAGTCTCAGTGTCAGTCAGTAGTTTTAAAGAGAGTTGCAAACGAACGAGATTGAGAAGATTCAGAACAGGCGGCAGCTGAAACGAAAATAATAATTATTATTGCGGTGAAAAATTTTCACATTTACGAATAATTATTAATTTCGTTTCCGCAAAAAAAAACAAAAAATGAAAAAATGCAATTTTAAAATATTTACTGTTTGTTAATTTGCATAATTAAAACAAAAAATTATGATATAAAAAAATAAATCATAATTAATTGTTTGTTTCTCTATTTGTGGCCAAAAGCGTCTATAGCTGGGCGTTGATGTTTGAGGGATGCGGGGCAAAAGCTATTTCAATGTCTAAACTAAAAAAAACTACTAACTAAGCTTAATATATAAAAAAAAACTTGAGAATTACAAAATAAATAAATATTTAATTAATTTTAATTGTTTACACAAATATTTGCCAAAGGTAAGATTTACAAAAACAAAAACGAAAACGAAAAACAAAATACATAATAATTAAAAACAAATGTAGTGAAATTGTTTATATTATAATATTATTATTAGTGGTATGGGGTGTTTTTTTTTTTTTTTTGTGTTTTGTATGTGAACCAGAAATCAAATGTGCCGAAAAAAAATTTGTTATAATGAGAAAACAAACACAATTTACAAGAACAACAAAAACCATTTATACATTATATACTAAAAATATACATATACGTGAGCAACTTATGTAAACTTACACATGCAACTAGCAGCAAACAACAACAACAAGAACAAGGACTTCAACTTCAAAAATTACAAAAAAAAAAAACTCTAATTAGCAGACATCTTAAATATTTGCCCAAAACTAAATTAAAAAAAAAAAAAAAATATTAAGCAAGCACAGCAAATTCTTTAAATAAATAGCATTAAAGTGCAGCGCATATTTAATACACATAAAAAAAAAAATGAAATTTAAAAAAAATAAAAAAAAAATATTAAAAAATTATTGGCAAAGAAAAATGCGTGAACTGCAAGTGACGCGCATTTTGTAAGTAGAAAATTATATTATATACACTATTCAAAAAGATATAGCAAGTTATATATACGATTAGGCACGTTTGTATTATGAAGAACGTTTGAAGCGATTAAAACGATTTAAACGATTCGATCGCATATTCGTTCCACACTCGGAATTCAAGTTCCGTTTATGTTTTTCGATTAGATTAGATTAGAAGCTAAAGTAGGAGCAAAGTGAAATGAATAAAGTTGGTTTGATTGTTTACATTGTTTATTGACAATTTTTTTTTTATTGCGAAATATATATGAATACATTTATACTAATATATATATATATATATAGTATATATATATAAAGAAGAACTAGATATTTGCGAAAATGGGATCTTTTTTTTACATCAAGGGCGGGTGCGCATTAATAAACGAAAAAAAACAAAACCACATAAATGGATATGAAATGATTAATAAAAATAAACAAGAATAATTAAATGTGATTGTTATTTAACTTAAGTTATTATTAATTAATATGATATAATACTAACAATATATGGGCAGCCATAAATTCAAGAAAAAAAACAAAAATACAAAAAAAAAATAGATGCGGCAAATTAATTACATAATGCCGGAAAAAAGAGTGTGACATTTTAAATATTGATGGAAACTAAGCAAGTAAACAACTTATAAGAAAAGCTACAACTAAAAACAAAAACAAAACATCCATAAGTCATAGTGGGAATCGAACGTATAAAAAATAAAACAAGATTCAATATGAAGATAATACCACCAAGTTCTGTTTTTTTCTTTTTTTGGAAGCGAACTTGTTCTAAATTGTCTAAAAGGTAAGTTAAAGTTGGTAAGTAAAGTTCGTTGGCTCTAAGCTAGGGAGTAGGGGTACCCTTCGTCCAAAAGGCCAATAGGTATGTATAGCAGCAGCTATGACAATCTCTCCTACAATGATGCATTGAAAGTCCTCAGTGAACTAACACAGCGCTGTATCAGGATATGAAGAAATGGGTTCCAAGGGGTTGGTAAAGCGCAACACATTATTCTTCGGATTCATCGTGGTGAACCCTGATCAAATGAGCAACTCGAAGAAAGATAAGGGTACCAACCCTAATGGGACTTCGAGTCAGGTCAGCAAACGGCACAGGTAGACTAGACCAACGTGAGTAGATTTGGCTCACGTTGTAGTATGGCGATGGCGGAGGAGCTCACTCAGAGCCCAACGGCGGCGCTAACAATCCTTGTTAGATGGATTACTAAATCTGCACTGCATCATGCTGTTAACATGGTCAGCTAAGACAAATATTTAAATATCTACATATTTAAATTAACCCAAGAAACAGTAGTAGACACACTTCCCAGGTTGCCTGGAGACTGGTAACGAGGTTGATATCATCAACCTTACAGCCAGCACAGCTACTGAGGACCACGAAGATTTGGTGATGTCTGACGACATCATCACAGAAGAGAAGATAGCCTGGGCTATCAAGTCGTTCCAACCCTACAAATCGCCAGGACCGGACGACATTCGACCTGTCACGCTGCAATCCCCAAATTGATGCCATGGCTATTGAAGATTTTCAAGGGTTGTCTCCTCACAGGCTAAATCCCAGGGGGTTGGAGAGAGGTGAGAGTGACTTTCATTTCCAAGGCTGGGAAGATAAATCACAGCTCGCCAAAAGACTCAGTCAGACCCATTAGTCTATCCTCGTTTTTACTGAAAACTATGGAACCTATCTTAAGGGTAGGTCTGTTGACACTGCACTGCATACGGTGGTAAGGAGCATCGAAAAGGCTCTGCAGCAGAAAGAGTTTGCTTTGGCGGCTTTCCTTGATATAGTGGGAGCATTCAACAACGTCAGGACTGAATCGGTAACGGGAGCACTTGCTAAAATAGGTTCACCCCCGATAGTAACCCACTGGCTTAGCAGCATGCTCAGCAGCCGGGTTATCAATTTCGAACTTTGTGCAGGAGTGGTTAGAAAGAGAGTTACGAGGGGCACTCCACAAGGAGGTGCCATTTCGCCACTTTTGTGGAACTTGGTCCTTAACGACCTTCTTCTAACTCTTGAGCAGACAGGATGTTGGGTGACTGCCTATGCGGACGACGTGGTTCTCATGGTAACGGGCAAATTGGAGTCCGCTCTTGGCGTCACCCTAAGATGGGGCTGCGTTTGTCGAATCCTCAAAATGGTTCTGTAATAGGTGATTAGGGATGTCTTACAGTTCTGATCCTCCTCCCTTCCCTTCCCCACCCTTCTCCAACTCCTTTCTTCCTTCTCTCAAATTAGGCAACACAATTAACCTCATGGTCTCAGGGTGATCTCAGTTAACTGAGCTGCCTACTTAACCTATCCTAACCTGACAGTAGTAACTCTTTCGGAATTGCTAATTGTATCTGGCTAAGTCAAAATTAAGCATGGGTTCAAACGAAATGGAATTCACAAGGTGCGAGACGAAGAGGTCGTTCATCTACCACCTGGATCCGCTCGGTGCGAGCGGAATGTCATGGAAGAGGACCTTGGCCGGTGATCAAGAATTTAGCTCCAAATCGTCAAAGCTGGAGAGAGTTCGTAACTGTCCTATGTTCCGCCAGGAGCGACTTTTGAATTCATATTATATATTATATAACTATGTGTATATTTCTGTGATATGAAAGATGAAGTTCAAGGAAATAAATAATAATAAGAGAGAAAGGTATTCCCCCCAATTATGTTTCCCAGAAAAAATAAGACGTCTAGTGAGTACCATAGTAGTTCAAATTATTGAACCAGGCTAGTTGAGTTACACGCCATATAAATACGTAGACGAGTATTTGACAAAATAAGGCAGCGACCTGGGTCTATGAGAATCTTTGCGCATACACAACAGCATATTTAAAGCAGAAGTAATTGCTATAAACCAGTGGTCGGCACGGTCCTGTCTCGCGTGTATAGGGATTAGCGACGTCGACACACGTCATGTGTTATACACAAAACGCATGCATGTGTGCGTGCTTTTTGTACTGAAATTTGCTCTGCCGCAGTAACGTATTGCGACGCTGACGTTGCTCGACGTTGCTAAGCAACAAACACGAAGTTGATGGTGCGTGGCTTCGGCTCTTGTTGCTCTGGTATTGTTTTCACGGCTGCAGCGGCAGTAAAGCAGAGCAACAAGAGCCGAAGCCACCCACCATCAACTTCGTGTTTGTTGCTTACCAACGTCAGCGTCGCAGTACGTCACTGCGGCAGAGAAAACTTCAATTCATACACAAGAAAAAAAATGTGAGTGTATTTTGTGCCGACCACTGCTATAGACCGATAGACATCAGCCTACCGAAAAAATGCAAAAGACCGAGAAATTGCCAAACTGCTCGATAATTCAGAGACCAGTGTCAAATTAAACGATCCAGGACTATAAAATAGAATCTTCTATAGTTCGATTCGATTTAGTTTAGATTTAATTGAAGCTTTTCTTCTGTATGACTGTTCTTTAAAGTTCATCTTTTGGAAAAATCGAACGAGGATATCTCCCTTAGAGGAATTGAAGTAGCTGATAAACTGCTGAGCCACTTACAAGGGCTGAGCCATTCTCTTGCATTACCAGATGTATCACCAATCAGCTACTATGAGAAAAGAAGAGATCCGGAGAAGATCCAGATAGGATCAGCATGGCTGGTCGTCGGCAAGTCAAGCGACTCTTCAGCTGCTATAAATTTAAGAGGTTTGAGAAAATCTTCCAATTAGGAACGAACGCTCTTAGGATACTGACTGAGTTAGTCGCGGGACATGGCCAGCACAAGTAACACCTGAGCCGATTTTGTGAGATTAAGAAAGAATTCTTCAACTTACTGAGTGTAACGCTCTGCCCAAGAAGGTCATAGAAACTTGATGCACGTTGTCACCCCACTAAAACCTTCCCAATTAATTGTGTTTTGGAGAATCGGACTAGCTGAGGAGCTCTAGTGTTAGGTAGGTAGGTTAGAGCGGCAGTTGGGACTTAGCTTCCCAACTCACTTAGGCCTAGAATAGGCCCGTTGTGATACCTATATTGGGAGTAAGTTATAAGTATATAGAATAGAAAGGAAAAATTAGGGGAATAGGAAAAGTGGAAATTGCAGGACCATGCTTTACGTGGGATTCGAACCCATAACCTCTGGGATGATAGTCTAGTGCACTACCGCTAGGCTATCGAGGCCGCAGCTCTAGTGTTAGTAGAGAGCACAATAGATTCTTAGGGTCGCAGTGCAGCTTTTCCAATATAATTATTATGATTATTAGTTCGTTGGCTCCCAATTCGGGGGCTCAATGAATATATCCAGTCTCTGCTCTCTATTTATGCATTTTATCGTTGCCTTTATTATTATTAAAAAAATGAAATCAAAGAACTTTACGAAAGATATTACTAGATATTATTATTATTATTGGTTATCCACATGATTTAGTTTACTACAACAAAGAACCCACTGGACTCTCGACTCAGACCGCTTGGAACTAACTCTACATTTAGTACATCAGGCATCATAACCCTCAACCAAGCTAATTTGCGGAAAAAGGACTATTAATCAACTTCGGATCAACAAAAGATGCCTTCTGCATTCTAATAAAAACATAACCCTGCCTCTGGACAAGCAAATTCAGCATTTCGGTGAACAATCTAACTTTAAGGCCCATACGCAGCACGCAAAAATTCCGAACGAAATGTCAAAACTTCATATAAAAAAAAATATCCCAAAAAAGGGAATTTTAAGGGGTATACGCAGTTCGGAAAATTCCGCGCGAAATATTTCAAACTGCGTATAGGCTTTTAAAGTATAACTAATATATCTACCGAAAAAGACAGGGATACCTCCTGGATAATTTAGAGCGACAAAATAATTTAGGTTAAACCGGTTCCAAACTATTATTTATGAAATACTCAAGCTGGCCAGGATCTAAAAAAAATCTTATAAGTTTTTACAAGCAAAATCTTTTCACGAGGCCAGTTCCAAAAAATCATTTGCAACTTAAGGAAATAACAGTGCAGTCTGTTTGACCTTTTCCTATACTTTGAGTCGATATGCTTCTTTCTGCGAGTACTATGTGCATGTGGTTGCATGTTGCATGTTGCAAGTTGTCAGCTGCAGTCGAATCAAAGGATTTCATTGTGGTAACTGCAATCAAAATATTTATGAAATCTACAGCTGATAAACCGCAAACAGAAAACAGTTTGTCTGAAAGAGACAAGTCAGCAGAATTTAAATATTTTATTTTATAATTAAAATCAAATTATTGCGCACTTAAACACATTCTGTGTGGTTTGGGAAACATTTTGTAAAATTACAAATAAACTATGAAGCACGGTTTAAGGCAAATAAATTGGAAATTTTTGGCTGGGGCTTAAGCCATATGAAATGTCAGCAATTTCGTATTTTGGTTTGTTTTGTTTCATATAAAATATATAAGCATGCAATAATATGCTAGCGCCATCTATCGGTCAAACTAAATAGAAATATAAATGTTGACGACGACGACGTTGTCGACGCAAAATTAAACATTTGATTTAACGTAATATAATTATTATATAGCAGGGAGCTCCTATGAAAAAGGTACAGTATTAAAAAAAGCAAATTCAATTTTTGTGTGAATTATTTTTATTAGATGGTATATTCTATGCCATTTAAGACTTAAACAAAAACTAATCCCAATGAAGCCCACCCATTGACCCTATTATGATAGTCCTTGAGGCTACTTTAGAGGAACAAACTGAACTATTTCCGTGGTTTTCTTATGCAGCAAATCAAATTGTACACGCCCTGAAACTACGAATTTTCTTATGCACCAAATCAAACTTTACAGGCCAAGACTTGATGCATAGAATGTTTTTCTCACTTTGGTTTGGATCATTAATTTATTCAACAACACTTTTGTAAGATAGTGTTCATATGAACTTTAGCTTTAAGACTAAAGATTATATCAAGTGAAGTTAGCCCAACTCCGAATAAATTTCCGCAATTATTTTGACATTCATGTGAACTCCCTTGAATGGCAGCTAAAAGCTTCATATCATGCAACAAATTTCTTTTACACATATAGATTCAAAACTGCTTGTGAACTTGCCACGAAATTTGGGAATTTTTTTTGGAAATTCTCCAAAGTGTCTAACATTGTACGAAATGACTTGAACGGCAAACGGATTGCTTTGGAGCTGCGCATAAATGAGAGCATTGGTCGACGTTTCTAGGAAGTCTTCAATAAAATAGTAAATAATTATAATTGAAAATATATTTTCAAAAACAAGACAGAAAATGTTAGACATGATAATGTTTCTCTATGATGCTTGCCTTATGCCAACCAAATAAAAATTTTATTCAAGCACTTTGAGGTTTACATTAAAAAAGGTGCAATCATGCAAAATCATATGTGAAACGTGTACAGTTTATAAGGACTTCAACAATCGACACGAATAAAACACAAACAGCGCCACATCAGCAACAACAAACAGTTGACAATGATGTTGCCAACAAAGGCAACAATGACAACAAACATCAACGTGCACGTCACTCAGGAGTCATCGCAAATGCGTACGAAACCATTTATCATTCGGTGTTTTATCCAGCATCTGCCCATTATCCAAAACCGAACCAACGTTTGTTCCATCGCTTTGCGATGCGGGTTAATGAAACTGGAGCTGTAGCTGAAGCTGTTGCAATCGAGGCAGACCATCTGTATCCGCCCTGTGCCATCCATGTGCTTTAGTACAGACACACTACTCTTATGCTGAGCACATATTTTCTTTTGTGCGCTATTGTAGCGGCATGTCTAGAAATTTTATTAAATCAAAATTCTTTTTACTTTTTGAGCGGATGCCATTCCCAAGTCTCAACATTTCACTGAAAAATTACTCAAGTTTCTCGAACATGAACTACATTTTTTCCAGCTTAAGGGGTCTACGCAGTTCGAAAAATTTCGCGCGGAATGACAAAACTTCATATAAAAAAAAATCCCATTTGGGACATCCCTTTTGGGATTTTTTTTTTATATGAAGTTTTGTCATTCCGCGCGAAATTTTTCGAACTGCGTATAGGCCTTTATATTAAAATCGTGGGAACGGGGTACAGTGTATATGCTAGTCGGTGTATTCAAACTGTAAGCAACCAACATGTATTTTGAAGGTTGTTCTGTATTGTCCTTATTGCTGTTGCATTTTAATGATTTGCCATGCCTTAGCGATTATTGCAGCATAGCCAACATGGCGTATACACAACGTTCTATAAACGCTTTCATTTCACTTTAGGAACTTTCGTTTTTGTTGTTGTTGCTGTTGTTGTTGTTTTTGTCGTCGTTTTAATGCACCAAAAATGTCAAAATCCACGATGAAAAGCGACTGACCTCATTTTGTAAAATTTACTCAGCGAGTTTTTGTTTGTTGTTTGTTGTTTTTGTATTTTGTGTTTTTATTAAAAGCCATATTTTGCTACCCCTTGGGTCAATGGGGCGTATTGGGTTTGTTCAAATGTATGTCAGCTTAATGCAGCAGCTGTTCGGCAAAGAAAATTATTCCAACAAAAAGTAAATCAACGCATTATTAAATTTATGTTTAAAATGTCGCTAGCGAGGATTCGATTAATCAAAAGCATTCAACTTACGCAAATAAATCTCTTTGACGATAATAAAGTTGGCTTAAAATATTTCTTAAGTAAATTTTGAATCTTCTAACATCATCTACTTGTGACCCGCAGTAGCATCCCATCAGAGATTTTGCGCAAACTTCTAAGTTTTGGCTTCTACCAGAGAGATTAAGTAAGCTTTTGAATTTGTCAGTATATAAGAATGTAGTACATAAAGTTGTCTTAACTCTTAAATTATTATTTGCAACAAAAAGAATCTGCTTTAAATTTTTAACGTTTTATAATTTGTTGCTTAAAGTTTTTAGTAAAACAATTTTTGAAAACTTTTAAGCCAAGCAGTATTGCATTTTGATTGAACAACTCTTAAACACTGTACGTTAGTGTTGCAAGCCACTAAATGTTGTTGCAGTGACTGTACTTCTACATTTGCAGCTTTATTTTCGCTTTGAATGATTTTATAAAAATTGAAATAGAAACAACTGCAAAAAGAAATTATTGTCAAAAGATAAACACACACACACACACACACACACTTATACTAACACAGCTGCAAATGATTGAACAAAAGATACAACTTACAAACTGATGAATTGTGCAAATACAAATTTTGTCAGATATATGCACAAATAGAAATATAGATTAAAATATATTTTTGTATAGATATTAAATAAATATTTGCTTGGTACCAAATTGAATGCTGACAAGTTTTACAAACTGCAAATAAAAAGTGAGACCAACAAGGTCTGAGAAAATGTTTGCACATAAATGAGCATTATATACAAAACTCCTACACAAGAAAGTGAAAAAAATCTAAAAAGCAAAATAAATATATTTTCCTCCGAGTGCGGGTGAGAAATATTTTATTTTGAACAATCGAACGTGCTGCGAAAAACGAATGCGCACATTTTATTCGGAACCGAATCTTTGGTGCTCGAAATTTTTTTTTTTTTCCTCTTAGTACTCCTCCAGGGAGCTTAGGGCTTCTACAAGAACTTTCCACCGGACTCTGTTAGGCGCAGTTTGCTTTGCTGTGTCCCAGCTGATGTGGTGAAGGGACAATTTGTTAAGTATTGTAAGTCGCCAGGTTGCCTTCGGTCTTCCCACTCGTCTGCTTCCTTGAGGATTCCAATGCTGCTTCGATGTTTCCTGAGAGCATGGCCAAACCAACGCCACTTGCGTGCTCTTATCTCGGTGCCGATAGGAACTTCACTTGTACAGTGCCATAGTTCTGCGTTTGATATCCGATTGGGACAAAAAATCTCGCACATAATCCTTAGGCACTTGTTGACAAATGACTGCAGTTTCGACATCATTCTTGGCGCGGTCAGCCACGTCTCGCTGCCGTACAATTGGATGGATTTGACGCACGCATTGAAGATTCGCAGCTTTGTTCTTCTGCTTTTTTGCTGGTTTCTCTATTTGCGGAACAAGCGTCCAAATGCTGATCGCGCTGTGTTGAGACGCTTCTCTATATCCTCATCCACTCCACCACTGGTGGATATTGTGGTACCAAGGTATGAGAAGCTATCGACAAAGTCAATAGTGTTCCCGCAGATGGTTATGCTACCTTGGCTGGTGTGTTTGAGGCGCATCGCTTTGGTTTTGGATGCGCTTATACAGAGTCAAACTTTGCTGGCAAGGATCTCGAGGTCATTCGCTTTGGCTCGGATATCACTAAGCTTATGAGAGATGAGGCATATGTCATCCGCGTAGTCCAGGTCTTCCAAGTTACGGGTGAGACTCCACGTAGTCCCACGCCTAGACCTGCATACATCTCACATAACCTCGTCAACTACTTTATTGAATAGTAGTGGTGATAGGGGCATTCTTGCCTAACACCAGTGTTTGTTTGGAAAGTTGCACTAATTTTCCCATTGTGTAGTACCGCCAAGTCAGCAACAACATACATCGCTTTTATTATCGATACGATGTTGACTGGCATTCCCTTCCTCGCCAATGCCCGCCATATCGCCGCTCTGTCTACTGAATCGAAGGCCTTCTTGAAGTCGATGAACAGGAGGTACAGCAGTGAGCGCCACTCTACAGCTTGTTCGGCTATTATGCGTAGTGTGTTACCCTGGTCTACGCAGCTCCTGTGTGGTTGTTGGCTCGATTTTATCTTGAAGGCGGTCATTCAGTAGGGTTGCTAGTGTCTTGTAACTAGTGTTAAGCAACGTTATTCCTCTCCAGTTGTTGCAGTCGCTAAGGTCTCATTTCTTTGGTAGCTTGACGATGATTCCACTTTTCCAAGATGAGGCCATACACTCAGTCTACCATATACGAGTGAAATGTGGGTGCAATGTTTCGGCAACTAGCCGCGTCTCCACCTGTAGCGGTTTGGCAGGTATCCCGTCGATTCCAGCTGCTTTGTTGCGTTTTAGTTTCCTAATTGCGTTACCGATTTCTCTCACTGACGGGGGTGTGGGTGGTATCCTGCGATTGTTGGTGGTTGCGATGTCTCTGTAATCCTCCAAAATTAACCAAATCGAATTTCTCATATGGTTTGAAAATGTATGTTTTGTTGCAAGAGGAACCCAAAAACTAATTTTTAAATCGTCGATAAATAAGAAATTCTACTAGGGAAACGGATTAAGATATTGATATGATTCAACAAACTTCATCTGAGCCGGTTAAGTTTCGTTTCTCTACATGGACATGGCTTAATCGCTACACGAGGTTATGATAAGCATTTTGGTATAAAGGACTTGGGGTCTGCCACGCCTCCTTCTGTCCGACACACACATTGCACCAATATAGCATGCCCTTTGTACCTATAGGTCAGTAGTGGGCAAAACTCATACAAACAATCATTTATTTTTGAGAGTAAGCAGCGCAGTAAACCAAAGCGCACGAGAGAGCAAGAACAGCAATCAAGCAAAAACGAGAGAGATATTTCACACACTTGGACCGTTCGTGAGCCGACTGCGCTGCGGCAGATTTTGAAGCCCTATCCTCGCGAGTTATGTAAATTTAGAGACTGCCCACCGCTGTTATAGTTACAGGGTAGTGCTGGAGAAAACATCGATGCTAAATCGATGCATCGATGTATCTATATATAGATGTTGGCCAACAGAGATGTTTCTGCAGTACTACTAAACACCCACTTGATGAGTGCAGAAGTGCTGGAGAAACATCTCTGTTGGCCAACATCGATATATAGATATTCTAAACTTCGATACATCCAGCACTATTACAGGGTATAATAAAAAGCTAAATATCGACAAAAAAATTGGTTTTCCGGGGCACGCAAAAACGAATCCGAAGAAAATTGTTCGTTTTTGTTTTTGCGTTATCCGGAGCACGGCTGATTGAGCTAATTAAATTAAGCTATCTGAAGTCTGTAAAAATTCAACTTTGGGATCTTAATAATAACAATTCTTCTAACCAATCAATGCATATTTGTACTCATTAGGCAATTGAGAAGAGCACGCTCTGACAGATAACACTTTACAAGACGATCGACCCAACTTGAGAGTGTTTGAGTCGAGAGTTCTTCATAAGATATTTGTAGCTCTACAACAGCTTTGATCCTTTGGCTTCGAAATGCATACAAAAAATTTCCAGCCTGCCTTCGTTGGAAGGACACCACAAACTGATTGCACTAGCTAACTAGGGCAACACGGCGACGGCTATACCCGCTTTACATCATCCCATCAAGCACTTTTAGTTACAGAGCGTATTATTATTACACTTTTTGGCAGCACTAAACAGAACACTTAAGAGCAAACCTTTATGTCTTCTACTAAAAGTTAGGAAAGCAAAAACATGCCCAAAATAAAATATTTAGACTAAAAGAAATAAAAACAATTATTTTTTAGTACATAGTATCTAGGTATGAACGAAGGAAGAAGGATAGTTGCATTTGTTTTAAGTTTCTGCTATGGTTAAATAATGTGGTATGGTTTGATATGGTGCGGTGTGGTATGGCATGTGGCAGGAAGTTTCTGTAGCTTGTTGGACGACTCGTGTACAAGGCGGCAATGTTGAAAAATCAACGAGATGTTAAAATTGTTTATGAGATTTTTGCAGGCATTGCACAAATAGCCATTTAAAATGCATGTTGTGTCCAAAAACATATAAAGAAGGACTTGCTTGCGTGGTGGCATGGCAGAGATATATATGTGTTGTACGAGTGTACACGGGTATAAACAAACAGGACGTGCTCATGCAGAGTCGCACTGTCAGTTTCAAGCTCTACAGCAGCCGGGACAGACCAGCAGACCAACAGACTATGTGTATCTGTGAGTTTGTTTGTTTGTTGTAGCTGTGGACTCTTGCTTTGCATGCTATTATGTAGTTTGGTCCTGGTTGTATTTTTTGTTCTTTTTTGGTTTTTGGTTTTTTCTGCTCCACACGAGTCTTTTAAGTGCCAAAAATGTGTCCCGTCCAATTCGAATGCGTGACAAAGCACAAAGTGAAAAGCCAAAACTAGCAAAGCGTGCTTGATATGGCGGCTTGGCTGATGGCTTTTGGCCTTCCTCTTTTTGCTGCTGCTGCTCCAGCTTATGGCTGGCTTGATGCTTCGATGGCTAACGATCCACAATGTATTTACGTTGGCGACGTTCAAATCCATTGAAGCGTATTAATTCTTTTTAATGCCAAAATAATAACGACGCCATTATGCCGGCAACAACAATCTGAATCTGGATGTAGCCAGTGGCTGGGGTAGCAGCTAACGTAACGTAACGTAACGTATTCCATAATAGGGTTGAGCCTGTGAGTCTACGAGTCTCTGGCATCTTTGTCGTCGTCATCGTCGTCGTCACTTTGGCGTCGTCTAGCTTTGATGTGGCTCCCAAAAGTCTGCACCGAAATGTTTTCCAATTGACCAAACAACGGAAAAATAAATGCCAGCCAAGCACAGAGCACCAAACCGAACCGAACCGAAACGAAACGTACTAAAAGCTAGCACTCACCCACTCTCCCCCCCCTCTCGAGCGCTGTATCTCTTTTCCGCACACACACACACACACACACACGTTAGATACTTGTAAACATAAAAACTGATAACGAAATCAAAACATCGAGCAAACGATTTGGAAATACATCGACGCCAGCGTCGCCGTCACCACCGTCGCCGCCACCAACAACAAGCGGACGATAAAGCAAAAGAACCGGGTCCGTTACGGCATCACGACATTATTATCATCGCAAATGGCAAGTTAGACAAACACATTGAGTGCCCATTTAATGGCCAACAGGCCAACAAAAAGCCTTCTTACAGAGACTGCCAGTCCGAGAAGTACTTGGGAATTCGGCAGTTGGAGGCGGAGGGGCTGCACATAATGACCAAGCTAAACAGCAAATGAACTTTTAAACGTATTGAATTGACGTAGGCCCAGTCAAATGGGTCGCAATGAAGCGTCCAAGAATGAGAGGCGTCAAAAGTGCCGATAGGGAGCAACAGCTAACAACAATGCTCAATGGGTTTGGTCAGCAAACAAACAACAAAGGCGGCTGCGGTTGAATGTCTGGACCCAAAGTTGGATGGCAGGACGGCTGCGCTGGGGGCTGGTATGGCATGACTGTTTTTTCTTCTTCTTTTTATTATGACAAGAGAAACAAATCCATCCATGAATACTCGTAGTATTGTGAATTTAAGACAAATACGTTCTTAAGGGAGAAAGGTTAATTCTAGATACGAGTGTTGATACTCCTGCAGCTAAGTCCATTGTTTCTAGGTTATCATCAAGCTTGTAACTCTGCCAGCCAATTTTGAGCTACTGGCAAAAGAGTTTTTCTTAAGACACAGTGTAACCATGGGACAAGGGTATTATAGTATGCGTAGAAGACAATATGATTTGGGTACCAATCAAGCCATCCATCTGTTCCTCCGTCCCTATAAACCTTGATATCGGAGATCATAATATGAAGTCACATTCATCTTTTTTTTGTCGATTCATGTTGATATATTTTGAGCTTCTGACTAAAAAGTTTTTCATTAGACCCTGTACCCATGGGAAAAGGGTATTATAAAAGTAGCAATCAAACCATCTATCTATTGCATAATGTGGAGAGACATCAATTCATATTGATATACTTATTTCTTCTCCCTCCGCAGGAAAGTTTTGCAGCAGGGGTTTACACTATAAATCCGTATAGTCTTATTAATTAGTACCATTATCATCCAAGTTTATAGTTCTGTTAGATATTTAGTGGAACTTATAGATACAATTTCTGAACCATAAATCCAAATGGCACATTTTCGAACAATTGATTTAAGGAGCATCAAGCTCGTAAAGAACATAATGTTGCATATTTATCTGAGAACTCGTAACAATAGATTGAAACTTGAGAAGTTGATTTAAATGATGCAAATGACAATGACTAAAAACGAGTTTTTGATTTCGAGAAACATTTGAGGGCTGCATTTTACGAGCTGATAAAGTAACTGACAAACATGACACAAGAATAGAAGAAATAAAAATCCCCACATCTAGGGGGAGAAAAAAAAGGAAAACCATACGCATAAAAATGCAAACAAAAACTTAAATGGAAAATGGCTTTTGGGCGCAACAACAAGAGCAACAATCTGTGAGGGGTACTCGCATAATTTAACATTTGACTTGCACACACACAAACCCAGCCACAGATACAGATACATTAGGGTGCTGCTGTTTACATTTGGTCTTATGTTCATGATGACGACATTGGTGAAAATGCCAAGGGCTGCCCGCGTCATATTTGTCACATGGACGCCACATTTGTAGCTCCAACACCAAGCAAATCAAATCGGCGCGATGATGAGCACTACTTGAACCAACACAAGGTTAGGAATGTATGGATATCACACCCACAAGCAAAAACCGCAGTGCCAAAGCATATGGGTGGCAGGTTTGGGCAATCTGTGCAAATAACTTCAAGCCGGAAGCTCGTCAAGTGACTTTGTAGCCTACCCCCAGTACATTTGCAACACGTCCATTCCAGATTTTGTTTATTTGCATTTTGTACTACTTAAGCTGAGGACAGCGAAGGGAGGGGAAAACATGCTGCGGGGCAAAAACTCAGGCAATTGCTACAAGTCTGCATTTTTGTTTTTTTTTTTGTTAGCCGCAGGAGACAGTCATTGCAAACACACCAGAACGTCCATAGTTGGTACAAACAAATATACATATGTACGTGGATAAATACAGATCCTAGTTAATGCTACAATATTTGATAGTATAAAAACTAGATAGAATAGGCAACAGCTTGGGTAAAAACTATCGATATTTAACAAAAATAAATAAGTGAAACGAGCGAAATTTAATAGCTGGGAGTGCTTTGTAGACCCTATATACTAGTGCCAAGAGCGGCACAATTTTAATATAAAAAGCTTATATTTTTCTCCTATTATGTGCATATAGAAGTTATTTGATTTCACAATCGTCGTCGTCATCATTTACTTTTCTGTTTGGTGTTGCCGCTAGATGGCGCAAGCACCTTGTTCTTACATTTGAGTTTACAATAATATTATTATCATTTAAAAATAACATAACAACACTAATTAATTTTGAAATGCTGCAGATTGGTGCGTGAAGGCCCTAGTAATAAAATAAAAAATAAGATATTATAAATAATAGCCCTATAATTATAGGAGAGAAGGAATTTTTCCATGTCCATCAAAAATTTGTTTGTTGTTCCTTTCGCAACAAATTTTTGAATGCATTCTTTTGCGAACAATTCTGGAACTCAGAGCTGTAAATGAAGAGAAGTTAAATCAAAAAAGATGGCGTACGTTAAAGTCGGGCGCAGACGACTTTGGGATACCCTGTACCACCACATTGCAATTAAGTCCGACACATTGCTTAAAATCTCCAAAAGATATTTTATTCGGCAAATTTGGTTACGATATTTTCATAAAAAACAAAGAAATCAGTCGAATTTTGCACCAAACAATTTTTTTGACCGATCGTTCCTATGGGAGCTATATGATATAGTCAACCGATTTTGATCAAACTTGGTGCAGTGCTTGGCTACTCTAAAAAACTTCTTAGTGTCAAATTTGCTAACAATATCTTTACAAAAAAACGAAACGCAACGAATTTTCTAGAAAAAACGATTTTTTGACCGATTGGTCCTATGGGAGCTATATGATAGTCAACCGATTTTGATCAAATTTCCTAGTGCTTGGAAACTCTAAAAAACTTCTTAACGCCAAATTTGGTTACAATATCTTCACAAACAAACGAAACACAACGAATTTTGTACAAAAAACATTTTTTCGACCGATCGATCCTATGGGAGCTATATGATATAGTCATCCGATTTTGATAATATTTGGTTCAGTGCTGGGGATCTCTAAAAAACTTCCGACTGCCAGATTTGGTTATGATATCTTCATAAACAAACGAATTATCCATCTAAAACTTTTGCTTTTTTTATTATGTAATCCCGATATCAAAAAAATAAAATAAACTTGTCTCCTATGGATTAATAAGGGATCTAATCTGAAAGTTTGGTTGCTCTAGCTCTTACCATCTTTGAGATCTAGGCGTTCATACGGACAGACGGACAGACGGACATGGGTATATCGACTTCTCGAGTCACACTGATCATACTTTAGGTAACTTTGGGGGGTCTCCGACGTCTCCTTCTGTACGTTACATACATTTTCGGCTTGCACAAACACAATATACCCTTTGTACCATACGGTACAGGGTATAATAATGAGTGGCCTCGATAGCCTAGCGAAAGTGCACTAGACTATCATCCCAGAGGTTGTGAGTTCGAATCCCACGTAAAGCCATGGTCCTGCACTTTCCACTTTTCGTATTCCCTTAATATTTCCTGTCTATTCTATATCCTTATCACTTACTCCCATTGTCGGTATCACAACGGGCCTATTCTAGGCCTAATTGAGTTGGGAAGCTAAGTCCCAACTGCCGCTCTAACCTACCTACCTAAATCAAGAATATGAATAAAGAATGTGTAATGGCTGCCTCTAATGGCCCGAACATCGTAACTTTATGTTGACGAAACCTCATCTGACTGTTCTCCCATTCATTGATAATGTTCCGTGGGCTTCAACTGATGCGGTATTTAAATAAGCGTGCAAATGCAGCTCCGTATGCAAAATTTGACGCAAACTGGTCCTAGCTAGGTGCAATTTTTGTGAATGCTGACGCGTCGATGTTCCCGGCGACTTGTCGATACTCTCCTCAAATATTTTTTTTTTCACAACACACAACACTTGGTATATATCGATGATGCCAAACGAACCTAAGCTAAGATTGAATTGCATCATACTACCTCGGATGCGACTGGTAGGCTACTAGTCTTTTCACACTACTACTAGATAAATTTAGTAGCTTGCCAAAAATTATTTGTTTTCTAAAAATAAACAAAAAAATAATGGGAAAGGGATTCCTTGGGGCTCTGCAGTGTTTATATTGATAACGCAAAAGACAGGATTTAAAAAAATGCTTGTCTAAGTCTCGGTAAGTTTCCAAACAGTTCTAGAAATTCTACGCTAAAAAATAAGCAAACTTGAAAACAAGCTTAGATATCTCACAATTTACAAAGCCTAATAAGCAAAAACAATTGGGCTCACTTTGTTTAAGACTTATAAATTGTATTTTTTAGATCCTGTACCAAAGTTAAAACAAGTTCATGCAAATCTATGTCCCGGACAGAAGGCGGCGTCAGAGTAAAACCTTTCGTGAAAAAAGTTCAGTCATTGTGCAGGCAATATTTAAGACTTTTTTCGATTTCTGGGTATACCAACCCTCAGACCCCTGCAATCGTTTTTGAACAATTACTTTAAAGCCTTTCTGAGGTTTTTTTATTATTCATAAGTGAATGCAAGTTTTAGGCAAATCCGATAAGAACAGTGGTAGTTATAGCCAAAAATTTAAGCTCGTTTTTTATGAGTATAGAAATACTTACATACGTGGCTACGCTTGCAAAGCATGCAGGGCCCGGAGACCCATAGGCACGCATACACAGCAGCAACTTAAAATAAAGCACAGGCTTATAAAAAAACATATTGTTTAATTTAAGGCTCGTAACTTACATAAGATTTATATTTATAAACACTTTTTTTTTCACTATTAATATTAATTAGTCATTAATGCAAAGTTAACGAGGAAGATTAATTATTTAATTTAATGTAGCTATTAATTTGAAAACATATTTTAATGTTAACAATAAATTTTATCCTTTGTGCTTCTTGGCCTGTGTGTGCTTATTATTTAAGACATTTGCCAATGTGCAGAAAATTTTTCCTACTTACAAACTAACTTATACTCTATAAAATCGCTTAACAAAATGAAAGAACCAATAAATAAAATAAATGTTGTGCGTAAGTATATGGTCCACCCTCATACTTCAATTTAAGATAATTGAATATTTTTGGGCTTAAGATTTTCGTCCTCCAGTCTAGTTTTAAAAGCCGTATGGTGACTTTTGATATTTCAAAATAGTGAAGCTCCAACCGAAGTTACTCCATAATTTTATTTGGCAATGGTTCGATGACAAGGTTGATAATGTCTGCCTTCCTTTCTGACCTAACCTCGTAACATAATTCAAACCATTGGCAGATTCCAGCATAAAAAGACTAAGAAGTTCTGAGCGAGTCCTGTCGGCTTAAAATCGCAAAATTCCTCCTAATAAGCATTTCTCTCTCTCCCAAAAGTGACCTTGTAGTATATCAATTTAGTATACCTTAGCTAAAGAGTATCCTTATAGTCTTGATTTTTTTTGGCCAGACTAAACTTTTAATTTCATTAGGCCTAGGACACACCTCATATCCACGCTGCCAGCGCACGCACGCTCTCTCGCTCTCTGTCTGTCGCTGCGCGTCACCTCGTCACCGACTCTTTGCCCGCCTAGAGCGTGCTTATCATGCAAAGGGCATATTTATTTTAATTTTAACCAGTGCTCAAGCTACCCAATGGGCAGCAGAGTGTTAAACCTGTCGCTGGCCTGGTCGCAGCTGTCCAAAATGTTAAGCTAAGCCCTGCCTTGATCCCTGTTTTAGCTAGACATAGACCCCAAATGGCCCAAACTCTAGGACCAGTTCGCATTAACTTATCCATATTTGTGTTTTTAAGCTATATACACCCATTTGCACGCACATTGTTTTTGTTTTTGTTTTTGTTTCTGCTGATGGTTTTTTGTTTCGCTATTTCTGCAGACCCGCCAAAAAGTTGTTGCCTTTTTTTTTTTTTTTTGTTTTTTTTTTAATTGTGATTAATTGCAAATTTTTGTACCAGCCCAAGTTGCGCTGTCCGCCTGTTGTCCTCAATGTCCTCGTTGTCCACATTGTCGTCGACTGCCTTCTACATCTAATTATGGAAATGTTAATTTGCTTAGCACTCGAAGCTCTGCGAGTCTACAGCAGACTGTGGCCGCCATTTTGTGCACAAGCCAGCGAATTTTCATGTTTAGTTTTTGCCATCGCCTCATTAATTTTCAATTAACACTACTCCGACCATTTTGTGAGCCAGACCCAGTCCATTCATTCGTTGATTTCGCTTCGTTTTGTGCATGTGACCAGTAGTATTAACTCCGGCTTTCCGTGTAAATTTAGTACTTAAGCGAGAAAGCGCGCAATTATCGTCAGGCATTCTCCAGTCTCCAGTCTCCGCTCCCAAGTCTAGTTTGCATCTCCTTTTCCCAGCTCCTACTAGAGCAGCGTATCTCAATCTTGTTTATTGTTCGCAAATGCTTTCATTTACACCCCATTCCTGGCGCTGTCCCTAGTCCCTAGTCCCTCTAGCTGCAGTTCATTTCATTAGCTGCTGCCTTTTGAAGCAACCACCTGAGCTCAGAACTAGTTCAATCCTTTTGCCTTTTTGTGTTTCCTTTGTTTTGTTGTGCCCTTTTCTTTATCCATTTGTCCATTCACTTGGCCATTAACTTAAACTTTATGGTAAAGGGTTTGGCACTGGCTTAAATTTGCTTAACCCCCGCCCAGCTAGCGCGACGCCCATTTCGCACATTTTCTTAGTTAGTCGGATTAAGAGTTGGCAACGCCCCGGGACCTTCAGACTTCTCAGACTGACAACTTTTCACCTACTTTACGATGACATTGCGTGGTTGCCTCGTCCCTTTGTGTGTGTGTGTGTGTGTGTGTGTGTTAATAATGCGAATGATTTTTATTGGTTACATCTTTATTGATGCCAATAAACCATGTTGAAAAGAAAATAAGCTCCAACAAATCCTACAGTAATGTGAACTTAGTTAAACAATCTAATTTTATTAGTTGTTTCTTGCCCCCTTTATCATGCTGTTAATATTTGCGTTAAAATGCTCCCAGCTTTATAAGCAAGTGAAATTATCTTAGATTATTCCAACGAAGAAAACTAATAAGTTTGCTATCTCCTTAAACCTACTAAAATCGGTTCATGAAATTCTCGATATAGTCATAAAAGAGAAACTAACGCTGTCTTTAGTTGTTAGACACGGAGTGAGTTCGCAGAGCTCAGCAATTTGCATTTCACCAGGATCATGTGATAACAAACAAACATCTTAAGAACAACTTTAGTCAGTCAAAGTCCACTAGTTTCACAATAGAGCTCACAAAAATAAATTATACGGCCGTGCTCCGAAAAACGAATTTTTTTTTTGTGTTCGTGTCTGTGTACATATTATACACGAACACATGACGATAAGTGCGAATTCCGAATAAACACATTAATGCTGGGTGCCCACAAGAATCTTGCCTTACTTTAATTAAGCTTAACATTTTTACATAATTATCAGAAGAAGAGAATATCGGTTCGACAATTAATCGATATTCATATGCGTATCGAATATTCGTTTTCGATATAACATCGACAGCATAATCGGTCAAAGTTTACCGAACTTAGAGACAAAAATATCATAGCACAGCAACGAAAATTGGAAACAGATTGTACACTGGATAAGAAGCGCATCCAAATCCAAATTTTTCGGCAAAGTTTTAATTTTTTCGAAAAATGCTAATATATGGTAAAAGTTTATAGAAAGAGTCAATTTTTCCAGTATTTTGAATTTTTAAAGCGGTACAACTAGGTCGGAAAATACTTGTATCTTGCACTTGATATACATTTCGTAGCGCTTTTTTGGGAGTCCAGGATCAACCCACGCTCTTTTTTTAAAAGGTTTCGTCAAAACATAAAAGAAAAATTGAATTTCAAATTGCTTACTTTGAAAGTTGAAGTAATTGAGAATATCTACGATACAATTTTTCACAGTCGAGCATAAAAGAACGCTTAAAGCTACAACAAAATGGACTAGTTTTGAATATAATCCATCGGCATCTTAGTCTTTTATCTTTGCCATTTTACGTAGATGTACTTTATCGCTGTAAAGTCGAGTTTTTTTGATAATTACCTTTGTCGCTGTTGTTGGTACAGACAACAGGTTGAACGAACAGTGACAACAATTTCGACTGGCGCTGGCTAGCAAGAAGCTTTGGCAGGAATTGAGAACATGAAGAACATTGAATGGAGCATGCAAACAATGCGACTTTGGATTGTCAACACGCAGAAAGCTGCAAATAATTACCAAACCCCTGAGCAAAGACAGAAAGTACAACGCTACTTGCCAGGAGGAGGGTTTCGGGGACTTGGGAACAGTGGGTCTTATCATCGTCTTAACTTGGCTTGCCCTGTGTCCTTGAATGTATTTGTGTGTGTGTGTGTGCGAGTCCTTCCTGCATTGTTCACTTTTCTGTTTGCCTTTGCTTTTAACCTTGATGGCCTCTGTTCCATGCTTTTGCGGCCGCCATTGTTGTTGCCGTTACCGTTAACGTTACCGTTGCCTCTGTCGCTGCCACTGTCACTTCCTCTTCCTTTCTTTTGCGCTTCACTTCGTCGTAATGTCCTTTGACGGCGTCGCCATATTGGCGTTGTCATTGTTGCTGTTGTGCCTTTATTTCGGTTGTAAACGCGCATAATTTGCAATTTCAACGCGTCTATTTGCGGGATGCCAAGTAAACGTACTACATATAACTTGGCCGTCCCTCTGCTCCACATGGCGTATGGGCAATGCGGCATTTGCCAAAACAACTTCAAACTGTGCCTTTGCCAGCGAGCTTCAGCCAGCTTCAGCCAGCTCCAGCTCAAGCTCTCGATGTGCCCCCGGGCTATATGAAGTGTTGTCTGCAGCAGCAGCAGCAGCAGCAGTGGCAGACGGAGCCCGGTTGCTTGCTGGGACAAAAGGCAAAACGGGAGGCGTGCCCCAAAAGAACCTGACTGAAAATGTTAATTAAGCATCATTTACGCATTCAGACCGCCATAATTTGCACTGACAACAACAACAACAACAACGTCAAAAACGCCACAATGTCGCGACAACATTGACAAGCTGACTATTTTAAGGGCGGAAGAGGGGTGGCTGAACATCCCATCATACCCTCTCCACCCTCATACCCATAATTTCATTGTGGCTTAAAGCGTTGCCTAAAATATGCTGCAAAGGCTTTTAAATTGTAATCATCAGGCAATGCAAAACATTTTGGGAATTTGTTCAAGCAAATACTTTATAAACATAATTGCTCTATGTACTATGCTCTATGTATTCTTATGTGCCCGCATATAGTATATATGTATGTATATATTTATACCCATAATGAAATTTCTTGTTGTTGTTGGCCCATTAAAGATGACGCAAAGTGGCATTGTTTCAGATTTAAGACTTTTTTGTACAAAACCCCACCATCATAGCTAGTTACAACAATCTCTAGACTTAGGCACTTACAAATAGTATATATAGCAATAAAAATTAACATGTGTGAAAAAAAAAAAATCAAGAATTTATATAACCCACTCTTGGAAACCATCATCAAGAAAAGCATTTAAGCTTTTAAATGCTTCAGAATTTGATGAAACAACTTTTAGACTCTACCCAACAAGTGCGACTTTAAGCCTACTTAGACATTCTTCCAAAAAAAGTAATTACAAAATTTGATACACACGAGGCGATGCCTGATAATGGGTTTTTAGCACATTCCCTACACTTTTTTTTTGAAAAGAAATGGCTTGCTGCTTGCTCTGTGAAGTGACAGCTTTAATTAAGTCCAAACTGCTTGTAAGCAGTCTAACAAGCAGTTTTCAATTGTACTACTTATTATTGTACTATTGTGTAGGGTTGGCAACACTTTTGTAAATTTTAAACCATATAATATCTTTTGAAAAAGCGATATAACCGAATATTCTGCTGCTGTACGATATCGCTACAGGGAGGCGGTTTATGGAATATGGTGTATTATTGAGACTAACTACACTAGTTTACAAATTTTAAAACATTTTGACATCCTCAACATGTTTAAGTTGTTTGCGCAGTAAAGTTGTTGCGCAGTAAAAAGTAAGATGCTTTTACAAGACCATCAACACGGGAAAAGACGGCTTTAACCCAAGAACGTACTACTGCAAAGATAGAGACGGCAATCTACTCACTGAAAAAGGAGACATTCTAACCAGATGGGTAGAACACTTCGACACAACTCTTAATAATCCGTCTTTGCAACAGGAAACAATAGATGATAGGGTCTAAGCAGACAATAACGACGAAGAAAGAGTTGAGACTTCAACATATGAAGAGTTCAAGACGGCAGTTGAAGATCTTAAGAATAATAAAGCAACAGGCACTGACGACTTCCCGGCAAAAGTGATAAAAAACATGAGTGACGCAAATCTGAGAGAAATTTATAAATTAATGGTAAAAATATGGGACGACGAAGTACTACCAGAGAATTTCGAACTAGGAGTCATATGTCCGATCAATAAAAAAGGCGATAAATTGTCATGTGAGAACTATCGCCCGATCAATCTGTTAAACACAATATATAAAGTCTTCTCTAGTTACTACGCAATAAACTCCAACCATTTGCAGACAAGTTCTTGATGTGAGTTTGTGCATATCTTTAGAAAGTTCACTTACCGGGCTAGCGACGCGGATTAGTTCATTTTTCAATTATATAAATTTTTTTTTAATATAAGGTCAAGGTCAAGGTTGTACCAACAAAGTTGGTGCAAATTTAACATATCGGCTATATGGCAGCTACATATAAATAGGGCGAAACTTGGGAGGTCGTCATGGGGGCTCAAAATATGCATAAGTACCAAATTTGGTGCAAATATCCCCATATTTTGAGGTTAATGTCAAAAAAGTGGCAAAAAAAAACCCATAGTGCATTGGACGTTAGAAACATACAGACATTCCCTTCAATACATTGGACTATAATGCAGTGCATTCATTCATTTAATTAGAACATAAATGTGTTTTACTTTTATAAAGTACACTGAAAAAAAAAGGATATATACAAAAATTACTAGGTAGGTAGGTAGCTGGGTAGTAGTGGTTGTCTTTCGACACACCTAGGCCTACAAAAGGCCCGTTGTAATGCCACTTGAGCTAGTTCTTACTCTCCGGTGTCCTCTCTAAACCAACCTGTCGATTTGATGAATGAATTTATCTTATTTATTCTGATTCCAGCGAATTCAGTAACATTCCCAATAGTTTCGAAACCCAGTGTGTTCTGCCTCCTCCTGCATAGTGCCATGCATCCACACAGAAGGTGCTCCACTGTTTCTTCTTCTTCTACCTCCTGACAACTTCTACAGTAGCCGAATTAAGGCACTCCCAATCTATTGGCGTGCCTACCAATAAGACAGTGTCGAGTAAGAGCCCCTATCGTAGCTCTTATGTCAAGTCTGTTAAGTTTTAAAAGTTGCTTGGTTCTATTCAAGCTCCATTGCGGCCAAGTTTTCCTACTAATAAGACAGGTTCCAGTTTGTTCCCATCTATCTATTAATAATTTACACGTCGCTAACGTCATAGGTATCAAGGCCATGTTTGGTTGAACTGGTACCATTGTACCCTGTCTAGCTAGTTCATCTGCTTTGCAATTGCCCACGATATCTCGGTGCCCCGGTACCCAAAGCAGCTTAATGGTGAAGATACTCAACTCTATAATACGTTGTTACTAGGTAACCTAGGACAAAATAAGAAAACCATCAACATAAGATTGTGACAGCGGTGGACATTGATAACTGAAGTATATCGTCTGTGCCCAAAGTTCTCCAAGGGAACCCTACTTTTCTCTTAACATTATTGATGATCACACCGACATGCTGCTGGAATTCCTGATGCAGTTTTGAGAACTGTGGAATGTAGTTTTCAAGACAAAGAAATGCTCTGCGATAAAATATATATTATCAGACGCAACCAATACTGAAAGTCCAGACCTCAAATGACTGAATCTCGATTTTACGACCAAAAATTTTAAGCTCAGACAGCGTATATCAAGCTTATAACAAATATATTATGACGCTATTTATAAAGTTTGTTTTAAAAATTATTTAAAATATATAATAATATATGGGTGACAAAAAGTTGTAAGAGTTTCGTTCAGTGCACAAAAACGTTAAGCGCGTCTTGGGCATTGGATGGATACAAGGTGTGCTCGCTTTTTTGTTTTTCAGGCTCCAAAATGGAGTCAGACTAAGGTGGAGTACGAGTCGCATACTTCACATAAATGCAAATAAAAATACGCCTTGGAATTGAAATAGAAATTGCGAAACAAAATGGCAGCATAAACTTTTGCTGTTTGGCACTTCCGTTTTGCTTCGAAGTCAGGATCGTAATTCTTTCACACACACACACACTGACACACGGACACATACACACACACGCACACGCACACAAACTGCGACTTCTTGTCGACATTTTGGTAATAAATTGAGTTTTATGGCAGTCATATTATTCTTTATTAGTGGGTAAGAATTGTTGCCTTTTGTTGGCTTTTGCAACGCCTCAAAAGGCAAAGCATCCAAGCAGCAAAAAACCAAAGCCCAAGTGACTCCTCCTATTCCCAGCTGCCCTACAGCCGCTTGGATCCACACACACACACACACACCCTGCCTCCCATCCAGGCACCTGTACACATACTCAAGTCGAGTCAAGTTGCTTTCTTGCTTCCTAAGCGAGTTGAAGGCAATACGCTGTCGTCTGTCAGTTTGTTGCAACATCTGGCACTCGTTCTGTCTCTGACTCGGACTCGGACTCGGACTCTTACTAACTTGGTCAACTGTCTGTCTGTCTGTTTGTCTGAAGCGCCATACTTAGCAGTTGTATACAGTGCTTAATTAATTTGACCAGGCAATGAACTTTGGCAATGCTAAACATTCCATTGGCAATGGCCAAAACTGGAAAAATTTGTAGAAAAAGAAAAACTTGCGTATATCAATCAAGTTGCAGCTGCCAGCATCCATTTACATTTGAACATGTTACGCACTTAACCAGAAAATAAAAAATGCGAATCCTTAACTTCTAATTAGCTGTTAAATTACTTTGATGCAGCCCATTCACTTCATAATACCAATCAAATTGATTAAGGCAGGACAAAAAATCGCAACGAATTGAAATTTTTGCTTATATTTTAAGCCAACTTTTGCTATTGTGCATCATGGTTGGTTGCTCTCCTTGCAGTTGGGTATAGAGAGACGCCGCCTTAGACATATCGCCGGTTAATGTAATTTATCATCTTCAAGCTCAGCGCGCCAAACTGTCCAAACACTGGCTAGAGTTCTAAAGAGTTCTCCACGGTCGTCGTGAGACAATGAGAGCAAGAGAATGCCTTTAATGATTAATTGCCAAAATGGTCATTGGAGCAGTAAATTTACAACATTTTCAACAATCCACCAGGACACAGCAACAAAGATGAAATAGCCAGAGTGCCGCGAGTGGGGGGAGTGTAGCGAGTGCTACAGTGACGTCCCAAATCCGATTTGTTGTGCCACTTGAAGAGTCACCCAAGAGCGACGCAAAAGACGAAAAGCTATTCCGCCAAGTGAAATATCAAATTTAGCTGCGGCCTCGTGACAGAGGATGGTTTCTGTGACATGACAAGTTTCATCTCATGATGACTTATATTGAGACACAAGATGAGATGCCGCTGAAAGCAATGGACCAGCGAAAATGGCTTGATATACTTGTGCTTCTGGTCTTAACTTAAGCTTTAAAATGAAAGCTTTAGTCTCTCACTCTCTTATACATATACTAAAAACGAGTTGTTTTTGTTTTCAGTAGCAGCAGCTATTTGCATTACAATGTTCTGTAAATCTTATCTTGTTGGTCTTAGCTGAGGTAGTTCAATTGGTAGTAAAGTGAAGCTTGCAGATGATGGCAAGATTTAACAGCTTTGAGAATATTGAGACAGTGGGGAGACTGTAGGTTAGAAGAAGAACACTAAGGGGGTAACAACTGTGTAGAATCTTCAGAAAATCAACTCTTTTTTTTAGCTAAATGGGTAGACAATTATGTTAGAAAAAATGTCCCGAAGTGATTTAAAAATATTTTTTCCCTAGTTTCGAAACTTGAACCGCCCTTTTCTCGAAACCACTTTTTTTCGAATGACGTAGTTCACTTGCTTTTGGTTCATAGATTAAAAATTTTGTTTTATGTTCCCGATCAATGGCTACATCAAAAAGCTGCAGCCGTAGAGGCCTCTCGGAAATTAGTCAAAAATTTTGTCCGATTGGTAGTGATCACGAATTAGGCTTATTTTCGCGCTAAGTCGTCTAGTTTGGGAGTTATGGCCCAAAATTTTGTCCGTTTGGAGTGATCACGAAATAGGCTTATTTTCGCGCTAGGTCGTCTAGTTTGGGAGTTATGGCCATTTAAAGTTGAGACACAAAATTTGGTCCGATTTGGAGTAATCACGAATTAGGCTAATTTTCGCGCTAGGTCGTTTAGTTTGGGAGTTATGGCCTTTTAAAGTTGAGCCACAAAATTTGGTCCGATTTGGAGTAATCACGAATTAGGCTTATTTTCGCGCTAATTCGTCTTACTAATTTTCGAAATTAGTCATGTCACCGTAGTTCTATACAGGCGCCATTTTGTTTCTTATTATTTTGGAAAAATTAAAGTTTGTAGCTCAAAATATATTATATATAACATCGTTCGTCATCATATAAAATAAAGTTTCTTTGAAAAAAATAATCGAAAATTTAACTTCAAAAATCTTGCTTCAAACAGGTGTTACCTATCCCTTAAGCTAACTAAAAGTTTACCTCTGAAAATATTGACTAAAGTCTGATCATCTAAGCCTGATTTATTCTTTTTCAGCGCACTGAAAAGCAGTATGAAACAGAAGAAAACAATTTACATTTTTTTTCGAAACTAAGGCTTCCGCCCCCTGTGCGCTTCGTTACTTGTTAATTTTAATTCTGTTCAACACAATCATGCAACAATTTACTAACAGAAAAAATGAAATGAATGAATAATATTTAAATATACCTAACATAATAGAGAGTTGACTGAATGCAGGGCATTCCTGTGTCCAAAAAAAAACAAAATGCTCTGTTAGGATACAAAAATATTAAGGATACCAACAATATCAACTGTTCAAAATATGGAAACAATTTTTGATAAAAAGAAACCCACTTGGTACATTCATTGCTTTTATTGTTGCCATTATTGTTGTTGTTGTTGTTATTTCTGTTGCTGAACCCCTTGTTGTTGTTGCTTTTAATGTCATGGCCATGTCGCAATCAAAAAATATGTAAAACATTTACAATAAAAGAGAACAAAAAAAAAATAAAATAAAATAAAAAATAAATAACCAACAAGAATATTTGCGTGCCAGAGCCCAAGTTCAAATTCGTGGCCATAGCCGTTGGCAAAATCAAAAGCAAAACAGATAAGCGACCCAAGTCATAAAAAAACCAAATCCCAACTGGACTGGTACTGAACCACACTAAAACAACCCGAAGCTATGAATGAACCAAAGTGATAGCTAACAGTTTTGAGCCACAGCTGAGTCTGTGCTGTACATACAGATTATTTAAAGTAATATATTATATACATATTATATATATCTACACTATGCCTTTTAGGGATTCCCTTTTTAATTTCACTTTTATTCTGAGCAGCTGGAAATAGAAAAGTTGGCAAGAAACAAGAATTGATGCAATAAAATGTTATCCAATGATGACGAATTATTGTAGGAATTGTAGTCAAGTTGGGAAAAGCTTAAATGCTGGCTGTCACGTGACTATGAAGTGGCAGTCACGAGTCTATCACGTGGCTATCTCGACACGTGAGGCTATGACAAGAAAACCACGTTACTATCACAACCTTATGACATGATTATAACAAGGTTGTCACAATGCTATTATGTGACATCCTGGTGTCTATCATGTGGTTATAAAGTGTCTTGTGTCTTATGGCTATGTCGTGGCAACCATGAAGCTATGACGTGACTTCTATATGGCTATCACGTAGCAGTCACGTAACTATAACGTAACTATCACGAGGATATCATGGCACAGTCACGAGTCTATCACGTGGCTATCTCGACACGTGAGGCTATGACAAGAAAATCACGTGGCTATCACAACCTTATGACGTGATTATAACAAGGTTGTCACAATGCTATTATGTGACATCCTGGTGTCTATCATGTGGTTATAAAGTGTCTTACAATGTAGCTATGGCGTGACAATCATGAAGCTATGACGTGACTTCTATATGGCTATCACGTAGCAGTCACGTAACTATAACGTAACTATCACGAGGATATCATGGCACGGTCACGAGTGAATCACGTGGTTATCTCGTCACAGGAGGCTATTATATGGATATTACGAGAATATCACGTTCCAAACACGTGTCAGTCACGGTTCAAATGCATGGCAATCACTTAACTATCAATTGATAGCCACGTAATGGACATGTGATCGCCACGTGATAAACACGACACAGACACGACAAAATGCTACGGTCACCAAAATCGACACGAAAATTAATGTAGATCTGCATATGCACCAAATTCCCTTTTATAATACTTTGAAGGGTATTCGCTGACTTTAATAAAAACTCTTAAACTTGATGCATCTGCCAAAGTTTCGCTTCAGCATTTTTTTTCCTTTTGTAAATGCCAAAAGTAGCATCTGACCATCCTAGACCTTGGCCAGCAAACCAAATGGCACACATTCAGCGGATAACTTCATCATCTTCAACATCATCATCATCATGATTTGTTAATCTGAAACATTCATCCATATTGTTTCAGGCCATGCTCATGTGACATGAGTCATGTCTATGCCACGTTAACAATTTCGGAGCACTTGTCCACGCTCAAAATGATACGCCGCTGACTCGCCGCTGACTCTCCTTCCGCAGTCAACGTCGCTGTCGTCATCGAGCCTTGGGCTCTGCTGCCGTCGACTATTTCGTGCTAGTCCCTTTTTTTTTTTGGTTTTTTCTTTTTCGGGTAACCCCCATACTTTGTGTGTGTGATTTTATTTCCAATCAGAAAGTCATCATGGCCTATTGATGTATTTTGTTTTCTTTTTTTTTCTACTCTATGTTTTGTCGTTCCCCAGGGAGTTGGTATTTTTTTGCCGTACTTTATGCTAGCCGCAGTCTTTTAATACCCTCCGTATTAAGTCGTTTTTCCGAAGCAAGCACCAAAAGTGTTTCTGTCTCATGTTCTATGAAGTTTAACTTTTAATTTTTAATTTTCAACCATCAGTTGCGGAAATCGTGTCAAAATTCTTTAATGGAGGTATAGAAAAAATTGGAATGGTTAAAGGACAGACCCATACTCTTCCTTATTTCAACATTTTTTAACCGATCTAAGTCAAAAAGTAACTTTCCAAGTATGTGAATTATGTATCTGCGTGAAACCTTACAGCTTAGCATTTTGTTTGACTGTAGCTTCTCCGCAGGGATATTCAATGGAACTTCTAGGCAAAAGCTGTATTTCTTCTAAAAATTTTGCGCTTAGCTCTGATTTTAATCCTAGAGATCGTAAATATAAAAATAATAAATACATCAAATGAAAAGCGCATCCAATATTAAGAAATTTATTGATATATAAACAAGTGGATCGTAGGAAGCATCTCCTGACAATATTTTATTCGCTTTGATCTTTCGGTTTTTGGAATACAGACACTTCATATATGGCTGCATTGATTTCTTCGACGCCTTGAGTAAAGCTAAAAGAATAACCCTTTCTTCTGATGATTAATTTTCTTCGTATTTCTTTTCCGTTGTACGAATCGGAAAATACTTTGTTGGTATTTGTAGTTTAAGTTTTTCCACTTATAAAGGGTCATCAATCTTGAGGTTTTTTTTTCAATAGTGTTTTTTTTTTGATAAATCACACGTGAGTACTGTCCAGTTGCCATGTGTTTTTTATTCAGTTTTCATTGCCATTTCATCATGGAAGGACTTACAACCGAAAAACGTTTACAAATCGTATAATAAATAATCTGTAAAGAATGTTTTTTGAGCACTAAGGGCATTTTATGAAACCAATTCGGTGAACAAATATTTTCACGTTCCGGACCGATGAATTGGCCACCAAGATCGTGTGACATCACACGGCTAGACTTTTTCTTTTGGGGCTATGTGAAGTCTAAAGTGTTTGGATAAGCCAGCTACGATTGAAGCATTAGATAGAGATACCGCCGATTATGATCGAAGGCGTCTTCGAAAATTTGAACCTCCACATGCACGTGCTATGGCGCAGTTGCGGCCAACATTTAAAAGGGATTATTTTTAATAAGTGAATCGCAAGAATGGTTCTTTATATTGATAATGAAGATTTTCCGATTAATTTGAAATTTTTGTGTTTTTTTTGCATTTGAAGGCCCATACGCAGTTCGAAAAATCCCATTTGGGATTTTATTTTTATATGAAGTTTTGTCATTCCGAGCGAAATTTTTCGAGCTGCGTTTGGGCCTTAAAAAAAACCTCAAGATTGATGACCCTTTATGAAGTATTCAAAAGTTATTTTTCCATTACTTCATTTGGTATCTTAGATCCAGACACAGGTTAAGCCTACAATGACATATATTTAGCTTGGAACTGGAAAAAAGCAAAATTCCTAGTCGTTCCTAACGTCATTGACTTATGCGCTCAGGGAATCGAAAAGAAATGGAAAAATCGTATTTTTGAAAGCCCGAATTTTGAATACTCTTAATCATAATAATAAATCAAAAATATTTGGTATTTCTTTGTTTATTTGTGAATTAATTTTTTGCTTCTAGTCTTTGGAAGTAAGTAGATGTGTATTGAGTATACTTTGTCAATAAGTTATATAGTTTTTTTTACAAGTTTTTGAGACGGATAATTTTAAATGCTCTGCAGCTATACGTCTAAAAGTGTTGATTCCACAGTCGATTGTTGGAACACCTTTGTTGCATATGCTGCAGTTCGATTGTGCCTCGGATCTTCATCGCCCAGATGACGAAACTAGATTTTTCCTGCATTGAGAGCCGAAGTAGTTGATTTTTAAAGGATCAATGTTGTTTTTAGTATTAGCGACTTTCCAAACAGTGAAAGAAAAAATAATGCAAACTATTAATTAAAATTAATTATTAAAAATTAAAATTTTTCTCAGCTAACGAATTTTACGGCTTATAAAATCCTTCATTGAAGAAAGCCCTTTTCTCATTGTTCTCAACAGAACAAGATGCGAATTTGTTACATTTTAACATTTGACATATAGTTGCTAATCCTTTGTAGGGTATAGACCAATGAAATATATTTGACAGTATTTTTTTTCGTTTTAGTTTTATGATGTGGGGCGGGGGCTGGCGCAAAGTAACAGAAATCTGTAAGTTGATAGACAACCTCAAGAAAACTTTCTTTAGCCTAGAAATGTTCTTCTTGGCCACTTTTGGTCGCTCGCGCACAAAACTTTAACTTGTGGCTACTTTTGCCAAATTGGACCACAAATACAAGCAGTGTCAGTGGCGTCTGCAGCATGCTGGGGGTTCAACTGCTTCCCTCTTCGAAAAATGCTGCGCACCGTCTTGTACATAATGTACACAGTATATTTGGCTTTATATATACATATTTATTTGTACTCAAGGCATTAGAGCTTAGAGCCTAGGCATGTTGTTTTTAGCTTTTTTCCCACGCCAAGTCCCCGAGCTGTGATTAGGAAACATTTTTAGCACGGATACAGTTATAACGGTAAGTTGTGCACACAGACAAAGCCAGCAAGAGCGAGCGAGTAAGCGTAAAGCCAAAGAGTAAACGAGTGAGAGTATTTACTTCTATGTAGTGTCCGCCATTAAGTAACTCAATTTTATTTACAAAAACACAAAAAAAAACAAACTTTCAAGAAAAATCCCAACAATATACTCTTATATTGAATATAATTTGGTTGTTAAGCAAATCACGTAAATTTCTTTAAGCGAATTACTTTTAAATTATCGATAATGTTTACAACATCCATTTAAATAGAAAACAACAACAACAAAAAAGACGAAGATGGGTAGCGATTTGGTTAGTAAGCTCTAAAAGCTTTTTTTCTCGTCGTTACCTAAGCCCCTGAGACCCATGTGCTTATAGTGTGTATGTGATTGGCTTTTATTGTTGTTTTTTTTTTTCGTCCACAAAAGATTGGGTTGCTGCTATATTTGTATGGCAGCTGTAACTAGAGCGACAGGTAGTAACTAGGGCATCAAACATGCACATGAGCTCTGGCCTGGAATTTTAAATAAATATCAGCTTATTGTCGATAAGTGTTGCCTCGCAGGACCCATAACTATCTATTGGAATGAAATAACACACAGAGGGCAATGACCATTTGTATCTATGAATCTATGGCACTTAAAACAAATATGAGCCGAAATTAGAGTAAAGCAATTTAGCTGTAAATAGTAGAAACATTTGTAGCTATTTCTTTTGCGTTGGACCTACCAAATATATTTGTCTTAAGGCAAGAATGCACGTGTAACGGCGTGAACAACTCTAACAACGTTGAGGCATAAAGGCAAAAATGCCCGACCAGTGAGTATAAAAAAAATAAGCAGTGTGCAAGCATTGCTTGAGTAACATCAATCAATTGTCTACAATAGTGCTGGAGAAAACATCGATGATCGAAGTTGAAAATCTCTATATATCGATGTTCTCTCTCATCAAATGGGTGTTTAGTAGTGCTGGAGAAACATCTCTGTTGGCCAACATCGATATCTAGAGATTTTAAACTTCGATCAGCGATGTTTTCTCCAGCACTAGTCTACAAGTGTCATAGGTACAGTCTCGTTTTGTTTTGCTAAGAAAAGTTTTTGGGTAAAAATGCCATTTAGAAGCAGAGAAGATAAAGTTTTGCAGGCTAATCAGTACAATGTTTAATTTTTAAGTATATTCAACATCAAAGAAATGGCAACTTTAATTATATTTAAAAAAAAGTACTCTTGGGGGTTATTAACAGACAGCTGCTTAGTTTTTTAATATTCCTAATAATAACAAAAACAGTGTACAAGACATAGTCACTCTCGTAGATATTGGCGCTTTTTACAATACTCTTTTAAGCAAGAATGCTATAGGGTTTTCCAATAAGAGGTGTTATTTTGGTATTCAAAGAAAAATGCCATTTTTTGAGATAAATGATCGGATGTTTATTTCATAATAAAGAGGAAGGTATGTTGTTAATAATGAAAAACAGCATCAGCCAAATGGCCACCGCTACCACGCCTACAGGACCATATCCTGTTCATGAAATTTTCCATAACCAAATCGCAATATTCTCAGTTGTTCTTGAGCGACGTGCACGGGTACTATTCTTCACATCACTAACTTGTCCCAACAGCTCGAATCTTTCCACCGATTTCTGTATTGCGGTCCGACAAGGTGCTTCACAACGACCCAAAAATGCTTTAGTTTTGCGAACTGTGACTGCAAGATTTTCACCATTTTTGTAGTGAATTTTAATAATTTCAATGCGTTGTTGAAGCGTGTATCGTTCCATTTTTAGTTATGGCGTAGTGTCTACTTGTCAAATGTTAAAGAATAAAAGCTTCAAAAGTGACAGCTACCGAAATACCGGGTGATTCAAAATAACACCTCTTGTTGGAAAACCCTATATATTTTTCGAGGCCAAGGATCGGGGTTGGGCGTAAGTGGCAATTTTTAGCCTGTTACCATTTTGCTTTAATGGCAGAAAAAACGAACACCCCATCTATATTGTTGATTTTTGTTATCTACACCAGGACTGATTTTTATGATCTTTGGTTTGTTGCATTTCTCTTCGCCCGAAAAGGAGAATCGGAAAATTTAGCCGAAATAGTGTGGAAATCATCTGAACCAGCTAAAACTATGGGACGGAAAGCTTTTAATGGTGAGAAAACTCTTGGGCAATGTGATTATATGGAGATCCTCTCATTTTCCTAAATTCTTACATTGAACGATTTCAATTTTTGATTCGCTCCGCACAGAAACTTGTGGTATTGAAGTGTTCGTCATATAAATGCAGCAATTATTGCAACACGCCTTTGGGCTCAAAAGATATTTAACATCTATTGAAGTTTTCATTTTGTGTTGATTCTTCAAGGATATGTAAGATGCCTGATGATGAAAAGATATTGCAGTGTACGTCACATAAATGCGAAAATCATTATTGTGCGCTCCTCAAAAGATATTGAAATTGTACGCCATTTATTTATAAAAAATTACGTCATTAATTTATCTAAAAAATTAATTGCAGAGTAACTCTTAGGCAGTAATTTATTTTTTATAAAAATTGGAAAATAAAATTTATTTAGCGATTTTTTGCTAATAATTTATATTTAACTATTATGATTTTTATTTTTATGCTAAGAAGATTTATTTTTCAACTTTAACTTTTTTTTTAAACATTATAAGAGTTATGGTCCCTAAAAAAAAGAAAATACGTTAAGTTAAATTTAATTCCTTACAAAGTTTATTTCGTAAAGTTTATGATTTCCATAGAGCGACGCCGGAAATGATAAAAAAAACCGTTATGAAACAGTGTGTGGTGTGTAATGTGTGTGTATTGTGAGGAGAAAATTTGCCGCCACACTACATTGTTCCGAATTTGCCAATAGGGCAATAGCTAAACTGCTTGAACTGCTTGGTGAGAGTAGCGGTGAAAGCGCGCCTACTCTAACGAACACAAGTTAAGATATAACGGTTTTTAAGGTAATTATTGTTTTGTATTAGTGTTATGTATCGATTTAATACTAACATGTAATCGATGTAAATCTATTGTAATTTTACATGGCAATACAATCGATGTTGATCTGCAACATCGATAAGAATAAGGAAGAAGAAGACATAGTTGTAAGAACAAGACAATTAATAAATGAACAATTAGAAGTATAGACATACTACATTACATTGGCGACGAGGAAAAATCAAAAAAAATAATAGCCATCAGCAGCATAAAATTTATGCAAACGTGTAAATATACAACTGAATGTGCTTACTATATATAATATATATTTAAAACAGTTTCAACATCATTAAATAATGAATACTAACACAATAAAAAGTGAAGCTGCAAATCCGACAGCATGTATGTACATGCGCTCGGAAATGCCCGAATTTGTGCCAAACCAATCCTCATGGCAAATGTGGAAAGAACGTTTGGACATCCACTTGGCACAAATGGGATGTACTGATAACAATGTATGCAAAGCCATCTTGTTAAGATCGGTTGGAGACGAGGCGTACAATATTCTACATAACCTTTGTAGTCCCGAACTGCCGTCAGCACGTACATATGAGGAGCTTTGTAGCACCTTACAAATGCAGTTTACGCCACCTGTCATAGTTTTTCATGAGCGCAGGCTGTTCCAGCTAGCTACAATGAAAACTGAGGAATCTGTTGCAGCTTGGTATGCGCGAGTCAAACAATTGGCAATGAACTGCAAATTTGGTACACACCTAGACGCTTTCGTTTTGGACAAATTTGTAGTGGGCCTACCGTCACAAATATTTGAAAGGCTTTGTGAGGAAGACGAGACGCTTACTTTGGAGCAGGCCCTTAAAAAGGCCTTAATTATGGAAACAAAAATTATCACAAGAAGAGCAGCGAACGTTGAAGTCAATGAAGACGTTAACTTCATTAGGCGTTCCAAAAAAGGAACCAATGCAAGTGCGGAGAATAAAGGCAACAAAAGGCAACCATGCAAACATTGTGGATGGCGTAATCATGATTCATCAGCTTGTAAATATAAGAATAGCATATGCCACAAATGTAAAAAAACAGGTCATTTAGCATCTGTTTGCAAGAGCAAGCCGGATAAGTATAAGAATATCAATTATATTTCCAAAACTCTTTCTGTAGATAACATTAGTAATGAATACATTTATAGTATAGGTGATGCCTCAGCCGGAACCTCCACAGAATTGTATACACTTACAGTCAACATACAAGGCACTGATATTAATGCAGCTTGTGACACAGGTGCACCTTGTATCATCATACCTATGAGCTTGTACAATAAAATGAACATGCCGCAACTCAAACGTTGTCATGTACCATACATTACCTATAACGGCGATCGTATAAATATTGTGGGTGAGTGTGAAACCATAATTACGTACCGTGGTGTATCCAAAAAAATGAGTGTTGTTGTTGCCAAAGCAAATAGTCAGCCATTGTTAGGCAGAAGATTTTTAAGAGCGTTTAATTTTGATTTGAGACAAGTGAATAATATTAGTGAAATGCCAAATAACAATATTCTGATAGAGCAAATTAAACAAGAATATGCAAACATTTTTAAAAGTGATCTAGGAGCATACACAGGTGATAAAATATCTTTAAAGTTATGCACTGACGCAAAGCCAGTTTTTATCAAGCCTAGACCCTTGCCATTAATATGGAAAAGTAAAATTGAAAAAAAGCTAAGAGATTTGGTCAAGCAAGGCATGCTTGAGTTTGTTGACAGTTCAGAGTGGGGTACACCGCTAGTACCAATATTGAAGCCCGATGGCGATATTAGAGTTTGTGCTGATTATAAAGTAACGATTAATAAATATTTAATAGATTTTAAATACCCATTGCCAAGAATAGACGAGATTTTCGCGTCACTTGAAGGAGGCAAGTTATTCACTAAGCTTGATCTTTCACAAGCGTACAACCAGTTGCTGTTAGACGAAGAGTCGCAATTAATATGCACTTGGAGCACGCACATCGGTGTTCTAAAAGTTAAAAGATTACCATTTGGTGTCAAGACAGCAGCAGCAATATTCCAGAAAACAATTGAAAATCTCTTAAGAGGCATTCCTCAAGTAGTAGTTTACCAAGACGACATTACTGTAACAGGTACAGACATGAAGTCTCACTTGAGCAATCTTAAGACTGTTTTACACAAATTAGATGTAGCTGGTTTGAAACTTAATCAGAATAAATGCGAATTCTTCAAAAAGCAGATCTCATATTTAGGTTTTACAATAGACGAAAATGGTCTTAAAAAGAATTTTGAGAGGACTTCTTGTATTACAAGAGCTCCCATACCTACCAACATTTCTGAGGTCAGAGCATTTACCGGTATGGTTAATTATTATTCGAAATTCATAAATCAATTCGCTAGAAAAATGCATCCACTTTATGAACTACTTAGAAAAGATAAAAAATTTAAATGGACAGAAGAATGCCAAAAGGCGTATGATATAATTCAAAAAGATATCATTTCTGACAATGTTTTAGTTCACTTCAATCCAAATCAGGAAATTGTTCTCACTACAGATGCATGCAATACTGCAGTAGCTGGGATTTTATCACATAAGTTCCAAAACAACGAGCTTAGGCCCATAGCCTTTGTTTCAAGGGCATTACAGGCCAGTGAAAGAAATTATAGCACTATAGAGAAAGAAGCGTTAGCTATTATATTCTCTATAACAAAATTAAAACAATATCTGCTAGGCCAAAAATTCACCTTGAAAACCGACCACAAGCCACTTCTCACGATTTTCGGAGAGAATAAAGGGTTGCCACTCATGGCGTCTGCTAGAATCCAAAGATGGGCACTGACACTGTCAGGATTCAATTATAAAGTTGAGTATGTTAAAGGAACATGCAACGAAGCAGATCATTTATCAAGAATGCCTCAGGTAGTAGATGAAAAAGTTTCAAAACAAGATTTTAATTACATAAATTTAATAAGCAATGATAATTATCTTCAGCTTAACTTCAAAAACTTAGCAATTCAAACTAGGCGTGATTCAATATTAGCCAAAGTGTTAAATGCGATTGAAAAAGGTTCTTTAGCACAATTAACTGGTGACGAGTTTAAACCATATAAGAGCAAAGAAACTGAACTCTCTGTTGAGTACGGTTGCATCTTATGGGGTTATAGGACCGTCATTCCTAAAATTATGCAAGCTGAGATTCTCAGTTACCTACATATGTCTCATCTTGGAATTGTAAAAACTAAGTCTATTGCCAGATCATATATTTGGTGGCCTGGATTAGACAAAGATATTGAAGGTTTAGTTGGAGCATGTGCTCCATGTCAGGAAATCCAAAAAAGTCCAGCAAAGAGTCCGCTTGTATCATGGGAACCTGAGACAACTGTTTGGAAAAGAATTCACATTGACTTCGCAGGACCAATCCAAAACTACCACTTATTTGTAGTAGTAGATTCATATTCTAAATGGACCGAAGTTTTTATAACAAAAAAAATCACATCACAATTCGTTATTATGAAACTTAGAGAATTGTTTAGTCGCTATGGATTAGTAGATACAATCGTAAGTGATAATGGTAGACAGTTTTGCTCAGACGACTTTAAGCAATTCGTGCAAAGAAATGGTATTAAACACGTTCTTACTGCACCTGGGCATCCGTCGACCAACGGCCAAGCCGAAAATTTTATTAAAACATTAAAAAAATCAATTTACTCTTCGCTTAAAACTAGTCCAAGGGAAGACTTAGAGACGATTGTGAATCGATTCTTAGCTCAATATAGAAATACAAAGCACTGTACCACAGCTGAAACTCCAAATAAGATTTTTCTCAAGCGTAATGTCAAAACGAGATTAGACCTTCTGAAACCACCAAATGTTAGAGACATTATACTTGAGAGCCAAAACAAAAGCGCTATTAAGTTCAAGGGAACCAGAAATATAGAGTTTTGCAATGGTCAAAAAGTTTATATTAGAGATTATAGGGACCCTAACAAAGCTAGTTGGTCACCAGCAACAATCAAAAACAAATTGGGCACTCGAACGTATTTATGCATACTCACACACAACAACCGCCTTATAAAAAGACACACTGATCAAATTGTTAAATCAAATTCCAATAGTCCTAATGAAAAAAATGAAACAGACGTATCTGGTAACAATTCTGAAATCAATGTGGAGATTCCGTCACAGGCTAATAAAAATATTAATGAAACTCCAAGGAGAGTCCTTAGACCTCGAAAGGAGGGGAAAGTATGTACAACTAAGCTAAATGAAAATTAAAAATTAAATTGTAATATGTACATAAGATGAAATGAAAATTTAAAAGTATAACTAAATTGTAATATGTATATAATATGAAATGAAAATTGAAATGTGTAACGGAAGAGCATAATTGAAATGTAAAAATAACTTATAATAATATGTATATAATATGTATGTAGCTGCTAAGTTGAAATGTACAATACAAAGCTTAGAGGGAGCGTGTTATGTATCGATTTAATACTAACATGTAATCGATGTAAATCTATTGTAATTTTACATGGCAATACAATCGATGTTGATCTGCAACATCGATAAGAATAAGGAAGAAGAAGACATAGTTGTAAGAACAAGACAATTAATAAATGAACAATTAGAAGTATAGACATACATTACAATTAGTGCGTAGGTTAATGGTAGTAGTGCATAGGTGTAAGTGTAGAGTAGGTGATAGAGACAGAGTTAGGTACGGCGGACTCTTTCTTTTCTATTAGGATAGATAGATAGATAAGCAGAGTGCCGTATAGGATTTATTAGTATACGTTTAGGCGGGAATTTAAGGATTTGGTGCCGATCGAGGCCAATATAAGGCGCATCGACAGCCAAATCGAGAGAGTCTGAGAAAGTTATAGTGAGTGAATGCAACTAGTGCGAGTCGACTGCAAATAATTGTGATTAGATCAGAGTATCAGAGCCCCAGGTTCAATTTTCAGTCGAGTCAAATTTGTTCAATTCGGTATAGCTTTAATTCTTATTTGAATTCCCATTAAAGATTATTAGTATGTACATCTTTTTTAAAATTATTTTATATATATTTTTTTTAGTACATACTATGCATTATTGCATTGTGCAAACATGGCGCCACCAAGCGGACGGAAATTCAATTCTCGTTGTCATATTGCAGGACCAGAGGCATATCTAGTAGGCTGGCGGAGTTGTTTGCCTGCCTTTGGTCAGCGTTTTGGGACTGACACGCCTTATCGAAGTTTATTTGCTCTTACTAAATTTCGATAACAATAAAATATGATTTTTTCAGCTATATTTTATACACTTACTAAACGAGAGTGTTCGGAGGGTAGAAAAACAGGAAACACACAAAAAGAAATTAAGAAACTGGACCCGTCCCTGGAATGGTCAGCAACAAAAAGAAAACAAACAACGAACACACAAAATTCAACAAAGTGCAGAGTAAATATTACAAAAATGTATTACACAGAGCTCAGAAACTCGAACCCAAGCCCGACCCCGCCGATCCTAAGTAGCAACTACGGCAACCCAAACCCAACCCACTGTCGAAAAAAAACAAAACAAGAAGGCAGGCCAAAAAAAAAAAGAGGAAGAAGAGAGGGAGAGAAAACATACCAAAAAAACAACGAAAAGAAAGAAAGAAAAAAATGGCAGACGTGACAAAAATGCTTAAGTGAAAAGTTACGAGCTAGCGGCGGAAATCGCTTTTCCGTAGCAAGTTTTCTTTTTTATACTCTTTGCGTAATAAATAGTCTTATAAGTTAGTGCAGAAAGTTTGCAAAGCAGAGAGTGCAATCCAGTTCGTGGATAAAAATGGTTTCCATAATCAGCTTTGAGTTGGAGAAAAAACTCAATCCAATCCTTTTTAAGATCAGTCTACCAATTTGAAGAATATTTCAGCTTCGGCGCTACGAGCTCATCCGCTTTCATATTTGCGTTTTTTGTCGCTGCCAACAGACCAATTCATTTTCACGTTGTGCGTTTCGTTTTTGTTTTTTTTCTTTTTCTCTCTTTTTTAGAGCCCCGCACTCCTTGTAGCGCTATGTACCATGTACCATGTACGTACTCGCATGTTTGTTATTTTTATTTTTTTTTTTCGCCTGCTGCCTGCTTAATATTTTCTTGTTTACGTTTTGTACGATGAGTGCGTGGGACGCAGCTGGCAAAGGTCTGCAAGAGATCTAAGGACGCGCACCCGGCCCACCCGTTCCCAGCCAACATTGTCATACTTTTCACGCACGCCTGCATACGGCAAGCGATTTCCCGGCACTCACAGAAAGCTTGCTTAAGAGACAGATAGGACCGCCGACGCGAATGGGTTGAGTTACGTTCCAAATCGATTTCCGCTTCATTACGCTGCCTTTGCCACTCGCTACTGCTATGACTTGTTTTTGTTCCCCACTCTTCTGCACTCCGAAACATTCCGTATCAATCATCTTTCAAAAACACTTTGCCACCAGCGCCATCATTCTGCAAATACAAGAAGTCCAACAAAAATAAGATGTGCCACTCCGCCTCCAGTTATCCACTCCACTCCACTGCTTCATCACTCAACTTCTTACACATCCACAGTCATATGGGACATATGTCAGCTTGTTCGGGTTGTGAAAAGCCTTGCGGCTGCTCAAATTGTTTGTTTGCTTTTGCATGTAGACCTCCAACCCCCCCAACGCCAGCTCCAGTGCCAACGCTAACGCCAACGCCCAGAAGGACTCTTCAGCTTCTTTATGCTCTTCACTACACTTCAGTGCAGTGTCTGTATTTACTCCTTTTGTTTTGTGTTGTTTTTGAACCGCTTTCATGTCATTTTTCAAGTTTACACAAATATTTTGAGTGTTTGATGTCTTTCGCACCCAAAGCGACGTCTCAGACGCTCACGTCCCATCACATTTTCAACACCCCCCAACCACCACTTCCAAGACTCGCACTGTTTTCATAAATGTTTCCACTATATACCACATCTATCTATCCATCCATATGAGTATGACCGGCAGCTTTAATATACGCCATTTGCCAGTACCCGGTGCGGATCGTTGCACTCGGAATCGAAATCTGGCCAACAAGCAACTCAATTAATATGGAAACCAACCGCAAACGCATCAAGCCCCAACCCCTTTGGCGGTTCACATGGCAACAACATATCAGTTGGCCTACAAAGAGCGGAAAAAACAGCAAAAACAAAAATTTTAAAAGCAAAACGTTTTCTACGAAAAACGAAAAAAATAAATTAAATAAATATTGCGCATACGCAGCGTAAATCCATAATTGCATTTGTTTGTTATCACGCTGCCCATAAGAGTTGTAAGACCTCGAAAAGCAGAGCCCATCCATACTGCAGCGTTCTAGTGTAGTACAGTGAACATTCACAGACATGGCCTATTACAATCAATCCATTTTGATTGTTACCCAAATAGGGCTTGAGTTACTAAACTGGTTTAATTTATTTTCGAAACAATTTGTGTGTACCTCTAAAACGAGATTTTTGTTGGAATAGTTGATAGAGATTAAGAAGTTTTGGTTCGAAGTTTTGAGTGCTCAAAAAATCTGTTCCATGTAGGGTAAGACGATCCATCATGATCAATTATTTTCCAAAGAAACAGGCGTTAATTTTAAAAACGCTTCGATAGCGATCCAGTTGGTGTCAGTTCGATTTGGAACATCCACGGTACGGTCAATTCGGCCTCAAACACTTCATTCATTATTATGATATAAAGAACCAACTCCTATACTTGAGGAATATAAGCTCTTGTTTGAAATGGCGTTGCCAAGTGTATTGGCACATAGCCAGTCCTTTCCACCAAGTAGTACTTTATCAGCAAAATCTGTAAGTCGACTCTGAAGGACTTAAAAATAAAAATTATTTTAAGTTTTTAATGATACCGTCTCAAGGTGATGTTGGAGTTGACCTCCAAACCTTTTCTACCACGGAGTTTAAACTCAACGTAAATAATTATATAGGTAATTGTTGCCAACTAAACCAATATTTGATGAAAACTGTGGCGGTACATTGTAATCAGCTTATCGGATTCTACAAACATGAGTGTCCACTGTATGTGAGTGGTTATGTGCGTGTGTAATTTTATATGTTTTTATATGCATTTCACTGTATTTCCACTTTAATTTGAACGTGCAATGTATTTTAAGCATTTGCAACAGTGTTCGGGTGGTATACGAAGGGATATTGTGGGATTTTTGGTTGCTCCTATACTCTAGTAGCCCCTTATAGCAAAAACCAGCAACTTTCTGCCAACACACTATACATGACAATATTTTTGATAATGATGGCAGAGCTTACATCACTTGTAAGGTTTTTATGAGAACTCAGAAAGCATCGAAAAAGAATTACATGCTTTTGTTGGGTTGCATCAGATTTAGGCCAAGGGGGGTTCATGAAGCCAGTCTATCAATTAAAAATTTTGAGCTCCATAGCTTTCAAGTTAAAGCGTTACTCCAAACTATTTCAGAAGCCAAGTTTGTTTATGTAAACAAACAAAAAATGCATCCAATTGTTAACCCTCTAGGCCCTCTAACCCACCTTGAGGCACGCTTGGGACAACTAGCTAACAAAATTTGTTTCGGTTAGTACCAAATGTTTTTTCGTTGAACAGCGTAATTATACGAAAACATGCCTTAAACAGTCATGGATCGTCAAAAACACATAAAACTATCGTCCCTATCAGATAGAGAATTTCACTATTTTTGGAAACGATGAGTTTTGTTGAAGATACTGATAAGAGGAAAAGGGACTGACGCGTTTTGATGAATATGCCCATTGCGAGTCCAATCTGGACATTAATGAAGGTACTTCAGAGGTAATTAGTTAATACAGCTGTAAACTAATCTGAGTCAGCTTTGAAGTCTGACGTGCTTTGGAACCCATGCGGGAGTTACACTTCGATACATTTTTTGTCTCCAGGCAATTTATCTCCCCAAACGCTGAACCTGACAAAATCATCAACATCGGAAAAGCTAAATAAATTTATTATATGCTTTGTTCATTTTTATACATCACTTCCACTGCTTGTTTACCTACGATCCCGTGGAATTCGTTCCTGGGTTACCGTTCGCCTTAATCGATCTCCGAGTTATGAGCTGGCCATGAATAGTGATTCAAAGGAAAAACTTAGTGCATATCTATGGAATACTGTGCTACCGGGACTGGTGTTGCTCATCAGTTTGCAAAGATAACAAATCTGTCTGAGTCTGTAAGTCCTCCTAGTTGGGCACAAAACCTTTTGGAAACGATTAACGTGATAGCACCAAAATTTTACAATTAATAAAATCTGAAAGAGTATTTACTGACACATAATTGCAATATGGGTGGCGTTGATCTTATGGATGGATCTTTTGGAAGGTAGCAAATTTCTCTGAAGGCCAAAAAGTACACAAACCGCTTATTCCTGCATTTGCTCGACATAGCGATATGTAATTAAATTGCATCTAAGCCTAAGGACAAGCAAACGCATTTATAAACTTCAGACTTTCAATTTACGCGCTTTGAAAAACAAGCAAGTCCTGCGCTACGATCAGCACTTTAGCGCCCCCTTTAGGGCAAGGAGGTGGGTAAAAATACGAAAAACTGCGTTGTAGTAATTTTGGCGCCCTCTACCACCTGAAATATGAACTTCTTGGTATACCTTTCATTACAAATAATATTTTAAATTCAATTTTGAACATTTATTGACTTGGCAGTTTTTGTGTATGACTTATAGAATTCGAGATAAATGGGCTCAAACATATATCAAAATAACGAAAAACCTACGGGAGGAAGCCACCTTTTTGGTTTTAGACCAGTGGTCGGCACGGCCCATTCCCATTTTTACTCATCAAAATGTGAGTTGTACTCTATTAATGCTGAAGTTCCTCAAGGGAGCGTACTAGGTCCTGTCTTATATACATACATTATTTACAGCTGATCTACCGACCATAAGGTTCACACGTACTGTGTTGTACACAAAGCGCATGCATGTGTGCATGATTTTTATACTGAAATTCTCTCAGCCAATTCTCTGACGTTGCCACGCTCTTGTTGCAAAGCAACAGGCATAATGCTGTGAGAGCAAGAAAGCAAGCACGCTCTCTAAGCAAGAGCCGAAGTCATGCACAAGCAACTTCGTGTCTGTTGCTTTGCGACGTCAGCGTCGAAATACGTCACAGCGGCAGAAAATGTTCAATACAAACGCAAAAAAAAAAATGCATATGTATATTTTGGCGACCACTGTTTTAGACTTTTTAGATGGTACTTAATACATTAAGCAAGAGAAATTCCAGCATTCAATTTTTCCCCATACCGTCCGATCAGTTTGCTGGTAACTTTCTCTAAAGTATTTGAAAGGATACTTCTTAGAAGAATGTTGCCTGCTTTGGAGGACTTAAATACAATACCTGAACACCAGTTTGGGTTTCGAAGGGAACATGGGACTCCTGAGCAATGCCATCGAATAATCAATACTATAACGAGTGCTTTTGAAAGCAAGCAGTATTGTGCAGCAGTCTTTTTAGATTTAAAGCAAAAAGTTGACAAGGTTTGGCCCAGCGGCGTACTCTACAAAGTTGAAAGGTGGTTACCAGCACCCTACTTTCTGCTCACAAAATCTTATCTAACTGAAAGAAAGTTCTATGTACATGAAGCAGGTACAACATCTGGGTTGTACACTATTAATGCTGAAGTTCCTCAAGAGAGCGTACTAGGTGCTGTCTTATATACATACAATATTTACAGCAGATCTACCGACGGCCAATATAACAATGGTTGCAACATATGCTGATGATACATCATTCATTGCCACAAACGACAATAGAAATGACCCTGCACTGCGCTTACAGGAACAGCTTACTATGGTTAAAAAATGGCTAAAGAAATGGAGGATAGAAGTAAATACGCAGAATTTTGTGCAAATGGCTTTCTCATTAAGACGCGGTAAATGTCCCTCGGTATCATTAAATGGCGGTCGTCGACTAAACTTCGCATCGATCGGTTGTGTTCTTGCCGCAGTTAAGTTTAGTTCAAAGCTTCTCAACGCTCAAGCGCACTTTCTCTCTCTTACAGTCGTTCTCTCACAGTCGTCAAAAACCACCACAAGTCGACCAACAAAAGTAAGTGTTTCAGTACAATCATGCCCCCTGGGCAAAAAAACTCGGGGGCAAATCGCTTTGCCTTGCTTGGCGATAGCCCCAATACCAAACGGAAAAAACCTATGCCGCTTTCGGAAGCCTTCCCAGATCTTCCAATGGTAAATTCACCAAATCCAAAATACATCATAATTTCTGCCACCAACTCTGAAAAGCCACTCTCCTCTTTTTCCTGCTTCGCAGTCGAACGAGCTTTGAAAATAATTAGCAACAAAATTATAAAAATAAACGAAATGCGAGACGGCAATCTACTGCTGTTTGTTGAAAACACCACAATTGCCGAAAAATTCATAGCTGCAAAAGAGCTCCATGGCATTTGCCAAGTAAAAACTAAATACCATCAAAACCTTAATAACTGCAAAGGCACTGTCTACGCTCCGTACCTCAATCATATTTCAAACGAGGAAATTCTACAAGAGCTAAAAGCACAAGGTGTAGTCGACATTTATAAGTACTCACGCCAGATTGATGGTAAAGCTACTCCGACTGGTGTTATACAGCTTACTTTCGATCTATACACTCTCCCGGCAAAAATTCAAATTTCTTGGCACTCAGTTCGTGTCAAAGAATACATTCCAAATCCAATGAGATGCAAAAACTGTCAACTTATTGGACACACAGCTAAATATTGCAAAGGCAATACAACCTGCGTACAATGTGGACTTCCCCCTCACGACCCAACCCCTTGCTCACACATGCAATGCATTAACTGCGGTGGCGAACATGCTGCCAATAATAAAGACTGCCCAAAATACAATGAAGCAAAAGAAATCCTAACAATAAAAACTAAAGAGAAGTGCTCAATGTTTGAAGCAAAGACGAAGTATTACCAACAAAAATCGCAAGCAATCCCTTAGCAAACTAAAACATACTCAGAAATAACAACCACACAACCAACTACCTCCACAAAAAACAACAACTCAAAACCAATAAGTAACATTAATAGGGAAAAACTCATTACAAAAAGTACCCCACAAAGTTCACTGACCGCCACAAAAAATAATTACAAAACAACAACACAAGAAGTAAACATATCAAATTCGCAACCTTCTACCTCCAAAACTGCACATATTAAAACTCACAACGAAACGATAACAACAATAAACGACACAGAAATGGACACAGACCTAGCGTTAGAACTCACCGAGTACGAAAAAAAACAACTATGCAAAAAACTCCACCAAAACGAATCTATTCTCTCCGATACAGACGAAAGCATCAGAGATGAAATGGAGCTTTAAGAACAACAAAACTAACTTCTATTTGCTCTCCCGCTCATAGATCGCGATCGCTCACAATGACACGATGCATTGTAAGATCGGCATCGCATTATCGCTGAGTCGGAAAGCAAATGAGAGAGACAAAATAAAAACAAAACAAAAACTAAACAAATAAAACAAAAACACAATTTTTTTCTTTCTATTGCAATTATGACACTAACAACAATTCAATGGAACATAAATGGATATAAAGATAAATATCATAGTCTCTCTATGTTAATTAGAAAATATAACCCAAAGATATTAGCACTCCAAGAGACACATTTAGTCAACAACGATGCATCTTTTCACACGCCTAAACAATATACACTATACCAAAAAAATGACATAAATACACTATATACAAAAGCCAGTAGAGGAGTCGCTCTCCTTTTATCAAAATCTGTCGAACATAAAATCTTAAATTTTCAATCAAACATTCTAGCAATAGCTGCTGAAATACAATCTGAAATACCATTTATAATACTAAATGTTTACATCTCGCCTGCTGATAAGATTGTCGAAAAAGATTTTCACGATCTTATTGGCAACTTTAATAAGCCAATACTTTTGGTAGGTGACTTCAACGCCTGGCATTCTTTTTGGGGATCCTCTTCAAACAACCAACGGGGCAATATAATTGCAAGTTTTATACAAAACAGCGGGCTGCTTGTTTTAAACAATGGAGACTCCACCCATTACACTACCCATAACACTTTCACAAACGTTGACATATCTTTATGCTCGTCACCACTTTACTTAAATGCTTCTTGGTCTATTACCGACAATTTATATGGAAGCGACCACTTTCCAATATGTATCGACCTCTTCCCGAAAATCCCGAAGAACATAGGCCCCAAAACACATAGATACAAAATTCACGCAGCTAATTGGGAAAAATTTCACAACAATTTCGAAAAACAATCAAATAAAATTAACATTACCGACAACACAAACCAATCAGCTGCTAAACTTCTTAAAATTATTAAATTTTCTGCGCACAACTCTATACCTACTACAAACCCAACATCACAAATAAAAAAGATAACCTACTGGTGGAGCAGGGAACTGGAGAACTTAAAGAGGGAAAAAGTAAAATGCCTCAACACTCTTAGAAAAAATTTAAACACAGAGAACATGCTGAAATATAAAAAGGCGAACGCAAAGTTCAAATTTGAAGCTAAGCAAGCAAAAAAACAATCTTTTGTAAATTTTACCAAAGATATTAGCCCCAACTCATCCACGAAAATGCTATGGAATAAGGTACATGTAATAACAGGTGTGCACAAAAACAATTACATCCACGCCATAGAAACAGGGACAGGTAATACCTGTGACCCAAATGTTATGGCCAATGCTTTTAGTAAGGTTTGGTCCGACTACTCGAAAGACTCAAACTTTTCTGAAAGTTTTATACGCAACAAGTACAGACACACAGCCCAATCAACTTTAACTTATACCCCAAAAGGGAAAGCTAAACTTATAGAACTACCAATAACCTTAATAGAACTTAAATCCTGCCTCAATAGTTTAAAAGGATCCACTCCTGGCTTTGACTCCATCCCCTACGACATTTTAAAAAACCTACCGCCTACTGGCGTAAATAAACTCTTAGATCTCTACAATAAAATATTAGACACCAGCACTATTCCCCAACAGTGGAAAGTAGCAACAATAGTTCCTATTAGTAAGCCCAACAAACCAAAAAATACAATAGATGGGTACCGCCCAATATCACTACTCTGTTGTTTGTCAAAAACCCTTGAAAAGATCGTCTCAAAACGAATAATGTGGTTCCTCAATCAAAAAAACCTTTTATCCCAAAACCAATATGCATATAAAACAAACAGATGCACAATAGATCCTCTCTTAATAATAGATAACTACATTTGCAAAAACCTCTCCACAAGAAACCATGTATCAGCTCTCTCTATTGATATGGAAAAAGCTTTTGACAGAGTTGGACTACATTGCATTATACAACAGCTGCAGGAGTGGAAATTTGGTCCAAAAATAATTAATTACATCCGAAGCTATCTTAGCAACAGAAAATTCAAAGTTAAAGTCAACAACACACTTTCTAGGGAAGAGAAATTACACAATGGTATCCCACAAGGATCACCATTGTCAGTGACTCTCTTTCTGATAGCTTTCAACAAACTAAGCCACATAATAAACCAAAATAAGTTCTTCACGCACACAATGTATGCAGACGATCTATGCCTTATGTTCAACCCAAAAGAGGGATACAACACACAAATTCACAATTTATTTGTAAAAATAGAGCAATGGTGCCAATTCACAGGCACAAAAATTTCGAAAGAAAAATCATCGCATCTTCACATATGCAAAAAGCACAAATGTACAAATATAGACATAATGATAAACAACACAATAATACCTAAGAAAGAATATCTTAAAATATTAGGATTAATTTTTGATAAAAAACATACTTGGATTGAACATATTAAAATATTAATTAAATCATTAAACACTAGACTAAATATTCTTAAATGTTTAAGTAGGAAAAACTTGCAATGTAACACAAACTCACTCATTAATATAGCCAAAGCAACAATTTTGTCTAAAATAGATTACGGTCTCTGCGTGTATGGTAAAACAAACAAAGCCAATAAAAACAAATTGTCCACTCCTTACCACTCCTCCATCAGACTAGCTTAAGGTGCTTTTCGTACAACCCCCATCATCAACATCCTCACAGAAGCCGGACTCCCTGATCTAAACACCAGATTTGAATGGAGCATCGGCAGACAGATAAGCAGACTCATCAACGCATCCGACTCATCTTTAAAAACAACACTTACCAACCAACTCAACCGTAAAACAGAACTACGTATACCATCAACCCTACAACTTATTATCAAAAAAGCTGCAGAACATAATGTTATAATATCGCCCAACCGAAAGTACATGCAAAAGGTGCCACCATGGCATTTCAATAATAGCTCCATCATACTGGAACTTTCACGATACAAAAAGGACACAACCCCCAATGATATGTACCTTAAAACATTTAACAGCATAAGATCTAACTTCCCAACTTGGAAATATCTTTTTACGGATGGTTCAAAAACGGACACCGTAACAGCCTTCAGCGTTGTCACCGAGGACAACAAAATTCTAAAATCAGCGATAACACCTACATACACATCAATATTTACAACAAAATAACACTTATATAACACTTTCAACAAAAACGACTTAAACAACATGATCAACACAGCAAGCAAACTATCTCTAAAAAAGATCTGGGACGACTACACTCATCATTACAAAACTATAAATCCATCCCGTAACCCAATACAAATACCAAAAACCATCAATAGAAAAGACGCCATCATATACACGAGATTCCGCCTGGGTCATACAAAACTCACACACGAGCACTTACTCAACAAAACACCGCAGCCGATCTGTCCATTTTGCAACACAAGTATCCTTACTATGGAGCACCTCACCAAGCATTGTCACTTTATCCTCCACCTATGCACCTCCTTACAAATTCCAAATCCTATAGAAATACTCGCAGAGACCAACACCGTAAATATAAAGAACTTCATTAAACTCACCTCTAGACTTAATATAAGCACATAATGTAAATATGTAAATGTAAATATTCAATAATAATATAATAAGATAATAATGTACAATCCATCCAGCCTGAAGGCCTACGTTGCTCTGGCTACAAATCTTTTATAATTTAGAATTAACTTCAATTTTATAATTATATAAATAAATAAATAAAATAAATCATTAAATGGCTCCAGCATTCCCGAAAGTGAAACCTTAAAGTACCTTGGGGTACATCTAGACCGAAGGAAGGCACACATAAAAGCGAAACAAAAGCAGCTTAAACTAAAATTTAAAAATATGTACTGGCTTTAAGGCCCTCGATCACAACTCAGCCTAGAAAACAAAGTTCGGCTATACAAGGCAGTCCTTAAGCCAGTCTGGACGTATGCCATGCAACTCTGGGGGACGGCGAGCACCTCAAACAATGAAATCTTGCAAAGATATCAATCTATAACACTAAGACACATTGCAGGCGCTTCTTGGTATGTAAGCAACCAAGAAATACACAAAGACTTGAATGTTCCTTACGTCAAAGATGAAATAAGCAAAACATCATCATCCTAGCATCACGGTTCGGGGTGAACCATTGCTTCCGTTACAAAACACCTCCAAGTTGTTCGTTCCTCAGCACTTCTTCTGATATTCGATATCCCCATCGCACTAATATCATTTTCAACATCTTCTCTCCACCTCATTCTGGGCCGACCTTTTCACGAACATATTTAGAGAGACTTTCTCACCCTGAAAACTCGCTGGCAATTAACCTACTAGACAATAGTATGGACGCTAGACGTCTGAATAGATTCTGGACCTTCCAGATCGATTTGTATAATAATTATATAATAACCTTTAGCAAATTGGACTCACTGCATAACATTCAATCCTGTCATATTTGTGATACTTAAAAAATTTATTGGTTGCTTTCAGACAGATTGCAAATAAAAATACATTTATTAAAAAAAAAAAATGTTCCTGGTCAAAACCTATTTTTACCGCAGTATAATTAATGATGAAGAATAAACCAAAAAAAAAAAGGCGTATTAATGATCGATCGATTCATTCATTCACAATTGGTATGTCAAAAAAAAAAATGGTCTGAAAATATTGTGACGTAGCTTTGTTTTATCTCACAAACAGATAGAACCAGTTGTGAATTATAGGCTGAATAAAAAAAAAAAATTTCCTATTGGGCTGCAAGTACGCTGATTTCAGTTCGTCGCCTGGCCAAGGATCTGACACACTTAAGTGGTTGGGCTACGCATATTTTGGCGACCAAAGCATGCAGGATCCATCAATTTATTTTTCTTTTGAAGCCATTTTCACAGCTAATTCCATTTTGTCTACATTCAAATGTTTTGTTGCATTGATTTTGTATTTAAATTAATTTATTATCATACTAAATTTTAATTATATAGTTTTTGAAATTAATTTATAAATTTTGGTAGAATTTAACGCTAGCCATTAGCATAATTTGAAATAAATTGTTTATTCTACGGCTTTGTTTTAGACTACTCATCTATAACATTTTTATTTTTTTTTTCTATAATTTGTTGATTTTATTTTTTAGTATTTTATATTTCATGTATGCTCATTTAGTATTTCGACAACAGTTGAAAAGCATTTCATTTATTTTATTCGCTTCTTTTTTTTTTTGTAAGGTTTTATATGCAGAATTTAAATTAAATTGCATCATGTTGGTTGGTCGCAGTTTTATGGCTGCTTTGCTAGTTTCCAATTTTTGGTTGCGGGAAGTGTGGGGCATTGTGGTTAGATGCGCTCCAGTTGCTGGTTGCTCCCAACAACGCCAGCCCACAGTTTAAAAACAAACCACATCGAGTTGAAGCAAACCGAGTCCTGACAGTGGCAACAAATAGTTGAAAGTTTAAAATTGAATACTAGACGAACATGAGAGCATGGCAAAAAGAACTTCTGCTAAACTGAGAGTAAACAGGTGGGTGGCTTACAGCTTTAAGACAAGGTGTGAACCCTACATAATTTCCACGGTATTCATAAATTTTAATTGGCCGCTAAAGCTTTCGTCTGATTTTTTTATTATTTGCTTTAAATTTGAGCTTTTGATAATGCATTCTTGGGGATGGGTAAAAATAAATAAATGATAAAATTTGGATGTGGATTTGTTCATTAGAGCCTTATGAATCAGCTTACCAAAAATTGTGATTCTAGATCGCTTGTTACCATAATTACGTAGAGTCAAATGTTGACGCTGTTTATGGGCAAGGGGAGGTGAAATTAGTACATTTTTGACTATAACTTTTGCTGTATTCGTCCGATTTTGTTCCTTTTTTACAAACAGATGCATATAACCATCACGCATCGCACTTTCAGATAAGAATATTAAACGGTGTGGCTAAAATTCAAGAAACTTCATCTTCTGAGGAAATATGTGCTCTTTTAGTGTAGCTCTTATAGTCTCCGAGATCTAGGTATTCATACGGACGGACAGACGGACATGGCTCAATCGCTACCCAAGGCTATGACAAGCAATTTGGTATAAAAGACTTGGGGTCTGCCACGCCTTCTTCTGTCCGTTACATACATTGCACAAATCTAGTAAACCCTTTGTACCTATAGGTACAGGGTAGTGCTGGAGAAAACATCGATGTTATATCGATGCATCGATGTATCGAAGTTTAAAATATCTATATATCGATGTTGGCCAACAGAGATGTTTCTCCAGCACTTCTGCACTCATCAAATGGCTGTTTAGTAGTGCTGGAGAAACATCTCTGTTGGCCAACATCGATATATAGATATTTTAAGCTTCGATACATCGATATGCCATCGATGTTTCCTCCAGCACTAGTACAGGGTATAAAAATGCATTGATGGCGTCGTGAATTTTTTTATACTAATTGATGAGCTAAAGAACTCAACAATTTTTCAATGATTTTGTTGAAACTCTTTTCTTAGTTTTTCAGTGGCAAACAGTTTGTCAAAGATTTACGACTTGACGATTGTTGTGTTCATGCATAAATGGTGAAGTTCAAAAGACTGGTTGCATTATTCTTAGCCCTAAATGTGACAGCACATACAGAAAAAATGCAATAAGGATAGCCTTAATTATTTGCTTTCCAATAAAATTGACTTTCTTAAATAAAAACTTTTCAGCATAGTATTAAAACTACCCTTTTACCCAAATACCATACAATACCATACAATCCAAAAATATATAGCGTTCACAACTTAATAGTAATAGTGATCAAAAAAAAAAAATAAAGAATAGAATAGGTGTAAATATTGCTTTTAAAAGCCTGGGTTTTAGTTATCTTCTTGCTTAAGCAAATTGTGAATTATAAGCAAGAAAGTCTTAAAAAAAAGATGAGCCAATAAGCTAAATTAAAATAACTCGTGATTTATTAGCTACACAGTGACATATCATATCCATAAGATAGCTTTGCATTTTTGAAATGCATTTGTTGTCGTCAATCGGCTCGGAGCACTTTGCATTGGTTTTTAAGGGACTTAAATAATGTGAGTCGAGCGGTTTGCAGCAATAGCATAGATTTATTTTCATGATATTCATGATTTATTTCTTTTCTCCCAAGTGGAGCATAAGAGTTAAATCTTAAGTTCTACAAATTCCATTAATTTTATGAATTAATGTTTGCGTTCCATAGATAGATGTTTAAAAATAACTTTTGAAATGAAGTAATTACAATTTTAACAAAAAAGAAAGAATGATATCAGATATTAATAGTTTAAAATGTTTTTTAAAACAGCGACTTTATGACCTTTGCATATCGCATCATATGGTATATTGAAAACTTTTCCTTTCAAACTTATGTTCTATGTTTTAATCGGCCGTATTTTGAAAAACGAATTCAAACATTTTATTCGGATTCGTCTTGAAACCAAATGTTTTGTTGCAAGAGGAATTAAAACCAATTTGGCAAAATAGGTTTAAAAGTGTACGCATATTAAACTGAAATAATTTTTAAAAAATTATTTGATATTTTCAGATATTTTTCGTGCATAAAAAATAGTTCATGTCTGGTAAAATATAAGTTATCGACAACCAAAATGTGAAAAACGCAAAAACGAAAACGAATAAAATTTGTTCGCTTTCGTTTTCCGTAATTACAAAGAAAAAGACTTTTGTGTTAAGTGTATGAAATAAAGGCATTGAGCAAACCCAAGATCACATCAAGGCTGGTCAAAGAAGTGAGAACTTCACTGGACAAACTAGGTGCCAGCAATAAGCTCACTATATGGTGGGTTGCAGGACATAATAATAATCCTGAAAACGAGCTGACAGATAAACTGGCAAGGACCAGTGCAGCAACACCGCCAATCGGAACTGAACCACACTGTGGGATTGGTAACCACGTGGTACGGGACCTACTGAGAACGGAGGAGGAGAACAAACGGCTGCTTCACTGGGCACTGACACCAGGACTTAAGCAATCAAAAACCCTCCTCTCTAAATACAACCATTAAAGGTTCAAACGTATGATAACCTACGGGAAAAATTACGTGAGGATCCTCACTGGCCTCCTGACGGGACACTGTAGGCTCCGCAGTCACTCGCCAGTAAAAGAACAAGCTCCTGGGCATGTACATTCTCCCACCGGAGATCGTTGTGACCCTAAGTCCACACAAGATACTGGAATACATGCAGGCCCTATGACTTTTGGGAGAGCTCTGAGCCGAAAATGGGGTACAATAGATCAACCTGGGTCGCAGTGCAGTGGGGTACTTAAAGTGTATGAACTTATTCAACTTGTATAACTTAAGGCACAAAGAGTAGATTTGAGAAAAGCACATCGGATTCCTTACCAAAAGTTATGAGGGGATGAGAAGACTTTATAGACAAGTCCGTTTGCCTAGATCTCAGAGTTGATACTAGCAATAAGTCGATATTATATAGCAACTTAAAGGAACCAAAAGTTTTCATCTCATAATTCTTTTATTATTCAGAAATGCTAAGCTAATTTGCTATTCGGTAGTTTTCGAATAGAGTTCCCAAGAACGGTACTGAATTTAATCAAAATCGATTTAATATATGTACTAGAGCCAAACTCAGCCATCTAGGAAAATTGAGCAAAGTCTCCCTTAGATGGATCCCGGGACATATGAATATTCCCGGAAACGAAGCAACTGACGAACTGGCGAGAAATGGTGCCACTAGTAGGGCCTGAACCTTATTGTGGCATTGGCAGGCATACGACTAGACAGCTGTTAAGAGAAGAGGAGAGGTCCAGACGAGAAACAGCACGGCTGGCTTACGGCAAGCCAAGCAACTCCTCGGTTCCTATAACCTAAATAGGTTCAAGAAAATATGCCAACTGGGCAAGAATTCCCTTAGGATACTGACTGGGCTACTGACGGGACATTGCAGACTCAGGAAACAACTAAGTACTATTGGTATCGTGAGCTCGAACACATGCAGGTTTTGTGAGATTGAGGAGGAAACCTCTCTACATATACTTGCAGAGTGTGACGCCCTGGCCAAAAGAAGGACATCCTTCCACGGCGGACATAAAGAAACGACGATACATGACATCACCAGACTAGACCCATCTCAAATAATTAAGTTTGTTGCAGCTATAGGGCTAGTTGAGGAGTTCTAGGGTTAGAAAGGAGCACAATAGATCCTACAGGTCGCAGTGCAGCATTCCGCACTAATATTATTATTAATATACAGTATGGCTTCCCTAGGACCAGTTGGCCAGTTGATACTGTTACCAAGATCTGCGATCAAGTTACGTCCATAACCCTTATCCAGGGGGTGGCTAATGTCTCTGAAGGTCCTCTTACTTAACAATTCTAATGAGATTGGGTCTGGTGAGACCCCTGCTGCAATCTGTTCTAGTGACGTAGTAGAATTTGCACCTTGTAGTAGTCACATTTCGCAATATATCCCTAGACGAGTTGAAAATTTGAATGAGTACTAAAAATATTTTATTTCATTTTTTTTTAAAGTGTGGTAAAATTTAAAAAATTCTGAAACATTTAAAAAGTCAGCAGTTTAAAAATATTCAAATTCTCTATTTTTGTTTTCAATGCTACTAAATATAAGCCACAACTTAAACTTGAGTTCAAGGCCCCTTGTAATTATGTTTTATGGCCTATGTTGTTGTAAACACCTTCCCCAACCCTCCCCCAAAAAAAAAAAAGAAACAAACCCACAGACCGTGTATGTACTTGTTCGTGTATTACTCTTGTTTAAATCGTGAGTTGGCAGTTAACTGGCTAAAACTAATCCGGCAATCCATCAAACCGCATGAGTTTATAAAACGTTCACCAAATAAGAGGCTTTGGCTGCTATGCTGCTGTCTTGGCGTTTACATAATTTATAAACACTTGAGCCGGGGACTAGGTAACAGATGTTGTTGTTATGCTCTCCCAGTGCTCCGCCGATGGCTCCCCAGCTCCTCTACGACACTTAGATTTGGCCAAGTGGTACTTTGTCATGGTTCTGAATGAGCTAATATAAATTACAAAGTAAGCGCCAAACCGACTGGATATAGCATTTTATTTTTCCTACTTGAGGAGGTGGCTGAAGCTCAAAGAGCGGAAATGAATGCGGCGGAAGTTAGTTAAGAGGGGAAGAGCAGTAGACATGTCGCATGTCAAACGACGTTCATTCTAATTAATTTTTAATTGTTTACACTTTTACTTGTTATTTATTTATTTTTTGTGCTCGTTTTCGTTAGCTGACAAACCAAAGGAAACGGAAGTGCGCTTCGAATTCCGCCATTTTGTTGAGATATTTGCCATTTGCCATTTTGCGTAGGTGCGTATGTGTACATATACTTTGTCATGCACTTTTCAAAATGGCTACTGCGCTGATTTTTGGAATTCGCAACTCGTAACTAATGGGCTAGAATTCTCAATGCCGAGTTGAGGCTCTGAGGCAGAGGCAGAGGCACTCGCCCTTAGTCTGGGTGCGGCGTGCGTCATTAGCCTAAATGGCTGCGTGCTTGCTGCGATTAATTGCCAACTTAGTCGACGTCTCGATGAGGCATGACAGTTGTCGTTGTCGTTGTTGTTGTCGACCATGTTGGTGTAGGCCATTTTGTTATTGTCGGCCATGTTGTTGCTGACTGATTTACATGGACAACAGCAACAAGAATCGCGCACACAAAATGCTCCGCCAAAGTTCAAAATACAAACAAAGACAAGAAACAAACACGGAGCAGGCCGCGAATGCCTGGAACAGGATTTGGGCACACGACTGTTTTGGTGTCTGGCTGTTGCAGGAGCCAATGGTGGGTTTGGAGGGGGCAAAGCGGGCTTGTTGGTGAACGTGACTAGCATGCTAAGTGAATGCTTATCAAAGTGTATAAAATTCATAGAAATTATGACGCCTTTGCCTGCAAACAGAAATAAAAACAAAATGACAGCAGCAGCAAGAAAACTTCATTTCGATAGAGTCGAATTCTGAATACACTAAGATATATAAGCAAGAGTAATCATTGACAGTATTAAGCGGCTTAGAAATATCAGATAACTTGGTGTTCACGTTGATTCACAAATTGATCTCCAAGAAATGTATTTATAACAACAAATATTCGAATTCGTTTTTACTTGCTCTCAATTCCGAATTTTTGGCTGTCGACATCTACTCATATTTCTCTTACTTATTAATAGTACAGCTCTACACCGTTCAAGGGAAATTATCAACGACTATGCTATTATTTCACTATAGTCCTACCCTTACGAAAGGATTGGACTACGGGATCTTTGCTAAACAATTTCGACACCACAATCTATACTGACGGCTCCAAAATGGATTGTGGTGTCGGAGCAGGTATGTATATATTTGGAGAGACTAAACATAAAAAAGTCAGTGCGCCTCCCCAATTTATCCAGCGTCTTCCAGACGGAAGTATTTGCGATCGGGGAAGCATGTAGGATACTACAGGCTGCGATTCAGGCCCTGAATTCAGCCATCACAACCTCCAAAATGGTGGAACAAAGCAGGAAAAGCCTCTCCACCGTAAGCGAAAGGCATAACGTTACTCTAATCTGGGTCCTGGGACACAGGAATATAGAGGGAAACAAAAATGCCGACGAGCTGGCAAAAAAAGGATCTGCCATGAGTGATGCTCTTGCGGAACCGCAAAATACCTGCAGATATCGGATCGTAGATGGAATAGTCTTGTAACATGCAGGACGAGTAGATCCCTATGGCCTAAATACAACCTTTAACAAACAACATCACTTATAAACAGGAATAGGAAAGACACCTCTAGACTGGACACCCTAGGAAAGCCGCTCTTCAATGGACTGGGAGAGCTGGCGGAAATAAACTTCAATGACCTCCAGAGGACCCTAAACCGCACGGACTGGATCTAACCGAGCTGTCTACACAAACAACCAACAAACGAGTTGGAAACGAGTATTTGGCAACAGAATGGTGCGAAAGCGCTAGTTGGGCTCATGGACTGAGCCACCACTTCAACCAACCAACCAACCAACCAATGCTATTCTTATTACAGGGAAATAGAAACTTAAAAAAGAATAACATCAAGCGAGGGTAGGCTAAAAAGTATGTGGCTACATTTATTGCTAATATTTTTTGATGTCAGCTAATGGGAAATGCATTTTAGCTAGGAAATATTAAGCTGGAGTTTTTAAGCTGAGTCAATTAAGTTGCCCAAACTAAATTTTTATTGCTGTGAACTCACTTTCTCCAAGCAAGTGAACACCATAAGAAGGAATAAATATTTATAATCATTATTGCTCCCTTATGGATTAGTAGTTCAGATTTAGGGAGTACATTCTATTTCTCGTTTGCAGTGTCCTGCAGGCTAAGGCGGTGTGCCTCAGGTATATTTTCAGTTTCTCGGTCCACTTTGGTCGAATCCTCAAAATGTTTCAGCAAGGAAAAGTGATAATCCCCCTCTACCTCTTCCCCCCTACTTCATTCACCTTTCTTCGTTTTCATAATTAGGCATCACAATGGACCTCATGGTCTCTGGGTGATCTCAATTAAACCTTAGCCCGCTAGCACTAGAGCTCTTAAGAACGATTTGCGTTTCGTTCTGTTGGAAGACCAGCATGTTCATGAGGCATCTGAATACAGCCTCAATAAAGCAACTCAAAAACCACTTCTCAAATATAACTAATAACTTAACTTATATAACAGAAAACATATTAGATAGATAGATAAATTGATTTTTAAAAATAATTACACAAAATTCGTAAAAAAATATAAAACAGTATTCCATCGTCTATATCTATCAAATATATGCAGCCGTTTTTTTCAACAAGAATCTCAAACTTTAAAAACTAATTGTGTTACATATTGACCCACATATTTCATATTCCATTCAGCTTGTGTAGAGTATAAAACATAAAAAAAAAATGGGCAACAATGCCAAGGCATACAAAAAGTCAAAGATGAAGTAAGGAGTAGTATTTTTGTTGTCAAGTTGTCAGTACATTTTGCATAGGCATTATGGTAAAATGTCCTTCCAGTCTCTGGACGAAAGCGGGCTGCAGCGGGTTTTGGGGGGCAGCAGCTGTGTGCTTAAGCATTTTATTGTCTTTAAGTTTCATTATGTCAAATGGCGCTAACGTTTAATCCGCACGTGATCCATGCGGCGTATGAGTAATATACAAGAATACAGTGAATACAAAACTGTGTTGACACAGGCTGAATGACTTTGAAATGCGATTAGTAGCATTAGTTTAGTTCGAAATCAAAATATCAAAAATTAAATAATTGGTTCAAAATCCGCTGTCAACAAAAAAATAGAAAAAAATAATAATAATTGTTTTAAATCCAATTTGTTCTACCCACCACTGAATTCGCTTCCAAAATAAATTGAAGCTAATTAGTTTTGGTTGCGGCTGTAAATCAAAAAACAGCTGTTCAAATTTTTCCTAAAAAATTATGTGGCAACACTGTTTTGTCTACGTACGTTTTGTTTTATATGAAAGCGTTTTTGGTTGCTGCGTACAGGTCTTTAAGTGGAAATAAGTTATTTACAGGTTTACTTTGAATATAGTGCAGTGCCAAGACTTTTTGAATTCCTTGTATATACTATATGTATACTATATATACGTATGAGCAGGCTTGTGTGAGATTTTATTTTTTCGCTATTTCTCAAGTTGACATAATTAACTTTTGTCAATATAATTTTATAATTTCTGCGTATAAAATTAAAACGTTGCCAATGCTGAACTTCAAAAGCTAAGCCAAAGTCATATATTGCTTATTGCTGTATGTGTGTGTATCTATGTGTCTCTTTCTCTCTGTGTGTGTGTAAGCCATTTGCCACAGTGTGGCAATTAAAAAGTTGTCGCCATTGCCGTTACCAATGCTAGCAGCGTGAAAATGTTGGGCTGGGGCTGGGGGGGCCAGCGAGAGATGGGGCAAGGGATAGCGCCGCCTGAAACAAAATCGAGTTAAAATGCTAAGGAAAATTCAATTAAACAGAAAAGTTTTGCCAACAGCCAAAAACAGTGCGTTGACAGGAAACAGGAAACAACACAGCGGGGTCCACAGACCGACACCAACAACAAGAGCAATAAGAAAAACGAGTCCGTTTATTAAGTTTCATAGTAACCCTCCGTCGACCACGTCCAGGGGCTATTAAAACAGGAGAGCACAAAAAGAAGTGCAAAAAAAAAAAATGCCACGTTTTGGGTATGGTAAATTTTCTAAATTACAAAATTAGAAAATGTAAAAGACACTTGCAGCTGTTGCGGATAAATTTGGGCGTGACGTTGATAGGATCAAGGCCCATGTTGCGTAGGAGTCGCGTAATTAAAATTAAATGCATTTTTTTCTGCGATCCCAGCTTCAAGCTTGAAAAAACCAAAACAAAAACCAACAATTGAAAAAACAATAATGAAGATATAACAGAGCGCGCCATATGACAGTTGTGCACAATTTTGTGCAAATGGGTTGTTCACGATGTAAGTCGCGCACTTGTGCAACACATTAAGAAAATAGGTTCAAAAAATTTAAAATTATAAAATAAGACAGTTTTCTCATCTCAAATTGCTATGTACCTACAAACTATTAAATATTCAACAAATTCATGTATTTTAATCTATTTAACACATATTTATAGTTATATACAGAGGTTAGTCGTGATCATATATCACAAAGCCATGTAATACCATACAGAGTAAGTGATGATAAGCTGTGCGTTAATGTGACGTCACATACTCTATAACCAGTGGATTCCTCACTTATCAAATTATGACAAGCGCACTAGAAGGTACGAGGGAACAGATGAAACTACCTACATACTTATACATTAGGGTGGCTCAATTTTTTTTGGTATAAGAATGTGTGTATAGATAGGAAAAATAGATTCCTCGACCCCAAAAACCATCTAGAGAATGTCTACGTCTAGAGCTGGGATAATATATCGATATTAACCGATACATATCGATACGCGACAACATCGGATAATATCGGATACTCTTTGGCGTAAACGATACGTATCGGTTATATCGGTTGCTATCATCACTAAAAATAGTTATAAGTATAAGCTGTAGAGCGCACCTGAATTTAGCGCGAAGTAATATATATAATAATAACAAATCACACATTAAAGTGTTAAAAGTCATACTTGTTTTTGGGTTTGAGTTTTTTGAGTGTGGTCTGAAATGGAAGGTACAGGTGAAAGACCATTAAGGATGTCTGCTCGAAAACAACAGAAGCAGGCAACGCCTATTTTTGGGTACCAAAATGAAGCAATTTAAATTGCTCCATTGACGAAGATTCCCTCGATTCGGAAACGTGCCCAGCCGTCTATTGGCTGAGATTTTTTTAACCAAGCGAATGACAGAAAATATGTTGTTTGCAATGTGTGCCATGAATCTGTGGTGTAGTCGGAGAGGGTAAATTCTACAGCGGGCAACACCATAACCGAGAAAAGAGCCCCTTTATGTCCCAAGATGGCGGGAAGACTACTCTTTTTACGCCTAAATTTCAAATTTTTCAAAAATGCCTTTTTTTCATAAGAAAATAGTATCTTCTCGTGACTGTTAGAACTTAACTTTAAAGTTCCAGCCTAAGTTCAGTGAAGGGGAAGTAACCGATATTTATCTAATATATGTATCGATACTTTATTAAAAATATCGTTACGTATCGATACGTTTTCTAACCGATTTTACCCAGCTCTATCTAAATCGATTTTTGAATATTTTGAAAAAGTGGGCAACTTAAAATTCATTCAAATTGACACGCCCTAATATATACATACAGGTCACACAACCGTAGTTGGATAACAAATTCTCCGAAAACTTGGACATTTTTCCAGGTTGCAGCATAGTGCGAATGTTCCAAGTTGATAGTTTTATCTCATAGTCCTTAATACGTTGCGAGGGTCGATATCTTTGAGGGTGTCTTATCCGAGGCTGGTTTGTTGGATTCGTGGCGTTAATTTTTATGCTGAGATGAGGTTGCCGACCTTAAGCCCAGCTCCCTTACGGGAATTCTCACCCTATTCTCCTTTGTTCCCCTTCCTTCCACTGAAGTTTCTCTTTTTGGAGGTATTCAGTCTCCAGTTGGGGTTAGCAGCATCACCGCGAGCAGGCGAAGATAGGGAGATTGGGAGTGATACGTGAGAGACATCATTTCCGAAGATCCGTCATCAAGTTGCACTTCACCCCCCTTTTTGCTTTCATATTGAAGACTAAGTGATGTTTTGGGATTATGACCTCAACTAACTTTTAAAGAGACCATTGTCAAGGAATTCTCTTAAAATTGCCACGAGAAATGCAGAAAGAGATATTTATAATACAAAGAAAATTATTTGTACGGATAAAAAATAAAAAACTTTAGCTTGCAATCCTAAAAGCCACATGCATTTAAGCATTTATTTATTTTATTATTATAAAATGAGGAAAAAACAAATAAAAGCTTACGTTTGAATTGTTTTCTTAATCAGGATGTTTGTGTGGTGGTGGCTCGAACCGATGTATGTTAAAAGTGATGCCTGGGGCACAGATTGAACGAGACAGAGAGGGAGAGACAGAGTTCTCTAAGCAAAACGTTACAAAACTTTCTGGTTTGGAAAACTCAACACAAAAACCAAAAATAGTAAAACAATAAAATTGAGCACAACCAAGTCCGTCCGACAAACCGACTGACCGAAACCCCATTTTCCAACACTAACAGAATGTTCATGATTAAAGCAAAGTAAGCAGAGTCACTAACGTGGGCAGCAACAAAACAAGAGAACAAGGGAAAAGCTACTGGCAAGGACTGCATAACGACATGAGTCCGTAGTCCGTAGTCCTAGCCGTAGCCGTAGCCACAGCCATTGCAAAACCTAAAGCCAAGGACAGCAAAGTCATGGCAAATGGATGAAGTATGAGCTGGAACTGCTGATGTGATGGCAATGGCGATGGTGTTGGTGAAGGTGAAGGTGACGACGACGGTGATGGTGATGGTGACGCTTATGCCATCAGGCAGCTGTATCCGTGTCTGTGTGTGTCATTTGCGGTTGTTGCTGCCGGTTCGCTTCATTGGTTTTTGATTGTATTTGGGGTTACTTTTTTTCCATTTATAGCTTCGTCTTCGAATCGACAACGCTAAAAAGGCTCTCATAAAATATTATTGTTCATACATACAAAAGAAAAGATAAACTTACTTTATTCAATATTTATGTATTCTTAAAAGCACCAACTGCATTTGTAAGTGACATTTAGTCAGCCAAAGTTGTTATTACCTTATAAAAGCCCGCGATACCTTTAAAAAGGGACCTCTACATAATTTTTGTTCAACTTAATAATAGTGTTTAGACTACTTTGTAATGGAGTACGACCTAGACAAGAAACTGTATTATTATTCTTACCCCATAATTCGAAACTTTTATTTGGGCAACCTATGGGTTGAGTCAACAGGCATTCGGCCATATCCGATCTCGATCTTTCTCAGTCTACCAACATAACTAGGTTAGGTTAGGTTGAAGCGGCCGCTGGCTTAGACCAGCACACTTAGGCCTAGACTGGCCCGTTGTGTTACCGCACGGATCTCTGTAAGTTTTACCCTCTTTCCTTTATGAAAAACTTAGAAGGAGCCCCAGCCTATTGCTACGATGTAACCTGCAATCTTCCTCGGGCAAATAGTTTCTAGCTCTGCTAGATTGTGGAGGAAATAGTATCCCAAATACTTTTTCCTGCGTCTGCTCAGAGCTTCGCAGGAACAGAAGAAGTGCTGTAACGATTCTACCTCTTCCTTACCTTTGCTTCTATCATTGCTCGGAAAATTCAGTCTGCCGGCATGTACCCCGACAAGCCAATGTCCGGTGATCGCTCTGACAATCGTCGAGCACTGTGATCGATTTAGTCCGCAAAGCTTGGAGGACTGTTTTGCGTCTGTATATTTTTGGCCATATTTGGCGACTGGGTCTACAATGAGGTGTATTGTTCCACATTCTTTGTGCATGGGAACTAAATTTTTCCCTTATTTGTAGCTTGAAAGAGACTAACATAACGAAATCTCCTCCATTCTAATCAAATAGACTTAAAAATAAAAATGACTTCAAAAGCTCTACTCTGCAATGAAGTATAATCCTGATGGACCGATCCATCGAAAAACTATTTTAAGCGCAATTAGTTTCGGCAATTAAAAGTTTAATTCGGTCTTCGTACAGGAAACACATTCTCCAGCACAGATGCAGTTCTTCCAAAATATTATACAAGAGACATGTATAGTTTGCAAAAGCACACAAAAAAAAAAAAAAAAAAAAAATAATAGTATTAATAAAATATATTTGTAACAAAATTTAACTTAAATTGCAAAGTCAACATGGCTTCATGGCGGCAGCAACAACAACAACAACTATTCAAGAACTACAACATCCTTACAACAAAAGCAATTCCAAGAAGTAAGCAAAACAATTCATGTAACTCAGCAGGGGGTGTTGGTGTGAGTGTATGCGTGAGGGGATTGGCGCAGTGCGCGGCTTTTTGTATAACTTTTGATTAATAGACTGACGCCAGGACGACGACGACGACGACGAGCATGAGGACTCAGCTGCAGCTGCCAGAACCATGTGCGTTGAAATAATTGCGTCACACCAATACCAATGCCCGGAATTATGGTGAATGGTAAATTGGGTGCGAGGATGGATGCCGGCAGCCTATACTCTGCCTACATCCTTTATTACTTCGTCCTGCACTGCACATGACAACTACGGCAACAACTTGCGCAACGAGTAAAAACTTCTTACGCTAAATTGATTCCGTTGAAAACAAGCGGAGCACCCACACACATACACACACACACACTCAAAAGCAAACCGGATACGGATGCTTACTACAAGTGGCAGCAATGGCGGAATGAAGCGACAGAAACAACAGAAACATGAAACAAAGCTCATCAGAATAACAGACAAATGCACTTATGTATGCGTATACATATGTATGTATGTATATGTGTATGCAATATATAGTTTTTTTGAGATCCCCCATATAACAATAGTGAGATGACGTTTCCTTTGGGCTCAGTTTGGCTAGATACTATCTGTGTATCTTGTAGATACTACATATTTTTCAGCTACAAAAAGACCAAGGAGCACTCCAAAAAATATCCCCTAGCAGGTTCGGAATGATCATATAATTCTTACAAAATGAGCCTAGGGATATTCGCATCTCGGATTCAGATTCAGCAAGCCCAAAATCGTAAACAGACTTTTGTGAAGGTGGTCTTAGAACGCTAGGGGGTTTTTTAAAGGCGTAACATCTGTGTAGATTGGTAGACAATTATGCTGGAAATGATGTCTCAATGTGATTTTTAAACAACAAAAAATGTTCCGGCACTTTTTTCCAATATGAAATTTTGACTCAATTTTTACAACGTCATTTTTAGCGAACCACGTAGGATTTCGACAAAATAATAAAAACTCATTTTTAATGATAGTGGGTTAAGGAGAATCAAAACTGTAGGACATACCTAATCACCTAAGACTCTCCTATTACGAAAGTATTTTGAAGACTCGACAAACGCAGCCAGATGCGCAATGGGCACATAAGCCAAACTACCCAGATCCTCAAAGAGCGGTTTGCCCAGAAGCTGGGTTCGTCTTCTTAGAAGCGCCGGGCAGTCGCAAAGCAGGTGTTGAAGCTTTCTGTCCCCTCCACGTCTCCGCAGCTTCGGTAGAAGTCGTGATGGGGAACATGCAGCCTCTCAGCCGTATGGCCAATGGTGCAAGTACCCCGTTGCAACTCCTACCACCATCCTGGTCCTGTTTTTATGAAATCGCAGGAGTTCAGATGTGCGCTTTGGGTTATACCTACGCCAGAGCGCTCGGGAGATGCGACAACCGGACATCGTGTCCCAATCTCTTTCCGCCAGAGTTCTGGCCGTCTCCCTGATTTGTGATACTATCCATATGTTCCATCATTTTTTCCTGTGAAGCTGTTTTATTTTACATTTTTTAATGATACGCCTCTAAGAAGCAATACGTAAAAGTAGGTGGCTTCGCTACCTGCGCGCTATGCTCACAAATGTCCACATTATACCACATTTTATTGTAGCCACAAGTGTGAAACAACTTGCTGTCGCCATCTAGCGGACACGCTACACAAAAAAATAAATGATGACAGCAACGACAATGTTTATAAACATTTGGACTCTATTATGTCCAGTTATTAAATTAAACTAAAAAATCACAACCAATGCTAATTTAAGTGTATCTGCAAGTTTCTGTTTCTATATCTGAAATTTAGAAGCCCAACAATTGTCTTGGGTATACTCCAAACTACATCGCATGTACTGCAACGGGTGTGTTAACCAACAAAGTGTTGGTAAGTTGTGGCAAGGCACTCAGCCATTATGTTCCTACACTGACTGTGAATTGTGTGCAAACAGACACAACTGCAATGGTCAGAACGAAAAGGAGACAGACATTTATGATTCAACTGCTGCAATTGATGATAACAACTACCACAAAAATTTCATTGAAATCATTATATGTACATATGCAATATATGTATGTATCTAGTGTCATATTTAAGTACATATCAAAGTCAATCATAAAAAGTAAAGTGGTGTGGTGTGTTGGGTGGTATGCAACATGGTGTCATGATCCTTGGGCATTCATGCAACTATTTTGTTACGTGCACAATTTTTTGAATATGGAGGAGGGAACAACACGTTCCCTCCTTAGGTTTAAAATATGAACATTGCTTTTGGAAAACAATTGAGCTGGCTGCAGTCGGCACAACCCAACCATAAAATACTCTGTAGCAACCCAGTGGAGCTTATTGTTGAAAGAAGTTTAAGTTAGGACATCGTAGCCACTGCAAATTCCAATCGATATTTGGTTGTAAGAAATTTGAACCATTTTGGCGTTACCTTTAAGGATCTATTGTTGCCTAAGGTGACGCAACTTCTGGCAACATTTTATGCTCTCAGACAGACGGTAATAGCTATATTATCTCATCCTGTGGGTTCTTCTTCGTTTTTTTATTTCACACCAGCTCTAAGAATGCCAGGATGTTGATGGGAGTAGTAGCAGTGTTTTGGGACGACACTACGAACCTTTCAGTGTAGTGTATCAAATAGCTGAGCAAGCAAATAAGAGTCTCTTGCAGTTAAGCCACAGCCATACCTGTAAAATTAAGTCAAGTTAAGGATGCATTTTAAACTTGTATATAAATTTTTAAACGCTAGTGTGTGTGCGTGTGTAAATTCATATGCATATATCATAATCATAATCCACACTTAAAGTCTCAAGTGCACAAGCAAAATGGCCGAACCAACACCAACACACACAGATACACAATTATGAACAAAAGCGGAGACAAACAGAGAGAAGAGATAGGGTCAGAGAGTGGCAAAAAATATGGTGGAAGCTGGGCTGAAGCTTAGTAAAAATATTTTCATAATAATCTTTATGGCTTGAACGTCGACGTCGGCCAAGCAAAAATTCCAGATAATACCAGAGTTTGGGTCAAAAGTGGGCCGCTGAGAAAGAGCGGGCGCTTGGGGGAGAAACGCTTGAAATGGTTGAAATGGTAAAATGGAGAAATGGAGATATGGCAAATGTGCAGAGCTGCGAGCTATGAGGGTGAAGTACCACTGTGATTTAGTTTTGGCCTGGCACTTATACTGGTTCAGACAAACAGTGCCCAAAAATATATGCTTGGACTCACATAAAAAAAAAAAAAACCAAGTTGAAAATATGCGCTTCTCAAGCGCTTGGCATCGGATACTCTGCATACTCTGTGCACTTGGGCGTATACGCAATATTTACACAAGTAAGTAAGGTTAAGTTTTTTTTTATGTTTTGGCTACATCTCAAGCAGTGCAATTCGCGGTAAAGATATAATTTTTCAGCACTTAAATATTCAGCCAAAGATGGTGGTAACTAGCTAGGTATTATACCTATTTACTGCTTTTACTCTCTCAAGGACAAAAGCAGTATCAGTTCGATATCATTTGGTCTAAAGTGTAAGCTGCGGGGACATGGCTTTACAAAACAACTGTTTCCAGCTGGCTTTTATAATATGACACTTTTGATAGAGTACATCCTGTGCTTTATCCTTTAGCTGAAACTTTTTGCCATGTGAGTTGGCATTTTTGTTGGTTTGTGGGTTTGTTTGTTTTTTGGTTTACGTGCGAGTAAACGTTAAAAGCAAACTTGAATTATGTTCCTGTGTGTATGTGTGTGTGTGAGGAGGGTGCCAGAGATAATATGTACAATTCGTGGCATCCTCGCGAAGGGCGGTCACATCGCAGAGCTCACTGGAGTGCAGTGAAGTGGAGTGGAGTGGAGTAGCAGAGTAGAGTCGAACAAAATTTCAAGTATGCACTGGTCAGGTGAGTTTAATATCGTATAATAATTTTAGTTTTTACTCTTTTTGTGTGCTCCGTTGAGGATGTTTTTTTTTTTTTTTAAATAAATTCCAGTGTTTGCTTAGCACAGCGGGATGTAAGGGAAAATGTAAATAGTTTACTTTTATTCCGCATTCCATACACACGAAGAAGAAGAAGAAAACGAGACTGACAGCAGCTGATGCAGATATAGACATATAAAATGAACGAATAGAAACAGTGCAAATCCCAACAAGGAAGGAGCATGGATTGGTACCGGCACACGCCTCTAGCAGACATACTAAGTGCTTTGTCTGTGGCAACAAAATGGCCAAGGGGTTGGCGCTACAGCCACAAATAAGGGCAACATGATGCACCTAGTTCTTTGCTGTTTTGCCTAAGTGGCATGTAATGCGGCTCCTGGCATGTGCGGCATATAGTGACTGGTCGTTTCTCTTGCCCAGCACTGGTATGCATTTGGTGTAGGCGGGCATGACGCTGCACTTTCAGCTACAGTTGAACTTTAAGTGCGTGCATTTTAAATAGAGTAAGGAGGTTTGCGGAAGATCCTTCCAAGAAATCGATTAAGCCGTATCACTGCGACTGTTTTGAATTTTGTCGTGTTGTCGTGGGGCGTTGGTGATGCAGTGTTTGGCGTGCTGCACATTCATCCCAGAGGTCCCTGGTTCGAAACTGCAAACCGTTTAGCACCAAAATCCCCAAATAACCACATTATTCCTGTTTTTACACTATTTCCTATCCTTGGCCAACCCACCTCAATCCCGCTTCACTTCAGCACAGAGCTTTGCAAGGAAGAACAAAACAAGTGATGCTATAAAAAGCTCAAAAAGCTCAGAAAGCTCGATCAAGCTCAATGCGATCGGCAAGGACATAAACCGTTGTCATCTAGGTTCTCATCTTTATCAATAGATGGTGCGGCAAGCATTAATATGAGCTCTTTCCCCTGGAAGCTTTGATGGTAGCCCCATCACCAAGGAACGCCACACGCAGTTGGCGTTATATGACAGCGCCACCACTGGGGTCGAACGAAAAAACACGATAATTGAAACCAATACAAGAGAAAAAGGCTCTTGTAAAGGCCCTTAGCTCCCAAGAGGAGTCCCAAGAGGAGTATTTGGTCGAAACGTGGCCTGCCTTTTCCAGCAATAACACATATATTGTATCTATCTTAAAACTAAGCACTCATGGAAATCGGATGAGGCTTCCGGAAGCTCACGTAAAGTCAACAAAAAATTTCCTCAATCATTTTCGGACAGACCAAGTCCTCTCGCGATCATGCTCAAAGAGAACTCGAATATGTTCAGGATGACTTCGACTGTCTCGTTGCCCGACAATGGGGCCAGGGTATACTCTTATCCCATGACTATATATTCCTGCATGCATCATACAAACAATTTCAATTTTTTCGCACTTTTTTCACACAAATGCATAAATTTAAGATATTTACAACATATCCAAAAGAACAAAATTTTGGAGAACAGGGCCAGATATTGACACAATTCAAGAAACTTGACCAGAAGCGAGACTTTGCCTTCCTCTAGGTCAAGTTTTGAAATTGTAGCGCTTGTAGTCTCCGGAGAATAGGTTGTCAGACCAACAGACAAAGACACGGACTCAGTTTAATGGTTACCTAGAATGAGATGATAAATATTTTGGGAAAAAGGACTTATAGGCTCCCTTGTGTTCTGCAGCTTGTTGTATACATTGCATAAACCGTACATGTCCTTGATCCTACGGGGAATAAAAAAATCAACATGGCATATGTGTCTACTTTAATCAATAGTAATTTATTCAACATGATCCAAAGGCAAAGTTGAGCTTAGGGCAAGTCTTGCTCCATCGAAATTTACTTATAAATGTAACTTTAGCGTAACCAGGTCCAGGGCTGCCACCAGACTTGAACACGAATCTGCGGCAAGGGTGGACTTCCTAATGCAGCTCGCTTTGGTTCCACTTTTGGGCTTGCCTCCTCCTCCAAGGCACGCTGATCAATGAGCTGCTGCGTGGCTAGATCCACGCAGTTACGATATTGCTCCATATGGTCAAAACATACACAGCTGCTTTGAGGATTCTTCTTCAGACAAATAATTAGTTGCTGCATTTTCTTGTCACAAGGCTTATCTGGAGTTTCTCCCAGCCTATCATGTATCTGCACTATCAAGCGATTCAACTCCTTTTGTAATTCATCGGGTGAGCTATGATTATCAAATAGATTAAATGGCTCCAAGTGTTTATGTTTATAATACCTACAGGCGCTGGATTTCCTCTACCAAACTTTTCGATCTGCCGCCTGGATACCAAAATTTTGACTCCTTTTTGTCGTCGACCGTCATTGTGTGATTAGATTCTTAACATGACCTGTGCTGTGTTGTGTATTTGTTATAAATTGGTTTTTGTAATTTTGTTGAAATAATTTTGAAATTTTTCAAATAGAGTTGTAACGCACAGCAACTCGTTGGAAAAAAAAGTGAATTACAATAGTCTAATGGGTTAGTGCGGGCATTGTGCTCAAATCTCTTACAGACCTGTCCTTATGTTTAGAATGTATAAAAATAATCAAATGAATTGACTTTTTGCCATATTTATGCATTGAGATTAACAAATAAATCCCAAGAGGGTTGGACGATTCTGATGGCTATAATACTTGATGACATCTGGCTAGACCATTCAACACTATTTTTCGATTTCTTTTGAATACCCTCTTCAACCACTAGTATTATTATTATTAATGATCTAAAAAATGTTCGCAAAATTGTTCACATTTTTTAAGTCTCCAAATTTGAAGAATTGACAAACAACAAAAAAAAAACCCCTAAGACGAAGCAAAATAAACAATTTCAGCTGCATAGAATATCCCTAGCTGAATGAAATACTTCAGTTGGAAGGAACAGCGCCAGGGCCAGGGGCTAGGCTAATCAATTAAAATGCCATGCCATCACCTGTCTACTCCAGGCAGAGCAGTGTATTCCGGAGGTGGCCCACGGCTAGTTGAACATCAACGAGGAAACAACAAACAACAATAAAATGCTTGTCTTGTTTCAGGGCGGCATAAAAAGTCAAGAACTTTCTGAATTTTCTTGTAGCTTTTGTTGTTTTTGTTGCTACTGGAAATTCATTGAAATTGGAATTTTTTTTTTTCAATTCAATTTTAACGGCCATGACAAAGGTAATTTTACAGAGCAAGTGGTAGAGAGAGTCGGAGGAGACGAGGTTGGTGCCAGGACCAAAAACCAAAATGGTAGGTAAATAAGAAAATGATTAATTACAAATTTTATGTTTAATTTGTGGAGAGTACATATACTATATGTAACAAATATATATATATATAGCAGTGGGTGTCGCCTGCTTTAGTTTTTGCCAAAAGGTTAAAATATTTCTCACATACCCAAACTTTTTCAACGACATGCTCTAATGGAAATACATTTATTTTACGCGTCCAAACCAAACGCCAAAGCCAACTCAAAACAGCAGCAAAAAAAACAAAAATTGAGTTTAATATTCATTTACCCAGTCAAACTTCATTCCGGAGCATAAACTAAAGTCAACCATTTTGAGTATGCCAAAATGGGGCCAACTAGGAGGGGATAAAACCAGCAATGTCATAGTTGCATGCAACTACTACATATATGTATGTATGACGAGTAAAACCAAATCAAAACAAGTGCACCAGTTACAGCAGCAGCATACCGACTATAATATACTCTGTACTTTCACTGAGTACATGCGAAAACAAGACTAATCGATATCCAGTAGAAAGTTCAAGAAGAGCAGACCTACGAGTTGATGTTCAGATGCTGGAACTTTTTTTCTTTGGTATCTCCAAAATGAAGAGATATATATGGTGATATATGAATCCAGACAAATAAAAAAAGTGGAACTGGGTCGGGCGAAGCTATTGCTCGAACCGCCATCGACTGCGATCCCCCACATTGCATCATCAAACCCACATTGAGCTGACGACAGAAAGTCGAAACTGGAACTAAGCGAAGGCGTTGGTAAGTTCCTACGTGCAATAATGGGAACCTCTATATGTAAAGCGCGAATTTCTCCTACAAGGAAACGATAAATTGTTTTTCTTTCGGTAATATTTTGGTACCCTAGTTTTTCTAATTTTCAAGATCCCTTTGTGCATACGGGTAGGCGGAAATAAGTAAAGCGGATCACTTTTCAAATCGATCAATTGCAGAAGATATGCCGAAAATCCTGAAAAATTTTTAAATTTTAGCTTGTTTTCTTTCCATTCCGAGGATGAATGCCTATTTGCCACTATAACTAGGTAATTAGTACTATGGTGGCCATGGAAGTAAGTATTGAATTAAGGGGTGTGGAGCATGACTTCTTAAGGTCATTCGATTTTATTTTTTTTTAAACTTTATTTTATATTCAAAATCGAAATAGATGACGATATTATAGGTATTTTGGCTATAAAAATAAATTTTTCCAAAGTAATAAAAACCAAAGTGGCGGCTGAAGAGCTACGATATATGGCTAATTTTCGAAGAGGCCTCTACCGCTGGCCCTTTTTGACGTCGCCATTAAACTGAAACATAAAGAAATTGTTTTACTCTTAATCTATGCACCAAAAGCAAGTGAACCACTTAGGGATTTTCAAAAATTACAATTTAACAAAATCTCAAATCGATCGGATAAAAATTGACTGAGCTTTTCGAGAAGCCATTCGAAAAAGATGGCGTACGTTAAAGTCGGGCGCAGACGACTTTGGGATACCCTGTACCACCACATTGCAATTAAGTCCGTCATATTGCTTAAGACCTCCAAAAGATATTTTATTCGGCAAATTTGGTTACGATATTTTCATAAACAAACAGAAATCAGTCGAGTTTTGTACCAAAGAATTTTTATTGACCAATCGGTCCTATGGGGACTATAGGATATAGTCAACCGAATTTGATCAAATTTGGTACACTGATTGGGAACTATGAAAAACTGCCAAATTTTTATAAGATATCTTCAAAAACAAACGAAACACAACGAATTTTGTACAAAAAACGTTGTTTCGACTAATTGGTCCTATCGGAGCTACTATATGATATGGTCAACCGATTTTGATCAAATTTGGTAGAGTGCTTGGGTACTCTAAAAAACTTTTTATTGCTAAATTTGGTTACAATATCTTCACAAACAAACGTAACACAACGAATTTTATACAAAAAATGTTTTTTTGGACCGATCGTTCCTATGGGAGCTATATGATATAGTCAACCGATTTTGATCAACTTCGGTGCAGTTTTTGGGTTCCGAGTGCCAAATTTGGTTATGATATCTTTATTAACAAACGAATTATCCATCTAAAACTTTTTGGTTTTTTTCGAGGTCCTCTGAAACACCCCTATGGGAGCTATATAATATAACCCCGATATCGAAAAAACAAAATAAACTTGTCTCCTCTGACATAATTACGCATCTAATCTGAAAACTTGGTCGCTCTAGCTCTTACCATCTCTGAGATCTAGGCGTTCATACAGACAGACGGACATGGGTATATCGACTTCTCTTGTCACCCTGATCATACTTTTGGTAACTTTGGGGGTTCTCCGCCGTCTCCTTCTGTATGTTATATACATTTTCGGCTTGCACAAACTTAATATACCCTTTGTGCCATACGGTATAGGGTATAAAATATGGTTTCGAGAAAAACGCGTTTAATGTTCTAAAACTGACCCGACCGCGTCGGAGGGTGCCATGCGCCCGACGCTTGTAAGTGGGGGAAAATTTTTTTTTACAAATCAATTCAGGACACCATTCTTACATAATTTTTTACCAATTAAGTTTAAAAAAATCGATTTTCTGAAGATTATTATTCTTATAAAAAATTTAGCTTCATTCATATTTTTCTTGTAAATTCAAATTTTTCTCTTTCAGTCTTCTCCTTAATATCTTTATAGTTTCACGAAACATGCCTTGGCAAAATATTCAGCTTTCGAAAACGCGATAAATAACACAAGCTTACAAATTAAAGAGTCATCGAGTGAACCTTCTTAAAAAAGTATTTTTTAGAGTAATTTTTCGATCGATCTTTCACGTCAATACAAAATTATGCTCTCGAGATATTGACGAATAACTGAAATAAGTGCCCAAAAACATGTTTTTTGAAAATATCTCGAAAACGGTGCTTAAGAAAAAAATAGGTTTCCATTTTCGTGTTTCTCGACCCAAACTTACCATAAAAAACACTTTTTTTAAAAGGTTAATTTTTCGTCTAAACTAGAGTAAACGGAATTTTGTACTAGCAAGTAGCTCTCTCTCAAAATTCAAAACTTTTCATTTTAGATCTGATTCGCTTCAGTCATTTTTCCCGAACTAATAATGCCTTTGCTCCATCGGCACAGTGTATCGAGACTGCACATAGTTTAAAAATTTTATTATGAAATAAGTCAGGCCACACCCCCCAACAAAAAAAAATCCCTTCTGCTTATACGCCAAACTATAGACATACTTTTAACCCTAAGCTCCAGCTCAACTGCACAGCGGATCATGCCAGCGCTGAAAAGTTTGTTCCAAAAAACTTTGCCGCACTTGCTTTACCAAAATGGAGTTGTCGATGGCCATGGAGAGACGTTGCTTAAGAAAGTGGTTTTCAACGCGCCTGCTACTCCCCGCGATCATGATCAAAATAGAGATTATAAACAAAATGAAAATCAAGCGGCAAAAGTTTTTTGCCACAGCCGCCAAGCAGAGCACGCCACGTAATCTATAGCAGTCGGCACGGGTAAGGGGCGTGCGGGGATGGGTTGATTCCCCCTGCTTAAAGGTGTAACGTGCGGGCTGCAGTACGGCGGAAGTAGTATGTAGTAGCTTTTAGCTAAATGTAAACTGCAGCAGAGAGCAGCACGTTTAACTTTTCAGTGGCACGCGAAACCGCAGAAAATTTTGCACAGCCCGCTCCACCGACTATGGGCTGCTGAGTTTTTCGGATACACCCCTACTCACACCCCCGTCGACGTTGCACACATTCCATACTTCTACATATTTTCCAGCATATAAATTTTTCGCTAAAGTTCAAAAGTTCACATACTCCTGTCACGTAACACCGCGTACAGGGCCAGGCTAGGATGGACCAGGGACTGAGCAGTGTTTGCAATAGCATCGCAGCATAAACCGTAGCACGCATGCAACCCTGTTGCAGCGTTTGGGTTTGATTTCGGTTTGGGCTGGGGAGGCTGCAACTACAAGTGGTGCGATTTTGTGGCGTGCAAGTCCCTAATTTATGGTTGACATTAGAAAGCAATCATATTCACTTAAAAACTGCATAACTTTAAACTTTTTATTGGAGTTGTCGTTTTTGGTATTGTGAATGCTGCTGTTAGTATAACTTTTATTAGCATAGTGTTATAATTCACATGGTTGGAGTCCTTGTGGGTGAATAAGCCCTTACGTTACACTATCACAATTGGATCCAATTAAATTAAACCGAATTGGCAAGCGTGCCTTTGATTGTAATTTAAAGTCAAATTAATTTGATCGCATTGGAATGCTCAAAATCGGCTTAGTACTACTGCAGATCTTTGCGATGTAGTAGGAAACTTTTTTTTTTTTTAATCTATCTCATATCCCAATGTCTGCTGTATTAAATACATTTTCCAATGAATTTTCAGCTTCAGCAAACTATTTTAATATGGAAACGACTAAGAAATGTGTATGAAATTTTTAAGCCCTGTACCATAGGTAAGAGAATGTACGTAACACAAAGAGAGCAGCATCGAAGATCACCCAAAATTACCCCTAATATGGTCAGGAAGACAAAAGATAAGCTAACTTGGAGCTTGGACTCCTTATGGTACTGGCCTGAACAAGCTTAATTTAGTATAATAATTTGTGGCAAATAAAATATTCAGCCGTCCTCTGGGAAACGAATCTGAACACTTTATTCTGACTCGTTTTGAAACCGAATGTTAGGTTGGGTCTCTATTTCACCGAAATTTTCATGTGGTTTGAAGACGAATGTTTTGTTGCAAGAGAAATTAAAACGAATCGGCAAAATACGTATAAAAAGGCAACAATTCAAAATACAATAAGGAAAGTTAATTCAGTTTTCCCATTACAACAAAGTTTTGTAAATAGGAATTTTTCAGCATATTAAAACTACCCTTTGATCCATTTTGTACTAATTTAAGACGGTTTTTAGTTGGCGTAGCAAGAAAAAGGTACAACACCAATCGAATAGTAGAAAAATGACTGCGTAATATAATTACCATACAATACAAAAATATATGGCGTTCACTCTACTAACAGTAATCAAAAGAAAATATAGAAAAAGTGTAAATATTGCTTTGAAAAGTCTGGGTAATAGTTAACTTAAACTATTTGTGAATTGTAAGCTACAAAACTTTAAACGGCTTGTGACTTATTAGCAACACAAACACAACATTGAAAATAAGTTGATAATAAAGCGTCTGTACATGGGTCGACCATGTCCCATTCCCATTCGCTATGCTGCTTTGCTCTTCTTCTTGCACTGCTTGTTGATAGCTCCAAGGGGTTGTTTATTTTATTGTATTAGTTTGAAGGTACCATGTGTATGAGTAATGAGCAAGTCGCGTCTTAGAAGAGAACTGGAGTCTGATAGGGAAAACTAAACCTTAGCTTGCGTACATTCATTCATATGAACTTCTGTAACTTCGAGACCATAAGAGAGCTAGAGCATCATTCTACGCATTAACCATAAACAGCTAGTTTGTTGATTCATATGATTATCCTATCCGGTTTTCCACTAGGAGCATTACAAGGCTCACAGCCTTTTTTTCCTATCTTAAACCCCGGGCGGAGCAATTTTCATTTTGCATTGGATGAGAACACATATATCTTTTGTGATGATTGAATAACATTGAAATGTCAAAACGTAGAACCATCCTTGCATCATTCATGACTGCTACACCAAAAGTGACGATGTTGGACTGACTGCTCCTCAAAAGCTTCCAAGTAATCGTGCTCTATGAATTTGAGTAATGCAACAAAAGTTCTGCACAAAAAGTTAGCTTTTTAAGAAAGTCGGCTTATAATTCACAACAGGTTAAGCCCAAACTATTTGTTTACAAATTTCATAAATAGTCCGCTTATAATTCACAACTGGTTCCAGCAAATATATGTATGTATGCACTTAACATAAGTTTTTGCTACCATATTAATCATATACATATTTTACTTCTTGTTTTACTTTTGACTAAAATTCTTAAATTAAGTCATATTTTTAAGCGACAGAAAAGTCACTATTTTGACGAATTGAGATGGTGCCTCTTGAACAGTTGAAAAAGATTTCTACTAACGATTGGAGCCATCATTGGTCATGCCATAAAGCTACATCAGGCTGTCATATTAATGCTGAGTTAAATTTTTTAATGATCGTCTTTTCAATCTTTTAATTGGGTTTTCATTTAGCAAGTTTTTCGCCTGCCTGTTTTTGTGTCTGGCTAGACGCTTTATATCGGGTAACGTGTTTGTTTATTTGAAGTTCACGGTATTCAGATTGTTGTCGTGGTGCAACGTCGAATTCCTTAATTGCCAATCGCAATTAACAATAAGGCGCAATGCCTTATTTGGGAACGTCTGTATACGTAAGCGATTCGAGCGAGCCGCCATACCCCAGATCTGGATAGCGTACCTCCAAGTAGGTGCCACTATTGTGTTTTAAAGCCGTTTGTCGAGTATTACCCCAAGATATTTCGCTTCACTTTGTATGATGAGGGGCTGGCTATCTAGCAATACTGTGGGTGGAGTCTTCCTCTTTAAGGTATATAAAATCGACTGACATTTGGCCGGACTTAAGGTAACATACCACCTGCGAGCCCAGCTCTCAAGCAGCTGCTTCATATTCGCAGGATGATGTGTAAAATATTGCCAGGTCGTCAGAATATGAAGCGATAAGCATTTTTTCGTTCACAACAGCCTGCATTAACTCTATTGGGGTAGGGATGTCGGCACGCTTCCTTGGGGTACTCCAGCTCTCATCAGCCTAGCAGTGGAAAGCGTGCTTTTGACTGTGACGGAGCAGGAAGCAAGGTCTTAATTTTAGCCAGAAGACCGATCAGCCAACAGAAATATACCCCAAAACAGTATTCTTTGTCGTCGAACGCTTTAACATTATGATTAGCCACTCCATTTACCTGCTCGACGGTGCCGTCTCCTTCCCTAAATCCAAATTGATGGTCAGGTAAAAAATTGTTGTGCTCATTGATCCTCTTAGCCATCAACGTCTCCCAAACATTGGCAAGAGTGGGAAGGAGGCTGATTGGACGGTGTGATTCGGGGTCCAACTCTTCATTTCCAGGTTTCCTGATAATAGCAATGAGAGCGATTTTCCATTGGGCAGGGAAGTGCTACGTTCTTATTGCATTGAATATCAAGGTAATGAAAAGGAGAGCTTTCCTTGGCAAGGCTCGCAAAGTAACATGAGATATTCTGTCATAACCTAGGGCCTTTGACTTAGGAAGCTTTGTAATAGTTTCCTCAATCTCATCTAATCGGATGGGTTGAACAGGCAACGTCATTTGGAGTGGTGTGTCAATGATGCTGAGAGTTTGTCTTACTTCTTCATCCGTGGCCAGTTTAAAAGGCGTAAACCGCATTTCGATGTGTTGAGCAAATGTATAATAATTGTATGTCTCAAATATCATGTAACAACATTCAAATACCAACAGTTTCATCTGTATAAGTCCTAGGCCTAACAATTAACAATAGAAATGCAATAAGTATTATTATGTCAGGAGTAACTTGTGTTCTTTTATTTTTTCGATATCGGGGTTATATTATATAGCTCTCATAGGGGAATTTTCGAGCAACTCGAAGAAAACAAGAAAATTAAAGAATATAATAATGCCTATATAGTATATGCTTATTATGAAGGTGTAGGGTATCTCAAGGTCGTATGCGCCCGATTTTTTGACATTCACCATATTCTTCTTGCTAGGGAAATGAATGAATGAACGGAAAGCAATATATGAATATAAAGTCACAAACAAAAAAAAAAAAAAAAAAAATCCAATTAAAAATACATAACATAAAATAAAACAAAAACAAAAATTTTACTCGTTGTTGGCTATTTGCCGTATTCTCCAAATTTTTCCACAGAATACTCATGAATTTCCAAAGGTTATTTTAGTTTCCTTTCATTCTTACTTAGATGTACAATTTTCTTGTTTTAGCTTATAAGAAGTAGAGGAGAGCATACACGAGAATAGTCTAAATATGTTTTGGTGGAGAGTGTAAGATTTTCAAACTTCTCATGTGTCCCTATGGGGATTTTCGAATACTGTCATTTGTAGGACTCTTGAGTGCCATTTGTAAGTGTTCTACAAAATGTATTTCGGTCGTTAAACTATACTAACTCATGATCGCTATACTATCTGGTTTATCTAAGCTGTCTTTTCAGCAGTAATTTCTACGAATTTAATCGGATTTTGATTATCTGTGGAAAGGTTTCTGCTGTTAACATTGAAAATAGCTGCGAAAATTACAAAAAATGTTGCTCTTTTACAAAGAGCTTTATATACCCATTAAACTTTGGCTGAAAAACATGAGAAAACCCGACACATTGAGCCTTTCGACGATATTATCTCTACGTTTGTCTCTACGTCACGCTCTCTCTTGCTTTATCTCTGTGTATGTGTGTGACATAACCCGTAAACGGATTTTCGATGGCAGCCACAAAATGTTAAGTCCGACGAATTATTGCCTTCTTTCTGACCTGACTAGCAACCGCCAAATGAAGGCCCATTGCTTAAACTTAGCCGGTCTTTAAGCTTTTGTATGCTGCCTGGGAGTAGTGATGGCGATGTGTCATGTGCTTTGGGTTAAGAACATAATTAATACCAAATTTGATTGCGAAGCGTGTGTTAATTTTTGCGAAAGTCAAATTGAAGTTCGGTTTAAAGCGGGGCTGAGAGAGATTGTGGCTTGTCGCTAAAACGCTTGCGGTTTAATTATTCGCCTTGGCTGCGTGACGTCACGCTTCCTGTCGCTGCGGTTAAGGCATTTTGTTGCGAGAGCTTCGCTTTGGGGCTGCTGTCGCTGTTTTTAATAACATGGTTGTTTCCGTGGCTGGCGCCAATTTTCTTGTCTGCCTCCTTCTTCTTTCTGGCTCTCTCTCACACACATTTTGTGAAAGATAAAAAAAAGAAGAAAACTTGCAACTTGAGTTGTGGTTTCTACTTCTGCTGCTGCTTCTCTTCATCCAGCACAAGGAGTGTCCGCATCTTATGCTCGAAAATAAATCAAGCAGCAAACTACCCGCATACATAATTCTACTTGAAATGATTAATTAACTGCATTATGTCCGGGACTGAGGACTGACGAGTACTGTGAATAGTTTTGTGAGGTACCCATCAAGTCTGTGTTGAAATATTATTAATGGGACAGTCCAGCACAACTTTTTGGCGCCTCCCCAACTAGCTTTAGGAACTACCACCATAAATGCTCCATCTGATAACTAATTGAAACTTGCAATGACGTGGAGAGAACATTTTGGAACACCTTATCAATGGAAGATGCACACAATCGATGCTGGAAGCTGGATGGATGCGAATTGCATTAAACTTTTAACTTTAAATATTTATACACACACATGACTGGAAGGGCACTCTAAAGGATACTCGTTGTCGTAAATACATTTTCCAAGAGATTGCTCAGTAATTGGTTTTTTTTTTTTTTTTGTTGGGTTGGGGTCAAACCTGGGCGTGTCTGTGGCAAATTAGAGCCAAAATCCAATTAACGTTGCAAAAATGTTTCAAGGCAAAATGCTAAGAACAGTGTGTGTCCGGCCAGGCAAGAGGATCCAAGAATCCCAAAGGATAATAAGCAGCTTAAGCTGCAGTTGAGCCAAAGCATAAAAGCGGACTAAGAAAACTTGTTAACTGCAAATCGAAGCGTATGCCCGAACAAAGCAGCAGCTTCCCATTATAGAGATTGAATTGTATCTAACCAGAAGTGCTTGGCAGCGAGAGAGAGAGAGAGAGAGAGTTCGAAAAGAGCGGACTTCAACTAAAGTGTAGATTTCCCACAGGTACGTCGAGAGCACACAAAACGTCCCCAAGCCTCTTGGCCACTTGGCATTGTGGTACATAGTGACAGCCACAAAATGCCACAGCTTGATATGATAATGATACAATTTCAATGAAGCTTAACGAGGATTAGCTAATGCCAACGAAAAATGGCTGGACAAAGCAGTTTGGCAAATAGCCAGTGCCAGCTTGAATCTATTGGACAGATTGAAAATGAACAATGACATTTTGCTAATTGACAGCATATGCCTCAGACTGAGAATAATGTTCTATAAGTGAAGTCAACAGAGAAGAGAGAGAGTCCGGTACCAACAAAGCCACCAATTGCAAGTGACAATTTATTAATAAACAAAAAAAATTCCTGCTGCAGTGCTGCAAAAACAGGAGCAGCAGCAGCCGCAACAGATACCAAGTGGGTGTCAATTACCAGGAGCAGCCTGATTCCAGAGCTATAAATTTCATGTCAGGCTCGGCAGCGTCATTTTCCAATCAGAGAAGACTGCGTTTAATGGCCCCGATAAATTCTGCCAACTGTCGGTGTCGATGGCGAGTTGGCTGCTGCTGCAGCTTCATGTACTCATGTGTATGTACATATATACATATCTATATATATATACATATATGTATGCATAAATGCATGCTTGTGTGATTTATATGTATAGGTTACCTGTTAGTCCTCTGCAGCACTCCGTAACTTGATATGGAAGTGCCATGTACTATGTTGGTTAAAATTTTAAACACCGTAACCATGGGGTCATGGGTATTATAGTTTTATAAAGCGATTGTAAGAGACAGAAGAAGATGTGGTACACTTTAAGCGATTGAGGCTGCTGGGGTTACGGCCCAAGGGCACAGATGTACCGACATATATGCATCAATTTCCTATATCCTCCTTCCCAATATTGTAGGTAACTTTGAGGGGTTTGTAATAATATTAACATTCAATTGAAAAACGTAAATCACGTCTTCCCATCTTCAAGATCGGGCCAGAGTATAAACTTAGCTATTGCTTTTGCACTTAAGTGCAGCTAACCCGATCGTTGTGGCCATAAGTTGCCGCCTGGTAACCAATATTCAAACACAATCAAAGCCAAACTAAATCAAATTAACTTAAGTGTGGCCGGGTCAATGGCAAACAACAGTGCAGCGAAGTAAGCCGACAATTGGAGAAGGCAGCGTGGTAGGAGTTACAGTAGGAGGCGCTAAAACGAAACCGCAGCCGACAGATGGCGCGGATGTGCAACCAAAGAGCCATCGGCTCACTTTGAATGTTGCAACGCAGAAGGAATTCAAAAGCGTTTTTTTGCGTTGTCAACTGTAAAGTAGGGTAGATTACGTAGCTTTGAATGATGTCAGATTCCGGAAAATGCCAGCACAAAAAAAGGAAGCCCAACGAGCACAGAGACACAAAAATAAAGAATGCAACAGAACGAGGGCTAAATTTGCCAGCGCAGAGAACAGGGGTATAAGCTTGGCAGTAGAGGACAAAAATAAAAAATAAAAGGCAACAGTCGCAGTCGCAGTATAGCAGCATAGGAAGTAGCAACCAGACAGCCCGGCAGTCCGTCAGTTAGTTCCATAGACAAAACCAAAGCACAACGCACAACTAACTGAAAGGAGCGACAACTGCAAGAAAAAGGTTAAAAGTCAGGATACGTTTGAATGACATTCTGCGACGGAGCGGTGCTGAAGCTGCATTTGGATCTGGATCTGCCTGCCGGGCCAGTAACTCGAGTAATTGGTAGCTCGTCGCAGTCATCACCAACAAGCTCCCAAGCTCCACCCACAAATGTGTCTTTGTCATTGCTCCATACTGAAGCGTGCCATCGTCTATGTATATAATAGATCTTTTGTGTGTCTGTGTGTCTGTGTGTGCTCGAAGGGGTAGACAGCGGGACGTACGTAAATGCTTTGGCATATCAAAAGTGAAACTTTGACATATAATTTCTCGCATGGATTTCCAATTTGATGCCATAAACGTTGCCAATTCCTTTGAATGCAGCAGTCACAAGTCGTCAGCTGGATGCCTCCAAAGCTAAGTATAGACTCAAACGCCAATACCATAATTTCCAGAGTTGCCCTCCAACAGTTAAAGGCTACAAATAGCTACAAAGCGAATGAAGGTTCTATGTATCCGCATCTTAGCACATTGTCAAGTGTTGGGATTTCTTTTAAATTGGCTACCCGGTCAGTCATGCAACGTGGTATTTTCTACACTTTCAAGCTGCTTCTGGATAATATTAAGAAAATTGCATTCTCCGTCTTTCAAAACCTGATATTGTAAACTTTAGTTAGTTGTCTTAATGCCTTCGCTCCCCTCATCAACGTTAGTTCAATGACCAAGCGTCTTGTTAAGCCTTAACCTAACATTAGCATCAAAAATCAAAAGAAAAAAAAAAGCACTTGGCAAGCCTGATGTTCCGTTAGTTTCTTCTCGCTCCACTCTACGCTCTCTTAATACGCTGCTGTTACAATGTGTGTGTGTTCGAGTGTTTGTACAAGTTTCGCAACTACTCTCGTCTGTAATCTGCGCTTATAAACTTCGTTGAGCCCCTGTCATGGCGCAATGTATTCTCCGGCGTAAGGCCCGTGCCTCCCGCGGCGATGTTCGGTTGTTGGCATGATATCCAGCTTCCAAAAGCTTTAGCAGTAAAATAAATGACTAACAGTTATGGCGCCAGCCAGCCAGCGCCAAAGACCGACCCCAGCTTCGATTTGCATCCCAAATGTTGTTGTTAGAGTAAGAGCTAGGAGAAAGGCTGCTGGGAGGGAGTACACGGGAGTGCAGATGGCGCATCATGTCGTTAATGCTTGAAGCCAAGTCATTTAAGACCATAAGTGAATGTGCGCTTCTGAAGCTGTGCCAGATTGCCAAACTGCAACTAAGTGGTACTTGCGGCTTTTGTGGCAAGCAGCTTTTGAATGACTGCAAGCATAATATACTTGAAGTATGAACAAGGTCCATCAAATATTGAATATAATGCAACTCTAACTATTCATACTTATTATACAAAGCTTTTAAAATCTGATTCACTAGATATCCATCCCTAATAAATTAATTCACATGCTTGTTGTGCTATTATATATTACATTATGCTATTAGCTCAGTTGGGTCCTTACATTAATCCATCAGTGAGCTTCCTGCCAGGCTTTTCTTAACCTTACCCCCTGCACTGCACTTTGTCCAGTATTCAAAATCTCTTGTGCTGTCATAGGAAATTGGTTGTATAGGAGTTTTCTGGTATGGAGTATGTTTGCCCTTTAACAATTTTGTGTCTGTGGCGGCTCCATTGTCTCCATAGACTTCATCGTCTTTGGTTTTCATGCTTGTATTGTGAGTATTCCATGTTTTGTGTTGTGTTCTGCAGTTGTTTTACAAAATAATACCATACAAAAAACAAATGAGTACACAAGCACACACACCCAGCGTACTTCGTATATGTAAACGTATATACATATATACTCATACTATTTACAAATGGTGAGACAAAAGAGTTGTATTCTATGTGGTTTCTATGAATGTGAGCGTGTGTGTGTGAGTGTTGTGTATGTAAATTTAGAAATTATGTTTTCTTGTCTTTTAATTAATAATCTCAAGGGTGTTTGGGCTGCAGCTGCAGTAGGAGTTACAATGCGAGAGTCAACGGGGCGTATGTGTAACATGCGAAAGCAATATTTGTTGTATCTTTTGTGGGCGCTGTATGTAGCTGTATGTATACGTATCTGTGCGTGTATGTATGAGTGTGTTAGTTGACAATGTGATTTACATTTAATTAAAATCGTATTTACTCTTTAGATGAACAAACATCGACAGCAGCAGCCAACATTAGCGGAGTAGAGACGCAAGCATCCGGCATTGTTTTTTGGCTCATTTAATTTTGAGCCTGTTTGTTGAATTTACCATAAGCCGCATTAGGAACCGCCCGCCCCCCCAACACCTCTCTCCCACTACTTTTATTAAACTTTTTAAAATGTGGCCGCAGGTGTTTTTTGCCACTTGAAAAACAAAACGTTGACGTTGACGCTGACGCTGTAATTGACAACGCCTGCGACGGAAGGCAAGGATTCGAGAACAACGTCGTTGTTGACAGAAATTTCAACATGTCAAAATAACTTAAAATGACAGAGAAATCGATTATGCGCTCTGCCAAAAGCCTTCCACTTCAGGTAGCTCAGATTAACTAGGGAAACACGCCACGACACCAATTTACTATACGTACATTTATATGTCATCAGCTTTGATCTAGTATATATAGATAGCAAGTACTTTTGTACAATCTGCACATGTAAGGAACTAATGCAAGTGGCCCACATTTCCGGCGATTATCAACGAACGAATGCAGCTCAAAAAGGCTCTCACTTCAATCCGCTTCCTGCCAAAGGAAGTCAATCCAATCTAAAATCCAATGCATTGTAACATTCAATGGAATCTTGTAATAAATTGCAAATGCTGCACGACGAACTTGATATGCTCTCAACGCTGTGTATGGGATAGATTTATACACTGCACTTTGGGTACGATAGCGTACCCAAACATATCGGGAGTATATGTATGTTAATAATAATAATAATTGTTGGGGAAAAGCTGCACTGTGACCCTTAGGATCTATTGTGCTCCCATCAAGCCCTAGAGCTCCTCAACTAGCCCAATTTCCGTGACAAACTTGATTATCCGAGATGGTTCTTGGTTGGGTAATACCATGCATCAATATTCTATGCCCTCCAAGAAGGGATTTCCTTCTTCTGGCTAGGGCATCACACTCTGCAAGTATGTGTTGGGAGGTTTCCCTCTCGGTTTCACAAAACCTGCATGTGCTTGAATTCAGGATGCAAATAGTACACAGATGTTTCCTAAGTCTGCAATGTCCCGTAAGTTACCCCATCAGTATCCTAAGGGAAATCTTGCTAAATTGGGACATTTTCTTGAACCTAATTAATTTGAAGGAACCAAGAAGTTGCTTGGCCTGTCGTAAGCCGTCTGTGCCAGCCCAGTCAGTTTCCCGACTGGACCTTTCTTCATCTCTAAGCAGCTGCTTGGTAGTGTGTCTGCCAACTCCACAGTAAGGTTCAGGCCCTATTAGATATGTATGTTATATTATAATAATATTATAGCCACGTCCGTTCTTCTGTCCTTATGAACTAAAGTTTCCTGAAGACCCACACTCTGTAAAAATATGCGTATCTTATTTTGTGAGAATTTAAAGTGGCAATTTTTAAGGGTATGAATAAAATTAATTCAATTTTAGATGTAGATCATTTTAGAACAGAGTATATCAAAGTCGGGTTATCGCAACCCTAAGCGGTCATCTGTGATATAACTTATATCATATAAGTAGCTCTTCAAGTTAAGTGGGTACATTTGTATCTCTCCCAGTTTTCGTTTAGGAAAAGTAGCGAATACTAAGATACAAAAACAGTCAAGATCGGTTAAAAAATTAATAATATATAGATACAGGATACACAAAGTCAGTATTTCTGAACTTCAGCAATTTACTTAAATTAACTTAACTGCAATGCAAATCAGACATCCTTGAAGTTACTAGAGAGAACTGACACTGTAACTTGTTGATACTGCAATGAAGAGAAGAAAACCATGGAGCACCTTTTATTCAACTGCCCAGCGCTAACCAAACGCAGAGCAAATCTCTTTAACAGCTATACACTGGATGAAGAGGACTTAAAAACCCTACCACTAAAGGGTATAACTGCCTTCGCCAAAACATTAAACGGCGATTAGTCATATACGGGTGCACAAAAGACCTACATGTTGGTCGCAGTGCAGAAGGAATTTAATACCCTACACCCTATTCACATCATACATCATACTAGAGAGAAATGGTTGCAGGGAATGCCAGTGTTAGGCGTTGTCTTGGAATATCTTGCATTTCTTTTTTTTCCCACTCTTTAGATTGCGAATACCAAATAATTAATGTAGAACAGTGATCATAGAGTGAAAACGAAGCAGCTGGGACAAGAGTGGAACAGTTTAAATCGATATTTACTTACATGCATCGGTCTACTTTCCCTCCCTCTATCTAATTCGTAACCGACTTGAAAATTTCCATTTGCTGTAAACTTCCGTACGAGACTGCATAATCTATATTTCCATGCCAGCCACAAAGGCAACAATTTCTACAAATTGTAACTATGACGTCACAGTTGCACTAAGTCCAAACATTTTATGCTTTTAACTTAAATTTTCAGCAACCTTTTTGGGCGGCTTGTAAAACACTGAGAAATACAAATTTATACGGGGCACAGTTAAGGTAAGCCAGTAGGAGCAGAAAGTTCAGTCATGCGACCAGATCCTTTAAGTGTCAATACAAATATAAATCAATGTATCTCCACACACAACAAACACCGGCTTGGGCTCACATCGAGCCGGCCTAACAACAACACCTCACGTCTATTTTTTTTTTTTTTTTTTTTTGTGCCCCCAAAAAGCCCTTCGTCGTCTACGTCTTTTCCAGGACGTACATACAATCTGGCCGTTGCTTTTATCCGGCATGTCCCGCTGGTGCGTCTGTCCGTATGTGTGAATGAGTGCGTCCAGGCAATCAATTTTAACAAGCAGTTCAATACGTTATCTATAGCCATGTTGCCATAGTCATTGGCCTGGTCATAGTACATAGTACACATGAACATACATATATATAGATATATATAGAAGGTATTTATACATACGCATACATATATGTGTAGTATTGTATGTATATGTATCCTTGGGGTGCATTTATCATATTTAGAAAAGTTTCTTGTTTATTTTATACGCTACACAAAAACCAACTAACCTAATTGGCCGTTGTTGGCTTGAATGCAAAGCCAGCTTTGTTATTGATTGCCAACATTCGATCAGAGACTTTCATTTCCCTTTTCTGTCCACGGTCATGTGCAGTCTCCCCAGTCTAATCATGGCCGTAAAGAATCCTATAGAGTGTGTTGCCAAATGTGTTAGTTATATTGCATATGTCATAATTGGAGTATCTTAGATGTTTATCCAACTTATCCAAGCCATCACCAAATCCAAAGATTGACTAGATTTCAATTACATTTCTACACTTAAACCCTCTGGAAATGAAAGCGCCGTAGTAGCCTGTACGAAGATGAAGATTTCCCAACAGATTTCCACACTGCCATGACGAACATCATTTACTTGCTCTCCAGCTACCAATGATCAGAAGAGCCAGAAAGCCTTTCGACTGAGAGCCATATCGGGGGAAAGAAACTGAAATGCTGTTGGAAATGGATATACCGCTTTCTAGGCTTTTTTGCAGATTTAGGCTTAAAGAAACATCTCAGCTGATAAGCTTTTTGGTAACCACTGGGTCGTGATCATAAAATATTTTATATTTTTTTTTGAATGAGACTTATCTGGTGTTATCTAAGAAGATCGAACTGATCGATTTTTATCGGTGCGAATTTAGCTAGTGATCACACCTGTTACCTGTAGCAACAGGGCAGCAGAGACACCTTAAGGCATATTCTAGCTCAGAACGTAATCTGGCAAGGCTTGTAAAGGCCAGTCAAGACAAAGAAAAAAATTTGAACTGCTTGGAACGGTTATGAGAGTAGCGCTAAGACTTCTCGTACCATATTGATTATATTTATTTTTGTAAGTTTTCATTTGATTTTGATCAGATCCTTGACGTGAACCGTCTGCGAGTTACCTCTGCAGATTTGAAGTATGGTGAATATGTTTTGGTCAATGGCATCCGCGATCTCCAATTGTTACAATTCATTTCCTTAGAAAAATCTTATGGTCTGCCAAGCGTTGATTCTATAAATCCATTATATCCATTATACCCCATAAAGATAATAGAGGCTTACAAAATAAGACTTGTATCACAATTTAAGAAGTTATTGGAACTATAAAACAACCGTCTGCACGTTGTTACAACAAGAACTTAAAACCCCAACTGAAAATAAAGACTAAGATGGCGATGGAGACGTAGACGACGCTGTCGTCTGCACTTAGCCACAGATTCGCATTGAGTTGGCCAGCTCAAGTTACGGATACTTAATATATACATTTTATCTTTTTGCATGAGTTAAGTGAAGTGTTCAGACTCAAGTTGAGACATGGCCAAGACCGTGGTTGGCCATTTAACTGTGTTCGCCATTTTGCTGCTCATGTTTATGGCCATAAACTGCAAAATGGCGTAGAGTTAAGCATATTTAACTTTTATTGCAATTTGTTCAAGTTTTTAAAAAAAATTAGTTTCCATTTCTTATAGCTGTTGTTGCATTTTTCATAATTAAAGCGCAAATAAAAGCTAGCAAACAAGCGAACAATTGCAATTAAATGTTTTACGTTGCTTTTTTTTTTGCTAATTTTTTTTAATCATTTTTTTTTCTCTTGCTTTTTGGAATTTTTTTCCATTTTGTTGTTGTTGTTTGTGCCTCTGCAGCTTCTGCTGCTTATGCTCTTGGTTTTGCCGGCGGGCACATAATTCACTTTTTATTATCTCATATTTTATAGCAGTAGGACACACACACAGACATACATCCACATCCTGCGATGGAAGAGTGAGATAAATAAATAGAGGAAGTGAGTTGAAGAAGGACCCCAGCAGCATCCAACCAAGCTGCCATGTATGCGCAATAGCCCACAGCACGTTTATACCAGGGATTGGGGCATTAACTGGCAGCCGGAACATTTATCCGAAATTATTCGAATTTGTAAGCAGCTCTGATATCTAAGACAACAAGGGCAATTCGAAGTGAAGATACTTAATATTTATATAGTATGCAAATGTGAAGTTTTGAATTTTGAAAATATATGTATGAAAATAAATAAGGCGCATCGGTCGCTTAGATTTTGATTATTTTTACATAGAGGAGTCAACTAATATGGAGAAATGTCGAAATTTGATAAATGTTCAAGCATTTCTCGACTTTTTTTCAAAAATTTGGTAATGGTTATAAAGTACTTACTTACTTAAGCTTTTAATATTAACAAATAAACAGAAATTCTCGGAATTAAAAAATAATAGGGCAGAGAGCTACAGCGGTCAGCTCAATCATGTGTGCTGATAATCCGCTCCCAATCGAAAGCGATATCGTCAGGTATGAGTTTTTCACACATCGTTACCTCCTATTTTGGCAATAGGTCGTTAGAGAACTGCTTGCACTGCTTGGCGAGAGTTGCGCTGAAAACGCGCGATCAAATCTCCCCAATACTAAGGGTATGAACGAGTCAGCTCAATCATGTGTGCTGATTAGTGCTGCAGAAAACATCCATGATCGAAGCTTTAAATCTCTATATATCGATGTTGGCCAACAGAGATCTTTCTCCAGCACTTCTGCACTCATCAAATGGGTGTTTAGTAGTGCTGAAGAAACATCCCTGTTGGCCAACATCGATTAGTAGAGATTTTAAACCTTGATCATCGATGTTTTCTGCGATCGTTTCCTTCTATTTTGGCAATAGGGCGTCAGAAAACTGCTTGCACTGCTTGCCAAAAGTTTTGCTGAAAACGCGGGATCTACTCTCCCCAATACTAAGGAACGCGTTGCAGAACTGTGTTTAAAGCATTGTTTGGGTACTTTGAGGCTGGAGATATCAGCCATGACTGTAGTTTCCCCGTACGCGCCGAAACAGATCGAAGCCCAAAAGCCACCAGGAGTCAAAAGCTAGATGAGCATTTCAAGGGTGGCTTAGTCAACCATAAGCGTATCTAGGCAATTTGGAGCAAGTCCTTTTATTTAAAATATTAGAGGACTCTGCGAATACAATATTTCCCGGACATAGCTAAGCCATCCCTGCCATTGTTCTGAACATACCAACAGCAATCAAGATTGATACGAAGTAAGAAAAACATGGAATTGGGGATTGTCAGAGCATCCACATAGACAAGAAAAACGTATGTATTAAAAAATAGAATATTCTAGTCCTTCAATAGCAAGTCCCAGATGTAAGACAGTAAAATATCTCTTATCCAGTATCTTAACGGAATCGGTATCGGAACCGAAAAAATTTCGATTTGTTTCCCTGATTTGATTTTACTCACACATATGTGTGCGTATTTGTGAGTTTTTATACATATGCAGTTAAGTATGTACATATACCATATATACTATATTATGCATATGTATGCGTTGGTGTGTATCGTTTAATTCATTTGTGCCCTGCTTTCAGCGCTTTATTTGCTTAATTGCTGTTGTTTGTACATGAGCTATGTGTGCGTGTGTGTGTGTGTGTGTGTGGATGTATAATTGCAATGCACACACACATACACAAACTGCATTACAATTGCTTCGCTTGACAAACAACAACAACAACAGGAAGAGAGAGATCTCGTTGCGTTGCAATTGTCCGCCCGTGCCGCTCTTAAATTAATCAAAATATGAACAATTCAAACAGCAAACGACCCAAACCACAATAGCAGCCCCACAGACCTCCCCTCTTGTTTGCCGCTTGACTTCGCATGAACTTTATGGCATATGCGCCCCCCAACCGTCAGCATCCCCCCACTCACACCGACCAACACACCCATGCGCCCTCGTGCCCCATTGCTGTCCCGCCGTTCTGGTCCATCCATTTTGTTTGGTAAATATCAACAAATTTTGCGTTTAACTAAATGTAAACATTTTAGCATCCGGCTCATCTTCTCGTGGTCGGACTGGGTATGGGTGGCCAAAGGAAATTATTGCTGCCGCTCGTTCCAGTTTTGGCATCACTTTTGGCCTTTTGGCCTAGAGCTTTGCCATCAATCTGTGCCACGCCCCAACGCACACACACACACACACACACGCATACACCCATACAAAGATGCTGCTCCTGCTGCTTTCATTAATGTTAGATTATTTTCGATTATTTTCGATTATTTTGGGCTTAGCTGCCTGCATTAATTTTGACATTGCGTGCTTCAAGTACGGCAAAATAATGCTCCAGCCTCTGTCCTGGGCCTTAGACATAGACATTTTCGAATTACTCAACTTCATAATTGATACAGCAATCCATAAAAAGTATCAAATAGGAGGATGCAAAAGTTCCCATATGCCGACTATGAAATTCTCTGTACCAACGTTTCTCACTTGTCTGACGTTGCCAATGTTTTTGCCAAGAATGTTCGAAAGTCAAAAAAAAAAAGAAATATTTTATTTAGTTTTGTTTTTTATATATTTTTTTAAATTTTAATTATCAGCATTTGCAAAAGGCTGTGCACATAATGCAGACATAACACGTATTGCTTTAAGCAGGACCGAATCCAAGAGAGCATGGGCCGATGGCAAAGTTATTCAGAGGCGCCTTATTCGATGAGAGAGTTGACTTAAAAGTTTGTAATGTTAAAATAAGTTTTGTTGTAAACAATTTTAGTAAAAATTTTAGCTAATAAAATTTGGGCTAAATGTTATATTGGCAGTAATTGCAGAAATTTCAGTAAATTGATTTTGTAGGTAATCGTGAAAGCAGCTCCACATTTCTCTTCGCCCTTGGCCCCTACATGTTTTAATTCGGCACTGACCATAAGTAACTCTATCAATATAAAAAGAAAATAATAATTTTTAAAGCTTAAAATCGATATCCAACCAACCTTTTTTTTTTAAAAAGGGACTATGTCAACTTATCTTGGGTAAACTTTTTTTTCACTACGTACATAATACTATTCGAATTTTGTAAAGTTTCCCATCGTTGTAATTATGTACCTATAAAAATTTTATTATATTAAGCAAATATGAATTTAATTTTTGAGTTCAAAGACAATCAAATGCCGGAAGTGAAAAAAATATTTTTTTTATTTTTTTTTAAATCTATCAAAATACTTGTTTTTTGAGGTATGAGTTCCATGCTTTCTTCAATAATAGTAGATTGCAGATAATAGATAAAAGATAGTTCTCCACAAAGGTTATATGCCTTTCCGAACTCTACATATATATAGTGTATCGAAAAAAAAAAACCTAAATGATACAAAAGACAATAAAATAAAACAAAAGAGAACAATTTCTTTTTGTTCCCCCTGTTCGTGGAAATCTAGCAAAGTCCTAACGGCATTTGATAGCGGCTGCTGTTTTTTTTTTTTTTTTTTTTATTTTAATTTTTATTGACTTGCCGTTGTGTTTTTTATAGCCGAGCACACACACACAGAGGCACACACATAAATTCTGTTGTCTTTGGTGTTATCTGGATGTTTGTGTGTCTGTCTGCTGCTTCCTTTACATTTGGTTATTTTTTTGTGATTTCTTTTCGATTTGCCATTTCGATTTCACTTCATTGAATTATTAATTTTATTGCACGCTCACACACACAAACACACAGAGGCACTATGTATGTTTTACAAAATGGCCGCCAACGAACTTTGGCATCGTTTGTGTTTTGCAGTGACGTAGATAGGGGAGAGCCATAAGCTTACAAAATTAACGCTAGAATGATGGAAAATCTATATTCAGTCGAACTGCTTTACAAAAATGTTATTCATCTCAGTCTAATTTTCTATGTACGTTGTTTTCCTTATAACGAAAAATTTTCAGCAGCAAGTTTAGATCCCCATGGATTTCTAACTTTTTTCATTACTCGTCTACGCACTTAGCCATCAGGGTGTACTTATCTACATATGTATTGATCGTATGCCACTGCCCTGATCACCATGATCGTTTATATGACCACGGTTATGCTTTTAACACAGCTTTAATAATTTGATTATTTTGTGATTCATGATATTGTCATTGATAAGACGTTATATAGCCTATAACCAGCGGACAATCAAGACGCTTCTTATGATAGCTCCTTTGTCAAATTGCGATAGACGCTTAGAAGTTACGAGCAAACAGACGTACAAAATTGGGTATAAACATAAAATTTTTGTGTAACGAAGTTTCTTTAAAACGAATCAAAGTTCTACGCTCGTTGGATTTCGCTTTAAAGAAGTTCGTCAGTGGCTACAAATAGTTTTTCACTTGATAAAAGTACAATTAATCGAAAGTAGGAGGAGAATATTGTCTGCATCTACAAGTATTATTTTGTTTGCAGTAACTTCATTCTTAACAAAATCTATCTAAAAGAAAGAAAGGGAAAGTAACTCATAAGCCCCTCAAAAGAAAAAAAACTGCCCACACCACTGATGTTTAATATTACTTTCTTTTTATTGACATTATTGGCTGCACTTTATTTGTTCCAATGCAGGACTCGTTTTCCAATAACCTTTATCATTTTGTCGTACAATATTTTCTAACTTGAAGCTTCTTAACTTGGCGCTTTTACTGCTCCTCATCAATATGTTTGTTATGCGTGCTGAGCTTAAAGAGTTCTTCAGACCACAAACCAAAATAAAAAACATAAAAAATTTATTTTAGTCAACAAGGTGACCAACAGTGGGATACCCTGCACGCATTGTACAACAAGAAATATTATTTTCGAAACATCTGGTAATGAGCTGTGTATAAAAATATCAAAGTTTTTTGCTTAATATGCTCACATGGATTTAAATAAGATGAAGAGTGAATTGGGTGGAATTCGCCCTCTGGCTACTACGATCTCTGGAATTAAGGCGTTCATATAGACATACTGACATGGTTGTATCCGTTATCTTAGGTTAACATTTTTAATATATGTTGTTATATGTGTCACATCTAGCATACTCTTGTGCCAATATGCAGGGTATGCAAAAACATATAACGATTTCAATTCTAGCCACTTTGAGGCTCCATAAAGAGTCATCAGTGGCAAGCTTTGGCATTCAGGCATAGAGTGTAGGGTGCGTAGCTGCTCGAACCACTTTGCAAACCATTAAAATGGCTTCGTCTTGACTTATTCAATGGCAACAGCTGTATATACAAACTTAAGCTGCAATCCAGTACTTGGGTCAGTCGTTGGACTGATTCCGTCTCTTGCGTCGGCTCCGTCCGGCCATTTAGGCCGTACTTATGCAGTGCAAACAAAATGTCCGATATGAAGCAGCTGGAAATCTAGAAGGCTGCAAAGAAACCAAATTCATTGTCGTTGTCTGCTTTGGAAAAATTTGCATTTCTTGCAGTAAATTCAATATTTATACCCTGTACCTATAGGTACAAAGGGTATACTAGATTTGTGCAATGTATGTAACGGCAAGAAGGAGGCGTGGCAGACCCCAAGTCCTTTATACCAAAATGCTTATCATAACCTCGGGTAGCGATTGAGCCATGTCCGTCTGTCCGTCTGTCCGTCTGTCCGTCCGTCCGTCTGTCCGTCTGTCCGTCTGGCTGTCTGTATGAACACCTAGATCTCGGAGACTATAAGAGCTAGAGACACGAAACTTTACCAGCTGATGCGCATATTTCCTGAGAAGATCAAGTTTGTTGAATCATGTCCATATCTTTCCCCGTTTCCCCGTAGCAGAGTTTCGCGGTTTTTGACTGCACCGTTTAATACTTTAGTCTGAAATTTAACAGAGCAATGCATTGTGGTTGCATGCATCTGTGTGTCAAAAATAAACCATATCGGACAAATACAACAAAAGTTATAGCCTAAAATGTACAAATTTCACCACCCCTTGTCAATAAACTGCCACAATATTTGACTCTACGTAATTATGGTAACAAGTGACCTAGAATCACCAATTTTGGTTTGCTGATTCATGTGGCTCTTATGAAAAAATCCACATCCAAATTTTATCAATGCGACCGCCCCAACCCCCGCAATCGATTTACCGCGTTTTCTCCCACACCCCTCAACATATCCCCTTGAAACTTGCCCCATATACTTAAAATAACTTTTTTGACATAAATTTAGATTTTCATCAAAATAGGTTAAAATTTGCAGAATTTATAGGTATAATTATCGTTTCGCACCAACAAAAAAAAATTCCAATTGGAATGTTCTTAGAAGGAATATGCAGGAAAAAAACTTTTTTCGAGAAAAAAGGTACAGGGTATTACACTGTCGGGCACCGCCTCGACTGTATTACATTTTTTTCTTTATGATTTCCTTTGGACAATTTGTGTGTGTGTGTATATATATATATAGTATATATATACATTTTATGTGCTGTTTCTTTTTTTTTTTTGTTTGCTTTATTTTTTTTGGCACGTTGTATCTTCTGGCATATCATGTATACATTTCCTTTAGCATATTAAGGCAGTCTATGTCAGCTTCAAGGCAGCTGGAAAGCAATGGCGGATAAAGGACGTAGCACATCCAGCCCTGTGTGCCACGTGAACTCAAGCTGTGCCGCCACTGTCATTTGCCTGATAGACAAGCCCTTGCACCAGCACAAGCTCCAGCTCCTGCCCCGTCCACTCCATGCCGCCTGACTAACTTGGCTGGCTGCTCACATGGCTGTTTGTCTTCCCATTTACCCTGCTCCTTTGTTAGCTGCTGCATATGAGAGACGCGCAGATCCAACCGAAATATAAGCTATACATACTTTTGCCAACATAGGCAAAATATATGTATGTGCATATGACTTATGCCACAAAAAAAAAAAAAATACATATATATACATATAAAGCTAAATACCCTTTCCGATTTGCTTGAAAGCCTATTCGATTTGGATCAAAATCTGGTTTTAAAACTAATATCTCTACGAAATAGACGTTCGACATACCGTACCGATATTTTTGGTAATTCAGAGATCTGTCGTTTAAGGATCTCAACTGCTTAAAGAAAAAGGCTTTTAACAAAATGGCGTCTTTCGCACTAAGGTACGACCTTCGACGATTATGTGACTGTTTTTATACAGAAAGTTTACTTTGCTATTATTTTCCTTATATCATCTATGTTAACCCAGCGATATAATTAAAATCAGATAAAGGGTTTTCCCACAAGAGGTGTTATTTTGAATCTCCCGGTATTTCGTTAGCTGTCACTTTTGAAGCTTTTACTCTTTGACATTTGAGAAGTAGACACAGTTCGCAAAACTAAAGCATCTTTGGGTCGTCGCGACGTGAAGCACCTTGTCGGACCGCAATACAGGAATTGGTGGAAAAATTCGAGCTGTTGGGACATGTTAGTGATGTGAAGAATAAAACCCGTGCACGTCGCTCAAGAACAACTGAGAATATTGCTGCTGTAGCTCAAAGTGTTGAAGAAAACCCAGGTTTGTCCATTCCTCGTCGTTCTTTGGAATTGGGCATTCCACAAACGTCATTACACCGTATTTTGCATAAAGACTTGGGTCTTAAGGCTTATAAAACTCAGTTAACACAAGAACTCAAGCCGGCCGATCATCAACAACGTCGTGTCTTTGTTGATTGGGTCCTTGAAATGCATGAAAATGATCCGGAATTCCATCGAAATCATCTTGACTGATGAGGCCCATTTCCACCTCGGTGGCTACGTCAACAAGCAAAATTGTCGCATCTGGGGCTCGAAAAACCCAAGAGTTGTTGTTGAGAAGCCTCTCCATCCTCAACGTGTGACTGTTTGGTGCGGTTTATGGTCCGGCGGGGTCATTGGACCTTACTTTTTCGAAAATGAGGTTGGATCAACATTTACGGTGAATGGATTGCGCTATCGAGCGATGATTAATGATTTTTAATGGTCGGAGCTGGATGGTATTGATCTGGACAACGTTTACTTTCAACAAGACGGCGCTACGTGCCACACAAGCAACGAAACCATTGCTCTTTTACGGGAAAAGTTTCCGGACCGTGCTACTCTCGAAGAGTTGATCACAATTGGCCACCGAGATCTTCTTCCTTTGGGGCCACGTGAAAGATAAGGTCTACGCCAACAGCCCAGCGTCGATTCAAGACCTCAAAGATAGAATTCGTTAGGCTATCGGGGACAGAGGGCAGCCACTTTGCGATTTGGTTATGGAAAATTTCATGAAAAGGATATGGTCCTGTAAGCATGGTCGTGTTGGCCATTTGGCTGATGTTGTTGTGTTTCATTATTAACGGCATACCTTCCTCTTTATTATGAAGTAAACATTCGATCATTTATCTCAAAAAATGGCATTTTTCTTTGAATACCAAAATAACACCTCTTATTGGAAAACCCTTTATTCTTAGCCTTTCTGTAGAAATGATTCTTTTTACGAAATTTTAACAAATATACCCTACACCAATTTTAAAATTTAAAACAAAAGTAATATCTTGGTCCAAAAGCTGATTGCCTTCATATTTCATTTAAACAAAAAGTTTTTGAGGTCCGCAGGAAGTCTGACAAAAAGGACAGAGCCAAACCAAGTCCAAGACAACATATGTTTGCCAAAAGAATAAACAAATATGAAAAGTCTAGTGGCAATTGGTAGAGTAACTAAATATGTATTATTTACTATCCTGTATTCGCTCCTAACAAATTGTTTTCACAGCCTTCTAAATATCGTTGCTTGCACAGAAAAATAAAGTGAAGAGGGGCAGCTGTTTGGATGAAAAAGTGACGTAAGAGAGGATCGAGACGCACAGACCATGCTTGTGTTAAGTTCGTGACATGTTGCTGATTCTATTTTTAGAACTTGCAAACTACTTTTTTTCAATAATCGGTGGGATGCGTTTAAGGTAATAACACATTCCGCTCTGCTCCGAAACATTTTATTCGGATGTGTTTTGAAACCGAATGTTTGGTGCTCCCAATTTCATCAAAACGAATTTTTTATGTGGTTTGAAACCGAATGTTTTGTTGCAAGAGGAATTAAAACCAATCGAAAAAATAGGTTTAAAAAACTACAACATATTTTTTTGAAATAATTTTTAAATATTCTTTGATATGCTTTGATTATATTTATGAAAATATTTACGAAAAAATTCGTTTTCCGGAGCACGCAAAGACACATTCGAATAAAATGGTACAGTTTGCTTTTTTCGTTTTCCGGAGAGCCGCTGATTAAATAGCTTTTTTAAAAATACTATCGAAATTCATTTAAAAAACTACCAATAGCTCCATATTTCGAGGAATCATTTTTGGAAATTTTTGGTTTTTAAGAGAAATATCTAAAGGTTTCCCAATAATCTAGTGCACCTTTGTATGGTACATACTCTGACCACTAAAAGCATATTGAATACTGCAGTAGCAAAAATGTATCTCCAAATAAACTTTTACATTAAGTTTGGATTAGATATTACAACTTTTTGTTGCAGTGCATTTTCCAGACACGAGATTTTTATTATTTTTTTATCTCAGCAATTCGTCACAGATGCAACAGCTAAGTGTACATACCCTTTGTAAGGATATAAAAACAGAATTCACGAAAAAAAAAAATGGCTTCAAGTGCTTTTGCTGATTTCGGAAATTGGTTTGCATTAGAAATCACTTAAGCGCATAAAGAACTTCGAGTTATTGCCCCAGGATGTGACCAACGACTAGGACAAGAGCTCGACAACCACAGCGACATCCACAAAAGAGATATAATAATGTTGCAGCGCTCCCAGACAATAATTTAAAAAAAAAAAAAGAGAAGAAAACAAAAGAAAATTTTTCAAAAACCTTTGAGAACGGAACAGACCAGCGCGTTGCCAAACTACCACTTTGATGGTCATGATGTTCTCGGAGTTCTTTGTATTAGAGAACCACTCTTTTACCTCAACCCTTTTTAGCAAAAATTTACAAAACTTTTACAAACATATACTGGTTGGTATAAGGCGCACAAAATTATGTGGGAACGCTGTATGGCTAGGGGAACTGAGTACTGAATGATTATATTTCTACATGACCTTCAATTAAGTCTTATCCTGTACTCACTGACATGCAGCAATAAAGTAGCAAATTATAAAATCTTCAAAGTTTTCGAAAGTCGAATGTTGGTTCAACAGCTGCATAAATAAATCATTTTGCGCCTTAAAACCTTAGACTTGAAGAAGGGGTCTAAGCCTCTGGGATCTAGGTTCTTCATACATACGAACGACCAGACAGACGGGTCCACAAAAAATCTGTCTCGAAAGGTAAGTTACTAATAAGCAATAATAAGTGGTAATTTGAGTAACGTCCCGCTATGTAAAGTCACGCCAAATACTAAAAAATTTGCAGGCATACAAAAAAAAATTGCATACCAAAGCCAAAAAAACTTTTTTGTGGCCTTAAATCTAAAAATTGCAGGTGTTTGCGAACTTGGTTTATTTTTAGTTATTATTAATATGCTGAAGAAATGTTAATTGTGAACTACATAAAAGTTTTTTTTTTACTGCGTATCTTTTTCCCACGCTTTTTTGAGATATTGTTTGCTTTAATTTTGTGTGCGATTTACGTTGGGTCTATCTTGTTCCTAAAACTAACAACCAGCCGTGTTTGGCAGCACTTTCGCACTGTGCCAAGAAACCAACCGTAGAAGCATAAAAGATGCTCCTTAAGTAGAGAAAATAAAAGATATACAAGAAGTATAGAAGTAAATAGATGTGCGATGTATATGTTTGTGTATGTGTAGGTGTTTTCTCTTCCTGGCTCGTGCTGCTGTGTCCTGGGCTCTGCTTTTGTATACTCATTTTTAGTAATTAAGACATTTTGCTTCATGAACTTCAAAGAAAACATAACTTGCACGCTCCACTGGAGACATGGCCGGAATGGTTCAGGTTGGTTTCTAGCTGGAGCGCAAACCCAGCTGGACAACGGCATCTCAAACTGTGGCTGTGGATATGCCTGGGCACGGCATGAAGTCCTTGCTGAATGCACTTTACGCTACATGTTGGCTTGGCTAGGCACTGAGGGAGTGGAAGCTGTGGGCGTAAGTGAATTGAAAGGGCGTGGCTGTCGCTTGAAGCTTGGCTGCGTTGCTAATTTCCTTCATTAAACAGCTCAGGCATTTAACGACAACACCGGACAAAATTGTTGGCAAACAACATCCTACACAAACATCCCACAAGCACACACTCTTAAATACATTTTCCTATAAATTGCATAAACATCGTAATAGTGGAATTTTCTGCAGTTAATAGCACTATATAAAATCAATATATAGAATAAAGGGAAATGGGATGAAGTCGAAGATCTCTTCTTAAGGCCTAGTAGTTGAGATCATCCTTATTCGGTACAATTACCATCTCCCAGGATTTCACATTTTTTCACAGTCCCTGTGGGTATGATATTATTTTTCTTAAAAAACTCCAGTCCCACATAAAGCCACTATTCTGTAAAATTGTTTGACTCCAAATTTATCTATAAGTTATCGTACTATTTGTATTTTTCGTAACCACTCCCTAGGCCTTAAGGTGTTTAGCGAAATAATCAATAATCATTAAAGACCGCTTCTATAGTATCCTCGGCCCTAGTAGAGTAAATGATACAAAAATAGGAGCATACAAAGTCTACACGTGTGTGTGTGTGTGTGTGTGTGTATCTGGGCTCAAGCCATACTTATACACTTCACTTAAAGTTTAGTTTAATATCAGATTACGTATACGACGCATTGTAGACCGACAAAGCAGCAAAATTTAACGAGCAAGAAAATCACTTAAAAATGTAGCTGGAGGATACGCGGCTGATGAGGATGGGGTGATGTGGTTGATGATGATGTTGATGTTGATGTTAGTAGCGACTTTGCATGTCAATCAGTCTTTGTCGTGATTTTGTGCCATCGAGTTTTAGCAAATCGAAGTTGATTGCAGTTTCCTGTTACGATAGCTGTTGCAATAGTTATGCTAAAGCTCAAGTTTGTCTCGAACGACTTTGAACGATTTGAAAAAAGTGAGTATTTAAAACAATTTAAATTGCCAACCGGACTTTCTGAAAGCTATACTAACGATGCAGATGCATCCGTGTTATAATTTAATTTGCGTCGGCATAAAGTTTAAAGCGACTGCTTTCCTCAGGCTCTCAACTCAATACTCAAATGCACACCATCCCCCAGGTGGCAGACAAGCCGACGCTGACGTTGACGTTAACGTTAACGCTGACGTTGTCAGCGAGTACAACGACAACGACAAGGACATCTAGGAGCCGGTAATCATCCCAAGTAACCGGTAACCGACAACTTTGTCCATTAAAACAAACTTTTTGGCGTTGGTTGCAGCTTCTGGTGGCATCAGGTGAAAGCTGCATTGCCACCATCAATGTTTGGTTGCCTTAATGTGGTATCATCCCCTTCGACTCTGAGAACTTCTCATTCTCCAGCACCTACACCACAGCACTCTATTCGAACAATTTTGAGTCGAACTAAGCCGGCAGACTCTAGGTTTGTACTGGGCCCTCGACCACTCCGCCCGCCCCAATCCTCTTTTTGGCTTTCGTTTGGAACATTGCACATTATTTTCAAACAAAACTGATACGCTGAATGCAACCAACCAATTTTGTAATGTGAATTTAATGTCAGTTTGGCGACAGGTGCTGGAGTACCTGCTCCCCAAAACCCCACAGCCTAAGTGGATTTTCGTTTCGAATTTCATTCTCTGAACACAGAGAGCAAGAGAGTGCGTCTGGGTGTGCCTAATGCATTGCATTTGCAGTTATTGGCAAAGTTTTGGATGTTGCAGGCGGTGAGCATTAAACAAATTGCGGCTAACAACTTGCCACAAGTTGTCCCAAAGGGCAGGAAGTGGTAAACACAGATATTCCTCATACATAGTTACAAAAACCAATGTTCCCTGAGTCCTGTGTCTCTAATTAATGATTCTTGAGCCCGAATCTTTAATTAAAAGGCATAACATCGTTCCATGCAAATGTGCCCGCTGGAAACTAGCAGTTTAGCATGTTATTTGCTCACAGAAGATTTGAAGATTCGCATAAATTTATTTATATATGGAGACAAGCGAAATCTAAAACTCCAGTGCCCAGCAGTAGAAAAAATTTGGCATAAATGTCCTTGAAGTTTATCCGCAACATTTAAGTGGCGATAAAACATCTTCAAGAGCACTCAATCACCATGCGGGGTACCTGGACATTTTGGCATACCCAGCAACAAGAGTGCGGACCACCGTGCCAGAGACGGGTCTGTACAAGTAGCGGCTCTTGCACTTACAGATACAAAAAGACAACGTACCCAAAGTGAACATTTGAACTACTGCGGTTACACTAGCACTGAACCAATTGGATACCGATAGATACCCTACAAGCGTCCGACGGTTCTGCATTTCTTAGAAAGCCCATAGATTACCTGACTCTATGTATCCTCAAAATGGTTTAGCAAGGAGCTACATAACTCTTCCTCTAATCGTGGCTTAAGTCGAGCAGAAGAATCTTAGTAGATAATGGATATCTGACGGCAACACATTGCACTCAACCTACAGATAAGATACAAACAACAAGTTTGGAATAAAGGTTTTTTTTTGGTTACAATATATTTCTGGCTAAAACAGATTTAACATTTATGGCCTTTAAAAAGAAAAAGGAGTCTTCAATGTTATAAATAATAATAAGAGAAAGGAAAAACCTATGCCAGAAGCTTGCAAAAGCTTTTTAAATGATTAATTACATAATCGACAGGGTTGAGAACAAGCCGAACAATAGAAACGATGAGTACGATGATACGATGAGTAGCAGGACAATGAGCAGTGGTCAGGAAATGCATATATATATCAAAATGTGAATGTGTGTGTGTGTGTGCATGTGAATGTGTCAGTGTGGGTCAAAAATTTGACAAATAGTCTGTACGAAATATAATGAAAATTAATGACTTGCACTTTGAGTGATTATCGTAAAGCAAGTTGAACGGAAGGCAGCTGTCATCAAGCTGCACATGGACTTGGATTCCGACCCAGGCGCAGACCAGGCCCAAAAGCAAGTTACTAACCTTAAACGAAGCCAACCCAGCGCTTATCGAGCTCATTGTCAAAAGGCTACCCAATTGCCATTTGTGGCAAACCATATCTTTTGCTTTGTCCACATCCTCGATTTTTGGTCTCCAAAAACTTTACATCTATCTTTGGCAACATTTTCGCTTTTGAGCTCACTGTGCAGTTATTGTGTGAATATTATAATGGGTTTAATGGGTTTATGCTTGGGGGAATGTCAGTTCCAGTGCCAGCTCAAATTTGTTAACTTATCAAAAGGGTTCTATAAACAAAATATTTGCAACTTTACATTGCATTAAATTAATCAAAAATAATTGCATTCATTAACTAAATCAATAATTAAATAAAATGGTTTTACGAAGATGCAGTGACGTAGATAGTGCTTTTTGCGTGTGGAGCAATTTAATTAACTTTTTCAGAGGCAACCATTTTTATTTCCATAGCTGAACACTTTTAGCAAGGTGTATATAAAATCTTGCAATAATTTTAAAAAAAAATATTTGCATTTATCCGATACAAAATAGAAGTCTGCAGCAGACCTTGACTCTAGCAATGAAACAGCATTACATTTGTAGTCTGAAACACGCCGTACTGAAATCATTGGAATATAGTTTTCTGTAATCAAATACCAACAAACAACAAAAAACAAATTACCTAAGTTGGGGAAAATGTCTAGGCAAGACGACGCTAAAACTTCACAATATCTTGTTCGAATTTTTAAGGGCCATACGCAGCATGCAAAAATTCCGCACGAAATGTCAAAACTTCATACAAAAAAAAAAATTCTCTTTTTTGGGGATTCCGCACGAAATGTCAAAACTTCATAAAAAAAAAATTCCCTTTTTTGGGATTTTTTTTTTATGGGCCTATAATGCCAAAAATTTCGCGCGGAATGCCAAAACTTCATATAAAAAAAAAGTCCCAAATGGGATATCTCAAATGGGCTTTTTTTTATATGAAGTATTGTCATTCCGCGCGAAATTTTTCAAACTGCGTAGAACCCTTAAAGACCCATACGCAGCATGCAAAAATGTCTAAACTTCATATAAAAAAAATTCCCTTTTTCGGGATTTTATTTTTTATATGAAGTTTTGACATTTCGTGAGGAATTTTTGCATGCTGCGTATAGGCCATAAGACAGCAATGGAACAATGGACAAGTTGCTGCAAAAATAAATTCGTATACACTAGTTTTGGAAAAAATGTTTACCAAATCCCATGCTACCTTCTTAAGTTTTTTTCAGAATTTACGTAGCTTTGTGTAAAACCTACTATTTCAAATTGCAATGTGAATGAGATGCAAATGAATTCATCGTGGAAGATGTTCACAAAAAGTATGCAATGATAAATTTGTGAGTGTGAGCTTAAATACATTTTTTTAGTATTTTTTTTTCGCTGAAAAGAGCGCAGCAAAAGACGATTTCAAATCGAAAAAAAAGAAATATTTTTTTTTTGTCGTCAAAGAGCAATGAAAAACTAACATGTTGCAATGTTGTTTGAAACAGGAACAAAAATACTTTTTTAAACTGAATGGCAAAAAAGTTAAAAATAAAAAGTTGAAAAGTAATTAAAAAACTGCAACTTTTAAAAACTTTCTAAACAATTAATAAATAAATAAGCACTCATTTACAAAATGTTTGAAAAATAAAGTTTAAATCTAAAACATGCTACTTTATGCAAAGAGCTTGAACTTAGTTTAAGTTCCAGAACTTATGCAGCAATAATTTCTTTATTTTCTGTCAAAATTTGGCACAGGACATGATATTAAATGTCTGTTTCGGCAGAAGATCGAATTTTCTGTGCCGCACTCAATTCTCTGTATATGTAAAAAAGCATGCGCTCACTTACCTGCTCAACTTTTTCTCTTCTTTTTATTAAAATTCGTAACGATAAACAAAACGATGCAGCCAGCGATTATTATTGTATGTTAACTACAGTGCACGCTCGATAACGTGAATACTCCAAAACGTGAACACCCTAAAACGTGATTGACTACTCCAAAACGTGAACAAGGCAAGAAAGCTCTATAACATGAACAATAAAAGTTTTAATGTTTGCAAGTAATTTTCATTGAGCTCAAATAATTCTGATCTTGGGGATTCCCCAATTTTGGCCTAGCACAGAGCGTTGTCTTAGTTTATATCTATGCAGAATAGAAATGAGTTGTAAAAAACCTGTGTGATTGACGTTGAAAGAAAAAGCTGAAATTCTCGGTTTTTTACAAAAAGGATCGAGTGTGACGAGTGCTTAGCGAAAAAATGCAAGTTGCTAAATCAACAATTTGTGACATTAAAAAAAAAAAAGAAAAAATTATTTAAAAAAGCGTAAGCGACAGATTTTCTGGGCCTGGAAAAATGAAAACTTTGCGTACTTCAGAGCTGGTTTATTCGTATGCGAAGTAAGAATTGGCCAGTACGTGCCTTGAAAATGCTGAAGGAAAAACCAAAAACACTGGATTCAAAGTTAAAGGAACGCGAAGGTGATTTCCACGCTAGTTATAGATGGCTTCAAGGATTTAAAAAAAGATACGGCGCTTGACTTCTTCAAATATTAGGCGAAAAACTTTTTTCGCAACCTCAGCTAGTGGAACCGTTTAAAGAAATACTTAAAGCTAAAATGGCTGAATTTGAGTTGTGCGACGATCAGCTTTATAATGCTGAAACTTCTGCCAGAAAAAACGGAGGAGGAGGACGAATCTAACGACGTATCCAACGACGATGACTGCATCTCAGAGGCACGGGAAAAAATTAAACCAAGTGAAGCAATTCATATTCTCAACAAAGTGGGCTAGCCATGAAGGCGTCGCTCAAAATGATATGAATGTACTGAAAAGACTAAGGGAGAAAGCTGTGTTTCAATTAATCGAAAAACAGAAGACACAGAAAAAGATGACTGATTTTTTTAAATAAAAAAAAAAAAAATGTTCTCCAATTAATGCGTACCTATACAAAACAACAATAAAATGTGATAAACCTGTGTATTTATTTGATACTTGTTTGGCATTCGAAAACGAGAACACTTTTGTTAACGTGAACTCCCTTGGTCTTAATTAGTTCACGTTACCGAGCGTGCACTGTAAATATTAATATTTCCATGCTGCACTGCTTACACTCACATTAAAATGCGCTCATTAAAACACACGAGCAGGGACAAGCTGCTTTAACTTAAGCGCAGATTAGCTGCACCGCTTTCACTAAGCGCCTTCAAAGCACAAAACAAAAATAGCAAAAAAACAAGAGAGGGCATTTTGCTCTATTCGCTCTTTACATGCACTCTCTCTCACTGCACAGAAAAAAAAAAACCAACAAAACAAATTGCCTGCATCAGTGCGCGCTCCTTTTCACACTCACGCACAGCAGCCATTTGGATTGGCCTTCCTGTTTGCACCTTCACATTGATAACTTTAACGAGCGATTTATTAATTTTTTCTTTAATTAACTATTTAAGCATTGCCTGCATTTGCTAATTAATTTAAATCATTACTTATAGTTTCACTAATTGCTTTAACATATTTTAACACTTTTTACACTGCGCAAACTTATTAATTTCTTATAAAACAGCAGCGCGTGACCGAACGGCTCCATGGCGTGATTTACTGATTTTTCATTCTCTCTTTTTTGCTATTCTTTTATTTCGTCCGCATTTGTGATCTAACTGTTTGAAGGTAACGCAATGCACAGCTACGTTTTGTGTCTCTCTGACTTTCAATCATAACCATCATTTAACGTTTTCTAAACAGAAGACAATAAAATTAAAAATATTTCTTTACATTAATGAAAGCATTTTTAATGAGAGATAAATCTATTAATAGGTATATAATATACATTATACATATGGGCATTTCCAGGATCGCGTACGCGACAGAAAAGGCATGCAAAAAAGTAAAGAAAAAATAAATTTTTTTTTTCTTGTTTTTTATTTTTATACCCTGTACCTATAGGTACAAAGGGTATACTAGATTTGTGCAATGTATGTAACGGACAGAAGGAGGCGTGGCAGACCCCAAGTCCTTTATGCCAAAATGCTTATCATAACCTCGGGTAGCGATTGAGCCATGTCCGTCCGTCTGTCCGTCTGTCCGTCCGTCCGTCTGTCCGTCTGTATGAACACCTAGATCTCGGAGACTATAAGAGCTAGAGATACGAAACTTTACCAGCTGATGCGCATATTTCCTCAGAAGATCAAGTTTGTTGAATCATGTCAATATCTTTCCCCGTTCCCCCGTAGCAGAGTTTCGCGGTTTTTGACTACACCGTTTAATATTTTAGTCTGAAATTTAACAGAGCGATGCATAGTAGTTGCATGCATCTGTATGTCAAAAATAAACAAAATCGGACAAATACAACAAAAGTTATTATATAAAATGTACAAATTTCACCTCCCCTTGCCTATAAACTGCGTCAATATTTGACTCTACGTAATAATAGTAACAAATGACCTAGAACCACAAATTTTGGTAAGCTGATTCATGTGCCTCTAATGAAAATATCCACATCCAAATTTTATCACTGCAGCCCCCCCCCACCCACCGCATTCCATTTACTGTGTTTTCTCCCACACTCTTTAACATATCCCCTTGAAACTTACCCCATATACTTTAAATAACTCCTTTGACGTAAATTTCGATTTTCATCAAAATCGGTTAAAATTTGCGGAACTTATAGGTATCAATATCGTTTTGCACCAAGAAAAAAATGTTCCAATTGGAAATTCTTAGTAAGAATATGCAGGAATAAATCTTTTTTTGAGAAAAAAGGTACAGGGTATTACACTGTCGGGCACCGCCTCGACTGTATTACATTTTTTTGTAGCTGCATGTAGTGCAAAATGTTGGATCTATTAATTATTTTGTTTTTATTTTTTTCCTGTTTTACTCCTCTTGGGAGCTTAGGGCCTCTACAAGAACTTTCCATCGAACTCTATTTCGCGCTGTTTGTTTAGCTGTAACCCATGTCATGTTTTCCTGTGCCAGTTCTTGAAGGGCAGTCCGCCGCCGGGCTGCTTTTGGTCGCCCTACTCGTTTGCTTCCTTAGGGATTCCAGTCTAGTGCCTAACAATGCTGCTTGGTTCCTGATTTGGAGGTGGCTAGGGGACTCACAAGTGATGCGCCATAGTTCTGCATTTGATATTCTGTTTGGCCAGAATATCCCGCATATAATTTGCAGGCACTTGTTGCTGAAAGCCTGCAGCTGTTGCACAATCCTTGTCCTTCCTGTGTTCAACCACGTCTCGCTAGCATATAGCAGTATGGACTTAACACATGCATTGTAGATTCGCAGTTTTGTGCGTCGACTTAACTGCCGGTTTCTCCATATGCGGTATAGTCTCCCAAATGCTTATCGAGCTTTGGCGAGTCGGCTTGAAACGTCTTCATTAACACCACGACTACTGGAGATAATGTTGCCAAGGTATGGGAAGCTGTCAACGAACTCGATTGGGTTCCCTTCTATGGTGATGTTTCCTTGGCTGGTGTGATTGTAGCGCATTGCTTTTGTTTTTGCTGCGTTAATCTTGAGCCCGACTCTGCTGGCTAGTTTCACGAGGTCATCTACTTTGATCTGGATGTCAAATAGTCTATGAGAGGTCAGACAGATGTCGTCCGCGTAGTCCAAGTCTTCAAGGTGTCTGGTGAAGCTCCACGTGATGCCACGCTTGGACTTGCGTATCTCTCTCATCAACTCATCGACCACGATCTGTTAAATATATTGACAATAAACATGCGATTTAGTACGCAACAAAAATAAAAGTCGTTTTCGACTGCATCTACAAAAATGCTAAAATCTTCGAAATAATAAAAAAAAAGTTTTAAAAGCAATTTATTTTTAGCTTTAGCTTTCTTTTACACTTTATTTTGTTAAAATGTATATACTAATTATTTTTTTTTTTTTAAGCTTAATTAAGTCTGATTGAGTACGTGACATTCAGTACGCGACATATATTTCCACATCTTTGGTTTTATGTATGCTGTAAAATCAATGTCTTATCAAATTTAACCCATTTTTGACTTACAATGTTGAAAAAAATCAATTTTTTTCTTAAAATTTTAACTTTTATGTACAAGGCTCATTTTCTTATTATTGTACTTGCCTGAAGTTAGTAATATTAGACTGCAATAGCAAGATTACCATTTTTGCGGACGGTTCTGAAATCAATAATCAGGTGGGAGGGGGTGTCTATTCGGAATCATTGGGCATTAACGAATCCTCCCGTTTACCAGAACATTGTAGTGTCTTTTAAGCAGAAGTCATGGCTATAATGGAAAGTAATCGTATCATTAGGAATCGTGTTTTAACCGAAAGGGAAATTCAGATCTGTTCTGACAGTCAGGCTGCTTTAAAAGCACTACAAACAGTAAGGCTCAAATCCAAAAAAGAGTGATGGAATGTTATGAGTTCTTACTAGATGCTACAAACTTCTTCACCATTAAGCTGCTCTGGGTAGCGGGACACCGAGATATCGTGGGCAATTGCAAAGCAGATGAACTAACTAGACGGGGTACAATGGTACCACTTCAGCCAAACATGGCCTTGATACCTATGCCGCTAGCGACGTGTAAATTATTAATAGATAAGAATTTCATTAATGATGCGAACTATAGATGGAAGCAAACTGGAACCTGTCTTATTAGTAGGAAAACTTGGCCGCAATGGAGCTTGAATAGAACCAAGCAACTTTTAAAACTTACCAGACGACATAAGTGCTACGTCAGGGTCTCTTACTGGACACTGTCTTATTGGTAGGCACGCCAATAGATTGCGAGTGCCTTATTTCGACTACTATAGGAGCTGTCTCCTGTGTGGATGCATGGCATGGATGGAGACTGTACACACTGAGTTCCGAAACTATTGGAAATGTTACTGAACTCGCAGGAATCAATATAAATAAGATTAATTCGTTCATCAAATCGGCAGGTTGGTTAAGAGAGGATACGGGAGAGTAAGGACTAGCTCATGTGGCATCGAGATGGGTCTTTTGCAGGCCTAGGTGTGTTGGAAGACAACCTACCACTTTTACTTAACTATCTACCTACCTAGTAATATTAAAAGAAAAAAACTTAGTTGCTGTCCCTGCTTATTAGCAAATTGTTATAGAATGCTTGCGTAATGGCATTCAAAAATTATAAGTCTTAATGAGTATCGTTTTTAACCCCTAAATAACCCCACCTAGCTATGTCACTGAGACAAACACACACTTACACAAACGCAATTGTTTTAAACTTATCCAACTTTGGAATGCAATAAAGCATACTACTAAAGGTACTATATTAATTAAATTGAAATTTGCATAAAAAAATGCAAAAGCTCTTTATTATATAAACAGCATCATGATAGTATGTGTGTGTGTGTACTGCCACGCCCACATGCCACAGTCAACGTTTTTAGGGCATAGTACATTCAATTACTTAGCGAGAGGCTCATTGTATTTTATTATATTTATATAAGTATTTGCAAAATGATTTCATTTTTTTTTTGATTTTTGTTTTTGTGGCATACTTTCTGGCAACTGCATGACTGCCCATAAATTACAAGCACTAACACACAAGCAAACCAACACACATATCTACACAAACACACATATGTACTAGGTGAAAGCTCAACGCTGAAAATTTTGGTACTAGTATTTGTTTGAACTACTTCAAATGCAAGCAGTTACAGACTGGTGCTAAAAAGTATAGTCACGGTATAGTCAATCAGTATAAGAGTTCGAAGCTATAAATAAAATGTGTATATAACTTGTCGCCCAAATAGTAGTAGACAAGAAAATAATATTTTTTTAAATTAAAAGTACTTCATCATAAAAACTATAAAGAGCATAGAAAATAGCATTTTGGATTACTTTTTCGTTCGTCTTTTTCTTTTATCTATTAAAACTGAAATAGATAATCCTCATGATTAAAACCCGTAAAAGCTTATACTTTTACATCTGTTTCGAATTAGTAGTCCCAGAAAAAAGCTTTCTTCGCCTGAATAGTCAACACTGCGTTTAAATGACGGCACATATCGACGCCGATACAACGAAGAAATTGAAACCATGATGAGAGGCGAAACAATTGTATGGTTAACTAAGTTTCAAAGAATGCGATGAGCTACGCAGGAACGACGAGGCAGCGACAAAAAAGCTATTTCTCTACAGAGATCAAGGAGGCCAATCTATAGCCAGACCGAAAAAGCGATGGATCGACTCAGTAGAAGCAGATCTGAATTCAATGAGGGTCCAGAACTACAAGCTAAAGGCGTTGGACAGGGACGCATGGAGAAAAATTGTGAAGGAACTTTGGCCAACACTGGGCTGTGATGCTATTTATAATAATCAGGCGTGCTCCGGAATCAGAAAAATTCAATCCGAACAATTTTATTCGGATTCGGATTTGCGTGCTCTGGAATCAGAATTTTTTGTCGATAATTTCCTTATTTATTTTCGATACATTTGTAAATTTCCCTCGTTTTTATCGATAAATTCACATATGTTGTGGTGTAACCAGCTGACTGCTTTTTGTTAAAAATTGTAAACATTGCAAAAATTCCATTTATTTCTCAATTGCTTGTTTTGAAGCTAAAAAAAGGCGTAAAATAATGAAAGAATCATGTCCTACTCGCGGCTTTTTGTTTTCCACTGCAATAAATATAATTTTTTAGCATTAAATTCTTTTGATTATATATGTAGTTACATTGTGTTGGTTGGCGCGGAATGGTTTTTTGTTTGATAAAAAACAGCTGACATGGCTGCCGTAGTTGTGCACCTTTTTATTAGTACATGTTGTTTACATTTCATTTTCATTTTATATAGCTAGTTATTTATTATTTTATTTTTTAAATAAAATTTCACAAAAATATTAATTTAGCAACAATGTTTATTAAATTTAAACACGATTTAACTATTTTTGTTGCAAGGGAAATTTTATTTGTGTAACGCGGGAACCCTGTCGCATTTACCGGCCAAGTGTGCATGTTTGATACACACACATGTACAAACAAAACGAAAATTCGTTTTGGCTTGTGCATGCTATTTTTGGGTTGTGTCAGCAAAAAAAATATTAAAAATAGTTAGCAGCTAATATGCAAATTAAAGTTAGCATAAATAGAATCTAAGAATATCAAGGCATATATAAAAAATTACTTCAATATAAAATTTGTGCTTTTTTAATACTATTTTGACGATTCGGTTTCATTCCACTTGCAACAAAGCAGTCGGTTTCAAAGCACATACAAAATTCGGATTGGTGGAAATGGGAGCATCAAACATTCGGATTCAAAACGAATCCGCATAAATTATTCTGATTCGGATACCGGAGCACGCCTGAATATATAATATTATAATAATTTCCCTGATTGACTATTTTGTCAGTCTCCCGTAGGTGGAGCATGGGGATCTCTATTAATAACTGTTCGAAGAGAAATGTGGGACCACTTTATGGCCGATTTCGAACAGCGGTGTCTTGAATTAATAGAGATTTTCTTGGGAAAATAGCGTTTTTGAGCTAGCGAGCATATAGAACGTACAAAATTTTTAAAATCTACATGGCTACAGGCTTTTAATAAAGACATACCAGAAAATTCATTACAGGAAGAAAAATTACGACTTTTCTATGAAATTTTTGGTAGTCCAATATTCAATTTTTTACTTTTTAGATTTCACTAACAAAACGCTTTAATAACGCGATCTTAGGGCTTAAAATAAGTTACCAGCACTTTCTGGTTCTCTTTGTCTGACATTCCTGCTGAATCAATGTTAGAGCTATTATAGCGTTCAGGATTTGTGTTTATACTAAAGAGAAAATAATCAATCGTTTATTTCTTATTTTTGACTAAATTTGTTATCGATGATTTTATTTGTCTTTTATTCTTCATCGCTACCTGTATCCCAATTATTTCCAAAGCTAGTAGCTTCAAAGCAATGTTTCCTTTTAATAGCACCATATAAAACAAAGGTATATGTAGTAACCAGTCCCGAACTAGTTCGCTTTTCGGGCATATGGATGAGTGAGTGTAGGTCCGTGCATTTAATAATTTAAGTTGTTAATGGGCTGCCAGGCTGTTCGACTGCGCAACTGTTCGCTACAGATGCTGTCATAATTATGATTTAGTTCTTGTTAATTTATGCGTGCAATGAAATGCCATATTACACAGTAGCCGGGGCCGCAATGTGGAGAGGGGTTTTTATTTTTTATATTACATTATAACATATAATATAACGCATACGCAGTGTGTGTTTCATACGTAATGTATGAAAAAGTAGTCCAAATGCATATTAAAGCTATTTTAATTTTAAATTAAATTAAAAGTATTTTTTTTAATGCGTGTTGAACTGTAACTAACTATTATTCGATATTGCAAAAAGACAATTGAATACTGTCAGACTCGAAAACATGCAAAAGGAGATCATACTAGGTATGTAAACCTGCTCAATGATATTCTTCTTTGAAGAAAAGATACGCTCTCGTAACTTGAAAATACCCGTAAAAAGATGAAAAATCAGTTAAGGATTGTAGTCGTATTCAAAAAATAGGGTTAAGGGTTTATTTTTAATAGTTAAAATCTGTAAATTCAAAAGTTTTGTAGTCTTCTTGCCTAAATCTACAATCTACCATAAATAATTTTACTTGACGAATGAAAATGTTGTATGCCAAATTATAAAAATTTTCATATGGCGGCGAAAATAAGTTAATTTATAGCTTTATTTGGATTGTTAGAGAGTCACTTGGTTCGTAAACAGATAATAAGCAGTAAATTTAAAAAATGTTCATTAACCATTTTTCCTAGCAGCCATTTGTTACTACAGTAAGCCGTTCATTTGGCTTTGTTGGCAAAGTCAATCAGCTGTTCATATTTTTCCAGTAAAATAGAAGGGCAACACTGTTTTGTTTGGACATGGACTATTTTTTTATTTGAACACTTACGGAATCATAGACGGCTAATAAACGGCTTCCGCTTTCACCTTGACCTTTTTGCCTTATATCAACTTTGGCTTAAAGCACGTTGCCTTCAAACTACAATTATATCATTTAAAAACTTAATATGCCATTGGACTTGTAATGAGCACCAACTGTCGCTGACTGTTGTCGCTTGTTCTTCTTGTTCATCACTTTTACTCATTTTTCTTTCTTTCATTTTGTTGGACATTATTTTTTCTTTTCAATGTTATGCCCTAGAAGCGGGCATATAAGTTTTACGGTGAAACTTGTAAAAAGGCACTTTACGTTCTCCGGCTATATCTATCTATCATTAAATTTCAAATAATCTGAATATACGCACTCTTGCATAAACATTTATCATTATTAACACTAAAATTCGTTTATAAGGCTAACTTTTTCTTTGTTATATAAACAAGAGTTTTATCGTCGTCGTGCTCATCGTCATCATTAATTTGTCTGTTTGTAATCTTAAGGCAGCAAAAAATTGAAATTATTTTTTTTTTGTTCGCTCAGGCAAAGCACTCCAGTTAATAAAACTGGTTTTCGAATGTAAAAAAATAATGGTGTGGTGTACCCTGTTTTCGCCAACGAGGCTCTGTCCCCTTTCCTGGCTGAGAGCAAATGGTGTTGTTATCTCCTGTCTGGTTGAGTGTTGCCAGCCCCAACACCAGGCTCGTCTGCAGTAATCTAATCAGCTGTTCGCCTTAAATCTTAATTGATTACTAAAACCGAAATGAATACGAATTGGAACAAACTAAGTTGACGACCTTTGGCATAAAATTAAGCACATGATTTGGTATTCGGAACGTTAGGAAACTCCTGGATCCCTTCCGATTGGCGCAAATCTGCAAGCCATTTTTAAATTATAAACTTTCGATTCTGCGTTTATCAGAAGTCAGATGGTATGGGGCCGGCGAATGACCTGCCCCAGATGGAATTACACTGATTTACTCCGATAAGCCAATAGATCAACCAAGGCACAGCGTGGTTGGAATTCTACTCTGTAAAGAAGCTAAGAGAGCACTTATAAGTTGGAAAGCTTACGACGACGGAACTATATTAGCTTGATTTCGAACCCGAGCAAGGAATTTAACTTGTATCCAATATTACGCCCCAACGCAGATCTCCGACCTTGAAGACAGAGAGTCTTCTTACACACATTTGGAAAGTGCAGTAGCTTGGACTGATAGTGGAGATATTAAACTTGGATTTCAAGTGTGCATAGAAGAATCAAGCAAATGTATAAGAAAATCCCTCATTCTTGGAGGACCTGGGTAGCCTAGTTTTCAGAAAGATGCTTCAAAAAGAACAGCGAGTAGACAATGTGCTTTCTTCAAACGAAACAAGAGCGCAACTGCATCTAAGTTGGATTCGCTCATAGCAGCCTAGTAGATCTCATTCAACTAAAACAAGACCTTCGTAAAGGGTATGCAGATGCCAGTGTCCCGTACTAACATCGCTCATAGTAGTTTATTTTTTTCCTTTTCAGCAATAAGAATTGGTTTGAATAATGCACATAACTTGGACACCCCAAGCGCAACTGTTCACTAGAGTGAGCAATCACCAAGCAAAGTGTATTGCAGAGAGAGAGAGGGAGAGAGTGGGAAGCAAGTAGAAGGCGTGCCAGGGCACTTTCTGGACTGACTTTTGTGTCCTGCCATTGTGTAGAACTGTGGTAAATGTTGGCTTGTCACCAGGCAACAGAAGAAGCAGGGGCAGCGGCACCAGATGCAGTAGCAGAAGCTTTCTTTTCAACTTTCTTTTATTATTACATTAGGTTGTTGTTGTTGTTGTTGCTGTTTCTGTGCGCCAGTTAATAGAAAAATCTGCAGCCAGCAAAGTCTTTCAAAGTTTTCGTCCATAGTTGTCGTTGTTATACCCTGTACCCACGGGCTAAAGGGTATCATAGATTTGTGCAAGTTGCTTATACCAAGATGATCAGCATTAGCTGCAGCTATACGAGCGTCTCTCAGTCCTTGCAAAACACCAGGATCCCGAAGATCAGAAAAGAAGTGAGTAAAATAAATCTTTATCGCTTACAAAGCAACAATATGGTAATAATGTTATGCATAAGCCAAAGTGCAAAATTCAAGTCAATTTTTTTAATTTCACAAAACGAAAACGAATAAATTTTATCCGAATATTTTATTCGTTTTCATTTTTCGTAAATTAACAGACATGCTTCAAACCTGATAAGAGCATCTTACAACAAATGTTCGCTATATTTACAGAAGTTTTATAATTTACTAACAGAAGTAATTATTATTATTTTTTTCCCCATTGCTACTCCCCATGGGAGCTTAGGGCCGCTAAAAGAGCCTTCCAGCTGAGTGTTTTTTTCTCTTGTATTGGTTTCAGTAATCGTGTTTTTTTCTTTCGATCCGATCCGGTGATTGAGAAGATGCGACTTATGGGGCTACCGTCTAACGCCAACTGAGCGTGGCATCCCTTGGTGATGGGGTTACCATCAAAGCTCCCAAGGGAGCTTACTGGGTTAGCACACTTTTGCTCGCCGCGGCATCTATTGGCAAAGATGAGAACCAAGATGAAAACGGCTTGTATCCTTGCTGATCGCATTGAGTTTGATCGAGCTTTTTACAGCATCACTTGTTTTGTTCTTCCTTGGAAAGCTCCTCCTTGCTGATAAAATCGGTAAAAATCGAAAGCTATAGAGATGTAAATATTTTTTTTTTCAAAAGTACTAAGATGTAATTTTACAGAATTTTAAGAGTGCATTGTCGGTCAACATCTGGACTATTTGTTTTAGTTGTTCTTGTAGTTTTAGTTGTACTTTTCCATTGGACTCCCATTCGCCTGCGAGTATATTTCATAATTCTGCCAAGTTTGTCGCTGCTTGCACAATTTTTATTGTGCAAGCCGCTTGCTGCCTTGGCACACAATTTGCAGTTAAAAATAGAATCATTTTTGTTTTTATTTTTATTTTTATTTTATTTTCTTATTTCGTTTTGTTTCGCCTTTTTTTTGGCTTAAAAAGAAATTAAATTAGGTCAATGCTTTAAGTTAAAATTGCCAAAAAAAAAAAAAAACTTAAGAGTATAAGAAAAAAATGAAATATGATATGAACAAAAAATGTATTTTAATAGTTGGTATGGGTATCAAAAAATAGGTTTTATATTGATAGAATGCATTTTAAGAGCGTAATCGAGCAAAATTGTTTACTAAACTGCGATACTTTTTGAGTTTATATAAGGATACACTCATTAAAAATGCCGAAGAAGTGGTCCTGCCTAAGCGTTGTGCAGCGGATGCAGCAAATACTTGCTTGATATTTTAATTTTCTATTAACTTTAAGGTGGCAGTAAAAAATGTTGTTTCTGGTAATCATACAAACTCTACTGAAGTTCCTTAGGCTATGTTGACTACAGGATTGACATTGAAACTGGCTCATCAGTTATAAAATTGGATGGCGATGAGTACGTTAGCGTTCTATTTGCGCTAAAAAGAGATCAGTGTCTCTAGTATGAATAACGCTATACAAGTTAAAATATCACGCCTATATAAGAATGTGAGTCAATAACAAACTTTCCTCTTGAAACCAGCATGCGATTTATGAAAAAACAAATTGCTAAATAAAAAACAGTATTTAAAAATGGCGACTTTGGGATACCCTGTATCAATCTATACTATAGACGCTGACGTTGCATACGTCACTGCGGCAGAGAAAACTTCAATACATACGCAAAAAAAAAATGTGAGTGTATTTTGTGCCGACCACTGATCTATAGCGATCAATTCTGGTATATTGCTAAAGAACTCCAAACAATATTTATTTCACAAATTTGGTTACGATATTTTGACAAACAAACAAAAAACAGACGATAAAATTTAGTACAGTGCTTGGAAGCTCTAAAAACCTTCGGAATGTCTAATTTGGTAACGATATCTTAATAAACAAAGGAAACAACAAATTTTGTACGAAAAACTTTTTTTTGACCGACACTGCTTGGGAACTATATAAAATTAGCGCGTGCCAAATTTGGTTTGGTTTTTCGTAAACAAACGAATTTTCCATCTAAAACTTTTGTCTTTTACGAGGTCTTCTGAAACAATAGGGGGCTTCTTAATTGTTGCGCCGCAAAATTGCAATATTCCGCAACGCGCCGATTGTTCCAATAATTCCTACCGGGGTGCTTGTCAGTAGCACTTCCAGTAACGGATCTTATACACTGTGTGCTTGTCTCGCTCGCACTTGCACGAAATGCAGCTTGAGCCAGCCACATGCGGGACTGTAGCCAAGGCAAGGTATACTTATTAAAGGTAGAGTAATGCTGCCGGCGTCGTCACTAATTTAAGTGAGAGCAAGAAAAAGCGAGAGAGAGCGAACGCATACATATTAAACAGAGCTGGGCAGCCCATAGCCCAAACGGGCACTTTTTGTTCTTGCACTTATGGCAGAACGCTCTCTATTTGCCCAGCTCTGATATTAAATTAATATGCGTGAAAACAAGCTATCTCATGTGCAATTGCAACGAAACTAAAAATTGGTAACTTTCGCTTAGCGGCTTCGGCCAGAGTATGCTACCTGAAGTAAAAATATCTTGTATACCTTGTACCATGAAGCATGGTGGAATAATAAGGTGAAGCCGTGCGAACGCTCACTCTCTCGTTTAGCGCCCTTATCGTCAGTCCAAAATTTGCTGTGAACGAGTGTGGTTGGTTGCGGACGAAATTTTTAGCACTGTGTGTTTTCTTTTCTGATCACGAAACTTGCAATACAAAAGCAAAAATTATGGGCGATAGTAAACTTGTTAAAATTAGACTATAGTAAAATGAATTATTATATTAACTATAAAACATATCTGAATTGTTCTTTGTTATTTATTTGCAAACATCAACAAAATATATATCTATCTCATTCACATTCACGAACCAATGATAAGAGAGCTTTCCTAACAAAAAAGCTTTTAATCTCTCACTCGCACTCACACGCTGCATACAATAAGGGATAGCTTTTACTGACGATACCACCTTATATTATTTCACCATGCATGTGACCGGCTCAAATCAGTTAGTGAGAGAACTTGATTCAGTGCAGTCAAGACTGCATATCGAGGCGCAGGCAAACAACAGATATAAGTAAAAAATTAATGTAAAATAATTAGGAAAATAAAATAATAGTGAGAATTAAAGATTTCAGCCTCACTTCTTGGACCGAGTTGGCGCCGTGGGCGAGACACCACTCAACAATAATATAATCCCGATATCAAAAAAATAAAAAAATAAACATGACTTCTACGAAATAACAAGGGATCTAATCTGAAAGTTCGGTTGCTCTAGCTCTTAACATCTCTGAGATCATACGGACGGACAGACGGACATGGGCATATCGACGTTTTTTGTCATCCTGATGGGGTCTCCGACGTTTCCTTCTGTATGCTACATACATTTTCGGCTTGCACAAACTTAATATACCCTTTGTACAGGGTGCGCCATTTCTTGTGTCGGTATTGTAACATTGAATAACTTAAACATTTGACAACCGATTGACTTGACCTTACATGTTACGCTTCATACCAAAAGAAGGCGCCGAAGTAGTTACTTTGTACATTGAAAACAGTCGTTCAGTTGTCGTCGAAAATGTCAAGGCAAACAGGCTCCGTCTGACAACTCTCTGGTGGCGTTTATAAGCAAAATTGCCATATTTGGGGAACGCAGAATCCACACGAGATCTATGAAACGCAATTACATGACCCAAAAGTTACTGTTTGGGCCGGCGTTTGCGCCAAAACCATCATTGGCCCTATTTTTTCAAAGAGAACCAAACGGTCGATGGAAACCGATATCGGTGGAAGTTGGCTCACTATGTCTGCCCACAAATGCGCGAAAAAGGTCTTGAAGATTACTGGTTTCAACAAGATGGTCCGACAAGTCACACTGCGAATCCAACAATTCAGTTTCTGCAATGAAAATTCTATGGACGTCTGATGTCAAAAAGAGGCGACATTGATTGCCCACCCAGTTCCCGAAATTTGACCCCTCCGGACTTCTTTTTGTGGGGTTAGCCGCAGACCATTGAAGAGCTTAAGAAAAACATTCGTGCCGAAATCATCGCTATACCACCCGAGATGCTCGAAAAAGTAATGGAAATCGCAGCAAAAAGGATATATTTTGCTTTGGCCAATAGAGGCGGCCACTTGATTGATGTTGTGTTCAAAAACTGGTCCAAATAAATTGCAGAGTCTAAATTAAATGAAAATACCTCATATACAGAAATTGGTTGTTTTTTTTTGAAGTTATTCAATGTTTACGCATGTAGACATAAGAAATGGCGCACCCCTTATCATAAGGTGGGTGTGAAGTGTACTGCGACCCAGTCGGATCTATTGTACCCCTTACCATAAGGTACAGGGTATAAAAAGATTATCGTAGCTTTAAATTCGCTTTACAACCCATTTTCGGTTATAGTTTCTATGTTTGACGTTTCTCAATTTCAACGCGTCTATCCAAATTGATTTGTACGGAAGGCATGTTTGTTTATGCAGAACAGAAAAAAATTCATTGTTTAAAATGGTAAAAAATATTTTTGTCAGAAACTAAAATAAATATTAAAAAATAAAGAAAACAAACGTTGTAGTTGAAAAAAATGAAGTACCTTTTTCTATCTGCAAAAAATATTAATTTATTTTTTACGCAAAATAGAAATTTTCCATGTTTATAGAGAAAAACTATTTTACCAAGTCTGCAAATAACTTTTATGGTTTTTTATACAAAATAATTGAAAAAAAATATACCTATGTATATTAAAATAATATGAAATAATTGCATATGGCGAAATATTTATAAACTATTGTACCGAGTTAGCAGCTTTATCAGTAACTTTAAAAATGCCAAATTATTTTTAAAGTTTCGCGTTTGGTTTGGATATATATATTTAAAGTTTTATTTATTATAATTTGGACTTTGCCATTATAGAAAATGAAAAATCACTAGAGTTTTAGTGACTATAAAAATGAATAGAAAATAAATGGAGACGCGGTATTTAACTTTGTATAAAAATATATAATTATAAATTTGTTCAGCGGTATAGACGGTGCGTTTTGTTTCGGTACATAAACGAGATTGACATTTTCAATTATAATTAGATCTAAGTGACCCTTTAAGCTTGTACTCAAGCCATCGGGAAATCCCGAAGAGTCAAAGTTAAACACAGAGAGAATGCAGTTAGAACATATACAAAATTCATAATGTTTCTCTTAAATTGGACTAACAACTTCACTGTACAATTTTCTGAAATCATAACTATATCTTAACTTCAAAAAATGTCTATAAATGTAATTTTGTCTAAGAAAAATTATACTAACATACTACTAATAAACTACCCTTCAGTTCGGTTCAGGCCTGAATTAGTCATGAAATCATGCCTGAATTTTCAGTACCAGCCATGAATCTACGCATTCATTTGTCACTGAATTTAACACATGCATGTCCTAGGCGTTCAGGCCTGAACCTTAGCCGTAACAATCAGCTATGAGTTCAGTGCTGATTCGTTTTTAAAAGTCAGTGGTGAAATCATAGATGAGTAATTAATGGACCAAATATTCTTCATAAATTTTTAACAAAATTTTATTATCAATTTTAATGTGATATTATAAATTACAGTGGCTTGGGTGTAGCCCTAAAATTGCGATTTTTGTGGAACTTCATTGCATTACGCAGCTGTGATTCCGCTGGGCGAGAGTCCACTGTAACTGGTATTGATTCTAAAATCAAAAACTTTTTATTATTTATTACAACAATAGCTAAGAACACAAACGCAAATGCCAATACTAATGTAAGGTCAAGTAACAAAATACAATTGACTTTTCTTATTTCTCTTTGCTTATTCTTTTTTGCTTTAGTTGTCTGTCAAAGGAAAGAGATAGAAAGTGAAATTTTATATTTGTCCTTGTTTCTGTTACAAAGCCATGAGCATTCGCTTCCTTTTCATGCCTGAATTCAGGACTGAATTATTCAGGCTTGAACGACTGAACTGCAGGGTAAGTACCTACTGCAAACCTAAATATTTTCATTTGTAAATACATATTAAAAAACTCAAGCTGGCAAAGCGGTTGCAACCAGCTGTGAATTATAAGCAATTTAATCAAAAATCCAACTCAATTGAGACAAAGTTAATATATTGATTTTTGAAGCTCTTTGACAACATATTTATTATATAAGAGGACGTAGAATTTAAAATTTTTTAAATGCTTGTAATTTATATTCGTTTGAATAGTTTTTTTAAAGAATTTATATTTTTAGTGCTTATATTCCAGAACGCATTGAAGTACCCGAAAGATTACCCGAAGAATGAGCTGTCCCTAGCTTTTGAAGTCTAATTGCTCAACCAGACGATTTGCCTGCCAAACACATATGTCCAGACCAGTGGCGGTCCACGGGCGGTTTTCGGGTCCGGACCACACACAAACTCTTACTCTTTTTCTTTAAACTAGGAAGTTCCAGAAACTAACTGAGATTGAAATTTTTGCGACTATTTAAATATATTTATTTACTGCAATTTTCAAACTCTGACTAAGAAGTAGCCAAAATAACATGATTGAGATTGCTCAGAATTGTTGCCAGAGTTGCGTTGGCGATTAAATGATTAATGCGCAATTATTTGCAGGCGCTCAAAATAAATCTTTCAATTAAAATTAGAACCATGACGCGATTGGTCTGGCACCCAAATGAAATGTAAATGAAATTGAGTTATGGCTGATTGGAGAGTAGGCAGGCGCACATACAGAAATCAGAAACAGAGGCAAAAAGAAAACAAAACAAAAAAAACATCAAAGAGAAAGAAAAAGAAATGTATCAACTGTCCTGCATTGGTTGTATCCCATTCGTCGTATGCCGTGTACCACTCTTTCGAATTGTTGTTTTCTACTCAACCTTAGCTTGCCCTTGACATATTTCAGCTGCGTCGTTCATCAATTACTTACCCTTGCTGCTAGGCAGCGTAATCATTGTCAAGGCATTTCATTTACTTCCAGCGAAATTTGTCCAGCAGGGGGTTTCGGTAGTGCGGTGGTGCAGCGGTTCAGACTGGCGTTGTTTCGGTGACTGGCTCGTCACTTTAGCGTAAAATTGAAATAAATGTGCTTTTAATTTTGGCTTGAGTGGCGCACGGGCTTCTCTACCTGTCAATCAATTAGAGATCCGTTTCCAAGTAACCAAGCCTCAGTTAAGCGAACGGGCGGGCGGGTCTGCGTACACAATAGCACACGGGCAAAAACCAGAAAAAAAACAACAAAAAACGAAAAAAAACGAAAAAAAAAAAAAACGGTACAAACAAAACCAACACTGACATGCAATGCCGTTAGTTGAAACTTTGCTTTGCTTTATTGTACAAAATGGCCGCATAACAGAAAGTAAATTTGCGCAGCAAACGAGCAAAAATTGTTGCAGAAATATTTCGAGTTGCATAAGCGAGCAGATTCTGTATGGTAAACAGTGTACGTACAGTACGTCATGCACGCGAGTGAAAGCTGCAACTACCCTAAAAGTAACTAGTTGCGGACTGTTTCAAAAAAGCGCAGCTTCGCGAAGAAACAGTCAAACAGAGCGCGCTTTACTCAGCGCTCTGACTGTGAAACTAGTCTTCTCTCAATTGCTCTCAAAGCGCTCTTACTGTAAAACTAGTTCTCTCTCAATTGCTCTCTAAAATAATTTTTTGTTAAAGCCTCTGCACGCTCTTACTATGAAAATTTCATCCTTAAAGAGTTGAAATATATCAGATATAAAGAAAGTATATGGTGCTGTAAAATTGGTAAAAGCTGCTTATGTCTTGTAATTTTAACACTATGCTGTTAAAGACCCAACTACACCAAAAGTAACTAGTTGCAAACAGGTTCTTAAAAGTGCTAGCGTATTTTTCTCTCGGAAAGCTTTTTTTTTAAAGTAAATTTCATATACGAAAATGATGATAACTTTGAAAGTGCTTTTACTATTTTGTGATTAAATGTATTATCACTATGCTTACAGTCACGTTTAGCAGATTTTCTGCATTGGTACCAAAACTGGCTCACTCTTTCCCCTTTGTTACGCTTGGGCTTTAGAATAATTTATGCCTAGAGTTATGAATGGTAGTAACGTAATGTTTTTTGGAATGTGATATAAATCTCATTTTTTCGCGCAAATGCTGGAATCCTTGAACACTTAATTACCGAACATTTGGAAACAGCAAGCTTTATTTTTTATAGTGTTATTTTATACTATGAATGAATCCATATTGTTTGCACTTTTAGCAATTTTTTTTTTTTAATTTTAAATATTTTGAGCTTTTTCCTTATAGTTCTCAACAAAAGCTACAGGAAAGGAACTTCAACTACAAGGTCAAGCTGAGATAAGGTATTGGAAACTGCCCCCAGCGATTTTTGAGAACTTATGTTGCAGTTCGATGCATTGGGCAAAAAATAAATTATTCCAAAAATTTTTGTTTTTAAACTTAGCGCGTTACGGCTTAAGAGGTCTGCGCAGTTCGGAAAATTTCGCGCGGAATGACAAAACTTCATATAAAAAGAAAAATCCCATTTGGGACTCTGACAAAACTTCATATAAAAAGAAAAATCCCATTTGGGACTCTGACAAAACTTCATATAAAAAGAAAAATCCCATTTGGGACTCTTTTTTTATATGAAGTTTTGTCATTTCGCGCGAAATTTTCCGAAATGCGTGGCCTATAGCGTGTTTTTCGTTTTTATTTGTGACTTACCTACTTAATATTTTCGTACGAAATTTTTTCTTAGCTGAAAATTTTTTTCAAAATGGTTGAAAACTTTGGTAGTTTTAAAAAAATTTCAATTTAAAAAAAATCGCTTACAATTCACAACTGCTTTTAGCATTGTGCTGGGTATATAGTTCGCTTAGATTTATAGCTAAATTGATTGTTAACCATATTTTATCTTCTGCTTTTTAATTTTGTTTTTTTAGTTAATTTAAAGTCTTAAGCATACAAATCCCATGAATTGAAATTACTGGAAATTTAAACGAATCTCGCGAATTTGACGCCCTATGGTCCAAATAGGAGTTAAAGGAATATATATTTATATTTGATTTTTTTTTTTTTTAATTTAAAGTCATGAATACAAATCCCATGAATTGAAATTACATACTGGAATTTAAACGAATTTCATGCAACATATTGCGAACAAAGCTAAATGTATGTTGCTAAAACAAAACTTTCTTTTTACATGGACTCAACAAAATTAAAAAATATCTAATCTGATTCATCAGTTGGGATGCAAGGGATGCTCCTATGGACACTTAGCATCCAATTTTCAACCTCACCTTCACGTGGTGCATCCTGTTTAAAACTAACGAGGCTCTGGCGTCCGATTCAAGGCGGTATAACCTGTGTTGCCTGCCTGAAGGCTAGTTGGCAGCCCCAACATCAGGATCGGGTGCGGTGGCCTAAGCAGCCGCTCGCCTTAAACCAAAATGATTACCGAAACCGAACGGCCCTCTAGTTCTTGTAGGACTTATATATATTTATATATATATTTTCGAAATTATTCATTTTTTTTAGAGTTCATTTCAATTGGTTTTGCCAAACGAAAAAACAAAAATACTAATAAATAAAATAATACGAATTCACGGCCCAAAAAACCCCAAGCAGGTCAAGCTCTGAGCTAACCGACAAAATACGTCATTTAATGGGGGGGTTTTTGGAGGATACATCCAAGCCCCTGAGATGCATGGATTTTTTGGAACTGGGAACAGCAACACAAAATCCATAAGGGCAGCCTTGTCCCATGCAAGTCCTGTGTGATTTAAAACCGAAAAATATTGCGATTATCAAAAATTTATATCATAATGATATGTGCTCGATTCTTTTCAAAATTTATGTATAATTAAAAGTTTTTTATGGACTTGAGGCCTCAGCATCCCAAGCATTTTGTAGCACTAGCTATCAAACTAGTTTGTTCCTATAACAGACCCATGCTAAATATACTAGTTAGTGTTCATGTAAAAATACTAGTTGCAGGCATTCGAGTGGTTTGAAACTAATTCCAAACTAAAATGGTTGCCTGCAGGATGTGTGTGTGTGTAAGTTTGATTTCAACTGTCAACTGATGTCGCTTGTTTGTCAAGGCACCAACAACAACAACAACTAGAACTGTTATCGCAACAACAATGACAAAAGTTGATGGCGCTGGAATTAGAGCTCGAAATTTGTACACTATGATTACGTCAAAAATATTCAAAAATAAAAAAGCAAAAATCAACAAAAAAAAAAAAAAAACAGCAGCGTCTGGCGCTATTCATTGAACATCATGCCATCATTGTAACATAAACTGCGTCAAAAACTTTTCTGCTTCGATAGTTGTTTGTTAATAATGAGACATGTTATCGAAATACACATTATTGTAATCAAGTCATATGATGAATCGATTATAAATATAATCCTTAAAGAAAATACACCCTCATCAAGGCAGAAGGAAAACAAACTGTCTGTGTGTGTGTGTGTGTGTAGTCTACGCACGTGGGAATTTTGAGCCAGTGCTTAGGCTTGCTAACGCTTTGCACACTCCCGCTCTGTACCACAGTGCGTATGACGAATGAGTTGCCGTGTTTGCAGCCTTGGGCTGCCGGTTGTTTAAAAACTTGGCTAGCTGCCGTTTAGTCTAGTAGTTGTTGGCTTATTGTCTGACTATTATCAGTTTGGGCTTAACTGCTAGGAATTTCAAGTATCTGCTGTCACAGCATGTTAAATTGATAGGAAGCCAGCTGTGTGTTGGTCAATGGACTTGTTGTATGAACACGGTTTGCATGCCATTATGTGTATCTTAAAAGTCAGCAGCTGCCAGATATGATATGGTTTGCTGCAAGTAATTGACAGCTGGATTTGTGATAACAATCAGCATAAGCAATTTAATCTGCAACCAATGCAGCCCCATACCGCCCTCAACATACTTAGTTGCATACATTCATTTGTATTTGTTCATTGGCCAGACATAAAGTTTGTTATCGTTCTAGACTGCAATTTATTTTACATGTTTATCTCGTATATTGACATTGACGTAAAGTAGTTGGATGTGTTTTCATTTAATTTTTTTGTTCATTATAATCCATAGTAGTTGCTATTATATCAAATGTATAATGTAAAAATTGTATTATTACAGAGCATAATAAATGTTTCAACCAAATTGTAAGCCCTTTAATGGCATTCCTGATATGATTAAAGTATTAAGAGGCCAAGCGTATGCATTGCATACAACATGATAATAACTATTGATTGGCATTCTCGCGTTCGACAAGTGTAACATAAAATATTATTAAATTTTAAATAACGTTTGTTTGCACTTGATCATGATGATAAGTGCATTGGATGTGTGACCCCCACACAGCCCAGGTACAATGAGCCAAATTGTAAGCAAAATTTATGGAAATAAAGAACAAAATATAAGTGCCTTTACATTTTGGCGTGACGTTATTTGAATACTTAGGTAGTACTTTAATGAGCAAAACATTTTAAAAACAAATCAAGTATACGTATAATCAAGTATATATATATGCCTATCTCTCTCGGGAGCTATGCGTACCTGTCCAACAGCTGTCATGGAGTCAGTCCTTGGACTTACACCACTGCACATTTTCATCCAAAAGTCAGCCATGCAGAGTCTACTGCGTATCCAGATCACATTTGGACTCTTAGCAAGCGACACTGGTCATGCCGCACTTATATATTCCCTTCCTGTCGTATCCATCTGCTTTAGATCAGATCTTATGTTCACGGAACTATTTCATAACAAGAAATTTAGATCTCTTCTCCCAAGTCGGGAGACTTGGGCTGATGGCAGCCCCTGTGGAAACCTCCGGTGGCAACAATGGTTCACGGATGGGTCCAAAACTGAGCAGGGTGTAGGTGTTGGAGTTGTTGGGCCCAACACCAGAATCTCTAATGCAATGGCATCTGGCCCAGCATCTTTCAAGCAGAGATTCATGCCATAGAGATCTGCGCTCATAGTATCCTTAGTAAGGGAAGCAGGGGAGCAAACATCTGTATCTACTCAGACAGCCAAGCTGCTATTAGGGCACTATCATCATGGAGCATCTCCTCCAGGATGGTCAAAGAATGCCATAATTACCTCCAAACCCTGTCCTCCCGGAACAAAGTCGTGCTATGTTGGTTACCTGGACACTCAGGAGTGGATGCCTCCACCCTGACCACTGCCCCTGCGCCCTTCTGTGGTATTGGTTGGTCCACAATCAAAACTATGGTAAACAAATGGGTTGCAGGAGAACATAGGAGATACTGGTTCTCCTTACCGGGGCTGCGTCAAGCAAAAGCGCTTATCAAACCCCTGGATATGATCAAGACAAAAGGTCCTCTTCGAGGACGATGAAACCATCTGAGATATTCTCTGTGACTGCCCAGCGCTGGTATGGGACAGAGTCTGTCACTTGGCAAAGGAACGGATTAGTACCTTCCATCTTAGGTCAATACCAACAAAAGACCTACTGCTATTCATGCGGAAAGCGGAAAGTCTTTTGCTTTAATTTATGGGTATGGTACAAAAGATCTTCTGGTCGCAGTGCCCCACCTCTTTGTGAGGAACCCATAGGGAGGAAAAAAAATAAAAATCAAGTATACGCATAATCAAGTATACGTATCGGCTTGTATTTGGTATCTTTCTAGATTTTTATTGTCGTTAGTGAAACGTTCGGTTCAACGTATTTATTTTAGTAAACACGGCCTGAGTACGGCCGTGCATATGAGCAAACGTTTAGGGAATTATCTTTCGCTTGGTGAGCTCCTAATTGTAATTTACTGCTAAATACTTGTTGGACGCTGGCAACGTCCACATTTGGTATAGTTAATATGTAAATGTCCGGAAGAACAATAAAAACGCTGACAAGCAGCAGTCTACACGGAGCTTAGAAGCAGCGTGGTTAGTCCTGGCAGAGCCACATCCCTTGATATGTATGTGTGGGTGTGTGTGTGTGTGATTGTCGGGGGGGCCTGGCTAGCAATTAATTTGTGCAAACCACTAAGTAATTAAAATGAAAAGTAAATTATATATTTAAGGCAGCAGCTAACAATAACAACAGCAACAACAACTAAGCCGCAACAGTTTTGGGCTACTGCATCGGATGCGGCAGTTCCAACTTTAGCTTCAGTTTCAGCAATAATAACAACATGGTGAGGAGGCGGCGGTGGCAGCAGCAAGGAGAGAGAGAGCAGACAGACATTGCATGTCCTTTGGCTTTCACAACAACATGCAAATCCTGGCAGCTGCCTGGCTCAGAATTAAACTGACACAATTTGACCATATCTCTATCTCGCTCTTGCTATCGCTCTCTATCTGTATCTCGCTGCTGCTCTTTCTCTCTCTCTCTCTCTGTATCTGTGTGTGTGTGTGTATCTGTGGGTTGTTTTTAAAAGCATTTGCTGCAAATGTATCTCGAACTTCGCACACTTGACTGCCATTCAATTTGCATAGGAAATTAGTTTGTTCGCTTTGAATTGAAGTTGGCCCCACGGGTGCAAACAAGGCCAAAAGTACGAAGCGCAGCAACAACCAACACACACACACAGAGATATACGCGTACTCCAACATGTATATATACATATACATATATATATAAATGCATGCACTGTGCTTGTGTGTTGCTTTTGTGAACATTTATGCGTTTTGTTGTTGCCTTTTCAAAGTGCCAAATGTACCGTGTATGCGTGTTTGTAGTAGTGTGTGTGGAGTGTATGTGGTCTTGGCAACAACATTTTGCGTATGTGCATCTGTGTGTCAGCTTGTTGGCATATGTAAGTATGTATTTCTCTATCTGTGTAACTTTTTGCATGTTCTGCAAAACAGTTGCCAGTCCTTAAGCTTGATACAAAAAATTCTGCACAATTTTTTTAACAAAACAAGACAACATATTTCCGATTTCTGTATTTCATTAATGCTTTCCAAAAAGCTCTGAAATAAATCAAAACTTTAGATAATAATAAAAATGCTATCTTAATTCTTAGTGCAAAGAATTTTTCTGGTACGCAAGCACTGCTGTCCATTTTGTTTGAGCATTTGTAGATGGCGCCAGCAGTAACAACAGCTGTTCTATTTTAGCGCTAAAAACAAAATGCATGATGGGTAGGCAAAGTAGATGCGCAAATAGGTATAATAAAGAAAGTGATGGGCTACCCAAATATTTGGGTTCTGAAGCCAACTTTTACTATCACAGCTTGGGACGAGTCGTCTATTTCACTTGATATTGTTTTTGCAGCTGATTTCATATTCGCAAAACAAAATATAGGGTTTTCCAACAAGAGGTGTTATTTTGAATCACCCGGTATTCCGGTAGCTGTCACTTTTGAAGCTTTTATTCTTTGACATTTGATAAGTAGATACTACGCCTTTACTAAAAATGGAACGATACACGCTTCAACAACGCATTGAAATTATTAAAATGCACTACAAAAATGGTGAAAATCTTGCAGTCACAGTTCGCAAAACTAAAGCATCTTTGGGTCGTCGCGACGTGAAGCACCTTGTCGAACCGCAATACAGAAATTGGTGGAAAAATTCGAGCTGTTGGGACAAGTTATGGATGTGAAGAATAAAACCCGTGCACGTCGCTCAAGAACAACTGAGAATATTGCTGCTGTAGCCCAAAGTGTTGAAGAAAACCCAGGTTTGTCCATTCCTCGTTGTTCTTTGGAATTGGGCATTCCACAAACGTCATTACACCGTATTTTGCATAAAGACTTGGGTCTTAAGGCTTACCTTACTCAGTTAACACAAGAACTCAAGCCAGCCGATCATCAACAACGTCGTGTCTTTGTTGATTGTGTCCTTGAAATGCATGAAAACGATCCGGAATTCCATCGAAAAATCATCTTGACTGATGAGGCCCATTTCCACCTCGGTGGCTACGTCAACAAGCAAAATTGTCGCATCTGGGGCTCGGAAAAACCAAGAGTTATTGTTGAGAAGCCTCTCCATCCTCAACGTGTGGCTGTTTGGTGCGGTTTATGGTCCGGCGGTGTAATTGGACCTTACTTTTTCGAAAATGAGGTTGGATCAACAGTTACGGTGAATGGAGTGCGCTATCGAGAGATGATTAATGATTTTTTATGGTCGGAGTTGGATGGTATTGATCTGGACAACGTTTACTTTCAACAAGACGGCGCTACGTGCCACACAAGCAACGAAACCATTGCTCTTTTACGGGAAAAGATTCCGGACCGTGTTATCTCTCGAAGAGGTGATCACAATCGGCCACCGAGAAAGATAAGGTCTACACCAACAGCCCAGCGTCGATTCAAGACCTCAAGGATACATTTCGTGAGGCTATCGAGGACATAGGGCAGCCACTTTGCGATTTGGTTATGGAAAATTTCATGAAAAGGATATAGTCCCGTAAGCGTGGTCGTAGTGGCCATTTGGCTGATGTTGTTTTTCATTATTAACGGCATACCTTCGTCTTTATTATGAAGTAAACATCCGATAATTTATCTCAAAAAATGGCATTTTTCTTTGAATACCAAAATAACACCTCTTATTGGAAAACCCTATATATGTAGTGCTGCTGGCGCCATCTAGCTGTCAATTTTTGTAGACGTGAATAAAATGTTGCCACAAATAAATATATTTTTTAATTTGAAACTGCTTTCACACAAGGGCTCTGTTCACGAAAAAAGGGTAAAGTCGGGCACCGACTCGACTGTAATAGATTTTGGACAAATGATTTTGTCTGAGAAACATGACAGAGTTAAATCAACTAAGTGGTATAGTTTTTTGAATGCATGTGCGTACAATTCACAACTGTTTCGAAAAAATGAGACAATCCGTCTTGAAAAGGCACAAAAATGGAATTTCCACTCACCAATCCTGGACGAGGCAATTCCTAATGATGGTTGCTGGTTGATTGGTTGAACACGATTCAGGTCGTTCAAGTTGTAAGTGAATTATTCTAAGCTAGTATCATCTCTGATAGCCTGCAGAGTACAAGTTATTCGGATTAGACTCGCACACAGCAATGTCGACGCATGTACATGACCATGGAACGTGAAAAATCATCATTAGTTTGAACATTTACGAAAAGTTTTAATGCACTGCCGGGTTTTAAGTATGGATGCGTGTTAGTGCGGGTGAATTCGAATGAGTTGGCAGTTCGTTTTAACCGCTGCCAGCAGCAATCAGTAAAACAACCAAAACAGTAACAAGATGAACAGCACTTTGACGGGCGTTCGGTTTGGTTTAATCGGTTCAACAGCTTCAGAACCATTGACTCAAATGAAAATTGTTGTATGCCTTTATGCTCCAGTATGGGTCATGCCTTGACATCATCTCCAGCGACCATGCCCACAAACCGCCATATAAGCAGCAGCCTTGTTTGGTGTGCCAAACTGTTTAAACAATTTTTTTTGTTTTGTTGCTCGTTATCCAACACTGCAACTTTTCTGGCTGCTGGCGTATTATCAAAAATTTAAATGCTATCCAAAAATGGCTGCCGCTGCTTCACTCAGCTTTCCCCATTTTCTCTAATCTTGAGTTTTCTTAAAATGTGAAAGAAAATCGAAACAAAAACAATTGTGCCTCAAGCATTGTTTGACGTTTAAAAGTGGCTGGCGCAGCAGCAGCAGCAGCATTATCCAACACTGCTTTCTAATTTTTTCGTTTTGTAGTTGAAAGTAGTTTGTGGACCAATACTAGTGGCTCCGAAACACAATAAACTTGCCTAGTTTATGCTCTACAAAACAGCTTAAAGATATTAGACATCTACTACATTTTCAGAACTGGAAAGCGCTTTTTGTAGACTATGACTCGAGCCAGAAGTTAATGCATATCAAGTGTTACTATCAGTGCTGCCAGAAGGTCCTGTAAAAACGGCGTAAACTGTGTTGGTAAAGGGTATTTTAGAATCGGACAGGCAGGATGTAGTATTCCCTTAGAAATTAAGTTAAGTGCAGCCGTTAATATGGTCGAATGACTCGAAATGAATTATACAAAGTAGACCTTACGGATCAGTGGTTGAAAATACGAAAAGCGGGAGATATTTTTTATAGCTGCTACCTAAAATATCATTATTATTATTAAAGTATTATTAACTTCCATCGCTTCCGATGCGGTTTGTTGACGTTGCGATAGGTTCGCAAATCAAGCAGGGGGCAGTTCCCCCTATTTTATGTGCATATATTTTTTTCCCCTCTTGTGTATTTCGAATAATGCAACAAACAGAATATTTGCCAAATAGTTGACTGACTGTCTTCATTGTTGTAGTTGTTGTGATGGTTGCTGTTGTTGTTGTTGCCAACAATGTCACGGATGGCTTAGTCGAGGTGCACCTGTCGGCGTTGTCGAAATATTTATGAAGATGCTTAAGCAAAGAAGATGAAGTAGAAGAAGATATTTGCTGCTGCCGGCAACAACTTAAAAAGTTGTCGAAACAATCTGCAAAGTGCATGACACTATCGAACAAAATTGTAGTTGTTCGTATTGTGGTTAGTGTTGTTGTGCTTGTTGTTGTTGCTAGTGCTGTTGTTGTTGTTGTAGTTGCAAACTTTCGACATGTGTGCATTAAGTCACAGCTGCCGTACAACAGTGCGTATGAGCAATGACAAATATGTGAACTAGTAGAACACGACTTGACGGGGCTGGAGCTGGTAGATCTGAGAAAACTGGCGCATACTTTTTACACTGCCTCAACTGCACAACGACAGTTTGAAATTTTTATATACAAATTATCATAAATCAATCCGCGGAAAAACTTAGTAAAAGCGCTGGAACTGCATGAAGAACTCAAATTGTATAAAACACATCATATTAACAGAAAAATAAGTGAGGGCGCGTAAGGTGGAAAATCTCGACTATAAATACGCTCTACGCTCCTATAAATTGCTACAGAAGTCATCAAACTAGGACGCATTTTAAAGCATATTCTTTCACGTTACAAATTTGATCATCTGTCCATCACTCTGCCCATCTCTAAATACAAGCTGTCTTAAAGAATGTTCTGTGTTGACCTTTGAGCAAGCTTCAAGGTAGCTCTGCATCAAGCCAAAAAGCTCTTTATGATCTGCGTGATTCATCCAATAATATCAACAACTTAAAATTATATCGTGACACTTTCGGTAAAGGCGATAATAATCCAAAGCTAACACAGCCACACAAGAAAGAAGTGCTGTCAAAAGACGTTTCTAAAAAATGTAATTTGCGACCGGTTGTCCGGCGGTTTTTTTTTATGCGTTTTTGGGTTCGCCGTATCTAAATCCGTGATCACAAAACCCTGTCTCGTCAGGTTTCAGCGATAACCTCCAAAAAAAAAACCCTTTTTATAGTGTTTTTTAGAGGTTATGTTAGAATCGTAACGTGCTAGGTTTTTTTGCAGCTCGTATTCGGATTTAGCGACCCCGAAAATATACAGAAGACATGGCTTGGCCTCAGAACTATATATATTAGGTTTAACTAAACCTAAAAGCATCCCATACAGAATCTGTTTCGATTTCAGATATCCGACAATTTATTTTTGGCTCCCTGTATCCAAATCCGAGTGTTCTAGGACAACCCTTAAAATAGCTCGTTCTATGGCATTTCATAAGGTAGGCATATCCTTACCCTGAAGTACTGGGGGTTCTTTTTACCTCTGGACTCGAAAGCCGATTTTTATACCCTGTAACTTATGGTACAAAGGTTGTACTAAACGTAGGAAGTCGTCGGAGACCCCCCAAAGTTACCTAAAGTATGATCAAGGTGACAGGAGTTGTAACGGGGCACTGCGCCATAGGCCTTCTGGCTGAGAGGATGCATGTCCCCACAACGACTTCTGTCGGAGGTGCGGAGATGAGGAGGAGATAGAAAGCATCCAACACCTGCAGTGTGACTGCCCTGCACTTCTTAGGAAACGCACCCAGTACCTGGACAAACCCTTCTTTGAAGACCTGGGCAGTCTGGCAAACTTGCCCATAGCGGACCTGGCTCTTTTTATCGAATCCTCGAAATGGTTCAACTATCACCCACCACCACTATCACCCTTATTTATAACCTCTCTTCTTCTTAATTAGGCATTACAATGGGCCGCAAGGCCTCTTGGTGATCTCGGCCTTGTGCCGAGCAGCCTACACAACCTAACCTACCCTATGATCCAGGTGACTAGAGAGGTCGATGTCCCCATGTCCGTTTGAACGCCTATATCTTAGAGATGGTAAGAGTTAGAGCAACCAAACATTACTTTATATTTTTGATATCGGGCTTATATTTTATAGCTCCCATAGGGGTGATTCAGAGGACCACGAAAAATAAATACAAGTTTTAGAAGGATAATTCGTTTGTTTATGCTGATATCGTAGCCATATTTGGTATTCCGAAGTTTTTTGGACTTCTCAAGCACTGTACCAAATTTAAACAAAATCGGTTGACTATATCATATTGCTCTGATAGGATCGATCGGTCAAAAAAACGTGTTTGGTGCAAAATTCGTTGTGATTCGTTTGCTTATGAAGATATCGTAGCCAAATTTTGTAATTGACAGTTTTCTAGAGTTCCCCAGCACTGTACCAATTTGATCAAAATCGGTTGACCATATTATATAGCCCCCATAGGAGCGTTAGGTCAAAAAAACGTTTTTGGGGCCAAATTCCGGATTTGATTGCAATTGGGTATTAAAGGCTATGCCAAAGTCGTGCGACATTAACGTACGCCTCTGCTGTAACCCCCTTATATGTGTATTCGAGTCGCTGCTCAAAGAAAAACACCCTATATGAAACTGCCTAACCCACGGCGAACTTAATGCAGGGTGCTTTTTATGCAACTCGAGAGCTATTTCATATTTCATTCGTATTATAAATATTCGTTTACACAAATTGATTAAGCTATAAATAAATGCTGCACTCTACGGGTACAGAGTATTACAGATTTGTGCCAAAGCCAGAAGCAGGCGTGGCAGACCAGAATTCTTATGAACTTCTCGGCTAACGATTTATCCATATCCGTCTGTTAGTATGCTCGTCTAGATCTGAAAAAGCATTAGAGCTGAGATCACAAAATCTAAGCTAAGGATACACGCTATACGCCGTTTGCTAACTTTGATTAAACACCCTGTCGAAATTTAGCACAGCAATTATAGACCTTATCGCTTTAAATAATATAATTTAAAAAGAACTGAACGATATAGCGCAAAATATATAAAACATTCATAAACAAGCTTATAAAGCCAAAGCCACCCAATCATGTGAGCCTAATCAAAAATAAAACGTTGACTTTGCAAAAAAAAAAGATTACAATTTTTGCTTTGCTTATAATCCAGAAGCACATCCAGCTAAAATAAATTAAATAAATCTATCTGTGTATCAGACGCAAAATACTTCATCCCATTAAATCCGACTTAAGAGTATTTAAAATTCATGCGATTATGTGTCAGGATACTTCGGCGTCTGTTTTTTGTAAGTTACTTTGATAACTCTGGGCTGTTTACAATTTGTTTTGGATTTGTTTTATGAACTTACATTACAATTTATTAAACTTTAATTGCCGTACTTGCCCTCCTTATACAGTATACAATGGATTTTAATGTAATGGTAAAGTATCTTATAGATACTTGTACTTTTGTATGTGTGTGTGTGTTTGTGTATTTCTATAGTCTATTGTCTACAGTTTGGGCAATGTTACGGCAGTTTGATTATTGTTCAGCTTTTGTTTGAACCTCTTAACTTGAAACCAAAGTAGCCCTAAAGCTTTTCAGGAGATTTAACTTATCCTATTGCTCCACCCCAATCCCCCTCAGCATGCTCAGTCGTTATACCAAACCGTGCGACTACTAGTAGCATCAGCATTTAGCAGTGCATCAGCCATATCCAGCACGGATGTGTCCGTGTTCCGCATCGTGTCAGACATTGCGTGCCGCTGCAGCAAATGACGCACAATGGCGGCACACTTGTGCACCTGACTGGGATTGGCAACAAACTCTACCTCCAGCTGTTTGTTGCACAGTACAAGCGACTTGACGTTGGCATCGATAGCCACATCCGGCAGCAGGAAGCTACCGCGAAAGATTAGCTTCTTGCCCTTGATTTCAGTGTAAATAATGCAGGTGTTAAAAATGAACAGTTTGCCATTGTAGCAGCGTCGTAATCCAATGTCGTGGACAGTAAATTCCGCCACCATCAGGAATATGGCTTCCATGAGTATGTTGAACTAAAAAAAAATAATTTGTTGGCTTTATAGATCTAGTTACAGTTATGTTTAGCTTCTAAACGCACCGCATTAAAATGCTTGATATCGTTGAGCAAATCCGATTGATTGGCCGTGTCCAGTAGCTCGCGAAGACGTGTCTCCAGACGGCAAGCTACCTCAAACAGGCGCTTTGAGACTACGCTGCGATTCTTGTAGAAGGTCTAAAAATGAAATGAAGAAAGAAAGAGTATGACTAGGGCACAAAAACAAGCTTGGTATTTGGCTGCATCTTTGAACCTTGCTTGGTGTTTGCTTTATTCTACGTTACTGACAATAAATAACATAAGGTCTTTTATGTTGCCTAATTATGGAGATATAGAAGAAAGCATAATAAAGGACAGGGGGAATGGGAGGGCGCCGTGCGACGTTGACAAGCTCGAAGATCGAAGCTGGTAGGTATTCCTAGTACTCTCCTGAGTTTCTCTCCTTGTAGCACCATTCGCGAGACTACCCAGATCTTCAAAGAATGGTTTACCTAGCAACTAGGTGAGTTTCCTGAGAAGTGCCGGTCAATCACTTAGCAGTAGTGGGATGCTTTCTATCTTTTCCTCATCTTCGCAGCTACGGCAGAAGTCATAATGGGGGACCTGCAAACTCTCAGCCATTAGGCCTATGGTGCAGTGCCACGTTCCAACTCCAACCACCATCTTGATCCTGTTTTTGTAAAATCGCAGGAATTCAGATGTTCGCTTTGGATTGTCCGTGGCCAGAGTGCTCGGGAGATGCGGCAACTGGACCCAGTTTTCCATTCTCTTTCCGCCTTAGTTCTTACCTTCCGCTTCTTATATCCACAACCGAAAGGTTAGGCGGCAGCGCTGAACCGTTCCTGGGGTCGCTAAAACCATAAACCGTGTTTGTGAGGAACCTTAGAGATTCCTCGTTGGCCAACCACCATTCTGATCCTGTTTTTGTGAAATCGCAGGAATTCAGATATTCGCTTTGGATTGTACCGTGGCCAAAGTGCTCGGGAGGTGCGGCAACTTGACGCAGTTTCCCATTCTCTTTCCGCCTTAGTTCTTACCTTCCGCTTCTTACATCCACAACCACAAGGTTAGGCGGCAGCGCTGAACCTATCCAGGGGTCGCTAAAACCATAGGCCGTGTCTGTGAGGAACCTTAGAGATTCCTCGTTGGCACAGGTAACGAGTATAGTTTCCTTAATCCATTTAATGCCATCAAACACAGATCGCTGCGTGTCACGATCTTATGGGTTCTTTAATAGCGTCGGTAGACATACAGCACTTAATCTCCAAAAGCTATTGCGAAAACCAGAGAGATCCATTCGATCAACAGCTCAGTTGCTACCCTAAAACCACCGAACTGGGCAAAAGCTTGTAGAATGCACATTACAGACTTGTAATGGATTCTGCGAGAGTATAAATCCTACATTTCAGTCTGTTCAGAAAGAGGACAACCCTCTTTGGTAGGCATTAAATTTCGATAAGGAATTTTCGAGAGGAATTGGACTAGCTTTGCAGCTCGACGGCTAGAAGGGAGCACAATAGATCCATAAGGTCAAGCGGTTCGAATTGTAATACTTGAGTAAAATCTTCTTCAGTAACTTGGTAAGCCCAAGAATTCTTTTGTCAAAACTCACTTGTATGAACTTGGATAGAAGCAGTGGATATTTGGTAACCCGCTGCACGGGTTTCAGCAAAAAGCTGCGTATGCCCAACGGATCGCACAGTTTGATTTGTAGACGCTGCAAACAAAGAAGAAGGCAAACTGTACATATAATATATTTCTTATTATATACATTATATATATTATAACTACCTTAAAGTAAACCTCATGTGAATCATATAGCTTAAGACTCGCTCTTTGGCTGGCTATGTAAAGCACATAGCAATAGAAGACTCCACGCTCCACTAGCTCGCACCAATGCTCGAAAAGTTGCTCCAAATTCTGGCTATGCCGCAGCATCAGTGGCAACACCTCACGTTGATGCACTGCCGCTATTTGGATCACGTTTCCCAATAGTATTTGCTGCTTTCCGACAAGACCAGCAGGTAGTGTTGTCTGCTCCTCAAATATCTTGCCATAGCGCTCGATGCCGTCTCTCAAATCATCCAAATACTGCTGTTCCGTAGTGAGCAGCTCGTGCAGCTCAAAGTGACCACATTGTTCTTCAACGTTTTCCATCGAACTGAGCTCCCGACTAGTCAAGAGTTCCAGCTCCGAGAAAAAAAAGCCGCACAGTTGGTTTGGTTTTTGGTATCGGTGCCAGTATCTCAGCTGGTGCTGTCACTATGGTTAGGCGCTGACTAAGACCCGCACACAGCTGTTTCTGTTCTTTCATGCAATACACTGCTATTCGTGGATAAAGCTTATATCACATTTATAAGGAATATGCCGAAAAAGATCCGGGTACTACTAAAAAAAACATACGATTTAGGCATATCCCTGTTTCTTCCTGTCTCGGAAACAAAAGCAACAGAAACATGCAATTATTTGCTCTTTCAGAATTGTTCACTTAAGTTCGAAAATTTTTCTTTGGAAAAACCTATTTGTAACTCGGTTTGTAGCAAAGCTATCTTCCTCAAAATCGGTTTGTAGGCTCATGCAAATTCAAACTTCAAAATTCCTTAATTTTTTTGGGTATACTGATACCGAGTTACCCGCAAGAAAACTTGACTATTTATAGATAAGGCCACCTAGTGGAGCACTAATAAGTCAGAAAATTTTAAATACTAAAAAAAGTTTTGTCATACAAAATTTGAAAATCTGATGATAGAGCCCCCTTTTTCCCCCTGCCTACAGGGTATCAAATAGTCGGCATGCCTCCACTGCAAGCAGTGTTTGTTTTTCTGGTATTTTTAATCACAGCTTGGATCGTTTTTAGCAACAACTCATGCCACTCTCTATAGCCTAAAATTAGTCAGCCTTTGGATAGGGTACTTGGATGAATTCGATGTGTAATAAGCAATTACTTTAATTTAAAATTAAGCTTTAAACGATTGTCAACGAGACAGCGGCCAGTACAATAGTATGTTAACAAGCTGATTGTTGGCCCTTGTCTTGGCTGGGTAACAGAAAAAAAAAAAAAAATGAAGCTTTTTATGATAATTTATCACCCAGATCTGGCTGGATGCTTGGATAGTTGGACGGTTGGCGCCAACACTTTAACCCTCCGTCGGACACATATTTTTAGCGCTTCGGACGGACACATGATGCCTGACTGGACCCCTAAGTACTTACATACATTTATATGGGAAGTTACCTCATGTTTCGGCTCAATTATATACCAACGAGGTATACTTTCTTAAATAATCACCATTCGGTATCGATTTTGCATATGTGGAGCTACTTGCCTGAGGAAATCAATACTAGGAAAAATTTTTCTGATTAAATTCAATATTTTCGACCGAAAGGTAAGGGTTTCCAATGCATTTTATCATGAAATATAATGCCAGCTCATATATGAACTCTTAGGAACACATAGAAAGCAAGTATAAGCGATTTTAATGGCCTGGGTCTGGCCAGAACCAGGTGTCCGACGTAGGGTTAACAAGCATTACAAATTGGCTTCGTGCAGGCTGCAGGCAGCTGCAGTTTGTGCTGTGTGCACAACGTGGCGTATGCGCAATAAATAAATCAGTTGTAATTAAAAGAGCTAGCTGGGAAGTTGGGCGAAGAGAGTGAAGCAGAGGAAATGGGAGATATGAGGAGAGAAAGGAAGAGAGAGAGCGAGAGAGCTGTCACGCTACTCGATTCGATTTTTTGCTAAGAAATGCTTCCGCAAAAAATAAAAACAAATAAAAATTTGGTGCAAAAAGTTTATTAAAGCGCAAAGAGAAAATAGAGAGTAAATATAAAAGAATAAAATATATAGGTTATTAATTAATACCTATGCAAAAATTTTTCTTTTTTTCAGTTTACAACGAAGCGGCGCCGCGGTTAAAGAACAATGTAGTGCATTTTTTTTCTCATGAATTCCAAACGCTCGCGCCAGACAAAAATTCCGAGAAAAAGCGTCGGAATGAAAATTTTTCACGCGCTGGCAGAAAAGAAATTATGAAAAAAAAAAAACAAAAAATCGCAAATGAGTTTTCAAGCACTACATTTCGGAATTGAAGATTTAAAGATTAAGTCCTATTATGACTTAAGTTTAATCTTTCAATCAATATATGTACTTATGACTATTCTATCCAACTTTAAGTTATAATAAAGTTTCGATTTAGTCCTGCAATAAAGTTTTTGTTAGAAAAATGTATCGCAACTACCTTAGGATAGGAAATGAGAGGTCCTGCAATAAAGTTTTTGTTAGATAAATGTATTCCAACTACCTTAGGATACCAAATGAGAGGATTTTGTAGCATGTGGTTTGAAAAGAATATGAAAAATGTTCTTAGAGTTGTTTTTGTTTCACAAATGCTAGTGCCGAAAGATCGTCCATAAGCCAAAGGATCGTAAAATCAGCACGGTTGGAGCAAACAAACTTACAAGAACCGACTTGTATATTATTGAATATACGGGCGTGCTCCGAAAAACGAATCCGAACATTTTATTCGGATTCGTTTTGAAACCGAATGTTTGCTGCTTCTAATTTCACCAAAAATTCAGTTTTATGTGGTTTGAAAACGAATATTTTGTTGCAAGAGGAATTAAAAGAAATTAGCATGTATTACAAACCATCTTGAATGGAAATTTAAGTAACGTCACGCCAGCTACATAGCCAAGTATCAAAAACAAAAAATTGTTTTTTAATTTATAGCTTGCAAAAGTAAATCATTTCAAAGCATACTAAAAAAATGATTTATACCAAAAGACTTGCCCAATACACAGAAATATGCATATTCGTAATTCAAGTCGAAATCCACTTAGGTATATTATTTTAACGTAAAGCCATGCGTATTTTTACTTGTTTCTTTCAATTGATAAGCTTGATGAGTTTGTTCCTTTTTGTCAAACCAAAATGCAATGGATACCATCCAAGAGCATTAAAATAATGATCAAGTGGTTTATGAGAAAGAGTCTACTTGAAAACTTAAGGAATAATGTAGAACCTTTTAGTTTAGTTTACTTTTAAAACTTTAAACGCGGTTTTTTCGAAACCACTTTTTTTCGAATGGCTTCACGAATAACTTAGTCAATTTTTGATCCAATCGATTTGAAATTTGTACACAATCTTTAGAACCCCATTTTCTAGCATTTGTCAAAATAATAAAAACTTTTTATTTTACAACTAATTTTTCATAACCTTTTTGACGAAAAAAAATTTTTTTTTTCAAATTTATGCCATTTTTTTTGTTAAATTTTTTAAAACTCTTACGTGGTAGGAAAAATTTTATTTATTATTCAGATCAATGACGACGTCAAGAGGCTGCAGCCATGGAGGCCTCTCCGAAAATTAGTCATGTACTCGTAGCTCTCTACAGGCGCCATTTTGTTTTTTATTACTTTGGAAAAATTCTTTTTTGTTTGTAGCTAAAAATATATCGTCACCTATTTCTTTTTTAAGGCCTATACGCAGTTCGAAATATTTCACCCGGAATGACAACACTTCATATAAAAAAAGTCCCATTTGGGATTTTTTTTTTATATGAAGTGTTGTCATTCCGCGCGAAATATTTCGAACTGCGTAGACCCCTTTAAATATAAAAAAAGTTTCTTTAAAAAAAGTCGAAAAACGACCTCACAACCTGTATTAGAACAGTCGAGGCGGTGCCCGACAGTGTAATACCCTAGTCCTTCTTAGAACTTTCCAATTGGAACAGTTTGTTTTTTGGTGCAAAACGATATTCATAGCTGTAAGGTCCGTTAATTTTTACGGATTTTGATGAAAATCGAAAGTTACGTCAAAGAAAGTATATGGGGAAAGCTTCAAGTTGATATGTTGAGGGGTGTGGGCGAAAACACGCTTAATTGATTGCGGAGGTTGGAGGGTCCGCATCGATAAAATTTGGATGTGGATTTGTTCGTTAGAGCCACATAAATCAGCTTAGCAAAAATTGTGATTCTAGGTCACTTGTTATCATAATTACGTAGAGTCAAATATTGACGCAGTTTATTGACAAGGGGAGGTGAAATTTGTACATTTTTGGCTATAACTTTTGCTGTATTTGTCTGATTTTGTTTATTTTTGACACACAGATGCATGTTACCATATCGCATCGCTCTGATTTCAATTTCAAATAAAAATATTAAACGGTCTGTCAAAAAACCGCAAAAATCTAGTGCGGGGGAACGGGGTAAGATATTGATATTATTCAACAAACTTTATTTGCTCAGGAAATATGCGCACCAGCTGGTTAAGCTTCGTATCTCTTGCTATTATGGTCTCCGAAATCTAGTTGTTCATACAGACGGGCGGACGGACGGACGGACGGACATGGCTCAATCGCTTCCCGAGGTTATGATAAGCAATTTGGTATGAAGGACTTGGGGTCTGCCACGCCTCCTTCTGTCCGTTACATACATTGCACAAATCTAGTATACCCTTTGTACCTATAGGTACAGGCAGGGCCGTAGAGAGAAAATCCGGGCCCGGGGGATAAATTTACCGGCCCCTCTATTACACCTTTAGCTTAAATCCAGTCAGTACGACAGTAATTACACCGGGCCCCTGAGAATCCCTCCCTTCCCCCTCCCCTCTCGTCAGGCCTGGGTGCAGGGTATAAAAACCATGCTCCATACAGGTTTTACCCTTTAAACAGTTCTGTTAAGCATAAAGCTAATAGAGTTAAGATGATGTAAAGAGTACACGAACTTTGGCATCTCTATGTGAGCATTTTTATTTTCCCTATTTTGTTTTTTTTTTTTTGTCTTGGGCCCTGTTTTCATTTCACGAAGCACTCGCTCTATCTTTGTGTGGCTGGATGAGCAGTTGGACGCTTTGTAGTATCTGCAATTTCTATATATAGGATTGCTTTTTTTGCAAGCAGTCTTTTATATGTAACTCACAATTTTTGTGCTGCCTTACATATTGTTCTTCTTATACCCCTATCCAAAAGCGTAAGATGAAAGACTCTAAAATGTCTATACCAATACGATCAGAGAGGTACAAAAATCTCGAAGTTTTAAAGTTTAAGAGTTTGAAATTTTGTCAGAAAACGAGAGTTGTGCTCTAATACGTCATTGCATCTCCTTTTTAAAACTTGCCTTTCTTTACAGCAATGATGGGCAGTCTCTCAATTTACATAACTCGCAAGGCTATTGCACAAAAATCTGCCGCAGCGCAGTCGGCTCATGCACGGTTCAAGTGTGGGAAATCTCTCTCTCGTTTTTGCTTGATTGCGGTTCTTGCTCTCTCATGCGATTTTGCTTACTGCGCTGTTTACCCACACAAAGCAATGTTTGTTTGTGTGAGTTTTGCCCACCACTGCTCTACAGCAAAAGTGTCTTAAAAGCGCTCAACCCTTTTCCCCTCGAAACTTTATTGAAAACCATCTATTAGCAAGTCTTTCGTCTATAAGGAGCTGCAACAAGACATTAGTATAGGGTATACAAGAGTAGGCATGTACCATTTTTTATTTGGATGCCTGAACGAAATGGCAGCAAGCACTCAGAAGTTGCCCCCTGGTCAGAATTGCTTGTGGCTTGTAGCGTTTGGCGCCACGGAATACAAAAACAAAAACCCCAAAGGCAAAAAATAATAAAAGAATGACAGAGAGAAAATAGTAGGGAAAAGCATGAGAAAAAAAGTTTATCTCCAGTAGTTTTTATTTTTTTTTTCACTTGTTTTTTTCTTGCTCTTTTTTTTTTGTTTTTTTGTTGTGTGGCAGACTCGTTGCCCGTGGCAAGGATATTAAATTTGCACCACGCACTTGCAGATTTATTCAACACAGCCAGCTACTTTGGATATAGAGTGTAGCAATAGCTTTGGCTCCAAAATGCAATCAGTTTTAGCTTTGGCAATGCTTTGTGCGAAATTGTATTGCATACTCGCTGGCAGCCAAGCCAGGACCAGGAGCAAGACCAGGACGAGATACTCGTAGTTCGTTTAGATACGAACAGCAGCAAATCTGCAGCCCCCTTGTCAACACTTCTGATGCATGACAGCTGCTTAATGGCTCACACACACGCACACAAAGTGGGCGTGTATTGGACGTGGGCGTGGCAGTATACTAAACAAATACTTAAGCTCGATGCAAGATGGGTCGCTTTTAATGGGTAACTTGCTCGCAACTCGAAGCCACTCTGCAGGCCAAATGCCATTTTGCTGCCAGCTTAGTTTAATGTGTTGTTGCCAACGTCTTTATGCAACACTGGCATGGCCTCGGTAACACTTGGTAGCCTCTCTCTCTCTCTCTCTCTCTCTCATGGCCATTGATTGCAGCCAGTAGCGAAAACTCAACTCAAGTGAAATGTCTGCCAAAATTTCTTGAGCGCTTTTGATTGACAGATTGATAGCGATGAAGATTTGAATTTCAGCAGCGGATTCAACTTTTAATCAGGCGGAATGGTGTTCGATAGTTCGATTAGCAGAACGCAGTCGGGCAAAAATGTGAATCTATAGTAGTATCTCAAACTGCTACAAAATAGTGTTCATCTTTTGTTAAAAGCTGATGACTCCAGCTGACCCTTAACCCTATTATCATAATGTGCAAATATCAGACGTTCTCGAAGATACAGACTCTGTGCAATAACCATTACAAACTTAGCGACACCAAGTCCCTGTGGTCTCCTCCAAGCGTATACAACACCCAAATACTCTACTCATACGCTACTATTTCTCGCAGTGCATCAATTCAAACAGCGACACTCCCAAATGATCTTCTTCAATTACGAAACTATTTCCACTCTGATACCGACTGCATTTGCATATCTCAATTTTCAATTTGGAAAATTTGCATAACGCCATGCAAAAAGGGAACCTTTTGTATCTGTTTACAAATACTTTGTAACTCGCGGATAGCTTTCAATTTGCTACGTGAGCTTGCTATTGATTAAAAGTATTTGTGTAAAGGATTTTGGAGCTGTAGCCACTGCTGTCTTAGCTGTCTTTGGCAATTGTTGTTTTTGTAATGATTAAGCATAATTTATGTTAGCCAAGTGGCGGCCATTAGCGCTATGGGGACTGCCCAACCAGCTAAGGTGTCTGCATGTCCATGATAAATGCTCCGCATTAGCGCAAAATGGTAAAAACATTAAAATCCCCCTGCACACGTTGAACTTTGAGCAACGCAGATTGTAGTCTCCATACTCCATAATAATCCTTACAATAACAATACTTTGGAGGTTGGCATAGGGCGAGTGGTATAAATCGATGTATACTACAACGTATATTAAATTGCCGGCAGCAAGTAGATGGAACGGAACGGTAGAGCTCACGTCAGGGGGTATACTCTCACTCTCTCTCCCTCCGTATTCCATGCTTTCATGATTAAGCAACAGTTTTGTTAATTTCGCTGCAGGGATTTAAAATCATCTTTAAATTAGGGTCATGCAAACTCAATAAACCAAAATACGGATATGTATAACACAACAAGCAGCCGCCATTTTGCTGCCTTGGGAAAACGCTCGACGCAAAGCAACAATCTATGTGTGTGTGTGTGTATCTGATAGAGAGCCGGTGTGTGCATGTGTAGCTGGGTGTGTGTACAGCAACAACTCAATTAGCGATACCCACACACTCAAGCCAACTTGGAGCATTTACCACAATTTGGTTTACAAATCACGTATTCCAGTGTCTATTTTTTAACCTGTACTAACCATTGGGTCAAGCATATCCTAAATCTATGCAATGTGAAAGCAGGCGTGGCAGACCACAACTTTCTTGTAGCAAAATCCTTATCATCAAGCTGGAGACAAAAAATTTTACCAAAAGCTGCGCATAGTTGCTCTTGGGTCAAAATTTTACAAATTGAGCAAATTTCTGCGTCCAGCGAAATTTCGTAATTTAGTTAGACAAAGTTCTGTGTCGCCCACTCTGTGATACCAAAAGTAGCTAATGTGTTCACCATCTGTACTTCGCTGCGGAGCCGCTAGATTTTAGTTTCATCGAGTTCCCATCGAAGTCCCATCGAAAGCAGTACCATCGGTATCATCACACATGCTTCAGCGCCTCAAAGCCAAATGGGTAGAATGAGCTCTACTTCTAAATTCCCTTCTGAGATTAGACAATCTGTTGCGACATCGTTGTTCGTCGTGATAGGGTTGCTTAGGTAGGCAAAGTCCTTGAGAATACAAAAGAATACGTTTCCATCGCAATCTGAACGACTGATCGCGGCAGTTCTCAACTTGAAGAGAGCATATATATGCCTTGTCTTTCACTCATCCCTCACTACGCCTACTCTTGAAGACTTTTTGTATAGCCGGTAATATCTCTCAGGGTAAGACGAATGCTGTACTCTTATCACAAACCTTGATAGGTATCCATAAGTTTGAAAAGATTCTTTCCTACCTAGACGGTAGTGCTGGAGAAAACATCGATGTTATATCGATGCATCGATGTATCGATGCTTAAAATATCTATATATCGATGTTGGCCAACAGAGATGTTTCTCCAGCACTACTAAACACCCATTCGTCGATGCATCGATATAACATCGATGTTTTCTCCAGCACTACTAGACGTTGCTGAGGTAGACAAAGTCCTTGAGAATACAAAAAGTATACTTTTCCACCGCAACCTGATCGTCTGAACTTGAAGGTAGCATATGTCTTGTTTTCCACTCATTCACTGCCACACCCACCCTTAAAGATTTTTTCAATAGCCGCTGCGGTAACATCTCTCGGAGTAAGATCAATGCTGCCTACATCAACCGCATACGCAAGCAGCTAGACTTTTGTCATAATATTCTTTCCTATCTTGACGGTGCTCCAACAATACAGTATAATGCGAAATCTCCAGACGTCATAAAATGCTACTTTTAAACAACCAAATGATGTTAGGTACAGATTGAGTATTTGTGGGTCTTTTCCAGAATTTCAGCTTAGCCTCAATATCCGGCCATTGGTGGAATAACTTTAGCCTGCATTTTATAATTAATTATAAAATTGTTACGTACGCTTAAGTTAGGTATAGTTTGCTCTACGCAAATCCAGTCATGATCCAGGTACCCCATAGCAAAAACTCGAAAAAGCCTGGGTCAACGAAGAATGGCTTTCCAAGTATTGGATGTTTTCAGGTATTGGATGCTTTTTATATTTCCTTATTTCCACAACTACAACAGAAGCCAAGGTGGGGAGCATGCCACCCCTTGGTCGGGTCAGCGAAGATTGGCTTTCCAAGTACTAAGTATCTTCTTCCCATTCTTCCTATAGTTGTGGAAACTACAATAGAAGTCAAGATGGGGAGCATGCCAACTCTTGGTCATTAGGGCTATGGTACAGTGTCTTGTGATAACTCCCATCACTTTTCTCGTTTAACCAGACTTTTGGGGAGATATGACAATTTGGGACGCTTTGTCTCATTCTCGTTCTGCCTCTCGTTCTGTTTGTAGTGTCGATAGTGTTTGAGAAGCGGACTAAAGCCATTACCACAAATGTTGCATAAAAATTTGAACAACTTTAAGCAGCGCGTAATAATCCTTTCCATGCTTGCCTTGAGTTGAAGTACACTCGCGCACAAAAGTATGTCGCACTGTATCATTTAACAGTAGTGCGCGAAATTATTGACACTTGTATAAAATGTTGCAAATGCCATTGCCGTTGTTGTAGTTGTTACCGTTGGCAGGAAAAGCATTTCAGTGCCATCATGCAACGACGTCCCAGCCCTCCTTTGTTGCTCACTCACTGATGACGCCGGCGATTATGTAATCTTAATGTTTATGCAGCTTATGCTTCATAAATTCTTCGCGTCTCTTCTTCTTCTTCAGAGTTTTATGCTGTCGCACGCGGTCGTTGCGATGGTTTCCGGTGCGCAAGCAGCAGCAGCAGCGCAGCAGTCGCCATTTTATGCTTTTACATCCGTTCGCTGTGAGTGTGTGTGTGTGTGTGTAGGCATGTGTGTGTGTGGGTGTCAGTGCTGTGCGCCATTTGTTTATTGCCAGTTTCATTGCTTCATTTTGAGCATTTCACTTTGTATGCTTCTTGCAGGCTCTCTCTCTCTTTCGCTCTCCGCTATCTCTCTCCGCTCTTCCGCTCTACCTTGTTTTGTTTTTGTTTCCTGCAGCACGAGACACATTTACACATTTTCATCCTGCCTGGACGTACATCTTCGCCTGATGAAAATATTTTTACGACAAGTTTTTCGCAAAAGATTTGCAACATTCGCAAAAAAGAAACAAAAATAGAAAACAAGCAAAGCAACGGAAGTTGTGCGAATCAGCGCAAAATGAGCAAGATTGTTGGGAGTTAGGAGTAAGACAGGGGAAGTGCAGCTGTAGCTGGTGCTGAAGCGCATGGGGCGTCAGCTGTCATTGGGTTACGTTGAGGCGTGTCGCTGCTTAAATGAAACGCGTTTTTTTTTCGGCTATAAAACGCTTAACATTACTACACAGCCCCAAACAAAACTGACAGACCAACTAAATCCAGCCCCAACCCCAGCACCTGGCTCAAACCTACTACAGTGAACACTGGCTAGAAAATGAAATATGTTTTAGTTAGTGTTAGTGGAAATGGCCATTTTGAACAAAGATATTTCATGAGGTGTCCGCAGCCTGAGAAGCTCTACTTACTCATTAGATATTGACTTAGCTTTGCGAAAGTCTGAGAGAAAATCAGATCATCTGTAAGATCTTTTATTTATATGCTGCTCACCCTCGCCGCTCCTAAATCCAAAAAATTGAATAAACTTTAAAAAAATGATATATTTTTAATAAACTATATTAAAAAAATGTTTCCACTCGAGGAAAAACTGAGTTTTATAAATTTTGTTGATATGTCAGCGATTGGGTAAGTCTAAATGGAAGATCGAGTGTGCGAAAACTGTTTGTCCGAAATTTTACTGTGGTTGACGTGAAAACTCAATTCTAACAATAAAGCGTGAGGTGATTTGAAAGATCTCATACCGCTACAATTCTCCTTAAAACTTTGTAAGGGCTTTATCATACGTCTGTAGCAGCGCCAAATACAGAATTTATTGAATCCCGAGTAGTTCTCATAATTGGATACCTACTGTATACTCACATATCCTGGGCGGAAGTTGTCAAGTTTTATGTTTACAGCGAGCAATGCCAAATGTTGTATTGTAGTTGTTGCTGTAGTTCATTTTCTCCTCTCTCATTCTCAGCTTCTTCTTTCTCCACGGGTCCGCTCATGAATTTTGCATGCGCCAGCAGAATGCAAAATTATAATTAGGCAGCCAAAAAGCAACAACAGCAAATATCAAGTCAATGTGAATGTGGATGAAAACGTGTTGGTGTATATAAATGTGTGTGCGAGCGTGTGTGCGTGTGCGTGGGTGTGGATATGAAATTCCAGGAGATAATGCCTCTGATATGAAGTCCATGCACGTTCGCGCATAAAGTACATTTTATTAGCTTGACTTTCACATTGTTGTTGTTGCCTTTATATTTTCTGTTGTCCTTTGCTTTGCTTTTTTTTTTTTTTTAATAATCCGATATCACAGTTATGTACTATATAAAATATTTATTACTTGCTTCGTGTGTCCAAGCTTATAAATTCCAGATAAAAATAATTTCCGCATACATTACTATATATATTTAAAAACAGTTTTTGTAATTAAACTTCAATATTTATATGCAGGAACCATTTTGTGTGAGCCCGATTTGGTGGCAAGTGTCATCACAAGGAGCTTAAAAGAGTTCATACGAACATATGACCATAGACATGGGCTTTATGGATATATATTTATTCTATCCAATGACATCCTTTTGATTTCATTCCAGTTCGTTTCACTCGCTTCAATTTCTTTCTTTCTTTAACTGTCTCCTCCATGTGTGCGCTGGACGCCCCCTTCTGCGTGATCCTTGAGGGTTCCATTCGATGGTTTGCCTTGTGATGTCTTGCGGGGCTTTTCTTAGCGTATGACCTATCCAGTTCCATTTCCTCTTCGTTATATTTATCTTAATGGGACTTCGTTTTGTTAATGCCCACAGCCTCTCATTTGATATGGTTTCTGGCCATCGTATTTTTAGTATGCGTCTAAGGCAGCGGTTCTCGAAGGCTTGAATTCGCTGCAGAGATCGCGAAGCTGCATTCCAGGTTTCGCACCCGTATAGTAAGACAGATACGACGTTAGAGCTAAAGATTCTTATTTTGGTGCCGCGTGATAGAGATGAGGAGTTCCAGATGTTTCTGAGTTGCCCAAAAGTTTGCTGCGATTTCTTGATCCTATTTTCGATGTCTTCGGCACAGCCGCCAGAGGTCGTGATGATAGATCCTAGGTAGCAAAAATGTTCGACATCCTCTATTGGTGTTGAGTCTAGAAGGAATGGACGAGTGTTGACTGTGTTTATGCGCATGGCCTTGGTTTTAGAGACATTGATTCTAAGTCCCACTTTAGATGCCAGCGTCGATATAGATTCAAGTTTTCGTGCCATGTCATCATATTTGTGCGCTAAAATGCAAATATCGTCAGCGTAGTCCAAGTCGTTTAAGAAGCCGTGAAGACGCCATGTTATACCACTTTGATTTTCATTTAGGACATCATCAAGAACGATGTTGAAAAGTGTTGGGTGGAGTGGACAACCTTGTCGTACTCCAGTGTTTATGCTTATTGGTTCGCTCAATTGTCCTTCGTGCGAAATTCGGCAGTGCGCATTTGTGTAGAGGCTTATTATGAGGCCTTTAATTTTTTCGAGGATTCCTTTGCAGCGTAGTGCAGCCCCGATAGCGTCGTGTAGTAGCGTATCGAACGCTTTGGCAAAATCGATGCAAATTAAATAGAGTGGTGATCGGTATTCCACACTTTGCTCCACAATTCTCCTTAGGCTGTTCACGTGGTCAACGCATGACCGATGTGGTCGGAAGCCTGCTTGTTCTTCTCGAAAAATTGAAGCAGCAAAATGCCTCATGAATTCGCTTATTTATAATATGAGCAATTATCTTGTTTACGCTGCATATAAGTGTGATTCCTCTCCAGAAGCTTTCAATGATGGGTTGTATAAGTTTAGCGCTGATGGTGTGATCGGCCTTCAGTAATTCTGGCGCGACATTGTCAACGCCGGGGGCCTTATTGGATTTAAGTGCTGCTATTTCTATATTTCGGATAGAGATGGGCATTGGGTTTGGACCCTGTCGATTTCTACATGGCTGGCTGTAGTTGCAAACAGGATCGTTGCTTCGCTCAGACTAAGAGAGAAGATGTCTGTTAAAGTTTCCCCAAACTTTTAGTTGTTCGTTTGTTCCGGTGACAAGCGTTTCATTTTATGGATACTATGCTAAAATTTTTCTATGATTAGCCAAGCGGACAGGAAGCACATCGATTTCCTTGAACCTCTGCTAAGTAGTCTCTTCGCGATGCAAGATGGAGGAAAATCTACACTCTACGTCAAACTCGGAAAAACCTTGATGAAGACACGCCATGAGCTGCTTAACAATGCTCGATTGGCATAAAGCGGTTGTGGTAGGGGCGGGAGCTCGTCGAAACGACGAGCACGTCAGTCGCCCGTCAACTTCAAGGATAGATGAAAATATGGCCAAAGTAAAGGCATGCCTGGAGTCTGGCCGGCGCATAAATATTCGTGAGATGGTTGATGAGTTAGGAATTTCGTACGGTTGCATCCAAAAAATTACTGCCGAAGATTTTGTAATGGGAGATGTATGCGCCAAGTTTGTAGCGCACAATGTGTTGAAGTAGTTTCTGGCCAAGCATATGATTGCCGCTGCGGTCGAGATCTGCAAAATCTCAATAGTCGGAACGGGTTTCATTTTCGGTGCTTTCATTCGATACAATAAATGAAAACTTTTGATTATTTTTTTTTTTTTTGCTTATAATTCGCATCTAGTTGCAGCCGGCGTGAATAAAATTAAGAACAAATATAAAAAAGTCAACAGATATTGGGTGGTTATCGATAACATCAACATCATGCAACTGTAGCTTTAAATCAGAGGCTAGCCAAAAATTATTTTAGGATCAAATACTGTGGGGCAAATGATGCAATTATGGCACAAATTTATGCATCCTCTGCTTAAAATCAAAAAAATTTGTTTTTTCAAAATCTGTTGCCTAGTAAATGCTGAGAATATTTTAAGCACTGGAAACTAGTGAAATTATTTCTACCATAACTTTTTGTTTACCTTCATTATTCGCAGCTGCACAGTTTTGTGGCGCTTTTAAGTGAAATTTCACTAATGGCTTTCCAGCATATATTGCAACACAAAAGCTTTCAATTAAATTATTTATATTATATTCATTTACATTGATGTGCTTTTGATTCAATAAAATAGCATTGCTTCAATTAATTGAAGAAGATAATTAAGATGGAATTAAAGATGGAATTAAGGCACAACATCAATAATAATTAAATCAAAAACATGAAAACATAATATTTAATATTGTATCAAATGCAATCTATTAGAAGGCTTATCCAAATAAATGTATTATATAAGCCACAATGCAATTGTATATAGTATATGCTATGCTACATCTAAATCATAATTATGCATATTATGAATTTATGCCACTCCCAGAACTATCTAATGCTAATTTTATCAAAATGGCAATCCAAAAGGGAAGCGGCGTTTCAATTACAAATTGCAAGTTACAAGCAAAAACAAATGAAGGCGCATGCCAGCCACATTTGATTGTCCACAATGCCACGTTCCCAGAGTTCAGCACTTCCCCAGTTCCCCGGTTCCATTTCCAGTCCCATTTACCAGCCCCACACCAAAGCCCATTAGAAAAATGAGGCGCCGTGCCGCAAGAGACAACCTCAACTCGAACATCACCAACGTCATCGTAGTCGTTGTCATCATCGCTGGAGCGGCATTTGCAGTGTTTGGAATTTTTTGTTGCGTGCTTTTGGGCACATAATTAGATAAGCAGCGTGTGCACGTAGCCAGCCTACTGCGCACAGTGGTGCGGATAGTATTTTTTTGTTTTTTTTTTTTTTTGACATAATAAATAGCAAGTGTGGCAGCACTCCAACGTTTGGTTTCAAGTGGTTTTTATACCCTGTTGCTTGGGCCAAAAACATTAAGAACGACAAAAGCTGGCATTTAGGTTTTTTCACGTTAAAAAATTTCCCAGAGACTTTTTGCGTTTAATTTCCCATCCAGGAGTGCATTTTTTTTCAAATCAGTAGGAAAATTCGGGCCTTATGGTCTAGTTTTTCACTGACATTCAGGAATTTTCACGTTACAAAATTTCCCAGAGACTTTTTGCGTTTAATTTCCCATCCGGGAGTGCATTTTTTTTTGCAAATCAGTAGGAAAATTCGGATCTTATGGTCTAGTCTTTCACTGGCATTCTGGAATTTTCACGTCACAAAATTTCCCAAAGACTTTTTGCGTTTAATTTCCCAGCCGGGAGTGCATTTTTTTAGCAAATCAATTGGAAATTACGGGTCTTATGGTTATCATTGACATTCAGAGTTTTTCACTTTACAAAATTCCTCAGACACTTTTTTCGTTTAATTTCCCATTCGTGAATGCATTATTTTTTTAAATCGGTAGGGAACTTCGGATCTTATGATCTAGTTTATCACCGACATTCAGTGTTTTTAACATTAAGAAATTCCCTTCTTCACTGACATTCAAGAATTTTCACGTTACAAAATTCCCCAGAGACTTTTTTTCGTTTACCTTGCCATCCGTCGCATTTTTTTTTTTCAAATCAGTAGGGAAATTCTGGTCTTATGGTCAAGTTTTTCACTGAAATTCAGAAATTTTCACGTTACAAAATTTCCCAGAGACTTTTTTTCGTTTAATTTCCCATTCGTAAGTGCATTTTCTTTCAAATCGGTAGGGAACTTTGGATCTTATGGTCCCCCTACTATCGACTATCGACCAGAATTACAACGTTCCTTGGACTTTCGTCCACGGTATCAATAAGTCTAGCAACTTGCCAGATTGTATAAATCTCGGCTTGAAAAACGCTACACCAGTCGGGAAGACGGAAAGAGAGCTTCGTCGAAAGCTCTTCAGAGAAGATGCCTGCTCCTGTGCCCTCATCCATCTTCGAACCATCGGTATATATTGTCAGCTCGTTCCCTTTTCAAGGGGTTTTTTGCTTCCTCTCCGGGAAAACTGCGACACAATTGTCGTTCCATTTCTGAACCGTGGAACAGTAATCACTTATAAGTAACTCTGTAATTCAACATTTATAAAATGGTCAATATTTTAAACGCTATGAAATCGGATGAACTCTGTGAAAATTGGGCAAAGTTCAGAGAAGGTATGTTAATAGCATGGATGTTTCATCTGCAACTACTACACAGTCGAATGCCCTAAACCCACTTTCCACCCCAAAAATACTCAAATCAGCTAACTAAAAAATTACTCTTCTGAATCTTAAGCTCGATGAGATCTGGTTATTCCTGCGTACAAAAATTTACTTACTGAAACCGATATGCGACCCACTGTCAACTGCGTGCACTCTATCCTGGACTGTCCCAGACTGTCTCTGTTTGGAAACGCGCAAAAAAATGTCACAACAAGCTGTTGACAGATGGCGCGTCATAAAAGCGGCGTTACAACAATGTCTAAGGTTAGGCACGGACCCGTCAACCTGTGCGTGATTGGGCGAGTGTGTGTGTGTATGTGTATGTACTTCTTCTGAGGGTCGCCAAAGGTCCACAAGGACGACACAACATACAATTATACGCAATCAACATAAATCATTCAAATTGCCACACACAACAAAAAAAAAGTGAAAAAAAGAGGAATATTACACAGAAAAAACGTAATATATACTTTGATCATGGTGGTACTAGTGGGGAGTGGGATAAGTAGCAAAAGTCCTGCCTTCTGGGCGCGGAACTGATGGTAGGTCACGGGTGGCGCCCAACTAATTTGCAATTGAAATGCCTTTGCTGAAGCTACCTTTTGGTCACGACAAATCTTTCATGTCGTGTGTCACGCAGCGCCATCTGAATGCCAATGCAGATGAGCATCTAGATCCTATCTGGCCGAGACTTGGCATAAGAATGAGTCTGGTTTGTGAGATTGGGTAGATTGTTGGGTTGCTATGCCATACACGTTACGCATACGCCAGGTGGTAGGCTGCAATTAACTATATGTATACATGCTTGCGTGTTGGACCCCAAGTTACCATCGTACCCTAACCAATACTTATGCGCTTTGCACTGAAATCAGTAGGTTTTCCTGTTGCGTTATATACCTAGATAGTTTTCATGCCGAAAATCGTTTTTGTTATACTTCTTGGTAATGAGATAGGTTTAGTTGATATCTTTAGTTTAGTATGGGTTCAATTGACTTGCTAAGTTGGAAGTCTGTCATCCTATTCGAATTGCCTGTTTCTAGAAGACCAAAAGAGCCAGGAGCAAGATATTTCGTCACAATTATATCATATCTTGACAAGACCAAAAAAATCAGATTAATTTGTCAGTCTTTCCGTCAGTCTATAAGTATTCACGACTTTCTTGAAGACCACAAGACTTAATACATGGTGATACGTGACTATCACGTAACTGACCCGTGGCTATCACGCGACTCTCACGTGGCTGTCAAGTGGCTATCACGTGACTATCACATGATTATCACGTGACTTACACGTCTATCACATGACAATCCCGTGACTTTCACATGAGTATCACGTGACTATCACGTGACTGTCACGTGGCTATCATATGGCTATCACATGACCATCACGTGGCTGCCACGTGACCATCAGTCTTTCCGTCAGTCTAAAAATATTGATGTCTTTCTTGAAGACCACAAGACCTAATACATGGCTATCACGGGACTATCACGTGACTTACATGAGGCTATCACGCGACTCTCACGTGGCTGTCAAGTGGCTACCACGTGACTATCACATGATTATCACGTGACTTACACGTCTATCACAGGACTATCTCGTGATTCTCACGTCTATCACATGACTTTCACGTGAGTATCACGTGACTATCACGTGACTATCACGTGACTGTCACGTGGCTATCATATGGCTATCAAATGACCATCACGTGTCTATCACGTGACCATCTGACCTCGTGATAATCGCATGGCTATCACGTGATCACGTGACTACTCATGACTACCAAGTGACTTCACGTAGCCATCACTTGAGTATCACGTAGCTTGGCTGTTTTCTCTTACATTTGAATTGTTTTTTTCTTATTTGCTTGAGAACTAGAGTCCTACCGTTTTGGTCTACGACTCAATAAGCAAATTTTGTTATGATTATTACTTAATATTCTTGATTCACTCTAATAATTGGATCGAACCCTGATAGCAGCTTACCTAGAAAAGCAAATGAAATAATTTTCAACCACTGCCAGGACTGCCATCAAAGTTTTATTTTTACTTATTGCTTATTTTTATTTTTTTAGGTCAGGCTTTTTAAGACAACAGTGCTTAAGGAATAAACATGCTGGGAATACTTGTGTGGTCCCTAGGGTCCAGGGAATATTGAACACTGCTCCATAAACTGTACAAATGACAAAGTTGTTGTTACTATTGCCACAATGACAATGCCAGCTTTCAGTTTGTAACTTCCCATTTTATTTATAACAGAAGTTGGGAGTGCAACCCGTAAATCACGTACACAGACTCCCCCCACATATATGCGTGCATGGTGAAGTGAAAGCCCCCAAAGCAATTAAACTGCAGTGATCCGGAGACCATATGGCAGGCACTAAGGGACTAGCACTGTCTCCACTGCGATGTGAGCAATTTCATGCGGAAATTAATTGGCGGTCGTACATGGTAAAAATAAATCATACCAAAACAGAATCAAGCCAGAACTAAGACACACTGCCAACTCTACCCAATGCTATTGCTGTCAATTCCTCAATTTAATGATGACTATTTTAGTGCCGGCTGTTTTCGAAACGACAAGTTGAGCCTTGTTGGCGTCAAGGGGGCAGGGAACACACATAGGGATGTTGGTTTCGCCAACAAAAAAAAAAAAGAGGCTTAAAAAAGCAGAGCAGGCATAATTAAGATATCGTTACGCAACGTTTTTGCAGAATGAGAAACCGATTCAGGCATCAATGATTGACGTGAAAAATCTATGCTGTGGTGTGCACGTGAAATGTAATAACAACGTGCAAAAAACTCACGCACGCGTTTCGTGATTTAAATTGATTTTTTTGCACATTCACGCTAGAATTTAAAATGCTTGTTTTTCGTCGTCATCGTCAACATGCTCAATTAAGTTGTGAATGCTTTTCTGTTCTAGCCAGAATCGAAATTTTATTAACTATTCGTGTTTCGTGATTAAGCCAAGTTCATCGCTGAACTCAAGTAGTACGGCTTTGTGAAGCAGCATAAGGCGCTACAAATATTTGTCCACTCATCGCACGGACGAGCATTTGACATGCATAATTAAAATTGCAGCATAATGAGGCAACGTCGTGCTGAAAAGGTTTATTCCGATTTTGTTGTTGTTGCTGTGTAAGCACTTCCATATGAGAAATCGGGGGCATGCCAGCAACAGGAGCAGCAGCTTTGGGGCTATCAGCATGGTTCGCGCTGAAGCGGCAAATGCGTTAAATCATCATGAAATATTTGACAGAGCTGTCGTTGCCATGAAAGCCACTTACGGTTGAATGCACACACACACACACACACACACACGCGCGCGCACACATATGTCTCCATTTTATCCTAGTTAGAGTATACCTACCCCATGGAGTGCAGTGCTCCAAGCACCAAGAGCAAGCCAAGCGTAAGATATTGGCAACCACAAAGCAAGCATTTAAGGCCCCTCTTTATTTCTCAAAAAAAGAAAAAACCACCCTCGTCCGCTCTACGCCTCTGACTTTGACTTTGTTGGTCACTGTAAGTGGCGTAGTCAAAAAAAAAATTTCTTGGTTTTGACTTGGTACACAAATATTCTTTTCTATGTTGTGTTTAAAATTGAAGCTATGGGGTTCGCAACCCTAAGATCCTGCTTGTGCATACGCCCCTGGTGCTATAGTGACACTGTGGAAGAGCACTTCATAAAATCTTGCCATTTATTACATTGGCATTTTATTTGCCAATATGGGACGTCTGTCAGACTGTACCCCAAGGTTATCCATGCAAACTGCAGCTGTCTTTATCTACCTTATGCCAGCTCCTCTCCCCAACCAACTCTCTCTCTCTCTCTCTCTCCCTCTGTGTCTCTGTATGTGTGCAATATTGACATGCTTGGTCGTCTGTGTGATTGACTTTTAAATGGCAGCGCGGTTTCCTGATGTTTTCATCTGTCTCAGAGGTCACACACACACACTTACTACAGGAGTAAGTTCAACGACTGACACAAATATTTGCCATAAACATTCACTTTTTGTTGTTGTTGCTGCTGTTGTTATTGCATTGGTGTCACTGGCGGTTCAAAAGTTTTCTTGAACAAAAGCAAAAAAAAAGGAAGCTGAAATTTGCAGCCACAGCAGACAAACCACAGCGTGTCAGAGAGCCAAACCCACCCATTGCATTCCATATACACAGAGACAAACCCAGTAGTAAACCAAACCCGTACACAAGCTCATACCCCCAAGCCTCAAGGCTTGCCCCCGCAACATAAACAATTTATGCACAACGAGCTCTATCAATGGCACTTGTGGACCTGTACCCGGAACCGTAGCAGCAGCCAAAGCACAACCAAGCTAGTATCATAGAGCGCTGTGCAAAGGGCTGTTGGGCGAGGCGTGTCCGGTTACAGGGAAGCGGTCAACATTGCAGCTGACCAACTTTAGATTTTACTTGTTAGTTTAGTGTAAACAAAAAGAACGCCAGCCACATGAACCAGCAGACCACTCTTTCAAATTGCGCAGAGTTTTAAAAGAGCCGCATAGCCAAATACCAAAAATCCGAGAAAATAGCGAAAACAACCGTGTTAGTTATGGACCATGTCTTACAAATCTTGTCAAACAAATAAAATATCCATTAGAACTACTTGTTTAGATAACACAGAGTACAAGATGTTATTGAAACATTCTCGATAGCAGAGTTGTAGAGACAGTCGATTCGGATACTGATATAATCAGTGTCCATACTTCGTTATTGATTACGTTTATAAAATATGGACTAACCTTTTATTTTTTTGTTCTAATTTCTTTCAGTAGCTTATTCCAGCCACCTTAAACGGGGTACATTTCAACATTGTGTAGGACTAGAAGCATCGTTCCTGCCCAACCTCAACCCTGTATTGGCTTTGTCGAGCTGTCCTACTTTCTGTTCCGATGTATAAGCTGGGGATTCCTTTTTTTTCCATTTCCGCTTAATTTTTTATCTATCTTCTTTCCATATATGTAAGCTTACTCCAAGTTTAAAAATTTTCTGCTAGAGTGATCAAGAAAAAAATAAAATTCCTTCGAGGCTTTAAAGTTTTAAGGGGTCTACGTAGTTCGAAATATTTCGCGTGGAATGACAAAACATCATATAAAACAAAAAATCCCACATGGGATATTCCAAATGGGATTTTTTTTTATATGGAGTTTTGTCATTCCGCGCGAAATATTTCGAACTGCGTATAGGCCTTTAAACATAAAAAATGTATTGATCTAGCAGAACGAGCCACCCAAAAAAAAAAGTAATCGTTTTCGTTCACTTGTTGTAGAGCTTTCGAATCTCAGCTCGTTATTGTCGCTCCAATATTGATACTTTCTTCAAATCTCAATTCATGCTCTTGTAGCTGTGTACCATACTTCATAGCATCTTATCCTAATACACTCTAAGCAAGTTTATAAAAATAGTGAGTCAAACGATTTGTTTGAATATTATTGGTCAAGTTTAATGCCAGAGTGAGTGTATTACTTATATGTACACTATGTGTGTGTGTGTGGGCGAAACTCTGTAACAAGGACTACATCGATAAGCGCAAGGTCTGGTGGACGGCTGACAACGGACCCGGGATCCGCTTTGAATCTGGCTCTTATGTGCCTGAAGAAGTCAGCTCACACACAAAAAGATACAGATGACAACTCACACAGACGCGCAGCAACGCCAATGGCAAATATTTAACTCACACACACAGTCAAGCCAATATGGATGTGTGTGTGTGTGTGGGAGTATATGGGTGGATGTACGAGAGCAGTTCGATAGGTTCGCGACAGATTAAAAAATGATGTTCTTCAGAGATTTTTTCTACTCAACGCAGATACCTGCTCTGAGCAGATTCTGCTAGGCCCCCTCGTTATTCTCTTTAAGGCAAGCTTTATAAAAAGTAGAGGCACTGTGATGTGAATCGAACTGCATAATTGGTTTCAAAAATCGCTGGGGGCAGTTTTCAGTACCTTATCCAGCTAGACCCTTGGAGAGAGTAGAGTTCAACAGTGAAGCAATCGTTTTGAGGATCTTGAGAAAACCTTTTATTTCAAAACTAGAAAAAATTCCGAAAAAATTTAAAAATTAAACTGCCCTCGTTTATATATATATATGTATATATTATATATATATGTATTTGTTGGCATACACAAAAGCAAAGTGAACCAAAATACAAACACACTCAAAAGTGAAAATGGAAAAAGTTTCAATGGTTTTATCATGTTTACTTTTATTTGTGTCACTGAGTGGTTGTATAAGCGCCGGCTCGACAGGCGACAAACAGAGAAAATGAGAGAAGCAGTGGGTGTGGCAAAGCGGGCTGCTGGCGACATTACATATGAAAACGTATGTTCAGCACACTCAAGGGAGATCGCTTGCTGCTCCAGTCAGTTCGAGTTCTAGCTTCAGTTCCAGCTACAGCTACAGCTACCATGCTGCTGCTGCTTCAATGTGCTCGACAAGTGACAGCTCAGGATTTTCGATAAGGACAAAGCAGTAGCACACAAAGGGCACAATGCCAATATATTCAAGCTCGTTGCACTTCAAGACAACAAGACTACGCGAAGAGCGATAGAGATACAAAGAGAACGAGTGCAGAAGAGTGAGCAGGATGCAGGCGTAAGAGTCTAAGCCAAGGGGAGCTGAAAAAGTCAACTGACGTCAGAGTCCATTCAAGTAACATTCCTGTGTAACGCTTTTAATGTCATTCAGTGCGTCATCTGCAAGTGCGAATTGTCACGTGTACGTGTGGTTGTGTGTGTGTGTGTGTGAATAGCTGCATGCCAAATTTACTTAATAAGCTCTTAAAGGCAAAAGATTGAGTCACATGCCTTGGCTGGCCTCTTTCTGTAAGCTTCTCACATGCCCTCATTTTAGCTTTAACCAGAGACATTGAATCGCTTGCACAATAACAAAATCAACGAAAATGGGTTTCACCTGCTCCCTAGGCACACCACACAACACCCTACCCACACCAGCCACACTATAACCACCCAACGTGCACTCACACTTGTTAACCCTTTTTATTGGCCAGGCCACATTAAGCCATATACTTGGCTTTAAGTTCCTTGTCTGAATGTAGCTTCTCTGCATGTTCTTGTGTGTGTCTGTGTGTGTGTGCATACAAGAGTGTATGAGTGTGTGTGAGTACATGTGAGTGTGTGAAGTTTCCAACTTGGCTTGGTTGTCCGATTTGCCTGTGTCAAGTGACAAGTGTCCAAAGTGTGCAAAGCGACAAGTTTCTCAAATCACAGGCAAAGTACAGTGGGTAAAATGCGCGAAAACTGCGGTAAATAAATTATGCCTTAGCGTGCGGACAAAAATGAATGGCCGAAAGACCTTGTTCTACAGCGCTTCCAACAAGCCCTTGATGTCCTTAGCTTAATCTAAACGATCTTAATTTTTCGCTACAGTTTCAGTTGGGTGACATTCCATTTTCAAGTAAGTTTTCTTTCACCTTTTTGAATAGAGGGTCACACTTAATTAAAAAATTTGTATGTATCTTTTTAATTGTTGGTCAAAAATACTTTTTAAAAATTTAAAAGGTTTGGTTAGGTTGATGAGGCTACTCAAACAATAATTGAGATAACCCGGAAAGGAGAAAAAAAATATGGAAAAAGGGGTGAATGAGAGAAAGGGTAGAGGAGGGTCAAAAACTGGTGGGTCACTTGCAAAAACCATTTTGAGGATTCAACAGAAGTGAGTAATTGAGATCACCCTGAGGTCATGAGGTCTATTGTGTTGCCTAATTGTGGAAAGGAGAAAAGAAATATGGAAAAAAGGGTGAATGGGAGAAAGGGTAGAGTAGGGTCAAAAACTGGTGGGCATTCCTAGTCACCTGTAAAACCATTTTGAGGATTCAACAAAAGCGAGCAATTGAGATCACCCGAAGGTCATGAGGTTTAATGTGTTGCCTCATTGTGGAAAGGAGAAAAGAAATATGGAAAAAAGGGTGAATCGGAGAAAGGGTAGAGTAGGGTCAAAAACTGGTGGGCATTCCTAGTCACCTGTAAAACCATTTTGAGGATTCAACAGAAGTGAGTAATTGAGATCACCCTGAGGTCATGAGGTCTATTGTGTTGCCTAATTGTGGAAAGGAGAAAAGAAATGTGGAAAAAGGGGTGAATGGGAGAAAGGGTAGAGGAGGGGCAAAAACTGGTGAGCATTCCTAGTCACCTGCAAAACCATTTTGAGGATTCAACAAAAGTGGCCAGATCCGCTTTTGGCACGTTTGCCAGGCTGTCCAGGTCTTCAAAGAATGGTTTACCCAGAAACCGGGCTCGTCTTCCAAGAAGCGTCGGATAATGCCATATCAGGCGTTGGATGCTTTCTGTCTTTTCTTCATCTACGCAGCTGCGGTAGAAGTCGCAATGGGGTACGTGCATCCTTTCAGCCATTAGGCCTATGCTGCAGTGCCAAGTAACAACTCCTACCAGATGTTCGCTTTGGATTGTACTATGGCACGAGTGCTCGGGAGATGTGACCACCGGACGCAGCGTCGCATGCTATTTCTGCCTGATTTGCAATATAATGTCCTGCAAGGATCTTTTTATATGTCGGCAACTAACTGACTTAAAATTCAATTACACTGTTTACTTTTTGACATGTAAATTTGTTGTCTGTACCACTGTGCGATCACCCGCATTGCTTGGGCACTAATTAATGAAAATATAAAACGTACAAAAGTGGTCAAAGATTAAAGGGAGGGATGTGAAGACAGAGCAGCGCAGAAGATAAGACGCAACATAAAGTGGGGGACACTTATGTATGAGTCCCAGCCAAGTGTTGCGCAACTTTTATTCAGAGCTCTTTATATGTACATATATACACTGTACGCTTAGGGTCAATTGTTTTATAGATTAGTGCAATGAATGTAATTGGCAAAAGAGGGCGTGACAGACCAAAAGTTTTTTTGTTTTACCTTGTCCGCCTGTTGATTTGTCCATATAAATTTCTATATCTCGAAAACTATTCGAAGGCTTAGCAAATCCGGTTTGTACTTAAGCATCTTCCGCTGTTGAAGATTTTCGCGTTTTTTACTCAAATGAATATATCATAGACTCATAGATAACAAAACTTGATTTTTGAAAAATAAGCTTCTGTCGTTTATTGTGGCTCTCTTAAGATGTTTCTTATTTTCAGCACTACTTCTGAGTCCAAGACCCTATATCCCAAAAAATTATTACAAAAATACGAAGAACCCAATTTGGGACGAACAAAATTCCTATCCATACACAATTTGTGGTAATTTGTTTTGGCAAAAATGTCAGAAGGGTATTCAACAGTCGACTAACTTTAATTTTCTTTTACTCTCTATTTTTTTATTTTATTTTTCTTCTGCTTTTCTCGTAGTTGAAAATTTTTCTTGATTGAACTGTTGCTGTGTTTGTTGTTTTTTTTTTTTTGTGTTGTTTTCTTGTTATTGTTGTTTTGATCAGAGATAAGGCGCTCAGACTGACAATGTTGTTGCTGCTGTTGTTGTTGTTGTTTTTCCTGGAGTGTCCTTTGTTTGCATCTCTCTGGGCAAATGAGAAGAGTGTTGAGATGTTAATGAAAGAACATAGTAATGGCCTGCATAGCGCACTATGGGCAGGGTAGCTCTTAAGAACAAAGTAATTAGTTTACATTTCTTAGCCGAATACGTAATCTCCTGCCTTTGGATAAGGTGGGCAAACAATCAGCCGTTCTATCGGCTTTACGTATGAGAGAGGCAAATAAATGAAAAAAACTTGACTTCGGTCATGCCATGATTCTCAAGGGAAACCCCCTAGTTCCCAAGAGTACGGACTATTGCTCTCCGCAGGAACACTTTGCAACTAGCTTCAAAACCCATTTCCCAACCAGGGATGAGTGGAGTTTAGGAGTACCAGGCCCAGCGGGCTCTTTAAAGATTTTCACGGACGGTTCCAAGCTGGACGACCGTGTGGGTGGTGGCGTCTACATTGAGGAATCTAATGTCAGAAAAGCTTTCCGACTCCCGGATCACTGCAGTGTCTTTCATGCAGAGGTCATTGCGATCCAGGAGGCTCTGACAACAATAAAAAACTTACGAGTACGAAATGAGAACATATGTCGTACATCTACTCGGACAGCCAGGCGGCTATAAGGTCTCTCGCTTCGTTGACATCGTGCATGAAGTCAGTGAACAACTGCCGCTTGTCTCTGAAAGAGATGGCTGAGCAGTTTTTAATCAACCTCATATGGGTCCCAGGACATAGGGATATCGAAGGCAACTGTATTGCGGATGAGCTGGCACTTCCTTGATGACTTGTCTCAGCTCTCGGAGCAGAGTCCAAAATGCCTCTTATGGTTCTTTCAGGCCGCCGGATGGCTGTGACTAATCTCATAGTGGAGACCTCGGGAGTGGGGAAAAGTGGTGAACGGTCCACCGTAGCGGTATCACAACGGGCCAATTCTTGACCTACGTGAGTTGGGAGTATGAGTCCCAACTGCATCCATAACCTAACCTAGCCTAACCTAGCCGAATTTGCAGACATCAGAGAAAACTAAATTCACGCCAAAAGGAAGCTGAAATTATTTGAAACTTTCGTTGCTTATAACTCACAACCGCTTAAAACAATGCTGATGAAAATAATGTTTTTTTGTATTATAGCATACATTAATAAACCTAGCCATTACCTTTAGGATTTGAAATCATTTATAAAAGTCATATAAATTGTTATAAAGCATATATGAAAACTTAGTTTTAAATCATTTATATCAATTAATTTTTTACTATACTATCTTTTGTTTATTATACTATCTTTCGAAATGACACCTCTGTCTGTGCAGCCCACTGTAAGAGCTTAAAATCTTCTGAACAATAGTTATGTCCTTAAAGGTCAGACCAGGACCAATCGATGATACAGCTGGGCAGTGAAAATTTCAAATGAAAAAATAACTTTGAGCCATCAAAGGTAAAAAGAACTTTGTCATTCTTTAGTTTTGAGCCGATTTTTTTCTGCTCTTTGGTCCTTTGGCTCTGCCCCACTAAGTCTCTTTGTGATATTGCAATGGTGTGCTATGCTTTTTTTTATACCATAAGCGGATTTTTATATTTGAATGAGACCCAGCCAACAAGTTGCGCCGCTAACAAGCTGCTTTTTTACTTAACTTTTGTAGACTGGCATTTGTTTGTTGGTTTGATACCCTTCAACTGGACAGTATGGTAAATATAAGCAAATATGTAAAAGAACGATTAAATGAATGTGCATTTAATGTAAGTCAGTTTTAAGTACAACATGTAAAAATTTTTTTATTTCGCTTATGAATCAACTTTACTCGATACCCGATACAGCATCATTAAAAAATGTTAATTTTTTTTCATATCTCTATGACCTTTTTTTAATTTGATGTGACGTTACATAGTCTATAGCCAGCTGACAATCAAAGCGCTTTCAACGCTACCTCATTTGTCAAATTACCATAAGCGGCTTAGAAGTTAGCAGGGAACAGACGAACATACATATATCCAAATCGAACCCACAACCCCTCTTCGCTTATGAAATAGTATCGGCCTATTTTTTTATTTTAAACAAAAGTCAACAATCTACATATATATTTTTGAAATACGTAGTTTAGTTCTTTGTTCAACACCCATCAATAAAAAAAATTTTATTTTTTCATGACTTAATGTTCTTTAGAGGGTACCATATTTTATTTGATGACATTCCATAGCCTATAGCCAGCTGAAGATCATAACTCTGCTTGCATATGAAATAGTATCAGTCCGATATTTTACTTTGAACAACATTATTTTTGAAATTGAAAAAAAAATTAATTTCCATGATCCTATGTCCTTAAAAGAGCGCCATATTTAGTTTGATGTAACGTTCCATAGTCTATAGCCAGCTGACAATCAAAGCGCTTTCAACGCTACCTCATTTGTGAAATTACCATAATCGGATTAGAAGTTAGGAGGGAACAGACGAACATACACATGTACAAATCAAACCCAAAACACTAGTTCGCACAAAGCATGTATATTCCATTTTATAGAATTTCAGTTTATTGTGCAGTTAAGAGTATTATATATGAGTCTGTAAATCGTTTCGATTTTTGTTTTTTGCTGCAGGGTACTCGGACTTTTCGCTTCTAATTTATAGGTACACGTTGCATTCAATTGCATAAAATTTTAAACGCAATGCGAAATTCTGGCGAAACATTTCAATCAACGGGTGTACCATTGCATTTATGCAGTCAAGGAATAAACCACACAGACACACAGGCTCAGGAGCTGGCAGATTTTCAGGCCAATCACTTGCCGTGCACTTGCCCTGCTTGCAATACGTCGTCTTTGGTTTTACTTAGCATTGCTTGCAACTTGAGGCGTACTGACTTTTGGTCAATACAACATGGCAAATCTGTGGGGTGGGAGGTGAGACCTGCTTTATGCCAGCCCCAAACACGTGTGTGCATATCCGTTTCCGATGCCAATAGCAACTAAAGCCGTTTAGTTTTAGACATGCTCTCCATTTCATTTCATTTCCGCTCTATTCAATGGTTTAGTATAACTAAGACTGTACACATTACGCTACATTGCAGCACGTATCCCTGTGCGCCTTTGTTTGGCTCATATGTCGCCTTTAATTGCTAATGACTTAGGTTCTTCAATTTTTCAACACTTTCCCACAACTCTCTCTCTCTCACTCTCCTGCTGTGGCTCTCTCTCTGGTTTAATTAATTTGGCGTCGTTCATTTTCACCATTTGCAGCACATTGTTTAGACTTAGGCCTTGGTAAGCAATTTGAACATGGAAAATCAGAGACGAAGTCAAACAATTTGTGTAAAATTTAAGCTGCCATTTCCATTGCCTACTTTTGGGCACGGCATTCAGCGCGCCATCGTTAGCAACGAGTTTTCCGCATTTTCCAGCTGCTTGAGCGTGTTCTCTGCCACACACAAACACACAGTTGTAAAGCAAAAAAAAAAAAATATTTTAAAAATGCAAGAAAATTATTGCGCATACGTCATGTAGGTTAGGTAGCCAGCCCACCGTAATGCATAACGCGACAATTACCGGAACGCCGTGCATTTCGTGGGGCTCCTGCAGTTCATGTTGCATACTTTTGCGAACCAATGCATTTTCAGGTTATGTTTTTTTCACTTTTTGTATAACCCCCGCATGCCACTTCTCAAACCGCTCTACTTTAAGTGGCAGCCAATTTTGCTTGGCTAATTTCCGCATTTCTATTTGTGTGTGTGTGTGTGCATGTGTGTGTGTGTGTGTGGGGGGTGGTGTTGCCAGACCGTTGATGCACAGCATTAGGCACGGAATTTTCCAAGTGCACGACGCAGAAAAGAACTCAAGCCGTTTTATTTTTTTATTTTGGTTTTTTTTTTTTAATGCATTTTAATTTTTTTTCGCATACGCTATACTTCAAATGTAAGCGGCTTATTAAATAAATATGTTTTACAGTCGCAGTGCAGCGAAGCCAGACGGTATACCCTTTTTTCCCGAGTACCAATTTGAGACAACTGTAGAGCTAACGCCAATGATTTATTCAAACAGCAGGTAACGACAAAAAAAAAATTTAGTCAAAGTTTTGAACTACCTCTATACCAATTGGTTATACATATTGCACTAGTTTACACGAAAAACTAACGATCTGCACTGACGGATCGAAGGCGGAAGAAGGTACAGAAGCGGTCGTGTTCTCTCAAGAGCTTTCGACGAAGGACTTGTTCCGTCTTCCCAACTGGTGAAGCTTATTCCAGGACGATATACATATAAGCAGCTTGGCAAACAGCAAGACTTGTAGATGCCTTTGAACGAAATTCCAAGTCTGCTATCAAGGATCTGTCATCGCATACCAAGCTTATCCGTAATACGCTGATGGCGCTACACTCTATCGACTATCCACTATCACTTAATCACCCGCTACATAAAAACAAGGTGGTGGACGAGTGTGCCAGAAACGTATCAGCACTGCCAGCTATCCTTGCGGTTACGTATATAAAAAGACCCCTTCAAGACATCATATCGGAAATTAGTGAGACGATCAAAGAGAATGTGTGTGGTATAACCCAAAGCGCACATCTGAACTCCTGCGTTTTTACAAGAACAGAACCAGGATGGTGACTGAAGTTATCTTAGGCTACTGTACCATATGCCTAATGGCTGAGATGATGCATGTTCCCCATCACGACTTCTGTCGCAGTTGCTGAGATGAGTAAGAGATTTAAAGTATCTGTGCAACTGCCCTACACTTCTTGGGGCAAATCCTTTTTCGAAGATCGGAGCAGACTGGCAAATCTGCCCAAAGCGGATCTGGCTACTTTTATTGAAATTTTAAAATGGTTAGTTAAAAAAAGAGAGATTTATGAGACTGGAAACGCCGGCTTTACCACCCAACATAGGATCCCCCCTCCCACCATTTCCATTAGGCATCACAATGAACCAAATGGGTCTAGGAGGTCGCTGTATACACTGAGCAGCCTAACTAACCCAACACTGTACGGACTGTCAAGCAATATCCTTGAAACTTTATGGAAAGTTTTGCATTTATGACATTTGTTTTTTCAGTGTACCTACCTGTATCTATCATTGTTTTCGCCTAAATAGTTGCTTCAGCGTTAAATCAGTTGACTGAATGTCAGTATTTTATGGCTTTACTCTGTTACAGTAAGGTGCAAAACTTAAGGTATAAAACCGAGTTTTCGTATTTGTGGGTAGGGGGCGTGAACTGTACTGTACTAAGCACCACTCGATCAACCTCTGCTGCGTACCGAGGCACTCTGGTATACCTAGCAATATCAAAGCAGACGAGTGCGCTAGCAAAGGATCAGCGCTACCTGTGTCTCTAGCAGTTACAGATATAGTTAGACTTTTGGAAGAATTAATATCAGAGCTTACGAAAAAAGTCACATCTGAGGCAAATGGACAACAGGAAACTGTGTCCGGTTGTCACATCCCCGAGCACTCTTGCCAAGATACAATCCAAAGCGAACTTCCGAGCTGCTGCGATTCTACAAGATCAGGACTATGAGGTATGAGGAAGGAATATAAAGCGTCCAACACAAAATCTGTCCATAAGGCACTTATATATATATAAGTATATGATTTCCTTTATCTCCTATTGGAACATAGGGCGTCGATGGGATGGTAAACCCGACTCTCAGCCTCCTAGTAGCACTTTGTGAGGGCACATCCTGGGCAAGAGGACTTACAGTATGGCTCAACATCAAAACCCTGGAGCCTTTCTGGAAGCCATTTAGCCCTCAGGTAGGCGTCTTATCTCAGGTTAGAGACGGCCTGTTCACCCCACGTAGGTTTGGATGCGTAGATAGCAGCCCTATCACCTGACTGGAGAATGAAGCCTAGCGCCCTACAATCTCGAAACTTTTTTTGCTAACGAATCGTCAACGATGCCTCATATACAACAACAACGACAAACGACGAACGACCTTTGGCTATAAGGCACTTGGCTCTTTTTATCGAATCTTCAAAATGGTTCAGCAAGCAGTATGATTAGGAGAAATTGATCACCTGCTAGCTATTTTGCTTACCCCACGAACAGCATTTATACCCTCCTCCCTACTTCACTCAACTCTCTTTACTACTCCTGTATTGTTAAAATAGGCATCACAATGGGCCACAAGGTCTTTGGTTGATCTCGGCCTTGTGCCTAGCTAACCTAACCAAACCTAAGCTATTACTTTGGATTGGCTTCAAACGTTGTACATGTATCCAAAGCTCTTAGTATCGCCGAGATTGAGCGAGGTGTTCAACCATGGCTCCAGCAATATCCGTAGTCGTTCTGTTATACCCCTACCCTTGACCAAGGGGCAACAAAATGTGGGGCTCCATAATTTTGAGCTTTTGTGGACCTTGCTTTCATCAATTAATATTTTCAACATAATTTTTCATATTTTGGCATAATGCGTCATAGCATTTGCACAGCTCATTAAATTAGCATCGATAATTATTTTAAATTACTTCATTAAGTTGTGAAAAACGTTTGCTCATTTCCGGTCCGAGCGGCTCGGCTCGGCTCTTTGTTGTCCTTTGTCGTCCTGCTCTGTAGTTTTTTGTATAATCCGCTCATGTAACTGAAATTAATTTGATTGCTGATGTTGTTGTCTCAGCTGCTTCATTAATCAAAAAGCCGAGTGCTCTGGACAGTGAACAACATTAGACGGCCCCGGCAATGGAAACTGTAAAACTTAGTAACCCTACCCCGCCGCCATGCTCCTGCTAAGCAAAACCAACGCCTCGGTTTGCCTCATGAATAATTAAATCTAAAACATGGTTATGCCGTTTTGCTCGTTGGCCTGCCCGTCAAAAATAATAAAATATATACATATATACATTTATATGTATATATATATATATATATGTGTATGTATATGGAAACGAATAAAAAATGCGAACCAAAACACAAAATACCCAAGCGGCTCAAAACTTATCCATCAAATGACATTTGCGTTGATGCGGGTTTCCGGTGTACTGGCCAAAGCCGCAGTCGTTCACTTGCTCGCTTGCTGCTTCCCGACATCCCAGCAGCCCTACATCCCGACATGCCCAGTATCAGAGTTGTCGAGTTTTACGGTTTTTCGGTTTTTTGGTTTTTTGGTTTGTTTACCAACGCCAAGTTTCATTTTGTTTGTTTATCTTTGCTGCCATGTCAACTCTCCCCCCCCGCCACTTGTTCAATCTCTCTTTAGCGCTGCCTTTATGTTTTTGCTGATGTTTCAGCTTTCGACATTCATCAAAAATTGTGTCAAAATTTTAGACCAAAATTCATGCATAGGTGCCACATGTAGCTACCAAACAAAACAAAAAAACAACAACTACTATTCGGGAACAATAAAAAAAAACAGAAATGGAACTGACTTTCCGACTGACGGACAACCATTGGCTTGCATGATTTGTACACCCTTTACATTCCCTCTCGCCTCACTTTCACAGTATCCTGCTAAGCCCGAGGGTAGGCAACACTTTTTGCTCCTTTTTAGTTGTTTGCTGCTGTTTGTTGCCACTGCTGCTGGGGTTTTTATATTCAATGCCCTTGCGAGAGAAAAGTATCTAAGCTATCGCATGTTTGTTGGCCTAAATTCTTAATGACTTTTTCATTTGGCCTTTGAATAGTTTTCCAGAACTGCGTTTTGCCGTGGCCAATAAGCTATTCTTATGGATTTTGAGCCGTGGAATCTGACAAGGTCCACAAAACCTGAGCATGTCAGAGTTCTGAGATAAATCCGAAAGTAGTTTTAGACATTACTTCAGCACCCTGACTTGCAGTTGATTTTAGTACCTCGGATTCGGACTCAGCAGCTTAACACCCATAAGGCAAATATATAATATATATATATAATATATGATTTCCTTTATCTCCTATTGGAGCATAGGGCGTCTTCAATTGCCATCTTCCACCGAACTCGATTTTGGGCTATCTTTCTTAGTTGATTCCAGCTTAACCCTAGAGATTTCATTTCAGCTTCCGTAGATCTTCTCCAGGTGGTACGTGGTCTTCCAACTCTGCGCCCTGCTTGCTAAAAGGGATTCCAGCGCAATGCTCGCTTTGCTATATAAGGCAAATGAGCCTATATTATTCTCAGTTACTGTCTCCAAAAGAGCACATACGTGAGTATATTCAATATGCCGCCAAATAAAGGGAGTGATAGAGCAAGATTATTTCGAGGATCAAAAGAGCTGGTGGGCACTCCTAGTCACCCAAGTCCCTTTCCTTGCAGAACCAATTCGAGAATTCATGGCCACATTTGCCAGCTACGCCGGTCTTCAAAGAAGAAAGAAGACCCAGAGACTGGGTTCGCCTTATTCCACTCCCATCTCCGCAGCTGCTGCAGAAGTCATGATGGGGAATAAGGCTTATGGTACAACCAAACCAGCAGATGTCCAACCCTATATAACTTGGCAAAAAAAAATAAAAGCTATCGCAAGTGCATTCACAATTCGTTGTAACGTAGTTGGGTTCGTCAACCCGTTTGTTTTCTCTGGTTAGTTCCACGCATTCAAATCCAACCGAGCAATATCAGTTATCACAGTTGTATCTCCACCAACAAAAACAACAACAACAACTCAAGCGTTGACAAGAAACACAACAAGAAAAAAAAGTATCCTGCATAAAATTTTTTCCCCTATCGCTGGCCATGTGGTTTTTGTTCCTTTTCACGTACATTTATATACATATACGTGTATATGGTAGACTTGTATATATGTAGAATAGTTACGCTGTGCTTGTTAGGTTATTTTGGCAGCACTAACTCCCGGAATCTCCCTTAGTTACTGCCACTAATCGCCAGCCCATTTGTCAATTCGTTTTAGTCACTGATACTGGACTCTTAATGACTTTTGTGCTAGGATGCTCAGCAGTGTTGAAAAATTCACAACTATTTTTTTTTAAGTATTTAATTTTGTTGTTGAATCCCCGAGTGCTTAAGCGTAACCGTAACCGAAAAACCAAACCGATTAGACCATTTTGTGTTATACGCTTACAAACGTATTGAAAGTGGCAAGCTTTATAAGCTGTGCCCAAAGCGTTAGTGGCATTATGGATTTGTGCAATGACAACAGACTAACTTTGAAAAAAAGAACCAATTCACATCATGCAGCCGGTTTTTCTGAAGAAGAGTTAAGCGAAGCAGCAGAAACTATCAAATTTGATATGCAGACTTATGTGAGCCTAAACAAAAAATCAATGTGCACTTTTTTCGATCTCCCTAAGTTATGCCTACAAATTTTTTAATAATAAATTAATTATATGTGTGACCAAGCTTGATCACATTAAGAGCAAACACATCCGAGGCAGCCTGTTTGTTAAAAAGCCTATCACTGAGACGCTCAAAGTAGGTCAGATGCGTTGGTATTGCCATGTTCAAAGGCGACCGCCGGAGAACCCCGCTAAGAAGGCAATACTTACCGTAGTTCCAGGTAACGGCCGTAGGGCAGGCAGACCGAAAAATACGTGGATCGGTCAAATGCAAAAACATTAGCAACGAATGGGTTTCAGCGATGACATGATCCAGGATGGGAATGCCTGCAGACGAGTGCTGAGATCGCATACCCACACCTCAGGAGGAGCATAAGCGAGTTCGAAAAGGGGTAAACAAGGGGAGAAGGATATGTATGTACCACATATAGTTAAATTAAATATTTTCTGATGAACTTCTTGCCTGTTTTGTTGGCAGTCAAGTCAGTATTTGATAGCACTTTAAATAGCTTTAAGCATCTAGCAGAAAATAAAGCCCAAAATCAAAAATTTTACTGTGTCAAAATAAATAAAATATTTTTGTCAATTTATTTCCAATGGACATTCCTTATGAGTTTCATAACTTCTCATAATTCACAATGACACTGTGGCCGTTCACAGGATGGGACAAATATTTTACCTAACTCTCTAAATGCCAGACCGCACTCTTTTGCCCCCCTTATATAAGTATAAAGAAAAATGTATGTTATTTATGCAGCTGGCTTATATATTTATTTTATATTTGTATATAATAAAACAAAAGAAATTGGAAACAAGTGGCTTGATTTTGGCCGGCACAATCTAGACACCCTGTATCCTACCTTATTTTCACAGATTTCACTGCTGACTTAATAAAGCAAAACACACTGTATCTTTTACATTTATAAGAATAAAATATATATTTTGGACACTTTTGTTTTAGATAAATTCGAATTTCAGCATAAAACTCAAAATTTTTTAAAAAGCTTTCACACATAGATGAATTTTATGAATAGAAGGCACAGTCTCGAGTTAAAAGTTATGCAAGGAATTGGGTAAGGGTTCCCCATACATACATGGGTTGATTCATTCAAAGCCAGTTAGCTGCTAAAGGCTATCACCCTAAGGTTGTGATTTGTGACGTCACTGAAACGTAATATATTTACAATGATTTTTTGCCAACGAAAATATGAAACAATACTTAAATACATAAAATATGTTGGTTGTGGAAGTATTCCTAGCAATGTTTAATAAGAAGATTTTTTCCTTAAATCGCAAGTATACAATACTTCTGTCTTCTTAGCTGATACCCGGCAAGAGCATGGGCAAGTTATTAACAACATCGCGCACGAAAGGTAATTTTTCACTTTTCTAATTTTATCCGAGCACGGACATGAGCTTTCCGACATATTTTGGCATCGAAGTGAATGCCCAGATAGAAAATAGTATAAATTTCTGCCATTCAAAAACTCACGAACTTATTAAACTGCCCTCATACCTAAAAAAAATAGCGTTTTAACAAAAACAAATCACTTTATGATAATATCACTTAAGGCGATTTTCTGGAAAAAGGTCACATTTGGCTTTGATCACTGCTGCAAATATTTTTGGTAAAAGTATAAAAAATCTCCCTGTCGATATTAAATGGGTAGCAATTTTCGAAATTTTAAATCCTATGCTATTTATACTTCGTTCAGGGCTGGATCAAGGTGTCATGCGACCCGTGCCGATGATCAACCTGGCTGGGGGCCCTTTTTAAAAATAGCCCAGTCGCAAACGGAGCTTCCGGATACCTGCGCCCTCCGGATTAACTAGCCTTACCTGCGTATTGCGGATCTCTGCGCAGGTGGACCACCCTTTCTTCGCCACTCGCGGGACCAAGTATGTCTTTTAACAAAAATAAAAACTTATTACAAAAAGAGTCCGGAACTCTAAAAAAACCGGAAACGCAATGGTCACTGGACCTGGCGTTGTCCCTACAAATAATAATAATCCAATTATGGGCTCCAGTACAGAGGTCACTGACCGGTTCCACACCGGCGAAAAAGCTGGCAACTGTGCGCAATCGCCCCTTGGCCATGTACAAAGCGGAAGGCACCTCGAAGGCCCCTGTCACCCTGAGTAGTCAGCAAGGTGCTACCGTAAGCGCAGCTGTCTCTCGGCTAGGTGCGTGGGAGCTAGAGAGGCCCTCCACAAGCAAGGCCAAAAGGGATAGGTATGATGCGGAGAAGAAAAATGCTGCCCAAATCCTAAAGCGTCACGCCACCACTAGCATCACGAACCCAACGGCCGATTGGCTGAAGAAGGTAGAGTGGGCTAAGGCGGTGCTGCCCAATATCGTCGTTGAAAGGCCAAGAGAAGAGATGAAGCAGCCTAAGCGTTAACGATCGCAGAAGCTCGTGGTCCCTAATACTCCTAAGAGAGTCAGGGCAAACGGGTTGGTAGCCAATAGAAGCTTCGCTGAGATAGGGAAAGAAAAGATTATTTTGGAGGTCCTGGACCAAGGTAATTCCGAGGATCCCCAGAAATCAGTGGAGATGGGTGGAGGCGGCCATTCACAGTTTCGATGCACTGGAAGCGATGCCCGGTCCACCCTCAATCTGCAAAGATGTCGGGTGGTACCAGGGCAATGTGAAGGTGATAGGCTGCGAATGTGAAATATCGGAGATATTATCGCCAAGAGGCGATAGAGGTGGTTCTCGATGAAGAAATTGAGGAACGTGAGAAGAAGAAGGTAAACATTTTCGAAAATACAAATCTATGCTATTTATACTTCGTTCATCATTTTTTCCACCACATGACCAAGGCTAGTTGCTCATAGATCTCTCCCCTGCCGGTCGAGCTCATTCGAATCTCTATAGGATTGATGTCACGCAACAGTGGCGGTCAATCCATGATCTTGCGCAGTAGTGGGCAAAACTCATACAAACAAACATTTTGTTGTGTGAGTAAGCAGCGCAGTAAGCAAAAGCGCACGAGAGAGCAAGAACCGCAATCAAGCAAAAACGGGAGAGAGAGATTTGACAAACTTGCACAATGCGTGAGCCGACTGCGCTGCAACAGAGTTTTGTGCCCTATCCACGCGTGTTATGAAAATTGAGAGACTGCTCACCACTGATCTAGAGCATGCCAAGGCTTTCTTTTTTTTCAAATCGCCGCTACGTAGTCCCGAAGTATGTTCCAGATCATAATCTTCTTGGAAAATAAAACTGTGACCAATCATTTGACCATATTCAAACAAATCGGCGCCGAATACTTGATTGATCGGTACATCTTGCAGATCAATAATAAGTGAATGTTCTCTAGATGTTTCGTCGAATAACGAATAAATTTGTATTTGTATCCAAATAACGAAAAAATAAATACATGTTTTATAGTGGATACCCCTAATTTTGACCTGAACTGTACGTCGACATAAATTTTCATACAAGCTTTTTTGACTATAAGTTTTCAGGTTTCAGATTCTTCTTAAAAAGAGAGAGATGTTATAAAAAGAAAAACTTTGTGTTATAGGTTTCCCGATTGTTAGTTGCAAAATCTATTGCAAGAATTAGGACCATTAAAGAACGATAAATGTTGAAGGTGATTTTCGTATTCGAATGAACCACGAGCTGTATGAGCTATACGGTTACACTGATCTAGTTCGGCGCATACAGCTACAACGTCTGCGCTGGTTAGGTCATGTTGCACAAATGGATGATAATGCTCAAGCCAAGAAGGTATTGGAGCGGAAATCACTAGAAGGTCGACGACGTCAGGGACGCCCGTCTCTGCGATGGGAAGATCAGGCAACGGAGGATCTTCTGCCTTGGGATTGCCAATTGGCACCAGCAAGCACAGGACAGAAACCGCTGGCGTAGGATAATTTCTGCGGCCAAGACCGGTAACTAGGGCTGGAGAAAACATCGATGTTATATCGATGCATCGATGTATCGAAGTTTAAAATCTCTAAATATCGATGTTTCTCCAGCACTTTTGCACTCATCAAATGGGTGTTCAGTAGTGCTGGAGAAACATCTTTGTTGGCCAACATCAATATATAGATATTTTAAACTTCGATACATCGATGCATTGATATAACATCGATGTTTTCTCCAGCACTACCGATAACCGTTTGCAATGGCCAAAATGGTAGTAGTAAACACTTAGAACCTTTCAACTTTCGCCAATAGCTTTCGAAGATAACAAACGATTTTAATAAAATCGAAGAAAAAATATGTAATAAAAGAAAGCTGGAGTCAGTCGCTAAATTCTTTTGAAAGTTTAGGGTGGCTCCTAACCACTTGACAGCCTGCAAAATTTATTGACTTCTTCTAGCAGCGATTATTGGTTACTTGCCAAAACATTTGCTGCAAAAAGTGCCACCCTTGAGGTTTGTCTCGCCTAAAGTCTCAATTTGTGCGGGTTTTGGGTTAGTTTTGTTTTTTTTCACATTCTACAAAATACACGTATATACGTATGTATTTCCAATTAAAACCCCTGGAGCAAACAAAAAGTTCGGGGCCATGGAAATCAATGCTGGTTAACCGCTTGGCAGCTGAATTAATTTGCGGTAGAGCCATTGATTGTCCCTAATATACCAAAACTCAAAGCCACAAAACCTGAAATATGTACATAATATAATATACATATATATAAATATATATATTTGGGCAACATTTTCTTGATTTAGCTGCTGTGTGCGTGTGCGTGCCTTTTACAGATTATGATTTGGCGATTATGTTAATGAGAATACCAACTGACCAAACAAAACTGTCAAATCAGGCTGGTCCAAGCTCTTAGCCTACACCCCCGCCGCCCTTATACATAAATATAGACAGCATATGTGTGTGTGTTGTGCCATGTATATGTATATGTGCTGTACTATCTATGTCATTGTTATGTGCATATATAATACATGCGACACTGAGCTGCTCAGCTCACATATGTCTAAATCAGTCCTATTGTAATGGATTTATTATTGTCAGAGTTCTCTTAAAATGTCAGCTTTTGGTACAAATACCCCCCACCTTCCCCCGATCCCAGTCAGCGTACAAAAGCACGTTTCAGTTATTATTGGCAGCAGCTTTTTGGCGCTTGGACAATGTAATTTAATTAAATATTATATATATGTACACTTTCAAACTGACCTCACCGAAGGCAAGCTTGGAACACTTAAGACACAACAACAACAACAACAAAAAACGAGAGAATAACAATAATAAAATAAATAAGTTGAAAATGAACTTTTCAGGTCACTCTAAAACTTTGATAACCCGACGTCAAGCGGCCTCCTCTCGCTCTCTTACAATGTTTTCAGAGAGACTTCTCTCAGCATCAAAGCAAATGATTTTTTGCGGCACGCTAAAGTATGCAATAAAATATTCACTGCCTGAAGTATGCAAAACTTTATTGTTTTTCTAAAAATTTTACAATACTTCAGCAGCAATAAGCTGCTGGGGTCTGAGGCCCCCTCAGGCATACAGCAGACGTCCAGCGGTCCAGTAAGTTAAAAAGCAAGCTTGCACACTTTAGAAGTTCCTTGTGCGCCACGTGCGGTACAGGATCTTTAACAAACTTGTGGGTTCAGGCTTAAAAAACGTTGTATTGTGGAAAAACTCTTTTAGTAAACACTAGTGTGGAGATTGCTGGCACACCAACCCAACTTAACCTGGCCAAAAAAAACAAGCTCACAATAACTTGAGCTACTAATACTAAATACGGATTGCCATGAGTGAGGCTCTTGCGGAACCGGCGCTCACACCACTTAACGTGCTCAAGAGAAATATCAACACAAAATACCTGCAGATAGCGGCACGAAGATGGAATAGTCTTGTAATATGCAGGACTAGTAGATCCCTATGGCCTAAATACAACCTCAAACACATAACATCGCTGATAAACAGGAACAGAAAAGACACCTCTAGACTGGTGGCAGTCATCGCTGGCTTCTGGCCTATTGGAGAACAGGCGGTCAAAATGAGGCTTCCCCACAATATCCACTGTCACAGTTGCAACCAGCCAGAAGAAAAAGAAACCGTGCCCTTTGGACGCAGAGAATGGACACCCTAGGAAAGCCGCTTTTCAATGGACTGGGAGAGCTGGCCGAAATAAGCATCAATGACCGCCAGAGGTTCCTAAGCCGCACGGACTGGATCTAACCGAGCTGTCTACACAAATAACCAATATAAGAGTTGAAAACGAGGAAGTGGTTGAGGCTTATGGACTGAGCCACCACTTCAACCAACCAACCAACCAGCCCGTAGGATTCTCTTCGGAAACAAAGTTCTTCCGCTTATTTTATTTTTTTTTTTTTTAATATAAGTTTCGTTTAATATTTAGGAGGAAATATTTATTTTTGAAAATGGTAAATACTAAATAATATATATTCCTATCTTAGGTCCGCCATTACGAAATTGTAGCCCCAGATTCGTAAACAGCGACCCGAAAACCCATATTTGCATACCCAACATATATAATACAAAAATGATTTTTCTTTTTACAGCCACCATCTTGGATTCGCCATTTTGAAATTTTGAAAATATTATAAGGTACTTATAAACAGCTAACTCAAAATTATCTGAGTAGCATGTAACAGTTGTTGCAATAACTTTTTTCTGAAAAAAAAGATTAAAAAAGTTACTTTGTTTTGGCGGCCATTGTAGCTCCGCCATTTTGAAATACGTATCAAAATTTACCGTACGACTTTAAAAAGTAGTCGAAAAGACGCAAATTTTAAGCCCATTTATCTTATTAATTTAAATATGAGGGGATGCTGATTTAACAGAGACCGACCCATATATTTATTTATTAGGATGAGTCAGGGAGTAAAAAAAAAATGTAAAAAGGTGATTTTGGTTCTATTCCAAGAAACCTTGCTGTAGAAAACATAGCTCTAAAATGGATATCAAATTATTTCTTTATTTACGCTCTGACAGAATAAAGCATAATTTTTCCTTCATCACTAGCTTTACAGTCTTGGACAGACCATAGTTTCCACAACTATTCCTCTTGTTCTTCGATCGACCGCTGCATTCCTCCAGTTCAAGACACCAAGAGAACGAAGATCATTTTCCACTTTTTTTTTAAATAATTTTTCCTTATTTTACATAATTTTTTTCAAAAACTCAACTTGAGGGAAAAAACACATAAAATGCAAATGCGAAAAAATTCACTTAAATTCAATAAGAGAACGGTAAGAAAAGATTAAGACTAGAATCGAGACGGACATATTTTTGAAAGTCTTGCTTGCTTTCAAATCTAGCGAATTTTTTAAGACTTTTTAATGTGACTATCACTTCTGCTCGATTCTGTGTGTCGAACGTGTCTCCGTTCTCATCGATATAGGTTGTGAATGAGTAGCCCTTCCAATTTTCCAAGCTGAAAATTTTGGATAAAGTCATTTCCAAGTCGATTCGTCTATTTTAAGAACAATTTCGTAAATTTTCTCCAAAAATGGCGACAGGTTAGGTTTGGTCGAACTGACGTCCCAGCTCACATAGGCCAAGAGTAGGCCCGTTGTGATACCGCTTCGGTGGACCATTCACCGCTCTTCCCCACTCAAGAGGTTCCCTATACGAGATGAGTCCGCCTTCCGGCAGCCTGAATGAACCTTAAGAAGCATTGTGGACTCTGTTCGGACAGCTGAGATAAATCATCAAGGAAGTGTGACTTTAGAAAGCGGAACCTTGTCCTGCACAGTCCAGGGCAGTGACAGAAAAGGTGTTCAACTGTCTCCAGCTCCTCCCCATCGCCACAGCTTCTACAGAAATCATGATGAGGAGCATTTAGTCTGGATGCATGCATCCCCACCAGCCAATGTCCCGTGATAGCATGTGTGACAGTCGAGCACTGGGCTCTATTCAGACAGCAAAGTTCCCTAGTTCTTTTACTGCTTTATGTCGGCCAGGTTTGCCGTGATATTCTGCACGTGCTTGATGCCCGATTCCACGTTTGGTTTGCAAAGAGAGTGAAGTAATTTCGTATTCTCAGTTTGCAGCTGACCATGGGTATACCCAGGCCCTCCTTATCCGGAAGGAGGATGCTGTTAGTTCCTTGTCTAGCCAGCTCATCCGCAATACAGTTGCCCTCGATATCCCTGTGTCCTGGGACCCATATGAGGTGGATTGAAAACTGCTTAGCCATCTCCTCAAGTTCTCAAGAGACAAGCGGCAGTTATTCACAGACTTCATGCACGATGTCAATGATGGTCTTATTCTGTACTCGTAGGTTTCTTATGGTTGTAAAAAAAAAAAAGGGCGACAAAATAAAAAAAATAAAAAGCCACGAGCTCTTTGATAAAGTTTCTTGGAATGACCCATAGAACAAATATCGCAATGCACCTTTGTCGCAAAAAAATTTGGTCCACCCTAATATATATATATAGTATATGCACACACTATGGAACTTACATAATGTTTTTATTAATCAAAAAACAAATGAGCAGGGTGACTAGAGTAGTCGATATAGCCTTGTCCGACTCTATGAACGCCTAGAAATCGTACATCCAAACTTTCAGATTCGGTCGCTTATTATGTCACGGGAGGCAACTTTATTTTATTTTTCTTGTATCTTCCTTATACCTTCCATTTGGGTATTTCAGAGCAGCTCCAAAAAGAACAATGATGGACAACCAGTCAAAGTCAAATTTAGAAAAATACAAACTTCTCGCAGCAACAACAACAAAAGCATGGATCCAGTGCCCAGTATACGCTTGACCCTAAGGGTCTTCGCGTCTTCGGCTACCAAGCCGGTTCGTTTGGATCTGGCTTACAGCCCCTACGACGCGTCGTCATAGAGGCATTAATAAACAAGTCATCCGTGAGCAATTGGCTGCAACTTTTGCTTGCAAAATTAAATCACGTACGTACATATCTTCGCAATGGCAATTCATGTGCACAAGTATGTAAATACAAACCTACTCTTATATACAAATATACATACATGTGTATTGTAATCGGATCAGTAAGTTTATTTGCACGCACTTCAATCAGAGCGCCTTCTTCTGCTTCGTCTTCGTGTTGGGCTGCTTTGACTCCTGCCGCTGTTACGGCTCCTTGTTGACAACTGACTGCGCCTTCAAGTATGCAACAAACTTTTGCCGCTTGACATATGTATTTATGACGTCACAGTTGCCGCAAGCAACACTTAAGTGTAAGCACGATGTGGCATTAGTCGCTGCTGCTGTTGCTCTTGCTCTTGCTCCTGCTTTTGCAACATGGCAGCTAGCTAATCCCAAGGTGGCAGTGGCAGCTTGAGCGACAGCAGGCCCACTGAGGTGCGTTGACATTTGCCTTGAGGCGCATATCTTAGTTGTGTTCACTGAGCGAAAGAAAACGAAGTAAGCTCAAATTTTCCTAATCCCTGCCATAAATTCATCTTATTCCAACTCGGCTTATTATTCCAGTCTTTTTTTTCGTGAATACCTAAATTTAATAAAATTTCAAATTTAACTAATGAAGGAAACAAAATTTTAATTTTTCTTAATTTTTTAAACAATAAGCTCTAAACTCAAGCAGTATTTATATAACGTTTGCTTTCAAGCCAACTCTGTACGCAAAATCGGCGCAGAGTTCCACAGAAACACAGGATCGAGTTGATCAAACAGTCACACCATACCATACCCACCAAGTCGGCGTCGAGTTACTCTCCGAAGCAGTTCACTTAAGCCTAATGTTAAATCGACCGTTATTAGTACTAGAAATATTTCTCAGTGTAGTCAGTTTTAATACAGCACAAGTTGTTACATTGCTTTGAATCTCATTTCGATAGACCCGCCGGCTGGCATCCAGCCCATTAATAATGTAGCAACTAACGAACTCATACCTCCATGCATCTGGCATCTGGCATAAAAGCATTCATATTGATGACGACGACGTAGATGAGCAAGTAAGTCGAGTAAAATCTTGAGATCTCCAGCCATATTGCTATGACGTACAACAGCTGATTATTAAAAGTCTCTAACTCTTTATTGTAATCTTAATAAGATTGGGAGCAAAGAGTGGAAGAAGCTGCCTGTAGGATGCACGAACTGTTACCACTTGGGGGGAACGCATTACGTTAAAGAAAGTATAGAAATTGGTTCAAAAGAAAAATTAGCAAAATGAATGAACGGGAAATGGAGATAATGAGTTAGTTTTGCGAATCCAATAACTTATGGAAGATAAAGTCAAAAAAATTTATTTATTTCTGAATTTTCTTTGTCGATATACCGATGTCCGTCTGTCTGTCTGTCTCTCTGTCCGTCTCATAGATGGTAAGAGCTAGAGCAACCAAACTTCCAGACTTGATCCCCTATTATGTCAGGGGAGACAAGTTTATTGTATTTTTTTTATATAGGGGCTATATTATATAGCTGTTTCCCATAGGGGTGTTTCAGAGGACCCCGAAAAAAACCAAAAGTAGTTGGATATTTTGTTTATTTATAAAGATTTCGCAACCAAATTAGCCATTCGCAAGTATTTTTAAGTTCCCCAGCGCTGCATCAAATTTTATCAAAATCGGCTGACTATGTCATATAGCTCCCATAAGACCAATCGATCAATAAAGTCTTAGACCATAACTCGTTTGTTTATACAGATATCGAAACCAAATTTGGCATTCGGAAGTCTTTTAGAGCTTTCCAGCACTGTATTAAATTTGATCAAATTCGGTATATCATATAGCCCCCATGGAATCGATCGGTCAAAAAAACGTGTTTGGTGCCAAATTCATTCTTTTTCATCTTTTTGAATATTATTCTGATTTTTCGCTTAGGTATCATAATAATTTGGCTTGAAAATTTTTCAATATCACAATAAAATATTTCAGTTGTGGCTTTTGCCAAGAAGAAAGAACTTTGCTACGGCGCTTAGTGGCGCCCTCTTGCGACGTCCATGTGGGACATTAAGTAAAATTAAATAGTTTTTTTTTTTAATTTCAGTTATGAACCTCAGACCTTAAAGTTATAGCTATACAAAAAAATAAATTCATCGAATTTGAAGTTTTGCGAGTTTTGCTTTTACATTTTTTTTTCGATGATCGCTTCTATATGATGGAGTAATCCGATTTCGACTAAATTTGGTAATACACCTGGGCGCCCAATTAATCTACCGAATGCTAAATTTTGCTACGATATTTTTATAAACGAAAAAAAAAAATAATACGCTAAAAATTGTTTTGAATTACATTACGATATCTGTAATAATAAAAGAATTATAACCTTAAAACTTTGGGTTTTTATGCCCTGTACCGTATGGTACAAAGGCTATATTAATTTTGTTCAAGCCGAGAATGTGTGTAACATACAGAAGGAGACGTCGGAGACCCCCCCAAAGTTACCCCAGTTATGATCAGGATGACTAGAGAAGTCGATATACCCATGTCCGTCTGACCGTCTGACCGTCTGTCCGTCTGTCCGTATGAACGCCTCGATCTCAGAGATGGTAAGAGCTAGAGCAACCAAACTTTTGAGATTAGATCCATTATTATCCTACGGGAGATTTTGATATCGGGGTTCCTTAATATAGCTCCCATAGGACCAATCGGACAAAAAAACTTTTTTTGCTCAAAATTCGTTGTACTTCGTTTATTTGTGAAGATATCGCACCAAAAATTGGCAATCAACTGTCTTTTGGAGTGCTTAAGCAATATATCGGAGTTTATTGCAATTAGTGGTACAGGGAATCCCAAAGACTTAAACGTACGCCATCTTTTTCATTTTAAATTACTTGGACTTATGAACCTATTTTGCCAATTCGTTTTGATTTCTCTTGTAAAAAAAGTAGTCGGACTCAAACCACATAAAAAATTAATTTTTATGAAATTGGGAGCCCCAAATATGTGGGTTTGCAAACGAATCAAAAACAAATATATTTACATTGGTCTTTCGAAGCACGGCCGAATGTGGTCGATTCATGGGTGAAAAAAAAATTTCGTAAAATTTAAGTAAATTTGGTTACGATACCTTCATAAAAAAACGAATTTAGGCACTTGCCACTTTTGGTTTTTTTTTCGAGGTGCTCTGTTATACCCCTATGGTGGCTGAATAATGTAAGCCCCATATTGAAAAAATAAAATAAACTTGATTCCGAAGACGTACCTAATAAGGGATCTAAATTGAAAGCTCTCATCATTCTTGAGATCTAGGCTTTGAGGGGTCTTAATTTAGCGGATTATTATACCCCTTTTACCTTACAGTTATAGAATGTACAAATAAGAAAATTGCATATTTTTCCCTCGACAGCTCTGCCTGTAAACGTGATCGACTAGATCGAGAAGCGAAACTCAGAGAGAACGTGCTGTGAAAGTTGAGGATCTCATACATTTGAGCCATTTTGAATGGGTACCTGTTAATTCTATGTCTAAAGCAGTCTTAAGCAGTGGTTGGCAGTCTCTAGGGATGGGGTACGAAAATCTGCCGCAGCGCAGTCGACTCATGCACGGTCCAAGTGTGTGAAATCTCTCTCTCGTTTTTGCTTGATTGCGGTTCTTGCTCTCTCGTGCGCTTCTGCTTACTGCGCTGCTTACTCACTGGTCTAAAGTGAAGAGTTTGTTTAGAAATCCATTTCTCATAAGAGAGAATGATACTAGCTAAAAATTGCCAGCGATTAGTTTGATATTTCCCCCTCGATGGAGATACATAGTCTTAAACCTCATCCGCAGTAGGGTATTCATTTGATGCGGAAGAGAAGAGGCCCATATCATCTGACTAAGTGCCAAATACAAGCTAATCCGTTTCATAGTTCCAAGAAAAAATATATCTAAAAAGATAATTTTTTTAAAAGATAGCTGGAACTATACTTATGAAGCTTAATGCTTTTAGCCTTATATTTGGAAGTTTCGTTGCTTACTATTTCGAAAAGGAGGCATTGATTAAAACAACATGAAAATTTCATATTTTACTATTTCCATACTCTTTAAATATAATTTTAGTCTAATCTGGGCGTGCACAAAAAAAGTATTTCGTGTTAGAAATTTTGTTCGCTTTCGAATATTAACGAAAACATTTATAATGTCGAACACTGAGAGCGATGATAACCAGCCGAATCCTAGCAAAAGGCAGCGCTTAGAAGAGGAAATAGAGTTGACGGATACAATGTTGTGCAATGTATGCAGAGAACTGCCGCATCCAGATACATTTCACAAATGCCAGAATGGACATCTGCTGTGTGATGCTTGTTACTCGCGCATACATGTATATGCATTCAAGGAAAACGTGGAACCGAGGTGTCCATCATGTCGAGTTCCTATTGGTAATGAGCATCTGCAGCCTAGGGATTCCACCATTTCACAAGTACTACGCTCAGTAGGCACAACATGCTTAAAATGTGAACAAAAGCTAACATATGACGATGTGCCGGAACACAAAGATAGTTGCATTAAACGAATTGTGGCCTGTGGATATAGCTGCCTGGGCTGTGAATGGCGCGGACCATATGATGATAGTGAGCAACACAAGGCGACTTGCGATTTCATTAATAAATCCGCGGATGAAATACTTGCAGCACTTGATGCAGCACATTCTAAACTGCGTCTTTGTCACAGCGAATTAAGTTCTAAGAGAGTTCTCAACAGAGATATATATTTGAGTGAGTGCACAAAAATTGACGAAAACTTTACGATTTACGAATCCCTGCCGATTGCCGGATTTGACGAGAACTGGCGTTTGATGTTGAACGTCGATTACGGCAGAACACCAGGTTCGCCTCAAATGACCTACAGGTTGTTGCTTATATCGAATCCTACGGAGCCAATCGATGTGGCTTTCTTTTTACTGACTCCTTTGCTACATTATACTGGATTATACGAATGGCCAGACGTGCCTTTAGTGAGATGTACACACACTTTCAGTCTAGAAAGTCGTAGCAGTCGTTTATATAAAGTGAATTTGGATTCGGATGATGCAGCTTTTCAGTTTCTGCTCCATCAACCGATTAGAGTACGACTTTGGATGATGTTGCACTAATTTATGCATTGAGTTATTATTTAAAAAAAAAAAAATTAATTGTATTTTGAAATATTATTGGTTACTGAGTGAATACAAATGAATGTATAGCTCAAAAGGTTTGCGGTGGCGCTTTCTTTTTTTAAATTTGTTTTTTAGTGGCTCCTTATGTTGTTGTTCTTCTTTACGTTTTGTTTTTTTTTTAAATAAAATTTTTTTAAATTGATCAAAATCGGTTGACTATATCATATAGCTCCCATAGGGCAGATCGGTCAAAATAACGTTTTTTGCACAAAATTCGTTGTGTTTCGTTTGTTTATGAAGTTATCGTTACCAAATTTGGTGTTCCAAAGTTTTCTACAGTTCCCAAACACTATTCAAAATTTGATTTTTTTTGCAATGTGGTGGTACAGGGTAACCGAAACTTCAATATTAAAAAATGTAATACAGTCGAGGCGGTGCCCGACAGTGGAATACCCTGTACCTTTTTTCTCAAAAAAAGATTTATTCCTGCATATTCTTACTAAGAATTTCCAATTGGAACATTTTTTTGTTGGTGCAAAACGATATTGATACCTATAAGTTCCGCAAATTTTAACCGATTTTGATGAAAATCGAAATTTACTTTAAAGAAGTTATTTAAAGTATATGGGGTAAGTTTCAAGGAGATATGTTGAGGGGTGTGGGAGAAAACACGGTAAATCGATTGCGGGGGGTTGGGGGACCGCATTGATAAAATTTGGATGTGGATTTGTTCATTAGAGGCACATGAACTAACTTACCAAAATTGGTGTTTCTAGGTCATTTATTACTATTATTACGTAGAGTCAAATATTGACGCAGTTTATAGGCAAGGGGAGGTGAAATTTTTACATTTTAGACTATAACTTTTATTGTAATTGTCCGATTTTGTTTATTTTTGACACACAGATGCATGTAACCACAACGCATCGCTCTGTTAAGTTTCAGATTAAAATATTAAACGGTTTAGCTAAAAACCGCGAAACTCTGCTACGGGGGAACGGGGAAAGATATTGACATGATTTAACAAACTTGATCTTCTGAGGAAATATGCGCACCAGCTGGTAAAGTTTCGTATCTCTAGCTCTTATAGTCTCCGAGATCTAGGTGTTCATACAGACGGACAGACGGACAGACGGACGGACGGACAGACGGACGGACAGACGGACATGGCTCAATCGCTACCCGAGGTTATGATAAGCATTTTGGTATAAAGGACTTGGGGTCTGCCACGCCTCCTTCTTGCCGTTACATACATTGCACAAATCTAGTATACCCTTTGTACCTATAGGTACAGGGTATAAATATATCGAAAAATTAAAGTTGTTTCTCGTCACACAATAAGAATTTTAAGCCAAAGTTTCATTGCATTACCTCTCGCTTTGAGCTTGTAAAATTCATATTAAAGAATTTTACTTAACTGGTTATGTCCGGAAGATGGACTTATTATCAATAAAAAAAATGTCTGGTAAAAAGATACCCCACAAATTATTATAAACTGCAAAAAATATGATTTCTCGATTTCTCGTGCGGATTCAGGAACCCAACCACTGGAAGACCTTGTATACCATTAAAAGTTTTTGGAATCGCTGAATACGTCAATCGCAGAGATTGAGGTCGCTATTGGGAAACTAAAGAGTTCTAAAGCTGCAGGACCCGATACTCTACCAGCGGAGCTCTTCAAGCACGGGGCCAAAGTCCTCTCTCGCTTCCTGCGACCACTAATCTTAGACGCATGGTCATCTGGTCAAATTCCGGCTAGCTGGAAAGACGGTGTGCTTGTCACCATCCCAAAAAAAGGCGATCTGGGCCTTTGCAAAAACTGGAGAGGCATCACTCTCCTGAACACAATACAGAAGATACTGGCATTCATCATAATAGACCGGATATCTCCGACGCTCAACAGCCAGCTGCGGAGGGAACAGAACGACTTCAGACTACAACGCTCATGTGTAGACCATATAAATACGCTCCGCATCATCGTCGAGCAGTCCATGGAGAGCCAGTCACCACTATATTTGCTCTTTGTGGATTTTGAAAGAGTTCCAATGCTGAATTAATGGAACTATGCAACGCAGTGCCGATAAATGCGGAAATAAAACAACGCAAATGGAACTGGGTCGATTACAAGCTACGCAGAGACGACAACAATGTGGCGAAAATGGCGTTTCAGTGGAATCCTCAGGGAAGACGTCGGCCAGGTCGCCCAACACTGACATGGTCAAGGACAATCGCAGCAGGACGATCCTAAAGGTCGTGCCTCCTGGAACGAATTGAGGCACGTAAGACAAGATAAAAATTGTTGGAAATCTTTTGTTTCCGTACTGTGCTCCAGCTAGAAGCGATACAACTGTCAAGAATTTTTATTTTGTATTTTGTATCAAGGAATTATAAAAAAAAATACGTGTGGCACTCGGGGACTGCCGCGGTAAAGCTATTGCATAGCATTTTTATCAACTTATGCAATTATAATATTTATGCAATATTTTTTTTTCTTTGATATTAATTCAAGTTACACTTTGTGAGCGTGGTGACCGATAAAAAAATCAAAAATTTTTTCTTTTATTGAATAAATGACAAGTTAATGTTGTTTAAAATATTTTTATTATCTTACAATAAATGTAGGTTATTCAGGAATTTTTATGATTGAAACTATAGGTTTATGGTAACTGAAATAAGAGACATAAGTTTGAGACTTCATATCCTCTAAATATCTGGAAAATACCGCGTCAATGGCGGTCCCATATTTTGTTGTGGATTCTTGTGGATCATTATTCATTTTCAAATTCAATTTTTGCGAAAGAAAAGTTGTCAACCGCTCTGATTTTTTATCAGCGAACTTGATGTTGAAATCGCCAGCCAAGATAAGTGGAAATTTATTACCAAGTATTTTCGACCCTTCTTCAGTGTACTCCAGTAAAGTGCGAAGAATAAAATGCTCTACCTCGTCTAATTTTGGATTTGGAGAAATGTAAACTGCTTCCATGACTATGTGTTGGCCATTTCTAAGTTTGCATAAGCACGCACAAATATCTCCAACAAATGAGCGCCTAACATAAGCATCGCTTACGTGTGCAATAATTATTTCAATATTCGGAGTCATAATATTCGTAACATTATTATTATTTTGGTAAATAGCTACCCCACCTTTTGGAACAGTATCTCGTTTGAATTGAACAATACAATTGAAATTAGGTATTTCAATCGGATTATCACGCGTCATGCAAGTTTCGGTAAGAAGACACACATTTGTTTGTCTCGTAACTGAATCTTGTAAATCAGGGATGTCCAGGCCCATTGCTCCCATGGCTCTTTTTGTTTTTGTAATGCGCGTGTACATGCACGGCCCTAACTGTATATCACCCAGTGCCAATGCAAATTACAAAAACAATTTCGAGCGTTCTCTCACTTACTCTCTTTGCTCTCTGATCTCGTGTGCACAAAAACAACCCTTGCGTATATTTGTTGTTGGCCCACAGATTTTCAATGTAATTTGTTGTTGCTTTTCGTTTGAGCATGCACTCACAAAAATCGGTATGAGATTCTTTCGCTATTTTTTGGGAAACTTGTTAAATGGGTCTTTTAAGGCATTGCTTGCAAACAAAAAGTAGTTTTGGCCTTGTACCTTTCGGTACAAAGGATATACTATATATATACTACTATATAACAGACAGAAGGTGGCTATAGGTAAAAACATATGAATAAAATATATATTTTTTGTAAAATCTGGTGGTAAATAGATATTTTTCGGGAAATCCCTTGCGAATTTTATCTATTTTTGGAAGCACATATACTTGTGAATGTGCGTTTTCAAGCTTAAAATTAATTTTAAAAAAAATTGAGAAGTCGATTAACAAACAAACACTTAGAGGCATTACTAAAAGTATCATTAACTAAAATAAATATAGATATTGACCAATTTTTAAGTTCTTTATAAATATATGTACCATAACTTTTTTTCATTATTTTTTACCACTCTTATAAGAATGCACATACAATTTCTTTCAGTGCACTCAATAAACCGTAATAACTGTTTACTTTAAATGTGTTAGTGTTTTTCTTTATATGTATTGGTTTTTGCGCTTCCATAAGCAGTGTTTGGACATCCCTGTTGTAAATCGTATTTGTGACTATTTACACTTTGGCAATTGAAAGTCATTATTGAAATGCCATTTCTATTACTAATGAAATCTAAGACACTTTGAGCTATCGTCTGAACACTATTTAAAGACAGTCTTTTGAATTCTTGCAACAAAGATGCAGTCGCTGCAGCTTGCCTTCGATTATGATAAAACTTGAATGTAGAATTTTCGTTTTTTGTCGTGATATACAATTTTTCAATATTAGTCACCAGAGAGAGCGCAACATAAACGAGTTCCTGAGAATGTGCTTTACTATATTCATATACTATTTCGTCAAAAGTTCCACCTTGCGACTTATGTATAGTTAGAGCAAGAGCTGAAGTTAATGGAAAATGTTTGCGTTTGGCTATACATTTTCTATCTGATGTTAATGAAATATTTGCTGTTCGTAATTCAATGGGAACAGCGAGATTGCCGGCTCTATTTTGCACTGCTAGAGCAGCTGCTTTTTGCCTTTTTTTTCTACCCACTTTATCTGAACCATAAAATTCCAGCCAAACTCTAATCAATGTGTTAATGTGTGTTTTATCAAATTCTAGATGTACCAATTTTCCAACAGCACCATTGCATAAACCATCAGAAACGTCGATGTTGGTTGTAATAACATAATGCTTTCCAACAACAAAAGTAATGTGATAAGGCAGTCCTCCAGTGTCAATAACAGATTTTTTATGTAATTTAAGTCTAAAATTAGCTTCTTGCTCAGTACTTTTAGCGCCAATAATGACGTCTACGGACGTTGAAAGAACTTTGTTTTCACATTGGCTCAAAATCATATTGTTATAGGTGGCAACATCTTCATTTTTGAAAAATAATCGAACTCCATCAGGACATAATGTAGCAACATCCTCTTTTTTGAAATATTTCAAAGTGCTAGGGCTTCTCGGATTTAGATTCAGCGTTACCAGTAACATATAAAAATCATCGTTTAAAATTAATAATATGGGTTTTTTGAAGGCATTTTCAGAACTCTTGTTTGTTGGAGTTTTTTGGAGCTTGGATTCGATTTCAGCGGCTCAAATGCCATATGGGTAGCCCTGGCGCATAAAAAGATTTTTTTTGAGCCTTCCGACTCTACGCACATACAATTTTTAATACTCGGCATTAAGTACGGAAATTATCATATAATGTCTTTGCTGAACAATAATATTTCAAAATGAAACCCAAGCAATTATTGGACTCGTACTTAAACTTTCAGAATAGTTTGAAAAAACGCTTGGAACCCTGCTCATAGGTATTCGCTTAACAATAACTTGAATTACATATATTTGGAAAAATTTTAGTATGTATAGCCTTAATTTAATTTACATAAAAGTTTCTAGCAAGTGCTTTCCATATGGGAATCGACTAGTTGGAATTTGTTGTAAAACTTTGGTACCCATTCATTCTATCAGCCTGTCATATATTCAGTTTCTCAGTCCTGCAGTCATTCGTTCATTCATTCAGCCAGCCGGCTCGTTCATTTGCCAGCCATTCATCATTTGAGTTGCTTGTATTGCAAAAAAAATAAAAATAAAAATAGATAGGGGTGCAGTTTCAATCGAAATGTGCTGACTATTTTACACACTGTAGCCTCGGCTACTGCCAGCACCATATAAAATTTCATACCCAGAGGTTTGTTCCAATTTGCAAGCGCTTTGTAAACGATTAATAAGATAAGGGTGTCCAAAGTTCCTAAAAGTTGACTTTTCTATATAAATAATAATAATAATCTACCAAACGATATTGGTAAAATGTTGTTTGACATCGTCTTCGTTTATCCTGTGGCCGCTAGAGGACGCAAGCAAGCTGTTGCCGCTAGAGGACGCAAGCAAGCTGTTGCCGCTAGATGGCGCAAGCAACTTGCTTTGGTTAATTATTTTTATACCCTGTACCGTATGGTACAAAGGGTATATTGTGTTTGTGCAAGCCGAAAATGTATGTAACGTACAGAAGGAGACGTCAGAGACCCCCCAAAGTTACTTAAAGTATGATCAGTGTGACTCGAGAAGTCGATATACCCATGTCCGTCTGTCCGTCTGTCTGTCTGTCCGTCTGTCCGTATGAACGCCTAGATCTCAGAGATGGTAAGAGCTAGAGCAACCAAACTTTCAGATAAGATCCCTTGTTATTCCGTAGGAGACAAGTTTATTTTATTTTTTTGATATCGGGATTACATAATATAGCTCCCATAGGGGTGTTTCAGAGGACCTCGAAAAAAAGCAAAAGTTTTAGATGGATAATTCGTTTGTTTATGAAGATATCATAACCAAATCTGGCAGTCGGAAGTTTTTTAGAGATCCCCAGAACTGTAGCAAATTTTATCAAAATCGGTTGACTATATCATATAGCTCCCATAGGATCGATCGGTCGAAAAAATGTTTTTTTTACAAAATTCGTTGTGTTTCGTTTGGTTTTGAAGATATCGGAACCAAATTCGGCAAGAGAAAGTTTTTTAGAGTTCCCAAGCACTGTTACAAATTTGATCAAAATCGGTTGACTATATCATATAGCTCCCATAGGACCAATCGGTCAAAAAAATTTCATATTTTTCTCTTGACAGCTCTGCCTGAAAACGTGATCGACTAGATCGAGAAGCGAAACTCAGAGAGAACTTGCTGTGAAAGTTGAGGATCTCATACATTTGAGCCATTTTGAATGGGTACCTGTTAATTCTATGTCTAAAGCAGTCTTAAGCAGTGGTTGGCAGTCTCTAGGGATAGGGTACGAAAATCTGCCGCAGCGCAGTCGACTCATGCACGGTCCAAGTGTGTGAAATCTCTCTCTCGTTTTTGCTTGATTGCGGTTCTTGCTCTCTCGTGCGCTTCTGCTTACTGAGCTGCTTACTGCGCTACCTACTCACTAGCCTAAAGTGAAGACTTTGCTTAGAAATCCATTTCTCATAAGAGAGAATGATACTGGCTAAAAATTGCCAGCGATTAGTTTGATATTTCCCCTTCGATGGAGATACATAGTCTTAAACCTCATCCGCAGTAGGGTATTCATTTGATGCGGAAGAGAAGAGGCCCATATTATCTGACTAAGTGCCAAATACAAGCTAATCCGTTTCATAGTTCCAAGAAAAAATATATCTAAAAAGATAATTTTTTTAAAGATAGCTGGAACTATACTTATGAAGCTTAATGCTTTTAGCCTTATATTTGGAAGTTTCGTTGCTTACTATTTCGAAAAGGAGGCATTGATTAAAACAATGAAAATTTCATATTTTACTATTTTCATACTTTTAAAATATAATTTTAGTCATATCTGGGCGAGCACAAAAAAAGTCTTTCGTGTTAGAAATTTTGTTCGCTTTCGAATATTAACGAAAACATTTATAATGTCGAACGCTGAGAGCGATGATAACCAGCTGAATTCTAGCAAAAGGCAGCGCTTAGAAGAGGAAAACGATTTCACGGATACAATGTTGTGCAATGTATGCAGAGAACTGCCGCATCCAGATACATTTCACAAATGCCTGAATGGACATCTGCTGTGTGATGCTTGTTACTCGCGCATACACGTATATGCATTCAAGGAAAACGTGGAACCGAGGTGTCCATCATGTCGAGTTCCTATTGGTAATGAGCATCTGCAGCCTAGGGATTCCACCATTTCACAGGTACTACGCTCAGTAGGCACAACATGCTTAAAATGTGAACAAAAGCTAACATATGACGATGTGCCGGAACACAAAGATAGTTGCATTAAACGAATTGTGGCCTGTGGATATAGCTGCCTGGGCTGTGAATGGCGCGGACCATATGATGATAGTGAGCAACACAAGGCGACTTGCGATTTCATTAATAAATCCGCGGATGAAATACTTGCAGCACTTGATGCAGCAAATTATAAACTGCGTCTTTTTCACAGCGAATTAAGTACTAAGAGAGTTCTCAACAGAGATATATATTTGAGTGATTGCACAAAAATTGACGAAAACTTTACGATTTACGAATCCCTGCCGATTGCCGGATTTGACGAGAACTGGCGTTTGATGTTGAACGTCGATTACGGCAGAACACCAGGTTCGCCTCAAATGACCTACAGGGTGTTGCTTATATCGAATCCTACGGAACCAATCGATGTGGCTTTCTTTTTACTGACTCCTTTGCTACATTATACTGGATTATACGAATGGCCAGACGTGCCTTTAGTGAGATGTACACACACTTTCAGTCTAGAAAGTCGTAGCAGTCGTTTATATAAAGTGAATTTGGATTCGGATGATGCAGCTTTTCAGTTTCTGCTCCATCAACCGATTAGAGTACGACTTTGGATGATGTTGCACTAATTTATGCATTGAGTTATTATTTAAAAAAAAAAAATTAATTGTATTTTGGAATATTATTGGTTACTGAGTGAATACAAATGAATGTATAGCTCAAAAGGTTTGCGGTGGCGCTTTCTTTTTTTAAAATTGTTTTTTAGTGGCTCCTTATGTTGTTGTTCTTCTTTACGTTTTGTTTTTTTTTAAATAAAATTTTTTTAAATTGATCAAAATCGGTTGACTATATCATATAGCTCCCATAGGGCAGATCGGTCAAAATAACATTTTTTGCACAAAATTCGTTGTGTTTCGTTTGTTTATGAAGTTATCGTTACCAAATTTGGTGTTCCAAAGTTTTCTACAGTTCCCAAACACTATTCAAAATTTGATTTTTTTTGCAATGTGGTGGTACAGGGTAACCCAAACTTCAATATTAAAATATATCGAAAAATTAAATAAAGTTGTTTCTCGTTTTTTTTGTGTCTATAATAATATAAATATTATTTAAGGCTATAATATTTAAAAGTTAACACATATTATGACTTTTAAATATATTATTATTGATTATGTAATTACTTCAAATTTATATTGAAAAGAATGTTTTTGAAGCTTTTAGAAACTCACGATGTAAACTAAAAATTTATTGGAGGCTTAAGAAAGTTGATTCCTTCATGTGGCAATAGGGAGTGATATAGAAAGAAATGTGTTGTGCTGGTATTTTGTTAAGAATAGCAATAGCTACTAATAATATTAATAACTAATATTTTTAATACATATTTAAGTACAGTTGTAAAATGCTGGGTTTCTTAAAGACTTTAGGCGAACTGAGATCTGAAGTAGGTAACGGTAAAAGTCTAGAAGATGATAATTTTATTAATATTTATTAGCCTTTTTTTAGAGGTAAAATCTCTGTAGAATCTTCAGAAAATCGATTTTTTGTAGCTTACTTGGTAGACTATTATTGTTGCCGATTCGATTGGTTTTAATTCTTGGCGCCCATTTATGTTACCAATCGATATGTATCGATGCTCATGCATGTCGATACGTTTTAGAGAGGTATCGCGTCGACACGAAGTTAAGCGTCAGTATCGTTTTTGGTTCCAGCAGCATAGACGGCGAGCATAACACATTTTAATAAATATGTTTCTCATTTGCCTTCAAATTTGTGTTTTACACTTTGTAACTACCATTTGCACAATATATTATTAAACGTTAAGGCATTGAATATTCTATTTGGTGTTATCGCATTAATTGCCACACGGGGTGGCAACAATTATCTTAGAAATGATGAAGAACTGCGATCGGTTAAGTTTTAAAACTTTCATCCGATCGATTTGAAATTTTGACACAAACTTTATAACAAAATTTTCCACGTAGGATTTTATCAAAATAAGATAAGCTTTTTATTACGAACATTTTTCAAACTTAAAAATTTTTCTCTACCTGGCGTAAGAGGCCCCTAAAAGAGAACTAGTCAGATGCAGGCATACTTACCATCACATTGAGCCTGAGGCACATTTTTAGCATCTCAAAGATCTTCCAAATATCAGTGTATGCGATTGGTTACCGGGTCTGGAAACAACCGCCGGTGTAAAAGGAAAGTCCATAACTAACCAATATCCATACACAAGTGCCAAAAACCTCACCTTTTTTCAAATGCAAATCATCAGCAACGAATGGATCTCAGCGATGACATGATCCAGGATGGGAATGCCTGCAGACGAATGCTGAGATCGCATACCCATACCTCAGGAGGAGCATAAGGGCAAAGAAGAAGAACTAATTTTGCATAATTTTTTTTACGAAAAAAAAATGTTTTTTTCAAACTTATACCATTTTTTTTAAATTGATATTTTCTACAACCCCTAAATGGTTAACTTGTTTTTGGTCCATAGGTCAAAAAAAAAATAAATTTATGTTTCAGATCAATGCACATTGGGCCAGAAAGCCAAATTTTTCGCATAAATTCGAAAAAGAAAGTTACAGACATGAATTTTGGTGTAGTTGTTTGTAATGACATATATAAGAATTGAGATAAATTTCAGACTGATCCGACCACGCCCACTCCTACCGCCCATATAAGATGAATTTTTGCTGGGTGTAATTTTTTACTAATGAACGATTAATGATTATAAATATATATTTTCAATTTAGTTTTATTTATGCCAATTTATATTTAAGTTTACAAATAATATGAAAAATTCGAAAAAAGCAAGGTGCAATCAATTTTTAACAGTCGATTTCCACATATAATTCAGACGAAAAGAAATTTTCATTTTCGTCTTCAGAATGATCAGTGCCATTATCTATGGAAGTGTTACAATTATTAAAATTATTATTATTATTTAGGTTATAATTACAGAATTATTTTTAAAACTTTGCGGCTCTAAATGGTCAATCACAGCTGCCGGTAATGGTATTTTTTTGCTTTGAGCATATCTTTTATTTATCGGTTACCATAATTCCCAAAGGCCTACATTTGGTTCTGGCTTCTCTACTGTATCGTAACTGGGATAAATATCGGAAGATCGGCTTTTGTGAAGCTCCCGAATTTGGAAATATTGGCAAAAACGCCAAAGCCTCATTGGGCGTTAAGGGTACTCTCTCCGAAAAAAAAAGGTTTAGTTATAGAAATAAACTCAATAAAAATTATTAATTTGAAATTAAGAAATTGGACAAATAAATCAAATTTTTTAAATTGCTGCTTTTAAAAAGTCCGCCTTAACCTTTTTGATATTAAAGAAGATTATCTCGCACGGTGTTTGGCCGGTTCAACTTGTCATTTTGGTCACAACACAAAATCAGTTTATATTTAGTTGGCTACAAGCTTAGATCAGCTTAGACAGCACCAAAGCCACGGCAAACTTAGGCCGCGCGTACACAGAGCGCTGATATGCGCTTACATGACATGCAATTATCAGCGCAAAAAAGTCAAACACACTGTGGTCTATGAGAGCGCATACAAAAAAATCATGCGGCTGACCGCGCTGATAAGTTCATGTCACATCAGCGCTCTCGTTGCTGGAGCGCTTTAGTTTGGTGAGAGTAAAAAAGCAAGCACGCTCTCTAAGCCAGAGGCGGAGCAGCCGCGATTGGTCAGCTAATGCACGCAGCGCATGTGTATGTGTGTAAACGAAAGAATTGTTTTTGTACATGGTATATTAAGTTAGGAAGAGTAATTTTGTCTCAACGTTCTCTTTGCTGGGGCCATACTTTTCATTCTCGTTGCGAATGTATGAGTCAGCTTGTCTGTTGCTTCTCTCTCTCTCACATTTTTTGCTCTCACAAAATTTATGGCCCCGAGTGAGAAAATCTTACTCTACCTTACTTATTATACCATGGTTTTTGTATGCATTGCGTGAATGCAACAAAGCGACATGCATACATACTTACGTACACTGCCAGTGTGAATTAAAAGGTGGGATACTATCGATGGCACTATCGATAGTATCGATAGTATCGATAGTTTTATTTTTCGGATACTATCGATTGTTTTTCAGAATATCGATAGTGTACTTTCAGTGAAGCCAGAGCAAATAGTGCGCGGTTTTATAAAGGTAGGAATAATATTTATATAATAGAATAAATAAAAATGCAAACTAACTAACAAACTAACTAATTGTTTTAAATTTAGATTGGTGGTGTTTTTGTTCATTAAGAAGTCATGGATAAATACTTGAAGCGGTATAGTCCGGGGACTATGGAAAACTATTTGAGTAAATCGAATTTCTATGAAAATTCATCAGAAAGAAAAAAGAAAATCGATGCCGCGTTGTGTTTCGTTTGTTAATGAAGTTATCGTAACCAAATTTGGCATTAAGCATTTTTTTAGAGTACCCAAGCATTGTACAAATTTCGTCAAAATCGGTTGACTATATCATATAGCTCCCATATTAACCATCGGTCAAAAAAACAAATATTAAAAAAGGCCCTACTTGCTCTATGGTATTTGTTTTAAAATTTTCCCTTGTTGAGTATCATATCATATTTCTTTAAGCCCGATAGTAATATCGATACTATCTATAGTTTCAACTATCGAGTAGCACCACTATCGATAGTATCCCACCTCTAGTGTGAATGCATAAGCTTGTGTGCCTGCTAGTATTTTTGCTGTGGCCAGCGAAAAAACAAAATTCTCAGAATTTTTTAATGCGACTGGCTGGTAACACTTGCCACTTTTTTGATAAACTTGGCTTGTCCTCCTCGATTCTCATGGCACATTTTTAAGGACACCGCAAATTGTTTGTGTGCACAATGATAATTTTCATTTGACGGCCGATGAGAAATCAGTTTTGAAAAGAACGATTAAAATTTCATATACTGATCGTGGGTGAGATCACATGTCCTTGAAGGATCATTGAAAAATCATAAGAGTTTTTATGTTTAATATTGAATATAAAAGCAATGGAACGCGTTTAAATGCTTAAAATTATAGTTTATTACGAAAACGAAAAACGATTCGGCAACTCAGCTTAAAAATATTGAAAAGTGCGAAATAGTTAAATAAATGTTTTAAAACTAGTAAATGGAAAGTGCGCAAAAAATCTATCGCAATTTCGTTTACTGAGCGTGGGTGAGTAAAAGTACGCATAATTTTTTTGGATTTCATTAGTGCTTGGGTCCTTTTTTTATTATTATAAAAATCGCAAAATAACTCTCATATTCAAAATTTTTATAATACAAAAAAAAAATTAAAACTATTGGCCAATTTTTTAAAAAAAATGTAAATAAGAGTTACTCCGCAATTTTCACTTCGCGACCTTTCCGTCGACGCCTTAAAAAAAAGCGAAAAAAGTGGTTTATATGAAAGTGCATGCTGCTATACATAATTTTTTTGAAAGGACCTTATGAAAAAAAGCAAAAATTTTTATTTTTAATTTATATCGAAAAATCAAATTTGAACTCTTATTTTTTTCATATAATGTCTTGCAAGAATAATTAAATATCAATTTTTATTAAACATCGCGAAATAACTCTAACATTTAAATTTTTATAATAAAATTAAAAAATATTAATACAAAAATTTAAAAAAATTTTAATAAGAGTTACTATTAGCGTCACCTTTTTGGATTTTTAATATAAAGTAAAGTAAAAAAAATCAAAAAATTTCCTTAAAAAAGCATTCCTGCAGTTCGGTCGTTCAGGCTTCAAAAATTCAGACCTGAATTCAGGCATGAAAAGGAAGCGAATGCTCATGGCTTTGTAAGAGAAACAAGGACAAATATAAAATTTATCTTTCTATCTCTTTCTTTTGACAGACAATTAAAGCAAAAAAGAATAAGCAAAAAGAAATAAGAAAAGTCAATTGCATTTTCTTACTTGACTTTACATTAGTATTGGTGTTTACGTTTGTGTGCTTAGATATTTCTGACGTTTTCTTTATTACACAAAGAAAATTGGTTGTGAAAATTTTTATTTCTAGGTAAGTATTTATTAAATATTACCTATGATTTAAAGCATTATTTTTGCTTTATAAAATAATTTTAAAGGTATTGCTAATGTGGAGCAAAAGACAACTGCGTAAGTTAGGGCTAAAGGCCCATAAAAAATAGAACTTTGAAAAATGTTGACGAATTTGTGAGGAAGGCAAAAAAAGTAATTGATGCCTTTGTCATGGACGCCAACAGTGACGGCGTGCAAAAAAGGTTCCCTTAAAATGATTTCAGCAATTTTATACCTCTTGACTTGGTAGGTCAAAAAATACTGGTGTTGTAATATATAATAAAAAGTTTTTGATTTTAGAATCAATACCAGTTACAGTGGATTCTCGCCCAGCGGAATCACAGTTGCGTAATGCAATGAAGTTCCACAAAAATCGCAATTTTAGGGCTACACCCAAGCCACTGTAATTTATAATATTACAATAAAAATTTATAATAAAATTTTGTTAAAAATGTATGAAGAATATTTGGTCCATTAATTACTCATCTATGATTTCACCCCTGACTTTTAAAAACGAATCAGCACTGAATTCATGCCCAAATTCTTAAAAAATTTCACCTGTGATTTCAGGCATGACATTTCAAAGTCAATCAGCACGGAATTCATAGCTGATTGTTACGGCTAAGGTTCAGGCCTGAACGCCTAGGGAATGCATGTGCTAAATTCAGTTACAAATGAATGCGTAGATTCATGGCTGGTACTGAAAATGCAGGCATGATTTCATGACTAATTCAGGCCTGAACCGAACTGAAGGGATGTTTTCGAATTTCAGACGATTTGTTTGGTTTTTTTTTTTATTTTGGCAGTTTCATCTGCGTTCTAATTTTTCTATTATTCTATAGTGTCTCCGTTGAACCATAGCAATGACAATTGGTTTCTTTTCATATGTTAAGATGTTTCCTAAGAAATTAGTAAAGAAATTTTTGTTCTTAATGTGCCCCAGAGAAAAGATGAAGCGTTTGTGAAATGGTGTCGCTGGTACTAACTGAATGTGACCCTCTCTTCCTTTGGGTATAGGGTATAAAAAGAGATACATCAATGTTTTAAGCACATACTTATATATACATATAAAAAGATAGTTATATACACAGTAACGCGCATATACCATTTTATAGCCTGTCAATGCGAACCTCAGATGTCCTTCACACACAGTCACACACACTCACAAGCACACACACACATGCGTTTACACTTCATTAAAAATTAATTAAAATTCAGCACGGCAACGTTCATGCTGGATGATGATGATGATGATGATGCTGTTGAAGATGATGTTTATGGTGTTAAGGCTGATGATAATGGTGTTAAAGATGATGATGATGATGAGGAGCACGAAAATTTTCATGCGTGTCGCTGCGGTTCGCCACTTGGCGCCAAAAGCAGTCGCCCGTGTTCGTTATAACACATATAGAGTATAATATTTTATAATAATTTAAAATAAATTAATTGCTTGGCATTTTTGTTAATCAATTATTTTAAAAACGGCAACATTATTCATAATATCAAGATGTTTGACGTTTGTTTGGCAATTTTGAGTTGCCTGGCAGCCATAGGGGTTTCTAATAATATTATGAAAATAAATTCTTAAAAACTTTTATACGCCTGCAGGGATCTGACACAGCTATCTATATAATATTACTTTTTTTTTAATCTCCGTTTGATACGATAAAGCGATAACAAATTACAGATGATAGATCGGTTTCCAATGGGGAAATAAGTGGTATTATATACATATGTTAAGATAAAACTTAATTTTGCTTCAAATATGATTTGGTTTCGAAATTAATTTTTATTGCAAATTTTAAGAAACTTCCGAGTGCCAAATTACGATATCTTCATAAACACGAAACACAACGAAGTTTGCACCAAACACGTTTTTTTTGACCTATCGGTCCTATGAGGGCTATATGATATAGTCAACCGATTTTGACAAAATTTGGCACAGTGCTTGGAAACTCTAAAAAACTTTCGAGTGCCAAATTTGGTTTCGAAGTCTTTAAAAACAAACGAATTATCCATCTAAAGGCCTGTACGCAGCATGCAAAAATTCCGCACGAAATTTTTGCATGCTGCGTATGGGCCTTAAGACCTTTGGTTTTTTTTCGAGGTCTTCTGAAACACTCCTATGGGAGCTATGTAATATAACTCCGATATCATTAAAAAATAAAATAAACTTGTCTCCCCTGACATAATAAGGGATCTGATCTGGAAGTTTGGTTATCCAGCTCTTAAAATCTGATCAGGGTCTGCCCTCTTACATCTCAGAGCTGATAAGTGCTACAGCTTTCATACTTTGCATTTTTCTTGTATTTTTCACTGTACCCATAGGATCTAGGGCATACTAGTTTTGCGCAATGTATGTAACAGGCAGAAGGTGGCGTGGTAAACGATATAAGTTCTTTATGACAAAAAATTTATCATAGCATCCCATAGCGATAGACCCATGTCTATCTGTATGAACATCTTACTTTTAGAGACAAAAACAGCTTTACTCAAAAAATAAAAATTTGCTCAAAAAAGGAATGTCTTAGTCTAGAACTTATTAGAATTTTTCATTTTCAACTTTTCTCAATTCTTTCGATCTCAACATTAACATTAAATATTTTAACAATGGGTACAAAATGCTTCAGCTGGCCCACCCTATGCAAGGGATAAAACTAACGACAGATATTTTGAAAACCATTTTAAACTTTAGGAACGAAAACAAGATTGGTTTATATTTTCTAAAGTTAAAGCTGAAATATAGTTTTGCATTAAAAAAAAAAAACAATTTCCTTTTATTATGCAGATATATAAAGTTTTTCGGAAAAAAGGATACTCCAATTTTAAACATCATCCACAGTGGTCGATTTGACCCATCTGGCGGAAGAAAATTAATATCTTCTACAACAATCAAAAAATTTTACATTTATAAAAAATGTTAAGAACCTTCATATATGTGCCGAGTTTGGTCCGGATCGAACCACTATGTCATATAGCTGCCATATAACCCGAAATCGGTTTTGGCCATATCTCCGCATATCTCATAGCTGATCCAATATTGCGAGTACAATAATAAAAAACATGTCGATGGACTCATTGAAGTGTTGACAATCGTATGCGATTCGAAAATATGCAGGTTTTTACATTTTAAAATTAGGTTTTTCTTCCGCTAGATAGGTCAAATCGACCACTGTGCCATCGCGACTTATCGTACAGCTTGAAATCGTTAGCTCGAGTAACAATTTTCAGCAAAAAGATAATGAAAAGTTACAAACTTTATTGCTCACTCAAAAAGCTTTACAATTTCAGAAACACATTGTCTAAACTTTCGGACAAGTTATTTTACCGCAACAATCTGGAAAAGGTTTCGAAGCATCGTTTGGTCCCGATGAGCAATGAATCGGGTAGCGAGGGCAGCTAGCAAAGTAGTTAAGGCATAAATATTGTGGCAAACAAAGTTATTAAATCACTTACTGCTTGATCGTTAGTAGATAATCCTCAGCGCACTCCAACTCCACACACAGACCCTCTTGATCAACTGGTTTCAAAACTTGTTTAATCGGAACATCCAACTCATGTTCTTGATAGTAGCAGTGATTGGGTAAAGCTGCAAATGGGAATTGAGCAATCCTCGCATAATTCCTTAAACTTAGTTACTTACTGGGATGTCTGGCATTTCCGCGATATCGCACATTAGTACCACCATCCGCATGACACTGCAAGCTAATGGCTAAGACTAGTGCGACTATTGGGAATAATTGTTTCCACATGATGCTATCAGTTGCTTGACTTTGGAGTTCCGGCTGCGAGAAGCTGCTGTCGCTGATTGTCAACCGAACTGAACTGATGCTATATTTATATAGTAGGTCGATTCTTTATCAACAACATATTAAAATTACACTGGTCAACAAAAAAAAGTTGAAAAAAAAAAATGCCGAAATCCAAAAGTAATGCTGCATTGGAAACTTACATTGAATGCTTAGAAAAAATGCAGTCCAAATTTTATGAAGAGTTTTACAGAGAAACAGTAGGAAATATAATCAATTTGCAACTAACAATAAACGTTTCAAAAAAATGCTGACGAAAATTTATGAAAAAGTAAATTTCGCGATATCAATGTAAAAGATGGCGTACGTTAAAGTCGGGCGCAGACGACTTTGGGATACCCTGTAGCACCACATTGCAATTAAGTCCGACATATAGCTTAAGACCTCCAAAAGATATTTTATTCGGCAAATTTGGCTAATTTTGTACAAAAAACATTTTTTCGACCGATTGATCCTATGGGAGCTATATGATATAGTCAACCGATTTTGATCAAATCGGGTACACTGATTGGGAACTATGAAAAGCTTCCGACTGCCAAATTTGGTTACGATATCTTCGAAAACAAACGAAGCAACGAATTTTGTACAAAAAAGGTTTTTTTGACCGATCGTTCCTATGGGAGTTATATGATATAGTCAACCGATTTTGATAAAATTTGGTACAGTGCTGGGGGTCTCTAAAAAACTTCCAATCGCCAAATTTGGTAACAAAAGCTTAATAAACAAATGAATTATCCATCTAAAACTGTTTTTTTTCGAGGTCATCTGAAACACCCCTATGGGAGCTATAAAATGTAACCCCGATATCAAATAAAATAAACTTGTCTCCTATGGATTAATAAAGGATCTTACCTAAAGTTTGGTTGCTCTAGCTCTTACCATCTCTAAGATCTAGGTGTTCATACGGACAGACAGACAGACGGACGGACAGACTGACATCGGTATATCGACTTCTCTAGTCATCATAGTTTAGGTAACTTTGGAGGGTCTCCGACATTTCCTTCTATACGTTACATACAGAAGGCTAGCACAAACTTAATATACCCTTTGTACCATACGGTACAGGGTATAAAAATTAACTATTACGAAGAAAAAATTTTTTGTAGTCTAGTGTATCCGTCACCCAGCCGGTTTGTGTCGTAATAAGAACTTGAAATAATATTATTTTTGTTATTATTAAGAAGTTAGCGCGAGATTTCTCAGAAGAGTCATTAGTAGAAGGCAATGATGTATTGAAGCAGTGGAAAAATTGTAAAAAAAAAACAATCCGGTTTACTACTTAAAAAATTCACTGTAAAGAGGTACCGGGTACTATGGTCTATACATGATCGTCGAAAGAAAAGTACAGGCCCGTCGACGTAATGCCTTTTCCTAAAGAACTTAAAAGCTTTTTGAAATCTACACGCACTTTCTAAAACTCCGGGCCTGAAGCTATATTACATAGTGCCAAAACCAAACATTCGAAAAAATATTTTAAGAGCATATTTTCTGGAGCACCCATCGATTAAAATTGATTCATTTATTTATTCCGGTATTACAGGGTATCTGAAAATCGCTGGCTACAGACTTAAATTTTTGTCATACTTTTTTTTTGCTTCATTTACGTTTTCTAAGAATCTTTAATTTTATTCTCATACTGAGTATCTTTGTTACTTGTGGGAATATGTAACCCGAAAAAAAACAAATTTATAGATTATGTATGGGTATGGGTATGGGTTCCTCACAAAGAGGTGGGGCACTGCGACCAGAAGATCTTTTGTACCATACCCATAAATTACGGCAAGAGACTTTCCGCTTTCCGCTTTTTAGATACTCTTCGAAACTTCCACGGAGCTATATGTTTATGGTATTTACTTTACATAAGTATGTTCCTTACATGTCAATTTAACGCACTCAAGGACCTAGTCCTGCATCTGCTCTCTTCTTAATCTGTAATGTAACTTGCTCATTTAACCTAGTTGTGGTTTGTTTTGTTTTTCTCTTTTTTTTTATTTGGTATGCATTTTTTATATCAACTATGCGTCAACATGCAAAAGTTTTTCAAAACTTTTTCATTAACTAGGTATGTTTTTCTTCCTTTTTTTTTATACTCTGTAGGTTTAAGGGCATTATAGATTTGTGGAATATACGATGTACCAGGTAGAAGCTGGCATGGCAGGCTTTAAGTCTTGTATACCAAAATACTTATCATCACCTCACAGATCTCAGTGGAAGAGCTAGAGACACTGAAAATGAAAGATGGGATGACCTTCGAATGTGAACCTAATTAAAAGTAATAAGTTGATGTTTTCCTAAAACATATGTCTGTTACTAATTCACTTCCCTAGAATTCTACGATGCTCACTAATCGCTTAGATTTATCGAGCTTTGATCCGCTGCACAGTGGGCCAAATTTTGGCCAAAAGTCCCCAAAAAAAAAGGCTAATTTTGCACAAACGGACTTATGAATATGATTTTAGGCATATTAAGGTATCCTGAGACCAAAAATTTTTTTATTATAATTAGTGGTTTCTAAGTAGTTCCCAATCAAAGTTGACATTTTATATTTTCTCAGCTATCGCGATAGTTTACAGAAAAAAAAAATCCTGCATTTGCCATGATACATATAGCTGCGAAATCTTCATGCAGTTTATTGTTTATAAACATAACTTCGGAGAAAAAAAAATTTGGCTGAAAAACTTGTTTGTTTGTTGGTTTTTTATCATTTTTTTAACTTATTTGATCGAAAAAATTTTATAAACTTTTTTGTTTATTTTATAATAAAATATAATTCTCCCCGATTTTCGGAAATCGAATTTTAAAAATTTGGCGCCGAGCAAAATTCAACGATTTTTTGAGGAATGGTTTTGTTAGCCCATTTATTTTTTTATGGTGGCCCACCATGTAAAAAAGTATTTTTTTTTTGTTTCTTAGCATACATTTAAAGAAAAAAAACTTTTTGGGAAAAATTATTGGTTCAAAAATCAGAAAAATTATAAATTTTGCTGAAAAACTGTAATAAGTTTTATGTATGGACTTTAAAATATTTTTTTCGGAAATTGAAAGAGCATGCCAAAAAATGTTTAACTTTTTAAAATTAGATGGTTTGGTGGTTTAGTCTTTTTATATTCTGTACCGCACAAAGAGTATATTAAGTTTGTGCAAGCCGAAAATGTATGTAACACACAGAAGGAGACGGCGGAAAACCCCCCAAAGTTACCTAAAGTATGATCAGGGTGACAAGAGAAGTCGATATACCCATGTCCGTCTGTGCGCCTAGATCTCAGAGATGGTAAGAGCTAGAGCAACCAAATTTTTAGATTAGATGCGTAATTATGTCAGGGAAGACAAGTTTATTTTACTTTTTCGATATCGGGGTTATATTATATAGCTCCCATAGGGGACCTCGAAAAAAACCAAAAGTTTTAGATGGATAATTCGTTTGTTTGTGAAGATATCATAACCAAATTTGGCACTCGTAAGTTTTTTAGAGTACCCAAGCACTGCACCAAGTTTGATTAAAATCGGTTGACTATATCATATAGTCCCCATAGGACCAATCGGTCAAAAAAATTTTTTGGTGCAAAATTCGACTGATTTCTGTTTGTTTATGAAAATATCGTAGCCAAATATGCCGAATAAAATATCTTTTGGAGGTCTTAAGCAATATTTCGGACTTAATTGCAATGAGGTGGTACAGGGTATCCCAAAGTCGTCTGCGCCCGACTTTAATGTACGCCATTTTTGTAATTGGCTTCGAACGCTGAAACTGTTTGGGACTATAACTACAAAACCTTTCAATATTTTGGATTTGGCATATATCATATCTAACTCTGTGTGAAACATGGTCCAACTCCCATTGAGCGATTTTTTTTAAACTAAGATGACAAATTTTTTTTTTCTAATTTTTTCTAATTTTGGTCTCAATTATCTATATCTTAAAAAAATCTGAGGGGGCTTCAAACTTTTCAGAAAAAAAAAAATAAAATTTTATCACTCTAAAAAAATTATTATGAAAATGCCAGATTTTTGGCCAAAATATGACAAACTGGGCCCACTGTGCGATGTAGAGAGTGCCTGCTAAAGCAAATCAAGTCGGATGAGCGCCTGGTACAGTGTACTTATGAACTACCTACAGTGACACTTGGTCCCAAGTCATTGGCCATGCCAAAGCTACAAATATATTCCAACAAAATTGTGGTACAAAAATCAAATGGCTGTTGCTTTGAGTAAAGTGTATCTTATAGTCGGATTGTTCAGACCTCAGTTGTTCCCACTTGTTATTTTTCTTTGCATTTTGGCATTGGGTTGGTTTCTATCATTAAAGCAAATGCACAACGTTAAACCGAAAGACGTAAAGCAAAAGATGAATACAGAGAAATGCTAAAGCAAAGTTAACAAGAAGCAGAGCCACTAACGGCACGGCGTTAAGTCAATGGTGGCAAAATGGCGGAAGACGAAAGGCAAAATGGCGGCGTGGTGCCGTTCGTTGACTGTCATTGCCATTTCCTGCTATTTGCTATGCTGTGCTCCTTTGAAACAATACACACACATGCACATACATACATACACACACACATAATTACGTGCACACATAATACGTTGAGCAAATTACGTAATGTGGGCAAAAGTGATCACAAAAAAAAAAAAGCTAAATAGGCTGGCAGATGAATGCATGTGTGTGAGTGTGTATGTTTTGAAAGGATTCTCAGAGAAAGAAGGTGTGTTGGTAAAACCAAGAGAGAGTGAGTGAGCGAGTGAGCGAGTGTGGTTGGTAGGGGAGTAGTGGGGATGCCGCGGTGAAATTTGAAAAAAAAAACTGGTTGTTGCCATGGTTCTGCTGCTGTACTAGTACATCTTGTTCCCACATTGTAAACTATAAAATCAGTATTATATATTGCGTTATAATGAGCTACCATGACCATGGATGGGGTTATGGTTGAATTATTGCCAACAGCGCAACAGGGGCTGCATTGTGGCTTCAACTTTGGGCTTATGGATTTTGTCTTGGCTGCGGGCTGCTGGTGTATAGACGAGGTAAATAATAATTAGATCTGGCGCAGGGCTTACCAGACTGTAAATAGAATGCATACACAGTAGCACATACACACACACACATACACCTACACGCACATGTGCAGCCTAATGCGTTTCATGCCACAGCCGAACCACAATGCTTTTAACTAAGCACAGTGTGCTAAAATTTCCATTTTAGAGAATAAATATTCTTCATACTGATTTTTTGTTCAGTAAAAGGTTTTTTACAAAATTGTCTGCGAAAATAAATGATGACGATGACGACGACGCCGACGCCGATGAGTAATTATATATGTTGCATAATGTCTACAGTGACGCCACAATACTTCTAAGTACAGAGTGTTTTGGCCCACTGTGCCAACAACGTTGTGCCCAAAGCAACACAACATCTCTATCTACATTTTAGCGCCTGCAAAAAAAAAAAAAAGATATTTAAAAACCAAAGGACTGGGCCAACAGGGCTCTATGTGTATTCATCTATATATACATGGTACTGTGTGTGTGTGTGCGTATTTAGGTATGGGATTGTTTGTGTGAGTATTTGTATTGCATGGCTGACTGACCTGACTTTACCTGAGGCATTGAAGGCCAACGTGCCTGCCTGCCTGCATATCCCCAGCAACCCCCAGTCGTTGCCATCTCTACCATCTGTCTGCCATTATGCACCCTGGCAGATGCTTTTATTTTTAGCAAACAACGCGGAAAAATATCAACAAAAAAAAACAAACATTTTTTTGGATCTGTCAAAATGGTATCCGACAGTGGGATACACTCTACTCTGAAGGGCGGCGCCGTAACAAAAAAAAAATAATAATAATAAAAACAAATAATGTTGTTACATAATATTTTAAATTTAATTATATTTAAGTGTAATATACTTAATTTTATATATATATTATAATTTTATTTATTACGCCATCTAGCGGCCACACTTAATAGAAAAATTAATGATGACGGAGACGATGACATAAGAAAATGTTTTAATTTAATACAAATATACCAATGCTTATAAGAGCCTAATTTTGAAACTATAGCTACAATAGCAAAATTATTTTTTTTTTTTTGTACTTGGGGGGGCCATGTTTGCTTTCAAATAAATGATGGTAATGCCTCCAAAGAGATATCAGATCTACAAAAGTTTAAAATTTATTGCTTTGAGAGAGGTGCAGCCTGAAATAAATATATTTGTAACCGAAAGTTGGAAATATCGACCGAAAATTTCGTTTTCCGGAGCAGGCAAAAACGAATCCGAATAAAATTGTTCGGCTTGGACTATTCGTTTTCCGGAGCACGGCTGAATACTTTATTTTGTATTTTATCATGACAAAAATTGTTTGCACTTTTTTAGCATGAACTAGAACCCAGTTTCTTCTGCGGGTGAAGTAATTACCAAAGAAACTTATAGTCCTGCCAAGCTCCAATCTATCGACCAATCAAGCATACCTTGGACACAACGGAGGTACAGAGTATAAAATTACACATAGGAATATACATAAGTATATATGTATGTATGTATAATATATGTACGTATGCAATAAAGTTTAAGAAATAAGCAAATCCTGAGCAAGGGGAATATGGCAGTGCTTAGGTTTGGCTTAGCATTGGATTCATCCTAAAGCCGGCTGAGATGTTGGCAAGTTCGACGACTTTGTCAAAAACACAGCTTAACTTGTATGTGTGTGTGTGAGAGTGTGTGTGAGCTTGAGAGCTACCATCAAATTATTTTCCATGCAATTTAAATAATTTAATGGATTTTTATAAGCAGCAAAACGTTTCAAAGCACGAGCCGACAGCATCGTGTCAGGACATTTCTACAAGGAATGCAATCCTTGCCGCCGTATATCGTTTTAGGCACTAACAGACACATGCACTAACTTAAGAGCACACAGTTATGCTTTTTTGGCCAAGTGTCGTCACCCTGGACTACACTGAAAAAATAAACTTTCACGCACAATCGATACATATACGTAGCAAAAATCTCAAAACGCTTTATTTTGTATTGTAAATTCGGTTTTGAAATTTAAGTCAACTGGCTCAATATGCACTCTTCCCCTGTCTGGAAGATGTCAATATTGCTGAAGAAAGTACCCCGATGGACCCAGATTTGTCGCTTCGAAAAAGTTCTTAACAAAGGAATTCACGGAGCGGTGACGTAATTAGAGTTATTAACCTCAGACCTGTTCTTTTTTTCCATACAAAATACATTACGGGACACTGAGTGCCCCAAGGACGGGTAAGATGAAGTACAGATCTAGGGGGTTAAAACAAAATCGGGTTCATGCCGGTAAGCCATAATAAGCTCCTAAGATTGTTTCCCAACCTAGTCGCTTTAAGCAAAACAAAAAAAGTCGTCCCCGTGATCATCGTCGTCATTTGTTTTGCTGTCTAGTGTGCCCGTATTTGACAAATTATGAAGGTTGTGCTTATTAGTGTTTGGCGCTAGATGGCGCTAGCTATTTGTTGCAGAATAATAATATTTTATGTACCAATATTACAAAAAAAATATATGTACAAACATATCAAAAAATTGAGCAAAATTTAAATATTCAAAAGCAATTATTTTTTCGTTTCGCGCTTACCAACAAAACGTACCGGAGGCGAAGCCCCCTAGTCTCTATACAATCTTCTAGTTTTTTTGTCAAAATCTTTAAATTTATATTTTTCAGTGTGCTTTGTAGACGGCATGCCGCCTCATTTCCCGACGCCTTATTCAATTTTCGCAATAGCCGCTCCAGACTGCAAATCTGTGCCTGGCTTCGCGTTGGTTCCGGCTCCCGGTTCCTGCCATTATAGTCCCCCTGTACCACTGCAGGTTTCTTTGGTTGTGGCGCTGTTGCTTTGCGGCGCCAATTGACTGCCGTGCCACTTCCGTGGCACAACGAGACAGGGACACATAGAGAGTGATAGAGAGAGGGCGAGGCAGAATGAAAGAGTCGAGAAAAGGCACGTGCAAGACAGAGTTGACAGCAGTTGACACACAAAAAAAAAAAATAAACCAACTACAACATTGAGCAGAACGACGTTGGCAACAGCAAATGCAATAAATTTTCAAGTCATTTCAACTTCCGGTGTGTGGCCCGATTACAGTTTAGTAGCTGTAAATATATTGCGACTTACATATGGCTGCAATGCAACCCTGGCAGCTCTCTCTGTCGCGCACACAAACACCCTGCACTCTCCTCATGCTACGATGCCTTGGAAAGCGGTTCCCTACTTTAAGGCGCTTTCATGCTGTTTGCAATAACTCACTTTGCTTATTGAGGTGCGCTTTTGTATTTTTTTAAATTTCTTTATATAAAAAATTAAATGATAGGTATTTAAAAAATTGTAAACACAAGTATGGGATCATCCATAAACTACGTGACGCTGATTTTCGTCTAAATAAAGGCAACCACCGGAGAACCCCGCTAAGAAAGCAATACTTACCGTAGTTCCAGGTAACGGCCGTAGGGCAGGCAGACCGAAAAATACGTAGATCGGTCAAATGCAAAAACATCAGCAACGAATGGGTCTCAGCGATGACATGATCCAGGATCGGAATGTCTGCAGACGAATGCTGAGATCGCATGCCCACACCTCAGGAGGAGCATAAGCGAGTCCGAAAAGGGGTAAACAAGGGTTTGGGAGAAGGAACTCTTATTTACGATCCCTGAATCTAACAAAACAAATCCGTTCAATAGCTCTTGATTCATAAATGATGTAACAGAATTTTTTTCATAGCTGCACATTAGTGCTGGAAGTAACATCAATGTTATATCGATGCATCGATGTTTCTTATTTTTCCAATCATTGATACTTTTATTTCGATTATCGACCAAATCCCATTACGAACAAAATATGGGAAAAAAACAAATCTCAAAAGAACCGAAATAGTAGGGTTGACTCAATTTTGGCACTTCGACAATATTTTGATGTCAAAAACTTAGATTCAAGCATGTGCCCGTTGAATTACTGGAAGGTAATACTTTTTAAAGTTTAGCAAGGCCGTTAATCTAGTGATCAGATCAAAACACGTTGACATGATTTTATTTAATAACCATAATAAAGGGATCTCAAATTAGTTTAAAGATTATGAGACTGCAATTCTAGCTGGAATAGAACATTTTATTGTTATAACTTACAGACGCACAAAAAAAAGTGGTGTAAACTTTACATAAGACAGAGCCACACCTTATGGACTTTGGGCAGCTGAATCCGAAGTTCAAAAAACACCGATCCAAGGGTTCTTAGATAATATTCATATTATCTAGTTTTATGGGATTTTTTGGTGGTTATCCATAACCTTTGTGTGAAGGAGTTTTTTGGACTTTGGATTCGGCTGCTCAAAGTCCAAAATGGATCCATGTATAACCTTTTGGGTTGTTATTTAGTATTTCTTTGCTTATTTTTCTATGAAATGTAATTCATTTTGAAACATATATTATGAAAATATAGTTTTCTCTTGGTTTGTTTGTTAATTCCATTTTATTATTTGAAAATACTTATATAACCAAACGAACAGATGGCCCACTCTGAATAAGCATTCAAAAAATAGCCGACAACATGTAATTCGATGTATCGAAACATCGATGTTTTGAAGTTAAAAAATATCGAAAACATCGATGTTGGCCAGCATCTATGTTTCTCCAGCACTGCTGCACATAGATTGTGAAGACGACTAAGCAATAGTTTGCATGCGCCATCTAGCGCCCACACTAAACAAATATAAATGATGACGAAAGTAAGCAAAGTATTTTATAGTCAAGACACGGCATCTATTTAAAATTGAAATATCCTAAAACAAAAAAAAATACATAAATTCCATATGACACGTTTTTTCCAGTTGCTTAATGGAACATTACTAGCACAATTATGTTATGTAAAATTTTGTGACAATTTCTTTTGAGTTGGTTTTGTTGTCATTGATGTCAGGTGCTGTTCTGCTTCTTGGCTGTTTCCTATTATTACAATCATTATCAATGTTGTTGTTGTTGTAACTGTCACAGTACTGCCACTTCATCATCATCATCATCAGACGACATTGCTATATACATATATAGGCATCATCTGCCCAACATCATCTTCATATGGTATTGGCCTGATCCCAGCCAACGCAATTCAGCGTCTATATATACTCAGTATATACATACTACTTAGTTTAATATAAATGTATTCGCTTTATACAAGTACATACTTACTCAGTTCGCCCTCGCCACACCACCCCAGTAAAAAAAAAAACCCATACATCTGGCAGGGTTCCCAACTTTACCTTTGTTGTTTACCGCAGCATCTTAGTGATTTTTCTCTCTCTCTCAGTCTCTCTATCTATGCATATTACCCTCTCGCCTTCCTGGGTGATTAGTGTACCGTTGTTGCTGGGGCTGCTCCGAATCCGGAGACAAATAATGATTGCCACTTGAGGTGTAAACGAGCGCATTTTACAGCCGCATAAAAGTTACAATATGCAGCAGCCAAAATAATCACTGCAACAAAATTTTAGCAAAAACTAATCTATGTACTAGGTGTATATATACTTTATGCACATACATATGTATATGTATATAGACACTTGCCCGCATAAGTCTGTGCACAATGCATTAAATACATATTTCAACTAGTATGTAGCTACTTAATTAATGTAGAGTGATAAATTTGTATATCTCTTAAAGCCATAGTCTTCAACATGCCTAGAGCATCTTAAAAAAACTCGTGATTCCAGATTAAAGGCCTATACGCAGTTCGAAAAATTTCGCGCGGAATGACAAATCTTCTTAAAAAAAAAAGTCCCAAATGGGATATCCCAAAAGGGATTTTTTTTTTGTATGAAGTTTTGTCCTTCCGCGCGAAATTTTTCGAACTGCGTAGACCCCTTAAGCGTGAAAAACTGTTCCAAAGTACTTGGGCAGCATTTTTTCAAAAAGTAAAAAGATCTGTTCAGTTTGGTTAAAACTTGACGCAGACCTAAAATGGCTAAGATTGCCAAACGTAGTTGATTAAGATCAGATGACTGTCAGAGATATAATCAGTTATGTAATAATTGCAGGTCTCCCTCCACTTTCTTTTAATTGAAATATACGGGCCAAAGAACCCAAGTTTATTATGCGAGCGTAACAAACAAATATATTTGACTTTATCTCAACTTTACATAAAACCGATTTCTTGAGTACGTCCACATGTTGTGGAACTTCGCAAAAAAGTTTATTTCTTGTTAGTTTTTAGTATGCCTCAAGCCGTAATAGATTCCTTTTTTTTTATTTCTTAATAAAAATAAATGTAATTAGCTTACTTTAAAAAATTTTTATTTTTAGCTGTTTAACATCATTGTGCAACCTGAGGTAACATTTGCAGAGCTTGCCGAAAGCTGAACAAATTTTTACTCTCTCTGCGCATGACGTCACACGTTCAGTATGCGATTGCATTCTTCGACAACGCGTACACAATTCTCAAAATTAATCATGCCAACGAATGGTAAATTTAAATAAAATTTAACTCAAAAGTAACAACATTCATAAAAGGGTCACATTTTAAGGTAAAAGATATGTTTAAGTACCGCACCTAAGCCAAAATGATCAACTTGAGCACCGAATTTTTATCCAAGAAACTTCTTGTTCACTTTATTGATATTTTACGCCTTTTAAGCCAATAAAATCTATATAAGTAAAATTGTTTGATATATGCAAAAATATAATATATTTTGCACATTTTACAAAAACGAAGAAAATTAAAATTTGTAGTACTGGTTCACTGATAAATAATAATAAGCTCCCTTAGGTTACTTAATTTAAATGTAACACTATGTATAAAGGTGTTTACTTAGTCGGGCAGAAATGCAGAAGTGCCAAACTAACAATAGCAATCAAGTGTCCCATGGCATGCTTTTCTTTTGTTAAAAAAAGTTTTTGTGTAAGTTTTGTGAGGAGACAATTTGCTGCCTCACAAGATTGTTCCTATTTTGCCAATAGGGCACTAAGTATTATAGTTACTTGCTACCCGCTACTCTAGCGGTGAAAACGCGCTTACTCTCACCTATACTAGTTAAAGTATTATTTAATATTAGTGAGTAGGGAAATGTATTAGTGCATAGGTGTAAGTGGAGAGTAGGTGATAGGGATAGTGTTAGGTACAGCGAGCTCGTTCTTATCAATTAGAATACATAGTCAGATAAGCAGAGTGCCGCTTAGGCACTAAGGATTTGGCAGCGATCGTGGCCTATATAAGGCGGATCTGCAGCCAAATCGGGACAGTCTTTGTGAGTTTGTGAAGTGGCCAGCCTGAGAGCGTCTTCTAATGAGAAAAGTATTAAGATCAGTGCCGCAGACTTAAAGGCGTTTCGAGTAATAACATATAGAATTGTCGCAAAAGGACGGATATAAGGATTTATTTAATTAGTAGCGCACCGGGTGCGACCGCGTCGAAGTTTATACGTTCCGTGAACGAGCCACGCCAAGTATTGTCATCACCAGAATCAACATCTGGGTGAGCGTATCGCCGCAAAAAGACAGTAAACATATTAAATTATTAAATCTGTTTAATTGAAAAATTGTTGGATTTAAGTTTAACTTTGTTTTCCCGAAATATAGTTTTTTTGCTAAAAATATTATTTTGTATAAAATAGAGAGCGTGTGGGCTCGACTTAAGTGTACTGTGATAATAGATCGCAAAAAGGCGGATAGTATATTTTTAAAACTTAAGGCAAATTGTGTCTTGTTTAAAATATCGAAAGTCTCAGCAAATATAAATTTTGTTGTGACATTTACCCTGGGCATAGCTGAGCTATCCCAGTCGTTGTTCCGGACAAACCGGAGGTCGTTACAGTTTTTGTGTAAATGCCAAAAAGGTTTAATTTCAAAATCAATTATTTTTATTCAACGTGTATCTTTTAGTAATAAAAAACGTTTTTTTACGTCACGTATATAGTCAACCTAGTACTATTATATGTTCTAATTGTAAATGTAAAGGTAAGTGAAAATGAATAGTCCTTATTTGTTGCGATACTTTCGCTAATGTTTACATTAGTAAAATTATTGGCATTGACATTTTTCTTTTTTTTATTGAATTACTAGTTTGCACTTTTTTCGACAAATTTTTTTAGTAACCTGGTTTATAAACTTTTCAAGAGCCAACCAAAGCATAAGGGAGCATTGTTCGTGACAATAACTTATTTTAAAATTTATTTTAGCAAACTTGATAAAATTTATTTCAATTTAAGTAGCTACTTTATTTCGAAGATTTGATTTTCTATATTTGGCCAGATGTTGATCCAAAGCAAAGTAAGTCTAAGTTTAGCCCAAGCTCTTTTGCAAGGTTTTTCACTAGCTGATTATAGCATATAATTGCTGTCCTCCATAAAGTTTTGAAACTTATCGATGGTTTTGAAATGAAAATTACAACATAAAATACGCAAAAATGCCGCAATTGTGACGTCACGCTCTCTTGTGTAACGAACCTGCGCAATGCGCTACCTAGCCTTCAGTAAACCTTGCAAATCTTGCGGCGAATTCAAAACAGGCAAGATTTGTAGACTGAACATTTTGGAAGGTCATCCAGTCTACAAAAAAGCTTTGGCATTGACCGTTATGCCATTCAAACGTCATTTCAAATTTTAAGCACAACTAGCGCCGCCACGGCGATATAAACGGCAGAACATTGCAACTTAAAGCGCAGCCCAAATGTATGCTTGCTAGCTGCATCTGTGGCCACACTTTCAAAATACGCCACTTAATACAAAAAGCTTTGGTCCGAAAATAGTTTATGTACCGAATGAACAACTTAGTTCAAGACAAATCATTACAAATGTTATATAATCGCAGAAAAGGAGTTGTCTGCAAAGCACATCCTAAAAGCATGCTTGATAGCTGCAAGTGTTGCCAGACTATTTGAATTTGTTTATTAACTCAAACATATGCTTAAGCATAGCAGGCAGCTTTTGTTTGGCTAGCAAAACATATGATGAACAGCACGCGTAAATAATTTGCTTATCAAATAAATTAGCAACTTAACCAGAAGGTAAATAGTTAAAAACGCGGCATTTTCTCTATAAAGGTGTAATTAAATAGTTCAGTTTTAGTAAACTTCTACTTGACACTACAATTAAGTCAAAAAGTGTGCACATGTAAGGCGCCTACTTTTAAGCAGGCACTGTATATGCTTAGATATTTTTATATGTACATGCATACATACTTATGTATGTATTTTGCTAACATTTGGTATGTGCACATATTATTAGCACTGGCGAAATAACATGCCTTATAGTAGATACATATATACAAATTTTGGGTAGATACTCAAGAAGTGTGGTGCAAACATTAGTCACAAGGTCTGACGACATTGCACTAGTAAAGTAAACTATGGTTCAACTTCTTTACATTTTCCAAACGCAAAACTTTGGATTGCATTAGAAAAACAATTATTTAAATCACGTTGAGATTGAAAACATTTTACGTTAACAAAAACAAACACAAATACAGGCAAATATTTTGCAATTATAAAGATTAACTGATACACTTTTACTAATTAATTAGAGCGATAAGCGTTTGCTTCAAGTTGTTTAAAAGATGAACTTGCTTTGAATTTCTTAGAGCTTCTGTTTACTTTGTCGTAATACACCTGTACATGCTCTATGGCTGACAATGGAGTCAGGATCAGCGACGAGTCGGAGCCTGCAGGCAATCTGGCAGCAGCGAACAGCAAACCCATTGACATAAGCAATGAACAGCATCCAAAGCTGCAGCTAAATACCTTAACGTCGTTAGAAAATAAAGTGCCTCCATCGCCCACACTTCAAAGCCCCTCTATGCGACGCAACCAAAGCGATGGCAATCTTATGACACATGATGTCAAGGAGGCACGCGTGCGCGTCATTTACACTGGAGGAACTATAGGCATGATGCGCAATGAGCGCCATGGTAAGCCGCTCTTACAACAGTCAGACTCTTACTTGATATTGTAATTTTTTGCAGCTCTAGCGCCAATTCCCAATGCTTTGGTGCGCAGTATTCGTAAGTATCCCAACATACATGATGAGGAGTATGCCACACGCCGTTTTGGCACGTCGGCAGCCATGGCTCCGCTGGTCTTACCCTTTGTGCAAGGTGAATCTCGTCGCGTACTTTATCAAATTACAGAATATGTACCACTGCTAGATTCAAGTAATATGACAATGAACGACTGGGCGCGTATAGCTCAAGATATATGTGTGAGTATAAAAATGTTCTTAAACAGCCCACACATTAACAAAACATTATATTACAGCAATCCTATGAATTCTTCGATGGATTTGTGGTGCTGCATGGCACTGATACACTCTCCTATACCGCCTCGGCGTTGTCATTTATGTTAGAGAATCTCGGCAAGACAGTGATAATAACTGGCTCACAAATACCCATATTTGAGACACGCACCGATGGCAAAGATAATTTTACATCGGCTCTGATCATAGCCGGCAACTATGTCATACCGGAGGTGTGCATTTTCTTTGGACATAAGCTTATGCGCGGCAATCGAACTGTAAAAGTTAGCTCAAATTCCTTGGATGCCTTTGACTCGCCCAATGTGCCTCCGCTGGCTGAGATCGGCATTAATGTCAATATAGACTATCGACTAATTTTCCGGCCTTGCAGTGTTGAACGTTTTTGCGTGCACTTGAATTTGGATGAAAATGTGGGTCTCTTGCGCATATTTCCTAGCATTTCCCTATCTACTTTTCGTGCATTTTTGGCACCGCCTATGAGGGGTGTTGTGCTGCAATCGTTTGGTTCCGGTAATGTACCATCAAATCGACATGATATTCTTGACGAGCTGAAGGCGGCTGCTGAACGTGGTGTGCTTATTATTAATTGCACACAATGCCCGAATGGCTCTGTGGCTGACATTTATGAATCAGGCAGAGTGCTCTTTGAAATAGGCGTCATACCGGGTTACGATATGACTCCAGAGGCGGCACTAACAAAACTGGCCTACGTCATTGGCAAGACGGAGTGGACGCTGGACGTTAAGAAGCAGGCAAGTAAACTCTTCTTTAAACATTAAACAAACTAAATGATAAAACGAAATTCCGATGCGATTCTTAGTGTATTAAATATTTTAATACACTTAATTAAATACATAGTTATATTAAAATTTACAGAAAGAAATTTAAATATTATTCATACACTAGCTAATGTATTCCCTATTCTTACAGATGATGCTATCGAATCTGCGTGGCGAACTTACAGCTGCAACAGCGCCCAAAATGGAGGCCTACGACTTAGTCGATGCTGTGGCACGCTCACTGCATTTGTCTTCGCCGCAGGAACTTGATCAACTTGGCGCCACACTTTTCCCGGCCATGATCAACGCTGCCGTGGCAGAGGGCGATATTCGCAAGATCAACAATCTGAAGGCATATGGCGCAGACTTGTCAGGCTCAAATCATGATCATCGCACGGCGCTACATTTGGCCTGCCAGTTGGGCAACATTGCAATTGTGCGGCATTTGTTGAGAAATGGCGTCTCAGTGCATACTCGTGATCGCTATGATCGCACCCCGCTTATGGAGGCTATTTCAACGGATAGCCACGAGATCATTCAGCTGCTTCTTAGCTGTGGTGCTCATTTGACAGGTTCCACTCGTGCTATTGGAGAGCAGCTGTGCGCGGCAGCAGCACGTGGTGCTTTGGTCCGACTACAGTCGTTTCAACTGGCAGGCGCAGATCTATCGCAGCCAGATCCTTCGGGACGTACACCGCTGCATGCGGCGGCGCTACACGGTTATGTAGAATTGGTGCAATATTTAATTCCTTTTATGGAAAATGTAGAGGATACGGATTTGTTAGGTCTGACTGCTGCAGACTATGCTACGAGGGCGGGACATGAGGCTATCGCTGATATACTTAAAGCTTCTGCAGCAGCAGAAGTAAAAACCTAATTTTGACAATGTATTGTGTGACATGAAGGGGAATGCTACCTCAGCTAAAGTAGTGAAGCTATTAAGCCCAAAGATGAATATATAACATATATTTTAAGCTGCGGCAGCAGCACTAGGTACCTTATTGTTAAAATTATTATTTTTTAGATTGATTTAGGAACCGTCAAGCTAATTTTAAAGTAGAATACAGAATGTGTTACTTAATGGTTTTAAAAATATAAACGGTTTTATGCTTTATGAAATAAATTGCATTGAAAAACAACGCATTTTGGCTTCCATTAAGAAACAAACTTAAGTTTAAAGCACAAAAAGATTTTTTACATCAGAAGATAAGATACTGGGAAATCAAATCTTGCATTTTAAGATGGTTACAAGGCAGGCCTTGTTATCGCTGTCGTGATTTAAGCTAATTACACCTTTAGAGGGGCCGGTACATTTTCCCCCGGGCCCAGATTTTCTCTCTACGGCCCTGCACTGGTTAAGTCGTTGCTTGTTTACTCCTCGTGTGTACAATAAGTTTAAGCGGCCACACGAAAAATTTCAAAAATTGAATATTTGGCATTTCTGGTGAAAATCGATAGCTGTCGATAACACGCATCTTGTATCTTGAGTGTTGAGTAATGTGCTGGGTACATTGAAAATAGTTAGCCAACACTAACTGCTGACATGGAATTTAGTTTTTGTTGATAGAAACACAATAATTGGTAAATATTCCCAAGTATAACGTGCACGATGTTCATCCTATCCATCAAGCGTATAAAATATGTGCGGTTAACACTAATCGGTTACAATGCGCTTTAAAACTACAAAAAGTTCCATTGATTTGCATGTCAAAATTACAACGTACACACACACACATAAACATACACATATTGGGAAGTCGCACACGTCAGTGCCACGAATATTTCCTAGCTTCAATGCCTCTTAACTACTATGTGGTCTATTAGGACAGCAAGTTTTTTTTAACCATTTTTATTATATTTGTTGCAGTCAATGTCGATAGTAAGTAGAACGAAACACACTAGATACACACGACATAGGATACATCCATTGCGAAGGTAGTCAGTGCCTTTGTTTTTGGTAATTAGTTAGTCTTCCTCTGTTTGCAATTGGAACGCGTAATGTCTGAAGACAATGTCACAGATGTTGCCCTGGAAAGCTCCATCGAATTTCCCAATGTGCAGGTGCGTTAAACATTCATGGCAGTTGCTTGCAGTAATTAAAAATAAATTTAAAATTTATAGAACTATGCAAACAATAACGACGATGCTGAGCAGGCATCGCAGCTAACGGACGGGAATACGCATTTTCCGTTGTCAAAAGTAAAGACATTATTTGTAATTATATGCAAAGAAAATATACTAACATGTTATTGAACGATTGCAGAATCCTTCAACAGGCGGCGGAACGGCGCGCGTTCAAAATCTGGACAGCTTACGTGAGAATTTATCCAAACAACAGGTAAGATTGAGTGGTTTTCGTAAAACTTGCCTTACATTGATTTAATTATATCTTTAGGAACGTCTCTCGGCACTTCGTGACCGCGCTTTAAAGAAATCCGAAGACGAACGCCGTAAGTCCAACGCAAATGATTCCATGGGGTCTTTAAAAACGCTTGGGCAGAAGCTTACAGTGCTGAAAGCGCGCAGCTCAGGCTCGGGACTTAGTCCAGAAGCTGGTTCACACAACGAATCATTCGACTCGCAACATATATTGGCCGAAATGGCCCAGCGCCATGATTCATCTCACTTAGGAACTAGCAACCAAATAAAAGAGCACCAATCACCCACTTCTCAGGTAGTGAGTGGCAGCGAGAAGTTGCTTATGCTGACTCAACGAACGGAGCAGAACCGCGCACTGCTGGAGCAACGCAAGAGAGATATGGCCAAATCGGTACAGTCCGTCAAGTCCAATTTGGCTGGCAAAGCGACAGAGTTGGGCTCCTCCATGACTGATTTGCGCTCAGTTGCTTCTGTTGGTAATACACCTGTTTCGCGGCACCGTTCTGCAGCTGATTTACAACTGCAGCAGCAAAGAGCGGAGCAATTCGATGAGGCGCGTCTGAAGCTGCTTAAAAACAGAATTAAATTAACAGAATTAAAGGAAAAACGAAAGGATCAGGAACTGCAGCAGGAACTATTGGAACTGCGAAATGAGCTAAGCAAACGGGATTGTATAATTGAGGATCTTCAGACTCAACTTGCACAGCAAAGCGGGGAATTGTGTAAACTAAACTCTTCTGAGCCTGACCAGCTGCAAACAGAAATCGATGCCACACGCCAACGTAATTCGAAATTGGAGAGCATTAACGACATGCTAGAAAAATCGCACTCTGGGTTACACGATGAGCTGCTGAGTACAAGAGAACAGCTTAATACTGCGCAGGCAAAATTAGAGGCGCTGCAGCAAGAGCAAAGCGAAAATAGAAAGTCCAGTCTTGGACAAAGCGTCTCGACAGGTGCGCAGGTCAACGCAGAACTAGCCAAACAAGTGCAGGATCTGGAAAAACAGTTAAATTCTTTAAAAACCGAAAACGAGGCGCTGCTTAGCGACAGCTCTAACAATTCTAAACTGCAAATAACTGATGCAAGCATATCAGAGCGTCTGTCCGAACTGGAGACAACTATAGAGTCGCTGCAACAAGAACTGATTGCACGCAATCAAACCATAGCCTCGCAGGAGGAAGATTTGGCCGAAAAGACAACCGAATTAAATGTGCTCAACGTAAATCTACGTGTACTGGAGGAAAAGCTTATGCAAAGTAGCAAAAACAAGTCAATTTTCTTGCCCACGGTCAGCGATGAGGATGCCAATCTTAGCGAACAGCTAAAGACTGAACTGCAGCAGCTCAAACAAAAGCTGGATGAATCGAATAAGACCAATATTAAGCTCAAGCTAAAAAGCAAGCAAACGGAAAAGCAAATGGAAAAGCTCAAGAACAGCAGCGAATTGCAAAAGGAACTTACACGTCTCAGCGAAGAAAATGATAAGCTGCAGCAGCAACTGACTGTACTAGAGGACGAGAAGGGTCAATGGCAGCTATCTCAAATGCATGATACGGCCAGCGAAGAAGATACTGCACCTAGTTCTGAATTTGTTAAGCAGCAAGCTGAAACAATACGTCTTTTAGAAGAGCAAAAGCTGGAATTGCAGCAGGCTTTGCAAGCTCTGCAGATGGGCAGCGAGTCTGCGCGTGTTGAGTCTGAGCTGAGTGAGGTGCAGCTGGAAGAGCAATTGTCACAGCGCGTCCAAGAGCTGGAAACATTGGGAATGGAACAACAACAAAAATTGCAGCAATTGCAAAGCGAAAAGGATGCACTGGATAAAAAATTAACGCATTATATCAATGAAAATATGGAATTGTTAGATAAACTGGAGAAATTAAGTTCCTCTTCGTCTGCTGAGTCTATTGAAATTGTCGAACGACCTACGCAGCAAGAACGCGCTGAGTTAGAACGCTTTAATAAGCGCCGCCCGGCCAGTGAGGGCGATGAGCATGAGTCGCAGCAGGACGACAACATAGAAAGTAATGCTTCAACTGATGTGCTGCCTAGTTTTGTTAATGAACTTACACAAACTGATATGGCTCCAGAAGTAAGCGAGAGCTTAGCACAATTGAGAGAGGAAAGCGCGGAGCTTGTTAAGAAATGTGAACTCTTTAGCACTGAGCGACGTGAAGTTCTAGAAAAAATGGAATACTTAACCAGTGAGAACACTGATCTGCAGTCGCGGCTTGAACAATATGGTACTGAAGTTCGTAAATTGGAAACCGCTAAGTCAAATTTAGAGCAAGAACTAGAACAGCTACACAAGGAGAAAAATCATTTATCTACTCAAATTTCTGAGTCGAATATGCAAAGAAGCAATCAAACGCAAGAGCTTAGTTCCATGCAGAAATCATCTGAAGTAGTAGCCGCTATTGACTGCGGAAGCGAGGGATCTGCGCTTTTCGACAAGTGCGAAAAATCTCTATCAAAGCTGAATTCTGAGTTGGAGGCATATCGAATTGCCAACGACCGCAATACAAAGTTGAATGTGTCGAAAAAGTTGGCCAGGGAGGCCAAAAATGTGCACAAACAGCTGACAGAGTTGCTGCTAAAGGTAAAGGAGGCCAGTCATGCCGTCGAAACGGTAACTGTGGTAGAAACTGTTGTTGCAGTAACTGCTCCTAATGGAAAGGCTTTGGCTGAATACGAGCAGCTAACAGCGCAGAACACGGATCTTAAGAATACTGTGGCAGCGCTAGAAATGGAGCTAAGCGAGCTTCGTGACAGCCATGAGCGCAGCGTAGAACCGGTGCTGGCCATAGCTGCTCCTGAAAATACAAATTCACAGCAGCATCTTAAAGAACTGGAAGCTCAGTGTACAGATCTGCAGAGTACAGTTGAGGAGCTACGTGAGCAACTCCGAGAGCTGCGCACAGCGGAATCAGAGCGTACTCACTTAATTGCCGAAAAAAGCGAACAGATCGCAAACCTTCAGCTTCAAATCGAGCAATTCGACAATACCATCAATTCCAAGGAAATGGCTTATGAGAAGCAAATTGAGCAATTGACTCGTGTGCGCTGCGGGCTTGAGAGCCAGAATGATGCCTATGAGCGCGAGTTGAGCATTTTACAGACGTTAGTCAAGGAGCAAAAGCAACAGCTGATTGAGGCCTATAGCGAAAGTGAGCACAAGCTAAATTTGAAGCTGCTGGAAATTCAACAGTGTAATGAGGACATAACAGCTTTGCGTAATGAGCTGGCGCAACGCCCACCTGGCGATGACAATGGCCCGCTCAGCGAGGAGTGCAGCAAATTGAAAGAATCGCTTAGGATTAGCAAATCGCTAGCTGCGCAGCAAGTTATTGAGCTGAGCAACAAGCAGGAGACTATTGATTTGTTGAATAAGCAAATCATTGAGCTATATCAGGGACTAGAAGAAAAAGAGCAAACGATGAAAATAAATGATTCTCAAGTAGCTCAGCAAGTTATTGAACTGAGCGGCAAGCAGGACACCATTGCTTCGCTTAATAAGCAAATTGTTGAGTTATTGCAGGGTCTGGAAGAAAAATCACAATCGCTCATTAAAGCTGAGGAGGAAATTACTGCTCTTAAAGCGAATACTGAGCAACAATTGCTGTCGACATCAAACCAGGCTCAAGAGAAGCAACAGTTGGAGCTTCAAATCAAACAGCTGCAGGAGTGTAATGCAGTCAGCGAAACGAATAACAAAGAGCTGCGTGAAAAGCTTAAGAAGTATGCAGCTAATCTCAAAAAGCGTAGTTCCGAAATCAATCAGCTTGAAAAGAAGCTAGCTGAACTAACCGAAAACAACAATAAGTTGGTTCCGGAGACGCAGACACTGCTGCAATCAGAGAAGCCCAACGAGCAAAACAATCAGGAATTACTCGAACTAAAGCAACTGCTGCATGAAGAGCAATCCAATGTAGCCAAGCTTAATGAGGAGCTAAAGCACAAGATACATCTTAATTTGGAAAATCGGGATGTTATTAAACAATTAAAGCATCAGTTGCAGGAAATTGTATCTCAATCCGCCAAACCAGAGGACTTACAGCGTCTACAGGTAGAGCTTCAAAATGCAGTTCAATCCAATGCGCAGTTGCGTCAGGAGAGTAGCACGCTGCAGGCTCAATGGGAGCACAAAGAACGCGAGTTGCGCGAGCGTTTAGCTGCCAGCGAATGCCTTAGGATTGATGCAGAAGCCAAAAGCGAGGCTTTGAATGAGCTGCGGCGCCAGCTCGAAGCAAAGTCAACGAAGTTTGACAAGTCCAAAGAAGTGATAAAGCATCGCAATGCAACGATTCAAAATCTACAACGTGAGCTTACAGAGTTGCGCAACCAGTTACAAGCACAACCTGAAGAACTGGAGACAGAGCAATCAAATATAGTAGCTTTAGCCTTGGAAGAGTTGCAGGCGCAGCATAAGGAGCTACAGCATCAGCACGAAAGTCTAAAGGAACAGTATGCCAATGAGAAGGCCAACTTCGAGCAGACTATTGCGCGGCTAGAGACCATACATGAGGGTATACAAGCAAAGCTACAAGAGGATATGAACTATATTGAGTCACTGGAAGCTGAAAACAACGATCTAAAAATAAAAACAGCCAGCTTGCAGGAACAATTGACAGCGCAGACTCAGGAGCAAGAAACTGTTGATGGACATAAGCGTCTTTTTGAGCAGCAGCTAAAGGAACGCGAATTACAATTTGAAGAGCATAAAGCTGAGCTACTAAAACGTGTACAGATGCTTAGCGATCTGGAACAAAGTCAAAGTCGTCAAATTGAGGAGCTTAAGTCTGATGCAGATGAAGCTCGGTATAGACATGCGAGTGTACAATCGGCATACGATGAACTGCTGGTCAAGCACAATAAGCTAACCTCAGATGTGCAGTCAGAGCGCGAGAGTTTAGCCAACCGCAGCGATGAGGAGCTACAAACTTTGCGTGAGCAATTACACGCTCGCGAGATCGAGCTGCAGCGCCAGCGTGCCAGCTACGATGCCAAATTGGCGGTAAAGACAACTGAGCTTGATGAACTGGAGTGTGATCTTAGCGCACACATGGAGCGTGCTACGGCCGAGACACGTGATTTGACACAACAGCTGGAGCGAGCTCAAGAGCAGCTCAACAATAGAAGCGATGAGCTAACAAAATTCAATGAAGAGTTAAGCACTTTGGAACGAGAGCGTTCTAGCTTAAGCCGCGAGGTTACTTTTCTACGTCTTCAGCAGGATAGCGCTGAGCAGGATGCATTGGAGTTGCAAGAGTTGCGAATGCAAGTTTTACAGGATAAAACCGAAATGGATAATCTACGTGGTCAAATTGATTCGCTTTGTGCCAATCACAACCAGGAGTTGCAGTCTTTGATGCAGCAAATCGCCGAGCTTGATACACTCGGCCAAAACCAAACCGATGATCAGGTATACATACAGACTGAAAACAAGCGGCTTGCCGATCAACTTACCGAGCTGCAAGCCCGCCTAGAACAATACGAGCGTGCTTCAGCAAGCGATGAGCAGTCGCGGGAACTTGCCGAGAAGTCAGAACAGGTACAGCGTTTGCAGTCAGAGTTAGCTTTGCTGCGTGGACTCCCACCTCGACACCCTGTGGATACTTTTTCAGCTCAGTCAAGCGAGGTAATATCTGCTCCTGCCATGTTTTTCAACAGCGATCTAGCTGCGCCTTCGCCCTTTGATGAGCTGGTTCAGCCGCGTCTAACGGCCACTCAATTGGGTGTTGGCGTCAGTTCGCCAATACTTTCTGCCTTAGAGACCCCCGCATATAGCAGCAACATCAACGAGCAGCCCACTATTGAAGATCTGCAGCGTAATGTGTCCGATTTAGAAAAGCATGCCCAAGATCTGGAAACGAAACTGCTGGCACGAAATCAGTCCATTGCTGAATATGAGGAAAGACAACGTGACGCTGTGGCGCTGGAACGTCACGAATTACAGCAGAGGCAGCAAATGGAGCACTATATGAATGAACTAAAAATGGCGTTAGAAGAACGAAATGGGCGTTTGAGCATTTTGGAATCACAACTCGCTGAAGCTACTCAGGCATCATCAACGCGTCTCAAGGAATTAGAGCACCTGTTGCATTCTCGGGAACAGGAAATTGCTGAGCTACGCGCCAGAATTGAGGAACGAGAAAGATTGGCAAGTCTTGAGAAAATGATTCAACCAGATCCGCCACAATCTGCACCCACCTTAGATATGTTCTTTGGTACTGAAAACGAGTCTGTAACAGATTCGATTATACCCGATCCATTGAAGCTGCAACACAGCCTAGAAACTTCAACAGAACCCGTAGTAGAAGAGTTAATTACACCCAAAAAAGCTTATATATGTCATCCACAGGAAACACAATTGGCTGTAGACTGGGGTGTTGATGAGGACCCTTGGGAGAGTGCAGCTGCAGAGGAAGCTGTTATTGCCCATGTTCAAAGTCCCTTAGATGTGGCAACTAATGCCAAGATTGCTGACCTCGAGAGCAGACTCGCGACTGCCGAGCAGCAAAAATCCGAACTGCAAACCAAAACTGCCAAGTTAATGAAGCGTCTCAAGGAATTCAAGTCAAAAGCAGCCACCACCGACAGTAATGATTTGGATGGTGCCATTATTGAGGAACTGAAACATCAGATACAGCTGCACGAGTCGAAGCAAAGTAAAACAGAGGAGCTGCTGCAGCAGTATGGTCTAGAAAAAGAGAAGCTCATAAAGCGCATAGATGTGCTGACCGCAGGTAATGACCGCATGGCAGAGCTTAAGGAACGCCAGGATATGGACGTGCAAATGTATCAGGCACGCATACGCGAGCTGCAAGAGAAGCTCAATCAGCTGAATAGCTGGGGCGAGGAATCTAAACAGACTACTCTAGTTTCTACACCAACAACAGTTCCAGACGATGGTGTATTATCGTCGAAGTTGGATGAATTACAGGCAGAGAATCAGGAACTCAATGTAGAATGCCAGGATTTGCAGACACAGTTGCAAAGCGAAAAGCTTAATGCGCAGCGTGCTCAAGATGCGGCCACTCAGGCGCAAAATGAACGGGAAGAGCTACGCGACCAATTGCAGCGTTTGAGCACTGAACTAAGCAATTTGCAACAGGAAAAGCAAAAGCTTATGGAGAAGGCAGCTACAGAAACTGCAACAGCGTCGGTGAATACAACGGCTGTTAACAACGATGAGCATGTAGCCTTATTGCAGGAGAAGGAGTCTGAGATTGTGCATTTAAAGCAACGCATTGAGGAGCTAATGCGCGAAGACCAAACCGAAAAACTGGTCTTCGAAATATTGACCAAGAATCAGGAGCTGCATCTGCTACGCATGCAGGTCAAGCAGCTAGAGGAGGAAAAGCACGAATTGGAAGCTACAAAAGCTAGCAATGAACATGATTCAACTGAGTCAGCTAATAACCAAACCAGTCCAACAAACGATTTATTGGAGAAGCAGCTGGAGGAGATGCGCATTCAGAATGGCTTATTAGCACAGGAAAAGAACGACATGGAGGAAGAATTGCGTGTACTTAATAATCACGTTCTGTCTACGCTAGAGCTAGAAGATAAAATGAAGCAATGCGTTCTAGAGCTGGACGCGAAGAAAATCGAAATAACCGAATTACGTAAAACACTAGAGCAGCTGCAGCAAGCACAGGAGCAAACCCTGACTCAATCACAGTCTCTCACGCAAGCTGCCGTCAATTTCGATGAGCTAAATCAACAATGGGAGGCTGCAGTAGAGCAAAAGTGTAGCGAGGTGGCCAAGATATGGCAGGAACATTTGGCACAGCGCGAGGCAGACTTTAAATCAACGGAGCAAGAACTGCGATCACAAATCGAGCAGCTGCGTAACCAACCAAAAGCAGATTCAGAGTTCCAAAACGTTACAGCGGTTGAGGAATTACGCCCTATTGCAAGCACTGACCCTAGTCACGAACTTAGTACGGGCGATGCTAATAATATGCTCATGAAAATGCAAAAAGCATTGGAGACTCAGGAAATGGAAATTGTCACCTTAAAAGAGCAGCTGGCTATACGATCGGCCGAGTATGCACGTCTGGCTGCTCAATATGATCCATTCCGCTTGCAAAACACACTAAGTGGTAGCACAGCAACGGCTAATGCTGGTTCAAATCAGGATCCACTTCCCGAATATGTGCTCAAAGCTGATCTAGACTATGCGCTAATGATGGTACACCAACGCGATATGCGTGTTGAAGAGATGATACTCGAGCTAGTGCAGCTGCTGGAGGAACGTGATCATTTGCAATTGAAGCTATCGGACACACTTCGTCAGCTAGAAACCGAAAGAAGCCGTCCCAATGAAGAGCGTAAGCTATATATATATATATATATATATATGTGTATATATCTTTATCTTTAAATTATATTTATATTTTATTTGTAGCTGCTGCGGTAGCAGCTAGCTTGAGCAGCAATAGCGCAACCGCTTCATCCTCGGCTGCCTCGGGTAGTCCCAGTAAAATTAGCAGCAGTAGTGATCTTTCAGGAGTAACTGGTGCCAGTGGCAGCGATTTGAAGCAGAAGTAAGTCAACATTATAAATAGCTCCAAATACTTTGGTAATTTAATACTTTGTCCCGTGTGCATCTTTTAATACAATTCAGACTGGCTGAGCTTCAAACGGTGAAGCATTCCAAAGATAAGGCAATTGTTGATGAACGTGAGCAGCGCTTGCAGCAAATGATTCAATTGCATAAGGATATGGCCAAACCGGGTGTCACGACTTCAAGTGCAGCGACGACTTCCGTGGCATCTACGTCAGTCGATGTTCAACAACCAGTTGGCGTTGATCTATGTGAGTTTGATTTCAAACTTGAAGCTATCTCACTCGCTAATATGTTTTTGTCACTTTTTTATTCGTGTATTCAAATAGCACAACCATCGCTACGCTCTCCATCAATGGCACTTGTGGACTGGATTCTAGGCAACAACAAGAACGAAGATGATGGCCAACATCAATTGCACAATTAACGGCAGCTGTTATGGGCGCTGTCGCCGAGGGCGTTGCTGCTACACCTACACCGAGTTTTAGTTGTATTCTTTCCAAATTTATGATATTTATAATGATAACCGTCTGTTTTTTTTTTTTTTTTGAGATGTTTTGGTGTTATTTGCTAGCACTAGATTATCTTTATGTACCTTAATAGTAATTGATTACGAAAAAGAAAAGAATTCCGAGTTAAACCACAGTAACATGCATATGTCTTACGTTGTAGATATGTAAAAATTGTAAAAACCACAAAAATTACGTAAAAATAAAATGCAAACTATATTAAAAGAATAGTACCGTCTAAAAACCTTGGTAACTTATTTATATTGCAAAGTAATGCAGCAAGGGGCTCACTGGTTGAGAAATGCAATTAAAGAATCATTGATATATGTATGAGTATTCATCATCATCATCATCATCATCAATTGGCCATTACAACCGTGGGTCGGTCTTGGCCGCATCCAGAAGCCTTCGCCAGTCGTTTCTGCTTTGCGCGCACTGACGCCAGTTGGAAATATAAAGCCTAGCCAGGTCAGTAGAAACCTGATCTTTCCATCTCAGAGGAGGTCTCCCTCTTCCGCGCCTACCACAAGTGGGCACCGTTCGGAAGGCTTTTTTCGCTGGAGCATCATCATCTATTCTCGCCACATGACCTAGCCATCGCAGTCGCTGCAACTTAATGCGCTTGACTATGTCTATGTCGCGGTATAGCTCATACAGCTCGTCGTTCCATCGTAAACGGTACTCACCATCAACGCAAGAGGGACCAAAGATCTTACGTAAAATTTTTCTCTCGAAAACTCCTAAGACTCGCTCATCATTGCTCGTCATCGTCCATGTTTCTGCGCCATACATAAGGACGGGTATTATGAGCGTTTTATAAAGAGTTGTTTTCGTCCTGCGAGAGAGGGCTCGACTTCTCAATTGCCTACTTAGCCCAAAATAGCACCTGTTGGCAAGAGTAATTCTACGCTTGATCTCAAGGCTGACGTTGTTTTTGGTGTTTATGCTGGCTCCTAGGTAGACAAAATCCTCTACTACTTCGAAGGTGTAGCTATCAACAGTATGAGTATTACGTCTGATAATATATATTTTAAGAATATAGCAAAGTTGCTTGGCTAAGTAGGATGTTAGAATATTAGCTGAATCCGAGGTCTAAAAAACCAAAAAAATTTTGGTTTTGAAGGTTATTTCAGAACTCTGACGTGCTATGGGATCTTTGGGCTTCGTATTCGGATTCATCACGTTGAAAACCATAAATAGAAAAAATTGCCAGCCAATGCAGAACATTATATGGTCATAGGCTTAAGATAGTAACATCATGTAAAATGTTTCATTATTTAAAAAAAGAAATTCAAAATTCAAAGGGGATTCAAATTTGTGCATTTTTGGCTTTATCTCTTCAATTTCTCAATCAATTTTTATCCATCTATGGGTAATACAACAATATATTACTTAAGTACTCCAAACTACTTTTGATTGCCAAATTTGGCTACGATGCTCTGAAACAGTTTTATTTGCCGATCGGTCCTATAGGGGCTATATGATATAATCAACAGATTTTGGTAAAGTTTGGTACGGTGCTTAGGAACTGTATGAACAAAAATTTGGTTACATTTGGATTTTTTTCGAGGTGCTCTGAAATATCACTACGGTAACTATATAGACGGGTAGACGGAGATTAGTATAGCGACTTCTCTAGAAACCCTGATCATAGTTAAGATACTTTTGGGTTCTCCGTCATCCCCTTTTTTCAGAGAACTTGGCCCAAGTATCTCGCGACGAGCGGGCAAGCAGGATGTATTAAGACATTTTGAATGGCATTCTGGAAAGCCGCAAATAAACTAGAGATAAATAAAAAAAAGTACTATACGACGGACAACGTATAGTCATAGTCGCGTATTTTATTTTTAAAACCATTTATGTACATACATATATACTTATTAATCTGAACTTTATAATACTTTTGTATTGACGAGAATGGCTTTAAAAGTAAATTTATTATTGCTATTATTATTCATCTCCTTCTTAACTTTATACAATGTTTGTAACTTAAGGTACAGGGTATAAAATAATTAAATTCAGGTACAGAACTAGACCATAAGAAACACTCTTTTGGTATTCAAGAAACATTATGGTACAAGGGATGTGGGTTCTTACTATTTGCCTACTAAACATTACAAAAATCATCTTTTTATTTTTACTAACTTTATTTACCATATATATTTTGTTTACAGGGTATAATTACTTCGCCATTATCATTGTCTTCGATACGATTTATTAATTTTCATTGAGTATCGATACCGCTTGAATTTTATCGATTGGTAAAAATACAGCTGTCAACATAGAACTGACACGGATTGGCAGCATTAGGCGTTTAATATTTTTGGTTGCTAGGAATACAGACAGGAAGTTAAACCAAATAAAATTAATATACTTTATTATTAGTGTATTTATTGACGCAACCAACACACGTTGGTCTTAAACATTAAATGGAAGATAAAAGCGATGTATGTATTAAGAAGAATTTACAAAACAAGCGTATAATATTAATTTGTTGTTTTCTAGCAGTCAATGTCTGCCGAAGAGCAGCAGGCAGGGGAAGTGAAAACTGAAACTATTAATATAAGCTCCGAATCCTCGTCCTCCGAGAGTGAGGATGAAACCCAGAAAAATGAGCGTAAGATGTGCACTCTAAGATCGAATTTTCAGGCGCTGGCGAAGTATCCCTTAAAGGGCTTTCATGAGCACGAGGAATTATTTAGGACGGCTATGTAAGCAGCACAATTTTTTTAGGGTACACAAATTTCACTTGTAGCATATAACATAATTTAATTTTATTTACATAAAGCGAGCTGGACGACTTAAATGACATAGACGTAGCGATAGAGCAATTTAGCAAACAACACATAATACCTCCGAAATTGTGGTTGACTTATCTTAAAAAAAAATATATGTGTGCGCCTGAATCAACTGAACAACTTGAAGAATTTGAGAAACAATGTGTTAAAGCGTTGTCTAGTTTTTACGGTGAGCCTAAACAAACCATTCACAACTGGGAACCATTATACATTTTTCTTCTTGCAGATGTGTCGCTAGCAGAGTTTATAGTTTCTACATTGGCTAAACAGCCAGAGGTCAAGAATCATCTTCTATGGTGTCATTTGCTAGCAGATTATGGGCTAGAGCGTCCAAATTTACTTAAAGACTTTCGTAATAAGCTAAAAGTTGAAACCGACCAGTCCAAGGTTGCAACTATTGAAGAGCTAATGCGCTCTATTTGTCCCAACTGGGAGTGCAATGCTGATGAACTCGCAGATATTGCTGAGCTCGTGGCTGATATAAGAAGCAGTTTAGACAAATGTCCAACAGAAAACGGTGACAAAATATGGTCCCAATTGATCAATAATCACGTAGAAAAGTTTTCTGTATCTGACGCACTAAAAGATGCTCTAACAAAGCTTATTTACGAAATTTGTTTAAGCAAATTTCCAATATCAGAGCCACTTTGGATGGATTATGTATCTTGGATGTATCGTACCGAGTTTAATGCAACCGAACGTGGTTTTTTGGGTAAAACAACTTTAGACGTGGCTTTACGCAGCGTGCATTGCAAGCCCTGTACAGCTCTTAATCATAATTTTTTGCACTTGATGGAGAGGTTGAAACTGACAACTGAAGAAGTAGAAGCAAAGCTTAACCAGCTCTTTGAGAAGATCACCTACAAAATCGACTTGACAGTAGAACTTTACCTGGACTTTTTGGCATATCGTGTGCGCCAAACAAATAACGAATCTGACTCAGAGGTAAGACTATTTTTGTAATTAGATCACTATAAGCAGATAAGCATTAATCTTTTCAAATTAACTACAACTCTATATATTTCGCTAAATCAAATTGATAGCTATTTATGGCATGGTCTATTCCAGCCAGGTTTAGCGCCCTAGCCGTTAAATTTTCGGTTTTTTTACTCGGAAACCCTTTACCAATGTTATATTAATTAAAAGATAGTATGAGGTTTCTCTATAAAGTTTTTGTTTAACTCATACAAAATTATTCTTATTTGATTTGGTAATTTGACATCCATCAATTTATTGCAGGTTGAACATTTGCGTGGAACATTTCAGCAAGTTTGGGATCATCTGTCCAATCGATACGGTGACATGGCCGACAAAAATTACGAGGTGTTGCAGCTGTGGGCCGAAGTAGAATATGGATTTTTGTCCAATCCAACCCGTGGATCTGAAATATGGCTGCAAATTTTAGGTGCGTGTTTAGTTAAAATCTTGATGGTATTGTGAAATAAACCAATTTGTTATTGTTTTTTAGGCTATCCAGGCAACTCGTCCAAATCCCGGTACTGGGTAAGCTATGCCGAAATGGAAAAAAGCTCAAACGGTATTGAGAGTACACGCGAAATACTAAGAATGGCAATTGGGCAGGATAAAATTGATCACATTGAAGCAGTGGCTGAGTTTTATCGTCGCTTTGAACGTTGTTATGGTCGGTACAAGACCATTGCCGATTGTCAGCGGCGTGTGGATGAATATGAAAATGATAGACTCTGCTGGTTTCCTAAGAAATCCCGAACTCAGCTGCCTCAACGTAAATTACAAGATGCAACAATGGATCCACAGAAACAACGGCAGCCGAAGAAAACTTTTGATAAGCCAAAGCCCAATCTGAAGCATTCAAGTAAGTTAAGGGAGCGCTTAAGCGGAAACTCAAACCTAAACAATTCAAAGTTTCGTATTCTCTCATTTTATGTGTTTTTAATATTTAAATATTTTTATTTAAATTAGAAGATGCAACAACGGATCCACAGAAACAACGGCAGCCGAAGCAAACTTCCGATGAGCCAAAGCCCAATTTGAGGTATTCAAGTAAGTTAAGGGACCGCTTGAGCGGTAATCAAACCTGAACGATTCAAAATTTCGTATTCTCTCATTTTGCGTGTTTTAATATTAAACAACTTGGTTCTCTTAACTTAGCCAATCTGGAGGACAACAAAATCTTTATAAAAAATTTGAATGATTCGTGCACCAAGGAAGAATTAGAGAAAATTTACACGGCCATTGCACCAGTAAAGGATGTACGCCTTGTGTTTAAAAAGTAAGCTAACTTTACCACATAGCCCTAAGAAGCTACTTACTTTCTTACCCTGTCTAGAAATAATCCATCGAAAGGTTTCGCTTACATTGAATTCGATAATGCCGAGGACGCTCTGAAAGCTGTTGAAAAAACAAATGGCATGTCTATTGGTAACCAAACTGTAAGTTCAACTTTGTATTTCGAAACAATCTAGTCTTACGCAATCTATCTTTAGATTGTGGTGGCCATATCAAATCCGCCCCGTAAGATACAACAGCCCGTCAAATCTCAACCTGCTCCAGTTGCGCAAAAGCGAAGGCTACAAACGTCTCTTATTCCAACTACCGTGGTACGTAAAGAGGAAGCTGCAAAGCGCCGCAAGATGGATGAGAAGGATGAGAAAATCGACTCAATATCAATTGATGAGGACGAGGCAACTGAAACCAGCTTAAACACGTCGAATAATGATGATAAGCAAACTACAGAAAGTGATACATCGGTTAAAAAGTCTAACGCCGACTTTCGCAAGATGTTTTTGTCGTAGACAGTGTTTCAAAAACTACATTCAAAGACTATAAAGTAACTGTCTGTTAACACGAGTTGCTTTATAGTTTTTGCTACAACTTTATAATGTTTAAGATATATGACATATGTATATGTATGATACTATGAGTACAAACTTGTATTTTAATGAATGAATATTGATGTATGTATGTTTGAAATTCCATTTTGATTATTTTTACAGTTTAGGCAAGTTTTTTTAGTCCTTAAGACTATTATAGATATCTTTGATCAAGGGAAAAGATTTCATTACCGAGTAATTCAAATTAATTTATATTGATCCCAGCTAAGCGATTGCTCTCAACCAAATGCTTTCAGCAAGTATCTTACAGTCGCATATATTATAAATTTAAGTCCTTTTACATGTACCTATCGTATGATTTTCTCCAAGTTCAAAAAGTGGTGGAAAAAATAATATTACCTAAACATTTCAAATGTTGTTTGTTTGTTATAATTTTACATAAAATATGTTAGCATATATAATATACAGTGGTTATAAAACTAGGATTTAAATTTGACGCTCTTGGTAACTGTAGCTTTAATGCCCGATATTTCTCCACCATAACGCTTAATTTCCTTGCGCACAGTACGCACTGCGCCCTTGCGGCGTATAAGAGCCTTGCGATATTTACCGCGATGTTTGACGCGAGGATTACGCAGCTCCTTCTTGCGATGTGGTGTAAGACCTTTGTTCTTGGCTATTTGATATGTAATGCCGCGTCGAGCATGCTCTTCATCCTTAACCTCATCATCAGTCGGCTTGTCTTCTTCACTACCATTTTCTAGTTCGCTGTCAGCGTTAATCTTCTTTGCCACCTTGGTATGTTGTTCTTGCTGCTCGTATTTGTCAAGAATTTGCAGTTTGGCTTTGCGCTTTTCGTAGTCTACCACCTTAAAGGCATCGCCGTCTTGTATTCGCTCCAACAATGCATCCAGCTGTGGACGTATGAAGTTCTCATAACGCGGCGCCAACTGTCCGCACAACTTTTTCAGTTGCACCAAACGTTTAATAACCGGATGTAATTTAATGCTTTTGCGCGCTGCTTTTAACAGTAGGTAGAGGGAAACGTTAGAGCAATAGGTCAGCAATATATTTTGATAAAGCCTGGCAAACTTAAGAGCTGGCACCATGGGTACTTGATGACTTTGTGCATAGTTGAGCACGGGTGAAATAAGCATTTGCACTTCCTTAAGATACTGTTGAAACTCTTGTGTTAGACCAAAGAACTCAGGCGACTCCTTTTGCATGAGCTGCAAGCGTTCTCGCTCATTAAGGCCAGACAAATCGGTGATAACTTTAATGTTAGTTTCAGAGCTTTGGAAGTCCGTTTTGGTATCGGTATCGTCCGGTATTTTCATGTAGTCCAATTCGAAGTCGGCCTCGTTTATTTGTTTCGCCAGACGTAGCTGTATCTTTTTGGCTTCCTCCTCTTCGGCCAAAGCCATATCCTCCTCTTGTGCATTGTAACTACTGTAGTCGGGATCCACGAAATCCGTGTTATAGTAGGCGTTTTTTTTGCCACCCCAATTCATGGTATCAGGAAGATCATCATCATCCTGCTCGCCACCTTCAATATCGCTGTCATGCATAACAGCGTCGGCATTAACGTCGTCGTCATCATCATCGCTATCACTGAAAAGAAGTAACTCCTGTTTGGTGTCTTTATTCTTGCGACGCTCCTCCCGTTCCTTTCGCAAGTCGTTCAAGATATTGCGCTCGTCCTCGTCGTACTCCTCTTCGGAGTCTGTGACATTATAATTGTCCCCATCGCTGTCCATTTTAATATATTTAGTTAGTTTTTAAATTCACTATATTTCGCCACACGTGCAGTTATGGTAAACAAATCTGAAATGCAAGCGTTGCCGTATTTCGATAATGATAGTTGTTATCAGTATTGAATAGAAACGATAACACAAAAAAAATTAATTATCGAAAAGCAAGCCCGCAATAAGTTTACAGTTATTTTGTGTTTGCATGTGCATTGTACAAGTCGCTGCTGTTTATAATATTTTAATAACAATGAAAGCACAGAAAAAATGCAAAGCCTTAAGTCAGCACTTGCACACAAGCAAGCAAAATGTAAAAAAGGCTTTGGATTATTTATTACGTACGCAAAATATACTCTGCGAATGCTCTAGCATTCTAGTACGGGACACGACGCGGCCAAAAATCAAAAATATTGACGAACAAAATGCGGAGGCTATAACAAAGACGCCTAACACAATTGAAATGCCAGAAGCTGTGGAGGCTTTCCTGACTTCAGCTAAAGTAATTTCAAATTCAGTTATGGATGACAAGGAAAATCAGCAGATCAATAATTCTGGGAACGAAAGTGACATACTGCAGAGTACAGTAGGTACCCGAGACACTACGTTGCCTTTTGTCGCTGATGTGTCAGAAGATATTGAATGTGTTAATTTAGCTTTGTGCCAGCTGGAAATTAACCAAGCAGTAGCTCATCTAGTTGAAGACCCCGACGAGAGCGGCTTAGAAATACTCCCTATTCCGGAAAACACTTCCTATTCCTTAAACCCGTTTATTGCCATATCCACAAACTCCAGCACGACCACTACGCAAAACGAGACAGGTTTTCTACAGCTTTTGAACAATGTTTCGGTAAGTAGAAATATTTTGGTATATAAAACAAATAATATAATTATGTATGTGTTCTTATAGCTGGAGGCTGGGACTGATACTCCGGTTAGTAGGTATAACAATATATACCGGGTATATTTTTGTTGTTGAAATAACTTCTTAAAACGTATAGCTCATTATTTTATAATATTTTCTTAGGGTTTGCCAGAGTTGTATGCTGAGCTTGCCGTTCAAAATCCTTTTCTAGATGCCACAGAAGAAAACACAAAGCTAAATATAGCAGATTTTAACGTACCTCAGGACGTTATGACTGAACCTGAAGAAAGCCACACGGAGACACTCGATTATGATAGCGATTTTGATAATTCAGAATGGCCTCATTTTGAAAATGAAAAACAGTTTGACCAGAATACTGACTTGAATATTTCACCTGATAAACTGATGGACGATTTTCTTCGAAGCGCACAAAAATATACGGCATTGCCAGATTATGCTCTTGTGAGTAGATTTTAAGCTTAAAACTAAATTTGATCATTTCTTAAATTTTTCAACTAATTGGTAACCAAATTGCGCTTACAGTCGGACTCCGTGTTTCTTGTAGACCAGCCTGTAGAGGCTGCAACTATGAATCAAAACATACCAGCTATGGAGATATCAGCTAAATTAACCGACACCATAATCAAGATTTTTATCACAGAGGTATTTTAAAGTTATTATTATTGCTATCATAATAATAAGCTTTTTATTTCTAAAGGTTTACAGTCCCTTTCAATTTTGGTTTAATTTTGATAATCAAGAATTCAACCGAAATGCATTCCACTCTGAGATACAGTGAGTAGAAACAGGCGAATAAATTAACTTCAACTTTAAATACTTTGTTTATTTAAAACACTGCAGACATTTTTACAACTCGTTGAATAAAAACGCATGGGAGATACCGAAGTGTTTGGCCAAACCTGGACGTCTTTGTGCTGCCCGCCACCAGCTCGTTTGGCTGCGAAGCCGCATTGTGCATGTTAACGAAAAAGGCAAATTTAGCGTCTTCTGTGTAGATTCTGGCATTATCGCAAATAAGGAGCTATCGGAGCTAAAGTTTCTACATAAAGATTTCATTGAACTACCTGCTTTTGCCGCACGCGGTGCACTCTCTCATGTGCATCATAGAGATAAACACTGGTCCAAGCAGAGCACGGAATATTTTACCAAATTGACCGAATCTCAAATGCTGTATGCGATTGTATCGGAGGTTAATGAAAAGGTTAGTATTGATGCTTTGAAAAAAATTGTTTACGATTGAACACCAATTGTTTTGCAGGAGCGCTTAGTTAGGGTCATGCTGTCTTACAACAAGGAGTTTATTGGAACAGTTAACAAAATATTAATTGATGCAAAATGCGCTTTCAGAAGTTCGAATTATAGCAGAAAAGCTCTACAGCGTTATGGACGACGCTTGAAGTATCCGCGAGAGCTCTTGCCGAGGTACTTGAATCCCTATCTTAGAAGCCAAGAGTTTGAATGTAATTCAATTTTGTTTTGTATTTTCAACAGTTTTGATATGCTAGAGTCACAAACATTTCCATCATTGGCCATCAAAGAGGCGGCAGGGGAGGAAGAATTTGAAGATTTTTTTGACAATATCGTCTACTCAAGCCAATTCTACGACAAATTCGAACCGCCTAATTTGGTAAATCCCTATCATGCGGAATTAAAAAAGGCGCTTGTTCAATGGCTGGACCAATACAAGGCGGAAGAATTGGCATGGCACCAATCGATGAAAAATAAACTTGAAAGCCGCAAGAACGTTTAAAATATTAATATTTAATTTAAAATTTTATGCTTGAGGCTAATACGCAGCAGTGTAAAACTGCTTGAAGTTTTGTTTTCTTTTAGGCGGTTTTACACTGCTGCGTATTAGCCTTTTCGGCATTATAATTTTTTTACAAAATAAAAATACTATATATTGTTTTTAATTATGTATTTACATATGTACATACATTAAATATAATATCTTATATTATTCTGCGACTCATTTCAATTTACGAATACCGAACGTTGGTTTATTTCCATAAGAGCCTGGAGGAAACGATTAATGACGCAGAGGCGCAGTTACAATACAATCTTTTTGCGTGTACGGACACGTTCGAAGAAAAAGAAACATTGTATCCACTGAGCCACTGTTGCCCAACATTGCCGCAAATATAAAAGGGATTTCATTTTTGAAGCCTTCTGAGCTTGGTACACCACTTACTTCCAGGCGTTCATTTCAACGTAAGGTGCGGTTGTCCAGTCTAGATTATTAGCCGGCCGCGTCTTGTTTCGAGCTTTTTCAAGATTGAATTGTATGTCTAAAAAATAATACTAATTAGTAATAGTATAAACCACGGCTACTTAGCCTGGAAGCAATTAACCCAGCTCATACTAAACCGGAACTGGCTACATTTTATAACTTTACCTTAATTAGTGCTACCGTCAGGTGGCACGTTTCCTTCAGTTGTTTGCTCTACATTCTGTTCGATGTCCATAGCCATAGTAGCAGCTAAATCGTTTTCAGAATGCATTTCCGAGCCTGCAGCATCTATAGAGGGTAGTGCCTCACTGCTACAGATTTCCTCCGCTTGACTTGGGTTTACATCATCGTCGTTGCTTTTCTGTTCCTGAAAAACTTTAACCCAAGGCAAAGTCATCGCTAGTTGATGCCAGCGTGAAATTGCATTGCTGGGCGCACTAGTCGATGTTGCCAACGCCAAGGAACGCACGTTTTGTCCATTGCTAAACTGTGTGTTAGTGGCTACGGAAACAATATTCGGGTGCTGGCAACCCATAATAATGGTCTCTGTGCGGCAAGTTCCTGAGGCATCAACATTGTCCAAAACTGATAAATTTTCTCTGGCTGTTCGCATATCCTCCAGTTCCAGCTCAGTCTCTGAGCCGATCAATCCAAACTGCTCAAACGACGTTATGCCAGTATAGTTGGCGTCTTCCTCTTGCTGCTCCAGCCGCATGCGTAAGCAATGTGGTGAGCAGTCTGCCAAGGACGAAGATGTGCCTGAGAACTGTGCTAGCTGCATGCTACCCAGCATGCTATTCAATGTCGCACGCGCCTGTCCACGTGCCATATTGCTTATCGAACGCGAATTACCATACTCCAAACGCTGCTGCAGCATAGCGCGTTTTGCTGCATCTCCCGCCGTCTGCTGTTGCGTATTTAGGGTAAATGCGTTTCCAACCAAACGATGATGCTGTGGTGTCACAATGCCATCGGCTTGGCGACGCAAATGCCGCTGCTTTATGCGTTGCATATTGCTTCTAGACTGCTCATTGCCATAGCTAATGCGCTTGGCCGTGCGCTCCCGGCGCTCTGTAACCTCACGCTTGGCATTGGCTGCAAAGCGCGTCTTAGCAGACTTGCGTAATTCATGGCGCATATACGCATTGGCACCCGCTTCGGCTCGCTCGGCATTTTGACGCGAAATCTGTGTACCCAGCTGCTTGGCGCGTGCCAACGTCTCATAACGCTGACGTATTTGCTCTGCTTCCAAGTCGAGCGGCTGTTCAAGATGACGGCGACGTGTTACTCCCCTTTTGCTGCTGGTTGATGGGCCCGTACTGCTGGATGTATCATTTCGTTCACCAATATCACGAAACAGACGTCTAAGGCGCACCTGGCGCATTTTCAGCTCAATGGTGCGCTCATTGAATTCCTGTATACGATCGTATTCCTCCCGCAGCCGCTGCAATTGTCCATTGCGCTTGCTATTGTTGACCATGCGACGATAATAAGGCGTGGACTTGATTTGATAAGACATGTTCCGGATCTTAGTTACCCAATGACTTTAAATCAGACGGTTTTTGCGAAAGTAAATTTTTGGTTTTTTAAAATTTTATTGCACTTGAAAATTTTGTACGCTTTCCCGAAATGTTTGTTGATACACTTTGTATCGTTATAACTAAACTAAATTTGTACACTAGCTGAAAGATTTAATTTGTCTGGAAGCCATGACAGTAGATTCAACAGCCAAATATTAAAAATCAAATTTTAAATTTTCTCCGTAATCTAAGCAGGCCGTGCATCTGCCTTTGTCGCATTTAGAAATTTTAATTTACTTGGTAAACAGTTGACAAGGAGTGGATCTAAACTCCAATATAAATTTGGTAAGTTATAACAAATTGGAAAAAAACACGCTTATTAGAGTTTATTTGACGAAAGTGGCATTTAATGTAGCTTCACCTAAAACTAGACGCATACATATAATCGTAGATACAGCTCCACTTAATGCACTGCATCATATGAACCTTCTCATTATTGGAATATGAACATTCCGCAGTTGGGTTTATAGTTTCTTTTGGTATACACTACAAAATCTGGCTGCGTGCTCTTCTTTTTAACTTGCCAATACAACAACAACATGCAAAATGCAACATTTCCCTCCAGGTACATCTGCATTGCGCAGGCAGACAGAACTTCAGCCACTTGGTTTTGCCAACGCAGCCATGGTCTTCTCCCTCTTCGCTGACCGCCAACTACTGCATCTTAGCTGGAGTTTCCGTATCCATACGAACTACATGACCCAGCCAGCAAAATCGCTGAATGCTTATTCGCTTCACTACACCAATATTGCCGTATAGCTCATTGTTCCATCGAGCACGATAATCTCAAACACCCCAAGAGCAGCTGCATCTGACTGTATTACCGTCCAGGCCTCTAAGAGGACTGAAAGGATGAGTGTCCTATAGAGTTTCAGTTTTGTCTGCCGAGAGAGGGCTCTACTGTTCATTTGCCTACTGAGCCCAAAGTAGCACCTGTTGGCAGGAGTTATTCTTCGCTTGATCTGCAATGTTAGCCTGCAGTGGTGTTTGTACCCGCGGAGCCAAGTTAAACAAATTCCTTGACAGACTCAAAGCTATAGCTCCCTGCAGTCAGCTGAGAATCAAGATAACACCTAAACTCTTAACTGCTTGCTCAGTATTCCTAATGTGGAGGAATGTACGCACGCTTAGGCGATTTACTGATATACATAAGTACGTCCAGATGCGTTGGTATTGCCATGTTCAAAGGCGACCGCCGGAGAACCCCGCTAAGAAGGCAATACTTACCGAAGTTCTAGGTAACGGCCGTAGGGCAGGCAGACCGAAAAATACGTGGATCGGTCAAATGCAAAAGCATCAGCAACAAATGGGGGTCAGCGATGACATGATCCAGGATCGGAATGCCTGCAGACGAATGCTGAGATCGCATACCCACACCTCAGGAGGAGCATAAGTGAGTCCGAAAAGGGTAAACAAGGGTTTGGGAGAAGAGAAGACATAAGTACGTCCACATGGATTTTCATGAGCCCCACTTAATACTTTTCAAACGCCTTCCCCACAGCCTTATACGCATTCTCTTAAGGAGTGGCTCTAGAATGCATAATAATCTTTGGCCATGAAGAATGAATGCCACTTAGATTTAGTTGCAATTTAACTATGTATGTTTAAATATTCTACGAATAGGTGCAGCTCCAAGCTGAGCTTCAGCTCCAGCAATTAGCCAGCCCATAAGCCAGCATCATATGCACCTTCTCATATGCGCACTCCGCAGCAGGCTTCTTGTATTCCTAATGTGGACGCTTTTCATCTTGTAGGCACGTTTGGACGATTTACTGATGCATCCACATGAATTTTCATGCACCTTACTTAATAATTCTTTCCAACCACATTGCCAAAATTCTTATACGCATTATTTTAGGGATCGCTCCAGAATGCATATTAATCTTTGGCAATGACAATTGAATGTCATTTAGATTTAGAAGCTATGTATTGTTGTTAATAAGCTTCAATGCCGATTCGGCTAAAATGTCTAAATCCATGGATACAGCCTGCTTACGATAATAACAACTAGCAGACATAATAGACACTCCTGAAGCTGGGACCACATTTTGCAGTAGGGACAGCCAAGACAGATCAACTGGACAACTGGGAACAGACTATGCTACATAAATTTGAACATTTTTGCAAATGTTTTAATTTGTGCCTCGACTAAGCAGGCTTTGTAAATAAGTACATATGTACATACATATTATGTACTTCATATGCCTGCATATTAGTTAATACAAATTTTCATTTACTTTGTGTACAGTTGTCGTAGAGCAAACCTAACCTCAAATAAAGACTTGGCAAGTACATATAAAAATTGAAATAAAACACGCGGCTTGTAGTTTACTTGATAAAAGTCACATTTAATGCATACACATCACAGATGCGCTTAAAACTAGACAGACATTGGGTTTACAATACATAAATACATTAAATAAAAAACAAAAAAAGACAAAACTTAGTACATTGTTAAAATTTTGGATCTTTCACTTAAGTATGTTTGGCCATTAGATTCCACAGTTTCGTTTCGTCGGCGCCAGTGAAACGCGCTACTTGTCTTTTATTCTTAATGAAGACAAATGTAGGCAGCGCTTTGACCTTGTACTTTTCCGCAATTTGGTCAAAGCTGTCCACATTGATTTTCATGAAAACGGCTTGGCGCTTATAATCGGCAACCACCTTCTTAAGAGTCTTATCCATGTCCTTGCAGGGACCGCACCAGGTTGCATAAAAATCCAAGACAATCAAGCTACTTTCAGCCGCCTCCATGCGCCTGGTGAAATCTGAAGAGCTGCGTATGGCTGTCATCCTGTTTTTTTTTCTTGCCGCTTGACTCTGTTGAGAAAATTCGTACAGTTAATTGCAACGCCTGCGTCTATTTTTTGCTACTGACTAAAGAGTTTGGCGCGAAAGCGCTTTTATTTATAGGCTTATGTTACTAACGGATTCAGCTCATTTCCAGTTGCCACCAACGGCACTATTCCATAAAGAAGCTGCTAATGCGCTTGAAAATTTTGGCGCGCCGCAGCTGCAGTTGATATCGAATAGCAGCTAGCCGATAAGCGCAATCAAAGCAAGCGCTGCACATTTGAAACAGCTTAACGAAACTAAAAAATCCTTTGAAAAATAAAAAACTTATAGGCCCATGGCTTTAGCTGTCACTAGCTTAAAATTTGCTAGATTTTTCACACAATTTTGTTTGTGCTCAGTTGTATACTGGTTGTTGTGCTGTAAGCTTCGTAAAGGTTTTAAAAAGTTAAAAAAAAAGTAAAACAAAACAAAATTTTTAACAAGTTTACTTTTTTCTTTTAGCGTAAATTTTTATTTGGCCGCCAACATGTCTTATCTTGTGCAAAATAAACAAGACTTGGACCAGCAGATAAACGAGGCTGGAGGTAAGCTCATAGTCATCGATTTCTTTGCCAACTGGTGCCAACCTTGCAAAGTTATATCGCCCAAGATGGAGGAACTGGCCCAAATGTATGCCGAGCGTGCCGTTGTGCTCAAGGTGAATGTAGATGGCAACGAGGAGCTAGCCGAGGAGTACAGTATTACTGGCATGCCTTCATTTGTTTTCATTAAAAACGGCAAAGTGTTGGATATGGTTGTGGGCGCCAACTCGGCCAGATTATCCAAGTCTATGCAAAAACATGCAACTGACATTGTCGAGCTTTCGCCGCAAGCAGTGGAGCCTCAAGCAGTAGTAGAGGACATGGTGGACGAAACTAATTGCGTGCATGACTGCGATAAAAACGAAAATGCGCCAGTTGGTCTCAACGATCAGCAACTGGACAAATAATTTGATAACCAAGATAAGAGCACTATATACATGCGCGCACACACGTACACTTGTCAAGTAGTGACTTACACGGACACATGCATCCAGCCAGCCGCCACGGGTAACAAAACATATACATAATGTACTTATAGAGTCTTAGAGCATACATAAAGCGCCATGTACAAAAAAAAAGAAGAGTAAATTATAAATACAGTGTCTACGATTTCCGCCAGCTCAAGAAACATTTTCTTATTATATGAATTGTATGTTTAGCATTGTTTATTCCTATTTAAAATTAGCAATCTTTAAAAAAAATGATGACTTGGGTCTTCAAAATAGAATCTTTGAATTCCACAAGATGCGCTTGTATTCCAGAGAATATTTATGTACGCCATAAGCACTATGCCCCTCTAATGGTTTACTTCTTGGCAAAAGTAATCTTCATGGCATGCGTTGGAGTGATCTTGAAGCCTTGCAACGCCTCCTTGGCTGCATTACTTTGCAATTCTGTGGTGAATTCGACAAAGGCAATATCGTGGCGATTGGGCACAAGACGCACCTCCTTAAAGCCAGGGAATTGATTAAACAGCATGGACAGCATCATCTCGTTAGTTTCTTCGGGCAAATTGGTAAGGAAAAGAATTTGATTGGGCGGCTGCTCGGTTTGCGTATTTGGATTGGAGTTTTCAGCGTTGCTCGGCTTTTTCTTTTTGTCCCTGCAAATTAAATGGAAAACATATAAGCGTTAAATACATGCGCTAACTTTACTCAAGTACTTACTTCTTTTCTTCTGCGCCTGGTGCCGGTTTCGGTGGTTTGACTTTCCTGGGGCGCTCCTTGAATGTTCCCTTCAACTTGGCCACAATATCAGAATCGGATTTAGAGTAGGCAATACGCATGGGCTTGTCATAAAATGGAAATCCTTGCATGGTGCGCAGTGCATTCGAGGCGCTGCCTATTTCTTTAAATATAACAAATGCTTGTCCACGCATTTTAAACGTTTTTAACGCGACAATGTCGAGAATCTGTCCAAACTGTGAGAATATGGCATAGAGTGATTTTTTCAATTCCTCCTTCTTGATCTTTTCGTTTAGATTATTTATGTAAATGGTTTGATTTGGTCGCACATCCATGTTTTATTTTTTTATTAGTTTTTTGTTATACACAAATCTAAAACTTTATTTACAAATTGCTTGAAAAATAAGCAAGAAAAAATGCTCGCTACCCGTAGCCGGCTGTCGATTGATGAAAAACTATCGATGCACCGATAACTTATTTAAGCAACTAATATATCGATACTAAACAAGTACTTCTTTTGGCCTCAATGAGCATAAAATTTCGAGCATGGTCAGGCGAGTATAAACTAATCGAAAAAACTATGCTCATTTAAGTTTTTGTTCAGGGAGAGAATTTCCTAAACACCAACACACACGCATACAGCTGCCAGCTGCCGATAATTTTGCGCATGCATATATCATATATCGCAGCAGTAAACCTATCGACATTACAAATTATAAACAATTCTTTCTCGCCATGCGACAGCTGTAAGCCAGATTTGTAGTTCGGCTAAGTTTTGTGATATTTTGTTTTTTTTAAAAATGCTGCCACATGCTGATGAAAAAAAGGATCGCTATGCAAAGCTCTCTTTTCTCGGTGAAGGACAGGTTAGTTGCACAAATCAGCTGCAATGCAAATATTTTGTCATATGCTTCCCTTTGCCAGTTTGCTATCGTCTACAAAGCGCGCGATACGGTGACCAGCCAAATTGTGGCCGTAAAGAAAATCAAAAGAGGCAGCCGTGAAGATGCACGGGATGGTATCAACCGCACGGCATTGCGAGAGATTAAAATACTGCAAGAGCTACAACACGAGAATATTATTGGTCTAGTCGATGTGTTTGGCCAGCTGTCGAATGTATCGCTGGTCTTTGATTTCATGGACACCGATCTGGAGGTGATCATAAAGGACACAAAAATTATACTCACACAGGCAAACATAAAGGCCTATGCGATAATGACGCTGCGAGGTCTGGAGTATTTGCATGCTAACTGGATACTGCATCGCGATCTCAAGCCCAACAATTTGCTGGTCAACAGCGATGGCCTATTAAAGATTGGTGATTTTGGCCTGGCCAAAAGCTTTGGTTCGCCTAATCGCATCTACACACATCATGTTGTAACACGTTGGTATCGCTCACCTGAGCTGCTCTTTGGCGCTCGGCAATATGGCACTGGCGTAGACATGTGGGCCGTAGGCTGCATTCTGGCCGAGCTTATGTTGCGTGTGCCGCTCATGCCCGGAGACTCGGATCTCGATCAACTAACGCGTATCTTTGCCACTTTGGGCACACCCAGTGAAGCGGATTGGCCGCACATTACTAAGCTGCACGACTATCTACAATTTCGTATTTTTCCCGGTACACCGCTGCCGCATATCTTTACAGCAGCCGGTAACGATATGATTATGCTCATGCGCAGCCTGTTTGCCATGAATCCACTTAAACGTTGCTCGTGCCAGGAAGCACTAAGCATGCCTTATTTTGCCAACAAGCCAGCTCCTACCGTGGGACCCAAATTGCCTATGCCTTCTGCCATACTAGCAGCCAAGGATGGTGCTAATGCACCGGCTGTTGCCGGTGATGAAAAACCTGCCGGTCTTAAACGTAAATTAACTGAGACGACAGTGCGTGGCACATTATTACCACTTAAGAAAAAACTTCAATTTTAGTACAGATAGTCTTAATAATTTACAAGTTATCATTAAGCTCAATCACAAACCAACTAGAGTAAGATAAAGCAAACAATTATGTAATCAAGTTCAATAGGATAAAGTTTATACATTGTTAGATATTTATGCCAGACTTCAATGTTTTTTGAATTATGCTTAGGTACGCGTCCACGTGGTTGACGATATAATTGTATCTCTTAGGTTCTTTGGAGTTTCCGCTTATATGTTTTAAACATCAACAAGGTAATTCATACTAGACCATGAAAAGGCATCATGGCACCATGTTGCCAATCTCTAGTTCCCACCAAAAGACAAACAATTAACGTTTCAGCGCATTTATATTCGATTTGGCTACAAGTTAAATGCTATTCAAATTCAAATGCATAATTTTAATCGTTTCGCGATTCAATTCATTGGGCAATTCGTTTGCAGCACAGCTTAAAAAATTGGTTAATAGGTGGACTCGTTTTGCATGCCGCCTAGAAGCAGCGGCATCTGTCACGGGGGCATTCCGACTTGTAATTGAGACATTCATCCATGCAATAGGTGTCAGCACCGTCACGACCTTCCAGTTCGCCAATGGCCACACACTCTTGACTGTGTAAGAGATAGTTTATTATAAAGGTGTTAGGTAACTCCATTATATTGTTCTACTTACGGACAATGGCAAGCTGTTTCCGGGCAATTTGGTGGATAACGCAGGCAATTAACTTCACACCAGCTGTCAATGCCGGGTAACGCGCGGAAAGCCGGTGCGCCAATGCACTTTTGATCTCTAAAAAAAATATACAAATATACATCATCATCAATAATAGTTCGACTCTAATTGTAAACATTGAGGATCTTGCCGGATAAGCGTTCATGTTCCCAATACCCCTTCAACTGTCATATAATTTAATTTATTTCGGCATGAAAAATATTTCTATTCCGGGCTTTTTTTTATTCCTGTATTATTATTATACATATTATTTCGATTCGAGTAGTTAAACCATTGTTTTATATCCAAATTTGTAACAATAAGTCCGCCAAGCTAACAAATCTAATTGATCATGAAACGACAACGCGGCAATCAACAGCTAAGGCCTTCAAACAGACGCAATGAGTTGAAAGCCTTAGCTCACACGCCACAAACCCAAGCCCAAATCCAAGGCCAGAGACAAAACCTACAGACCAAGCAAAAAACCGAAATTATCAAATCTTTGCAATTAGCTCGGAATAAAGCTAGTAAGTAATGTGTCCACAGCAGCGTTCATATAAGCTTACTCTTTTATCTTTCATAGCTGCAAACAGGGATCGGTACAAGCGCACTATCAGCCAGGACCTTGGCATGCCTATGAACTCTGAAGCTGAGTGCATAGATGGCGGTGCGCATACTACAACACCAGTTGGCCCGCAACCACACATATTCTTACCACGTGTGGCACAGCTGCCTCCAAAGTGGCCAGTTCCATTGATACAAAATAGGCCCAAGACCGGGCGCACTAATAATGTGTGCTCCTATTTGGGCGTGTGTCGTAGTGAGAGCGTGAGCGCCAGTGGCGGAATCCGCTGCCGCAACATAAGCAGCGTTACGGTACGTAGACTTAAAGTAGCCCAGGCAGTCAGGCTGCCAGATATACAAAACAAAAGTTTTGTCTATTTGTGCAAGCCCGTGAAAAAAATTCGTGATCTATTAACGCCGAGATCCATGGAAGAGTCTTCGGATGCAGTGCATAATGTGACGCAAGTGGAGGAGCAAGTTGTGGCGCCGCTGGAGACTGCTTTAGGCCAGACAAAGCGGAATAGCTTTGAGCTGTTTGAGGACGCCATGCTGCCGCCAAAGAATGCAGTGCCACAAAATGAAAATGCAATGCAAGAGCAGGCCGCCAATGAGAGTCTGCCAAAGCAACAGGAGTTGAGTGAAAAGCAAAAGAGCTGCATGCAGACCAGTTGTCTCGCGCCAAATAATTCCAGTGTCTATCTAATGCCGCGCTCAACGAAAGCCAACGTTAGCTTTGAACTGGTGGCCATAACGTGTCTGGGCTTTCGCTATGAGCTACAGCACATCCAGTTTGAACACAAGGCGCAAATTTATGCAGCACTGCGCTGTTACGGTTTCATTAGGGAATTTCGCATTGAGACTAAGACACTGAACGAGTTAAAGTCTGCTGATGACTTGGAGCACTTTTATCTAGCTATTGGTAAACGGCAGCAGAGCTGCGAGTTGCGTCCCACTTCGTATCGAAAGCTAAAGAAAAATCCAAGCGTTTTGCTGAAGCAGTTGCGCCCGCTTAAAGCCTCGCCAGCAGCTAAACCGGGCATGTTAAAGCGACTAATAAAATCAGAGTCAGGCCAAGATTTGTCGCAGCTATTACAAAAGCATATATCGTGCGAGTTTCCCAAGTGCTCGTTGCCCATAGCGAAAGCAGCGCCAACACAGCAGTTTAAGCAGTGCGAAGTTATTGTGAACAAGCAGCAAAAGCAGTGCAGCTTGTTGCCAACGAAAAAGCAGCTGAAAATTAAACGGCAAAGTTGCGGCGTTGGCCGCATGATGGCGCCAGCAGTACACTCAAAGATGCGACGTCGAATTAAGACCATATTGGTGGGCATGGCTCAGGCATTTGTCTTTGTTTGTCTTATCATGGGCCTAACCTATCCGGAAATACATTGTGGTAAATTGTAAGAATTTTGTCATTGCCGTCACCAGCTGATTCTTATTTAGTCAAAATTTCAATTGTAACAATAAAATTTGTAATAGTTTAGTGGTTTTCTGTGCTTGGACTCGTGAGTGCGCGTCCCAGGGAGCAGTATATGTCGTTATGAAAGCATTAATAAATAAAAACCAATTCACCTGCATACTTGACCGTTGCAGTTAATTATTGATATACATAATGCTTAGTTGTTTGCAGCGTTTTGCAAGTTTATTTAAGCGCTTTTTTATTTTACAGCAAAAAGCTTAAATTATTTTTACCCACAACCATTAATTGTCTTAAGCATTAGGTTTAGCCGTCAAGCGTTTTATGCTCTACGATTTTCCATAGTTAATTTGTAGCGATTTTTGCAGAGCGATTGCTAAAAGCAAAGCGATTTTTAAAAACTTGTGCGGAAACGGAAATTGATTTATACAAGTTACTAAGTGTTAGTGTTGGGCAGTGTAAGCAGTAAGCAGTAAGCAGCAAGCAGTTCAAGCAGCTGCTTCACGCTTGTAACGCAAATCTTGTTTATGGCAGTTACTTACCGCACTATCAATGGGAACACATTGTTATCCTCGGGTGCCCGATAGTCCCTGTAGTAGAGCAGATATGGTGACTTATTATTAACAAATATGGGCGGCACACCGCCTCCCGTATTTGAGATAATGGCAATATCTGCACAATTTCTAAAAGTTTCTGCAAAAATCAAAAACAAATAACAAAATTAAAATGTATTTTCGAACAGTGTAGGTTTTACGTGCATACCCGCCTTGCCGCAGCCAACGGCTTCGGTGCCATTGGAGCAGGTGCCCCACATATTGGCCGTATAGTAGGTCCACTGCAGCACACATTGGGTGCACGTTACATAGGGCGGCAGACGCACGCGATAGCGGAATATATCCTTTTTCTTGGTATCCCTTGGTATGAGAAAACGATGTTCTCGGCTGCCCGAAATGTACAGTGGATAGCGATCAAAGCAGGCTTGTGTGGCTTCTTGGCGCGGATTGTTGTTGGGACACAGATACATCTCAAAGCGACCATAATGATTGGCCGTCAGCTCAACCTCCACATCAATCTCCTGGCCAGCTGTATAGTAACGTGAAATGATGCCCTTGGCATACTCTCCGCCTGCTTCATGCGGTCTCGGTGACTTGACATGATAGGCATCGCCGCACACACCGCAACGACCACTGTTTTGCTCCCATTGCACTGCATAGCCACCACAGAAGAGCTCGTTGTCATTATAGTTGACTGGATTGGGATAGCCAAAGCGCCACATGGCATTGCGTGCCGGCGGATCCATAAGCCGGCCATGGGCCCAAACTGTGGGCAGCACAGCGGCCTAGAGGCACATATAGCTTTTATTAAAATATATATAAAATAATATAATATGTGCTTACTTACCAAAGCGACTAGAACTGGGTACATGGTTGGGCAGGATCACTTTTCAATCTTGCCAATGCTGACGGCTATCTAGAAGGCAGAAAGGAAGGTAGACATATAAAGAGATTCAGAGATCAGAAGTGCAAGGTTTTGTATGCAATAAATTCGAATGCATTTGGCAAACGAGTTCTTGGCCTTGTCATGCACAGTGGGCCAAACACGATTAGTTCTGCATAAATATAGTTATGGGTTGGAAGAGCATGCTCAAAAATCTGCAGTACTTATTGATTTTAAGCTGAGAACGCCAATAAGTGTTATAGTGTTAAAAATATCAAAACCAAAAAAATTGTTTGTATGAAAGTACAGCCACACTAAATAAATCATTTTTTTGAAAGCACTATTCGAAAAACTTATAAATTGGTATATCTAATTTACGGCCAGTACGCAGCAACTTAAAAACGCCTAGAAGAAAACAAAACTTCATAAAAAAAATCTATAATCTTAGCGCTAAGAATTTTGTTCTGGGCAGTGCTGCCCATTTTTGTTTTGGGCGCCTGCAAAAACATCAGCTCTTCTCTTTGAGCGTTAAAAACAAAAAATTTGTATGCAGCAACTTATTTTGATAGCAGAAACAATGTGAATTATTGATCAAAATTCGAGCGTGTCTACAAAATCTTTCACACTCAGCTCTGCGTATTAAATATGAGTTTATATTTATATTCACTTTTTGCTTGTTTTTGCTGGCGCCATCTATTGTTAGTTGCGCCATCTACATGTCAATTGCTCAGATATGGGCAGCACTGTTTGGTCACTAACTCAACGCATACAATTTTTTTTGCGCACAAAATTATAACAAATATTTTTTTAAGTAAAGAATAAATGTTAAAGGAATGGTTCACAAGCCAAATCGATTAACTCCATACAACAAACAGTTGAGAAAAACGAGAAATAAATAAATTATTATTCTTTATTTGTCATTTTGTCTTTTAGTGGTGTAAATTTTTATTTTTGAGATTATTATTATGAAAATTTGGCATCTATCAAGGGATCATCCATAAACTACATGACGCTCCAGGGGGTGGGGGTGGGGGGATCTGGTCTGTCACGTAGTTTATGGATGATCCCCAAGTGCTTTGACTTTTAAATTTCGCAAAATTCAAAAAGTGGAGTTAATTTGGCAGTTGAGCCATTCAAATATGAATTTTTCAAATAGGTTAGGCTATGGCGGCAGCTGGCTTAAAAAGCCAGCACACATAGGCCTAGATTGGCCCGTTGTGATACCGCTTAAGATCTCAATTTAAGCCCCCTTCTCCAGGTGAATGTTCTTAAAGGGAATCCCAGCCTGTTGCGGCGATATAGCTTGCAATCTTTCACGGATAGATAGGACCTAGCTCTTCTAGGTTATTGAGGAAATAATTTCCCAGGTACTTCTTCCTGCGTCTGCATAGAGCTACACAGGAACAGAAGAAGTGCTCTACTGTTTCTACATCTTCCTCGTCTCTACAGCTTCTGCAGAAATCGTTGCTCGGAGCATTCATTCTGGTCGCGTGTGCTCCGACAAGCCAATGACTGGTGTTCGCTCTAACAACTGCCGAGCACTGTGAGCGGTTGAGTTCACAGAGTCTGGCGGAACGTTTTGGGTCAATTTTAGGCCATGTTTGGCGACTGATTCTACAGTGGGATGTGTTTTCCCACATCTTTTGTGCCTGGGAACTGAATTTTTCCCTTGTGTGTAGCCATTGGCATACGAATATCCTTCTTACTCGGGAGGAGGGAAATGGTCGTGCCATGTCTGGCTAATTTGTCTGCTATTTCGTTGCCTATTATATTTTTCAAATAAATATCGAGTAATTATTTTCTGCGCTTTAGTAAAATTTGTGCAGCTATTTTGCCTACGCGACAGTTTTTTTTTTATATCAAGTTTGGTTTTCTTTGAGGGGCTTATATTTTGCTGCGTACTAGCCTTAAAATAGAAATTAAAAATTAATATTTTTTAAAAAAAGCGGCGCACTATAGTAATTGGTTTAATTTCAATAAAATATTTAAAATTTTCGTTTTTTTTTTTGTTCAGTGTATATAGAGGCAGCTGATTCGTTTCAACAGCTTCAAATGTTAAAACCAATTTAATCATTGCTCCACTGTGCTCATAGCCTGCCTGTGCCTGATACGTGCATCAGCTTGCAAGGACGTCCACCTGATCGACTTTTGGACTCAACGTCAGTAACCCTGTTGGTTTGTTTGTTTCTCTTTTTTTCCTCGTTCCAACCCAATTCCCAACGTATCTACAACTTATATCTTTTTCTGCTGGGCTTGTTTTGTAGCTTGTCAAAGCAGAGCACAACAAAAAATGTCAATGCCTGGGTTGCTTTTGTTGTTGTATCATCTAGTTTACGCACCTTTGCCGTTTACCACAGCCCTGAGGCAATTCCGTGCTAGCCCTGTAGCTGGTTCCAAACGGGTTTTGATTTTTTATAAAATTTAGTTTTGATAGCTTTGATACAGCTGGTCCAGCCCCTCTTGAAAGCTGGGCGTGGCGCCTGAGCTAAAAATATGCTTAATCTCATTAAAACGCTTTAATGTAAGAACTTTTAAGTTCAACCTATAATCGATCACATCATATTGTTTATTTGTATAACAAATCGATCGATCGTCGAATCAAACAAATATTCTGCTAAATAAAAAAAAATTGATATATATATGTTTTTGTTTTGATTATTGGCCATTGACTTTTCAGCGGCTTCAACAAAAACAACAAAAACAACAACAACAACAACCAGTCGAGTGCTTTCTTAATAAGCCTTAACTGCCGATGATTCGATGATTTCTAAATTTGATACATTTTTGCATAAATTTTGCATGAGTGATGAGCTAACCAAAAAAAGTATGAGGCAGCAAGCATAGGTATTATAGTTTTACAAAATTTATAATATTAATTGCATTTATTGGGGTTTGTAAAAAAAAAAAAAACAAAAAGTTAACACACTTAGTATTGACAGCGAAAAAAAGGGGTCAACTCGATCTATGCCTCAAAAGTTGGAGAACAAATTTATTTTAGAGCAGTATTTGGTGGGCATAACAATACTAAAGTAACGACTTTGAGATACCCTGTACCAGCATGAACCTATTTCGCTTGACTTCGCTATTACAAACAATTTATGGTAACGATATATTCATAAACAAACGAATTATGCTCTATAAACTTTTTCTTCAACGCTTCTTTTGGTTACTGCTTTCGAATTTCAATATAGATAACGATATCTGAATAAAAAAAAAGAAAAACAAAATTTTTGTTTCTACCTATTCGATCTATATAATATATCTTCCATATTGTAAAAATAACTTTCATATAAAAAAGTGCTATCAAAATTCTGAGTGTAAAGAATTGTGCCGTCTGGTACGCAGCCTTATTAACCACCAGTGCTGCCTTTTTTTTGAGCAATTGACACGTAGATGGCGCTAGCTAGTAACACCACAACAAATTGTGAATGTGCAGAAATTTATTTTGATAGCAAATTGCATGACGGGTAGCAAAAGTAGCTGCACAAACTTTTCAAAAGAGCAAAAAAATAGCTATAATAATGAAAGTGGAAGGCCACCTTAATGCCGTTTGCTTGCGACAAGTCGTTCCTTTCACCTGTTGTTGTTTTTATAATTGCAACGCATTTACTATTAGTAAACAAACAGCTAATTTTCACTTTTTGTTTTCAGCGCTTAAACAACATATGTGTAGTTCTGACTGGCGCCATCTAGCACAAACTGCTGGCGCCATCTAGTTATCAATTGCGCAGAAATGGGCAGCACTGTTTGTTATTTCTGTTTCAACTTAAAACGGTCACAATGAAATCAGCATTATTATTAATTTTATTTTTCAAACAATTACGTGGTAAACGTGACGCAGCAAAAGGCAGAGTATTTGGCTAAAGGCTAATACGCAGCAGTGTAAAACCGCCTGAAAGAAAAAAGTACATACTACTTATTTTGTGCGGAAAAAAATTGTATGGGTAGAGTTTGTGACCAAACAGTGCTGCCCATGTATGGGCCATTAACATGTAAATGGCGCTACTCACAATAGATGGCGCCAAAAATTAAATATAAAAATCAGCTGTTTGGTTTTTCGCTAAATTATCACATGTCCTCGGATGTTTTTACATTGTTTGCGTTATTGAAGCCCCACATGATCCCTAAAAGACAATTTTCTGCTTTTTAGTAAAATTTGTGCATCTATTTTGCATACGCGACAATGTTTCTGCAATCAAAATAAGTTGCTGCACATTAATGTTTTGTTTTTAGCGTGCAAAAAAAAAGCAGAGCTTTTTGCCGGCGCCATTTTCATGCCAATTTCACGAAAAATAGGCAGCACTGGTTCTGAGTACCAATAAAAAAATTCTTGACGCTAAGAATTTTGACAGTTCTTTTCTTTATATGAAGTTTTGTTTTCTTTTACGCGGTTTTATACTGCTGCGTACTAGGCTTAAAGCAGCGGGTGAAAGATTTCTTAGGGCTGTATTTATTTGGCTCGGTACATAAATGTAAATGCATAAATTTCGTGCCATGTTTTCAGTTTAAGCGCATAATAAAGAAATTGGCTGTTTTCCTTAAAACATTACCATATTGTGTCGTATAAGTTTAATACTTTATTTGGTTAGTTGGAGCGTCAATTGTTCCATAAACGACTGACAATAAATTTTAAATAATAAACGGCTTTGTTACAAATGTTTGCTACTCGGCATAAATTTCGCTTTCAAAAGTAAGTTGCGCATATTTTTGCAAAAAGTCATGGGACAACACTGTTTTATTTATTTTGTTCGGAGCGCTGAGTACAGCATGCGCGTATAAGTGGCGTCAATATTTTGGAAGCAAAATCCAAGAGCTTATCCTAGAATCGGAACAACAACTTGCATGCCTAAGAAGTTAATTTGTTGTTTTGAAAGTAATAAACGAGTTACTGCTTTTATAGGCACTACTTTAAGCCAAATTGAGGAACTCTCAAAATATGACGCTGGCAACAACATTTTACGTAACTTTTTGGACCCTGTACACCAAGTACAAGTCCTTAATAAAATTACATTTTTAATGGGCAATAAAATTTTGCATAATATGCAAATAAGCTCTCTGCCAATTATATAAGCCCTGCCAGTGTGACCAAAGTAAACAAACAACATAATATGTGCCAACAACAGAAAAGGCAATGAGTCAAAGCTCCGGAAGGCATTGGACGGGACGGAATGTAGGCGTCGCGTGAACTTCTTCAGGCAATTTACTTAATTTACAACTTAATTTAATTTTTTGGCATGCCTTGTTTTTATTTTTATTTTTACTTGCATTTTCTTCTTTTGATTTTTATTTTCGTATTTTTGTTTCTTGCTTTTATGCTGTACATTTTAATTGGGCCAAGTCTGTCCAAGTCAAATTTTATGATAAATGTTTTATAGAGTGTTGCCTTTGGTTCGCAAGGACGTCTGTGTTTTGTTTTTTTGCCCCTTTTTAATTTTATTATTTTATTTTGCATTTTCTGCATGCCCGAGGCATTTACTTAACTTGTATGTATTTTTGGTTATTTTTTTTTTTTGTAAACGTTTACTTAATTTTAATACAGTGCATATGGTATGTCAAATGTTATATTAAGTTTGAACCAGGGTTACATATTTTAGGATTTTCTTTTCCAAATTGATGTATGTGTGGTAGGCTGGGTTCAGTCCAAAATTCTTGTATTCAGGGTTTTAAAAAAAAATTATATTTTTTGGAGCACTTTTTATTGCACCTATTAAAATATACGGCCAAAAGTTATAATAAAAAGAGAGCTACGAATTTGTTTGCTTAAAAGTCGCTTTTGTCCCACTTCCGTCTCTGGGCGCTGGGGAGTGCGACAGAAATCACTTTTTAGCGGGGTTTCAACCCAATACCAATACAATTTGCTTTGTGATTAAAAATACAATGAGACTTTTGTCTCACCAGAAACTTAGATTTAAGGAAGTGTGACAAAAATCTCTTTGAACCGATTTGCAACTAAATATCAATCAAAATATGTTCTGGACCACCCTAAAACCGATATATAATATATAAGCCGTATATACCGATATGTGCCAGAACAGTCTACATGGGTTGCCTTCAATTTTCGTAAAACCTGAGGCCAAACGATTGATAGATTTTTGAACCAGTTCCAAAATATCAAATTCAAGTTCCTGCAAAAAATAGAATTTGTCGATACCTGAACAAACGATGCAATTTGAATTTTTTTTTGGTACGGTTGGAAATAAGAACAGATCTTCTTAAGGAATTAAGAAAGTTATGACAAAAATTTGATTTTGAAACATTTTTAGACCAAAATATTACTTTGGCAACAATATTTCTTGAAATTAGACACGACAAAGCTATTTGTGTTACAACTTAAAGGCTCGTACGCAGCAAAAAATTGCATGGGTAGAGTTTGTGACCAAACAGTGCTGCCCATGGGCCATTGACATGTAGATGGCGCTACTAACAATAGATGGCGCCAAAAATTAAATATAAAAATCAGCTGTTTGTTCAAATTGGTTACAAGTGTATAAAATAATAAAAAGTGCAAAAATTAATCACCATATGAAAATATTACTTAATATTTGATATTATTATTGCCATTATGACCTAGTTCTTGCGAAACTCCAGAAAAAACGGAGTATGAGGGTACACTCACATTTAATACACAGAGCTAAGTGTGAAACATTTTGTAGAGAACTACGAGTTTGAAGTTAATTAGAATTGCAATTCAAATTTTTACATATTGCGGAAAATTGTCGGTTCAAAGCCATGGTACAGAATCCGGCAGCATTTTCGCAAAATGGTTGGAGCCCCACAAGATCCCTAAACGACAATTTTCTGCTCTTTAGTAAAATTTGTGCATCTATTTTGCATACGCGACAATGTTTCTGCAATCAAAATAAGTTGCTGCACATTAATGTTTTGTTTTTAGCGCGCAAAAAAAAAGCTGAGCTTTTGCCGGCGCCATCTAAATGTCAATTTTATGAAAAATGGGCAGCACTGGTCCTGCGTACTAATGATAAAATTCTTGACGCTAAGAATTTTGACCGTGCTTATTTTATATGAAGTTTTGTTTTCTTTCACGCGGTTTTACACTGCTGCGTACTAGGCTTAAGCTAAGAATATCAAACAATTAAAAAAAAAATGATTTCAGTATAAAATGCGAAATTTTTTAAATCTATTTTGCCGTTTCGTTTTAATTCCTCTTGCAACAAAACATTCAGTTTGAAATCACATGAAAAATTCGTTTTGATGAAATTGGGAGCAATAAACATTGGTTTCAAAACGAAACCGAATAAAAGTGCGGATTCGTTTTCCAGAGCACGGCCGTTTGTTTTATTTTTACTCAAGTTGGTTGTTTGGAAGCTCAAGTTATAGAGTATAACTTGGTTGCTAAAAAATTTTAAATAACATATATAGGCACATTTCTAGGAGAAATTCGTTGACGTCGAACTAAGCGTGGTCAAGGTTTTATAAATACTCTATTCCCAATGCGTAAGGGTTACATTAAGTTATGGATAAAACAAAGACGAAAACGAGTAAGATGCTGCTAACAAAAATAAAATCAATTTTTTTTTTAATGTTTCTTTTAGCCTCCAGTTAGCTTTAGAACTTTGAAACTGGACTGTAGCATGAAAATTAAATATGCTTAAAACTTATTCCAGAAGCGCGTCAAAGTCGAGTGTGGACAACTTTTAGATACCCTGTACCACCATCACAGCAGACAAATAAATAAACTAACCGAGTTAGATCCAATTGGCTGATGGCAGCCCCTGTGGAAACCTCCGCTGGCAACAATTGTTCACGGATGGGTCCAAAACTGAGCAGGGTGTAGGTGTTGGAGTCGTTGGGCCCAACACCAGAATCTCTAGTGCAATGGCCCAGCGTCTTTCAAGCAGAGATTCATGCCATAGAGATCTGCGCCCATAGTATCCTTAGCAAGGGAACTAGGGGAGCAAACATCTGTATCTAATTAGATAGCTAAGCTGCTATTGGGGCATTATCATCATGGAGCATCTTCTCCAGAATGTTTAAAGAATGCCATAATTACCACCTAACCCTGTCCTCCCGGAACAAAGTCGTGCTATGTTGGTTACCTGGACACTCAGGAGTGGATGGTAACACGATCGCTGACGATCTAGCACGACAGGGTGCCTCCACCCTGACCACTGCCCCTGCGCCCTTCTGTGGCATTGGTTGGTCCACAATCAAAACCATGGTAAACAAATGGGCTGCAGGAGAACATAGGAGATACTGGTTCTCCTTACCGGGGCGCGTCAAGCAAAAGCGCTTGTCAAACCTCTGAATATGATCAAGACAAAAGGTCTTGGCAGAGCGGACTTAAAACTCCTGGTAGCATACCTATCTGGCCACCACACTGTTAGATACCATCTACAGAAAATTGGCCTATCGGACCCTTCAGAGGGCAGACTCTGTCTCGAGGACGATGAAACCAACAGACTGTGACTGCCCAGCGCTGGTATGGGACAGAGCCGGTCACTTGGGAAAGGAACGGATTAATCCCTTCCATCTTAGGTCAATACCAACAAAAGACCTACTGCTATTCACGCGGAAAGCGGAAAGTCTTTTGCCGTAATTTGTGGGTATGGTACAAAAGATCTTCTGGTCGCAGTGCCCCTCTTTGTGGGGAACCCAAAAGGGGGGGGATCCAATTGAGTGAATTTAGTCCAAAATACTTTTGATTGTCGATTTTGGTTACGATATCTTCATTAACAAAGTTATTGTGCTCCAAAAAACTTTTTTGTCGACTGATTGGTGTAGGGGCCTTATGGTATAGTCAAAGAACTTTCATATTTGGAGCGGTGCTTGGTTACGATATCTTAACTCTAAGGCTTTTGGTATTTTTCCGAATCGTTCTGTAATACTCCTTTGTGAGCTATTTAATTAAAGCCCAATAGCGAAAAAATAAAAAAAAACTTACGTTCCGAAAATTTGGTTATCCTTTCTAAGATAAAGGCGTTTAGACAACGGAACAGACGGGTCCTCGTGAACATATTGCTGGTAACTTTTGAGAATCTCCTTCTTTAAAAGTGCAATTTTGTAAGTGTGAAGGGTAGTGCTGGAGAAACATCTCTGTTGGCCAACATCGACACATAGAGATTTTAAAGTTCGATCATCGATGTTTTTTCCAGCACTACTGTAGGGTATTTGATAGTTGGCATGCCTCGTTCGTTAGCGGCCCACTTGTTTTTTGTGTATTCGTTTTAGTATATTTTTTTGTACACGGCAGGCTGTCGACATTTTTGGAGCTTAATCGCTTACTTGACTTGGTTTTTAATGCGGTTTCTACAACTACTTTAGCCCCATGCTCCTTGGTCACCACTTCAGCCCTTTGACTGCTCTGGCTCAATGAGCTGCTGGCTGGTTGTGCGATTGCTGCGTAGCATGCAACACGCTCGTTTAACACAGTGCCGGAGTCAGAGGGAAGGCAGGGAGTGCAGAGAGTGCAGTACAGTACTGGGCATATTGATTTCTGCAGCTTTTGCACCTCATCCAATTGAGAATCAAGTACTTTACGCCTAATTAAGTTGCACCAAATTCAGGCAAGCGTAAAGTCGTAGCCAAAGCTTGAGAGCCTTTTTGAGAGAGAGTTTGTTTGATGGAGCTCCAAAGAAAACTGCTTATAAGGCAGTACTCGTATAGTACCATTTGGGTATTGTCGAGTATGGGCGGGGCAGCCACTGTAATGCCATTGTACAGATCAAGATTTGTTTAACCGCTTGACAAATTGTTTTGCACTTTGAACAAAAATAAAAACCAAAAAATACCAAGCCCAGCAATCTACGCCCATACACAAAGAAACAAAACAAATATGATACAGCTAAATGATTTGCAAATTGTTATAAAAATTGTATCTCGTCATAACTAGGCAGACTAGCTACAATTCGCATTTCATTTCTTTATCAATTTCTTTTCGAACTTAATTACGCAGCGAGACTAAAAACAAAAATCGAAAAACTAGACGCCGCTTCACTAATTGGGCCAAAATAACAAGAAAAAAGAGAAAGATTTGGCATAATCTACATTCTTTTGATCAATTTACGATATGTGTCTTCGAGATACGATATTTATTTGCATTTACAATAGATTTGGCGAAAAGAAGAAACTTATTAATATGCGTCGTAGTCGTCGTGCTTTTGATAAATACATATGTATTTGGTTTTTGATTTTAACGTGGCTTGTAAGTTTCTGGTTTAGGAAATTTCGTAGGTTGTAAAACTAATAGCTTCAACATACAACCTTAATGGCTTGCATAAACTATCTTTAAAAATAATGCCAAGAATTTTTGAGTTGCGCATAGGCGCAGAATGACCCAGTTGCCTGTTTGACCCAGTTGCCTGTTTACAGGTATACAGCAGGGTGGTGCAGCGGAGTTATTTGAGCTTTAATAGCCTGTACCGTAAGTTAGAGTGTCTGACACATAGGGAAGATGACGCCAGCGGCGTTTTAGATTTCGACCTCTTATATAATTTTAGGGTGGTGACTACTGCAGAAGTTGTCAGGAAGTAGAAGAGGAGGAAACAGTGGAGCATCTCCTATATGGATGCATGGCACTATGCAGGAGAAGAATGAACACACTGGGTTCCGAGCTTATTGGAAATGTTACTGAATTCGCAGTAATCAGAATAAATAAAATTAAGTCATTTATTAAATCGACAGGTTGGTTCAAAGAGGATCCAGGTGAGTAGTGAGATTATTCCAAGTGGCATCACAATGGGATCGTAAGGCAACCACTTCTAATTACCTACCTATCTATATAATGTTATCGGAAACTAGTTCAAAATATTTTTTTAGGATCAATGATGACTCCAGCTACACCCTGGATTGGCGACAACCCAACATGAGATAAATGCAAAATATAAAAATATATGAATTTTTGAGTTTTCGCAATAAATAAACAAAAAAATAATTTTTTTTTGGTTATCGGATATATTTAATATAGCTTCCATATGAGCATTAAATAAAAAGAATTAGAAAATTTTAAATTTTTTTTACTCTAGTTTGGAGCCTAGATTAAGGTTAACACCAGTGTAGAATCTTCAGAAAATCGATTTTTTTTTTAGCTAAATTGGTAGAAAATTATGTTAGAAATAATGTTCCGAAGCGATTTAGAAAATAAAAAATTTCCACCCACTTATAAGCGTCGGGCCGGTTTTAAAACTTTTTCGAATGGCTTTACGAATGAGTTAATTCAATCAATTTTTATCCGATCGATTTGAATTTTTTGTTTAATTTTTTTTCCATTTTAGCCAAAAAAAAGTTTGTAATCATCGCACGGTAGCGCTCGCCATTCACGGTAATGTTCTTGCCTTCGTCGTCTTTGAAAAAGTACGGTCCAATGATATCACCGGCCCATAGTCCACACTAAACAGTATCCATTTAACCAGAAATGAGCTTCGTCGCTGAACACAATTTTCTGATAAAAAAGTGGATCTTCATACAATATAGCCAGCGTCCATTCACCAAAAATTTGCCGTTGTGGTATGCCAATTCTTTTAAAATGAATATTTTTGAAAATCCCTACATGCTTCACTCGCTCAGATTCATGGCGACGTGAAAAAGCTGCAGCCCTGGAGGCCTCTCGTAGCTGTCTATAGGCGCCATTTTGTTTTTATTACTTTGAAAAAAATAATTTTTGTAGCTCAAATATGTATAAAATCGTCAGCTATTTGGATTTAAAATATAAAATTAAGTTGCTTTGAAAAGAACAAATTGAAATGCTCCACACGGGTGTAACTCCTTAAGGCTTATACGCAGTATGCAAAAATTCCGCACGAAATGTTAAAACTTCACATAAAAAAAAATTTCCCTTTTTTGGGATATTTTTTTCTATATGAAGTTTTGACATTTCGTGCGGAATTTTTGCATGCTGCGTATGGGCCTTTAGGTACAAATTTTAAGAATTTTGTAATTTAAAAGTATCTCAGATTTTTAAAGATACTAAACACCCATTTAATGAGTGCAGAAGTGCTGGAGAAACATCTATGTTGGCCAACATCGATAAATATAGATTTTAAAGTTCGATACATCCATGCATCGGTATAATATCGATGTTTCCTCCAGCACTACCTCGTACCGTATGGTACAAAAGGTATATTAAGTTTGTGCAAGCCAAAAATGTATGTAACATACAAAAGGAGACGTCGGAGATCCCCCAAAGTTACCTAAAGTATGATCAGGGTGACTAGAGAAGTCGATATACTCATGTCTATCTATCCGTCTGTCTGTCTGTCCGTGTGAACGCCTAGATCTCAGAGATGGTAAGAGCTAGAGTAACCAAACTTTTAGATTAGATCCCTTATTATTCCATAGGAGACAAGTTTATTTTATATTTAAGATATCGGGGTTATATCATACTTATAGCTACCATAGGGGTGTTTCAGAGGACCTCGAAAAAAACAAAAAGTTTTATGTGAACAATTCGTTTGTTTATGAAGTTATCGTAACCAAATTTGGTACTCGGTAGTTTTTTTGTTATAGTTCCCAAACACTGTGCCAAATTTGATCAAAATCGGTTGACTATATCATATAGCTCCTATAGGACCAATCGGTCAAAAAAACGTTTTTTGCACAAAATTCGTTGTGTTTCGTTTGTTTGTGAAGATATCGTACCCAAATTTGGCAATCAACTGTCTTTTAGAGTGCTTGAGCAATAAATCGGACTTTATTGCAATTAGTGGTACAGGCTATCCCAAAGTCATCCGCGTCCGACTTTTACGTACGCTATCTTTAATTTTGGATCTGCCTTTGCTCAAAATATAAAATTATAAAATTTTTAGCCCAAATAATTGAGAAAGTATGCAAATTTTTATACTAGCGCCTACTTAACAAAGTATCGGGTACCTTGTAGTACTGACAAATAAGTATAAGCCCTCAGATAGGAATTAAAGGAACATAATAAAGTATATAATAAGTTAAAAGTAGCTATGATTGCTCATGGTTGCACTTTATAAGAAATTTCTAAACATACGATGAGTATTATGATCGTGTTTTAAGATATTCAAATTTAAAATTTAGAGGAAAAATTTTCTTTTTTCATATGCAATTTTTTCTTTGCTTTACCAGCTTTTGAAACAATATCTGCTCTTCTCAGAACGTACACCTATTAGGGATCACTTGAAAACTTTAATAGATGCAGACTACCAACTCGTATAGACTTGATAATCAAGCTGGAGCCACAATTTTTGTTATATGGGCCTATGTGAGCCTTATAGACAAGAAAACGTTGATATTTACACAAGGCAGCCCCAGTTTATCAAAAAATAAATTTTTTTAAAGGATAAGCGGCTGCAGTGCATCCTACTGTCATATTATACATGCATAAACTTACTTACTTATGGGTCAAGGCGCTTTTGTACTTTGTTTCCAATCCATTTAAAGATCACACTAAAAATTTAGCAAGGTAGGTTTCAGCCAGGCCTGACGAGAGGGGGATGGGAAAGGGGGGACTCCCCCCGGGTCAGTAGTTTTCTCAGGGGCCCGGTGTAATTACTGTCGTACTGTCGTGATTCAATCTAAAGGTGTAATGGAGAGGCCGGAAAATTTGCCCCCGGGCCCGGATTTTCTCTCTACGGCGCTGGTTTCAGCTATAAGTATAATCGATCTACTATACTAAGTATATTGGCAATACAACTCACGTATTCAAGTTGTACATGAATACAATCAATACATTCGATATATTCATCAAACATGCGTAAATTTATAATGAAATCAAACGGTCAAATAAAATACCAATGACTTTGGTTTTGGCCAATTGACGAACCGTTCAAAAATAAAGTTAAAGCACGATATACATATGTATATATACAGTACATATACCTATATAAACGAATATATATTTACCATTTGTTCGATGCTCTTTCAAGGTAGAAATGTGTCAATGTGTCAATTGTCAATCGATTGGATTTTCTTGCGGCCAAGAACCGCAAATAAATAACACTGAGCTACAATTGTATCTGAATTTGCATAAACTTAATTAATGTACCTACATACATATATGGTGTATCATCTAAAGGCTGCTCTTTTGCTTTTATTTTTTATTATTTGATATATTGCCGAAATATTTCCGTTTTTGAATTTCTATTGCGAAAATTTATTGCATTTAGATTTTGTCGAACAAGCGTGAGAACCAAAAGGCTTTAACAGGTTCGATTCCGGGTGCTGCAGCTGCGTACTAAAGCGTTTCATTGTCGTATCCCAAAATTAATTACTAATCGTTTTTGTGCAACTTTGATATTTAAATGGCAGCCAACTGAAGCTTGCGAGCGTCTAGAAACTTTTATTTTTCAAGAAAGTAAAAATGTTTGCTCTTGCGCAATCCTCCAAAAAAGTCTTGCCCTATGACGAAACTACTTTAAGTGCTTAAGCCAAAACTTTTGATTTCTTTTAAAAAATGCGAGGGGACCCATACTTTGGCCCCAGACGCACGTGACATGCATAAATTAAACAATTTTCCAATAAAATCAAATCGAAATCGTCATAATGTTCCATAAGTTTTATTCATGATTCATGATTAACTAACAAAATTTGCCAATTACAAGTATTCACGAAATATTTTTATTGTTCAGCTTAACTTTGTTTGAGTCAGAGTCAGTGATCAAACAAATATGTTGTTTAATTAATTTTTTTTCTTTTTGGTTTTGTACACACTGTACAATTAAAAAGACAAAAAAGAAGCTAATTGAAATGCACAAATGAACTGAGCTTCGGCACATAAAGTCCACATCAAACTGAACAAAATAAACAAATCGTAGTCAGCATGTTGCATACTAATATACGACTATGGAATGCACTTTAGAAAACGGAGACAATACTTTGCCATACTCTGATAAAAGAGTTACGGTCACACTGAAAAACATTTTTTTCGCTCTTTTTGGCAAAATAGAGCGAAAATAAGTTTTCCTCGTCTTAGTGGCGACACTAGATGAGATGCAGTTCCTGCACGGACGGAACTTACTTCAGATATTTATATTAATTGTTTAATTAATACATATGTAGTTTAGGACTTATTTATTCCACCGAACTTTTTAGCTTTCGATTCTTAGCTTTAAAATAGTTTAGATCTCATTTTTTATATTCACGTTTCGTTTCACGTTTAGCTTTTCTAACTACTGCGCCGCTGAATCCGAATCCGAATACAAAAAAACCCAAACGTTCTGAGATAAGGCCCATACCCAAAAAAGGGAAATTTCCCAAAAAAGGGAATTTTTTTTTATATGACGTTTTGACATTTCGTGCGGAATTTTTGCATGCTGCGTATGGGCCTATAACCTCAAAAAAACTCCATAAAATCGATGTTGTTTAAAAGTTTTTGGGGTCGTTGAACCAGAATCCTAGTGGTAAAAACCCTGGCACGCCTGGGCTTTGGGATAACTTCCAAACTAGCTTTTTTAATGATGGTTTTTGAGCTAAAATCAGCATTTATCCCTCCAAACGTTTTTGACCAATTCTGAACTATGAATTTATTTTAGGGTTCTTCCAAATAATTGATAATTGATTGCTGATAATAATTATTAGGCCTACAAATACTAGGGTCATGTCAGTTGTTGGAAAGCTAAGGGTCATTTCCGAAGTAATTTGCTGCGTAGAATCCGAATCCGGGGCCAGAATCGTCCCATCACGTCAGGATCTTGAGATATTTGAGGTCATGTACCCGAAAAACGGCGTTTTTTCCTACTTTTGAGGAAGTTATGCTTCTTTTAGGGATGGCACCTCGGACGTTCGCCATATTAAATATTACCTTTAAAAATTACAAATAATAAGGAATTGAAAGATAAAATGTTCAAACTTGACACGAATGTTCGTCTTGACATTTTAAGATCAATTTTAGAAGTAACAATGAATGTCATGACCCCGTCTCCAGATATTTAAGGTCAAAGGACACAAATATCGATTACACAGACCAACATGGCTTAGTTGTTGGAAAGCTATGGGTCATTTCCGAAGTAATTTGCTGCGTAGAATCCAAATCCAGGGCCAGAATTGGCCCATCAAGTCAGGATTTTGAGATATTTGAGGTTATTTACCCGAAAAACAGCGTTTTTTTTCTACTTTTGGTCTGTATTAGTTTTTGATTTTTTTGATCAAAATTGCTTAATCACTCTTATTTTTTTGACTTTTAAAATTAAAAATTATGAAATACTATTAAATTATTTAAATATTAAAAATAAAAATTATAAAATAATATTAAATTATTTAAATATTAAGTTTAATACTATTTTATAAATTTTATTTTTAAAGTCAAAATAAACGTATTTCTGATAGTCCTTTAAAAAAAAAATGATATAAAGTTGGTTGCACTTTCATCCGAGGCACTTTTTTCGCTTTGATTTTTTTCAAACCCATAAATCTTATTTGCGATCCCTGTTTTAGAACATCGATCTGCCAATGTGAATTTTTTTTGGTATACATACATACATATATATATTGTAAAATCCCTTAAACAAGAAAAACTTAAGAAAAAATGTTTCTTTAATTCCTCTTAATTTCAATGTAATCCGCGAGTTGCCAGCTTTGTTGCATGATCTCTCAGAGACCGCGACGTTATGGAGCTTTGACAATTGATTTAGAGTTCGTATTAAGATAGTCTGAGTCTAAGAGCAGACTAGTGTACCATATCGTTCGAGTGTTACCATTCTGATATTCATTTGTATTACATTGATTAATTTCGTGTTGGCAACACTCCATTTTGAGTGCACTCATATAGACGCATAGTAGAGGGCATAAAACTCTGTACTCTCTCTATATCCCTCTCTCTCTCTCTCTCTCCCTCTCTCTCTCTCTCTCTCTCTCTCACTCTCTCTCTCTCCCATATGCATAGCGGATTCTATTTATAAGTATGTGTGTGCATAAACGTGAGTACATAAACGACATTGTTGTTTTTGTTGTTAAATGCAATGTACCGAGAGGTTTGTCCGATGACCATCCAATAGCCTCTTTAGTATGCCGCCAGTGTTCCCGAAATACGTTGACTTTGAACACTTTTGACAAAAATCAAATAAAAATAAAACCAACAATGTTTTATAAAAGATACATACAAAAAAAACAAAAACACAAAATAAAATTAAAATTAACTTTAACTTTTGTCTAGATCGAATTTCTACAGAAATTTAATACAACGTTTAAAAGTTGGCAGTCAGATATATATTTTTTTATATAACTTATGTGCTTAACTGATTTCCAGAGGCAGCCAGAAATTTGAATTAAAATTATAATTATATGTGATTATTTTATAAAAGTGTTCAAGTTCAACACTTCTTTTGAAGCGACCGCCCTTGGGAATATAGAGTGGCTATTAAGCCAAGTTGTCGTTGAAAAAATAAAATAAAAAATAAAAGCTTTAAAAGTAGAGCATGTTGAAAAATTTTTATTTTTTTTATTTTGTTGATTATTTAAACGATAAAAAGATAATTTTTTTAAATGGCTTCCTTAAAAAAAAGTGATTAAAACCAATTTGTGGCTAAATAAAAAGTATCGATGATTTTATTTATAATGCAGGACAATTTTTTAAAAACCTATTTTCGTATTGTTAAATGCGTAAAATTCTTAAGGCCCATACGCAGCATGCAAAAATTCCGCACGAAAAGTCAAAACTTCATTTATAAATAAATTCCCTTTTTTGGGATTTTTTTTTTATATGAAGTTTTAACATTTCGTGCAAAATTTTTGCATGCTGCGTATGGGCCTTTACAAGAAATAAGAATAGACCAAAGGGAGCCTGGCTACTACGACAAATAAATAATTAAAAAATGAAATCTTTAATTATTTTTGAAACTTAAATTAAAGAATATATAGGTATATATATATATGTATATAGTTATTATAGAATTTGTTGATTTTATTAAAGGCCCATACGCAGTTTGAAAAATTTCGCGCGGAATGACAAAACTAAATATAAAAAAAAGTCCCAAATGGAATATCCCAAATGGGATTTTTTTTACATGAAGTTTGAAATATCCCAAATGGGATTTTTTTTTATATGAAGTTTTGTCATTCCGTACGAAATTTTTCAAACTGCATATGGGCCCTAAGATATAATAATTTTGTCCGAAAAAGTTTACAAATTGCATTAACTTAATAAGTTAATAATAAAAAATAGAGCACAAAAATTCTTTGGGATTTTTTTTTTATATGAAGTTGTGTCATTCCGTGCGAAAATTTCCGAACTGCGTATGGGCCTTAAGATATGATAATTTTGCTCGAAAAAGTTTGCAAAAATTTCATAAACTTAATAAGTTAATAATAAAAAATAGAACACAAAAATTCTTTGGGATGAACTACGACAAATTTTTACAAAATAATATTCATTACATTTTATGCGCACGAATTCAATATAAAAAATATTTGGTGCACTCCATAATTGTAATAGTGTCAAAAAATTTAACAAATATAAAGGCTCGGATGAAAAGATAATATCTTCAAACTTGTAACGAATGCTCGATTTGATATTTTATGATAAAAAAAAGTAATAACGAATATCATGATCCTATCTTAAGAACACAATATTCGAAAAATTGAAAATTGATTGAAAATTTTTTTTGAAATATATTCATTGAAAAAAATGAAGTCGAAAGATATTTTGCATATTTCTTATATATTCATGTCTGTTGCGCATTAAAATATCGATTTATCGAAATGACAGCACTAGTGCTGGGGAAAACATCGATGGTGTATCGATGTATCGAAGAGTAAAATATCTATATATCGATGTTGGCCAACAATGTTTCTCCAGCACTTCTGCACTCATCAAATGGGTGTTAGTAGCGCTGGAGAAACATCTCTGTTTTTCGATATATGTATAGAGATTTTAAACTTCGATCATTGATGTTTTCTCTAGCACTAATATATAGATATTTTAAACTTCGATACATCGATGCATCGATATAACATCGATGTTTTCTTCAGCACTAGCCAGCACTATGTCTTAAATTATAAAAAAAAAAACTTTTACAACAAGAACTTGCTTTGTTACGAAAAAAAAAATGAGTGTCCAATGCCGAAAAAAATAAGTATGTGGATTGTTTTCCAAAATGGGTGCACTTCATTGGTACTTTAATTTTTGGACCATCATACATACATTTTTTTATAAAATTTATATCTCTTAAACTTTTCGCTAGTTAACTCTCCAGTTAAAGGCACATACGCAGCATGCGAAAATTCCGCACGAAATGTCTAAACTTCATATAAAAAAAATATCCCACGATTTGGGAAACGTCAAAACTTCATATAAAAAAAAATATCCCACGATTTGGGATTTTTTTTCTTATATGAAATTTTGACATTTCGTGCGAAATTTTTGCATGCTGCGTATGGCCCATTAAGTCAGATTATTGTTCACAATATTTTTTATAAAAAAAAAAGATTAAGCTGCATTTTTTAGAATGTAATTACTGGAAAATACTTAATTTTTTTAAAAATTTGAGAAGATTCGAGACACATGAACACAATCATTGACTAACGTTTTGGTACTGTTTTTTTTATATTTATTTATTAAAATGAAAAAAAAATTTTATTAAAAAATTAATACTTTTTTTATTGGTTTTTAACTTTGTAAAAAAAAATTTGTGGAAATATATTACTTTATTTTTTGTTTTTTTCGACGTGTATTTTTTAAAACATTTTATATTTCAGAACTTTTGTTTAATTGAATCAATTAATTTATTAATTATTTTCAAAATATTTAGTTTTTTTTACCTTTTTTCGAATTTGGAAATTTTCGCGCACAATCTTTTTCCAGCACTTGTATAAAAAATAAAAAAAAAATTATATGATATGCTAGGACTGCATATAGTTTATGTGTGATTTTTTTTTTCTAGCTGGCGTCACTAACACAGACACAGCGACACGGATAGACACTTTCACACACACGCACGCACACACATGTTTTATGGGATTTCTGGTAGGATCTGTTTTGCTGCTTCTATCCAAAGCTAGTTCTAGGCGTAGACGCGTCTTTTGTGGTAACGATCTCTGGACAGAATTCGAACTGAGTCTCTGGAGTGGACTGACTGAATGTGTGTGGGGCGCGTGCTTTGCGTTTGCGCAGCGGCAACGTTCTGAGTTCGTTTGTCGCTTTGCGCTCGAATTTCAACGACTTTGAGTGTGTTCCCGAAACCGCAACAACAACACGTTAGGTAAATACGATTACAACAATAACAAAAAAAAAAAGAAGACAACAACAACGACGGCGACAACCAAAACGAAAGAAATACGCTTCCGAGTCCAGTCTTTTTTTTTTTTTTTTAAATATTGATACGTTGGCGTCTTGACAACTTGAAGACTGGAGCGCTGGACGACTTGACGACTTGCGTGCTTGAGCGCTTGGTTGGCAGCCACTGCGGCTGCTGCTCTGGCTTTGTTTTTTTTTTTTTTTTTTTTTTGTAAATTGGCATTGCTTTCCAAGAGCTTCGCCTGTGCGTTGCTGTCTCTGTCGACGTCAGCGTCGCAGTTTCGCGCAACTTCTTGAGTCGTCTTCCTACTCGACGCACAGTGGTCAAAATGTTAGATCCTCATGTACTCCCAAGGACCCAAAAGCGCACACTATGGAAGATTTGTTTTACGGCTTGATAATATAGTGGGACCCTTGAAAAACATCTAAGAGTAAGTCACGGTTCTACAAAAATAATGTTGATTTCGACGAAAGCGTACAACTGCTTTCAGCAGAATTACGAAACATTTATTATATTTTTGTTTACTTATTTATATTATTTATTAAACATAAAATTACCCAAAAATAGTTATTTTTTAAATTAAGACCTATACGCAGCACGCAAAAAAATGAAAAACTTCGTATAAAAAAAATAGTCGCGAAAAATTCCGATCAAAAATTTTTGACAATGGGACGCAGACAAAAAAACAAAACAGTGTTGTCTAAAAATGCTTAACGTTAGATGGCGCCACTACTTCACTAGGTGTGGTAACACTAACAACAGCTGTTTGGTTTTTGCCACTTTGGCGCGAATAATTGTATATGCACTATATTTTGTTCGAAATGGCAGGTAGGAGAAAACGGTGCGAATCATTTCTGAGACATGATAAAATAGCGCTTATTAAAGCAGTGGAGAGGAACCCAGTGTTATGGGATATAACAAACAAAATGCACTTTAATGTACAAGTTGCCAACTTTAGCCGGAAGGCGTATCTGGTCGTGTTAGCCGTTTAGGAACCAAGAAACGCTTCAACATTCCGAACAATATATGGATGAAACACCAATGGATTACGCACCATGGCCTCAAACTTTAAATTGAACACGAAATGTATACAATTGTTTTGTAATATTAGTCCAATACAAAATACATACATCTTTGAAAAATCTTCCACTTTCTACTCTGGCCTTTAAAAAAGGGTTCACCCAGACAGTGCGCCGGCCCTCTTCTTGTTGTTTTTTTTTTGCAGCCAGCCTTTTTAAAATGAGGTTTTTACTAAGTAATGTTAAGAATACTTGTGGATTCAAATCCACGTTTGTTTTATTTAATTCTTTGTCTTATTTTGCGCGCATAATTTTTGTAAACATAAAGCAGCTGATTATAATGTGAGTGTGCCCACATAAGCTCAAAGTATCGGAAAAAATTTCGATTAATACCACAAAAAAAACGATAATTCGATAAAAAAAATAGCAGTTTGACTTACTATGCACACACTGGTGGCTCCATCTGAAATAATATAAAATAGTTTCCATATGGAATTTTTCGAACTGCGTAGACCCCTTAACGAAAAAAAACATTTTTAAAGATTTTGTATATTAAAAAAAATGTAAAAAAAAAATAAATAAATTACCCATAAAAAACATTTTGAGAAAATAAAAATTAAATTAAAGAAATTAAAAAAAAAATATATAGAAAAAAAAAAAAATTTTTAATATTAAAGAATTAAAAAGAAAAACTAAAAATTTTGTGTTTTCAATTACTATGCAAAAAAATGTAGACAGCCGAGCTGAGTGCCAGACTTTTCCAGTTATTAATTTTGCGGCGCTAGGAAATTCATTAGCCCCCCCAAATTTTTTTTTTTATTGAAAAGTTGCAAGGATGTGTAAATTATTTCAGAGATTTCACGATTGAAATACACCATAATAATAATTATTTTATATAAAAGCAACAAGAAGTTTGAATACCATTGAATTTTTAAAGCTGGAGTTCACTAAAAGCATTTGTTTGCTAATAGCATAATGACATAAATAAATAGTTTCCAATTCTATTGCTAAACTTAATTGTGTGCTTAAAGATATTTATATCTATACAACATTAAAAAAAAAAAAACAAAAATTTAGTGTTTTAAAAATTTAATTAATTCAAGTCAGCTACCAAGCATTTCGACCACTGTGCGCTGCTGCGTTTGTGCGCCGCTGCGCTGCATATGCGCGTTTCGTATGCAAAGGAAGCGGCGTCAAATGAGTGAGTGCGCATGCGTAGAGGTATTTCTTTCATTAGCGCTCTCTCACTCTTCGGCATACTATTATGCGTTAAGTACACCTACTTTATAGAGAGCATACGTCTGACGATATGATATTTGTAACTTGGGGATTATAAACTATACCCTCTATAGGCATAAGTTCGTGGGTATTATGGATTAGGGATTGCGATTGGATCCTGTTTGTCTCTATAAACAGCTAGATGCGTTCCCAAGATATAAGAGATAGAGACTCCAAGCCTTATCAAAAGAGTTGCTGATGAAGGTTGTTTATTCATGTTGACTATATGCTACTATAGGTACTACAAATTTTCAAGTTCATTTAAAAACTTGAAAAGATATAGCTAAAAATTTAAAAATTTTAGACTAAGCTCGCCCGCTACAATATTCCTTTTTTATATCGCTTACAAACAAAAAATAAACAACATACCTATGTCCCTACTCTTACCCCTAGCCTTACCTTTACAACCAAAAATAATGCAGATATTAAGTATAAGGTATCCCAGAGTCGATCACCGCCTCGACTGATTAAAATTACATTTTTTTAATAACAATTTGCACTTGGAATATTGCAAGCGAGTTTTTCTTTTAGGGCAGACCAGGGCCGGATTAAAACATGTGAAGGCACGCGGAAACAGTGTATTACAAAATATTTTTATCGCTACTGGGCGACCTAACATAGTAGTGTTCGTAAAATAAAAAAGGAAAGAAAATTATTTTAAAAGTTTAAGTTCAAAGTAAATTTTTTTTTTTTTCTTGGTATGGGTTCCTCTCAAAGAGGTGGGGCACTGCGACCAGAAGATCTTTTGTACCATACCCACAAATTACGGCAAAAGACTTTCCGCTTTTCGCATGAATAGCAGTAGGTCTTTTGTTGATATTGACCTAAGATGGAAGGGACTAATCCGTTCCTTTCCCTTGTCCTTGCTCTGTGCCATACCAGCTCTGGGCAGTCACAGAGAATATGTTTGGTGGTTTCATAGTCTTCGAGACAGTCTACACTCTGACGAATGCGATAGGTCAATTTTCTGTAGATGGCATCGAACGGTGTTGTGGCCAGATAGGTATGCTACCAGGAGTTTTAAGTCCGCTCTGCCAAGACCTTTTGTCTTGATCATATTCAGCGGTTTGACAAGCGCTTTTTCTTGACGCAGCCCCGGTATCTCCTATGTTCACCTGCAGCCCATTTGTTTACCATGGTTTTGATTGTGGACCAACCAATGCCACAGAAGGGCGCAGGGGTAGTGGTCAGGGTGTAGGCACCCTGTCGTGCTAGATCGTCAGCGATCGTGTTACCATTCACTCCTGAGTGTCCAGTTACCCAACATAGCACGACTTTGTTCCGGGAGGCCAGGGCTTGGAGGTAATTATAACATTCTTTAAACATTCTGGAGGAGATGCTCCATGATGATAATGCCCCAATAGTAGCTTGGCTATCTGAGTAGATACAGATGTTTGCTCCCCTAGTTCCCGTGCTAATGATATTATGGGCGCAGATCTCTATGGCATGAATCTCTGCTTGAAAGAGGGTGGGCCAGATGCCCATTGCACTAGAGATTCTGGTGTTGGGCCCAACGACTCCAACACCTACACCCTGCTCAGTTTTGGACCCATCCGTCAACCATTGTTGCCAGCGGAGGTTTCCACAGGGGCTGCCATCAGCCAATTGGATCTAACTCGGTTAATTTATTTATCTGTCTGTTGAGATGGTGGTACAGGGTATCTAAAAGTTGTCCGCATTCGACTTTGACGCGCTTCTGGAATAAGTTTCAAGCATAATTCATTTTCATGCTACAGTCCGGTTTCAAAGTTCTGAAGCTAACTAGAGGCTAAAATAAACATAAAAAAAAAATTGTAATTTATTTTTGTTAGAAGCATCTTACTTATAATTTTTCCAAATACAACAATGTTATTTATATAAAAACTTTCGCAATTGTATAATCAGATTTTCGACGAGCGTTCTTGTCATGTGGGGCACAACTGCGGCTTATGCTTTAATCCGGCCCTGGGACAGACACGGGCCAAGTAGTTGAATGCCTTGTTCATGGCATGTCCAGGAATGCACCCTATACAAAGACGCAAACGCAGTCATTGTGTTCGTAGTCTTTCCAGACCTAGTCCAGTGGTCAGTATATGTGGGCAGTGGTCCAAGTGCCTTGTATGCTAATTGTTGAATGTTTGATAAATCATTTTGCTCTTAGGATCTACTTTAGTGGTGAAGTGGCAAGTGTTAGGCCAGTAAAAGATTTAGCTATTTCCGCAAAAGTTTCTTCATCTTGTATACCTAGAAGCAGTAAGGCATTAGACCATTAGAGCTACGTCACTGACAATGGGCTTATTTATGTCGCATTTTGGCCAAACCAGATTTTGATTTATGTCGTCCACTTTGAGTGCTGAATATGAAATCAATAGATCGATTTTGGGTTGTCGCTTAACCGAAAACTTACCTTATTGTTGTCATTGTCTGACGTTGTTTGGGCTGCTGGCAAGTTTTGCAAATTAGAATCGTGACTTGGGGCTTTAGATAAGAAGAGCTGCGTTAACCATTTGTAATTGACTTTTGCTAGCCGTGGCTAAAACTTTTTTTTTTACTTCTAGCTCTGGTCTACAGGTATGTGAGCACTTGGAAAGTTTTGGTTATGGTTAAAATCTGACAACACAGCGTCATGACAAACTAATAGTTCAATGAACTCAAGATAAACCTATAGATGATTGTCAAGCTGCTTTCCGGAATGTCGCATTAAAATTTGTAAGGACTAGCTAGTTACTGGCCACAATTGTAAAAGTAAAATCTGCTTCGGTAAAGAAGTAAGAAACAAGTTTATTGGTTATGTCTGAAATTTGCTATCTAGCAATTAAGGAGTCCAGCATGGGAAGTGGATAGAATATAGTCGGCATATACATACCCTGTATTTTACGTAATGCAGTTTTTTGACAAAAAGTGTTAACGACTGGACCTGGGAGATTATACGAGCTATTTGAACCATACTTGAGATTTGAGATCAAGATTATTCGCTCGTGCCCCGGAAAACGAATCCGAAAATTTTATGCGGTTTCGTTTTTAAACCGAATGTTTGGTGCTCCCAATTTAAGCAAATTGAATTTTCCATGTGGTTTGAAACCAAATAATTTATTGCTAGAGGAATTAAAACGAATCGGCAAAATAGGTTTAAAAGCGCACCAAATTTATACTGAAATACATTTTTTAATTTTCTTTGATATTCTTAGACTATATTTATGCCAACTTTTGACGACATCGTGCATGGAGTCAGTGAACAACTGCCGCTTGTCTCTGGAGGAGACGGCTGAGCAGTTTTCAATCAACCTCATATGGGTCCCAGGACATCGAGGATATCGAGGGCAACTGTATTGCGGATGAGCTGGCTACACGAGGAACTACCAGCATCCTCCTTCAAGAAAAGGAGGGCCTGGGTATACCCATGGCCAGCTGCAAACTGAGAATACGAAACTACTTCGATCTCTTTGCAAACCAAACGGCGAATCGGATATCTTGGCAAACATGGCCGACATACTGCAAGAAAAGAACTAGAGAACTTTGCCGCCTAAATAGAGCCCAATGCTAGACCGTCATTCGTGCTATCACCGGACACTGGCTGGTGGGAATTCATGCACACAGGCTTAACGCTCCTCATCATGACTTCTGTAGAAGCTGTGGCGATGAGGAGGAGCTAGCGACAGTAAAACACCTTTACTGCCACTGCCCTGGACTGTGCTGGACAAGATTTCGTTTTCTAAAGTTACATTTCCTTGATGACTTGTCTCAGCTATCGGAGCAGAGTCCAAAATGCCTCCTAAGGTTCATTCAGGCCGCCGAATGGCTGTGACTAATCTCCTATAGGAGACCACGTGAGGGGGGGAAGAGTGGTGTACGGTCCACCGTTGCGGTATCACAACGGGCCAATTCTTGGCCTACGTGAGTTGGGAATATGAGTCCCAACTGCCGCCATAACCTAACCAAACCTTTATGCCAACTTTAAGTTTTATGTTTATTGACAATTATTTTTAATAATTTTTTTTCTGACTCAACCCAAAAAATAGCACGCACAGCCAAAAACGAATTTTTTTTGTGTATCCTACACGAACACATGACGATAAGTGCGACGGGCTTGCCGCGTTACACAAACAAAATTTCCCTAGCTAAGTCGTGTTTATATTCATTGAATATTGTTGCCAATGTAATATTTTGGTGTCATTTTTTTCAAAAGATTGAAAAACAAAGAACTAGCTATATTTTTGTGAAAATTAAATGTAATCAACTTATAGTAATAAAAAAGTGCAGAGCTGCGACAACCATGTCAGCTGTTTTGTATCAAACAAAAATAGTTTCGCGCCAACACAATAGGAGAACTTATCGGAAAAATAAGGGAAATAAACGAATTTATCGAAAATAAAAAGGGAAATATCGACAAAAAAAAACGTTTTCCGGAGCACGCAAAAACGAATCCGAATAAAATTTTTCGTTATGTTTTTTTCGTTTTGCGGAGCACGGCTGATTATTTTTTTTCTTTTGGCAATAATAATATAATTTCAAATTTTTGTTTTTTTCGTTTTGCGGAGCACGGCTGATTATTTTTTTTCTTTTGGCAATAATAATATAATTTCAATAATTTTGAAAAATTCAGCTTCAGTTTTTCAGGCTAAAATACATGATATAAAAAATATTTTCGGCATCACTATAATCGGATAGTAAATATTGAAAATATTCGTAATATAGTATTCGAGAGGCCAGAGTTCCCCTTTTTTGGGATTTTTTTTTTTATATGAAGTTTTGACATTTCGCGCGGAATTTTTGCATGCTACGTATGGGCCTTTAAAAGCAAAAAGCAGGCTAGTGGCGAAATTTTTGCTGCAACTTTTAGTGGCGGACTTTTGCAGTCGAGCAATGTGAACGCTGCATAAGGTTGCACAGGAAGAGGAAGAAGAGCTGGTACGTATCTTATAAGGTGGCGTAATGCTGCCATGTTCTCTCTTTGCTTCTCGCCAATTTTTTAGTGTCCTTGCGAATGTGCATGAGGTAGGTTGACAGCCCGCAAGTTCCTTTAATAATATTTATGTAATTATAGGCGTGTGCATGAGTGTGGGTGATTTGCTTTTCTCTCTTGCGCTTCAATTTCGTTCTTATAAATTAGGAATAATGCTACCTTATTAAATATAATATATTTTGCTTAAATATTTAAATATTCCGCTCTTTAGACTTTTCACAAACATATGTGCTGTATAACAGTTGCTTTTGCGATGATTGTTTGGCAGCATTGTCTAACAGCTGATTTGATGCTTGTGCACACTGCGCAGGACATGCAAGAGAGAACGCTGTTAAATACGCTCTCTCAAATTGTACTGTTAATTGTTAACACTCTGCCACGAGAGAGAGAGAAAGAAAGCGTGATAGAGAGAGCGGTAGTGAGAGCACAGCATGTGCTGCCAGCAGTTTGTGGAAGTACTGAGTAAATTTCCCCAGAAAGTACCAGCAAAAAATGTAATAAAATAAAAGCAAAATAAAAAGGCAAAGCCAATGCCAAAATGCTTCATGATGACTAACACATGTGTGTGTGTGTTGGAGAGCGTGTGTGTGTGTGCGTATTTGTGTGCGTGCTCCGTACATGAATATGTAAACAGAGCGAGCTGTCGTAGAGTTTAGATTGACGCATTGACTGATTGACTGATTGACAAACTGACTGAATGGCACATTTTAAATTTTATATAAAACAAAAGCCAAAATATTCTGATTATGATGGTCACACTGGCAAAAGGCTGTTTATTATGGCAGTCAAGCCAGTGTAGCTAGAGTTAGACAGACCGGTGACCGGGTAAAATCTTTGGAAAGCGGGTAGGCTGGGGCAGAGCATTGGGTAAAGCCTTGGGGCGGGCTTCATGTGCAGGCTGCCATGTAATTAAACTACTTGGCGGCTATTAATGAGCCAAGTGACTTAATACACAAAAACACACAGACGCAGATTGGCTTGCTTAAGAGGCAAGAATCAGGAGAATCAGTAGCTAAAGCACATTACACATACGCCCCGTTGGCCCAACTTGAAAACGTCAACCACCTAGTTGAATAGATAGAGTAAACGAAATAGTGTTGTAAAAAAATTGAAATCAGTCGAGGCGTTGGCCGACAGTGGGATACACTGCATTTATTTTGATTTTTGTATTATTGTAAAAAACCTTAAGGGAAGGGAGATCCCCCAAAGTGATCTTCAAGAAGAATAAATGAAATAGTTCTAGATATATCCAGTCATCGGAGTGTCGGTATGTAAGATCACCTTGATCTTGCAGATTATAAGAGCTGGAATAAGCAATCTTGACATTTGGAGTTCTTATGTAGTCCTGCTCAGACGGGAATCGTTAGGAGGCAGAGTCTGTCCAGTATAGGTAACAGAACGTCGAGCCGTATCATATTGAACCCACTTCTTTCGTTTGGGGAGGAATAAGGGCTCTGATGGAGATCCTTTTTTCGCTCTCGTACATCTTTTGGTAAAATACTCTGTTCATACGAACTATTCGTCTTAATTGCTACGCAAAGTTGTACCACAAATCTGTAATGCCAATAGTTCTGTTGGCTAAAGGGTATAAGAAAAACATACCAGAGCCTGTTGAGCAGCAGAGCGGGAAGCTAGTCGACGCTGATGAGGCTCGTAGTGGGATACAAGGGGGATTGCTCTCCATTCAGTAGCCATTTACACGCTTTTTTTCGAGTAATTTAATTGCAAATGTGGCATTAGTGGGCGGCTGGGCGTGGCACTTAGATAGGCAAACAGCTACTAATGTTAATGCCACACAAATTCATCGTTGTCGTTGTTGTTGTTGCTGTTGTTTAATATAGTTGGAGGCGCCACACACACACACAGACTCATGTGGCACGTCTGCTTGTTTGTGTATGTCTGAGTCTGAAGATCTGGACAGCAGGGGCGCAGCATGGACTAAGGACAGGGCAGGAGGCTGCTTCTGGCGTGGCGCATTTTGTAAGTGTCATTAACATAGCCAAGCGACCACAAAAAGCGCAAACGCATCTCAACTAAAAAAAAAAAAACACAAATTATATAAACAACGAAAATGTTGGCAAAAAAATAAAAATGTCACATAAAATAAGGCAAAAGTTAAGAGCATACATACAGGCCTACAAAGATGTACTTATACATAAGTACATGCATATACATTAACATAGGCTGGGCGGCATTTAGTTATGCAAAAAGGCTACTCTCTATTTATGTATATATGTATATATATATAGCTGCCTATTTACTTATATGTGTATGTATATGTCTTGTGCTTGTGTAAACTAACCTAAATAAGATGCAGTACCTAGATAAACGTGTAGCATCCAAGTTTTAGTTTTTCAGTCATGAAGTGGCGGCATTTTTTCTACTCAATAAATAAACAACTTTAAGAATAATTCATATTACATACTAAAACAAGGGGTCTTTGCCCCCTGCTTGCTTTGCCAGCCAATGCCAGTAGTAAGCCAATAAAAGCCGAATATTCCTTGTACTTTCAATAATTTCCAAAGTGTTCATTCAAGTTGGAATGCTGCTCTTAAATACTGCCTTGAAAACGAGCTTGTTGCAACTGGAATGGGGTCCAAAATGTCTGGATGAATGTTCTGCCATGGGAAATTTCGTTTTGAGATCACAAAAAGCCAATCTACGAATCGATTCGCTCTACGAATGATTTCATTTTGCTATACCCATAAAACGCAACGAATTTCGATGACTGTAGCTTCTTCATAAATAAAACTTAATTTTAACGTAGCATTTGGATAAAGTGGATTTGAATGTTTTTGGCAGTAACTTCCGAAGTTATAATCTGGAAGGACTCCGTCACTCCGAAAAATTCAATAGAAGTGACCTACGCATCTTATGTGGTGCACTTACTGGCCAATACCCATGTAGATACCACATGGCCAAGTTAGGTCTATCGGATACTGTAACTTGCAGATATTGCAATGAAGAGGAGGAAACCATGGAACACCTTTTAGCCAACTGCCCAGCGCTAACCAGCCGCAGAGCAAAATTCTTAAACAGCTATACATTGGAGGAAGAGGACTACAAAACCCTATCACTAAAGGGAATAACTGCCTTCGCCAAAACAATAAACGGCGATTAGTTATATACGGGTGCACAAAAGACCTATGTACATGCTGGTCGCAGTGCAGAAGGAATTTGACACCTTACACCCTATTCATTTCATATCAACTCCCGAAGTTTCCCAAAGGAAATAAAATGTTGGCTAGTAAAAAAAGAAAGATCTGGGTGAATGGTCTGCAGATAGGACGCATTTTTTGTTAAAAACTTTGAATCGTTAGCTTTTGTAGGCTCTGAGATCTTTTCACAGCGGCAGAGATGTATGGCTGATCAATAATGGGATCGTTTGAAGGATCAGAGATCATTTGCAAGAATCGTATATCATATACTATCAAAATTCACGATTTGGGCTTTTTTTTTTCTATTAACTTCAAAGTGTATATATGTGGATATATATATACAAAAATCTCATTATGTGCAGCTAATCCGCTTTTATGAACTTGTTCTAAAAACCAAATCTAATCTTTTATGTTGCTATTAATTAGTATTTTGCAATAATTATAAACTTAATTATAGTTTGGCAATGTTTTGCTTTTTTAGTTTTTAAGAATTTTAAGCAAATATGATAATAAGGGCATCTTTAATTTATAACAACGATGTTTATCAAAACGAAACTATAACCAATCCAGAATGATAATGAAAACATGGCGCCATTATGGACGAGTTTTCTCTCGCTTGTAAGCAGCTAGACCATTAAATGGCCTAAAGACAACTATTAAAAAATAAAATACTATGTATTGCAAAAAAAAAAAAAAGGGTTCATATACCTCGCCTACACCAATAAACCAATAAAAATCGTTGCAGGGTGCCCAGCTGCGCTCTGCTGACGTCGACTGCGCTGCTGTCGCCTATACAAAGTGAAACAAAATGCAAATTGGTATTTTTATATATTTTTATATTTTTTATTTTATGCGTGCGAAATTATTTATGCCTATCATAAAAATACTAAAGCAGCAATAACAACTACAACCACACTGCAGACTATAACAAATAGACTGACCAGCCGATTGATCAATGGAAAGTTGTGCGTTTTTTGAGCGTTGATTGGAGCAACTGCCGCAAAGATTCTAAGATCAAAACGGTTTAAATGTAACAATAAACACGAAGCTGTCAAAATCCGTGATGATTTAAGTATCGTCATTCCGCGTATTGGGGCTGTAGTCCATATAAATATGTTAAAATATGTTCTAACTAAAGCATACAAAGCACATTTTTTATGGTTTCTTAGCATAATTGAATTGAATTCATAAACAAAATTAGAACTAAGACTCATTTGTGAAGACATCACTAACTAGACTAAGATTCAGAGGCATACAACACACTGCATATCTACTAGAGGTGTGCCATTTCTAAATCCACTGTCATCATCATCATAGTTGGCTCTAAAACTCTTGTAGAGTCTTCGCCTGCTTCAGCATGAGTCTCCAACTTGATCTGTCTCGCGCCCTTGCTCTCCAAGACCGAATACCAAGATCTTGCGCATCTTGGTCGACTCCATCAATCCATCTTAGTTCTGGGCGTCCTCTTGATCTGTTTTCGCGGCACTTGCCAAATAGTTTTTTTTTCGGAGGATAGGTGTCGTCTGCTCTTATTAAGCGCCCGGCCCATCTTAATCTATTCACTTTTATCTGCGTTATTATATTGGCCCCTTTGTGTAGTCTTTCAAGCTCGTGGTTGTATCTCCTTCTCCATATTTCATTTTCGCATGCGCCTCCAAAAATGGTTCGAAGAACTTTTCTTTCATAGATACTTATTTTATTTTCATCTGCCTTAGACAGTGTCCATGTTTCACTGGCGTACATTAAAACTGGTGCAATCAGCGTTTGGTATATAGTCACTTTTGTATTTCTGTCGAGCTTCTTGTTTCTCAGGAATTTATTTAGGCAGAAGTACTGTCTATTTGCAGCAAGAAGTCGTTGATCTATTTCTACCTTTTTGATTCTCGTTGTTTATATTAACGCCCAGGTACGTGAAGTCTGTAACCACTTTAAAGTTGTATTCCCCGATGGTAACATTTTGGCCAAGTCTATGTCTCATTGTGTCAGATGTTGTGGACACTATTACTTTCGTCTTTCTTTCGTTAATTATTAGACCTATTTTTCTCGCATTCTCTTCGATGCTGTTGATGGCTTCCTTGAGGTCCGTTATTGAAGTCGATATGATGTCTATGTCGTCGGCATATGCTAATAATTGCACTGATTTGTAGAAGATGGTGCCTTTGACGTTTACTTTGGAGTCTCTGATGACTTTTTCAAGTGCCAGGCTAAAAAAGGAGGCAAGAGAGACCATCTCCTTGACGGACACCAAAGTGAGTTTCGAACTCACGGGAGTTTTTATGTTATGGCAGCTTTTGTTAATCTTATTAGCGTTGTTGGGATTGAAAACTCTTTCATCGCCGCAACTAGTCCATCTCTCCTGATTTTATCGTACGCTGTTTTAAAGTCAATAAAAGGGTGTAATGTCTTGACATTGTTTTTTCGAGTTTTCTCTAAGATTTGTTTGACAATGAAAATTTGGTCGATCGTTGATTTGCCAGCTCTAAATCCAGCTTGGTAGTTACCTACTATCTTGTCTGCAAATGGTTGGAGTTTATTGCGTAGTAAACTAGAGAAAACTTTATATATTGTCTTTAACAGTGTGATCGGACGATAGTTCTCACATGACAATTTATCGCCTTTTTTATGGATCGGACATATGACCCCTAGTTCGAAATTCTCTGGTAGTACTTCGTCTTCCCATATTTTTATCATTAATTTATAAATTTCTCTCAGATTTGCGTCACCCATGTTTTTTATCACTTCTGCCGGGATTTCGTCAGTGCCTGTTGCTTTATGATTCTTTAGATCATCAACTGCCGTCTAGAACTCTTCATTTGTTGGAGTCTCAACTCTTTCTAAATCCACTGTAGTGTACTCAAATTTAGTGTACCCATGCAAAAAGAAGATAATGCAAATTTTACCAAAATCTGTTGACTATATCATATAGCCCCTAAAAGACCGATCGGCAAATAAAACTGTTACAGAGCACCGTAGCCAAATTTGGCAATCAAAAGTAGTTTGGAGTACTTAAGTAATATATTGTTGTATTACCTATAGATGGATAAATATATACATATATCTTACTCATGCCTGCAACATTTTCGATGCTCTTTCTTTAATTTTATTTTCTCCAATTCTTTCGCGCTCTCAGAAAGTTTTTTTAAATTGCCAGAGTGAGATTTCAAAATAGAGCTCTCACAATTTCCTGTACTCTCTATTGGGAAGTGAAATTTTTATTTACTGTTTTATTTGTATGTACTGATTTGCCCCTCTAGGATTTATTATGTAGCACATAAGGCATTTATATATAGTATATCGACAAAAATCAGTGAAGCGGGCTACTTTTTTGGTCGACCCCTTCGTTTTTGATGATTTTTACATATTTGATAGAGCTACTAGAGAATAATAACCACGACAAATTTTATTGCAGTTCCGATTTGTTATCGAGTTATCGATAACTGAAAATTGTTTCTTTTTCATTTTCTTTGACAAGCCATATCTCCCAAACGAATAAAGATATCGGCGCAATTTTTTTTTCCATGAAAGTTAAAAAAGTTAAAAAATGTAAATGTTAATTTTTTAATGATTTTTTTTTTTTTTTAATTTTTATAGTTAAGTAAGTTATGCTTATATTAGTGATGGCACCTCGCACGTTCGGCATTGTAAGCCGTACCTCGAATAATGACAAATTTGTTTTGAAATTTTAAGATCAATTTTAAAAGTAACAATAAATATCATGAACCCACGACTCCAGATATTTAATGTCATAAAAATCGTTATTTTCCTGTTTTCAAGATTTTGTAAAGTATTTTGATAAAATTGTCGAGCGTATAATTCTCTCCAAAATCGTCGTACAACATTTTTTTAGAGACCGCCGTTCTTGAGATAAAGCTTCGAACGTGGGTGCTGGAATTTCATGCAAATTTTTCTTTAGGCGTTGCTTTCTAAAGATTATATCACGTAATGGGTCGGTTGTATGAGCTATTCTCGTTCTCCGATTTTGCAGAGAATTTTATGCCCTACAAATTTTTAGAACATGGGGAAAAATTTAAAATTTTGTTTGTTTTCCACTATTGAATTATAAAATTAAAAAAAAAAAATTTTAAAAAAAAAATTAAAAAAAAAATTTTTTTTTTAAATTAAAAAAAAAAAAAAAAAAAATTTTTTTTTTGTAATACATTATAAATAATTTTTTTGTAATACAATATTTTATCTATCATTGGGAAACAATTTACGTCGATGTTTTTATTCATTTAGGAGATATGGGTTGTCAAAGACATGTTTAAAAACGAAAAATCCAACGGTCAGTTATCGATAACTCAATAAATAACACTAGTCTACAAATTTTAAAAAATGTTGGTACCCTCAACATGTTTAAGTCATTTCCGTAGTAAAATGGCACGCTAAATCCGAAAATGAAGTTCAAAAATGTTTTCATGGAACGTATTTCGAGATATTTCGAAAAAACCATTTTTCGAAATTAAAAAAAAATGTCTCTAGTAGCTCTATAAAAATCATCGAAATCGAAGAGGTTTATTTTTTGAAACATCAAATTAAGTTTCGTTTTTATATTTCATTGAAAATGATACGAAAAATATATTTATGAAAATATCTTAAAATAAAAATTGTTACATAACTTCAACTCTAGGTAATAAATCGAAGCGTTGCCTATAAAAAAGCACCTATAATCGAAAGCATTTGTATTTAATGGTGCTCTTAATTCGATTCAGAGCTACTTATAATTAGGAAACTCGTGAATTATTTATTTCTGTGTGTACAAAAGTCGTCATATCTCTCTGACTTTATTATTAACTTCGATTTTCGTTTATTGCTTTTGTTGCTCTTTATTCAATTATTGGCATTGTCAGGTTATTGTCACTTTAGCACTTTTAATATTCACATTCGTCATAAACTATGGAGTATATAATAGACTCTGCAATTACCACGCACCTGACTTAATTAAAAATGAAAAAAAAAAGGTTCTCCCTCTAGTTGTCTTTTTTCGTTACTCTTTGTTTAATTTATTTTAATTGATTTTGAGCTATTTTCGACTAATTTGGCAGTCTGAAATGATTACGGCTCATACTTTATCGAATATCTTATGCAAAATGGTGGTACAATGAAAAATACGCACAAAAAAAAAAGGTATCAAATAAATCGATTAATCGGCAGCCGCACTGCGCATTGTTCAAATTGTTTTGTCATCCTGCACATACAATAAACATAAATTCAACAAAAAAAACAAAACCAAATAAATAAATAAATTATAAGAAAAAAAATTAGTTTATAAATAAAAATGATTTGTTTTTTTATACTCTTTGGTATTGTAGTTAAGCTCATTGTTGCGTTCTTTTAAGGCCCATATGCAGTTCGAAAATTTTCGCACGGATTGACAAAACTTCATATAAAAACAACCCATTTGGGATTTTTTTTTTATATGAAGTTTTGTTATTCCGTGCGAAAATTTTGGAACTGTGTTTAACTGAGAAAATATTTCAGATTAAGCCTTATGTTCAAATGTGTACACACTTAAAGTAATAAACAACAAAATGGCGCCCGTAGAGAGCTATGAGTACATGACTAATTTACGGAGAGTGCCGCTTTTTGACGTCGCCATTGATTTGAAAATCTATGAACCAAAAGCAAGTGAGCTACGGTAGGGGGTTTCAAAAATATAAATTTAAAAAAAATGCAAAAAATTTGAAAAAAAAAATCATGAAAAATAAGTTGTAAAATAAATAGTTTTTATTATTTTGACAAAATCCTACGTGGTTCGCTAAAGATGGTGCCAAAATTTCGAATCGAACGTATTAAAATTCGGGGAAATTTTTTGTTTTTTAAATACTTCGGGACATTATTCATAACGTAATTGTCTACCAATTAAAGCCCCAAACGCAGTTCGAAAAATTTCGCGCGGAATGACAAAACTTCTTATAAAAAAAAATTCCCATTTGGGATATCCCATTTGGGATTTTTGTTTTATTTGAAGTTTGGGATATTCCATTTGGGATTTTTTTTATATGAAGTTTTGTCATTCTGTGCGAAAATTTTCGAACTGCGTATGGGCCTTAAGCAAAAAAAAAAAAACCGATTTTCTGAAGATAGTACACAGGTGTTGCCCCTTAACTTTCTATTTTGTAAATGAATTGCTCGTAGTAGAATGTGAACATTTTTTAGTTTTTTTTATAAAAATAATAAAAAATTCCCTTTTTAAAATTTTTTTATTAATTAAATGAGATGCAGTAGGGCGCAATGAGGTGAAATAAAATTGGCGATATAGACCAAAAAACACGGGACAGTAGTGCTGGAGAAAACATCGATGTTATAACGATGCATCGGCGTATCGAAGTTTAAAATATCTATATATCGATGTTGGCCATGTTTCTCCAGCACTTCTGCACTCATCAAATGGGTATTTAGTTGTGCTGGAGAAACATCTCTGTTGGCCAACATCGATATAAACTGCGATACATCGATGCATCGATATAACATCGATATTTTCTCCAGCACTACGGGGCAGCAAGGAATTCCGATAAAGCAAAATAAATAGTTTGTTTTGTCAGAAAACTTAGTTGCTACAGAGTTTTAGAGTATTTTGTATTCGACTTGTAAAAAAATAAGATTTTCCCAAATTTTTATTTTTTGTTTGACGCTTTTGTTTGCTGCCGCTTCTATTGTTGTTGTCTCTTTGATAAAAAATTCATTTTTTTTTTGTATTATTTAATATTGGGCTGTTGTCCGATTAGCTGTTGATATGTCAGACCAACAGCTGTCACAATTTTGTAAAGTCTCAACGAAACAAAAACAACGAAAAATTACAAAAACAAAAGTAAATTTGTAAAATAAAAAAAAAAATATAAAGGTATCATCAGCTTATCAATTATAAATCAATTAATTTTGTATTTACATTGAATGGCAAGTCATTATGCGCATTATGACGAAAACAAAGCAATATTTATTAATAGCAGTTTAAATTTAATAATATTTAATCCTAATTCCTTAAATGATGCCATCGGCATTTTGCTTAAAGCTTAAAACTCCTTTGGCTTGTCCTTTACATTATGCCGAGTCATAGTTCACGCGTTTTGTTGTTGCATCGACTTGGATTTGTTGTTGTTGTTTTTAGCAATAATTTTGTTGCATTAAGGTTAACAAATAATTAATTACTAATAAAGTCATTAAAAAGCAATAAGTGCATTAATTGAGCTGATGTTTTATTAATACATCTTATATAAGCTAAAGGATCACAACAAAAGCGTTAACCAATTGTTATTGAGCTTTTTTTTGTTGCTGTGCTTTTTTTTGTTTTTTGCCATTTAAATGAGTGAATGAACCTGAAAAGTATTCAAATCAATGAATCTGGTAGTTTTTGTTGTTGCTGTTTCTGCCCGACCTGACATTTTTAATTTTTTTATAATTATGCTTGATTTTAATAACATTTGGCAAAGAGTCTCTGAATTTTACAACACGGAATGATTTTTAAACGAACTGCACTTTGGTCACACTAATTTTTTTGCACTGCTTGAGCAAGTTTTTAATAGATTTGTTGTAAAAGTTTTCACCTGAGCAGTAGTGCTGGAGAAAACATCGATGTTATATCGATGCATCGATGTATCGAAGTTTAAAATATCTATCTATCGATGTTGGCCAACATAGATGTTTCTCCAGCACTTCTGCACTCATCAAATGGGTGTTTAGTAGTGCTGGGGAGACATCTCTGTTGGCCAACTTCGATAGATAGATATTTTAAACTTCGATATATCGATATAACATCGATGTTTCCTCCAGCACTACTGAGCAGGACTGTACCTTTAGTGGATATCTACATACAACAATTCAGTTTAGTGGCCCTAAACGCAGACAATTTTTTTGAAAGGGTCAACCATAAGTATGCATATACATATTAATAATAACACAGGCCTACAAATACCGGGGTCATGTCAGTTGTTGGAAAGCTATAGCTCATTTGCGAAATAATTTGCTGCGTAGAATTCGAATCCAGGGCCAGAATTGGACCATCACGTCAGGATCTTGAGATATTTGAGGTAATGTACCCGAAAAACTGAATTTTTTCAAATATCTCACAGTCCTCAGGTGATGGGCCAATTCTGACCCCGGATTCGGGTAAATAACCTCAAATATCTCAAAATCCTGACGTGTCGAGGTCTATCTAAAACCTCTGTCGATCTCTGGGTCACGACACCCGGTTGAACTTGACGCAACGCCACGCCAAGCCCGCATTTGGGTATTAAACCACAGCCACCATGATACATCCCGAGGGGCCGTACCGTTCGGTCAGGCACAGTCTTGCTCAAAATTCTGAACAAGCCCGTGTGGCTTTCCTGACCGCCCGTGGTACCAGATTACCTCTGGTCAGGCTTTGTGCCATAAGACACTTCCAATTTAAACTCCAAGCAGTTAAGGGTTGGTGACCCAGAAATAAATGTTCTCTAGTATCTTTTGGGGAACCAGCTAATGTTCTAAAAACCCCTGCTAAGATATTTTGAGAAATTTATATTGGCCATCCTATTCCAAGACCAGTGCACAATAGACACTGGCCTCTTCCTAGGTTGGGCATCTTAGTCCCTAGATTAGTCGCCTTTTACGACAAGCACAGGAGGGCAGTGATGGTATTCTAGTCCGCCACCACACGGGGACGTTTTTAAGACAATAGGGAATACAAATTGCTTACCCTTCCCCAATCTTTTTTTTTAATTCATGTTGAAAAATATACTGAATAGAAAACTGAAATATGGCGCCATCTAGCGGCCATGCTAAAGAGACAAATAAATGATGACGGAGACGACGATAAAAGAAACATAACAAGGCTGTGTATACAATTTTCGTTTCTTCGCACAAATTTTTTATAAATAAATATACTTTAGACAATCTCCTTATGCGCTTTATGCTTCTTTTCAACTGCAGACTCTTTAAATACTCTATTTAAAAGGTAAATTGTATCATAGGAATGTGTGTAAAAGGAAACCAGGACAGGAAGCTTATTTCCACTAACTGGACAACCTTTACTAGCAATAAGCTCATTTTATTCGGATTCGTTTTGAAACCGAATGTTTGGTGCTCATAATTTCACCGAACCGAACTTTTCATGTGGTTGGAAACCGAATGTTTTTTCACAATATCAATTGAAACGAATCCACAAAATAGGATTAAAAGAGTACGATCTTCGAAGGACGAATATTTAGCATGACATTTTTGCGATTTATTATCGAATGGCTTCAAAAAGGTGTAGGACGTCAGATAATGATACATACATAGAGCAACAAGTACACTTTGTATATCAGATCAAGCTTTTATAGTACCTACTCTGCTAATTCGGGCAGAGGGTCATATCTATATCGACTCGATTATTCTTTCTCAGAGGTCAGAAATTCTTTCATTCTTTTATCATTTTGAATAACTAATAACAACATTTTGTCTCTGCGATAACTAAGAGACTTTGGAGAATAAAAACTGCCAAAGGCTGTGGTTCTGAAACCTTTGAAGGACACTCAAAGCGGACCATATGCTCTAATTTTTGACTAGAATTTAATTTCATAATTTGAGCACTTTTAAAAAAACTACAATCCTTTAAATTGGCGCATCTTAATCCAAAATCGGTTTGTGAATAAGCTTTGGTCACACATGGACGTAAGCGTACAAAGTTTTTTTAGCTTTTGTTGGGGCTGAAGTTTCCCCTAACCCCACTATGTCACAAAAATAAAACAACAACAATAATAAAATTGCTAATTGCGTTATAAACAAAGCACATGTGAACTTTTACAAAATAAAAAGGATCAATAACACAATAAATTTGTTTTTTTGCTCTTATCGCTACTGTTGTATGCAATTTGTGGGTGGCTACCCTCCTAAGCAGGGGTGGCCAGCAGCTGGCGGGTGAACGGCGCAAGCTCATTAAAATCCAACTTATCTTAATACAATAACAAAATCAACAACAGCAATCACAAAAACAAATAAACAAAAGAACAAAAAAAATGCATAATTAGAATATGAGTAGAAGGTATATGAAATATAAAATGAATCTTGATGATTTTTTTATCCATCAAATAAGCGTTAAGATATTATAGAAGTGTATAATAAAATTTGTTTAAGCTTCTAATGTTAGAAACAAGAGGAGTTTCGCGTTCTGCTTGATGCTTTCCCCAAGCCCCATCACTGACATTTTTTTTAAAAGTTTCTTTATATAAAATATTTCTCTTAAACAATTACAGCTTGCTTGCGCCATCTAGCGATGACAACTTGTTTGCGCCATCTAGCGATGACAACTTGCTTCCGTCATCTAGCGGACACACTAGAGTGAAATAAAATAGATGATGAGGAAAACGAGGACGACTTGGAATAGAGCAGGAGATTTCCGACTTTTTCAATCGAAGTGACTAAAAGACAATTTGTTTTGAACCAAATTTAGGTCGCAGAATTTGATTGAATTTCCGTGTATTTATTTTTAAAATTTTTTTTTTTACAAAAAAAGGGAATAGTAAAAAATATTTTTTTTAAAAGCATATAGTACAGTAAATCTAGGCTCAAAAAAGGCGTTTATTGGAAAGAAATACTTAATGGATGAAACTTTCAGGGCTCGTTCAGGACCTTGTTCTAAGTCTAAAACCGAGTTTTCGTATTTGTGGGTGGGGGGCGTGGCACCACCCCCTGACAATATATGTTGCTGCGGTTTTTGCATGATATCTTTTTTTCTATAAAACTTAGACTCATGGTTTAGAAGTCAATATTGTTACAAATAAAAAAATTATCTATCAAACAAGACTTAAATCAAGCTTGTAGGTTAATTGGTTCAAGCACAATGCTTGTTTATATAGGGTTTTCCAACAAGACGTGTTATTTTGAATCATCCGGTATTTCGGTAGCATTCACCTTTGAAGCTTTTATTCTTTGACATTTGACAAGTAGAAACTACGCCATTATTAAAAATGGAACGATACACGCTTCAACAACGCATTGAAATTATTAAAATTCACTACAAAAATGGTGAAAATCCTGCAGTCACAGTTCGCAAAACTAAAGCATTTTTGGGTCGTCGTGAAGCACCTTGTCGAAAAATTCGAGCTGTTGGGACAAGTTAGTGATGTGAAGAATAAAACCCGTGCACGTCGCTCAAGAACAACTGAGAATATTGCTGCTGTAGCCCAAAGTGTTGAAGAAAACCCAGGTTTGTCCATACCTTGTCGTTCTTTGGAATTGGGCATTCCACAAACGTTATTACACCGTATTTTGCATAAAGGCTTATAAAATTCAGTGTACACAAGAACTCAAGCTGGCCGATCATCAACAACGTCGTGTCTTTTCTGATTGGGTCCTTGAAATGCATGAAAATAATCCGGAATTCCATCGAAAAATCATCTTGACTGATGAGGCCCATTTCCACCTCGGTGACTACGTCAACAAGCAAAATTGTCGCATCTGGGGCTCGGAAAACCCAAGAGTTCTTGTTGAGAATATGGTCGGAGTTGGATGGTATTGATCTGGACAACGTTTACTTTCAACAAGACACAAGCAAAGAAACCATTGCTTTTTTACGGGAAAAGTTTCCGGACCGTGTTATCTCTCGAAGAGGTGATCACAATTGGCCACCGAGATCTTGTGATTTAACACCTTGCGATTTCTTTCTTTGGGGCCACGTGAAAGATAAGGTCTACGCCAACAGCCCAGCATCGATTCAAGACCTCAACGATAGAATTCGTGAGGCTATCGAGGACATAGGGCAGTCACTTTGCGATTTGGTTATGGAAAATTTCATGATATGGTCCTGTAGGCGTGGTCGTGGTGGCCATTTGGCTGTTGTTGTTTTTCATTATTAACGGCATAGCTTCCTCTTTATTATGAAATAAACATCCGATCATTTATCTCAAAAAATGGCATTTTTCTTTGAATTTCAAAATAACACCTCTTATTGGAAAACCCTTTAGTTAAAAGTTGGAAACGGTGTTTGGTGTTTTTCGAATAATTTGCAAATATTTCAAAATAGGTAGGTTTTTTCGGAAATTTTACCCGTATACTTTCTTAAAGTAATTGAAATTATCTACAAAATGAGACCTACGATCAATAGTTTTTCAGCAAAAACTTCAAACTCAGAACTTTTAAAGTCGTCTCAAGTCCTAGATTAGATTCTTAGTTGGGAGAATTTTTCAAATAAAAATTACACAAAAATATTACTTTATCAACAATATTTATTGAAATTAAACACGACTTAGCTATTCTTGTTACTAGGGAAATTTTCTTTGTGTAACGCGGCAACCCTGTCGCACTTATGGTTCATGTATTCGTGTATGAGATGCGCACACATGCATGAACACAAAAAAAAATCGTTTTTGCTGTGCATGCTATTTTTTGGTTTGAGTCATAAAAAAAATTATTAAAAATAATTGTCAATAAATATATAACTTTAAGTTGGCATAAATATAATCTAAGAATATTAAACAATATTAAAAAAATTATTTCAATATAAAATGCGTACTTTTTCAAACCTATTTTGCCGATTCGTTTTAATTGCGACTGCAACAAAACATGCGATTTCAAAACGCAAGAAAAATTCGGTTTGGTAAAATAGAGAGCACTGCCGATTAATTCATTTCAACATTATTTTTCTTGACGGTCTTTTTTTCGTACTATAAAGTTTTTAACATTTACAGAGTAAAACTTTTATTCTAATTATCTATATATTTATTTTTTGTTTTTAATTACTATTATATTAACAAGCTTAACCAATATTATAAATTGGCCATTACTTAGGGAACGTACCCATGCTACGTGAGCCGCTCAGGGTGGAGAGGGGGGTCGACAAAATACCATTCTTGGTCACAGTAAAAGATGGCGTACGTTTAAGTCTGGCGCAGACGACTTTGGGTTACCCTGTACCACCACAACGCAATTAAGTCCGATATATTGCTCAAGACCTCCAAAAGAAATTTTATTCGGCAAATTTGACTACGATATTTTCATAAACAAACAGAAATCAGTCGAATTTTTTTTGATCGATCGGTCCTATGGGGGCTATATGATATAGTCTACCGATTTTGATCAAATTTGGTACAGTGCTTGGGAACTCTAAAAAACTTCCGAGTGCCAAATTTGGTTATGATATCTTCATAAACAAACGAATTATCCATCTAAATTTTTTTTTTCGAGATCTCCTTGTCATAACTTGTCTCCCCTGACATAATTACGCATCTAATCTGAAAATTTTGTCGCTCTAGCTCTTACCATCTCTGAGATCTAGGCGTTCATACAGACAGACGGACATTTTCACTAATTAAAAAAACACTTTTTACTAAAAATAAAAAATAAAGCGCACGCACAATTAGTATCTTGTGACGTCACACGCTAAAACTCTTCATCTTGCATGTATAACAGACCTTCTTCTTTTCATTGGTCTATGGTCTATGAAGCATACTTTTGGATTACCCCAGTGCTAGTGATGGGAAAATAAATCATTAATCGATTAATGAATCATATGATTTATTGAAACCGAGCGATTATTAATTGCAATTAATCGAAGGAAAAGATAAATATTCGTATAATCGTAGGGTTTTTCAATATTTTAACTAAACCGTGTAATTTAATATGTAAATATGTAATACAAATGCCTTATAATAACAATAATAATGAATTAATAAATAAAAGTGCATATCAGTGAAAAAAATATATATATTTTTATTTTATTTGTTCATTACTGAATTCAGGAAGAATAGTTTTGACAGGCCCGAGGTCGTCAACCTGTTCCTCTATTCAGTGGCAGTAGCATCTGCCTTTGAAAAGAGGCGCTCTGCTGGTACCGAAGTGCCTAAAAGATAACCATACCGACGAGCTATTATATAAAGCTTAGGGTACACCGCTCGCATTTCCTCCCAGGCATTGATGACGTTGCGCTTCAGTTCCAAAACGGGAGCATTCAAAAAAAACCAAGCTTATCCTGAATTTGGGTTGGGTCGTTGTCTTTTTTGCCACGTTTGTGAGCCAGCGACTTGTGGTGGGCGCCCATAAATCAAATTCAACATCGCCAGTAGAGGATTCAACACTCATACTTCCTAGACTTTCATCTCTTTGAGAAAGTTCCACCATTTCGCTTCTGATTTTCCTCGTAGCCAAGGCCATGGGATCTTGAAAGTGAATCTTTTTTAAACGCGGGTCCAGAAAAGTTGACGCCGCTAATAAAAATGAATGCTCCATTACTCCAAATCGCCGATCGATTCTTGCACCATTTTATTCTATTGTCACACAACCGGCACTGCACTTCCTTGTCATTAATTTTGGAATAAAATTTTCAAACTTTGCTTTGAGTTGGTAAAATGTTTGCAAAATTGTCTGTCCCAAATTTTATTTTGCGCGAAAAAATGTAGTGATAATCTTTCGATTGTTTTAGCAGCTAATCGATTAACGTTTCGATTAATCGAACCCCATTTTTCGATACAATTAAATCGTTAATTGAAAGAAAATAGTCGATTATTGTGTATCAAATGATTAATCGTCCCATCACTACCCAGTGCCCAATGGAGCTTACAATTCGCAATTGGTTAAAGCACTACATATGTATGATAGAGCTTAGAGCATTTAACAAAATAATTACTATAGTACTACTTACTTTTCATTTATTTGTTTATTCCAATGTGCAACGACTTTTTTGTTGATTTTTATTACTAAGCATGGTTCATTGAATTGAATTTTCGTGCGGTTTTTTTAAACTTTTTTTTTTTAAAGAAAAAAAGGGGAATAATAATAAATATTTTTTTTTAAAAGCATACTCTTATGATATTAAGTACACATACATTAGAACAAAGTTCTTTTGTCACGCTAAAATTGAGAGAAAATATTTTTTATTTTCAAATATATCTTGTACCTTTTATAATAATACTTTTTTAATATAAAAAATAAAATATGCCTTGGCTCTGTACGCCAGTTGAAAGCTGCACACAGCTGCCAAGACACAGCTAAAAGCTTTTAGCCAAGTCACAAACCTGACAAAAAGCTGCTATAAAATTAAATATTGAGCAACACACTAGCGCTCATGGCGGACAGATTTCGAAAAACCCAAAAAAACAGTAATATAAAAGTAAAGCGACAGACAGCTTCAACTTTTTTGATGTCCAGCTCAAATAAACATTTTTTGTTTGTTAAAGTTACTGCAATTTGAGCAGGCCTTTCTATAAAGTCCTTTAAGCTATGTTCGTCCTTCAGCCTGTCTATGTGAGGAGACTGGTGCTCATTAGCATTATGGCGATACCATGTGACGTACTCTGGATTTTCTATTTTAAATATTATTATGTAGCAGACTATAAGTTCTTTTCTCTAATTTAAAATACTAATCGTCAAGCAGTTTTATTTATAAATATGTAAGAACCAAAAAGCTTGGCACGTAGACTCTTCTGAGCCCAACAAATAAAACAACATTCAACTTTTGTGGTGTTTGTTGTCATATTTCACGACGGAAGTACTTCCCTCTAGTACGGGTGGGTAGTGCAGAACTAGTGATTTCAGTAGGCACCACGTAATGACCAGTACTTACCTTGCTATTTACCTCTTCATTTCCATCTTATTAACAAATGTCATAGGCGGTAGACAATCGCCACCACCCCGTTTACCAGTAGACAGCAGAATCATTACTTACGTCTTCGTTTACCAGTAGACCGCGGTATCGCTACCTACGCCTTCGTTTACCGGTAGACAGCGGCATCGCTACTTACGCTGTTGTACACTAGTAGACAGCGTAGTAGTCGCCAGTATTTTATACCTACTGAATTCATTAAAATTAAAAACACACATATATTTGAATAATATATATAATATATATAATATTATTTCAGAATTATATTCATCTTAATTCATTATTTTTTTATTTAAAACGCTTGTTTTTTTTTTTTAAAACACTTTTTTCGGAGCTGGACGGCCTTTTTAAGGTTGACTTCTGGCGGTCCGACTCCATTTCCAATGGCATCTGAAATTATAAAAATTTAATTTTAGCACTGAAAAAAATTTTTGAGTGCTTTAATAAGCTTACCGAGCTTTGTTTTATAGACTTTTGGACTGGTTTCGTTTCCTTGCAAGGCGTGCAAACTTGACGGCGGTCGGAATGAAAATAAACAAAATTCCAGAACATTCAGGAATTGTCATACATTTGTTTGTGTAAATTATAGTAGCGACGAATACGCAGAATGCACACAAATTAATAGCGGAAAATTCGCCTTACTTTATGTTACTGTATTAAGAAAAGGAGGCGAATTGTTTTTTTTTCTTCTTTATTCGCTTTGCGTTTGTTGTTTGTCATATTTCGTTCGTCGACCGATTACCTCGCGCATTACCAGGAGGTTGCAAACTAGGTAGCTAGCTGTGACAAACGATGTAAGTACTTACTGGAGAACAATAGCCACCAGCCGTACTAGAGGGTTAAGATTGGCTATGGATTTTTGATCCAAGTTTTGAATATTGTAAAATTGGTTTAAATTAATAGAAATTGTAGGATTAATAAGCGTTATAATTGTTAAGTACATTCTTAAATTGGAAAACAAATATAATTTGTACACAAAAAATGCATTTTTGAATTATTAACTGCTTGTTAGTGCTGGAGAAAATATCGATGATCGACGTTTTAAATCTCTGTATATCGATGTTGGCCAACAGAGATCCCTCTAGTACGACTGGTGGCTATTGTCCTCCAGTAAGTACTTACATCGTTTGTCACAGGTGGCTACCTACTTTTCAAACCCCTGGTAATGCGCGAGGTAAACGGTCGACGAACGCAATATGACAAACAACAAACGCAAAGCGAATAAAAAAGAAAAAAAAGCAATTCGCCTCCTTTTCTTAATACGGGAATATAAAGTAAGGCGAATTTTTCGCTATTCTTTTTGTGTGCATTCCGCATATACGTCGCGACTATTATTTACACAAACAAATGTATGACAATTCCTGAATGTTCTGGAATTTTGTTTATTTTCGTTTGGACCGCCGTCAAGTTTGCACGGCTTGCAGGGAAACGAAAGCAGTCCAAAAGTCTATGAAGCAATAATCGGTAAGCTTATTAAAGCTCTCATTAAATATTTTCTGCGCTAAAATTAAATTTTTATAATTTCAGATGCAATTGGAAGTGGAGCAAGACCGTCAGAAATCGATCTTGAAAAGGCCCTCCAGCTCACAAAAGAAATATGCGTATTAAATAAAAAAAATATATATGTTGATGAAAACAATTCTGAAATAATATAAAATAATATTAAAATATAAGTGTGTTTTCAATTTGAATTGATTCAGTAGGTATAAAATTCTGGCGACTACTGCACTGTCTACTAGTGTATAACAGCGTAAGTAGCGATGCCGCTGTCTGCTGGTAAACGGGGTGGTGGCGATTGCCTACCGCCTATGACATTTGTTAATAAGATGGAAATGAAGAGGTAAATAGCAAGGTAAGTACTAGTCATTACCTAGTGCCTACTGAAATCGCTAGTTCTGCACTACCCACCCGTACTAGAGGGATGTTTCTCCAGCACATCTGCACTCATCAAATGGGTGTTTAGTAGTGCTGGAGAAACATCTCTGTTGGCCAACATTGATATATAGAGATTTTAAACTTCGATAATCGATGTTTTCTCCAGCACTACTGCTTGTTGAACTGCATGAAAGCAGTTCAGACTCGTTTAATAAAAGCAGACGTAGGCGTTTATATTAAATTTGTTTAGTTCACATGTCTTAGTTGTAAAGCTGAAAAGGCTACACTCTATATATCTTTTGTAATTAGTCAGTAAGTGAATATGTAAAATATTAGGGTAAACAAATAAATAAATAAATAAATTTGTTCTTTTAAAGTGTTCAGTGAAATTTTATTTAGAGCGTATAACTCAATCTACTCCCCAAATAGAATTTGCGATCTTTGACAACAAGTTAGAAGTTTTCATTTAGTTTTTTCATCTATGGCTAAAATTTAATCAAAACTGTTAAAAACTGCAAATAGGTTGAAATGTAATTATTTTTTTCTTTTTGGGGAAGCTTTCGTCAGTTCTCTCTATTAGCACGCAGTTTAACAATCATTCCCAAGCAGCGTTGCAAAGTACATTAAACTCATTAAAATGTGCGAATTAATAAATAATTAACTAAATTATGTTAATACAAAAAGTTTGTCCCAAAAACTAAAAATATATTCGTGATATTGATACTGAGCTATTTTCTCTTTATAGTTTTAGTAAATATTCTCACCTTTTAAATAATTAAGACACGAAGTGTTCGTACAAAATCCATTTATAGAAATCTTAGCTTTGCAATAAGTTTTCATTACGTGTCTTTGTTTGGATAAAATTGAAGTATGTAACTTGAACTTTTAGGTCTTTTAAGTAAAATTTTGGGTCTCAATATCTCTTATCTCATACGAAGAAAGAATAGAAATTCAAATCGTTGCTGATGATGATTTACTTAAAATGCTCAGAACTATGGAGCATAAGCCAATTTATTTATCAGAAATTGAAAGCGAAAAGTTTCAAAATATGCCACAAGCTATCGACTAATCTCTTAATAAATTGACTTCCTTAAATCACCTTTAAAATCCATATAGTTAAATAAGTGTCTTAATGTACTAAAATAATTTTTTAACAAGAGCAACTCTATTCTGCAGGATCTCACGCCAAACTTGGCCGGTGTACTGCAGGAAAGGAACCAAGGAACTTTGCTGTCTAAGCAGAGCCCAGTGCTCAAAAGCAATCCGAGCAATCACCGGAGAATGGCGGGTGGGAGCTCATGCATCAAGGCTTAACGCACCTCATCATGATTTCTGCAGAAGTTAAGAGCTGGAGACGGTAGAGCTTTTTTTTTGTCACTGCTCGGGACTATTTAGAACAGTGGTCGGCACGGCCCAATCCCATGGGATTGGAGTTTACACGTACTGTGTTGTACACAAAACATATGCATGTGTGCGTGATTTTTGTCCTGAACTACTCTCAACAAATTCTCTGGCGTTGCCATGCTCTTGTTGCAAAGCAACAGACACGAAGTTGCTTGTGCATGACTTCGGCTCTTGCTTAGAGAGCGTGCTTGCTCTCTCAACGCTAAAGCGCTCCAGCATTAGTATGCCGTGGCTTTGCTGCTGTGTGGCAGAAAACACAAAATCAGTTTATGTTTAATTTGCTGCAAGCTAAGATCGCGCTACGCAAATTATTGATTTTAAAAAGGAGCAAATGTTCAAAGAGGAATGGAAAAATGAGCGGCGCGATCTAAGCTTGTAGCCAACTAAACATAAACTGATTTTGTGTTTTCTGCCACACAGCACCAAAGCCAAAAAGCAAGCACGCTCTCTAAGCAAGAGCCGAAGTCATGCCCAAGCAACTTCGTGTCTGTTGCTTTGCGACGTCAGCGTCGAAATACGTCACAGCGGCAGAAAATGTTCAATACAAGCGCAAAAAAAAAATGCATATGTATACTTTGCCGACCACTGATTTAGAACAAGGTTACGCTTCCTCAAGTCACACTTCCTAAATGACATTCCCAGCTCTCAGAAAAGATTCCGAAATGCCTTTCGAGGTTTATTGAGGCCACCAGATGGCTGTGAAGTAGAGTATCTTGAGAACCTCTTTAGTGGGGTAGGGTGGAGTAATGCCCACCTGCGGTATCACAACGGGCCAATTTTTATCTGGCCTAAGTGAGTTGGGACGTCTACGTTCTAACTGCCGCCTTAACCTAACCTTACCTAACTCTTTTCTGCCATTCTCGTAAAAGCGTAAACATTCGCAAACAATTGTCTGCAAAATGAAATATCTGAGATTTTTGTGGCAACTAAAGGGTGTTTTTTTAACAGCGCACTGTGGACCCAGGTTTTCATATTTTGGCCAAAACCCTGTCATTTCCATAACAAATTTTATAGAGTGATGAAATTTTACACACGTGTTCCTAAATGATTGAACTATTTTTCCGTGAAGTTTGTGTCTCCTCCGATTTTTTTGAGATATAGATAATCCAGACCAAAATTGGAAAAAATTAAAAAAAAAAGCAAAAAATTTTTTTAACTTAATTAAAAAAAATAATGGTTTATTGGAATTGGACCATATTTCACACAGAGGTAGATATGAGCTCCTCATATATTGAAAAAATAGCTTGTATTCAAAATATTGAATGGTTTTGGAGTTAAAGCACCAAATAGTTTCAGCTTTCCAAGCCAATTACAAAAAGAAGACATCACCAATCCATCTGCTTTTTAACTGTTACCATTTTTTTTGCATGCTCTTTTAATTTCCGAAAAAAAATTTCAAAAATCCCGAAAGCCCCAATTAAGGACCCAGCAGGTGGCTGGTGTTATTCCAGTCTGCAGAAGGCTGAAATCTTTGCTGACAGCTTGGAGGAGAGATTTAAACCACTCAACCTCTCGCCGGAGGTCATGCGAACGAATGTTCGAATGCAGTTGGAGACGCCATTTCAAATGTCGTTGCCTACAAACCCAGTCACCCTACAGGAGGTGGAACTGCAGATCAAGAAACTAAAGGCTGAAAAATCTCCAGGCGAAGACCGCTTAGATAACAGAACACTTAAACTTCTTCCAACAAAAGCGCTTCTTTTCATCGTTCTGCTTTTTAATAGCATACTTAGATTGGGACATTTTCCAAATATCTGGAAGTCAGCGCTAATAACGATGATACCGAAGCCGGAGAAACAGCCCACCGAAGTCGACGCATACAGGCCAATCAGTCTCCTCCCTGCCCTGGGTAAAATGATGGAAAGGGTGATTCTAAACCGAATTCTCAAACTCGAAAACGTTTCGCAAGCAATTCCAAAGTGGCAGTTTGGCTTTCGTAAAAGTCACGGTACTCCAGAACAACTGCACCGTGTTGTCAATTTTGCATTGGAGGCCATGGAGTATAAGATGTATTCAGTGGCTGTGTTCATGGATATTCAGCAAGCTTTTGATAGGGTGTGGCATGATGGACTGCTTAGCAAATTAAAGAGCAGTCTGACTCCCCAACTTTTCCAGCTCGTCAACAGCTTTCTAATGGGCAGGTCCTTTTGTGTCGTGGTCGATGGAGCAAAATCAACAAAGCGTCCAATCTGTGCAGGTGTTCCCCAAGGCAGTGTGCTAGGGCCCACTATTTATTAAATTTATACTGCAGATATGCCTACGTCTGGTGCAGTTACAAGAGTTGGTGTGGATAACACTCTAATTGCTACCTATGCTGATGACACTGCAGTGCTAACGAGAAACTCAGAAATTGACATTGCCACGGAGGCTTTGCAGCAATATGTATATAGTTTTGAAAAGTGGGCTTTAGATTGGAACATAGGAATCAACGCCAGCAAATGCGCATGTGTTACATTCGCCAAAAGACGTCAATCATGCCCCGGAATTTTGATGCTGGGTTCCACTCTCAAGCATGAGCCTGCACATAAATACCTGGGTGTAATTTTGGACAGAAGTCTTACTTTCAACAGGCATATAACGATGGTTCAGCGAACAGTTTTTGCCAGAGCTAAGAAAATATCATGGCTGCTTTCCCCCAAAAATAAGCTCTCCCTCTCCAACAAAGTCACCATTTTGAGCCCAATATGGAAGTATGCGTTGCAAGTGTATGGTATTGCTGCGAAGTCCCACATTAATAAAATTAGAGTGGTGCAAAGCAAAATCCTGAGAAGAATTTCCAATGCTCCTTGGTACATGCGTACAAGGGACATTGAAAGAGACCTGAAAATCCCTAAAGTTGGCGACGTCATACGGTCGCAAGCTCAAAAATACATCGAACGCCTTGAAATACATCCAAATGCGCTTGCGAGGCGGCTGACCTTGAGAGCTAGGAAGAGAAGACTTAAAAGGTGTCATCCAGGGGATCTTCCTACGAGATTCTTATAAATAAGTTCAAACGTTTTAAAGTTTATATAAATTTGTATATATTCCTGTAAATTTATTATTTTCATTGTTATTTTTTTTTTGTATGTAGAACCCTTAAATTATAATTGGTTTTTATTTGATTTTTTTAATGTACATCTAGGTTAAGCTGCCACGATTGGTAGTAGGGAACTAGCTTTATTAAATGATATGCAAACTTTTTATATAAAAAAAAAAAAAAAAAAAAAAAAAATTTATACGTTTTTTTTTTTTAAATTAATTTTTTACATTTTATGTAAATGCTTGCTTTGCTATAAAATTTTCCAATTGTACATTTTAGTACAACCTTTGAAAAAATGGTTATTACAGCCTAGTTTTAGGCAGCTAAGAAATTTAAAATATTTTTAAAAGTTAACTTTTAGATACAAAATTCAATTTCCGAAAATCGGGAGGAATTACATCTTGTTGTAAAACATGTAAAGAAATTTATAATATTTTTCTAGATCAAATATCGAGTGGTAGTCGGAGGTACCCTTAAAACAAAGCAGCTAAATGATAAAAAAGCAACCATCAAAATGCTTATAGCTACTCAAATATATTTAAAATCAAAAAGTTTTTAAGCTCAATTTAATTTTTTCTCTGAAGTTATATTTATAAATAATAAAGTAATAAAGTAATAAAGTAATAAAATAATAAAATAATAAAATAATAAAATAATAAACTGAATGCTCACATATATAGCTATTTAGACATTAACCAGTTGTGGATTGTAAGCAGTTTTATACTGAAAACTAGCTTCAAGATAAAAGCAACTTTTATTATGAGTATTATTATATAGTTTGCCTTGATGTGCAGAAGATAAGGAACAGGAATCCTTGCACCGTGAACTCAGATTGGCTCCAGAGGGCTCCTTGATGAAAATCTAATAAAGAGGTTTAAAAGCTACAAAAATCTAACTCACCATGCAAAATTATGAAAAAGAAACAAAAACAAGAAGTCCGATTTAGAAGAGAGGTTTTTTCCCCCATAAACTGCCATATATGACTGCAGTTGTTCGGGCTGGATTGGCGATTTGACTTAAAAGGCAAATTGAAGTTCATTAAAATTATGATTTTAAAAAAAGAAAAAAGGAGGCGCATTGTGTAGGTAGAAGAATTTTAGCGAGTGACGTCATTAGATCAAAATTTTGGCTTGTAAGTTTTTGATCATTTTTACATTTTTTGATTTGCATCATTCTAAGTATGCTATAAAATTTTCCAGTTGTAAATTTTTTTACATTTTAGCACAACCTTTGAAAAAATGGGTATTACAGCCTACTTTTAGGCAGCTAAGAAATTCAAACAATAGTAAAATTTTCTGGGGGTCAATTTTTAAAATTCAACTCTTAGATACAAAATTCAATTTTTGAAAATCGGGAGGAATTACATTTTGTTGCAATTGAAGTATTTCATAAAATTTTTTTCGATCAAATATCGAGTGGAAGTCGGAGGTACTCTTAAAGCCAAATGATAAAAAACCAACAAAATTTTTACAACTACTTGAATATTTAAAACCAAAAAGTTTTTAAGCTCGATTTTATTTTTTCTCTGAAGTTATATTTATAAATAATAAAGTGAATGAAGATTTCGTAGCTACATGTATCATGGTAAATGGAAATTATTTGTAAATCATCGCAAAAGCTCATAAAATACAAAATGTCAACTTTGTTTGCCAATAACTTAAAGGCCGCTTATTATAATTTAATAATTTTTTTTCACTGGATAGCTGAATATGTGTAAAATCATATTAAATTGCCGTTTTGTCAAAATTTTGACTTTCTTCTGGGGGACTTTTGGCCAAAATCTGGCAACGCGGGCCCATTGTGAAGCGTCCGGATTTCCGAAAGGGATATCTCTGAAACCAGTTGTTAGGTTAGGTTAGGTTAGGGCGGCAGTCGGGACCTAACGTCCCAACTCACTTAGGCCAGAGAATTGGCCCGTTGTGATACCGGAGGAGGTCCCCTATATGTTTTCAAAATCACGCCCATCCGGCGGCTTTAATAAACCTCCAGAGGCTTCTTGGACTCTTTTCCGAGAGCTGGGATAGGTCATTATGATTTAAGGAACCGGAGCCTTGTCTTACACAGCCCAGGGTAGTGACAGAATAAGTGCTCCACCGTCTCCAGCTCCTCCTCATTTCCATAACTTCTACAGAAATCATTGTGAGGTGCGTTGAGCCTTGATGCATGGATACCCACCAGCCAGTGTCCGGTAATTGCCCGGATTATTGTCGAGCACTTAGCTCTATTAAGATCGCAAAGTTGCTTTGTTCTCTTTTTGCAGTAAACCGACCATGTCTGCCGTGAGATTCTACACGTGTTCGATATCCGATTCCACGCTTGATTAGCAGTTAGAGCAAAGTGGTTCTGAATACTAAATTTACAGCTGGCCATAGGTATAGCCAGACGCTCCTTGCCCTGAAGGAGGATGCTGGTAGTTCCTCCTCTTGCCAGTTCATCCGCAATGCAATTGCCCTCAATATCGAAAACTGTTCTGCCATCTCCTCCAGAGATGAGCGACAGTTGTTCACTGACTTCATGCATGATGTCATGGAGGCGAGAGACTTAATAGCCGCCTGGCTATCTGAGTAAATACAGATATTGTTGCTACCAATTGGTAGGTTTTTAATTATCGAAACGGCTTCCTGGATTGCCGTGACTTCAGCCTGGAAGACACTGCAGTGATCTGGGAGCCTAAAATATATTCTTACGTGGTGTTTCTCAATGTAGACGCCTCCGCCAACGCGGTCGTCTAACTAGGAACCGTCCGTGAAGATTTTTGGTTGAGCCACTTGGGCCCGGTATGCCAACATTCCATTCTGCCCTGGTTGGAAAATGGGTCTCGAATGCTGTTGAAAAGTGTTCCTGTGGGGAGCAGTAGTCCGTAACATCAGGAATTAGAGAATTTCCATTAAGAATCCCAGAGTGACCGAGGTCTAGGCCATTCCATTTTCTTGCCTCTCTCATACGTAGAGCTGATAGAATGGCTATTTGCTTGCCCACTTTATCCAGGGGCAATAGGTTCAGGATGGCATCTAATGCTTTATTTGGGGTGGAGCATAGTGCCCCGCTGATAGTTAATTCTGCAGTCCGCTGAACCTTACTCAGCTTTTTTAGGACGGTTTTCTTATCCATTGAAGGCCACCAGATTGAAGCTCCGTAGAGGAGAATCGGTCTCACGATGGCAGTGTATATCCAGTGGACTATATTAGGAGACATGCCCCATTTAAGACCAATAGCCTTTCTGCACGTGTACAGGGCGATCGTGGCTTTCTTCCTTCGATCTTCCGTATTTAGGTTCCAGTCCAGTTTACTATCGAGGATTAGACCAAGATATCTGGCTGAACCGCTGAATGGTAGTGTGACACCATTTAATTTTGGGTTTATAAGAGGGGTATTTTGTACCTCCTGGTGAAGAGCATGAGCTTGTTTTTTTCTGGATTAACTCCTAACCCGCTATCTGTAGCCCATTTGGTGAGTATGCATAGGGCGTTTGTCATGCCCTCACATAGTGCTTGAGGATATTTTCCCGAGAAGGCAACTGCCACGTCATCCGCGTATGCAGGTATACTGCATCCACCCCCCTCCAAGATGCGCTGGAGGCCATTTATTGCTACATTTCAGAGGATTGGAGAGAGGACTCCCCCCTGAGGCGTTCCTCTATTTACGTATCTTACGATACTGGAATTCCCCAGAGAGGATTGAATAACCAGTTGTAAGGACTAACAATTCATCATGGTAAGATTTACACCACAACGGTGTCTTCAAATCTTCGAGATTTACAATCAAAATCAGTGATCTGTTGTAAAAACTTATAGAACTCTTCGTACAATTTATGGACCAAAGAACTTGCTATTCGTCGTTTTCTTGATTATGTACGAACTCGTTTGACATTCCACGATATCTGACCATCAATCAGAATGAGAACAGCACGATCCGAAGAAACTATCGCTGTTGTAGAGGCCAGTGTAGTGGAAAATCCAAATTTATCGATTCGCAACGTGTTACCGTCAATGGTGATCGATCAATGAATATTTGTTTCCAAATTTACGTGACATCGATATCGAAGAGTTCTGGTTTCAACAGGATGGCGCTACATGCCATACGGCGACCGCAATCATTGATTTACCGAAAACTCGATTCGTTGAGAAAGTTATTTCAAGAAATGCGCCCACCAACTGGCCGCCGCGATCGTGTGATTTGAGCCCTTTAGATTATTTTCTTTGGGGACACGTCGAGTCGTTGGTTTATGTAGACAAGCCAGCAACAATTGACGACTTGAAAACCAACATTAAACGTGGCATAACTGAGTTACGGCCCCAAATGCTCGATAGTGTGGTCAAAAATTGCAACCACAGGATGCGCTTTGTAACTCGTAGTCGTGGTGGTCACATGCCAGAGATCTTTTTCAAATATTAAATGATACGAAATTATCTGTCTAATAAAACAATATTTGGGGTCATTACATTAATTTTTCTATCTTTTATTTAATTTTGAAAACCGGAGGCGCTTAAAAAAACACCCTTTATGTTTTTTACTAGAGATTTGGTTTCGAACTGTACCCAAAATCTCTAGAGATTTCTGTGGCACTCTAGTATGTTTTATTTTTGGACTATACTATATATATATATATTATTTTTTTAAAAGTAAATTTTTAGTTCAATTTCTTTTGTTAAAACTCAAAATTGTATTGCAAAAAAAAATAAATATATTTTTAATATTTTTATTCGTTTAAGGGGTTTACACAGTTCGAAAAAATTCGCGCGGAATGACAAAACTTCATATAAAAAAAAAACCCATTTGGGATATCCCATTTGGGACATACTATAAAAAAAAATCCCATTTGTTATATCCCATTTGGGACATTTTTTTTTTATATGAAGTTTTTTCATTTCGCGCGAAATTTTTCGAACTGCGTATAGGCCTTTACTTGAAATGTTTTGGGAAATAAAAGTCCACCTATAAATTTGGTTATCGATAACTTGATAAATATTGTGAATTTTGTTTGTCACCTCTATCAGAGATCGATTTAATAAAAGGTGCTGTTCCTCTTTAAAAATTCACATCATCTAATAAAATCAGCTTTAAACTATAGAATAGGTTGGATTTATTTTCTACCTCTGAAGCAAAAAGAGAGTAGTAAAAATTCCTTATTTTACATTTATTAGACATATTTTGTAAATGTTCTTGACAACATTTGAACTAATGAAAAAGAATTGGAAAATTGTGTTTCTACAAACAGCTTTTTATCAATTAAAAAGGATATGAGAACTTCGATGTTTCCAAAAAAATAAACGGTCATAGCTTTGTTCTAAGTGTAGATTTATCCTTTATGACAATAACCACAACATGGTGAAGGCAGAAGTAGGAAAACCAGCAGGAGGAGCAGCAGCAGATCCAAAGCCAATGAGAGCGAGCTGGACGTTGATGTGGCGCCTAGAGAAGAGGCGAGTGGCAATGCGTTGATATGATGATGTGGACTAAAGGACGACACGCCTTGTTGATGCCTGCTGGCTGCACTCAATTTGAAAATCTGTGCAAGACAACAACAGCAGCAACAGCAACACGACAGCAAAGTGGAGGGCGGCGTGCGAAAAAATGAGGATTTTTGAGCGAGTAGTGGTTGTAGTTGAAGTGGATGGAACACGGCGGATAGGACGGCTCTATTAAGAGGATACTTTGCCGTACGCACATACGCATAAAAGTCGCTACTTTGCGCTTAAGTGTATTTGGTTTGCTTGGTTTTTGTTGGTTTTATTTTCACTTTTTTTTTGTGTGTTTTTGGTTTGGGCTCTATGGCTGGAACTGAAACTGGAGCCGGAGCTGCAGCCAAAACTGGTGAAAAATCCAGCAACAAAGCTATCTACGTGTTAATGACAAATTCAGAGCCCGTCAGCCGTACACAGATACACAAACACACACACACACACGGGCTGCTGTATTTTCATACACTATATCAAGTGTGACCAACTCATTTTTTGTGAACTTTCGGACAAAGATTTGGAAATGTGGAGACAAAATTAGAAATCAGTTTTTGTTAAAACGTTGTACAATTTTGGATACAATTTATAAATAACAAAATTACGCAAAATATTTGAACAGAAAAAAAATCTGAGCAAATTTAACGCAAATTTTATGTAGCCGTGCTATGGAAAACGAAAAAACTCAAGCGAACAATTTTTATTCGGATTCGTTTTTGCGTGCTCCGAAGAACGAGTTTTTTTGTCGATATTTCCCATTTTATGTTCGATAAATTCGTATATTTCCCTTATTTTTCCGATAAATTCTACTGTGGTGTTGGCTGTGTTAATATTACTTTAGCAACAATATTTAGTTAGTTTTTGGAAAAGCAATTAAAGCTTCTACTAACGCGAGCCGAAAACTTAGTAGGTTTTCCATCCAAGCATTAGGTTAGGTTAGGTAACAGCCCAGACGCGTGTAGGCATTATGAGGCCCTTTGTAATGCCACAGGTAACGCTGTTCGATTCGCATTCATGGTCTGCACCTGGTCAGCTCTGAAGAAGAACAGACACGACTGTTCAACCATATTATTGCTGAACCAGCCTGGAAGTTCAATGAACCTGGCAATATCCCTGGGACAGAGATTTGAGAGGTCAATAAGGCTGTTCAAAAAAGGGGACCCGGGTCTATAATCTTCTTCTTGATAGGGAGGCTGACACATAAAGTGGATCCTCTTCGGATCCGCAGCCGCGGCAGAAGTCGTTGAAGGGGGCGCGCATTCTTTCGGCATGCCTGCCCATAAGTGGTCGATAGGTAGTTGCGACGTAATGTGAGCAACTTTCGGGTTTTGTTGCCGTCCATGTTTGGCCAGGTAAGTCTTGAGGTGCGGCAGGAGTCCTCATTGGACCAAGCAGTGCGGGCACTTGCCAAAAATTTCTGTTTGATGGCCAGTTTGACTGTGGCGAGGGGTGTGCTGATGTCTATGCAGTTATAGACGACGGGCAGAGAGGTGCCTTGTTTGGCCAGTTCATCCGCCACACAGTTTCCCGGTATGTCCCTATGTACGGGTACCCTAGAGACACCTCGGGTACGAGGTGTACCCTAGAGAGCAGGGATAACTGGTTTAGGGCGAGTTGGCAAACGTGCACGAGTTTAGAGTTGGCGTTAAAACCTGTGGGGGATTTGATTGCAGCTTGACTATCCGAGAAGATAGTAGTGCTTGTTGCATAGTTTCCACCCTCCTGTAGCGATTTCGCAGCATAGTAGATGGCAAGGACTTCAGCCTGAAAGACGCTGCAGTGGTCTGGTAGTCTGAGGGACACCCTCCAGTTGAGCTTGTCCGAGAATATACCGCTGCCGACCCTACCATTTAGTTTGGATCCGTCGGTATATATCTCAGTGGAACTCTCGGAGGTGATAAGATTGTGACTCCATTCCTCCCTGCTCGCGATAGATAAGTCAAAACCCCTTTGCAGACTTGGGTATTTATTGACGTAGTCAATGGAGTTGGGGACTGGTGGGTCCATGTTGAGGATAGTGGCGTGGCCAGGTAGGAAGCGCCAGTGGAAAATTGTGTGAAGTCGCGTTGCTGCGATCTTGGCGGATTGCCTAACCAGAAGCCCCGAGGGGAGCCAATAAAGCAACGCAAATAGGGCCTTAGTAGGGGTTGACCTGAGGGCGCCGCAGCTTGTCTTCAGATTTTGTCAAAAAGTTTGAGGTTTTGTACTTTATCAAGGGCTTGCCACCGAATAGCCGCACCATAGAGAAGGTTGGGTTCCACGATGGCGGTGTACAGCCAATTTACGACCTGTAGCTTGAGGCCCCATCTGGAACCTACTGCTCTTTTGCAGCAGCATAAAGCACACGTCGCTTTCCGCACGCGCTCGGTAACGTTTGCTTTCCAGGTCAGCTAAGAGTCAATGATGAGACCGAGATACTTAAGCTCCCTACTAAGAGTCAGTCTTGTCCCGTCAATTTGTGGAAGGGAAAAGTGGGGAATTTTGTACTTCTTTGTGAAGAGTACAACTTCCATTTTCGATGGGTTAATATCCAACCCGAATTCCCTGCACCAGCTTTGGATGGTGTGCAGAGCGTAGTTGAGCTTGTCGGATAAAGTCTGAGGGAATTTTCCCAAAGCGGCTATAGCAATATCATCCGCGTAAGCAATAACGGAACAACCATTTGATTGTAGATCGGTAAGCATAGAGTTTACCGCGAGGTTCCATATAAAAGGGGATAGCACGCCTCCTTGAGGTGTACCTCGACTAACTAGCTTACGGATATGGGCATCACCCATAGTAGAGGTGATTGTCCTGGATTTTAGGAGCGTCTCGATAAATTTTACCAAATTAGGGTCAATATTAAGAGCGGAAAGGGCTGCGATAACCGCATTGGGGCATTGCAGCATGCCAAATCTCAAATCAAGCAGATGATGCCAACAAGACCGTCTTTGAGTCTTTCCATTGTACAATGACAACTTAAACTTCAGGACAACAAAACTCGCTTTTCATATTTTTTTGACTCAGTTAAATTAACGCCTCTTATATGATTTTGCCGTTTCCGTTCAAAAAGTTTATTTTTCTAGAAGCTTATCCAATAATGGCAATGTGGTAAAGTACCTGCCAAAAAATATTTTGGACTATTTTGGCAATGTTTGATCAAGGCGCAGAACGAATGCAGGACCGAGTCCAATTCGTTCCTCTGGAAGAGGCATTGATAAGTGATAAGCAGAAATAAGTGGCCAAAAACTTGCTTTTCGAAAATATCTCGAAAATAGTTCTTAAGAAAAAAAAAGGTTTCCATTTTCGTGTTTCTCGACCCCCAATTACCCTAAAGAACACTTTATTACGATGGTTCATTTTTCGTGTAAACTAGTGTAATTGGCTGAACTTTCCAACAGACATTTGCTTTTTTTTTTTACAGTAACGTCATTTTGAAAAACAAAATCGAATGCTTCCAGTATCTTGAAGAATCTGTCGCGACTCATTGTCTAGTAGGTTCTTCTTAGAGTTACAAGTTGATATCTTTATCTATGAAAGTAGCTAGATATTTTGGAAAAATGGATAAATATTTAATACTATTGTTACCCCTAGTTATATATCTGAAGGAGTATTTGCAATTTAGAACAAATGTAATACAAAAAACCAGGCACTTCTGACCATTAATTCTTTTTACAAAAAGTCTTGGTTTTATATGCAAGCCAAAGTATAGGTATAGGTAAGGGCGGCTGCTGGCTTGAAAAACCAGCACACTTAGGCCTGAAGCGGCCCGTTGCGACACCGCGAATCTCTCTTTAACCCTTCTCCTGAGATAGTAATGCAAAAGGGATTTCCATCCCGTTGCTGCAATGTAACTTGCGATCCTCCTCGGACATATATGTGCTAGCTCCGCTAGGTCATGAAGAAGGTGATTTCCCAGGTGCTTATTCCTCCGTCTACTGAGAGCCTCACAAGAACAGAAGAAGTGCTCAACTAATTCAACTTCTTCTTCGTCTTTGCAGCTTCTGCAAAAGTCATGACTCGGAAAATTCATTCTGGTCGCATGTGTCCCGAGTGATCGCTCTGACAACTGCCAAACACTGCGACCGTTTGAGTTCACAGAGCCTTATGGATCGCTTTGGGTCGATTTGAGGCCATATTTGGCGACTGATTGTGCAATGGGGTGTATTATGCCACAGCCTTTGTGCGTGAGAGCTAAATTTTTCCCTTATTTGTAGTTTAAAAGTGGAAATTGGCATACGAATATCCTCCTTGTCCGGTAGGAGGGTAGAGGTCGTGCCCTGTCTGGCCAACTCAACTGCTATTTCATTGCCTGTTATGTTTTGGTGTCCTGCCACCCAAATGAGGCTAAAACAAACTGCTGTGTCATCTCTTGATGACTGTCGTTGAGTTGGAAGATAGTGCTCGAAGTGACTTAATGGCTGCCAGGCTATCCGAGAATATATTTATCGCACCGGTTTCCGGGCCGGTATTGTGTAGGCAGACCAAAGCCTATTTAATGGCAAGGATCTCTGCTTGAAAAACGCCACAGTGGTCCGGAAGTCGGAAAGACTGCCGAATATTTAATTCCACAGAGTAGACTCCCGCCCCCCCCAACATGGTTGTTGTGCTTGGAGCCGTCCGTGAAGAAATTAATACAGTCACTTTGACCTGGCCGAGTTTCCAACCACGCAAGCCAAAGTCTACACATAACTATTTTAAAAACTAAAAAAAAATGTTTAGAAATACGAAACATAATGTCATTTAAATTGAAGATTCGGTACGCATTGTTAGAATATTCGTGTGCCCTAATACGAATCGTTTGGCTAAAAAGTTTGTTCAATAACTTTGGCCAAAGATTTTGAAAGGGTATACAGAAGCACGGTTCACAATTATTAAGTGGTAGATTTAGAACCATTGATCAAAATATTGTCAAAAAAATTAGTAAATATGCTGCTCAAGCAGTATACACCATTACCAATAAATAAACTGCTTGTTATACTGCTTTCAAGCAGTTTGCACTGCAATATGCGTTGCAGGTGGACTAATTGATTAAATTGAGGGTATCCGTTCGTTAACTTATGGCATTGCACAGTCATGGTCCCATGCATAAAGTAGTCGTTCCCACTTTTGTTTTTGCTTTTTTATTAGGGTGTTCAGCAGAAATTTGTTTACTTTTAGACATGGCTTTTGTTGTTAATGTTGTTGTTATTGCTATACAGCTGTGAATCCATTTTTACTTGCATTACTTCAAACTTTAAGAACATTAGCTTTAATACTAAAGTTACATTCGTAGGTATATCTGTTGTTTCACGGCAAAACCAGTTAAGACTTATTGTCAAAAATGAGCTCAGATCAATGTACTGTAACTTCTTTACAGACAAATAGCTGGATTCTAGAGAAGTTTGCAGGAAAAGGGATCTAAAAAAAAAACACTCTTAACTTTGTTTCAACGCGAAAGCCACAACCCTAAATCATTTAGTGAGCTGTAAGCCGATAAATTTGAAAAGTATGTTTTTAAGAGTTTTGAAGCACTGTACCAAATTTTGTCGAAATCGGTTTCGGATACAGTTCGTTTTTTCTTTAAGATATCGTTAAGAAATATGATCGAAATTTATTTATTTGTTTGTAGTGATGGTTGTATTTTCTACAAAAGTTTCCAGCTCCTTGCATACGCTGATAATATTGATATTGTTGGACGTTGCAAGCGAGATGTCACTACTGCATTTGCAGCAATCGAAAAGGAGTCAGCAAAAGTGGGTTTGGCGGTGAATGAGGGCTAGACGAAGTATATGCTGGTTACGCACAGGGATACGCGGACCAATACTTTTGAAGTTGTCAAGGAATTCATACACCTTGGCACCGCCATCAACATCGAAAATGATATCAGGCTGGAGATTAAGCGAAGGATCACACTTGCCAATAGGTGTTACTTTGGGCTCAGTAAGCAAATGTGTAGCAGAGCCCTCTCTCGACAGACAAAACTTACACTCTACAAGACACTCATCTTACCCGTGCTTCTTTACGGCGCAGAAGCTTGGGTTGTGTCGCAGACGGATGCAGCAGCGCTTGGAGTGTTCGATAGAAAAATTCTTCGCAAAATCTTCGGTCTTGTCTGTATTGGGAGCGACTATCGCATAAGAATGAACCACGAACTCTATGAGCTCTACGGCGACATCGATGTCGTCCAGTGCATAACAATGCAACGTTTGCGCTGGCTCGGACATATCGTTCGTATGGACGAAGAAGCTCCAGCGAAAAAGGTGTTCGAAACGAGAGTCAACGACGGACGACGAAGACCGCGTCTCCGAAGGAAGGACCAAGTGGTGGAGAACCTGTCTGGTGTAATAAATTGGAGAAGACACGCTAGAAGCCGAGGTTCCTGGCGAGAGCTCTTGAGGTCGGTTGTAACCCGGTAACGGGTTGTGAAGGCCACCTAAGTAAGTAAGTAAGGTTGTACAGGATGTCTCAAAGATTAGCCACTTCCATTTTCTATAATTTTGGACTACCAGCTAAAATCATTTTGGAATAGATAATAAAATACAGATAACTGTTGTACAACAAAAAAAAATGTATTTGGCCCGCTTCGCTGCAACGTTTCCTTGGAATTTGTTGGAGATTTCCATGCTGTAGCTCCCACAGCCGTAGGGACTGCTTGAATAACCCGTAATTTTTTATATCTCAGATCTTTCTCAGTTTTTTCAAGTGAGCAGTTTTACTTTTAGGTATTCGGTTGAGATTTTCCACGTCTTAGTTTAATGATATTTTGAACTGACTTTTTGTATGTGTTAATCGTCTCATCTTTTACAAGAGCAAGAGAATAAACAAAACATTTAGAAAAGTATAAATAAGTTGGTACAATTTTTCTAAGCGATTCCTGACTGATTTGTTCTTGCTGTCTGTCTTTTTTTCTCTTTTAATGCCAATGCAAAACTGGTTTTCATTTCATTTAATCTTTTATTTTTATTTTATTTGGTTTCCTTACGCTTTTGCACACTTGACGGAAATGCGGCCTTAACATTTGAAGCTTTATTTTGCTTTTGCTTTTACCACAGCGGCAGCAACAACAACAACAAAACGAACAACGAAAACAAAATGGCAGAAAATGCAAACAAGTAACAAATGTGGGCGCGTTGTTGCCTTTAGCATCTGGACCACCGCCTGTTAATTGTTGTGCCTGTTGTTGTTGTTGTTTTTAAAGCTATACACTGCAAATCTAGGCTACATAGCTTACTATAAATAGTTTTTTGCTATGCAGTGCCATAGTTTTTGCAGACAATCTGGAAGACAGATTTAAGCCACTCAATCTCACCTCTGAAGAAACTCGTGGAGTGATCAGTATGGCTTTACAAGAACCTTTTCAAATGTCTCTGCCTTCTAGTCCAATCACATTACAAGAAGTGGTGCTACAAGTCAGGAAACTAAAACCCGAAAAATCCCCGGGAGAGAATCTTCTAGATAATTGAACTCTAAAGCTACTTCCTACCAAGGCGCTGCTATTTATAGTCCTACTCTTTAACACTGCTCTTAGACTGGGATACTTCCCACGTGCTTGGAAAACTGCTTAAATCACCATGATCCCGACACCGGAAAAGCAGCCCACAAATGTGGATGCATATCGTCGAAAATTTCATATTTTTCTCTCGACAGCTCTGCCTGTAAACGTGATCGACTAGATCGAGAAGCGAAACTCAGAGAGAACGTGCTGTGAAAGTTGAGGATCTCATACATTTGAGCCATTTTGATTGAGTACCTGCTAATTCTATGTCTAAAGCAGTCTAAAGCAGTGCTTGGCAGTCTCAAGGAATAGGGCACGAAAATCTGCCGCAGCGCAGTCGGCTCATGCACGGTCCAAGTATGTGAAATCTCTCTCTCGTTTTTGCTTGATTGCGATTCTTGCTCTCTCGTGCGCTTCTGCTTACTGCGCTGTTTACTCACTGGTCTAAAGTGAAGAGTTTGTTTAGAACTCCATTTCTCATAAGAGAGAATGATACTGGCTAAAAATTGCCAGCGATTAGCTTGATGGAGAAATATCCTACTTAAACTTCATCCACAGTAGGGTATTCACTTGATGCGGAAGAGAAGAGGCCCATATCATCTGACTAAGTGCCTAATACAAGCTAATCCGTTTCATAGTTCCAAGAAAACGTATATCTAAAAAGATTATTTTTTTAAAAGATATCTGGAACTATACCTATTAAGCTTAATTCTTTTAGCCTTATTCTTGGAAGTTTCGTAGCTTACTATTTCGAAAAGGAGGCATTGATTAAAACAATGACAAATTGATATTTTACTATTTTCATACTTTTTAAATATAGTTTTAGTCATATCAAGGCATACACATAGTAGACATCGTTTTCAAAAAAAAACTATTTCATATTAGAAATTTTGTTCGCTTTCGAATATTAACGAAAACATTTATAATGTCGAACACTGAGAGCGATGATGACCAGCCGAATCCTAGCAAAAGGCAGCGCTTAGAAGAGGAAATAGAGTTGACGGATACAATGTTGTGCAATGTTTGCAGAGAACTGCCGCATCCAGATACATTTCACAAATGCCTGAATGGACATCTGCTGTGTGATGCTTGTTACTCGCGCATACATGTATATGCATTCAAGGAAAACGTGGAACCGAGGTGTCCATCATGTCGAGTTCCTATTGGTAATGAGCATCTGCAGCCTAGGGATTCTACCATTTCACAAGTACTACGCTCAGTAGGCACAACATGCTTAAAATGTGAACAAAAGCTTACATATGACGATGTGCCGGAACACAAAGAAAGTTGCATTAAACGAATTGTGGCCTGTGAGTATAGCTGCCTGGGCTGTGAATGGCGCGGACCATATGATGATAGTGAGCAACACAAGGCGACTTGCGACTTCATTAATAAATCCGCGGAGGAAATACTTGCAGCACTTGATGCAGCAAATTCTAGACAGCGTATTTGTCACAGCGAATTAAGTTCCAAGGGAGTTCTCTACAGAGATATTAATTTGAGTGAATGCACAAAAATTTACGAAAACTTTACGATTTACGAATCCCTGCCGATTGCCGGATTCGAGGAGAAGTGGCGAGTGATGCTGACAGTTGATTACGGCAGAACACCAGGTTCGCCTCAAATGACCTACAGGTTGTTGCTCATAAGGAATCCCACGGAGCCAATCGAGGTGGCTTTCTTTTTACTGACTCCTTTGCTACATTATACTGGATTATACGAATGGCCAGACGTGCCTTTAGAGAGATGTACACACACATTCAGTCAAGAAAGTCGTAGCAGTCGTTTATATAAAGTGAATTTGGATTCGGATGATGCAGCTTTTCAGTTTCTGCTCAATCAACCGATTAGAGTACGACTTTGGATGATGTTGCACTAATTAATGCATTAAGTTATTCTTTAAAAAAAAAAATAATTGTATGTTTAAATATTTTTGGTTACTGAGTGAATAGTTCTTGTATGCGTCTTGTTTTTTTTTAATTAAAAATTTTGAAATTTACGAAGATGATTCTTAAATACTATCTATTGTAAAGTTACCGAACTCAATAAAATATTCCTATTCCGTAGTAAAATAGGTTGCTAAAATCGAAAAAGAAATGTTTTCAATGGAACGGATTTTAAAATACCACAAAAAATAATCGAGCGGTGTCAAATCAAAAGATTCTGGCGGCCACCTCACAGGCCCAAAACGTGAGATGAATGGCTCTCTAAATTCATCTCGCAATATGCCCATTGTTTCGCCTGCTGTATGGCATGTCGCACCAGATTATTGAAACCACATGTCGACCTGGTGTAGCTCTTCCATTCTGGCCAAAAAAAAGTTGGAAATCATTGAACGATGGCAAGCTCCATTGACCGTAACGTTGTTGCCTTCATCGTCTTTGAAGAAGTACAGTCCAATGATGCCACCGGCCCATGAACCACACCAAACAGTACATTTTTGTGGATGCATTGGCAACTCTTGCAATGCTTTTGGCTGCTCTTTACTCCAAAAACGGCAATTTTTCTTATTGCCGTAGCCATTCAACCAGAAATGCGCTTCATCGCTAAAGACAATTTTTCGATAAAAAAGCGGAATCTCCATTCACCGAGCACGCGACGTTGTGGAAGGTCGCCAGGCTTCAATTCTTGCACCAGCTGTATTTTGTATGGTTTTAAACCAAGATCCTTGCGTAAAATGTTCCCTGTGTTCGAATAACAAATACCCAACTGATGCGAACGATGCCGAATAGACTTTTCGCGGTCTTCATTAACCGCAGCCAATATTCTCTTCAGTACGCACTCTACGTAGACGATTTGGTAGTTGAAGGTCTAATAAAGTAAAATTGGTGCGAAGTTTGGTCACAAGAGCTTGAATAGCCTGCTCAGAAGGTCGACTATGACGACCGTAAAATGGACGCAGTGCTCTAAACACATTTTTTACCGAGCACGATTTTTGGTAACAAAATTGAATCACTTGTAATCGTGGTTCGGGCTTTAGTCTTTCCATGATAAAATGGTAATGTTAACTGAGTATTTTCGACTTTGACCTATGTATGTCATGAATCACGCGTGAGCTTTCGGAACAATCAGGCTGAAAAACCAAATAGCAAAAAAATCACCCTTTAGAACAGATGAATTGTTTTTTGATTATAGAAAATTGGTATTGATCAATATAAGAAACAATACATACGCTCTTCTCCCGCGCATTGCGAATCAGAGAAGAAGAAAGTTCTGGCTATGACAGGGTATTTGAAATTCGGGCAGGACAGACTATAGCAATCATGCATGGAACGGATTGAACATTATGGAAATAAAGAAAATTGCAGGGGATATTATGAACTGGATGTTCTGAGTTGAATAAAGAAGACCGTATGGAGGTTGGGATGTAAAGCTCGCAGGAGGCGGAGCCCCCTCAGTTATATTATAATTTTACTGAAAAACAAAATTAGCGAATCAATTTTCATATTTGAAAATTGAATTTTTCTATGAAGCAGCTATGGTATAGGGTATCCCTATGTCGCATACCGTCCCGACAAAGCGGTTGTTGTTGTTTTCTTTTGGTATGTGGCCCTTGTCATTTGTTGTTGTTGTTGTTGCCGCTGATTTTAAATGCTTAAATTGATACAATTAAGAGCCTTTCGTTCTATACGTTTTTTTTTCTCTTTGTCCTTTCTCTCATTTTTCTTTGCGCTTTTTTATTGTATGTTTGCTGTGTTTGCTTGGTTTTATTTATGCGTCTGGATAACAATAATTGTTTCCCCTTTTCGACAGTTGGGTCCCTCTTTGGACTCCTTTTTGGTGCCACATTTGGCCGCTTTCTTTTAATGCTAATTGATTTATGCCGGCGCTTATGCTTGGGGCTTATTAAGCCCTTTGGCAAGTCATATGGACATCTGGCAGAGCGCACTCGACCACTTTTCCAAAATCCCAACCAAGTCCCGAACGTACCTTGCTTCTGGCTCAAAAAATTTGTCACCCTGCGTTAGTATCAAAATATTTCATACGTCGGATTTTTAGATACGTTTTCTTTCCTTTTTTTTGTTTTTATTACACTTTAAGCTTTAAATTTTATTTATTTATGTTTAATACTCTTTACGTATAAGTAGTATTAAACGTTTGCCGAGTGGTTTGTAAAAAGTAAGCAAAATATAAATTTTTAAAATACAAAAAAAAAATGTTCCAAAAAAAAAATTTACTTCTGCGCTAGCACCATTTGAACAAGTTCGGGAGTGCTGAAATAGGTTCCCACCAAAATGGGAAGATAAACTGGCATGTATTGTGAAAGATCTTTTGAAAAACATTTCTGCTTATAGTTTATGATCGATGTTGATTGCGGATTAACTATACCTATCAAAATTAAACAAAATTATTGAGATAATTGAATTCTTTCAAAAATAAAAATTCTAAAAATTTTTTAAATATTTGGCTACTCGTCGGAAAAACGAACATTTCTTAACGTCAGTGTATCATATAGTCGCATATTTTCATTTGTCCTTCATTTTTCTTATAATCAAACCAAGGTGTGGTTGACAGATTCGTTGGAATCATACTATATGACGCCAACACACTCATGCACACACCCGCACACACGCATTCCTACAAAGACACACACAAACTTCCACAGCAGGCGCTCTCAAGGTCGAAGGAATACAATGATAACAAAGGCACACAAAAAGTACAAAGTGCTGTAAACTTTCCATATAGATTTTGAGCCGCTGAATCCGCATCCAAGATCCGAAAAACCTCAACCCCCCAATATTATGAGATAATCTCCAAAAACTCCATTGGACGGGGTATTTCGGTGGGTATACCAGAAAACTGACGTGTTGTTGACGTTTAAAGTCCGATATATTGCTTAAGCACTCTAAAAGAATTTTGAGCAAAAAACCTTTTTTTTACCGATTGGTCCTAAGGGAGGTATATGATATAGTCAACCGAAGTAAAACTGAAGAAATAGAGTGAAAAAAAAATGTTTTAGCCAGTATTTCAAAATCCGTTCAGCATTTCAAAAACATTTCATTTTCGATTTAAGCAACCTTTTTTACTACGGAAAAGGAATATTTTATTGAATTCGGTAACTTTACAAGAGATGGTATTTAAGAATTATCTTCGCAAATTTCAAAATTTTTAATTGAAAAAAACAAAACGTATAGAAGAACTATTCAGTCAGTAACCAAAAATATTTAAACATACAATTAATTTTTTTTTTTAAATAAAAACTCAATGCATAAGCTATTGCAACATCATCCAAAGTCGTACTCTAATCGGTTGATTGAGCAGAAACTGAAAAGCTGCATCATCCGAATCCAAATTCACTTTATATAAACGACTGCTACGACTTTCTTGACTGAATGTGTGTGTACATCTCTCTAAAGGCACGTCTGGCCATTCGTATAATCCAGTATAATGTAGCAAAGGAGTCAGTAAAAAGAAAGCCACCTCGATTGGCTCCGTGGGATTCCTTATGAGCAACAACCTGTAGGTCATTTGAGGCGAACCTGGTGTTCTGCCGTAATCAACTGTCAGCATCACTCGCCACTTCTCCTCGAATCCGGCAATCGGCAGGGATTCGTAAATCGTAAAGTTTTCGTCAATTTTTGTGCACTCACTCAAATATATATCTCTGTTGAGAACTCTATTGGAACTTAATTCGCTGTGAAAAAGACGCAGTTTAGAATTTGCTGCATCAAGTGCTGCAAATATTTCCTCCGCGGATTTATTAATGAAATCGCAAGTCGCCTTGTGTTGCTCACTATCATCATATGGTCCGCGCCATTCACAGCCCAGGCAGCGATACCCACAGGCCACAATTCGTTTAATGCAACTATCTTTGTGTTCCGGCACATCGTCATATGTTAGCTTTTGTTCACATTTTAAGCATGTTGTGCCTACTGAGCGTAGTACCTGTGAAATGGTAGAATCCCTAGGCTGCAGATGCTCATTACCAATAGGAACTCGACATGATGGACACCTCGGTTCCACGTTTTCCTTGAATGCATATACGTGTATGCGCGAGTAACAAGCATCACACAGCAGATGTCCATTCAGGCATTTGTGAAATGTATCTGGATGCGGCAGTTCTCTGCATACATTGCACAACATTGTATCCGTGAAATCGTTTTCCTCTTCTAAGCGCTGCATTTTGCTAGGATTCAGTTGGTTATCATCGCTCTCAGTGTTCGACATTATAAATGTTTTCGTTAATATTCGAAAGCGAACAAAATTTCTAATATGAAATAGTTTTTTTTTGAAAACGATGTCTACTATGTGTATGCCTTGATATGACTAAAACTATATTTAAAAAGTATGAAAATAGTAAAATATCAATTTGTCATTGTTTTAATCAATGCCTCCTTTTCGAAATAGTAAGCTACGAAACTTCCAAGAATAAGGCTAAAAGAATTAAGCTTAATAGGTATAGTTCCAGATATCTTTTAAAAAAATAATCTTTTTAGATATACGTTTTCTTGGAACTATGAAACGGATTAGCGCTAGTATTAGGCACTTAGTCAGATGATATGGGCCTCTTCTCTTCCACATCAAATGAATACCCTACTGGGGATGAGGTTTAAGACTATGTATCTCCATCGAAGGGGAAATATCAAACTAAACGCTGGCAATTTTTAGCCAGTATCATTCTCTCTTATGAGAAATGGATTTCTAAGCAAACTCTTCACTTTAGACCAGTGAGTAAACAGCGCAGTAAGCAGAAGCGCACGAGAGAGCAAGAACCGCAATCAAGCAAAAACGAGAGAGAGGTTTCTCACACTTGGACCGTGCATGAGCCGACTGCGCTGCGGCAGATTTTCGTGCCCCATCCCTAGAGACTGCCAACCACTGCTTTAGACATAGAATTAACAGGTACCCATTCAAAATGGCTCAAATGTATGAGATCCTCAACTTTCACAGCACGTTCTCTCTGAGTTTCGCTTCTCGATCACGTTTTCAGGCAGTGCTGTCAAGAGATAAATATGCAATTTTCTTATTTGTACATCCTATAACTGTAAGGTAAAAGGGGTATACTACTCCCCTCAATTAAGACCCCTCAAAGTTGCCTTAAGTATGATCGTAACCAAGTTTACTGAAATTTTACGAAAATTTTTTTTTTACCCATGAATCTACCACATTCGACCGTGCTTCGAAAAACCAATCTAAATATTTTTTTTTGATTCGTTTGCAAACCACATATTTGGGGCTCCCAATTTCATAAAAATGATGAAAATGTGATTTGAGACCGACTACTTTGTTACAAGCGAAATCAAAACGAACTGGCAAGATAGGTTCGTAAGTCTAAGTAATTGGAACTTAATTCGCGGACGACTTTGAGATACCCTGTGCCACTAATTGCAATAAAATCCGATATATTGCTCAATCCGAATCCGGGCTCAGAAAAAATTCTACCTCCCAATACCTAAGGGTTCTGAGCAAGGCCGTAGAGAGAATATCCGGGCTGAGGGAAAAATGTACCGGCCGCTCTATGACACCTTTAGCTTAAATCACGACAGTACGAAAGTAATTACACCGGGCCCCTGAGAAAACTCCGGGCCCAGGGGGAGTCCCCCCCTTCCACCAGACCTCTCGATGAGCCTGGTTCGGAGATAATCTTCAATATTTTTCGATTTATGTCTTTTGACAATATTTTTCATATGAATTCGAGTGGTAAAAACTTTCATAAATAATTCCTGGCTTCATCGCACTTAGTTGTATAAAAATTATGACATTATTCGCTTATGGACGCTGCTTCTTGACTACAAGGTATGTGATATACTGAAGGAAACGTCGGAGACCACCCAAAGTTACAAAGTCTGTGAATCCGTCCGTATGAACGCCTAGATTTTAGAGATGGTAAGAACCTTATTATTCAAAGGGAGACAACTTTGTTTATGAAAATATCGTAACCAAATTTGCAAATAAATATCTTTTAGAGTTCTGAAGCAATATACCGGATTCGATTGCAATGTGGTGGTACAGGGTATTCCAAAGTCGTCCCTGGCCGATCTGATTTTAATCGCGCTTTCTAGTATTATTTCACCGAACCCTATATTTCCGAATACGACTGAAAATTTTTGAAAAACTATCTTATGTCATATGTCTTATGTCCTGGTTCTTTTGGTCTGTTTTTTGTTCAGGGTACTACATAGATATTCCTTTTAGATTTCGTATTTTAAAGCCCTCTAAGTTGGTGATTGGAAAAATTAAGTGGATATCTTTTGATAAAAAGAGTAGCTTAACTGAAGCCGATATACTAAGTATTTAGTACTTACATATGTTTTTGTTAAATTGAATATTTGACAAATGATATATGAGGGCTTATTTTTTGTAGCTGGAAATTTGGTATAAGAGACCAATGCCCTTTTTGTCTAGCATACCCCCAGACCCATTGGATAAGATACACAACATGAAAGCTACCATTGGGGTTCACTAAAGCTTGATTGTGCTTTCCTATTTATTTATTTATATATAATATGTTTTCTTTTTTTTTTGCACATCTTACAAACATATTACAGTTATTTGCTCAGTTACTTTATGTTGTTGTTATGAAATGAATCTTTTGTGCAAGCAAAATTGAAAGTAGGAGGTCCAATGGGGTCGGCAGGAGCAGCCTGGACCATCTATGTCACAGGTGCTGCCTGTTGTTAGTAAATATGTATGTATTGTATATTGTTGGAAATCTTTTAGTTACATAGTACATACTTGACCCCGGCTCCTTTCCATTTTGGCCTTAAATAATGTTTGCTTTTTTAATAGTAGCTCTTAAAGTATTTACCCAAAAGTTGAAAATATGTGTAAAATGATTTCAATTCAATTGAAGCTGCCACTGTCCCAAGTCCAGTGTGCGGGGTCTAAAGTCCGTCGTCCGTTGTCTGGTGTCCAGTGTCCAGTATCTTGTGCTGCTGATGATGTTGATGATGTCGAAAATGTTCCTTGGTCCTGAGTATTTTGCTTGAAATTGATGTTTGAGCGCCGCTGTCAGTGGCAGGTTTTGCCTGCTGGCCACATTATTACCCAAGCACGCTGAGAGAGTAGAGATGACCCGGGCATGGTGCCGTTATTTAACCTTTCCTATGCACCCCCCCAATCCACAGATAGCGCCCACTCATCAGTTACTCTATTCCAGCTCCTGCTGCTTGCTACGTTGTGTGTTTGTTGTTGGTTGTTTAGTTGGTTGAGGAGGGCTTATTACTTTCTGGAGCTTTGGTTTGCCAATGCGGGAAAGCCCGTTCAGGATTTTGCTCATTTTTGGGGTTTGGATTGTGTACACACACACACACACACACACACTGTGCTGCCTGCTGTTTTTCCCTTTTGGATACATATGTATATGTGTATGTGCGAGTGTGTGTGTGTGTGTGTGTGTATAGCTCATTTAAGCGTCTGCCTTATAAAAACAAATTTAATTTACGTAATTTTCATTGAATGTCTACATCAGTTTGCAAGCATTTTATCAGCTTAAGCCGAGAGGCGAGCAAGAGAGTGCGGAATGAGAGTACTGAGTGGCATAAAGAGAGTGACAAAGAGAAGAGTAAGAGTAAGTGAATGCTCGTTTATGTGTGCGTTACTAAATAAATGCAAATTTTTGATTAATTTTTAATAATGGTAATAAAAGTTAAACAAGCTGTTGTTATTTTATACCCTATATTTGTTGAGTAAGGGGTATGTTAGGTTTGTAAAGGGAAATGACATAAGTTGGTGCTTTTATTTTTGTAAATAATGTTCACTTTACTTTAGCTGATGGAGTCTATTAACACACAGCAGAAACTAAAGAACATTCGAAGCAGTGAATTTTTGCTACCAAAAGAGGTTCAAGGCGGATCTGCCAGTTGAGCAGATGATGTCGGTAGGTTTTTCACAGGTCAGTACATTAGATAAGGAATACCATTCCGATTTATGGCAAATATTCAATGCTGCTCCGATTTATTTTTCCCTAAGAGCTCCTTCGTCATTGCAAAATTATGTGGTTTCTTACCCACTGTACACTTCGAATTTGATTGGATTTCAGATTAGGGGGGTTTTTTTTTAAAGGGATTTTCTTAATATGAACAAGTACCTTAGTATACACAAATTTTTTGAAAGATATTAAAAAATTCGAATTCAATTCAATTTATTTCACGGTTTTCATTTACAAAATTTACATTTTACGTGAATTCTAATATAGTTACTTTAAGAGTTCAGGTTTTATTTACCTTTTCTACTCAATTCTAATATTCTATGACTTCAAAAAATTTACAATGATAGGATTATAATATAGGTACAAGATTGTGGAAAAAAATGCAAAAACCAACTGAAGAATTTTTCTACTTTACCTACTTTAAAGCTAATGATAGAGCGGGCTAGTCCAGTTCATTGGAGCTTTGGTGAGGGTATATTGAACTGCAACACCTAAGGGAAAAGTTGCAAGAAAGATGTTCTAGTCTGTCTGCAATAAGTTCTATTTTTGCTTTATTGTGTAAATCGATAGTTGCATGCAACCAGAGTAGATTGAACATAATTTTCAGGAAAAATTGGAATACGGCCGAATAAAGTGTATTACTATAGTGTCTTTTTAGTGGGAAGTGAAATGATACAAAAATCGTCACATACACAAACAAAATGATGGCGTACATTAAAGTCGGGCGTGGACGACTTTGGGATTCCCTGTACTACTAATTGCAATAAAGTCCGATATATTGCCTAAGCACTCTAAAAGACAATTGATTGCCAAATTTGGGTACGAATCTTCACAAACAAACGAAACAAAACGAATTTTGTATAATACCAAAAACGTTTTTTTGGCCGATCTGCCCTATGGGAGCTACATGATATAGTCAACTGATTTTGATCAAATTTGGCACAGTGCTTGGGAACTCTCCGAGTGCCGAATTTGGTTATGATATCTTCATAAACAAACGAATTATTCATCTAAAACTATTGTTTTTTTTCGAGGTCCTCTGAAACATCTCTATGGGAGCTACATATATAATATAACCCCGATATCGAAAAAGTAAAATAAACTTGTCTCCTCTGACATGATCACGCATATAATCTGAAAATTTGGTCGCTCTAGCTGTTACCATCTCCGAAATCTAGGCTTTCATACAGACTGACGGGCATGGGTATATCGACTTCTCTAGTCGCGCTGATCATACTTTAGGTAACTTTGGGGGGTCTCCGACGTTTCCTTCTGTATGTTACATACATTTTCGGCTTGCACAAACTTACCCTTTGTACGGTACAGGGTATAAAAATTATTTTTGCACAACGTATGATCATTTTTGGGTTGAGTCAGAAAAAATATAATTAAAAAAAATAATTTTCAATGAATATTTACCCTACAGTTGACATGAATATAATCTAAGAATATCAAAGAATATTCAAGAAACTATTTCAGTGAAAAATTCGTGATATTCTAAGCCTGTTTTGCGAATTCGTTTTAATTCCTCTCGCAACAAAATATTTGGTTTTAAACCATATGAAAAATTCGGATTGTGGGAAAACGTTCGGTTTTAAAACGAATCAGAATAAAATTTTCCGATTCGTTTTCCGTAGAACGGCCGAATGTTTGTTTTAGTAAGGACACTTCGTTTGGTGCGTAAAGGTTTTTGAAGCACAGCATTTTTAAACCTTTTTGAGATTGCTCTGGCGCCGTAGACGATGCTTATTTTATGGACGACCAGTCACATTCCGCATGTTTTTATCAATTAAACACATTGCCAATTTAAAGAAAGTTTTTTGTGAGATAAACTACGTTTAGTACTTCCCATTTATGGATGCAGGCTTTGTACAAGATTTTTATTTACTTAAAATGGATGGATTTGAACAATCACTCTCATCGTTTGACATTCCCTGCCCTAGGCCAATAAAATAGAATGTGAAAATTAAGCAAATTTCACCAATGCAATGATTAACTATGCTATCTCATTCAAGCTTATGCTATGGTATTTATTTGATTCCATCTCTTTCATTGCTTTTCCGGACTCCCACAAAAGTTGAAAAATGAGTTGACAGTCTTTTGCGAGCTATGATATATATACACTTCGAAATGAAGAATCCCCCTAAGACTATATACTGGATCCTTTTCAAAACTTCATGAATACATGTTATAATTATACCCTGTACCGTATGGTACAAAGGGTGTATTAAGTTTATGCAAGCCGAAAATGTATGTAAAATACAGAAGGAGACGTCAGAGACCCCCCAAAGTTACCTAAAGTATGATCACGATGACAAGGGAAGTCGATATACCCATGTCCGTCTTTCCTTCTTTCTGTATGAACGCCTAGATCTCAGAGATGGTAAGAGCTAGAGCGACAAAGTTTTCAGATTAAATGCGTAATTATGTCAGGGTAGACAAGTTTATTTTATTTTTCGATATCGGGGTTATATTATATTGCTCCCATAGGGGTGTTTCAGAGGACCTCGAAAAATAACAAAAGTTTTAGATGGAAAATTCGTTTGTTTATGAAGATATCATAACCAAATTTGGCACTCGGAAGTTTTTTATAGGTCCCAAGCACTGTACCTGAGTTGATTAAAATCGGTTGACTATATCATATAGTCCCAATAGGACCGATCGGTCAAAAAAATTTTATGGTGCAAAATTCGACTCATTTCTATTTGTTTATGAAAATATCGTAGCCGAATAAAATATCTTTTGGATGTCTTAAGCAATATGTCGGACTTAATTGCAATGTGGTGGTTCAGGGTATCCCAAAGTCGTCTGCGCCCGACCTTAACGTACACCATCTTTTTTTATATTTTTTTTTAATATCGCGACTAAATTTATGTCAGTTGTATTTTGTTTTAAAGTTAAAGTTTGTGTAAAGTTTGATCAAAATTGTGCCACTATTTCTTATAGCTACCATACAAAAATTGAACCAGCTTATTCATGTTGTAACCTTAAAGCGCGACGCATAACTTTAATTTACTTTTATGCTCGATAAAATTTCTTTACAATCGTGCGCCTAGAAGATTTATTAAAAACCAGCTTCTTGTAAAACTTATTTAAAATTCCTTTTAATTTGTGGGAATACTATCTCCAGTACCCCTGTAACGCTTCAGTCGTCTTGAAACTATATTCTAGATCAGAATTCAATTCAATGAACTGCAAAAAGTGCGCAGCTGGCGCTATAGGGTATATGGCAGTCACATTGTTCCAAATGTTATTATACGCTTGTTTCTGTTGTGGTACAACAAAAACAATTCAATTTGTCTTTTAAGCCTAATTTCATACCTTCCTCAGGGAGTATTACCTGCCTGTTGTGTTTTATATGTCTTGAATAGACCTAATAGCTGTTACAGTATATTTTGTTGGCTTACAAGAAACTTTTGAATGAAGCTAGAAAGGAATCGTTTTTGGTTTGGGTAAAAGATTTTATTTACCTACAACATGAAGTATGGCAATAATCCAGATATGCATATCCAGAGAACAATATTTTGCTAGAACTTCAAGTGGGTGGGTTTAATAAATGCTTCTGAAACAAGTTGCACTCAATTGACTTGAGGCAACTAGTTTGTGACTAGGTTGGACAGGACCAGTTTACTTTCTATCCACAGCCAATGTAACTTTAAATTATTAGGCAACTTACTGTCTGCATATAAAAAAGTACATAAAAAATAGTACAAAAAAATAGTTTAATCCTTTCCAAACACGTGTGTAAAATTTCATCACTCTAAAAAAACGATTATGGAAATGACAGATTTTTGGCCAAAACATGACAATCTTGGCCCACAGTGCGCTGAAGCGATTCCCGCCTCTAAAACACAGCCCGATTAATGATACTGAGCATAAATGAAAAGAGTTTTGTATTCCCCATAATTTAACAATACGAGCTAAAAGTGAGACTTGGGGTGGAAGAGATCGTTTTATCTAGCTAGTCACATAAGAAGTTCAAAGCTCATTACTCGACATAACGAACTAAGTTCATAATCTTCAAAAATTAGTTTGAGCCGCATTACGTAGCTACAAAGTTTTTTTTTTAAACAAATTTAAAGTGTTCTAAGCCTTTTTTTATATCGGTTTTCAAATCAAAAGTATTTCCACGCACTCCTTTCTGGTGAACTTCTAAACAATTTTAAATGAATTGCATTCAATTAAGTCGTTTAAAAAGTGCATCAAACTGCAAAAATAAAAATACTTATTAAAGAGAAAAAACTTTGCCTGTGCTGTAATAAAAACATTTTTTGCTTTTATGCTACTTAAAGAGACTTATAACGCGTTAAAAGGATGATGATAATCGATGGATGACATCAATTATGGAAAGTCGATAGTTAATAGCAGTCAAGTGTTTAATAAGATTAAAACTTGGGTTGAGTTTATCGAGTAATAACAGATAATGCCATTAATTTGTTAATATGGTTTAAAAATTATTTATACGGTTTTTCGGTTGGTTGGGTATTTAGTAAAGGTGGCATACTATCGATAGTGCCACCACTCGATAGTTTAGGCTTCGATAGTAGAAACTATCGAACAAAGTGAAATATGGCGCACAAAATGGGGGCACATTCTTTAAAAAAGTACCATAGAGCAAGTGGACTAAATTTTAATACTTACAAAAAGACTATTTCAAAATGTTTAACAGCAACTTTTCATTTCTGACATGAAAAAACCAAAAACTGTCCCTTCGACAATTAACAATCAAAGCAAAAAGTCTTTCAAGTAGCTTGTTTTTGTGGCACAAGACCAACATGTCCATATTTCTAGTCCTTCCGTCCAAAACTACTGAGCATCCATTCTCTCACTTTCAGTAGAAGTAGCAGGAGTGCAAATATTTGTAGTCCAACACAATCGGATTCCTGAAAGTAGAATTATTTCCAGTTATATTTTTTAATTGTTTATACCAATAAATTTTTTTTTTTTTTTTTAATATAATTTATTTACAATCTATTACTTGGACAATAGATGTAATAGTTAAACTCCAATGAGTAATAACTATTTTTATACCCTGTACCGTATTGTACAAAGTGTACATATGTAACGTACAGAAGGAGACGTCGGAGACCCCCCAAAGTTACCTAAAGTATGATCAGAGTGACTAGAAAAGTCGATATACTCATGTCTATCTGTCCGTCTGTCTGTCTGTCCGTATGAACGCCTAGATCTCAGATATGGTAAGAGCTAGAGCAACCAAACTTTCAGATTAGATCCCTTATTAATCCATAGGAGACAAGTTTATTTTATTTTTTTGATATCGGGATTACATTATATAGCTCCCATAGGGGTGTTTCAGAGGACCTCGAAAAAAACCAAGAGTTTTAGATGGATAATTCGTTTGTTTATGAAGATATCATAACCAAATTTAGCACTCGGAAGTTTTTTAGAGACCCCAGCACTGTACCAAATTTTATCAAAATCGGTTGACTATATCCTATAGCTCCCATAGGATCGATCGGTCGAAAAAATGTGTTTTGTACAAAATTCGTTGTGTTTCGTTTGTTTATGAAGTTATCGTTTTTTAGAGTTCCCAAGCACTCTACCAAATGTGATCGAAATCGGTTGACTATATCATATAGTCCCCATAGGACCGATCGGTCAAAAAAATTGTTTGGTGCAAAATTCGACTGATTTCTGTTTGTTTATGAAAATATCGTAGCCAAATTTTCCGAATGAAATATCTCTTGGAGGTCTTAGCAATATGTCGGACTTAATTGGAAAGGAGGTGGTACAGGGTATCCCAAAGTCGTCTGCGCCCGACTTTAACGTACGCCATCTTTTTTTTAATGCTGTAAACTCAATTTGAAAATGGTAAATCCAGGACATGATTGCGTTTTAATCTTCTTGTTGCGTCGCTATCATCCAAGAGGCCTATTGCCAAAATATTCGAATGATTATATAGCCTTTCCATGTAACTAGTGCTTAGTCTTCGTATTTCGTTTTTAACGTATGGAATATGTAGGTCTTTATGAATTTGCTCATTGGATACAAACCAGTGGGCGTCTACAATTAGTCTTAGCGTCTTGGACTGATACCGTTGAATTATTTCAATGTTTGAGTGACTTGCTGTCCCATACAGGCTTCAAAATGGCTTTGTAAAGCCGGACTTTGTTCTCTAAACTTAACTGCGACCATCTACCAAGCATCCAACGCATTTGCTTTGTTTTTCTGTTCAGTTTCCTTACTTTGCTTTTAATATGATGTTTCCAGATGATTCTGCGATTTAAATCGAGTCCAAGGTTGAATCTCTATGTGGTATTTGTGTATTATTTACAATCTCCTCTTCCCAATACAAATGTGACTTGATTCGACTTCTCAGTATTTACCTATATCTTCCATTTCTTAAGCCATCGCTCTATTTCAAAAATTTCATTTTGAATACCTTGGAATACTTTTGCTGCTGATCATCAGCATAAGTGGCTACTACAACATTTTCATCAACAGGAAGATCCGTAGTGAATATCGTGTAAAGGACGGGACCCAGAACACTACCCTGTGGAACACCTGCATGTATACTGTATAGTTGTGATGTTTCTCCATCTATTTGAACATAAAAGTGTCGATTGTTTAAATACGATTTAAGCAGCAAGAAAAATGGAGCAGGAAGCTGTTTCTTAATTTTATATAATATTCCTGGATGCCAGACTCGATCAAATGCTTGCTGAACATCAAGAAATGCTTCTTCTTTCTTTTCGAATCCACCTGTTATTATGTTTACTATTCGTTGGCACTGCTCTGGAGTTGCATGGCCTTTTCTAAGCCCGAACTGATGCTCGGGTATTATATTGTTTTCCTTCAAAACTGGTAACAACCTATTCAAAAGTATCCTTTCAAATACTGTGGAAAATGTCACTAGAAGGCTAATCGGATGGTATGACGAGCGAATGTTTTCAGGCTTGTTTGGTTTTGGAATCATTATTACCTCCGCACATTTCCATTGTGTAGGAAAATGATCCAGCCTCAAAATTGCCTTGTAAATTAGAGCTAAATATTGAACACATTTTTAAGAGAGACTTTTTAGGTTAGGTTAGGTTGCACCGGTTGACCCCCGGGGGGAGTCACACATAGACTAATAGTCCTTAGTGGTACCGGAAGGTGCGGCTGGTGTACAATGCACGTTAGTCGTCGAGTATGCGCGTGTGCTTGGCGAACGCCAGAAGCTTTTGAGGTGCCCTATCGGCTGCCTCTTTCAGTGAGGTAAGCCAGGGTTTTTCTAGATATTTCAGTCTCGATGTACAGAGGGCGGGGCAGCGGCAAATGAGGTGCTCTAGAGTCTCTCTGACTTCTGTCTCCCTACATTTCCTGCATTCGTCGTTGTTGGTAATGCCTAGCTTCTTTGCGTGAGTTACTGTCAGGCAGTGACCAGTGAGTATGCCCACCATAAGTCGGCAATCTCTTCTTGGGAGTTCTAGAATATACTGGGCTAGTTTGCTGTTTACTTTCTTGCACATTGTGCGAGCCGTCTTGTGGTGTACCACCTTCTATCAGATCTAACTGCAGCGTTCTCTTCTAATCTGTACCCAGAAGATGCACACCTCTTTCTGGGTGTTTAGTGCATCTAATGCGTCCCTGCTTGCCAGCACACTTTTGGAATTGATGCTAAATGCTTGCATGGATTTGATTGCCGCTTGACTGTCAACAAAGATATTTATTCGGTTGTGCTCTAGGGTGAGCGCTAATTCTGCAGCCTTCTTTATGGCGAATACCTCCGCCTGGAAGATGCTGCAGTGGTCTGGCAACTTATAGGACACCTCCGTGGGTGGGTCCATACAGTATATTGCGAACCCAACGCCAGACTCCATTTTCGATCCGTCTGTGAAAATTTTTATCGCTTGTTGGTCCATACCGATTTTCCAATCCTCTGGTCCCATTAGAGTGAGCGTTCTGGAGAAGTTGTTTACTGGGGATTTTTGTTTCTGACTTCATTAAGTATTTTAAATTTATTTTTTTCTTTAAACAATTTTGGGGTTTTAATTTTGTAAAAAGCTGCATTAGATTTGGGGGCTTTATTGTTTTAGAATTTAATGATTGCTTTAAAATTAACGCATTTGGGCAAAATAATTTTTTTTTAATTTTTTGTAGGTACTTGCGTCGCAAAATTGCAATATTCCGCAACGCGCCGACTGTTCCAATAATTCCTACTGGGGTGCTTGTCAATAGCACTTCCAGTAACGGATCTTATACACTGTGTGTTTGTCTCGCTCCCACTTGCACGAAATGCGGCTTGAGCCGGCCACATGCTGGACTGTAGCAGCTATTGCAATAGGTTCTGCAGTCAAGCATGTAAGCGGCTCAAATCAGTTAGTGAGAGAACTTGATTGAGTGCAGTCAAGAGCGCATCGAGGCGCAGGCAAACCACAGATGTAAGTGTGGAAATAATGCAAAATAAGTAGGAAAAGATATTTAATCAAACAATAAAGATTTCAGCCTCACTTCTTGCTGTGAGCGACTGTTGAACTGAAAATCCAGCATTTGCTTTTGGGAGAACCAGGACCGCGTTGGCGACGTGGGCGAGACACCACTCAACAATTAGTTTTTAATTAAAAAAAAGGTAAGGTTCGAACTGCTTCGATTGGAACTATCTAAGCAAAGTCGCCAGGAAAATCTAAAAATATTTATATTTTAGAAATGTGCCCCTGTAACATTGCTTCGTTTAAGAAAAACCAAAATTTTCCTTGCTTATGAATAAATTCGCTCTTGGGGGCAACGTTTTCAATTTATTGTGACGTCACATAGCCTATTACCAGCCGACGATCAAGACGCATCTTACTATACCTCATTTGTCAAAAGCGGCTTAAAAGTTACGAGGGAACAGACGAACATATGTACATATATACAGCTCAAACACATAACCTTCATTTTTGCTTCGCCGTTGGCGGGTAAGTATTAAATAAAAAATTGTTATATACTTCTTGTACACTTAAATATACATAGTCTTCTATCTTTATGGAGAATTGTAGAAATTAGAAAAAAAATAAGTTAAAAGAAAAACAACTTATGGCAACAGGCTCGCTTTTAAGCACGAAATTCTTAATTTATTTTTTCTCAGTGTACAACAAACATATGCTTTATATGCAGGCTCTGCCAGCTATCCATCTATCCATGCATTTAGCTATTTATTAAGTACATACATAGCAGTCAAGCTCTATAATTGTACTGAAAATTGTAAAATTAATTTATAGTTGGGTCACGTTGCGCATACGCCACGTGTGTCAAGTGCAAATAGCAATTAAGCGCAATTCTTTGTGCCGCTCTTGGGTCAGGTAAGATTTCTGGTAACTCTATAACGCTAGTGTTTCAGCTCTGCTCTTGTTTACACTTGACTTTAGTTTGTTTGTGCGGAGAGTTGGCCACATTCATTGAGTAGCATCGACTTTTGATGCACATTTGAAAAATGTTGCTGCAAGTTTCTCTCTCTGGATAACAGACGTCAACAAGTCCAATGCAGTTAGCATGCTGCATAACAATGGCGGATTACGCCATTTTGTTTATTTCCTGAAATGTCATTTTTTTTTTGCTGTCGGTCACCAGTTGGAAACCGTTTTCCACTTCAACTTCAACTTAATAATATAAAAAGAATGTTTTAAAAAAAATCTGCGTTCTTATTATGCCATCAACAATAAAAACAAAGCTGAAGACGGCTTTTGCCGGGTTTGTCGAGTTTGTTGAGTTTGTCGAGTTTGCCGAGTTTGTCGAGTAGAATGATGCCGTCAACGTTGGTGGCCAACAAAAACAAAATAATAACAAGAAACTTTGTCGCTAGCCGTGGTATATTTTTTTTTCTCCTGCTTCTACATGTTTTGTTTCGTTTTTTTTTTTTTAAGTTCTATGCTAAAAAAAAAATAATGCCAACAACAAAAATCGTTAAACAAAATAAAAAAAATTGTAGACGCAACGATAAACTTTTAGCAGCACATCAAACGCTGCCGACGTCTCAGTCGGCGTCTGCAAAACAGTTGAGCAACAACTTGTCTGACGTAACGCATGAACCGTTGTGCACAGTGGGCTGACATCATTGTATTATTCAAAATATGTTTGTATCATATTGACTGTATTCTACTCTGAAATAGTTCTATGGAAGCTTTTTAATATAATAATATTATATATATATATTTAATATATAATATAATAAGTTATCTAATCCGCAAGTGGTTTTTATCATGGAGCGTAACTTTTATAATATTTAAAATAAAAATCATGAAATAATTTTTAACTCTTAATTTTTTTCATAGAAATTGATAAATAACTCTTATTGCTTGACTTAGAAACAAAAATCATGATATAATATTTAAATATCAATTTGTATTAAAAAATCGCAAAAATTAAATAATTTTTACTAATTTTTATAATAAAAATCAATATTAAAAATTATAGACTAATTTTTAAAAATAAGAGTTACTCTGCAACTTTTATTATAATATAAAAATCAAAAATAAAAGTTATGGCGTAATTTTTATTATAAAAATTGAAAGTAAAAATTTAATTTGAATATCTTCTGAACCACTGCACAATGGGCCCGCGTAACCAGATGTTGGCCAAAAGTCCCCCAAAAGAAAGTCTAAATTTGTACAAAATGACAATTTAATATGATTTTACACATAATAAGGTATCCTGTGCAAAAAAATTATTAAATTATAATTAGTCGTTTTTAAGTTATTGGCAATCAAAGTTGCCATCTTTGTATTTTATGAGCTTTCGCGATAATTTACAGAAAAAAAAACCTGCATTTACCATGATACATGTAGCTACGAAATCTTCATTCACTTTATTATTTATAAATATAACTTCAGAGAAAAAATAAAATAGAGCTTAAAAACTTTTTGGTTTTAAATATATTCGAGTAGCTACAAGGATTTTGTTGGTTTTATTATCATTTGGCTAATTTGCTTTAAGAGTACCTCCGACTACCACTCGATATTTGATCGAAAAAATTTATATAAATTTCTTCACATGTTTTGCAACAAAATGTAATTCTTCACGATTTTCGGAAATCAAATTTTGTATCTAAGAGTTGAATTTAAAAAATTGACACCCAGGAAATTTTACTATTTTTTTAATTTCTTAGCTTCGTATGCTTCAATAACGATTTTTTCAAAGGTTCTACTAAAATGTACAATAAATGTACAATTGGAAAATTTTATAGCATACTTATAAAGATGCAAATCAAAAAATTTTAAAATTATAAATTTTGATGAAAAAACGTAAAAATTTAAATAAGGATTTTTGAATTTTTTTTTTCGAAAATTAAAAGGGCATGCCAAAAAAATTATAACTTTTAAAAACCAAATTGATTGCTGGTGTCGTCTTTTTGTTATTGGCTTGGTAAGCTGAAACTATTTGGGGCTATAACTGCAAAGCCATTCAATATTTTGGCTATAGGCTATTTCTTCAATGTATGCGGAGCTCATATCTACCTCTGTATGAAATATGGTCCAATTCCAATTAACAGTTTTTTTTTCAATTAAGTTAAAATTTTTTTTTTGTTTTTTTTTTTTTAATATTTTCCAATTTTGGTCTAGATTATCTATATCTTAAAAAAATCGGAGTAGGCTCAAACTTCCCAAAAAAATAGTTCAATCCTTTCCAAGCACGTGTGTAAAATTTCATCACTCTAAAAAGATGATTATGGAAATGACAGATTTTTGGCCAAAATATGACAATCTGGGCCCACAGTGCACTGTTGCAATACGCCTGTTGGCCCAAATTCTTAATATGTGGGATCCTTAATTTTGATCCTTCAAGCACATGTAAGGCATCGACGGAAAGGTCTTAAAGTGTGCATCACATAAAAGCGCCAACCATTATTGTGCGCTCCTTGTTTCAAAAAATATTTAAATTCAATTTTTATTTTCAATTTTTAAAATAAAAAATGGCGTCATTTTATTTTTGATTTAAATAATAAAAATTGCAGAGTAACTCTTATTTTTAATTTTTAAATAAAAAAATAGTCAATAATTTTTAGTATTATTTGATTTTTAATTTAAAAATTGAAAAATAAGACTAATTTCGCGATTTTTGAATAAAAATTGAATTTCAACTATTATTTCATGTTTTTTATTTTTATTTAACAAAAAAATGTGTTAAAATTTGATTTTTTGTTATAGATTAAAAATAAAAATGTATAATTTTTTCGAAAGGTCCTATAAAAAAATGTATGTATTTCAGCTTGCACTTTCATCGAAATCACTTTTTTCGCTTTAATTTTTGTCATCCCCATGGCTCTTATTTGCGGTCCTTGGTTTTCAGTCTAAGTTCTTAAAAATATATTCCAGCTGACGGTTAGTATCTTTGAACAGATGGCGTTCATTTACTTTGTGACGTCATCATCTTTGCGTCCAAAAAAACTAAAGAAATTTCTTGAGCGCTTTTGTGTTTATTTTGCAATGCATTCCATATTGCCACTTATAAGCACGGAGGCCTGTGCATTATTTTGAGCTTGGTTTCATAGAAATTCCCTGATCCCACCATAGCCCATGGAAATTTTGGTATTAATCGGCCGTGCTCCGAAAAACGAATCCGAACATTGTATTCGGATTCGTTTTGAAAAAAAAATGTTGGTATGTTGTTTTTCGAGTAGTATATCCAAAATTTATTCATTACCGTAGCTTTTGAATTTTTTCAACTTTCTTGTAAAGTATTGTAACTTTACCACATAATTCTTCTTTTTAAGCTATGATGGGTTCATATATCCACAATACTTAACAAACTTTTCCATTACTACGACTACTTTGGTCTGCAATATCTGGATATTCAGTATCTTGGTATCTTCAAGTGGTTCCACTGTGCGCACAGCTGGCTGTATATCTATTTTTTTTTCTTTGTCATAATAGTATTTATTATTTTTATGCGCGCCCAAAGCGACCGAAAAGGCGTATGCGATAACTGAAGCGTGCTGGACATGAAGCTGTCTAGAGTAGTGTGGCGGGTTTGAGATTTGGGTGGCTTGGTCTCGAGTTTGGCATTTTGGGCAGCGTCGTCATCTGCAAGTTAGTTAAAGTAGCATTAGGCACTTTTGCTGGAGGCGTTAAATAGCTCTTGTACGACTAGGATACATATACTCAGCATCTAAAGTGGAAGAGTATTGGGCTCGTTTTTTAAGGGACACGCGTGCGCGCCCAGCTTGAAGGCGCCTTTGGTTGGCGGCTGCTGATGACGTCATGGCGTCATGAGGTAGGATTAGAGCAACAGCAGGCGACTGCATTGAAGACTAATCTTCTTGCCGCTTGCTCTGAGCTGTGCTAGTGACCCATTTTCAGACTCACTCACTTGCTCAGCATGTTGCAAGTACTTCTGATAGTGCGGCTTCTGCGACTGCTGCTGCTGACGTCTGCTGTTTATGGCAAAGGACTGCAACATGTGACAAAAAGAGGTTGCAACAATTGCAAAACTAGAAACAAAAAAAAAAAACACAACAGCTATAACAAATGTAATTTAAATACATGTGTATATACATAGTACCTACATATATATTTACTATATAAATCTAACAAATAAAATGCTGGGGCGCGCCAAACCGAAAGCCTAAAGTTGTGCAAAGAAGAAGCAGACGTTGTTGCCGCTTCTTAAGAGCCGAATAGAGCCGAACAATGCTTCGTTAGTTATTTAAGAGCGAGGCTTGCGCACTGAGCGCCGCTCAATTTCGTGGTGAGTTTTTGGGCTGCTCTCAGAGCTTTTTAAAAGCTTTTAGCTGCCAACTGGCGGAAATCAATCCACACACACACACACACACACATTCGTGCCAATGTTGAGATTTTAAGAGCACAAAGCATCAGATTTACACTTAACTTGCTAATTAAAAACAATTTTATTTTGAAATTTTCACTTTTCATATGCTTGAAAATTGTTAATATGTATAAAAATTTGCCTTATATCTTATATAAACTATGTATATAGTATATAAAAATCTATTGGTCATTTTTTGCTTTTCCGTTTTGCCATTTTTCCGTTCTTCCGATTTTCATTTTCAATTTTTGCCTTCATAAATATTGATGAGCAACATTTGAACTTGATGCGAACTCAGGCACTAAAATTTTATGGTTTATTTGTTAAGGCCAATGATAGTTTTATGTTGGTAACTATTTTCTCTCTCCCTTTGGTTTATTTTTATTTTATTTTATTTTAAGAGCAAATGGCAGGTCGCATATTTGTTAAAGGGTTTAGAGGCCTCAACGTTTATAAAGTTCTTTTGAAGTGGATTTTGTAAAGCACTCAAAGGGTTTCTGACCAATTTTTTTATGTTGAAAATTCTTACTCTTAATTGTTTACAAAGTTTTTATTGCGTCGGTTTTAAAACAGTTGATTAATGATGATTGCCATTTGCATTGAATTGTGAATAATTGCCAATTAATTATGCTGTTATCGGTTATTTAGTCTCAATTGCCCAAAGACACATTTACACGAGCTTAGTTACTTGGCCCAATTGGCTGACAAAGTGTAAACAGTGACATGGCTCAACGTACTTAAGAGCTCCTGTATTTAAATGGCATAGGAGAGCAGGACTGCTTTGAAGCCTGCTGTTTTTTGTTGCCAATCTTTAGAAAATGAAGTTTAATTATTAAAACAAATACTTACAAAATAGCAGAGAAAATATAATTTTACAAATCGTCGTCGCCGTGCTCAACGTCATCATTTATTTTTAGCCCAAGTAGTGGAAGCATGAAGCGAGCAGCAAGTGAAGTGCTCTTCTATTATAAAATAATATTATAAGAAAATTGTGCGCTTTTTCTATACAATAAAATAATTGGCTTAAGAATGCACGACCGAGTATTAAAAGTAAAGTAAAAAGCATAGAAGATAAAGTTTTGCATTCTAGTCATTAAAAACGTTTTATTTTTAAAAAAATTGTTGTTGAATACTATGCTCTCTTTTATCACCGGGTCCTTGAGATCCACTCCTCAGGCAGCCCTGGATGTAATTCTGAACCTGGATCCAGTGGGCATTTTCCTGAAGTTGGTGGCTGCGAGAAGCGCAGCGAGACTCCGGGCACTTAATCTTCTCACGCCATCAACCTGTGGTCACAGTAGTATCCTACTTGAGTTAGGCATACCTGCTGGGGGGACCGGGGATAGTGATTACTGCTCCACGGTTCAGAAATGGAACGACAAATTTGTCGCAGTTTTCCCGGAGAGAAATGAATGGAAGCAAAAAACCCCTTTAACAGGGAACGAGCTGACCGTATATACGGACGGTTCGAAGATGGATGAGGGCACAGGAGCAGGCATCTTCTCTGAAGAGCTTGCGACAAAGCTCTCATTCCGTCTTCCTGACTGGTGTAGCGTTTTCAGGCCGAGATTTATGCAATCTGGCAAGCGGCTAGACTTATTGATACCGTGGGCGTAAGTCCAAGGAACGTTATAATTCTGGTCGATAGTCAGGCTGCAATCAAGGCTCTGTCATCGCATACCTTAAAGAGCAAACTGATCAGTAAGACGGCGCTTGCGCTCAACCGTATCCAACACCACTCAATCACCCTCTGCTGGGTACCGGGAAACTCAGGCGTCCCTGGTAACGAGGAGGCTGATGAGTGTGCCAGGAACGGATCAGCGCTGGCTGCTAACCTTGCGGTCACGGACATAGAAAGACCATTACAGGACGTTGTTTCGCAAATCAGGGAGACGGTCAGAGCTCTGGCGAGAAGAGAATGGGACACGGTGTCCGGTTGTCGCATCTCTCGAGCTCTGTGGCCTATGTATAACTCAAAGCGCACAGCTGAACTCCTGCGTTTACACAAAAACAGGACTAGGATGGTGGTAGGAATTGTAACGGGGCACTGCACCATTGGCCAAATGGCTGAGAGGCTGAATGTTCCCCATCACGACTTCTGCCGAAGCTGCGGGGACGAGGAGGAGACAGAAAGCATCCAACACCTGCTGTGTGACTGCCCTGCGCTTCAAAGAAGACGAACCAAGTTTCTGGGTAAACCGTTCTTTGAAGATCTGGGTAGTTTGGCTCATGTGCCCATTGCGGATCTGGCTGCGTTTGTCGAATCCTCAAAATGGTTTTGTAATAGGAGAGACTTAGGCGATTAGGGATGACCTACAGTGCCGATCCTCCTCCCTTCCCTTCCCCACCCTTTCTCCAACTCCTTTCTTTCTCTCTCAAATTAGGCAACACAATGGACCTCATGGTCTCTGGGTGATCTCAGTTTACTCAGCTGCCTATTTAACCTAACCTAACCTATGCTCTTTTTTAGCATTTAGCATTTATGCACGACAAAGTGAACACCCCAAATATATTTTTTTACTCTGATCTTTGGGCACAAGTATATTTTCTTAAGTTTAAATAAATTTTGAAAAGAAAGTTGTAAAATCCCATTATCTTAATAACGTAGCGGAAAGGCTTATAAGTTGGCAGGGCTTGTAAGTTGCCAACCCTGGTCGATTTTGTTGTTCCAGCAATAAAAACTCCAAAATTCCACCTGTCTTCAATGGCAAATACGCCGTAGACAATTTTGATGTGTTTTTTCGATGCGAACAGACGCAAATACGCAATGTGTGTGTGACAAAATATGAAAATTGTTTTTCGAGTAATCGAAAAATAATAAAAAAAATGTTATACAGTCGAGGCGGTGCCCGACAGTGTAATACCCTTTACCTTTTTCCTCGAAAAAAATGCTATTCCTGCATATTCCTTCTAAGAACTTTCCAATTGGAATTTTTTTTTTTTGTGCAAATCCATATTTATATCCGTAAATTTTTATCGATTTTTGTGAGAATCGAAATTTACGTCAAATAAGCTATTTAAAGGGGCAAGTTTGAAGTTAATGTGTTGAGTGGTGTGGGAGAAAACACGGTTAATCGTTTGCGGGGGGTGGGGGGTCCCCATCGATAAAATTTGGACGTGGATTTGTTCGTTAGAGCCACATGAAACAGCTTACTAAAATTGGCGATTCTACGTCATGTGTTACTATATTTACGTAGAGTCAAATATTGACGCAGTTTCTGGGTAAGGGGAGGGGAAATTTCTACTTTTTGGCTATAATATTTGTTTTATTTGTCCGATTTTGTTTATTTTTGACACACAGATGCATGTCACCAAAACGTATCTCTCTGTAAATTTTCAAATAAAAATATTAAACGGTGTGGCTAAGAACCACGAAAATCTACTGCGGGGGGAGTATTCGACAAACTTCAGCTCAGGAAATATGCGCATCAGCTGGTAAGGTTTTGTATCTGTAGCTCATATATTGTCAGAAATCTATGTGTTTATACAGACGGACGGACAGGTGTGGTTTTTGGTGGTCGTTTTCAAGCTCTTTGGAAAATTGTCTGTAAAATTCTTATTTTTATATAATTCAAATGATCTGCTTATTGTGGATTATAGCTCTTTCTTTTCTATTTCCAATGAAGTATTTACATCGATGCCTATGTGTATTTAATGTCGCGATATAGACAAAAAATGTTTGGTATGGCAACTTACAAACCTTTCCCCTAATCAATTTTTATGTAGCTTGGGAACTATGGGAAACTTGAGCTTATTTTGACACCTTTTTGCCAAAAGACTCTTATAATAAAATAACTGAAAAAAATCGGGATGTAGACTCATGTAAAAAATATAAATTTATGCAAATTATTTGACGGGCAGTAGATTTTCGACAGCGAGGCCTAGTATTCGATGCGGAAAATGGCAGGATATGTCCCGTACTTAGATAAAATACTTTAAAGCCTAAGTCTAAGATTTTGAAAGATTATTTCTTAAATATAATACAAGCTTTGCATTAAATTGCCCATTATTTTCACTTTTTCCTCCAATCTTAAGGGCATGGTTATTTAAGGTAATTTTTAAAGTTTTTTTTTTTAAGCAAAACTTTATTTATGTATATATTTTATATTCAAAATCCAAATAGCTAACGATATTATATTGGGTCGTTCACTAAGTAATTTCGTTTGATGACAACAGCTGATCTTATTGAATTTTTTCGCAGCCAACTTCAGACTTAACCGCTTTACCTTTATATATTTGAACAGCTGATATAGTAAGGATTTTTTGTACAAAATTTTGTTACATTTTTTGGAATGGTTTTTGTTTGGTGCCCTATCGAAGATGGAAGATCGAAAATAACATTTTCGGCATATTTTACTGTTTTACTATCAAAAGCGTAAAAATGCAGTTCATGCAAGGCGAAAATTATGTGATGTGTACGGAGAAGATGTGTTGACCGAACGCCAATGCCAAAATTGGTTTGCAAAATTTCGTTCCGGCAATTTCGATATTGAGGATGCATCACGTCCTGGAAGGCCTCTTGAAGCCGATGTGGATAAAATAAAGTCGTTGGTCGATGCAAATCGTCGAATAACAACTCGAGAGATTGCTGAAAGATTAAATTTGTCTAACGCATCCGTTCACAAGAACATGAAACGTCTAGGATTAATTTCGAAGCTTGACATATGGGTTCCTCATGTTCTTACAGAACGAAATTTGCTTCGTCGCATTAACGACTGTGATTTGCTTATCAAACGTCAAAGAAGTGATCCATTTTTGAAGCGCATTGTTACTGGCGACGAAAAGTGGGTTGTTTACAAGAATGTAAAGCGCAAGAGATCATGGTCTAAAAAAGGATGAACCAGCTCAAACCACTTCGAAGGCCGATATTCACCAAAAAAAAAGGTTATGTTGTCTGTTTGGTGGGATTTCAAAGGGATCGTTTATTTTGAGCTTTTGCCCGACAATACCACGATTAATTCTGAAGTGTATTGTGATCGGCTGGACAAATTGAGTGATGCCCTCAAACAGAAGAGGCCAGAATTGATCAATAGAAAAGGTTTAGTGTTCCACCAGGATAATGCGAGACCTCATACAAGTTTGATGACTCGGCAAAAGCTTTTGCAGCTTGAATGGGATGTGCTACCACACCCACCATATTCTCCAGACTTGGCACCTTCGGACTAATACTTGTTCCGGTCTCTGCAAAATTTTTTGGATGGGAGAACCTTCACCTCAAATCAGGACGTCAAAAACCACTTGGATCAGTTTTTTACCTGCAAGGATCAAAAATTTTATGAGCGTGGAATCAATCTCTTGCCCGAAAAATGGCAAAAGGTATTGGATCAAAATGGAGAATATATAATTTCAAAAAATGTTTTACACAATAAAAAAAATCGTTTTTACATTGCACTAAAAAAAACGAAATTACTTAGTGAACGACCTAATAATAAAAAAACAAAATGGCGCCTGTAAAGAGCTACGAGTACATGACTAATTTTCGGAGAGGACTCCACGACTGCAGCTACAACTCTGAAATATTTTGTTATTTATTCATAATACTTACCATTTAGCACAATCTTAATTTTAAAACGTTTGAATATATTGTCATTTTATCATTACGTCGCTTTTTTTTTCTCAGTGTAAGTCTGTAGGCATCTGCCTATTATACAAATTTTTGTTGATGTCGTCGTCGTCATCATTTAATTTTTGTCAGCTTATTAGAGACGCTAGATGGCTCTGGCAAGTTGTTGCATATTTGTGTTAACTTTAAATATATTATATATATATGTATATCGGATGAAGACAATGTCCATGCTTCAGCGTCGCAGAGAAGCACGGGTATGATGAGGGATTTATAGAGGGTTATTTTCGTGTGTCGAGAGAGGGCCTTACTCTTGAGCTCCTTACTTAGCCCAAAGTAACACCGGTATGCAAGATTAATCCGTCGAAGTATTTCCATGCTGACGTCATTTTTTGTGTCGTTAATACTGGTTCCTAAGTACACGAAATCCTTTACAACTTCGAAGTTGTAGCTATCTATTCCTCGTGGTGTCGTTTCCTTATTTGTAGACAGCAGGTATTTCGTCTCTGGCTACAATGCTTTTATAATCTACAATTCATTTCTACTTTATAATTATATAAATAAATAATAAAAATAAACTATTTAAAGTTAATGCATTCAAAGCAAAGTATTTATTTGAGCAATCCAAAAATTAAATTCAAGTTTTGTTTATAGTTCGGGTCTTAAGTTAAATAAGCTAATAATAAGTTTGCAAATTAACCTTATCTAAAAACTTATTATAAATAGTCAGCAAATTGAAAACTTTACATATATACGCATATAGTATATACATATGTATTATTAGTTTGCTTTGGTTCATGGATTGCTCATAAATGGAATTTTGCCAACGTTTTGTATGTATGTATTTCTATTTGTCATATAATATATTATGTACGAGGGCAGGCTGAAAACTAATTGGGTTAGATATAAAGCCACGTGAACAAGCATATTGTTTTCCAACAGCTGTTTGCTGTCAAGGATTCAGCCAGCTGTGACGTCATAGTTTCAGAAGAGCAGGCTTTGGGAATTCTTAAATTTTAAAGCAAACAATGGAAACAAATTAAAGTGAACGAACAGCCATTTTTGATGGGCATCTTCCAGGCCGCTCACCAGACCAGAACTAGTTGACCAAATCCTCGTAAAAGCTTCTATCACGGTGTCATCTGAAGCAAACTAGCGGAAAATATATTGTAACAATAAATAAAATAAAAATGTAAGAAGTATTATATAAAAATAAATAAGGAAAATTAAGAGAAATATACGAATTTATCGAAAATATCGTTTTCCAGAGCACACAAAAACGAATTCGAATAAAATTAGTCGGTTTGGTTTTTTCGTTTTCCAGAGCACGGCTGATTGAGTTTGTGTAACACGAAAATGTACTTATATAATATAGAAAAGGAGCCATCGAAGTCCCATCGAAGTTATCTAAAGTATGATTAGGGTGACTATAGAAGTTTGTCCCTCTTCCAGATGAACGCCTAAATTTTTGAGATGTTAGCACATATATAAGTTCCTATAAGTACTACAAGGACATAGTGCTACCAAACTTTTGGATTATGACCTAAGCCCTAGGTCGTTGCTTTTGATTAGATTATTATTATTGCAGTTTATTATTATTAGCCTGACCTCGTTTATATATAGTATATGCCATATACTTGTAATATATGTTTCATACAAACATTAATATATATGTATGCTATATACTATGGCTATAGATTTTGGGGACCAAGTCATGCAGTCAAATGTTTCATAAGAATAAATTGAAAAGAGACCGCAGGCGCAAATGTGGCAAACATGGCCAACGGTTGTAGCTCCAATGTTCGGCATGTTGCCAAAGCTACTGGGGCTATGGCATTGTCCATAAGGTGAATGAGTAGTTGTTAAAAGTTGTGGTTGTTGTTGCTATTTCTGGCTACTTGTTTGTTTATTTAAAGCAAATGAAAATTAATTAATTTACTTATATAACCGAAACTGACGCAAAGCAAACAAATATATGTACACACACACACACACACACACGCGTACACGCATACAGAAATATAGACAATGGCAGCAAGGTGCAGCAGCTGCAGGGAGAGCAAAATAATTGCAGTGTGTTGCAAAGTTGCAAGCTCAGGCTTGAAATTATAATTAAACTTAATACCGCAGCAACACAGCTAGAGAAAGAAAGTGGGAGTGGCAGTGGCAGTCGCATTAAAGGAAGAGAGTAACATGGCGTCGACAAAGAAATTTGACCATTTACCAGGTAAAGCTGCTAAGCTGCTAAGCTGCTAACCGGGCAAAGGTTTTTTGGGTTTACTTTCGGTTTGGTAGCAGCTGCAGCACAAACTGAGCATAGGGTCGGTCCACTTCAAATGACTGCAGGTGACATGCCTCAAATTCAATGAAAACATTATGAAGTACACACAGATACAGAGAGAGCTGGAGAGAGCGAGTTTTACACGCACACAGTCTTAAGCAATGGCGGCAGCTGCACGTTAAACGGAAATGACTTTGGATTGCGCCAGGCACAGCTCACACACACACAACGACATACTCGCAGAGACTCTCACACCAATGCATTTAATTTGCTACTGTGCTTTGAAGCGTGCTTTTGACCAAGTTGCCATTTTATTACCCTATACCCTAAAGCTGTAAGGGCTATATGTCATATTATGTAAGACTTCTTGTCAGTTCTATTTGGAATATGCAGTTTGTTCTTTTTTCATATTTCTGCGACCAGATGGACTTCTTCATGTAAGTTTTGTTGTGCCTCAAAGAGTAATTCGTAATTGTCGGCCTTTAAGGGGTCTACGCGCGGAATGACAAAACTTCATATAAAAAAAAATTTCCCATTTGGGACTTTTTTTTTATATGGAGTTTTGTCATACTGCGCAAAATTTTTCGAACTGCGTATAGGCCTTTAGTTTTCAAATTTTGTAGTTTCAATTTTGCTTTGCATGATTCTCTGTGTCTAATGTTCCAACAAATCTTCTTTTATTCCTTTAACTCCTTGAGGAGCCTAGGGCCTTCCAACAAATATTAATTTTATAATTTCTTCACTTTCGAGCGATCTCTAACTTATCTCTACAAGCATGCTTGAGCATATATAAAATGTGAGTTACCCGTTTGATGAACCTTTCCGTCTGTCTGAACGCCTACATATTGGAGGAGTATAAACAAACTTGAGACTTGAGACTTGGACTGCTTACGTAACCAGCCAGATCAAGTACATTTTGTTTTGTTCTGTCACGCCTCTTTCCAGCACAAAATAAATTCATGTCAAAGGCCTATACGCAGAATGAAAATTTTCGCACGGAATGACAAAACTTCATATAAAAAAAAATCCCAAATGGGGAAATTTTTCATATAAAAAAAATACAATGACAAAACTTCATATCGAAAAAAAATCCCATGTGGGATATCCTAAATGGGTAATTTTTCATATAAAAAAAAAATAACATTTGGGATACACTATTTGGGATTTTTTTCGATATGAAGTTTGTCATGGTATTTTTTTTTTTTTAGTTTGTTTCTGATGTAGGTCGAGAAGTCTCTCTACCGTCTTCAGAAGAAAAGAGGTAAGACTGATGGGTCTGTAAGATTTGGGCTTGTCAAGTGGCCTGTTTCCAGCCTTGGGGATGAAAACTACCCGCACCCTCCTCCAAGGACGGGGTATAAAGCCCCAATCGAAGCTTGCTCTAAACAGACGAATCAGAGGATGTAAGATGGTTTCCAGGCAATTCTGAAGAAGTGGCGCTTTAAAGGGATCGAATGAGTTTATCGCCCACCGAACCTTGTCAGCATCGAATATTTTGCCAGATGTTCTGGCAGCCCGTAGTATATTAGGTTCGTAATCTTCGGATTGGGCATTTCCGTCACAGATAATCGAACCTGGAAAATGAGTTTGGAGTAAAAGCTCCAGAGTTTCCTTTCGGTCAGTAGTGAAAGAGCCATCACTCTTACTTAGTAGACCAACCCCATTTGAAGGTTCTTTGGCCATACTCGCTGGAGTCTGGCCGCTTCTGTGAGGTAAGTAAGTAAGTCTTTAGTAAAACTAAATTGTCTGCCTTAGATCTTATACGTTGCCAAAATTTTACTAAGCTTACAGTCATAATGGAAAACTAACTTTGATCAAAACCGCAGAGGAGTACGAAATGAACAAGTATCAAATTTCACAGCAGCCTTTGATTTAATTATTTTGAACTGTTTTCTTTGCTCTATAGAGCATGCAAAATTCGACATCTCTGAAATAAATCGTTTCTATATTTTTTTTAAGTTTGGTCTTTGGCAATCATAAATTTTTGCATTATGAAATTAAAATTAAGAAAGTAACTCCCGCCAACAAAAAAAAGGAATAAAAGTTTTACGATTAGTTTTGGCTGCCAAGAAAATATAGCGCTGGATTTGAGCTGCAAAGATGTCTTCCATTTTGGTTGCTGCTAATAGAAGGCGCGGTAGGAAGGGTGCCCAGCTGGCTGGAAAGTCGGTGCTTGGTTCCTGGTCCCTGACAACTTGGCTGTGCGCCAGCAGAAACAACAATGGCAACAATTTGGCCAAAGTTGCAGTTGCAAATAGTTTTTTTTTTATTTTTTTTTTAACGTATAGTTTGACGTATAGTTGTTATTTTGTTTTTGAAATAAAATTAATTAGTTTGTAGAAAAGCTAATCGGCGTCTAAAAGCCAGCAATAGTTTTACTTTTGTTAACTGGGCTAGCTGCGATAAACTAAATGCTAACCATGGAACTCTGTAAAAATTATTGCTCTTGTTTTAAAAACTTTTTAAAATATTAATTTAAAAAAAAAAAAACTATGAAAATTTCATCAGGTTAGAAATAACTTGGTTACAAGTAAACACAATTTTTTTTCTTGCCACAATTTGGAAACAAAGCAATGGCTCCAAAAAGTTGATCCAAATCAGTTTCTAAAAAAAAGAGGCTTTGCTTCAACTAGGAACCTAATATAGGACACTAACTTATATTCTAAAATACTTGAATTCTTTTTGAGAGTACTTGATATGCAGCATAAAATTATTTATTTTCTAAGAATTAAAGCTGATAAAGTTTTACAGCATAATTAGTAAAACAAATTAAAAATCAATGTAAAAAAAAAAATAAGGGGCTTCGCTCACTGCACGCTTGTCTTCTTAATCTCTGTCCGGACTTGTTTTTTTATTTTCCTCCTTCTGCCAGTTATCTTTGTTTCCATCGTGTACTTCTGGTCCAGCCTAAAACAAGAAGAACTATTTTATCGATAATTTGCATTCATTCTTCTTCTCCCAAACCCTTGCTCCTCCTGAGGTGTGGGTATGCGATCTCAGCATTCGTCTGCAGGCATTCCCATCCTGGATCATGTCATCGCTGAGACCCATTCGTTGCTGATGTTTTTGCATTTGAAAAAGGTGAGGATGGATATTTGTTAGTTATGGACTTTCCTTTTACACCGGTGGTTGTCTCCAGACCCGGTAACCAATCGCATACACTTTCGAAGATCTTTAAGATGTTAAAAATATGCCTCAGGCTCAATCTGATGGTAAGTATGCCTGCATCTGACTAGTTCTCATTTAGGGGCCTCTTACGCCAGTAAGAGAATACCGTGGTGCTAAATTCTATTCTATAAAAAGCAAACTACAAAATAACATTTTTTTTTCCTAAATAAAATATTCGGCTGTGCTACGGAAAATTAAACCCAACATTATATTCAAATTCGTTTTGAAACCGAATGTTTAGTGCTCCCAATTTCACTAAAACGAATTTTCCATGTGGTTTGAAACTGCATGAGGAATTAAAGCGTATGGGTAAAATAGGTTTAAAAACTCAACAATTTTGAACTAAAATAGTTTTTTATGTATTATTTTGATATTCTTAGATTATATGTGCACGTGCACATACCATACACGAACACATGACGACAGGACAATGTTATCGCGTTACACAAAAAAAAAATTTCGTTTTCCATAGCTTCTAAACGAATCCGAATAAAATTGTGCGGTTCGGTTTTTTTGTTTTAATTATTAATTAATTTTTTACAGCTTAGGTTTTAGTATTTATACAGCTTTTACATATATACAATGCATTGTAGTATATTATGTAACGAACATCGAATTCTTTGAATTGGAGCTTTGTTTTTTTGTTTTCATTAAATTTTGTTGGTTTATTTAATTTAACTTGTCATGTTATGCAAGTTTTTCTATTGAAATATTTTGCGAATTGAAAAATTTAAAAGAACATTACGTATACGCACTGTCTAACCAATGCATATGTTCAGTTTGTTCAGTGCATAGTTTGGTATTACTGATTACCTTGGTATTTTGACTTTAATTGAATTGTAAAATGTATTTAGAGCGTCGCTGTTGTTGCATGTTTGTTGTCGCTTTTGTTTTTTTGTGGATGCAACATGAATATATTGTATAAAATGCTCACAAAATGCAAATAAAATAAATTGACTTTCATTGAAACTTTACTTTTATGCTTGGGCAACAGTGCACCAAAGAAATATCCAGCTTTAGATACAGATATGCATACAGACAAAGTTTTTGATCTCGATTTTTAAAATGCAAAGGTGAGGGTTTAAAACTTTAGCGGGCTGTTGGACTTTATTACTGCCTTAACGTCAAAAGAAATACGTTCCATATGATGAGACTTTATACCAAATTTTTTAATAATGCAACTTTTATACAAACAGAAGTTGGAGCAGATTCAGGATTTGCCCATAGCGGGGCTTTTCACTACGAAGTGTGGGTATATATTATACATATATAAGAGTTCGCAAAAAACTGTCAACCCATTTGGCTCGTTTTGCTATTTATCTTTCATTTATCTTGCAAAAACTCTCAGGGGCAAAGAAATTAACCAAATGTGATGACGAGTCTGACGAGTGACGCTTACTCTGACGTCACAACGTTAACGTCAACATCATCTGTCAGATATTTGCTGCAGCAGCTGAAGATCCCAGCAAAGTGCTTGTCTCGCTTCTGCTTTAATTTTTACTGCTTCTTCTTTTTATTTTGTTGTTGTTGTCGTTGTTGTCGTCTTCTCTATATTATTATTTTTTTTTTTTTATATAGTTTACCACTACTCGGCTTTTAGTTAGTAGAACTTTGGTAAGTTTCTCACTCTCCTCTCCTCTCTGCCCTCTGCCGCCACTCTCTCTTCGTCTCTCTGTTGTGAGTTCAGCACTGAGTTCAAATGAGTTGAAGTTGAGTTACGTTCAGCTGGCACTGACAGGAACAGTCAGCCAAGTACGTGACGCTTGATTCACTTCATCTCAGCGTCTTTCGCTTCTTCTCTACGCGTATGTGTGTGTGTGTGTATGTAAGGGAGTATATGTGCTGGTGTGCGTGTGTGCCACAATTGTCTCATTTCACTCTTGTTCGCCTGTGACAGTTGTAGAGCCTATCCTTCTATGTGTGTGTGTTTGTGTGTGCGTGTAAAGTTTTTCTTGCATGCCAAATAGAAAAAAAATTAAATCGGTCGGAAGGTTTCTCGACAGCGGGAATACCCTGCAATAATACTTGCACAAGGAAAGTAGTAGCTTGGGTGGCTTGCTTCAAGAAAAGGTCAATAGCTTTCTGTTCATTACGTTCACATACTACCATGATTGTACAAGAATGTAGGGGCAGCTTATCCCTTGTTAATTTATATGCCACATACACGATCCTAGGCCACTTGAGGCCTAAACAACAAGAATAGTCATAAACCATCCCTTCAATGCGCGCTGCAAGGGTTCCGATGTGATGTCTTATGTTCATGTCTGAACAATGATTTTCTTATATTTTAAAAATCTTTATTTATTTATCTAAATTTATTTCCTCCCCTTCAAAGTAATCCCCTTCCGCTGCAATACACATATAATAATGAATTTCCAGTTATCATAGCACTTGACAAAGTCCTTCTTCGGAATGGCCTTCACAGCCTTCAGCTTTTATTATCTCAATCGAGTCAAAACGGTGTCCCCGGAAGGCCAGCCAGAAGTCACACGGAGCCAAATCAGGTGAATAAGCAGGTTGCGGAACGATAGTTGTTGAATTTTTAGCGAAATGCTCACGAAGAACCAGTGCCGTGTGACATGGCGCATTTTCCTAGCACCTCATACATCGAAGCGTATCTCAAACAATGGTGACGTCAAAAAGCAGCAGCCGTGGAGGCCTCTCCGAGAATCAGTCATATACTCGTAGCTCTCTTCTGTCGCCATTTTGTTTTTTATTAAGTTATAAATAAAATAAAGTTTCTTTGAAAAAAAAAATGCATGCTCCACACTTGTGTTACCCCTTAAGAAATTATTCCTGTGGTATGATATTCGCATAATTTATCTTGAAAATAAACTTTACCGCACTGTCAATAGGATCCCAGGAAAGGGTATTAAAAGATACCTAGACCGCATAAAACTCACACACAAGAGAAACAAGTCAATTTAATTTACTATTTTGTCACTCTGGTTGTTTGTCAATTTTTGGATGTCCCATTCAGGAGACAAGCCCGCACATTTGTATATGTGTGTCATTCCTTTATTATACTCAGTAGCTATGTATCTCCAGCTACTTGCCATTGTTCCGTCTTCCATTGTTATTATTGTAGTCTGCCCTTTATTTTAACTTTGTTTTCATCATTTACGTTTCTGTTTGTGACGTTTGGCATCAAACATTTTCACATTCTTACGTAGAACGGAACGTAACAAAAACAGAAAAGTAGTAAAGATGAATGTCGCACAATAAAAGCAGTTCCGCCATTTTGAGAAAGCCATTCGCAAGGACACTCATATGGTTAAGTCTGTTTATTCTTTAACTTCTATGGTCATTTTATATTAAGACTCGTTTGAATTGGTTTTAGTATTAGAGATTAATACATATTTATTCGAGGTTTCGCCTTTTTAGCTTTGTTTTGTCTTTTATATTTCAAATCCTGCAGCTTGAAAGTAAATTTTTTCAATGGAGCACATAACTTTGGTGCTTTAAACAGTATTTTGAAATTTAGTTGTAATAAAAATATATTTTTTAACTATATTTTTTTGAATTTATCAATTCAATGATTACTATTTAGCTTGAAGACCTGTCTGATGCATTTATTGCTTTTCAAAGTCGTCCGCTTCCGTTTTTATATTGCAATTTTTGTTCCGAAGCGTTTCAAATAGCTGCGTATTGGTTTTTTGGCTTTAAATGCATTTTGAGTGTTCTAGCTTCTAGCTTTTCGTTTGCGATCCCATCTCTAATACATATCATTCACACTTTGTCCACATTTGTTTCTTTTACTTACACATGTGTGAGTGCGTGCCTATTTGCACCTTTAACTGTTTTTCCGTTACTTTACTGCGACTTCCGCTGCAAAAGCAAGGAAAGAAAAAAAAAAAATATGGCAGCAGCAGCAGCAGCAGTAAAAAGAGCATAAAAAGTGACATCGGATGCGGATGCTCGCAGTTTGGTCATGTGAGAAGCGTCAAGCGACAAAACAAAAGCAAGAGAAATGAGAGAAAGGAAAGGCGGGAATCGAGAGATTCTTTTGCGGTGCTTTGCATGTCAACTATACGTGAGAACAAAAGCATCTACAGTTGTTTGTTGTTGTTGTTTTGACAACATGGGCCACACACACACGCGCACGGATTGCTACTTTGCTCGTTTTTCACACTTACAGCACACATCAAGTAGCTTTGTGTGTGTGTGTGTGTGTGTGTGTGAGTGCAAGCGGGACAGTAAGCGTTGCTGTTGCTTTTGTTGTTGTTGCTTGTGGTACTTATTGTCAGATGACAAAAGATGACGCGTCATCATTATCTATTGTTTTGCTCTCAGCTTTCGTTGCCCTTCAGCGTCATTCTCAGTTGCTCTGTAAGTCAAAGCCGTAGCCCAAACGTCAGCAACAAAGTTGCAGCAACATTTGTTCCCCATAGTGCTACACTTTGCTGTGGAGCATATTGGCTTTATCGGCCGTGCTCCGAAAAACAAATTCGAACATTTTATTCGGATTCGTTTTGCAACCGTGGCTTGAAACCGAATGTTTTGTTCCAAGTGGAATTCGAATCGGCGAAGTTGGTTTCAAAAAGTACGCATTTTATAATGAAATAATACTTTAAATATTCTTTGATATTTTTAGATCATATTTATGCGAACTTAAAGTCATATATTTATTGAAAATGATTTTTAATTTTTTTTCTGACTCAACCCAAAATATATCATGCACAGCCAAAACGCATTTTTGTATGTGCTCGTGAATGTGCACATAACATTCACGAACACATGACCCATAAGTGCGACAGGGTTGCCGCGTTACACAAAAAATATTTGGCATGTGCAGAGTGTGTGGCAACCATGTCCGCTGTTTATCAAACAAAAATAATTTTCAGCCAACACAATAGGCAAAATAAATGAAATATACGAATTTATCGAAAATAAAAAGTGAAATATCGACAAAAAATTCGTTTTCCGGAGCACACAAAAACGAATCCGAATAAAATTGCTGGTTTGGTTTTTTCGCTTTCCCGAGGACAGTTGAATAATTATATTTTTTGAAAATATCAAAGGTCCGACTAATCTCTCATCTTTAATCATTTATTTTAGTTCTGTATTTCGCTAACGTAAGATCTCTCCTTAGATTCCATAATATTAAGACTCCTCAAATCCTTCTAGTTACGATAAACCATATAAAAGAGCATCTTCTGAAATATGTCAAGCTAGCAAATCAAAGCTGGTCACACTTAAAATACACAAGACTGGCAAGGATACACTCGTCTTTGCGTTTAATTTCATTTTCTGTTTAAGCCTTTTTTGCAAATTGGTTATTATTTATATGAGACTCGTGAACAGAAGCTTCGTTGTTATAACAACAAATATGCTTGGCCATGTGTTCCAGCTAGCCTGCTGCTAGGTTGGGGCGCAAGAGATTATTTTTGGAATTATCGCACCTACTCAATATAGTACATAGTACCTAAGGGGTAGTTATATTTGCCCCCCACTTTTGGCTTGACATTTTGAGCTTTGGAGCGTGTAATTTCATTCATTTTCTTTATTGTTTTAGCCATTTACTTTTCTGCTTATTATTTGTTTCACTTTTTCTTTGTACCGTTGTAGCTGTTGTTTTTGTTGTTATTGTTGTCTTGTTCGCACTCAATTATCTCATTTGGGGCTCCAGCTCTCTCCAGCTCTCTCTCTCTCTCTCTCTCTGTCTCTGGACAGGTAAACAGTTACAACATTGTGCGCGCTGTTCTGCATTTTTTATGAGCTAATTAACTGTGCTTTTTGCCAGCTGTCTTTTTGTCTGTCGGTTTCTCGGTCTGTCCGTTTTGTTTATCTGTTCGTCGGTCTGTCTGTTAGTCTGTTTGTTTGCTTGACTATTTTCAGGTTTGCCGCAAAACGCGCAAAATTTTTTGAAACTTGTTTAAAAAATTAAATAGTCATAAAGTCGCTTAGACTTTTTTTTTTTGGGATTGTTTTTTTTTTGTTTTTTTGTTTCTGGCATTGTGGTCTAAGCAGCAAATTAAAATTTGAAGACTCACGGATTTAAATATTTAAAATTGCATTAACGCACAGTCGGAAAACCACGGCGATGAAATACTCTATATACGCGCTCGTAGTAGCAATTATTGCATTTTTCAGAGAAATTATTTAAGATCATGCAGCTTACTTAACAGATTTGTCGGTATAACAACTAAACAATAATCATAATAAGTAGGCTTTAAGATACAGCCAAAAGTATTAGGTATCACAGAATTCAACGAAAATAACGATATCGAAAAGAAGGATACCCTTAAATGAATGGTTCACAAGCCAAATCGATTAACTCCATAAAACAAACAGTTGAGAAAAATTAGAAATAAATTATCTATTATTCATTGTCTTTTTTCTTTTATTTGTCATTTTGTCTTTTAGTGGGGTAAATTTTTATTTTTTGAGATTATTATTATGAAAATTTGGCATCTATCAAGGGATCATCCATAAACTACTTGACGCTCCCGGGGGTGGGGGGGTCTGTCGAAGCGTCACGATCATATGGAAAATCTTCAAAAATATTCCGTCACTGTGTCACAAGGGGGAGGGGGTGTCTATTTTGACGAAAATCAGCTTCACATAGTTTATGGATGATCCCCAAGTACTTTGACTTTTAAATTTCGCAAAATTCAAAAAGTAGAGTTAATCGATTTGGGAGTTGAGCCATTCAAATATTGGTCAAAATGACTCGCAAAAAATTGGCGTATCGAAATGTATAGCTTACTTTGATCTCTTAGAGCTATAGAGGTCAGGCACGAACTTGAGACGTCACATTAAAATTTTCATTATCTTCAGAACTTTCATCATTGGCACCCTGTTTTCTTAATCCAGCCCTGAGTGCCATCTCTTCAGCATCATCATTTCGATTTTGTATATTCCCATCAGCACTCTACGACATAAAATGAAGTATTTTGAACTTGCCTCCTAATGCATTAGACAATTCGTTAGCTTGAAGTCCCAATATTGGTCAAATATAAGTAGATTCTTATCACGAGCGGTTGTTATCCATTACAGCATTGCTTCATCACAGAGACAGTTTCAAAGTCTTTCTATTTAATCTTCGCTGTGAACATTTTCTAGATTTTTCTAAATCCTAAATTCTTCATTTGAATATCTACATATTAGTGCTGGAGAAAATATCGATGTTGTATCGATGTACCAAAGTTTAAAATATCTATATATTAGTGCTGGAGAAAACATCGATGATCGAATTTTAAAATCTCTATAAATCGATGTTGGCCAACAGAGATGTTTCTCAAGCACTACTAAATACCCATTTGATGAGTGCAGAAGTGCTGGAGAAACATTTCTGTTGGCCATCATCGATACATAGATATTTTAAACTTCGATACATCAATGCATCGATATAACATCGATGTTTTCTCCAGCACTACTATATATTACAAAATAATAAACAATTAAGATTCTGTCGCTTTTGATAAAAAATCACGAGTATACCGTGAGGGAAGGTTCATAACGTTCTATTGAAGAAATCTTCATCTTTTAAATCTTTACTAAAAATACTCAACATTGGAGAATCGACTCAATTTTTTGTATCTTCATATGCTGCAAAGCGCTGCTTAGACCATATGACATCGACCGGAAACAGTGAGAATCGAAAGCAACAACGGCTGGTGAAGTAGGTATTACCAAATTCCATTTGGGTATACTATTTCCAAATCGGTTTTGACCGACTTCGCAACAAGTAGACGGGATGTAATGGGCGGGTTTTACCTTATTGCCTGGCGCAATCTTATTAGTTGTGTTCGGAAGATTGTTTCAGTAATGGTTGCACTTGGTTTCAGTAACATTAAGCACAGTCTTAGCCAATAATATTTTTTGTCTCTAAAGGCCCATACGCAGCATGCAAAAATTCTGCACGAAATGTCACAACTTCATATAAAAAAAATTCCTTTTTTTGGGATATTTTGATTGGGATTTTTCGCACGAAATGTCAAAATTTCATATAAAAAAATTCATTTTTTTGGGATATTTTCTTTTATATAAAGTTTTGACATTTCGTGCGTAATTTTTGCTTGCTGCGTATGGGCCTTAAGCAATTGATTGATATTTTTAAAAATTAAAAAAAAAATATTTGATGCAGCTAACGGCCTCCAAAGGTACCTCGACAAACTGGTTGCAGGAGATGGAATTTGATGATAAACCCAGGCAAGACATCTAACCCGTGCTACACTCTTAAAAGGACATTCCCCCCAGCCATACAATAAAATACCTTGGTATCATGCTTACCTTTAGGACACACCTGAAAGCTACTCGCAAGAAGTGTGGTCAAAAGATGTAGCAACTGCGGTCGTTGCTTTGTTACTAAGAGCAAAAAGAGCAGTGTTTGTCCAGTGTGTCGCCCCGATCTGGCTCTATGGGCTGCAGTTTTGGAGCTGCTATACTCTAACAAAGACAAGCTGTTAGAGTATCAAAACCGAATTTTAAGGCAAATAACAAATAGCACCTGGTACTTGAGCAATTCGACGCTGCATCGTATCCTTAATCTGCATAGATACAGTGACAGACTCAGGTGTCACAGCAGTGAACTCGCCAGGAATCTACTTCCAGCTAGGCCTCTTAGGCGGCTCAAAAAACAAGGTTCGCTAAAGCGATTCAGTCATGATGATTCTCCACCGTGTTATTAATCCTCGTGCTTAGCGCACTAAGTTTGGTTTTTTTATTTTTTATTCTGTTATTGTTATGGTACATTTTGAGATGGATTCAATACTTATTTTTGTTTAAATGAAAAAAAAAAAACAAAAACTAATACTTTAAGGTTTTGTAGTTACCAGATGACCAAACTTACGATATTTTGCTTGGAATCTGATAAACACAACCTTCTGGGACAGCTAACATTTGTTAAGCGTAGGAAACCTATTTTTACACTTTCATAATGCAAAATATAAGAAGAAATTTTTTATAGAGATATATTCTTTAGGAGTTCGTTGTACCCAATTACGACTGTACTTACAATATGTGAGCAACATATGGATTTCTACATGCACTAGCTTTATATACCCCTTACCCATTGTTGTATAGGGTAAGCATTTCCCAAGTCATGCGCACTTTCGTGGGTGGCATGTAATCTCTAATTAAGCAGCCGTCGAAAAATCTACTTACACACACACTCATAGATGCATACACCCATGCACGTGCACGTGTTTAGTATAGACATGAACCACGCGAGGAGCTATGCTCTTTGGCATCGTTAAAAGGCGCGTAAAAGACGTTTTGCATTGCATACTTTGCGGCGGCGACTTTAATTTTGGCATCTCTTCGTCAAACATCGCGTCGCTCGTTAAGAAAAATTACTAACTAACATGACTTTGCCGGTATGCGCTCTTTCTCCCACTCTCTCGAGGTGCGGTCTCTTTTGCGAGAGTGCGTGTGTGTGTGTGTGTGTGCAAATGTGCGTGCATGTAAAACATTTCCGTTTTCCGCTACAAAATTTTCTGTTTTTGGATTTTTTGCTTGATTTTGTTTTTTTTTTTGGCTTTGGTTTTTTGTTGTTTTTTTTTTGTTTCTTGGCTGCTTATGCATTACCCTACAAATAGAAACTGCGCGGGTTCAATTCGCTAGCTCAAAATTTGCGTAACATTCTTTCATGTACACTAGCAGAGCATACCCTGTCAATCAATTGATAGATTTAGAGATTGACATATTGCTAGATTGCTGGATTTATAAAAAAACTGATTAAAGCGGCAAAAAATTGTATGATAATATACGGCCACACTAAACATGCAAATAATTGATGACGGCAACTTTTTATATAAGAGAGATAAGTTTGTAGTGTATTTAGTTGTCGCATTAGCTTGCTAGTCAAGCCTATATATGCTATATACACATCTATTTACATATATTGTGTGTGTGTGTATTTTAAAGCCATGTTATTGCGTTCGCCTGGCTACATAATAATGCCCGAGTTCTTTTTGTTGCTGTTTTTCGCTTGTTGGCAGAAAAGCATAAATTTTGTATAATTTGAGGTTATTTTTTAGCAAACGGCTGTAAAGGCACGCGTTCCCCGCAACATTGTGTGTGTTTTTTTTTTTTTTCAAAACAAATGTGTAATTTAAATTAATTTTTGTTTTTTAAGCTTTTCGTAGCCGCATCTGATGTTAATAAAACGTCCCCAACGTCCCCAACGTCCCTTACGTTGCCCGCCCAGCATTCCAGCATTCCCAACTTTGTAGAAAACTTCTGCTTCTTATAAAGTTGGGCAAAGTAAGCCAAAAAAAAAAAAAAGCCATTGCCTATGTGCTAGAGTGTGTGTGTGTGTGTCGGTGTGCGTCATTGTGTGTGTAGAGCATTTGGACTAGAGATTCAGTTTCGGATTCAGCTGCAACTTTAGCTGCAACTCGCAATTTTATAATTTTCATAAATTACGCGCCATTAATTTCTGACGCATTCCCGTCAGCCACCTACCCGCGCTGCCTGCAGCAGGCAGCGAACCCTAATGCAAACAAAGTAACACAGAAACCCTTGCAAAGGATTCACTTTCAGCTACAATGTCTGCTGCTGGTCCTGCTGCTTGGACCATGTTGTCGTTGTTGTTGGCGTTGTTGTTGGTGTGGACCGCATTTTATTAATAAGCGTATACATTATTCTGCTCGGATTAAAATCAGCGGCAAATGAGGCAAGGGCAAAGGGCACTAAGGAGCACAGGGGAGCGGCAATGTAATCAAAATTATAAATTACATATTAAGCGCACAACAACAACAACGACGACGACGACGACTATTATGAGGACAATGAGTAAGGCCACAACAACAAGGATATGAAGCAGCTGGCTGGCAGGACGCAGCATTGCCAAGCCATTATCAACGTCATTTTGAACACTTAAACTTTTGCATTAATCTATATATACAAGTACAAATATATAGTATATCTATAGTATATATCGCTGCTGCCAACGATCTAGAACCAGCAGCACTGGCAGCTTCCACTTTTAGGCTATTAATGCTACTCATTCATTGCATTTATGGTAAGTCGGGCCAAGGACGAAAACCAGCTTCATAAACAAAATTCTTGTAGCTGAAAGTAATCAAAAAGAGTTGCTCAAGTCACACTTAAGTCACTTGTTATCGATATGAGCTTAGTTTTGCATATGGTCACACTATTGTATGGCCACACTGCACTATGAGACACAAAACGAAAAGTTTGCAAGAAAGTAGAAAGCTTGAAGATTTGATTAAAAAAATATATATATCTTGATATATATGTAGTTCAGAAATTTTCTATTGTACATTTGTTTTTGGAACTTTGGATAATCTCGGTTTTAATAGGTATCATAAATATTGTCAGGCCTTAGGGTTGCAGTTGAGACCCACTTTAGGTTAGGTTAGGGCGGCAGTCCCAACTCACATAGGCCAAGAATAGGCCCGTTGTGATACCGCTACGATGGACCATTCACCACTCTTCCCCACTCAAGAGGTCCCCTATACGAGATGAGTCCGCCATCCGGCGGCCTGAATGAACCTTAAGACGCATTTTGGACTCTGTTCGGAGAGCTGAGATAAATCATCAAGGAAGTGTGACTTTAACTTCAACTGTTTCCAGCTCTTCCTCTTCAACACAGCTTCTACAGAAATCATGGTGGGGAGTATTTAGTCTGGATGCATGCATCCCCACCAGACAGCAAAGTTCCCTAGTTCTTTTACTGCTGTATGTCGGCCAAGTTTGCCGAGAGATTGCGCACGTGCTCGATGCCCGATTCCACGTTTGGTTTGCAAAGAGAGTGAAGTAATTTCGTATTCTCAGTTTGCAGCTGGCCATGGGTATACCCAGGCCCTCCTTGTCCGGAAGGAGGATGCTGGTAGTTCTTCCTTGTCTAGCCAGCTCATCCGCAATACAGTTGCCCTCGATATCCCTGTGTCCTGGGACCCATATGAGGTGGATTGAAAACTGCTCAGTCATCTCCTCAAGAGACAAGCGGCTTCATGCACGATGTCAATAAAGCTAGGGACTTAATAGCCGCCTGGCTGTCCGAGTAGATACAGATGGTCTTATTCCGTACTCGTAGGTTTCTTATTGTACCTCAATTTAATGAAACCCACTTTAATGGAGTTAAATTCGATTCTTTTCAGAGGATCATTGAGGCAGATCTACTTAAAGATTCGCTCGGTTTAGAGCAAATCTAAAGTGGTCCGAGTGGCGGGCTTAGAATCTCAATATTTAAGAATTAGCAACAATGACTAAATGCTGGAGTTTTAATTAACTTCGTAGATTTTCCCAAATGTTGTATATTTTTTTAAAACACTCAGCTTATTATGAACTTAGTTGTTTGGTTTTAGGGGTTCAATAGTTTGATATTTGCGATTTGTAGCTTAATTGAAACAAATGACCACAACAAAGAACATATATATATATTGACATAGCGCATAAATTGATATACATATGTATGCATTATATATAGATGAAATATTTTGCATCATCTATTTATAATGTCAACCACAATTTAATGTTTTACGTTTCATTCCATTCGATTTCATTTTATTGTTCATATCTTGTGTCATTTAGTTGGCGTCGCTGCTGCAGCTCTGCCGCTGTCTACGCCGGCTTTCAATCTCATTGTCATTTTACATTATTATTGCAAAGTGTGCAAATTTACTCATACATTTGGTTATAACAATAAAAAAAAATAAAAAAATTATATAGTTTGGGCGGTGCCGCACTGTAGAATACTCTATAACTTTTTTGCCCAAAGAATGGCTCAAACTGATCACTTGTCTAATTAAACAGCAACAAAATTTATTTAATTAACGAGTTTTAAGCTTAAAACAAGTACGCAGCATGAAAAAAAAAAAAAAAAATCGTCTAGACAAAGCAAAATTTATAAAAAAAAACGGCGTCAAAAGTTTTAGCGCCAAGTTGTTTAGTTTCTGATACACAGCGTTTGTGAGCAAGTCGCTTACGCTAGATGGCGCCAGCAGCAACAACAGCTGTTCTGTTTTAGCGCTTAAAGGTTAGTACAAAACAAAACTTCAAATAAAAAAAAAAACGCCAGCAAAATTCATTTTGCAATTATCATCTATCCAATATTTGGAGATTTTGAACATTTTTAAATTGAATTTAAAATTTTGATTATAATGGAAAGTATACCCAGAAGTTTATATTTTAGGCGGTAGAGCGCGCCAAAGTTACTTCAAAGCAGTTTTTTGTATTTTTACCCACCTCCTTGCCCTTTTTTGTTTTTTGTGTGTATCAAAACATTGTAGATCAAAAAAGTACACAAGACTGGTTTTTGAATCATGTAAGTATCTCTAGTAGTTCCCAAGTAATAACGCTTTAAAGTCTGCCCACGCCTTGCATTATATATAATATTATATAAATAATAAAATAAATATTATAGAATTTGAGATAAATGGGCTCAAACATATGTCAAAATAACGGAAAACCCCACGGGGGCAGGAGGTCACCATTTTGGGTTTAGACTTTTTGGATGGTCCTTAATACAATAAGCAAGAGAAAGTCCAGCAAGCAACTTTTTTCTGGTCAAAACCTATTTTTACTGTACTATATGACCTTGTGCAATTCGGCACATATGCATGTACATGTGTATATATTCTTTTTTTAAATACTATGCAATGTCAAATTTAATAGAGATAAATTGATTATTTTATAAAACATTAAGCCGTGCTCCGGAAAAGTATCAATTTTATTTGGATGCGTTTTTGCGTGCTGACATGGTTGCCACAGCTCTGCAGCTTTTTTATTACTATATATATATATGTTTATGTTCTTTAACTCCTATTTGGAGCATAGGGCGTTACTATATGTTGTTTACATTTCATTTTCATTTAATATTGTATTTTATTATTACTCAAAACTTTTAAATAAAATTATACGAAAATATTACTTTAGCAACAATATTTATTAAAATTAAGCACGATTTTTTGTTCGTATACGATATGTGCACATGCACTTACATCAAAAAATTCGTCTTGACTGCTCATGCTTTTTTTTGTGTCGAGCCAGAAAAAAAGTAATTAAAAACAATTATCAATGTACATATAACTTTAGGTTGGCATAAATATAAGCTAAGAGTATCAAAGAATATTTAAAAAATGATTTCAGTATAAAATTCGTAATTTTTTAAACCTATTTTGACGATTCGTTTTAGTTCCTCTTGCAACAAAACATTAAATTTCAAACCACATGAAAAACACGGCTTGGTGAAATTGGGCGCACCGAATGAATTCGAATTCGTTTTTCCGAAGCATCAAACACTGTATTTCACTCAGATAAACCGAGCTCAGGATTTTCATACGAACAGACGTATATATATGGCTATACGATATACCCAAGATTTCTTGCTTTCTGCCAACTGTCTTATAAATTGCGTGCATCTATAATGCTCTCTTGATCATGTGAATGTAGGGTATACAAACTGCAGCAAATTAAATATTTATTTTGCAACCAATTTTTTAATAATTTTTCAGCCTTGTCAATTCTTATATTCATTAATTAAAAAATGTCTGCTACCGGAAAAGCCTTTCAGTAGGGCATAAAGTTTTTGGTCCGCTCACATGCACAGCGACACACACGCACACACACATACGCAAAGGTTATAAGCCAATATAAGTTGACTTGTCGGCAAATTTTAAAAGGAATTTAATCAATTAAGAGCGCAAGCGTCGAAGAGATGCAAGACAGTAAAATGGCGCCACTGAAAGAGAGAGCGCAACTTAAGTTGCTTACTGCGATATGCAAACGATGTGCATAAGATGACGTCAAAGGCTCTTTATTTAAATCACGCTTATCTCTTTAAGCTGTTGGCGCAACAAGAACAACAATTTGCTCTCCGAGCAACGTTTGCTCTCAACAAAAGTGTGCATCAATAAAGTTAAGCAGCAACAACAAATGTGCATTTAATTATGGCTCGAAAAAGTTTGCTTGCTTTGGTCGCTTCTTTCGCTTCTTCTTATTTATTTTTGCTGCTGCAGTCTTCGTAGGTCAGTGCAAGAAAAGAGTGAAGGAAGAGTAACAGATCGGTTAAAGCTTTGCTTTGAAGCGGACGTCAAAATTTTCAAGTGTGCGCGAATTTTTGTTTACTTCGTTTTTTTTTATGATGTATATAAGAAATATTCAAACGGTATGAGACTTATTGTGTATATCGGCTTATTTACACGTAATGCATGTAAGTGAAAGTATTATGTATATGTTATGATATATGTATAAGTACAGCAGCATATTCTACAATGTGTGGTTGATTTATAATAATATTTTGTAGATATGTAGCATATGTAATACGTGCTGGCTTGCTTAGTATTCAAATTCTCGCTTAGCTTTATGCCTAGTGAAATTTGGCATTGCTTTTGATATTTTATTTTCAAATATTAGCATATAATTTATTTGGAACTAAATTGGATGAAATTTAATGAATAGCTTTACTTGTCGTAAAATGATTTCTGTGGACATTTGAAAAAACAACTTATCTTTAAAATACCAATTTTACAGGAGAGTGAAAAAACATCTTAAATGTTGGCCAAAACATTTTGTGTACAAATTTAAGGGAATGTTAAGAGCTAATATAATAAAGTAATCCCACCAAAAAACATTTTCATGTAAAATGTTGCCAAGACGAGAACATATAACTCGCACTGTCATAAAGTTATCAGATCTCATATAGAGCCAAGCTTCTAACTCTACACGCCGTAACTCTACAAGGCCTAACTTCACAAACTCTACACCTTAGTCAAAATATGTGGCTTGGCCATTTCGCTACATTCGAATAGGCGTAAGGTTAAAAATTAATTCACAGTTCATTACTTTTCTGTTATACAATAGTTCTTGTAACGAACGGCCAAGCCACATATTTTGACTAAGGTGTAGAGTTTGTGAAGTTAGGCCTTGTAGAGTTACGGCGTGTAGAGTTAGAAGCTTGGCTCTATATGAGATCTGATAACTTTATGACAGTGCGAGTTATATGTTCTCGTCTTGGCAACATTTTACATGAAAATGTTTTTTGGTGGGATTTCATTTCTTTTTGTAAGTTGGTTGTAACAAATTTTTTTTAAATTTTTTTTTAATTTCTATTTTTTTTTTATTTTTTTAAATAATAATTTATAATAAAAAGGAGGCCCTATATACATGTATATATGTATATATCTGGGGGCATAAAGTTTCAGTTCAGATTACCCCTCTAGCGCAGTGGTCGGCACGGCCCTATCTCTGGCGCATAGGCTAAGGCGACGACGACACACTTCATTTGCTATACACAAAACGCATACATGTGCGTGTGCTTTTTGTACTACTAAAATTTTCTCTGCCGCAGTGACGTATTGCGACGCTGACGTTGCTTGACGTCAACAACAACAACAAGAGCCGAAGCCACGCACCATCAACTGCGTGTTTGTTGCTTAACAACGTACAATACATACGCAAAATAAAATGTGAGTGTATTTTGTGTCGACCACTGCTCTAGTGTCAAAATTGAAAATTGCAGGTCTCATACAAACTTGCATCCCCAAATTTAAGGGGTTGGGGGATGAAAGTTACAAGTTTTATAATTTTTTTGTTGTTTGTGTGCTAATACTAGCTTACATACAAAATTTCAGCTTTCTAGGACATTGGGAAATACCTAAGAATTTTGATGATCATCAGTGACGAAATCAGCGTTTTTTAGGTATCAATAAAATCTAAAGTATGGGAGCTATGCAATTAAAACTTTATACGTTTAATAAGTCCGCTATTGACAACATATCCCGAAAATTTTGTTGATCTAGCATAATCCTAACCAAAGTTATAAGGGCTCAAAAATACGACGAAGCGCTTCGAGAAAAGGTATGTAGGTAGTGCCCTTACGCTTCGCTTCGCTTGGCTCGTCTTGGCGGGGGCACTACCGTGCCACCAGATATTTAAAGCTTATTTTACGCCTGATTTCTTTACTGTGGAAAAATAATAAATAAGAAAAAAGTAAATATCGCATCCTATGTCGAAATAAGTTCTTTTGCTAAACTGAAATTTGAGAAATTTTTCAACTTTTGCATTCAACAAAAGAACTTTTTTCGAAATAAGTTGTTTTGTCAAAAGCGTTTTTGGAAAAAAATGAGAAGCTTAAAGTGAAAAAAGTTCTTTTGTCAAAAGGACATTATAATGATTTTTTTGATAAAGGCCAACTTAGTTGAGCAATTGGAAAAAAGACGAGATAAGTAGATTTGACGTACTCGATAAGTTTTGACCCAGAACGCCTAGAAAGACCCAGATAAGACAGAAATATCGGACTTCAAAAGTTATATTTATAACAAAAATCCTGGAAAATGTTCTTATCTCGAGATAAGTTGTTTTGTCAAATGTCCACAGATTTATTTCAAAAAAATGTTCAAAAAAGTAAAATCACACAAACGCAATTTCAGGGCAACTGTCCCGTAAAACTCTATATTTTCACAAATTCGGTCTTGGGTAAAGTTTTTGGAGTCCTGAAAGTATGTCATTTTGGGTTTTCACCATTTCCATACTTTTGAATTTTCCCATTTAAATTGGGATGATAAGACATGGCATTATAAATGTGTGACGCGACCACGTTTTGGACCTACAGACAGCCTATAAAAGTCCATCTCTCAAAATAGTACTATATTCTGGTAAAAAAACTTTTACATTTGTTACGACTAAAAGAAAACGAGGGAGCTTTCAAAAAGTGTAATAAGAAAGGCAAAATAAATAGACATGGACTTAGCTATGCTAAAAAAATGTTTCTTCAAATTTATTTCTGTCGCTTACGTTCAAGTTCTTCAAGCTAATCGGTTTTATACAAGAATGTCGTGTATATTTGAATATATTTGTATACCATATACCTTAAGTAAAGGAATGTATTAAGTTTTTGCATATAAACATTTGAAATATTTGGAAGGTTACATCGGAGACTTGCCAAAGTTGCGCAACAAATTGATCTAGACTTGTGCGTCCGTTCATCTGTATGAACAACGATATTTCAGAGATGAGAGCTAAAGCAACCTAACTTTCGGACTAGATCCCATATTAGGTCATTGGCATTATATAATATTTTAAACTTTTTCTTACATTTAGTGTTGAATATAAAAAGTCAAACCTTTCCTTGTAAAAATTGAAGGTCTGGCCTACATCAAAAAAAATTTGCAACAAATAAACCAAAATCGCGTTGACTCAGGATTCTGTTTCAGTCAAGATTATTATACCCTGTACCTATGGGTACAAAGGGTATACTAGATTTGTGCAATGTATGTAACGGCAAGAAGGAGGCGTGGCAGACCCCAAGTCCTTTATACCAAAATGCTTATCATAACCTCGGGTAGCGATTGAGCCATGTCCGTCTGTCCGTCCGTCCGTCTGTCCGTCTGTATGAACACCTAGATCTCGGAGACTATAAGAGCTAGAGATACGAAACTTTACCAGCTGATGCGCATATTTCCTGAGAAGATCAAGTTTGTTGAATCATGTCCATATCTTTCCCCGTTTCCCCGTAGCAGAGTTTCGCGGTTTTTGACTACACCGTTTAATATTTTAGTCTGAAATTTAACAGAGCGGTGCATTGTGGTTGCATGCATCTGTGTGTCAAAAATAAACAAAATCGGACAAATACAACAAAAGTTATAGCCAAAAATGTACAAATTTCACTACCCCTTCCCTATAAATTGCGTCAATATTTGACTCTACGTAATTATAGTAACAAATAGACTAGAATCACAATTTTTGGTAAGCTGATTCATGTGGCTCTAATGAACCAATCTACATCAAAATTTTATCAATGCAGGCCCCCCACCCCCCGCAATCGATTTATCGTGTTTTCTCCCACACCCCTCAACACATCCCCTTAAAACTTTCCTTATATACTTTAAATAACTTCTTTGACGTAAATTTCGATTTTTATCAAAATCGGTTAAAATTTGCGGAACTTATAGGTATAAATATCGTTTTGCACCAACAAATAAAATATTCCAATTGGAAAGTTCATAGAAGGAATATGCAGGAATAAAACTTTTTTCGAGAAAAAAAGGTACAGGGTATTACACTGTCGGGCACCGCCTCGACTGTATTACATTTTTTTGACTGGAACCGTTCCAATGAAGAAAACAAGGTGGTGATATCCCTTCCCTTTATTTTAAATGAAAATTGCTTGTCGTAAAAACGCAAATAGTGTAGGGTATCCCATTGTCGGAAAACGCCTCGAGTGACGGATACGCAATTTTTTATATAATATATAGTATTTTTAGTAGTTAGTTCTTCACAAGTTTATGAATTTTTTGATACGGGTATATGGGCTCACTTGTTTGTACGCATGACCATGTTGGTTTTGATCAAAATCGGTTGACTATATCATATAGCTCCTATAAGAACGATCGGTCAAAAAAACATTTTTTTTACAAAATTCGTTGTGTTTCGTTTGCTTGTGAAGATATTTTAGCCAAATTTGGCATTAAGAAGTTTTTTAATGTTTCCAATCAGTGTACTAAATTTGATAAAAATCGGTTGACTATATCATATAGCCCCCATAGGACCGATCAAAAAAAACAAAAAATTTTTTGGTGCAAAATTCGACTGATTTCTGTTTGTTTATAAAAATATCGTAACCAAATTTGCCGAATAAAATATCTTTTGGAGGTCTTAAGTCGGACTTTATTGCAATGTTGAGGTACAGGGTATCCCAAAGTCGTCTGCGCCCGACTTTAACGTACGCCATCTTTCATAAATGTCAGTGGACAAAAGTAAAATTTTTGGCTCATCTAGAACTTGCACAATTACTTCTGGATACGCCATAAACTAATTGAAAGTTTTGGTTGTCCTTTTTTACATCCCGTAATTTTTAATGTGCAGTTTAAAATTTGTCCATAAAAGGTGTGTACATATACGCAAGTGTGTGTGTCAGTGTGTGTTTTGCAGGGTATCGAATTATGGAGAGGAAAAAAGTCTAAAGAATTGCCTTTAAACCAAAAAAAAAAAAAAAAAATGGTAGCCATATCTCACACACATGCCGCATTAGTATTTTTCGAAAATGGTGTTGCGTATACGCAACGGAGGAAGAAAATGAGTTAATGCGAAGCACCATAAATAATAAAGTTTTTCTGGAAGTGACGAATAAAATAAAATTTAGGAAACGGATAGAGCACTCGGGGAAAGCTAAAAATATTTAGATGTATAAATAGTTTTTTCTTTGAGTTTTTTTTTTCCTCTTGGTATTCCTCTATGCTCCATGCTCCAGTAGGAGATAGGAGCTTAGGGCTTCTACAAGAACTTTCCACCAGACTCTGTTTGGCGCAGTTTGCTTTGCTGTGTCCCATTGGATATTGTGTAGGGACAATTCGTTTAGTATTGTAAGTCGCCAGGTTGCCTTTGGTCTTCCCAATCGTCTGCTTCCTTGAGGGTTCCATTCCAGAAACATCCTGACAATGCTGCTTCGTTTTTTCCTGAGAGCATGGCCGATCCAACGCCACTTGCGTGTTCTTATCTCAGTGCAGATAGGAACTTCACTTGTACATTACCATAGTTCCGCGTTCGTTATCAGGTTGGGCCAGAATATCCCGCATATAATCCTTAGGCACTTGTGGACTTATGACGAATGGCGGGGTCAGCCACGTCTCGCTGCCGTACAACAGGCTGGACTTGACGCATGCATTGAAGATTCGCAGCTTTGTTCTTCTGCTTGTTTGCTGGTTTCTTCATATCCGGAACAAGCGTCCAAATGCTGATCGCGCTTTGTTGAGACGATTCTCTATATCCTCACACACCCCACCACTGGTGGATATTATGGTACCAAGGTAAAAGAAGCTATCGATGGTTATGCTACCTTGGCTGGTGTGGTTAAGGCGCACCGCTTTGTTTTTGGATGCGTTTATAGAGAGTCCAACTTTGCTGGCAAGAATCTCGAGGTCATTCGCTTTGGCTTGGATATCAATAAGGTTATGAGATATGAGAGATGTTGTCCGCGTAGCCCAGGTATTCCAAATGACGCGTGAGACTCTACGTAATCCCACGCCTAGACCTGCATACATCTCTCATAGCCTCGTCAACTACTATATTGAATAGTAGTGGTGATAGGGGGCATCACTGCTTGACACCAGTGTTTGTTTGGAAAGGTGCACAATTTTTCCCATTGTATAGTACCGCCAAGTCAGCATCATCATACATCGCTTTTATTATCGATACGATGTTGACTGGCACTTCTCTCCTCGCCAACGCCTGCCATATCGCCGCACTGTCTACTGAATCGAAGGCCTTGTTGAAGTCGATGAACAGGAGGCACAACGGTGAGCGCCACTCTACAGCTTGTTCGGTTATTATGCCTGGTCTAAACAGCTCCTGTGTGGTCTGAACCCTGCCTTTTCATGGCACATTGTTGGCTCGTTTTTTCTTGAAGGCGGTCGTTCAGTAGGGTTTTTAGTATCTTGTAATTAGTGGTTAGCAGCGTTATTCCTCGCCAGTTGTTGCAGTATTTATGAGTAGTTTCTTAAAACATTTTTAAATTTTAAAATAAAATATATTATACATATAATTTATAAAAAAGCATGAGTTTCATAGTCAAATAAAATAGTTTCAACTAAAACTTAAAAGAGTTTTAACTTTTAAAAACATGTTGCCAACCAACATTATGTGGCTTTAATTATAATTTGAGATTGTTGGGTTTGTTTCTGTGTTCGACAGATATTGGTTTTAATTATTAGATACTTATGTTAAGAGACTTTAATTAACTTGTTGGTGTTTATTATGAAAATTAATAGCCACTTGAAAGTTGAGGAGCCTCAACGAATTGCATGCATATGCCTTTAATGAATCTTTGTTGCCTGCAGGATATGTGTCTGTCATATATATGTATGTATATACATACATATGTATATATATTTTAATATGAACAAATTTTCAGCTTACGCTTGTGTAACACTGCGTATGAGTAATGCGACATGTGGTTTATTAATATATATATTTTTTTTGCTATATACTTGTACATATTAAAGGCCAATTATTGCACATCAACGGCAAGTTTATCGATGTGCCAATTGAAATGCATTTATGCGTGTGTGCGTATGTGCATATATGGACAGACATGCACAAACATGCACACACATGCTCGGTAAAATCGAAGTCAGGCAATCATAAAACTCATTCGATCGTGCAATGAATAATTTCCAGTTTAATAAATTTTACAACACTAGAAGCGATTTGCAATGTAATTTCAGCTATACCACATATGTATGTATTTACATAGTACATATTATGTACATATATACTTGTAAGTGTATTATATGAAATATGCAGAATGACCCGGATTAAGTTTTAAGTACTATTTGGATTTATTTTATTTCAATTCTAAAATCTAAAATCTGTATTAAAATGATGACCTGGTTTAAATAAGTATGTATATATGTATATGTTATGTATATTGAGTATTTGCTTGTACATAGTTCAATCTGTAGAGTCAAAATGTTAAGCTGTCTTTTGGATAATTGACACATCGCAACCAGCCATACAACTTGCACCAACCCTGGTCTGGGTTGGGACCTCCCAGACCACATGCCACGTCCTTGCCACTTGCCATTCAGACGAATGCTGTGTGCTGGTTGCATGCAACAACCATTGAAATATTGCCATTTAATGGCACTTTAATATTAACAGTCATTGGGTTGGCAAAGAAGTATGTTCGGTTGTTGAAACACTGTGTTTGTGCCTTAAGCAATCTGTTTAGGAGTTTTTTGGGACATGTGACGAAAAAGTTGAATGAGTTTTGGTCCTCGATCAAGCTGAGACTACGAACAGATAACTTATTCTGTATAATTAGGAATCTATAGCGTTTTGACGCAGCAGCAGTATGCAAGATCTGAATACCAGATCTTCAGTTGGGCACTCCTATGGTTAAGTTGTCCACGGTCAGAGGATGCCTTATCCATTACTAATTTGACAGTAAGCAGGAGTAGTAAGGATAAAAACGTTACAGATTTATTTGCCAACCCAATATTTATCGCAAACACATACAAATGCAATTTCAGTGTGTGCGTGTGTTTGTGTGTGTGCATAATGCTAAGTGATTTTTTTTTTTTTGTAAGTCCTTTCAATGGGAAAAGGACTCAAAGTTGAGCTGCCAACTGGCAGCAATAACTATCAACAGCTGCAGCTGTGTGTGCGGCTCCGGCCACGGCTCAAAATGACGATGAGGCAACGTCGATTGCCGGAATTTTGCTTACTACTCAAAAGCAATCACAGCAACGAAATGGAACCCTTAGATTGGCATTTCAATGAAGCAGTTTGGTGAAACAACCGCAAACAAACTGATGGAGAGCCCAAAAGACGTACAAACTGAATGATGGATGCTCCAGAGCTCAAAGATGCAGAAACGGATACACGGATACAAAACAGAGATACTGCATCTATCTAGGTTGCAAATGAGCAAACGTGCTTATGAACACTAACAGAAGGAAACATAATCCTGTAACCCAAAAAGGAATCGATTGGGAAACAATTTAAAACAAGCCTTCGAATCAGTTGCGGATTCAGGATTTGGTCTTAGGGGTTATTTTTCACTTCGAAATGTATTTTTTTTTTTTTCTCTTAGTACATCTCTAGGGAGCTTAGGGCTTCTACAAGAACTTTCCACCGGACTCTGTTTGGCGCTGTTTGCTTTGCTGTTATCCATCTGATGTTGTGTAGGCACAATTAGTTTAGTATTGTACGTCGCCAGGTTGCCTTTGTTCTTCCCACTTGTCTGCTTCCTTGAGGGTTCCATTCCATGGACATCCTGACAATGCTGCCGATTCAACGCCACTTGCGTGTTCTTATCTCGGTGCAGATAAGAACTTCACTTGTACAGTGCCATAGTTCTGCGTTTGATATCCGATTGGGCCAGAAAATCCCGCACATAATCCTTAGGCACTTGTTGAAAAATGACTGCAGTTTCGACATCATTCTTGGCGGGGTCAGCCACGTCTCGCTGCCGTACAATAGGATGGATTTGATTCTCAGCTTTGTTCTTCTGCTTATTTGCTGGTTTCTTCATATGCAGAACAAGCGTCCAAATGCTGATCGCGCTTTGTTTAGACATTTCTCTATAGTGTTCCCGCAGATGGTTATGCTACCTTGGCTGGTGTGGTTGAGGCGCATCGCTTTAGTTTTGTATGCGTTTATTGAGAGTTCAACTTTGCTGGCAAGCATCTCGAGGTCATTCGCTTTGGCTTGGATATCACTCAGTTTATGAGAGATGAGGCATATGTCATCCGCGTAGTCCAGGTCTTCCAAGTGACGGGTGAGACTCCACGTAATCCCTCGCCTAGACCTGCATACATTTCTCATAACCTCGTCAACTACTATATTGAATAGTAGTGGTGATAGGGACTTTGAAATGTATATATATCAGATTTTTCCGATCAATTCTCCTGTTGTGTTTGTGCGAAATTGTTGCTGCTCCCGATTTTACCAAAACGATTTTTTTTTTGTGTTCATCAAAATGAATTGGCATAATAAATAAGTCCACGCAATAATAAAAAATTGTTCAAATATTTTTGTAAAATAAATATATAACTTATTGTACATCTAAAACTTTAAAGAAAAAGACTTTATTGAAGCAAGTAATTTTGGAATGCCTGACATTTCTCGAAATCGTATCTCGGCATTTCCGTACAGTCCAGTACTTACATCACTTATGTGATTGATATATCTAATATCCTAAAAAAGTATCAAGTAAAGCCCTAAATACTATTTCGCTTATAAAAACACTTTCTGAGCTGCGCTGGCAGCTAAATCTTCTACTCTTGTTTCTGTTACTTACTAGCAATAAATCGAATTATCGATTATTATGCAAATTATTTTACTTGTTTTTTGCTTTGTTTATTTGGTTTTTTTTTTTGTATTGAAGTTTTGACATGATATTAAACCATAAACAGAAGGTTAACCATAACTGTACGAAATTGAAATAAACTCAACCTGACTTTAGTCAATGCCAATAACAGCAAAATCGTAAAGCGGACAACAACAATGACTATGATGACAACAGCAACAACAACAGTAACAACAACAACAATAAGCGGAAGGAGAATATAAAAAATAAGAAAAGGGGCAAGTGTACCATAGTGCGGATACGCGTTATAACAACACTTGGCGGAAACTGCGGCAGGGACAGCATGCGACGCTTGCGGCAAAGGGATAACATTAAGGCTACTCTTTCAGTTCCCTATTTCATTTCCCAATGGGCCCAAGGATCCAGAGACGACCCAGCTTGAACCCGGCCCTTTAAGTGGGCTCTAAAGTTTGAGTGCGTTGCGTTTTGCTGCGCTGCCTGCGATTCCGAGTCTGCCTTCGACTCTGCCACTGCTGTAGTTGACGTTGAGGTAGCTGCTAAAATTGATGCCATCTTGTAGCCCATTTTGTCGGCCATCTTGTGTCATCGATGTTGCTGTCTCTCTTGCTGTTGTTGCTGTTGTAGATGACGGAAATTGATAAACGCGCAAAAGGGAAATGTTGTGCATGGAATGCGCGCAATCAAACGTACAGATGAAGCCAGCGGCAGAGGCAGCGGCAGGGGCGCACGAAATGGAAGAGAAACTGTAGAAGAGGCATTGAAACGTGCAAAGAAGCAGACGTAGAAGGAGGAACGCACAATAACCAAAATCAAAATCAAAATCAAAAATTGAGCAGCTTTTGATGACAGCTCAAGTAGCGAACAAATGCGAAACTCTCTGATATCGATTACAGGCCATGGCAATAGGGGCAAAATGCTGTAGTGAAGTGTGCTAAAAGACGGGGGGGGAGAGAGCAAGTTAAGTGTAATACTTGTAGTAGTGTGAGACGTTGAGAGCATGAGCAAGGAAATTTGCTCTAGGCTACATGCTAACAAAATGGCGTCAGCTAGCTTAAGATTAAAGGCAATGCCACCGAATGCTTGTGACAGCCATCACTGCGAGAGAGCATAGTGGGTTTTTGGAGTGAGAGGAGCGCAGAGGGCGCTAGTAGGCGTGCGAATGTGATGCTTTAATTGCCGTTTCTGGACTTGTCAAAAGATGGCCCAATGGCGCAGCCCAACGGCCATAACCAGTGCAAATGAACTCGAATTATAATTCAATTCGCAATCTCACGCATAGGCATTAATTAATTTAATTAATTTGAATTTAATCAAAGAATAAATTGAGAAAAGTGCAAAGCGTCAGGGAACTTTAAAGATCAGCAAGCTCTGCTTCAAATTTTTGATTGCTTTAATCTAAAATAAACTACACATATATCTTCTATAGGGCTTACTAATTAACCAAACGTTATCTGTTTCTCCAGTGTTTCTAAATGTAATTATCATTAGTTTAAGTCATGAAAATGCGCTCTAACATTTACATATACACACACACACACACACTCACACATCCAATGCAATGGGTTAAGTGCGGCCAGATGGCAATGACAGGTGACAGTCGACAGAAGACAGGAGCCAGAGAACAGTGAACAGGAGATAGATAGTACACCAAGAGAAGTATAGCTTGCAAAGCCAAGGACAATAGAAAGGAAAGGAAAACGCGTAGATTTCATGCCAGTTAAGCCGACAGCTAACTGCAAGTTGTTGTGACTAACAAGAAATGACAGCAACCGCAAAAACAACTAAAACAACCTACCTAGATATTCCTACGAACTAAAAGAGAGAAGGCAAAAACAAGTGGCCGGGAGTGACCGACTTCAATGTACCCCATAGGATGGGACCATGCCCTATGCTGATTAGTAAAAGTACGCAAATAAGAAGAATGAGATTCATTTTGGTCTGAGATACATCCTCAAAACACAATATCAGATAATGCTTCGAAGGCTTCCTTGGCTGCCAGAAGCTCGTCGGTGGGGTCAATTGTTTTCAAACTTGGGAACAACATGCCAACCAAGTCCAGGGGGTTCAATTGAGGCCTAAAAAAAATTGATATCGTTCAATACTAAAAGACATTGTAACGGGTTATAGGAGTGGAGGTAGTTTTCCTAATGTTGTTATTAGATGAAAATATTATCTCTGTTGGCTACTGGGATCTTTTGATCTATAAGCATTGGAGTACTCTCTGTGAGAATAAACGAAATTCCTTATGTCGGTAAGCCCGCAACGATCGAAGCTTTTGCGAAATTTCAGCCGATATTCTTGAAAGCGTGGTTGAAAACGAATTCGGCCCTATGGGCGCTATATGATATATACAACCGATTTTGGTCAAATTTGATACAGTGCTTGGGAGCTATAAAAAGCTTCGGAACACCAAATTTAGTAATGATATCTTCAAAAACACGCGAAACAACGAATTTCGTAAAAAAAAAACGTTTGTTTGACCAATCGGTCCTATGGGAGTTATATGATATAGTCAACCGCTTTTGATCACACTTTTTTTTTTATTTCGAAAAATGGTTTGAAATCTATTCCATGAAAAAAAATGTTGACTTCATTTTCGGTTTTAGCGTGCAATTTTGAGGATACATTTTGCTGTAAACTAGTGTAATTAGACTATGACATGATCTTATTGAATCACCCTGTATATTTAAAATTTACACCAACTGCATGGAAGACTCTCTTCTCGCATGCAAAAATGCCTACGAAACCCTTTAGCGTAAAAATGAGCTCCATCACTAAATTTGATTGTTATACCCTGTCCGGGGGTGTATTTGTCCCTCTGGCGGTCTATATGATCTGGGAGATGATAGGAGGTAGCGACTACCCACTGAATAACACTTTAAGCGATTGTTTTCTTTTGAATAAGAAGGGAAAACGTTATAAAGGCTTTGTCAGGATGAGGGAAAGTTTTATCAACTAAATGTCGCAAAGGTTTTGTTTATTAGGCTAACATAAGTCAATATACCAATTTATGCTGATTTTTCCGATACTTTATGGGTGCGAAAATGTTGTCTTTCAGCTTCCATACAATTAGCTTAGTCCAATGTACCCGTTTACTCTAGAAGCTATAGCGGATATAAAAATAAGAGTAACAGCCGTTATTAAACTTGGGGCAAAAGGTGTATAAACCAATTTTTCAATGGTATAGAGAAAAACTAGACAAGAATGAAATGCAGACCGTAAACAACAACAACAACAACAATAAGGAGCATACCTCGAAAAATTGAAACATTTGTATGCAAACTGAACAGTGCTGTTTTTTATACCCTGCAATCTATAGGGGAACTGGGGTACTGTAGATTTACGTCGAGCAGCATGTAACCGGTATAAAGGGGACATGGTAGATCATACTTGGAATATGTTGCAGCAAAGTGTTCAATGTTGATTATGTTCAAATGAACAAAAAGAGCACAAGTTCTAAAGACAGATATAGTTTGTTGAATTGATTCGAAATCTGCGCCGATAAGTCGGAATCGAAAGTAATCCTGTAGCGTTGTCACTCGTCAAAAGAATAAAGTTCGATTTTCTTTCATAGTTTTTAATTCGACATTTTTATTAGTTTTATTGGTTCTCATTTTTGTAAAGAGTTAGTCATTGTTAAGATTTTAGTGGGTGCAAACGGTTCACGAACTGATCACAAAGTAAAATTTTAATTTGTCGTAAGTAGGCAAACGTAGTCAAAAAGACGAGCGATGTACTTTGCGTAAATTTTAGTTGTTCGACCGGTTATGTAACGTGCTGAGCTGCTCAAAATGACTAACAGTTGGTCGATGTACCAATTTTTCAAGAATTTTATATAATAATTATATACAATATATAATTATATTCAATTTATTGAAAGTTGGATAGAAGCTGCTGAAATCCAAAAAAAAACCATATAAAAGCTGTCTCCTATTCGGGGCATTAGTAAAAAAGTTTGCGAGCACTTGTATGAAAAATACATAGTTCTTCTGAAAAATTAGTTCTGGTTATCTCACAGCCACGAATTAGTGTATGTCCCATACCCTATAGATTCTTTTTGTGTAAGAATTTTGGCAACTTTGGGCATTACAGCCAAAAATTAACCAATCTGAAAACCTTTTGCCTAGAAGCTTTACTAAAACAGCTAAAGTTGCCCAAATCGGATGTGGACTCAAGCTCTGCGAAGATTAAAACTGGTCAAGTGTATATAATAGTCGTGACGATTCGATTGCAATCGGTCCACTGTTTTTTTTTTTTGCTCTTATTCTGTGGTTGCTGTTGTCGTTGGGTTTGTTATTCTTCTTGTTGCCTCGTTGCCTCGTTGACTTTTATTTTTTTTACACTCAAACGCGCAGCACGTTGGCAACTCTACTAGCGATGCTAACAATGCAGCACGCAACATGCAGCAGCAGCAGTGACAACCCTGTGCAACAGCATACCAGTTAGCCGCGCTCACACGGCCGCGCCTCCCCCCCAAAAGGCCCAGTTATTGGAATGTTTTGTTGTAGTGCTCGGATTTGTGTGGCTTTTAAATTGCAAAATTTGCGGAAACTGGCATTTATTCAGCTTTATTAGAAGCACGAAAAAGTCGAATAGAAAATGTCTGTCATAAACCATCATCGTGTATGCTAATATCTAAGTACATACTATATACAAAAATAAATACATAGATACAGTTTAACTTCAATGAAAAGCTTGCTAATGCTCGAAATGTCAAATTTTCAGGGCTGTTCAGTAAAAGTGAATTTAAATGGATTTCTGTAGTTTTTATGCAGCAGGGTCTTGGAGCATGTGGATTATATTCATTGCATCATTGTCAAACAAATGGAATTGTTGCATTTCTTTTTATAAATTCTATTCTTTCCAGGCCCTGTTGATTGTACAGCGAAAATTTCGAATTGACTTAAGATTTTTTTCTTCAGAAGTTTCAACATAGTTTTTGCAGATTCTTCTTAACAATTATAAATGTCAAGTTTAACTTAGCAATGACGATTCGAAATTTTCTTTATGAGTTCCACAAACTTGCTTAGACCAAAATTTATTCGAAAGAAAATAAATTATAAAATTTATTGTTATATACATAAATACATCAAGATTCAGCCTAATGATATTTAAGGGGTAAGAGGTATGAATCATGTTTTGGTTTTTTTTTTTAAAGAAACTTTATTTGATATTTAAAATCGAAATCGATATTATACATATTTTGAGCTACAAAAAGTAATTTTTCCAAAGTAATACAGAACAAAATGGCGCCTGTAGAGCGCTACGAGTACATTAGGGTGTCCCAGGGCAATTTTTTTTTTGCGAATGGGGTTACGCATACCACTTATTTTTTCCATTTGACCCTAATGACTTAAATAATAAATATTATGGCGATCGGTTAGCGATAGCCCGTGCCGACTTAATGTCAAACTTTTGAATGAAAAGTTTGTATGGAAGCCATAGAGAGGTCTTAGAACTTAATACGTATTTCAGTAAATGAAACACTGTTTTGCCCGTATATAATATTTATTAAGTATTTATCATTAAAAGAACACAAATATTTTTACTAGTTATACTAACCGAAAAGTGGACCACATAGTTATTCCTTCGATGGAATGTAGCGTTTACCGTGGGCTGATGAGATTTCTTTGGCTAAATTGGCAACCATTTTTACTTTTGTTTTCTGGTCTACATTATCATCAAATATAAACAAGACAGATACTTTATCATTAAATACCATAAATGCTGGCTGAACTTCTATAAAGCTGCTTTTGAGATGCTTTTGTCGATGCTTTCGTAAGCCTTTATGGTCTTCTTCCTGGTATGGTGCCTGTAAATCAGGGATGTGCAAGAAGAGAGCGGCCAAAATTGTAAATGTATTGGCCAGTGCGCAACTGAAAAGTGAAAATAGCTTTACGCGCTACTACAGCTTTTCTGCCAGTGCACGCTAGCATTTTTTCGCTTTGGCTTTTTACTTCGGCAAGTGCTCGGCTCGTGTCTGTGTGAATACTCATTTTCATTCGGCCCCCACGGGCTATGGGTGCACATCACTGCTGTAAATATTCTATCTGAAAGCCAAGCGGCACTGAAAGCCCTCAACAATTATAAATTCATGTTCAAATCTGTCCTTGAATTCCACAACAACCTAAACCTACTGGCATCCCATAATAAGGTAAAACTTATTTGGGTGCCTGGGCACTAAGGTTTTGAAGGTAATGAAGCAGCAGATACACAAGCCAGAAAAGGGGCGGAGGCAATCTTCACAGAACCTAGCCCTCTGTACGGCTTTACAAAAATTGATATTACAAATATCATTTCAAAAAACACAAAAAAAAAGGCAAAAACCTACTGGATAATCTGGAAGGACTCCGTCACTCCAAAAAATTCCTTCAGTTCGACTCAAAAAAGGGAGCAGAAGCCCTAGAATTCAATAGAAAAGACCTACGCATCTTATGCGGTGCACTTACTGGCCACTACCCTTGTAGGAACCACATGGCCAAGCTAGGTCTATCGGATACTGTAACCTGCAGATACTGCAATAAAAAGGAAGAAAACCATGGAGCAGCTTTTAGCCAACTGCCCAGCGCTAACCAGGCGCAGAGCTTAATTCTTACACACCTATACATTGGATGAAGATGACTACAAAACCCTATCACTAAAGGGAATAACTGCCTTCGCCAAATCAATAAACGGCGATTAGTCACATACGGGTGCACAAAAGACCTGGTCGCAGTGCAGAAGGAAGTCAATACCTTACACCCTATTCACATCATACATGGTGCCTGTACCGCTAAAGTGCATTGCAGCCATGGCTTTAAGGGCACAAGGCACACGTCTAATAGAGCTACTTTGTCCTTGTTTGAAATTCTGAATTGAGAGCTAAGTAAAGTTATTTTTAATGAATAAATTGCTCTCGCTATCCATTGAGCTTGGTGCATGGCACCTGGAGGCCGAATCCTAAATTTCTTCTCTCTATCCCCGCCGAGAAATATTATTGAAAGCTCTATTAGTTCACGATAGTCAACTCTACCAATCTTTTTTAGTAATTCAGATCTGTAAAAGTCTAGCAGTTCGTTAATTTAGGCATGCTGGCTTTTCTGTATAGCTCTGTATCCTCTCGGTATTAACATTTTTCAAGATTTCTCGGAACTTTTTAAACAGTGGAATGTCAGGGCTCGTAGTGACTTGTCTAATTTTGGCTTCAAATACGCCTTTTGATACCGACTCGTAGACGTGATGGCGAGCATTTCTCTATTCATTTTCTGTTCGAGAAGCACTCAGAGAATCTGGCCTTTATCTTCAAGATTCCAATCAATCATAGCGTTCCAAACTGCCTATGCCTGTTTGCTTCCTGAAGAGTTCTCTAATTTAGGCACAGCGATGAATTGATCTTTATGATCGTACGAAATAACTATCGGTAGACGTTCCTCTTTAGATTTTCGTGCCTCTAAAGCTGGTAAGAGTTCCCAGTGGACAGTTGCAGTATCCGGTACCACCTTTTTAAAATCAACTTTTACAGCTTCTGCGCGCTCTTTTCGCTTTTCTGTACGGATTCTTTGAATTAAGGACTTACTTATAGGAAATTCGTCAGTGTTATGTCCAAGCGCTTCAATAGTTGCTTCAATAATAAATACAGAATCTCGCATACTTAACTGACACCTATCTAAAGCTGCCACTAATTTTGGAGCTATGAAATTTTTCCTTATAGAAGTGTTAGACTGTGTGCTCTCGGTAGAGGTGGGCAAGTTTTCTTGAAAATCCATTATGTCAGATTCAAAAGACAAAGTTTCTTGTAGTGGTTGATAAGAAGGTTTTGATGGAGTTAATTGTGACAGATATTGTTCACGTACCCTATTAAAAATATCCCCATTTTGGAACTGCGTAACTCCGTTGACATCCTTATCAAACAAACAAGCAACAACAAGCACATCAATACGTTGGCTCCCGCGCGCCTTAGTAAACAAGTACCGACATGTTTCGATGCAAGTCGTCACGGGTTGCCGTGGTTTTAAATACGTGAAACTTTATTTTAAATGGTTTTGATTCATTGAAACAAAATAAGAGGGTATGCATTCGAAAAAAAATACTTTTATTTTTTTGGGACACCCTAGAGTACATGATGACCTAATTTTCGGAGCTGCAGCTTTTTGACGTCGCCTTTGATCGGAAATATAAAGAAATTTCTTTTCTCTTAATCTATGAACCAAAAGCAAGTAAACCAAGCAGCGGTTTTCAAAAATATCAAAAAAATGGCATAAGTGTGAAAAAAATTATGAAAAATGAGTTGTAAAAAAGAGTTTCTATTATTTTGACAAAATGCTACGTGGTTCACTAGAAAATGATGTTATGAAGATTGTGTCAAAATTTCAAATTGATTGGATAAAAAAGAGTTATTTGAGAAGCCATTCAAAAAAAAGTGATTTCGAGAAAAACGCGTTTAAAGTTTTAAAACTGACCCATCGCGCTTCGGTGTGGCATATTTAGTTTTTTTTAAAAAATCAACATAAAAAAAATGGATTTTCTGCAGATTCTACACAGGTGTTACCCCTTAGCGAAAAGCTCTCAGTTCAGCAAAATAGATTTGTGACGCCGCTAACCTTATCTTTTACGGTATTACGCTTGGTAGTGCTATCGATGCATCGATGTTTTTTTTTCCGATCATCGATATTTTTATTTCGATTTTCGATTATCGACTAAATCCCATTACGGACAAAATATGGGCAATCAACGGCATCCACGTCGCAGACTCTTTGCGCTTTTTTTTTTTAGAAAAAAACAAATCTCTAAAGATGCGAAATAGCAGGGTTGACTCAATTTTGGCACTTCGACAATATTCTAATGTCGAAAACTTAGATTCAAGCATGTGCCCGTTGAAATATAGGAAGATAATACTTTTTAAAGTTTAGCAAGGCTGGCAATCTAGTGATCGATAGCGGAGTTCGCTTAAATCAAAAAACATTGAGATGATTTTATTTAATAACGATAACAAAGAGATCTCAAATTAGTTTATAGATTATGAGACTGGAATTCTGGCTGGAACAGAACATTTATTTGTTATATTATAACTCACAGGCTCACAAAAAACCCCGATCCAAGGGTTCTTAGATAATATCCAAATTATCTCGTTTTATGGGATTTTTTGGTGGGAAGGAGTTTTTTGGACTTCGGATTCAGCTGCCTCTGTCACCTGTTAAGTTTAAACCACTTTTTTTTGTGGCCTGTATTATCTTTTGTTTTCGTTGCATAACCTTTTGGATTGTTAATTATTATTTCTTTGCTTATTTCTTTGGAATTTATATTATGAAAATATATTGTATCTCATGGTTTGTTAGTTAATTCCATTTCATTATTTGAATACCCACTCTGAATTAATTTAAGCATTCAAAAAATGGACGCCAGATGTACTTCGATGCATCGAAGTTAAAAAATATCGAAAACATCGATGTTGGCCAACATCGATGTTTCTCCAGCACTAACGCTTGGGCAAAGCTCAATTGTACAATTTTGTTATTCAGAATTTAGGGCTTGTCATCTTTCCTAACAAAAGAAAATTGGCTAAACTGCAGTTTCTAAAGTAAAATCGCGACCATGTCTATGCAAAGGTTTTCATCTTGTTCCCCACCGAGCTGGTCTGAGTTACGGCTTGTCGACGTTGAAGACTGAATGCAATATTTCCATTTGGTAGTCGTAGTGGAGAAGATATTTTGGTAGTCCACTTAATGCTACACATGCAACGATGTCCAGTTGTTATTTTTGTTGTAGATGATGTTGCTCCTGCTGTTGCATTATTGTGGCCCTTGGGCCCATGTCAGGGTACTTTACTTCTGGTGATACACTTAATTTGGGCCAACCAAACAATGCAAACACACACATACACACACGCACACAGACACTGTGTACGTGTTGGCCATGTTTGTTTACGTCAACAACGCAGCACGTATTTGTTGTTGTTACTCTTGGCTTGGACGAATGACTGTCTCTCGCTCTTAGCCACGTTGGGATTCTTCTCAATGTGGCCTGGAGTTCTAGATTTATGCAAGCCATAAAATGAGCAGCAGCAGGTAGCTGGGCTACCTGTGGCTAACAATGTCATTTTGACGGTCACTACAAAATGTATTCGACGCTTAAATCGTTATTAATTTATTTAAACGATGTTAGAACTTCTCAATAATTTGAAGCCAAAATTGTAATTGATGTTTGGAGTCATGTTTGGTTTATGAAATATATGTATCTGGATACGCTAAAAAACTTTGGATTGTCATATTTGTATTTTTTGCTATGGAAACCGATTTGAATAAAATTTGGTACAGTGCACAATGAGCATGCGTAGCCAGATTTTGGCCACAAGTCCCCAAAACTTTGGGAAAATGACAATTAAATATGATTTGACATATATTAAGCTATTCAGTGAAAAAAAAAAATTAAATTATAGTTAGTCGTTTTTAAGTTATTGGCAATCAAAGTTGATATTTTATATTTTATGAGCTTTTGCGATAATTTACAGAAAAAAGTACCTGTATTTACCATGATACATGTAGTTATGAAATCTTTATTCACTTTATTATTTATAAATATAGCTTCAGAAAAAAAATAAAATTGAGCTTGAAAACTTTTTGGTTTTAAATATTCAAGTAGTTGTAAAAATTTTGTTGGTTTTTTATCATTTGGCTTTAAGAGTACCTCCGACTACCACTCGATAATTGATCGAAAAAAATTTTATAAAATGCTTAAAATGTCTTACAACAAAACGTAATTCCTCCCGATTTTCGGAAATTGAATTTTGTATCTAAAAGTTGACCCCCAGGAAATTTTATTATTTTTTTAATTTCTTAGCTGCCTAAAAGTATGCTTTAATAACCATTTTGTAGAATTTGTAAGTATGAAAATCAAAAAATCTAAAAATTATGAATTTTGACTAAAAAACGTAAAAATTTATATATGGATTTAAAAAATTTTTTTTTTCGAAAATTAAAAGAACGTGCCTAAAAAAATGATAACTTTTAAAAACCAGATTGATTGGTGGTGTCGTCTTTTTGTAATTTGCTTGGAAAGCTGAAACTGTTTGGGGCTATAACCCCAAAGCCATTCAATATTTTGGGTATAGGCTATTTTTTCAATGTATGTGAAGCTTATATCTACCTCTGTGTGAAATTTGTTCCAATTCCAATTAATAGTTTTTTTTTTTTAATTAAGTTAAAATTCTTTTTTTGTTTTTTTTTTAATTTTTTTCAATTTTGGTCTAGATCATCTATATCTTAAGAAAATCTGAGGAGGCTCAAACTTCTCAGAAAAATAGTTTAATCCTTAAGGAACACGTATGTAAAATTTCATCACTCTAAAAAAATGATAATGGAAATGACAGGGTTTTGGCCAAAATATGAAAATCTGGGCCCACAGTGCAGTGCTTGAAAGCTCTAAGAAATTATTTTGAACTTAGTTTTGGTTATGATATTGACCAAATAAATAAATTATGATCTGAAAACTTTTTTAAGCGCTCTTATCGGAGTTACGCAAAGGAGCTTCTCTGGTCACCCTTGTCTTTTTTTATTTTTAAATAATATATACACATATAAATAAGCCATTTGGGGAACTGCGGTAGTTTGGGGATCATAATAGAAACCTGTCCCATCACCCCCCGCCCATTTTTAAGTACTGCTTCCTCCCGATCCCATATCTATTATATTCATTCGTTGGACATCAAAACAATCCCTTGTTCCCCTCTATTACCGCAATTATTAAAATTTGTAAGATTTGAGTGGAGGGTCTTCCCAATGCACCAACTGTTTTTTTTTTCCAAACCAGCTTATATTCTTGGAAAATCATACAAAGCCTTCCAACCTTGTTCTAAGTCTAAGTCAGCTAGACCCTTGAATGACAAATATCTATATTCATATAAATTGTTTGAGCTTACTATTTCATATAAATTTACACATGCCACAAATGTGTTGCATGCCTCTTATTTATCGGCACTGCAACAAACCTCTTATGACGCGATAAATAAAATATGCTATGATCCCTCAGATCCAAAAAACCACTCCAAAACCAATGCTCAGAATCATATCTTAATTGGTTCTTTGGTGTGGCCGGCCAATAAGTGCTATTGGTTTGTGACGTATTTGTTGCCACTTTGAGGAAGGAAGCAAACTAATGCCACACGTGATGCCTCAAAATTAATTGGATCACATTTTCACTAAAGTCAAGTAATGGCAATTTGTGCAGACTTTCCTCTTCCACGTTGCATTTACCAAGGTGGCAACGCCATGCCGCTCACACACTTATCGTGCTGCAATGAATCTTACAAGTTGCTGTAAAGATGTTCAGATAAATCTGGGAACCCCTTTTAATTTGATGTAGCTCTAAATGTACTAGCCATGTGAGCCAACGCATCAATGTAATACTTGGCTATCACAGTTGGGTAAATAACACATAAATTTGTAAGCTAGTGTAATATACACAGAATAATAAAATTGGGTATCTTCATTTTTTTCAATTGAATTTATGAATATTAGGGACAACGTTTTATGAGTGAAAGAATTTATGCAATTAATATAGGGTCTGTATGTAGGAGTTGATTCTTAAGGGTTTAAGGAGTGTAACGGGGCATGTCCCCCTTCTATATATTATATACATAAGTCCTTTATTTTGCAAGAAATTACTGCTCGAAAATTGGATGGTCACACTAGGAATAAGGATTGACTAGCCGTTGTATAATATCATTTTTTTTTATACAAGCATTTTACATAACTAAATTTTTAAAAACGTATAGTAAAAATTCGTTGAAGAAAATTAAAGTTCTTCAGTTTTGGTGTTTCAGTTGAAATTGTTTTTCAGTTACATTAATTTTAAGTTATTTAAAAAATATAATAATTAAGTCCAAGATATTGCTTAAGAACTCCAAAAGATATTTAATTGCCAAATTCGGTTACGATATCTTCATAAACAAACAAAAAACAGACAAATTATATATATATATATATATTAGGGCGGGTCAATTTGTATGGGGCCGAAAAAACCTTATGGGGCTCACTCGGATTTTGATTCTTTGGGTAATTCTAAGCAAATTTGCTCAAGAAACTATGGGTCTAAAATGAATTTCGAGTCGCCCACTTTTTCAAAATAGGTTTTTTTCGAAATATTCAAAAATCGACTTAGACGTTGTATTGAAAAGGGCAAAAAACACAATTTTTTCTCTAGCCAAATGTGAATTTGGGGGTTTTTGGGGTCGAGGAATTCATCATTCACCGCCAGAGGGCGCTTTAGTGTATTTTTTATATTTTTTTTCGGTTTTTTTCTTGAAAATTGGCAAAATGCTGCGAGAATCCACGAATATTTCTCTTTTTCATAGTGCAATCTCAAATTTGAAGATTTCAAAAATATTAAACGTTGAAAAATGGAAGTGGTGGGTGTTTTAGGGGCGCACTCTTTGACGTCGCGACGCGTCGTACACAGGTTATATTCAATTTAAGACAAACAATCGTTTTTTGATTTACTCTATCAATAAAGAAGAAATATTTCCCTCTTTTCTTTTTTTTTTTTTTCAAAATTTCAACTTTATATATATGTGTAAATACGGAAGACGAGTCTTAGAAAAGAATCCAGATAGCTAGGGGTTTTTTCACGGCTCTCAAATGTCACTATCATAACTTTTTCACGATTTTGTTCAAAAACTCGTTTGGACACCCTACACAACAACTGAACATGGCTTTCGATTTGGGGTCAGGCAGCGGTGGATCATTACCTTCTATATGTTGCCGTAGATGTTCATAAGGAATATTTATAGTAAATGGTGGCTCGAATAAGATTGAATTATTATTCAGGTCAATCATATTGAATTGCAATTTAAATTTATTGGAGATTCCTTATAAATTCTCAGTTCCTTCGGATCTTCCTTACGCTTACGGTAGTGTACAATTTTTTTTAAAGCTAGGTCGCGTATTTTTAGATCACCTTCAAACAACATTGCTATTAAGACGTTTTCCAAGTGGGCATAAGTTGCGTTGTTTTTAACAACATTATTTCCAATGTGGCTCAAATTCGAATCTAAGTATTGAGTCCAACGAATGAATTTACAAAATAAAACACTACCGTACACGACAGAGTTGTAATGCTTCATAATACAGATCTTTAAAATGGAGAAGACACATACACTAATGCAGTGGCCTGTTTAATTGCATTTCTAAAACACATAATGTTATACATATAAATGAATATCAAACTTAAATTTTTTGGATAAGATTTATAATATGGAATTTTAGATTATTTCAATTCATACAACATTTATTTATACCAAAACAAAGATGGTGTATCAAATCCAGTATATTTCCTACGATATATGTATAAACAAACAAAAATCAGTCGAATTTTGCACCAAACACGTTTGTTGGATTGATCGGACCTATGGGGGCTATATGATATAGCCAACTGATTTTGATAAAATTCCTTGCAGTGCTGGAGCACCCTAACAAATCGCCAAACACCAAATTTGATTACGATATCTTTATAAAGAAACAAAACACCTCGAGTTTCGTAAAAAAAACGTTTTATTGACCGATCGGAATATATATGATATAGTCTATCGATTTTGATCAAATTTGCTAGACTGCTTAAGGACTCTAAAAAATTTCCGAATGCTAACTTTGGTTACGATATCCTCATAAACAAACGAAACTAAATTAATTTTGCATAAAAACATGTTTTTTGGACCGTTCGGTCCTTTGGGAGATATATGATATAGTACACCGATTTTCATAAAATTTGTTACAGTGCTTGAGAACTATAAAAAGTGGAATATTCGAAGATTTTCGCAACATTTTCTCAATTCTTCAAAAAAAAACGGAAAAAAATATAAAAAAATGCACTAAAGCGCTCTCTGGCGGACCCCGAAATTAAAAATAGATGTCAAAAATGGATTCCTCGACCCCAAAAACCCCCAAATACACATTTGGTTTGAGAAAAAATAACGTTTTTTGGCCTTGTGAATACAATGCCTAAGTCGATTCTTGAATATTTCGAAAAAAACCTATTTTGAAAAAATGGGCGACTCGAAATTCATTTTAGACCCATAGTTTCTTGGGCAAATTTGCTTAGAATTACCCAAAGAATCAAAATCCGAGTGAGCCCTTACACCGAAAAAAATTGACCCACCCTAATATATATATATATATATGTAGCCAACAGATTTGATCCAATTTGCTTAGGAACTATAAAAAGCTTGCGAATAACAAACGAAAATCAAAGAATTTTGCACCAAACACTTTTTTTGAGCGATCGGTACTATGGGTGCTATACGATAAAGTCTATTGATTTTAATAAAATTTGGGACAGTGCTTGAGAGTACGATGTGTTTAAAAAAAGCACGAATTATCCATCTAAAACTTTTGGTTTTTTTCGAGGTCTTCCGAAACACCCCTTTGGCAGCTATATAATATAACCACCATATAAAAAAAATTAAATAAAATGTGGTCGATTCATGGGTAAAAAAAAAAATGTACGTAAAATTTCAGTAAATTTGGTTACGATATCTTTATAAACAAACGAATTTAGGCACTTGCCACTTTTGGTTTTTTTTCGAGGTACCCTGTTATATCCCTATGGTAGCTAAATAACTTCTTCTCCCAAACCCTTGTTGACCCCTTTTCGGACTCGCTTATGCTCCTCCTAAGGAGTGAGTATGCGATCTTAGCGTTCGTCTGCAGGCATTCCGATTCTGGATCATGTCATCGCTAAGACCCTTTCGTTGCTGATGTTTTTGCGTTTGACCGATCGACGTATTTTTCGGTCTGCCTGCCCTACGGCCGTTACTTGGAACTACGGTAAGTATTGCCTTCTTAGCGGGGTTCTCTGGCGGTCGCCTTTGAACATGGCAATACCAACGCATCTGACCTACTTTGAGCGTCTCAGTGATAGGCTTTTTAACAAACAGGCTGCCTCGGTTGTGTTTGCTCTTAATGTGATCAAGCTTGGTCACATCCGCCGTCATCCTTAGCATTTTCATCTCAGTCGCAGATAATTTACACTCGTACGTTTTGTACATCGTCCAACATTCGGACCCATACAAGAGTGCGGGTCTAACGACTGTCGCGTACAGCTTGCCTATCAATTTCCGTGGCATTTTCTTGTCGCAGAAAACGCGAAAGTTTTCTCGCCACTTCATCCACCCAACACTGGTTCGATGTTCGATGTCATCATCGCATGTAGCTTCGCTATTTACAACTGAGCCTAGGTACTTAAATTTGCTGCCTATAATCAATTTTTCCCCGCCTATATAGATATCCGGATTTGGTCTTTCTGGATCTGAAAATTGACAGGGGAGCAATTCTGTCTTTTTTACGCTTATTATCAGTCCAAGATCCGTCAATATCTTATCCCAAGTTTATACAGCATTTTGCAGGGCTACGATATTGGTGCTACCCAGAATTATGTCATCTGCGAAAAGGAGGGATATTTCGGTTTCGTCGCCGATTTGTTTTAGCAAGTAGGACATGATGATATTAAACAGCATAGGACTTAACACACTGCCTTGGTGGACTCCCACCTTAACACTGAATTCGTCCGACTCACCAGCTGTGCATCTGACTTTAGTCCTGGCGTCATCATACATGTCCATAATCATGCGGACGTAAACTTCAGGTACATCATGTGCTCTCAAGGCCAACCAAATCAATTCACGAGGGACTCTGTCGAAGGCTTTCTCCAAGTCGATGAACACAAGGAACAGGTCTTTTCGGGCGTCCCGGTGTTTTTCCATCAGTATCCGAAGGCACTGAATAGCATCAATTGTTGATTTACCTTCCACAAAGCCACATTGATTGTCTTGCAACCTTATAATGTTTTTAAGTGCGTTGTTTACCATTCGCTCGTAAATTTTTAAGGTGTGTGATATTAGTTTTATTGCACGGTAGTTGGTCAGCTTACGGGAATCCCCTTTATTTTTGTAGAACGGGAGTAGATAGCTTTTCTTGAACGCATCTGGCATTGGGCTTCCACTTTTTATTTTGTTGAAAAGAGCGGTGAGCCATTCCAGCCCACAAACGCTCGTTTCCAGCCAAAACTCCAAGGGTATTTTTTCCGGTCCCACAGCCTTACCGCGTTTCATCTCCATCACCGCCTGCTTTAGCTCCTCCAAATTAAAGTCAGAGACATCGGAAAGGTTAAGCTCTACATTTGGAAAAGCTTCCCTAGGAAACTCTTCGTTAAGCAGCTCACGAAAGTACTCGAAGTGTCTGGCACATATCTCTCTGTCGTCGATTAGAAGGGTGCCTTGCGAATCCTCGATATATTTCGGAGCTTCTATTTCCCGTGCATTTCTTTTTCGTTGCGCCGCAATCTTGTAAACTCTGGCATTGTCCCTTGGTGTTTCTCTCGCATGCGAATTTTCGTTTACAGCTTGGCTTTCTAGTTCTTGATAAAACTGCTCTGCTGATTTTGCTCTTGCTTGGGTCACCATTCGTTTCACATTTTTGCGACATTCGTCATATGCAGCACGAAGCTGAGCCTTTTCGTCTTCTTTCTTCGTTTGACTCGCATTTTGTCCATTTCTTAAACGCTTTTGACTTTGCCTCGACTGCTTTCGCTATTTCGTCGTTCCACCACCAAGATTCTTTCCCATTGCGGAGGCGTCCCTTCGAAACTCCCAAAGTCTTATCAGCTTTCATAAAAAAAATATAGCCCCCATATCGAAAAAATAAAACAAACTTGATTCCGATGACGTACCTAACAAGGGATCTAAATTGAAAGCTCTCATCATTTCTGAGATCTAGGCTTTCATACAGTCGGGCAAATAGACAGACGGTCAGAAGGACATATCTGTATTGACTTCTCTAGCCACCCTGATAATACTTAAGGCAACTTTGAGGGGTCTTAATTGAGGGGATTATTATACCCCTTTTACCTTACAGTTAGAGGATTTACAAATAAGAAAATTTCATATTTTTCTCTCGACAGCTCTGCCTGTAAACGTGATCGACTATATCGAGAAGCGAAACTCAGAGAGAACGTGCTGTGAAAGTTGCACGGTCCAAGTGTGTGAAATCTCTCTCTCGTTTTTGCTTGATTGCGGTTCTTGCTCTCTCGTGCGCTACTGCTTACTGCGCTGCTTACTCACTGGTCTAAAATGAAGAGTTTGTTTAGAAATCCATTTCTCATAAGAGAGAATGATACTGGCTAAAAATTGCCAGCGATTAGTTTGATATTTCCCCTTCGATGGAGATACATAGTCTTTAACCTCATCCGCAGTAGGGTATTCATTTGATGCGGAAGAGAAGAGGCCCATAACATCTGACCAAGTGCCTAATACAAGCTAATCCGTTTCATAGTTCCAACAAAAAGTATATCTAAAAAGATTATTTTTTTAAAAGAGAGCTGGAACTATACCTATGAAGCTTAATTCTTTTAGCCTTATTCTTGGAAGTTTCGTAGCTTACTATTTCGAAAAGGAGGCATTGATTAAAACAATGACAAATTGATATTTTACTATTTTCATACTTTTTAAATATAGTTTTAGTCATATCAAGGCGTACACATAGTAGACATCGTTTTAAAAAAAAAACTATTTCATATTAGAAATTTTTTTCGCTTTCGATTATTAACGAAAACATTTATAATGTCGAACACTGAGAGCGATGATGACCAGCCGAATCCTAGCAAAAGGCAGCGCTTAGAAGAGGAAATAGAGTTGACGGATACAATGTTGTGCAATGTATGCAGAGAACTGCCGCATCCAGATACATTTCACAAATGCCTGAATGGACATCTGCTGTGTGATGCTTGTTACTCGCGCATACACGTATATGCATTCAAGGAAAACGTGGAACCGAGGTGTCCATCATGTCGAGTTCCTATTGGTAATGAGCATCTGCTGCCTAGGGATTCCACCATTTCACAAGTACTACGCTCAGTAGGCACAACATGCTTTAAATGTGAACAAAAGCTAACATATGACGATGTGCCGGAACACAAAGATAGTTGCACTAAAAGAATTGTGGCCTGTGAGTATAGCTGCCTGGGCTGTGAATGGCGCGGACCATATGATGATAGTGAGCAACACAAGACGACTTGCGATTTCATTAATAAATCCGCGGAGGAAATACTTGCAGCACTTGATGCAGCAAATTCTAAACAGCGTCTTTGTCACAGCGAATTAAGTTCCAAGGGAGTTCTCTACAGAGATATTAGTTTGAGTGAATGCATAAAAATTGACGAAAACTTTACGATTTACAAATCCCTACCGATTGCTGGATTTGAGGAGAACTGGCGTTTGATGTTGACAGTCAATTACGGCAGAACACCAGGTTCGCCTCAAATGACCTACAGGTTGTTGCTTGTAACGAATCCAACGGAGCCAATCGAAGTGGCTTTCTTTTTACTGACTCCTTTGCTGCATTATACTGGATACGAATGGCCAGACGTGCCTTTAGAGAGATGTATACACACTTTCAATCGTCGTAGTCGTAGCAGTGGCTTGCATAAATTGAAATTGGATTCGGATGATGCAGCTTTTCAGTTTCTAGTCATTCAACCGATTAGAGTGCGACTCTGGATGATGCTGCACTAGTTTATGTATTGAGTTATTATTAAAAAAAAAAATTTATTGTATGTTTAAATATTTTTGGTTACTGAGTGAATAGTTCTTCTACGCGTTTTGTTTTTTTCAATTAAAAATTTTGAAATTTACGAAGACGATTCTTAAATATCATATATTGTAAAGTTACCAAATTCAATAAAATATTCCTATTTCGTAGTAAAATAGGTTGCTTAAATCGAAAAAGAACAGTTTTCAACGGAACGGATTGCAAAAAGAGACTCCTGGACTAAGTTCTGTGAGGATCTGGCAAGTACCAGCGATGTATACAGGCTTCGCAAGGTCCTTGCTAGCGATCCATCCAAACCGGAACTGCTTTGCAGCCCGTACGGATACTGCACAAAAAATAGTCAGGAATCTCTGGAGCTACTTATGGAGACACACTTCCCAGGATGCTTGGCGGCTGGCGACGAGATTAAGACAACGAATCTCACTGCCAACGCTACTTCTGTGTAGTGTAGTGACTTGGTGATAGATAATATCATTACAGAGGAAAAGATAGCCTGGGCTATCAAGTCGTTCCAACCCTACAAATCGCCAGGATCGGACGACATCCGACCAGCCATGTTGCAGGCAGCGCTCTCGAAGCTGATGCCATGGCTACTGAAGGTCTTCAAGGGAAGTCTCCTAACGGGGTATATCCCACAAGGCTGGAAGGAGGTGAGGGTGGCTTTCATTCCCAAGGCTGGGAAGATAAACCACTGCTCACCAAAAGACTATAGGCCCATCAGTCTGTCATCGTTTCTTTTGAAAACGATGGAAAGACTCTTATACCTACATCTAAGGACCAAGCTAACTCCACGTGTGTTCAGCGGATCACAACACGCCTACCTTAAAGGTAGGCACTACACACAGTGGTAGGGAGCATTGAGAAGTTTCTGGATCAGAAGGAGTTTGCGTTGGCAGCTTTCCTCGACATTGAGGGAGCTTTCAACAATATCAGGACCAAGTCGATAATAGCAGCACTTTCTAAAATCGACTCACACCCGATGGTCACCCACTGGCTAAGCAATATGCTCAGCAGCCGGATGATCAACTCTGAACTCTGTACAGGGGTAGTTAGAAGGAAGGTCACGAGGGGCACTCCACAAGGTGGCGTCATTTCGCCGCTCCTGTGGAACCTGGTCCTCAACGACCTCCTCCTTACTCTTAAGGAAATAGGATGTAGGGTGACGGCCTACGCAGATGATCTGGTGCTTATGATAACGGGCAAATTTTTGCCCACAGTCAGTGAGCTACTGGAATCCGCACTGGGCGTCACTCTAAGATGGGCACAGCAGAACGGCCTAGGGGTTAACCCTCAAAAGACCCAAATGGTGCTGTTCACTAGGAAGTACAAGATCCCTAAGTTCACACCTCCGTCCCTCGGAAGAACGGAACTTAAAAGATCTACAGAAGCGAAATATTTAGGTGTTATTCTGGACTCTAAACTCTCTTGGAAGAGAAACTCGGAGGAAAGAATGAAGAGAGCGCTGGGTGCCTACTACACCTGCAAAAAGACTTTCGGTAGGAAATGGGGGCTGCAACCGTATATCATTCACTGGTTATACACAGCAGTCGTCAGACCTATCCTGAACTATGGAGCGTTGGTCTGGTGGAAGGCGGGTTACACCAAATCCTACCTAAACAACCTTCAAAAGGTCCAAAGGGCAGCCTGCCTGGGCATTACCGGATCCCTGCGATCCACTCATCAGGCAGCTCTGGATGTTATTCTGAACCTAGAACCAGTGGGCACCTTCCTGAAGTTTACGGCAGCCAGAAGCGCAGCAAGGCTCCGGGAGCTGAATCTTCTGGTGCCATCAACTTCTGGGCATAGCAGTGTCCTACACACGATAGGTATATCCGCTGGGGCCGAGGAAAGAAATGGAACGATAACTTCGTCGCTGTCTTCCCGGAGAGACAAGATTGGACGCTTAAAACTCCCATTAGGGAAAACGAGCTTACAATCTTCACTGATGGTTCGAAGACGGATGAAGGCACAGGAGCGGGCGTCTTCTCGGAAGAGCTTGCAACACGGCTTTCATTCCGTCTTCCAAATTGGGGCAGTGTGTTTCAGGCCGAGATATACGCGGTCTGGCAAGCGGCAAAACTGATACAAACTTTGGGTAACAGTCCAAAGAACGTGTCTATTTTTGTCGACAGCCAAGCCACTATCAAGGCTCTGTCATCGCACTCTACAAAGAGCAAACTTATTCGTAACACCGTGGCAGCGCTGAACCGCATCCAGCATCACTCGATCACCCTCTGCTGGGTACCTGGTCACTCTGGGATACCTGGAAATGAGGTAGCGGACGAGTGTGCCAGAAAAGGTTCGGCGCTACCTATTGCCTCATCTGTTACGGATATAGCAAGACCTCTACAGGATGTGGTCTCAGAGATCACAAGGATAGTCAGATCCGAGGCGGAACGACAATGGGACACTGTGTCCGGCTGTCACATCTCCCGAGCACTCTGGCCAAGATACAACCCAAAGCGAACCTCCAAACTCCTGCGATTCCACAAGAGCAGGACTAGGAGGGTGACAGGAGTTGTAACGGGGCACTGCGCCATAGGCCTTCTGGCCGAGAGGATGCATGTCCCCCACAACGAGCTGCGGAGATGAAGAGGAGATAGAAAGCATCCAACACCTGCTGTGTGACTGCCCTGCACTTCTTAGGAAACGCACCCAGTACTTGGGCAAACCCTTCTTTGAAGACCTAGGCAGTCTGGCAAACTTGCTCATAGCGGACCTGGCTCTTTTAATCGAATCTTCGAAATGGTTCAATTAAACAGGATACAGAAACAGAAACTCTTCCCATAGGGGTGTTTCAGAGGACCTCGAAAAATAGGTAGATAACGCAACCAAATTTTGAATTCGGCAGTTTTTTAGAGATCTTCAACACTGTACCAAATTTTATCAAAATCGGTTGACTCTATCACATAGCCCCAATAAGACCGATTCTTTTAAAAAATTAGTTTAGTGCAAAATTCGTTTTGTTTCATGTGTTTATGAAGATATTGTAACCAAAGGTAAATAAATATCTTTCAGAATTCTGAAGCAATGTACCGGACTTAATTGCAATGTGGTGGTACAGGGTATTCCAAAGTCGTCCGCACCCGACGGGTTGAACTCGACTGTTTATCGAGCTGTTTGGCTTGGGTTAAAATGGCTTTAGAATTAAATTTTAAAGCCTTATTTAGAACCTTTTTGTAAAATCGATCAAAAGTTCTGCTAGTTATATGAAAGTTTTTACAAATAGTGAAACGTTTATACAGATAAATTAAAGAAATTAAAGTTTTTTATGTTTAAAATTTCATGAAATGTTTTCAAAGATTTTTGACTGCGATATAATTTTGAGCTTATATCCGCTCTATCCCGGATTTTTATTGTTCACCTCCTTCCCACTCCACTGCATACAAATTTGATAGCGTACACCTAGTAATTATGTAGGCTTTAGGGTGTATAATAGTCGTTGTGTCTCAACGAGGCCATTTGTTTTTTGTTGCATAATGTTGTTGCATTCTCCATTGTTGCTGTTGCGTTGTGTTGCTTGTGCAAACGATGATGAATGGGGCTGGTTGACTATTTGGCTGGCTGGATGACTAACTTGCAACTGTTGCAACTGCCATCTAGTAATGACGTTGCAACAGCATAAGCAACAACAAAAACAATAATGGCTGGTAGCAAAAAGGCAAATGAAAAATGGCAGCTGCCGTGGCAGTTGCAACACCAAAAGCGGCAGCAATGGTAGACATTCTCTTGCTCCACTTCTGCCTCTCTTCTGTCTCACACTCGTTTGGCAATTGTAGACACACACGCACACACACACACACACACACAGTCACATCAAACGTTGACAACGTTGAGAACGGTAAATGGTACTGCTGCTGCCTCCGTCTGGCACATTCCGTACGTCTTTCCGTCTCCGTCTCCATCTGCGTCTGCTTCTCCGTCTCTTTCTCTGCGCCTGGCTTGCTTTGGAGCTGCCTTGCACAAAATTGGAAAATATGTCAGGATTTCGATTTTTCGTATTTTTCGCAATTTTGCTGCCATATTTCTTGTTTCATTTTTCTAGTTTTTTTTGTTGCTTTTTTGATTTTGTTATACCCTGTTTCCAAAGGTTTTGGGTAGTATTAAATTATGGCCAAAAGATTGTATGTGCCTTACCTTTAAGGAAACGAGTAGTACAGCATAGAAAGTAGACAAAAAGTTAATACCCAAAGTGGTTAAGGGACGACAAAATAAAACGATTTGGAATTGGTTTACCAAAACGTTTAGTTTTTCAGTTTTCTCTTTTTCATTACCTTTTATTGGCTAAAAGTGAAACTAAAATCGGTTAGAACTAAACTATGAACCAAAAGCTCTAATTCTATTTTTTGTTTAAAAGCGAGTCATATGAACTTATATATAATAATTTTTTTCGCCGCCGAATATTTAAAAATAAAATTTTATGGCCTACGCCTGGGCACTGTGGGTGCGGGTAGGGTATACTTCAGTCGGGTTGACTTGGCTGTTACCGATCAGCTTGTTTTTTTCTCTGTTGTTATTGTTGTTATGCTTTCACCTTCTTTCACTTTAGTTGGCTTTGCTTGCTCGTTACATGGTTTTTCTTTCTTTGCTTTTAAGGTTAACTAGAAATTGGAAAATTGCAGTCAAACAACAGACAAACGTTCCTTGCAACGAATGCGAACGTGCGAAAGAGTTCGGAAAGGCAACCTGTTTTTATTGTATCCTTTTTTACCTGGCAATTGATATTATTAACAATAGTTTTCCGGCTCAAGGCATGTAGTTGCTGCATTTCCATAATATTTATACATTATTTTTTTTTTTAACAAATTTAAAATTTTTGCAATAATTTAGTGGGACCAGCTTAATCCTTAAAGAACCAGCACTTTTTTTCAATAGCCCACGACATTTATGCCAATAAGTTTTTGTCTAGAAGCTATACGTTGTATAATTCAATTACAATCTCCGATTTGAAAGGAAGATTCGCTTGAAGTTTTCAAATCAAGTGAAATTTCCAAGGACTATCCTTGCATTCATGATCATTAAAGTCTTTCCTCTTCACGAAATCTTAGCGGAATCCAAACCTGAGTTCCTAACCATCCCAGCACCCGAGGGTACTGACATATCCTCCAAAACTCCATAAAACGAAGTATTTTTGGGTTATTTCTGAAGTCTGTCGTGATGTTGAGTTTTTGATCTCGGATTTGGATTCAGTGATCCCAAAAACGACGAAAAAAATAATCAGCCGTGCTCCGAAAAAAGAAAAAACCAAACCGAAAAATTTTATTCGGATTTCTTTTTGCCTGCTCTGGATAACAAATTTTTTTTGTTTATATTATTTGTGTTTGTTACAAAACAACTGACATGGTTGCCGCAGCTCTGCTCCTTTCTATTACTATATGTTGTTCTTTATTATTCTTTATATTCAAAAAAATTACAAAAAAATATTACTTTAGCAACAATATTTATTGAAATTAAGCACGACTTAGCTATTTTTGTTACAATTGAAATTTTCTTCGTGTAACGCGGCAACCCTGTCGCACTAATCGGTCATGCGTTCGTGCATTCGTTTTGGCTGTGCATGCTATTTTTTGGGTTGAGTCAGAAAAAAATAATTCTCAGAAAATATATAACTTTAAGTTGGCATAACTATATTCTAAGAATATCAAAGAATATTTTAAAAATTATTTCAGTATAAAATGTGTACGTTTTCTTTTGTCGATTCATTTAAATTCCTGTTGCAACAAAACATGCGGTTTCAATCCACATAAAAAATTCGGTTTTTTGTAATTGGAAGCACTAAATATTCGATTTTAAAAACGAATCCGAATAAAATGTTTAGCTACATTAATTGTCCCGATCATTGCGGCAAAAACTTTTCGTTCTCAACTTACCCTTTGGTTTCAGGGTATATAAAAATCGATTCCAATTTATCGCCTATAATCGGATTTGCAATCTTAATCGATAGCATAATTATAGTTGCTCTAATTTGGGTCTCAACTTGCCAATAGCTGTGTGTTAAGCAGTTCCAGCAATGGTAGCCATAACTACACTGAAAGATCAGGATAAATAGATAGAACGGTACCGATTGTACAGGGAGGGGTGAGGGACAAAGACGGTACGAAGGATACAAGTGCGATTGAGAAGTTTAAAGCGTTGCAATGGAGGCGATGCAAAAGTTGGCAACAGTTGCACAGTTTTGGCAACTAAGTGCGGGCGCGCCCATAAAACAAATACTAGAACAGACACAGAGAGACACAGATACTGCACACAGTTACACAAATCTCAAGCAGACATTGCTGATGTTCTGGGTTACGTAAACGGAGACGGGGGTAGCTGCTCCAATGTCGCAGTCGCAGTCGCCGTCATTGTCGTTAGCAAATATATGACCAAAAAGGATCAAAGTGCGGTCGTTGCACAAAATAATTGCTGTCTACGGGTCTGATTTGGTACGGACCTGAGCAAAAACAGCGACTGCATAATTTCCCAGCAACTGTGTGTTTGTGTTTGTGGGGTACGGAAGTGGGAGGGTTCTGGAGGCCTTCCATCGAAGTAGTTTTCTTGTCCACTGTTCATTCTGTTTCTTGCTACACTCGTTTAAAAGTCAAATTCAAATGTTTCGGCACGGACTAAACCTCCTTAATGTCATTTGTCATTTCTGAAGCAGCCACGCCCACTTTCTGCAGCTTCTGTAGGCGGAAAAATGCTGCAGTTTGTGTCTGTCTGGCATTATGTAAATATTTTTATGTCGTGGCAATGCATTGTGTTTCGTTTTTTTTGTTAACAAAGTTTTTTAAGCGTCTCGAGCATTGGTCATTCCGCCATTTTGTTATTTCGTATTTACATTTTGTCTCTTTTATACCCTTATTCAGTTTGAAAATAAAGGTACATTAGTTACAACTGAGCCCCATAGCCCGTATATGCGTTCTTGCATCGGCAGGATACATACCTCTGGTTACATAAGCGATGCAAGCGAGCAGTCCTACCCTAGATCTGGATGATGCCAGCCACATGTTATAGATGGCCCTCATATTTAGTAGCCCATTTTTTGAAAATAATTTTAGACTGCGACATTTTTATAGCACGCCTTATGTGCTGTCTTAATTTTAGGCGTCTATCCAAGCTGACCCCTTAGTACTTGGCCCTGCCTTGTAGCATCCTGAAATACTGCTGTTAACTGCTTTGTTCTCAATGTCTACTGCACTGCTTGGCACTTGGATAGATTCAAGGCTATACTGTGAGCCCAGCACTCAAGCAGATGGTTGTGACCCTGAACACCATCTGCTGCCGCGTCATCAGCATATAAAGTGATTATGCGTTTTCCGTTCTCTGCGGCCTTAGCCAGTTCCCTAGGGATGGGAATGTTCGCCATATAGATATCAAATTGAAACGGGGCTGGGATGCTTCCGTGTGGAAGGAACTCCAGTTTTCATCATGCTTGCCGTAGATAGCAATATTTAAAAACTATCGGCTTCTAGACCGATAAAGTAAATTTACTTTTCTTTTGACTTGCTAAAGACAAAAATCATGTGGCCTTTATCCTAATAATGACTATGCTTATAGGCCGCCTTGAGAGCTTTAGCTCCAAGACTCTCGATAAAAATATTGCTCTATATTTTATAAATGGTGCCAACTTTATTAAAATATTCATAAAACCTATGCATCAAATATGGATTAAAGAGTAACCAGCAACAAAACAAACAAATGGAATTGGCACGCAAACTTGGGCTTCAGACTAATTGAAGTTGTTTGACTTGAACTTCGAAGGATACCCGCTAAAGCTAAAGGATAAAACTGCATTCCACCCTAACTTTTACTATCCCATCGGCTTTTTCAGACAATGCCAAGTCATAGTTAATCCAATCAATCGATGGAGGATGAAGAAAGAGAAAAAAAATACAACACCAAATTTTTATTTATATTTGCCTATCTCTTTTCCTGAGTTGGATGTTAAGACCCAAGATGGCGCCGTCGATTGCACAGTTCCTGCCAATCTTTCGCAGACAATTAGTTTCGTAAGCATTTTTACGTCCTTTGAAGTTAAAGTTTTTCGTCGTTTCGTTGTTCTCCGTTGCTTTCTTGCTTCTTGCTTTTATTATCATTTTCTGTGCCGAATGTTTGTGTCTGTTGACTTTATCAGTATGCACAATTGCTGTTGGGGTCACACACACACACACACACACACACACACGCTGACTATACCAGTGGCGTAGATATACTTTTGCTATGGGGGTTGTGTAAATTTATTTTAAGTGATTGTCGAAGTAAGAATTGTTGACTTTTTTTATTTATATACTACACTAGGCAAAAGTTTAAATTTTTACCTTGAATTACACAGGCCTACAAATACCGTGGTCATGTTAGTTGTTGGAAAGCTAAGAGTCATTTCCGAAGCAATTTGCTGAGGAGAATCCGAATCCGGGGCCAGAATTGGCCCATCAAGTCAGGTTCATGAGATATTTGAGGTTATGTACCCGTAAAACGGTCAAATACCTCACAATGCTGACGTGTTGGGCCAATTCTGACCGCGAATTCGGACTCTACGCAGCCAGTTACTTCGGAAATGACCCTTAGCTTTATAACAACTGACATCACCGCGGTATTTGAAGACCTGTGAAATGCCAATACCGTCGAAGGGATGTACTTCGTAACTTTAAATAGCCGTAACTTTGCGAACAAAAAATCGTAAATGATTGCTTGAAATTAAAGGGTAAGAGTGGTACTAAATGATGTAACTAGAGTGACAGCCCACAAAAATTATTTGCACCCTGTACATAACCTCAGAAATAGGAAAAAACGCCGTTTTTCGGGTAAATAACCTCAAATATCTCAAAATTCTAACGTTATAGGCCAATTCTGGCCCCGGATTCGGATTTTACGCAGCAAATTACTTCGAAAATGACCCATAGCTTTCCAACAACTAAACCATGTTGGTCTGTGTTATCTTTATTTGTTTCAAACTAAAATATATATTTCGTTGGCTGCATACGCTGGTATTAATATAAAAGTTGATGTCCTTACCAATTAACTTTTTTATAACCTAAATATCGCTTGCATAAATATAAATACTCTTTTATTTATGTACCCCAAAACACGTGCTCTTAAGTTTTGTAGTATTTCTGACAATTTCGAATAATTTATTAACTCTGGTTGTTTTTCACACTGGATGGTCGGGTATTCTTGCCTCTGGGTATTTATGCCCGACTATACTCCGATACTCCGATTTCAGGCAAATATTAAAAAAAAACTAATTTTTGCAAACCACAAAAAATGCTTGCTGGTCCAAAGTCAAAGTTTTTACTTGCACATAATTTGCCAGGGCTTACGATAGATCTTTCGCAACCCCCACTGCCAAGAACGCCACTGCGCACAGTACAAACACCGAAGCCATAGCGTTTGGCTTGAATTGAAACAATGGAAATTGATTCGTATTCGAATTCGCATTCGCAACTCCTTTCAAAATGTCAAAATCAATCGAAATGAAATGAAACGTGACCAAATTTGGCCACATGTCAATATGCTAATGATGATGTGGTCTTTAGTGTGTCTGCTTTTTGCTCTTCTTCCACCACATCTCTCCTTTTACTTCTTCTCGTTCTCTGCGTCTTCTTCATTTTCCTGTGCTTTTGTCTGGATAAACTAACAATTGTTTTTACTTTTGTGTGTGTCTCAATATGATTCTATATGTACAAGGTATTGGCTTATAATTTGTTGCAACGTGTTACGTGGCAGGGGAAATCGCTAGCCATCAATTCCTCAGTACCCAGCACCTTCCCATCTCTTGGTAAAGTGTTTGCTTAGCTATTTATTCAGTGAACTGTGGAAGCTAGCTATAGCGGACTTCATTTGTACCAACTGCTCATTTAAAAATGAAGTGACTTTTAAAGAATTCCATTTATCAACATTTGTATGATGCTCCTTTCTGGTACAACACAGCTCATATAAGACACTTTGTGCAGAGCTGGTAACGTAACACATGCTGTGATTTGGCCAAAATACTTAAATGATTCGAAACTAAAGCTTAAAGGCAAAACAACCCTACATATTAACAAAATTGAGCAATTTTCCATCTGGACAGCTAGTCCACATCCAGGTTTTTGAATGTGGTCGTTTTGACAGGCCCACTCCACAGGGTGATTGTACCCAAGACATCTGTTCAAAGATGTTGCGGTTTTATCTGCACACCATCACCATAAACGGACATAAGTCTGGTCTTATTGCTTATTATTGTTCTGGAAATTTTTGTTTAAGACATGATTTTTTGTGCATTCAACCAGCTAGCCTGAATCTACTCAGCAGACTCCCCCCATGGATCCGCGTCTGATAAATGTACTAAGAACGTTTAAATTGAGGACCGCTTTTTGTGTTGTTTATAGTGGCTTGAAAACGAAGTCTCAGTCAAAAAAATGAAATTGAGCTGTGAAAATTTTCATGCTATGAATTATAACGAACCTTTTGGCAATGAAGCGCCCTTACACCATTGCTATGGTTTGTAGAATTCCGCAATGGCCGCTTATTACAAAGTCCTTTAAAGTTAAAAGTTGACTAGTAATAGCTGGCTACCCCATAACATAATGATTGCTGAAAAGAAGACTTGTGTCGAGTGGTATACTGACTGAACTGAAAGAAATACAAGGCTAGGAATCTTGGATTTAAGCCTATTAGAGACTATCAAAGTATATGGGAGACCTAATTCTGAGTCTCCTCAGTTTTCGAATCCTTGTTGAGTCAAATTTTTATGTTAATTACATACATAAGGGTATACTACTAAGTTGCCTTATATGCTGACATAACAGGGTCACATTTTTCGCTATCATTAGACAGTGACACTTGTGCACTAGAACTCTTCATCTCTAGTTGGTTAGTTTTTCATTGTAAACGCTCAAAATATATAGAAAAAGATATAAATTTATATATGTATGTATGTAGGTATATGAACATATATACATTGTATATAGAGATGCATTGGCCAGGCGTGTCAACGTGTCAAACGTTTGCCCCAGGTTTCCATGTTGTGTAATTGGCGGCTCTGGACGCCACGGCCGACACAGCCGGCACAGCCGAAGCGAATTGAAACAGGAAATGTGGAATAAATTGAATGAAATGTGCAGAGCCCAGCTGGTTGGTCAGCTGGCCGCCAGTTCTGTGTGGGTTTATGGGTCTATGGCACTATGGTTGTATGGATCTGTGGGTTTCGGGGGTCGAACGGTCAGATAGCTGACTCTTCTGTCTGTTCGATTGCGGTTGCTACTATTTGTGGGTATGACTGTCGTCTGTGTTTCAGTCTGTTGATGGACGCATCTAACAGTGTTGGTTAGCGTTGACCGCAAAGTGATGTTTCCGTTTCCGCTTCCGTGACGTAAGCAATACTTACGTTTAGTACATTTGACTTTAAATGCAGCTGAAATGTGAGGGAAAAATAGTGGGCCGATTACAATCGGTAGGACTCGACTTTAATATTGACTACAGTTTTCAGTCTATTCGATAATCGATAGTTTAATTGTAGTGTTAAGTGTTAAGTTTGTGCATGTAACAAATGTGTGCAACATGGAGAAGGTTACTTTTTCATACATAAAGTATGATCAGTTAGTCCGATTTATATCACCACCATATATTTATGGCTCGACTAATTAATTAGTTACCAGGACTAGTATTTGCATTTGTTCAATTTCTTTGTTCTTTGCTCTCCAGCTTTGTATATATGTACTATAATTCTATAAGCTGACAAAATTGGTTGGATTTGCATTCTAGAACTCGTTGCCAAGAGAGAGACTGGTTAGCCACCCTGCCAACTTAGCTCATAGTCGTACAGTGCTTTATGTTTGCGTTCGTTATGTGTTAATTGGTGAATGGCAAATCGGAGTGTTCGCAAAGCCTATGCACCTATGTATGTATGTAAATACTACACCATGCCATATGAATGCATTCATATACATACAGACAAACACACATGCACACCCTTTATAGTTGCATTTAAATGACTTCCTTCATTTGCTCTACATTTCTCTGCCTCTCTCTCTCTCTCTCACTCTTCCCAGATTTTATTCATGTTTTCCTTTTTGTCCCATGGCTTTACTTTATTCATTGCATTCAATGCCTTTTTCAAGTTTCGCGAGCACAATACAAAGCAGCAGAGACCATAGGGGAAAGAAGCGAAACAATAATAAAGGAGAGAGAGCGGAAAGAGAGAGAGAGAGAGAGTAAAATTTAATACTAAAAAATATGTTTACATAGCGGTTCTAACGGTCGTTGCCTCTGGCTTAAACTTTTGCTTTATTTAAGCGCCTCAATATGGCATCAACTGTTCTTTATTGAGAGAAGTTCTGAGGAAATTCATTCAAAGCGGCAAGCAAGCTATTCACACGAGTAACCGCAAAAAGCGAAACCGACATTTTTATGTGAAAATGCGTAGACTTGAGGATTTCACCTGGTGAGCATGGGTTTATTTTTCTTTAAAATTTATTTTTATACCCTGTACCTATAGGTACAAAGGGTATACTAGATTTGTGCAATGTATGTAACGGACAGAAGGAGGCGTGGCAGACCCCAAGTCCTTTATACCAAAATGCTTATCATAACCTCGGGTAGCGATTGAGCCATGTCCGTCTGTCCGTCCTTCTGTCCGTCCGTCCGTCTGTCCGTCTGTACGTCTGTCCGTCCGTCCGTCTGTCCGTCTGTATGAACACCTAGATCTCGGAGAAACTTTATCAGCTGATGCGCATATTTCCTCAGCAGATCAAGTTTGTTCAATCATGTCAATATCTTTCCCCGCTCCCCCGTAGCAGAGTTTCGCGGTTTTTAGCTAGACCGTTTAACATTTTATTCTGAAATTTAACAGAGCGATGCGTTGTGGTTACATGCACCTGTGTGTCAAAAATGAACAAAATCGGAAAAATACAGCAAAAGTTATAGTCAAAAACGTTCAAGTTTCACCTCCCCTTGCCAATAAACTGCGTCAATATTTGACTCTACGTAATTATAGCAACAAATGGACTAGAATTACCAATTTTGCTAAGCTGATTCATGTGCCTCTAATAAACAAATCCACGTCCAAATTTTAGCAATGCAGCCCCCCACCCCCCCAAATCGATTTACATTGTTTTCTCCCACACCCTATAACATATCCCCTTGAAACTTACCCCATATACTTTAAATAATTCCTTTGACGTAAATTTCGATTTTCATCACAATCGGTTAAAATTTGCGGAACTTATAGGTATAAATATCGTTTTGCACCAACAAATAAAATATTCCAATTGGAAAGTTCATAGAAGGAATATGCAGGAATAAAACTTTTTCGAGAAAAAAGGTACAGGTACGGCTCGGCGAGCTTGGGACTAGACAAAGTAGTTGCTGTTGAGTTAAGGAATTGAATGGGATATCCCAAATGGTATTTTTTTTTATATCAAGTTTTGTCATTCTGCGTATACGCATTTAGAACATAATTTGGACCACATTTCTATTTTGAATAATTTTTCGGAAATGAATAAATATTTATTCAATTTCTTTTTTTGTATTGCTTGGGTTATTGATGGATGCATGGATGGATAGATAATCTATTGGTTCGGCTTAATCTGTCTATACACAGAGAGGAAGAGAGAGAGTATGTAGAGTGTGTCGACTTTGGAAAGAGTAGAATTTAAACTAACTACAGTGTAATGAGTTGAAGGGTAAGTGTGGGGGCGGTGTGTATGTGTGAGTATTTAAGTGTATCTATGTGTGTGTACGCGTATAAGTGAACAACATTCTGCGGCTAACCTAATTTGCTTTAATTAACATGTTAAATATTTAATTTATCAAATGCGCCAAATCACTCACACACGCCTACACACAGTTGCACAGATACACAGACAGGTACTTCGCTTGCTTCAAATGTATTCAATTAGGTTTTTTTTTTTTTTGCATTTTTGTTTTTTTCGCACATTGATGTTGTTTTCATTAAGTTTGCAACGTTTTCTAATCACTCAGCTAGCAACAACAACAACCAACTGACAGAATGACAAAATGACTTAACATTCGAAACGACTAAGGGAATAATTGAATGCTTGACTTACTGACTGGCTGACTAACTGACTAACTGACTTACTTGATTACAAATTTCATTATTTAGCATGCAACAAAGTTCATCAAACTGTACAGTACTGTATGTGTACACCGCTCTACTGTACTGTGTGTCGCAGGAGCTCGACTGTAATTCACCTTGCAGCAAGTTTGTTGCCACACAAAAACACTAACAAAAATATATACATACTATGAACAGGACATTATGTTAACGGGGGTCAATTGCCACCAATGGACTATGGCCAAAAAAGTAACGCATACTGGTGAGAGGAAGCTGCTCTGTACTTTTAAATTATTATTTCAGCTTATTTTCTTTATAATTAATGAATATCGATAAATAACATCCGTCCTCTAACAGGGACATCTATGTAAGCTATAAGTCTTCATTTTTCTTTTCCAAGAATGAGGTAAGACAAATTTACGGATCAGCTCAAGATTCTCTATCATTTAAAAATAAAGTTCTGTAAATGGATGCAGTGCCATCAAGGGAGAAGAAAGTGTCCGTTGGTGATTATGGACGCACTTCAGTATTTCTTATTTATATTGAACATCTATGGGCCAATTCCTCCATAACAATATTCCCAGCCCTTTTTTTCGTTGCTTTTCATCATGGACTAACCCCCCATACAACTGTATAGACATCGGTATCCCCCTGGCCACAGTCAAATTGGCCATTAAAAAAAAATATGTGGCTATCGCCCGCAATGCCTGGGCCAATGAGGATTCTTGTCGCATTTCAAGACTTACCTGGTCAAATTTTGACGGCAACAAGACTCGGAAGCTGCTCAAACTGAATCGCAAATCCCTTTCGACCACTGTGTCTATTCTTACGACCATGTCAAATAATAAATATGTTAATCACTCTGCGCAGCGATAATAAGATAACTATTGTAAAGAGCTAATAACTTATCACTCAATCTCAATTATATTAATCTCATTTATCGGCTCTAGATTTGCCTTAGGCTAAGTTTAGTTCTCACTGTATGCCCGGTGCATTTAGTTCGAGCCAGCTCAATCACGCCCAGCGCATATCAATCGGCCTTACGATAGCTTAAGCTGCCGCTAAATATAATAGCAAATAAACATTATTAATAGTTTAAATTAAAATCGCAAAGTTTAATTTTTACGGCCAACGAAAAAGCTCGTTGGTTCAACAGCCATACATTTAAAAAAAACAAAAAAAAAACGAAAAAAAACAACAGATGGCCCACCCTATATACTTTATGTGGTCTGCCAAGTCTCCTTCTGCACGAAAATATTGTGGTTTTTTTTATACTTAAAGAAAATAACTGTTGAATTCTTGTAATGCATAGCTAGCACCTTAACAACAACAACAAATAAAATTACAAAAAGCCAAACTTTGAGTAAACGGCATGAGGATTAATAAATCGGGTGGAGAAACGTCACGATTGGGCAATCGTCTTGGTCTTAGAGGCCTATCGAGAAGTAGTCTCCTTGCGAGTTAAAAACAACTTTTTTTTTGGAACAGCTGCCAGAATTTGATTAAGGTAGGACTAGTGCCCTGGTGACTAAAGGGACTAAAGAGTCGCGTGTGTCAAGGACTAGTCCTTAGTACTGAAGGTTCGTTATAGAGTGTTACATGCGTGTGCTGCAGCTGCGAATAATCACCATTAGTATGTGTTAATGCTATTTGAGAATGCTTAAGTGTGCGTTTTTTGTACTACATACATGTGTACATATATAAGTATGTATGTATAAATGCTGTGTCTATATGTTAGAGTATCTATGTATGCAGTTTTATGCTTCTTTTTCTGTACATGTACGTATACGTGTCAGTTAATGGTTCTTTGGACTCTTCCCTTTGGGTAATAGAAATCAAAAGAGCGCAGATAGGACAGTGGGACTAAGGGGATCATGAATTGCACGCAATATTTGTATTTAAGTTACAGGTCGATGAAAGTTTTGACGCTTTAAGGAATATTTGGTACACTTATGCTACAAGCAACTATCAAGAGCATAAAATGTGGGCCTAACCCACGTTTAACATAACATATTGAAATAAATAAATTTTATGGAATTTCGAAAAATAAATTTGACAATTTTTTGACCACTCTCCTCATCTAGGCTGACAAAAAACAAAAAAAAAATGTAAAGCCCATTTTGTCAAAGGCCTTAGAGTGAGAAACTATCTCCGACAGGATGAGAAAAACTTTTAGAGTGCTTCAATTTGGAGTTGGCATTTTGGTCATATACGAAGCACACAAAAAAATCCTTATCTAATATTTAATCTTCTATCCACTCACTGTTAAGGAAATACTGCACAAGATATAATTTATCATAATTTAAAAACATCAAATCAAGAGGCTTTTTTAAGATAAGATTATGCTTCGGTCTGAATATCATTTCTGAACTAAGACTTTACCAAAAACCAGTAAGTGTAGGAAGCACGGATAAAGTATGTACACTCCTTAAAGAATACAAACATACCTTTAACGTATCTAAAAACAACACAAAGACAACTTAGAACAAATGCTTTTGAACAATTTGAAGCCACTACTTTATTATTATTTTTTCGTTACTAAGACCATCATCCTTTTTTTTTTTTATATTATCTTAAATTTTTGAGTTCACGCGATGTCATATTTTTCAATTTTGAAATACAGAAGGAGATATCGCAGACCCCCAAAGTTACCTAAAGTATGATCAGGGTTACTGGTCAGTCTGTCCGTTCGTATGAACGCCTAGATCTCAGACATGCTTGAGCAAAGAAAAGTTTTAGATGAATATTTCGTTTATTTATAAAGATATCGTAGACAAACTTGGTTCTTGGAAGTTTCTTAGAGTTTCCCAGCCCTGCAACAAATTTGGTATGACCGATCGGTCAAAAAATCATTTCGTCGTTTCATTTATAATTTCGTCTGCTTATTGTTTGTTTATCAAAATATGTTAACCAATCCAATATCTTTTGGAGTTCTTAAGCAATATACCAGATTTGTTTGCAATGAGATGGTACAGGGTATCCCAAAGTCGTCCGCACCCGACTTTAACGTAAGCCATCTTTCAAAATCCGTTCCGCTGAAAACTGTTCTTTTTCGATTAAAGCAACCTATTTTACAACGGAAAAGGAATATTTTATTGAATTCGGTAACTTTACAATAGATGATATTTAAGAATCGTCTTCGTAAATTTCAAAATTTTTAATTTAAAAAAACAAGACGCATAGAAGAACTATTCACTCAGTAACCAAAAATATTTAAACATACAATTAATTTTTTTTTAAAGAATAACTCAATGCATTAATTAGTGCAACATCATCCAGAGTCGTACTCTAATCGGTTGAATGAGCAGAAACTGAAAAGCTGCATCATCCGAATCCAAATTCACTTTATATAAACGACTGCTACGACTTTCTTGACTGAATGTGTGTGTACATCTCTCTAAAGGCACGTCTGGCCATTCGTATAATCCAGTATAATGTAGCAAAGGAGTCAGTAAAAAGAAAGCCACATCGATTGGTTCCGTAGGATTCGATATAAGCAACAACCTGTAGGTTATTTCAGGCGAACCTGGTGTTCTGCCGTAATCGACTGTCAACATCAAACGCCAGGTTTCCTCAAATCCGGCAATCGGTAGGGATTCGTAAATCGTAAAATTTTCGTCAATTTTTGTGCATTCAGTCAAACTAATATCTCTGTAGAGAACTCTCTTGGCACTTAATTCGCTATGACAAATACGCAGCTTAGAATTTGCTGCATCAAGTGCTGCAAGTATTTCCTCCGCGGATTTATTAATGAAATCGCAAGTCGCCTTGTGTTGCTCACTATCATCATATGGTCCGCGCCATTCACAGCCCAGGCAGCTATACTCACAGGCCACAATTCGTTTAATGCAACTATCTTTGTGTTCCGGCACATCGTCATATGTTAGCTTTTGTTCACATTTTAAGCATGTTGTGCCTACTGAGCGTAGTACCTGTGAAATGGTGGAATCCCTAGGCTGCAGATGCTCATTACCAATAGGAACTCGACATGATGGACACCTCGGTTCCACGTTTTCCTTGAATGCATATACATGTATGCGCGAGTAACAAGCATCACACAGCAGATGTCCATTCAGGCATTTGTGAAATGTATCTGGATGCGGCAGTTCTCTGCATACATTGCACAACATTGTATCCGTCAACTCTATTTCCTCTTCTAAGCGCTGCCTTTTGCTAGGATTCGGCTGGTCATCATCGCTCTCAGTGTTCGACATTATAAATGTTTTCGTTAATAATCGAAAGCGAACAAAATTTCTAATATGAAATACTTTTTTTTTAAGGTCTACTATGTGAACGCCCAAATATGACTAAAATTATATTTAAAAAGTATGAAAATAGTAAAATATGAAATTTTCATTGTTTTAATCAATGCCTCCTTTTCGAAATAGTAAGCTACGAAACTTCCAAGAATAAGGCTAAAAGAATTAAGCTTCATAGGTATAGTTCCAGCTTTCTTTTAAAAAAATAATCTTTTTAGATATACGTTTTCTTGGAACAATGAAACGGATTAGCTTGTATTCGGCACTTAGTCAGATGATATGGGCCTCTTCTCTTCCGCAACAAATGAATATCCTACTGCGGATGAGGTTTAAGACTATGTATCTCCATCGAAGGGGAAATATCAAACTAATCGCTGGCACTTTTTAGCCAGTATCATTCTCTCTTATAAGAAATGGATTTCCAAACAAACTCTTCACTTTAGACCAGTGAGTAAGCAGCGCAGTAAGCAGTAGCGCACGAGAGAGCAAGAACCGCAATCAAGCAAAAACGAGAGAGAGATTTCACACACTTGGACCGTGCATGAGTCGACTGCGCTGCGGCAGATTTTCGTGCCCTAGAGATTGCACACCACTGCTTTAGACATACAATCAACAGGTACCCATTCAAAATGGCTCAAATGTATGAGATCCTCAACTTTCACAGCACGTTCTCTCTGAGTTTCGCTTCTCGGTCTAGTCGATCACGTTTTCAGGCAGAGCTGTCGAGAGAAAAATATGAAATTTTCTTATTTTTACATCCTATAACTGTAAGGTAAAAGGGGTATACTACTCCCCTCAATTAAGACCCCTCAAAGTTGCCTTAAGTATTATCTGGGTGGCTAGAGAAGTCAATACAGATATGTCCGTCTGACCGTCTGTTTATTTGCCCGACTGTATGAAAGCCTATATCTCAGAACTGATGAGAGCTTTCAATTTAGATCCCTTATTAGGTACGTCTTCGGAATCAAGTTTATTTTATTTTTTCAATATGGGGGCTACATTGTTAAGCTACCATAGGGGTAACGCAGCACCTCGAAATAAACAAAAAGTGGCAAGTACCTAAATTCGTTTGCTTATGAAGATATCATAACCAAATTTACTGAATTTTTACAAAAAATTTTTTTTACCCATGAATCGACCACAATCGGCCGTGCGGACCAATGTTAATATATTTGTTTTTGATTCGCTTGCAAACCAAATATTTGGGGCTCACAATTTCATCAAAATGAATTTTTTATGTGGTTTGAGTCCGACTACTTTGAAAAAGATGGCTTACGTTAAAGTCTTTGGGATACCCTATACTATTAATTGCAATCTAATCTGAAAGTTTTGTTGTTCTAGCTCTTAGCATCTTTGAGATCTAGGCGTTCATACAGACGGACAGACGGACGGACATGCGGTAATCGACGTCTCTAGTCACCCTGATCATACTTTAGGTAACTTTTAGGGGTCTCCGACGTCTCCTTCTGTATGTTACATACATTTTCGGCTTGCACAGACTTAATTGTATAAATAAATCCCACTGAATCTAATAATAGCTCTTAAACTCTTTAATTAGTCAACAGATTTTGATTACACCAAATTTTTTAAGTTTTTATTTCTACCTGTATAAAGAAATGTTTATATAGCAGAGGTATATATGCAGGCTCGGCTGTGTAAAATACAAATATTTGTTGAGATTTCAAAGGAATTTCAATGTGTGAATGAAAGGGCTAGTGTGTGTAACTGTGTGTGAGTGTGTGTTTGAGAGTTCACTGAAATCACTTTTGGCGTTTTATGAGCGAATTGTGAAATTGCCCCAGGTTGACAGTTGCTAAACAAGCGGACACACACACACACACACTCACACATCAGAATGCTTTATACATATATACGTATATACGTATTTGTATATATAGTACCTACAAACAGTTACAAATATGATACTTGTGCTTGTTATATGATACAATATTATGGTAGAAAGAGCTCTAAGCACGTTTGTGGTTTTGTAGAGATGGCAAAGCAGGTTGATTAAGGCCCGTCCAGCAGCAGCACCAGGCAACAGCAGTCAACAGCGTCACCAGCCTCAGATTGAGTAAAGCCACCAAGCCTATGTCAAGTCAAATAGTCAGCCAACGCAAGTTGCCGACTTCTAATGAGTTTGCCCTACACACGTGTTCAGATACATAGATACCAGTACATATGCGCGTGTGTGTTAGTGTGTGTGTGGAAAAGTGTGTCATGTGATGTTGCTGACTGCTCTTTTTCTTGAAGCTGTCAGCCTGTCTGAAAAAGTAACCTAAAGTTGCACACACAAATAATAAACAAGTTGCAGAAACTACTGCCACATGTGTGGAAATGCAAATGTTTGTGGTGTGGGGGGCGGGTGTCGTTGTTGTGGTGACCATATTAAATATATGTATACTTAAATTCTTGTACAAAAACAACTTGAATGTTGTTTAACTGGATCAGCTGGATGGAGTACATTTCGATGCAGCACAGCATTCTAAAATAAATTATCTTTCTAGTGTTGTTAATTATTTGGCATTTTGTGCGCTGAAAAGTATGCTACAATTCATAATTTAATGACAAGTTGAAACGAAACAAAAAACGCACACGGCTGGAGCTAATATCAAGTATACGCCCACGCGCAAAGTTTATTTGAATTTGTAATGAGGTTAAACACACACACACACACACACACACAGATACACAAGAGAATTCACAGAATGGTACGGAAATATAATGGAATTGTATCCAGCTCAATTCAACGCTCTGCCAATTTCAGCAAACAGCAAACTGTGACCATAATTAAGGTGACCAGCCTACTCCACCAATCCACTCTCTCTCTCTCACTGCCCACTCACTTATTTCCAGCAACGTGACAAGCTCATTAATTATATTTTCCAAAAACAAAAAAAAAAAAAAACAATTTGCTAAGCCAGCAGTCCAGCTATGCCCTCTACTTACCCTGAAAAAGCACACCAAATTATTTCCCTTTCTTATCAACTTGTGCGGTCTATTCACTTAGCCATGATAATTGTGACGTTAGTTTTCTTGTACTTAAAGCGAGAAGTGTTGAAAAGCTCATAGGTCACAAAAAAAACAATTCTTATAGTAATTAGTTTGGTAACCTTCAATTCATTAAGATTTTAAGTGTCTTATTGTGACAACATAAGTTCTAGTCTATAAGAACGCTTCCAGGACCGGCGGTTGACGTGGGTAGTATGGGTAGTGGTACCCACAAGGAAAACATCCCGGTGGGTACATACCCACTCGGAATTATCGGACAAAACCCTAAATTCTAATATTTTCTATGGAGTTTTCTAATATGGAGTCGTTCAAGTTTCTCTTCCTTTTGACTGCCATGATCGAAATCTTTGATCGGATTGAAATCCTCAAAAAAGAGCTGCAATCATCGGAACTGTGTGTTGTCTAATCTTATCGAAAGGTAGAAATCGTGTCAACTGTAATGAATGAGTCTCGGGATCAAAAATTTGAATCGATTTGGAAAAACAGTTGCGAATTGGCATCAAAACTTGAGATTGAAAAACCAAAATTGCCAAGAAAACGTCGAATTGCAAAACGACTGAAATATGGCGTAACAGAAAACCATTTTTTTGATTCCCCAAAAGATTATTACAAAAACATAATATTTTGTGAGATTTTCGACCAGGTAAATTTTTCTCTCAAAGAAAGATTTGATTCCAACAATGCCTGATTTTTCAAATCTCTAGAAACTTTTGCGATTGGCAAATCAAAAAATACTGACGCAATCATAAAATTTTACAGAGGAGATTTCAATGAATTCCGTTTCACCAAAGATAGAGACTTCGTATTGGAGATAATGGCGCTTCAGCACAATTGTTGTTTCTTAGAGAAACGGAAAATTATTTGAAAATCGTTCCCGAATTCGTTCGTTTTCTTACTTTAGTTCTGACGATACCAGGGTTCTTCATGTTCTAATGAAAGAAGTTTTTCTGTGTTACGCCGAATTAAAAACTATTTAAGATCTACCATGGCTCAGGATCGACTCAATCACAACAAACTTCATGTTTTGCTCTACGAAACTAAGTTATATTTAAATAGAATAAATTAAACTAATGTATTTGTTTTTATTATTACCCTGTTCTAATCCTTTATTTGTATTAAAATAAATTGTAAAACATCATCCATGAAAGCCCCCCCCGACACAGCCTTTTTCTTACTACCCACTCGAAAAAAATGTGTGACGCCGGCCCTGAACGCTTCGTATTACAAATTTCAAAGCATTGCCAGATCAAATTCTTTTTTTTTTTAAGCTTTAAAATACATTTTTCCGTTTTGTTCTTCTTCTGTCTAGACTAGATTCAACTTTGAGCCAACTATGACATTTGTTTTGAAATTCGCCACCCAAATAATGAATAATTTTTATTTTTAGATCACATCTGAATCGGAGAAATAATTTTGAAAACTATACCGGGAATCCCAAACCAACTAAGAGAACAAGGTTCGCCTCATCAAAGCCATGTGAAAATATATTGATTCTGCTGGCAGAATTGACTTAAGTTCAAAATAGTGACATAGCAATTACGCTACTTGTGCAGAAGAGAGTATGCTAGGTTATCATATTAACTATGCTAAAGCTATTTGCTGCTAAATCCAAGAAAAGTAAATAAGGAAAGTCTGAAGATTCGTATTACTTGCAGTCAATTTAGAGATCTTCATATTTCTTACGTTAAGCATGAAATATTGACAATAGTTTGATAATAAGACTACAAAAGTAAATAGTATATTAATATTCTAAATAAGCCAATATCTATTTGTAAACTCAAATAAGTAAATTATAATAGAAGGCTGTTTTGAAAGCTTTGTATATCTTAAGCCAGTTCTTAATAAAATTTAATAAATAAATCAAGTACTCAATATTGGATCATAACCTTAATCGTATGGGTTGATTGCCAATACAAAAGTATATATATATATAAAAAAAAGTATAAAAATAAATAAGTATATAACAATAGTACTGCAACTGATCTATGACATAAATAAATAGTAAAAAAAATTGGCTTTATGACTGATTTTTCAAACTTGCCAATATAAGTAAGCTATAGGTTTTCGTTACCTCACCAATAACGAACTATTTAATTCAAATTTAAATCAAGAAAAAATAGTGTAGCATACTTTTAAGTGCTGCATTGAGCTGATTGGTCATTCTGCATCTGGACGCATGCATACGACAGAGCGAGACAACGCTACTGCATTTCAACCTATCATGCTATACCGTTCTTGTTGTTAGTTTGCAAAGTTATTGTGTTTGTTTTTATTTTTGCTTCTGCTGTTTTCGTTGCTGCTCGCCTGTTACTTCAACTAGCCAAAGCGCAGAGTTTTACGCAAATTTGTTTGAGAATAATGAACCCAGTCAAACAAAAGCCGGCTTGGAACAAAAATATCTGCATTCTCTGAGTTTCACTTAAAAAAAATCAATTTATCAAATTTTATCAAAATTGGTCGTTTATTTCATATTGGGACCCGATGAGTCCAAAAAATTATTTAGTGCCTAATTTCTTTTTTAATGAAGATATTATAAATAATGAATAAATAAATTTGTTGTTTGTTGTGTTGGTACTGGGTACCTGAAAGGCGTCCGTCATTTTATTTTATTCATTACAACTCACAGCAAGTACCTGCTTTCCGATACCTAGCTGCGAGCTCAGAGCTGTGAAAATTTGCCCAGTGCCACTGATATGACCAAGCCAACTGTTTGACAGTATTCAGTCTTCCTGGATTTCCGTTGCTCTGGATTGGCGTTACTACCAGACCGGCCTAATGAAGAGCTGTAGCTGTAATCCAGCTTTGCGTTTTTTAAAAGTCCCCGCATACATATGTCAATACATATATGTATTACTTACTTTATAACTAAAATATGTTAGTCTTTAAATAATGCTCTATGTATGTATACTTTATTTATATATACAGATAGTTACTATATCATAAATTTTATGTTATATGTATTTATAAATTTGAAGCTGGTAGCATTTGGTCCTTAAGAGCCAACGGCTGGTGGCACTTCTGGCTGCTGGTTTGTTGCTATAAACGGCAGGCTGGGCAGATGCCAGGGGGTTGGAGGATTTCTATCTGTTTTTCGTGCTCAGGCTGCAGGAGCGTTTGGCATGCAGCAATTGCTTTATGTCATTTTTGGTTAAGCGATGCGTATAATTTGCAGCTGTTGCAGCTCTCTTCCTGAATCACTCCGTCGTCTATGCATGTTGAATGCAACGAGGTGGCGGCAGCAGCAGCAGCCGACTAAAAGATGTGACGCATTTGCATTCAACTTGGAAAATGTTTGCATTTACTTTTGGAGGGCTTAGATACTGGCTGCCAAAGGGTGCTGAGATGGTGGAGGTAAGCCCAAAGCCCATTTAAGTGAATGCCAAATGAAAGCTGGCTCCACTCTGGGCTTCATTTTAGCAGTTATGCTGTTTGAGGTTCTTAAGCGGCAGCAGCTTGCTGTCACCTGCCACCTGGCAGCTGCAACAGCAAATACAACAACAACAACGTTAAGAGCAACTGCAGCCAAAACCAAAACTATGACGATGACGACGACGTCGCATAGTCTTGATGCGTTGTGGTTCGTCGTCTGGTTGTTTGGTTGGTTGGTTGCCCTGCTCGTTAATTTTTCAGCATTTCCGCTACCAATTTTCAGCTTTCCCGTGTTTCGCCAGCGTTGTCGAGTTTAACGTCTAGTGGAAATATTATGTATAAAAGCGTCAACCGGAAATGCAGGAAACGGATATTACACGCTCCAGAAAACACACAACCGAATAATATGAGATATGACTTTTGACGACAGTCCCCAGTTGCCATTCACAGCCCTAGCCCCAGACCCATTCCCAACATTATCGTTGTTGTTGCCACTTTTTATGCTTTTTTTGTGTTGCTTTTGGTATTTAGACAGCTGTCGCTGGCCAAAGCGCCGCGCCCTCCGCTCCACTTCAAGCTGTTGAGCCGCTTGAAAGACTTAGCCTTTCTTTTATTTTCTTTCGTTACGTATTTTTACTGGCCCATCTTCAGCGTCATCTTATGGCCAACTGGAGCGTGCAGAAAACGGTTGTTGCACTTTAATTGCATTCAAATCTTTGCCCTTTCTTGCTGCCGCCCGCCACTGGAGCAGAAAACTGCTAGAAGGGTGTTAATATTGTGTAAGTGACATAAATCTGCAGCAATTTTGCGTTTTTATCTCTCGTTCTCTCTGGGCGGGCTATCATTTTGGACGTATCCAAAGTTTTAACCAAAATACGGCGGCACCTGCGCTCAGGTCTACTTTAAAAACCTTCATATACCTACATATGCATATAAATTTATTTTATTTAGTCGCAGTTTTTATTCTGTTTCCTATGCATCAAACATGCATACATTATTACAAATTTATTTGTATATAAAATATATTGGTGAATAAAAAATAAATAAATAAACAAGACGTGCCTGGGACTCGCTCGTTTGGCTGGCGTTCGTTTCCTTGTGAACTTCATTCATTCTCAATTCTCAAAGAAATTTTCGTAAAAACTCTGCGCTTTGGCTAGTTGCAGTAACAGGCGAACAGCAACGACAGCAGCAGCAGCAAAAAATAAAAACAAACACAATAAGCTAAAGAACTAACAGCAAGAACGGTGCAGACAATAAGTTAAAGTGTGGTAGCGTTGTCTCGCTCTGTTCAATTGCACTTAAAAATGCAGCGCTTAAAAGTATGCTTCATTTTTTCGGCATGTTATTTCAATTTGAATAAATAACGTCATTTACTTGCTGGTTTTTAAAACGCTTCCCCTGCTCCCCCAATTAAAAACAGTTTTATTTTTTTAGATTTCATTTGTATTTTTTTTGTTTTTCTTTATTGAACATAATAATTTTGTTGTTGTTGTTGTTGTTGGTTTTAATGCTTGCTCTTGTTTAAATTTGTCTCTCTTAAAATGTTAAATTTAAATTTAATTTTTGTTTTGTTTTGTTTTGCTTTGTTTTCTGCGCAACTTGCTATTATTCAAATTATTTCTTGTAATTTATAATAAACTAAGAATCGTAGCGTATTTATTTATTTATTTATTTTTTATTCGTTTTTTTTTTTTTTTGTTATTTTGCATAAATTTTAGCATTTTTTGTATTATTTTCAGCTGCAATTATCGTTAGCATTATTTGACTTTATTTTTGTTTTTTGTTTGCAAAACAATCTTTTAGCAATAATTCAATTAACATTAATGTTTAGCTTTAGCGTAAATATATGCATAATATATATTTATATTATGTATTTCTGTTGTGTGCTTTTCTGTCTGTTGTTGGCTTTTAAATTGCATTTTAAGTTTTTATTTGTTGTTGTTGAATTTGCTTGCGTTTCTTTTTGGTTTTTAGTTGATATTTAACATTATTGACAAAATATATTCAAGTACAGCATATTTTATTTTTTTTTTGTTGTAAATTTTTATTTAAATGCTTCTAGCTTTTGCGTCTCTCTCTTTTTTTTTTGTTATTTATTTTTGTATTTTAGTTTTAAGTTGTTATTAAAAAGCCATTTGCAATGTTTTAATGTGTGTTTGTGTGTGTGTATTACGCCATTTATTTATATTTATTAAAATTTCTGTGCCTTTGCTTGGGTTTTCTTTATGTTTGTGTAAATAATTTTTATTAATAATTTGCATGTGCATGAATAAATTCATAAATTTTTGTTAGTTCATTTTTTTTTTTAGTTTTAGTTTTTTAATTTTTCTTGTATAAATTTAAAATTGTCAGCCATGGGTTTTGTTTGTTAATTTAAGTATATTTAATAAAAACATTATGTATGTATGTTGTTGCACATAGCAATACTTAGTACATAAGTTTTTATTGCAAATGGTTTCGAATTCATTTTTTTGCCATATTTTATTTCTTTTTTTTTTTTTTTTGCTTTATATTTTTTTAAGTTCTATCAAAAGTGCATAATTAAAAACTGTAGCGCATGCTTTGTATATACGTTATATGTATATTTTACACATATGTATATATATACATATGCATGCAAGTTGCTTTGATTTTGTTTTTATTATGTCTAAATTTTAGTGATAACAAAAAAAAAAATGTTAGTACTTGCTTTGTAGCGACTTCTCAGCTGTTATCTTTAAGTTTTGTAACTATGACTTTTATTTTTATTTAATATTTACTTTTAACTGCTAAACTGCTAATGCTTTGTAAATTTGATTTGAATTTTGCTTTTTGGCTGCCATGTTGCTTTTTGTTAGGCTTCTTGTGTAACATGTCGGTGTTCATTTAAAAATAAGTTTTAAACTAGTTTTTGCATTAGTTGAAATTTATGTACAACGTTTAAATTACTAATAGTTTTTACCTTTGCCTTCTCATATCTTGTATATATGTATATCAAAAAAAAAAAAAAAAAAATCTTTACGCCAAATATCATTTTAATGAACTTACTGCATTAACTATTTTTTTTTATTTTTTATTTTTTACTTATATTCAAAGCACATTCTGATATTTCAATATTAACTCTTCTTTATATTGCATATATATTTACACACAAATAACAGGAATATGTGAAAAACAAAAACAAAAACCCAAATGGAAAGCGCATAAAAAACATTTTTCTGGGTTTATGTGGAAAATTCTTTGTATAATTGCAAATTGGACAGCATCAAATATTTTAGCGCATTATTATTAAAACTTTATATATTTAATATTAGTTTACGTTTTAGTTTTAGTTTTTTTTTCTCATTAATAAGCCTAATTAGTAAAAATAAACATGAATTCAAAGCACACAAACAAAAACTCTGGCTTGTGTGTGCGTGCGATTAGTGTAATAATTTCTAATTTATATATGTATAATACATATATATATAGGTATACATATATTAATTTATTATTATTATTTTTTTTTTTTTTTTGAGGCTTTTACTCTTTTGGCTAGGCCTCGTGAACCGAAAAAACAAAACAAACAAAATTTCTTTTCAATAAACTATATAATTGTATATTTAATGTATGTATTCAAATATATATAAGCATATATTTGTACATATATATTTACATACAGTTAATTAAATGAATATTGGATGGATGCATAGTCAGTTTAATAATGTAATTATAATAAGTTGGCCTTTCTCTCTTTATAGAAGTACATACGCTATACATATATATAAGGCCAAACAACAGCAAAAGACATTGACACAACTCAAAAAGAAAAACTTTTTATAAATATTTATTTTTGCTTTCTCTTACTGATTGTGGCCTGTACGCCAATGTTTACAACCAAAGGTTCATATTTCTCTCTCGCGCTCGCGCTCTTGCTGTCGATTTATCGGTTTATCGAAATATCGCCTTTATATTTTCACTCTCTCTCTCTGAGCGATAGATAGCTTGATCAAGCATAAAACTTAGATTTTTTTTAGCAGGAGTGCTTTTGGTATCCTGGGAAGCTTAAAAAATTTCTTGTTTGTTTATGTCTTAAAGACAAATAAAGAGTTATCAGTTAATATGTAAATATTTATGTAATTTTTGGACGAACATGATAGGTTTTAAGGACGAAAGGGGGGAAAGCGGCGCTGGCGGAGGGTTCTACGGCAATCTTAGCCTGCAATTACATATATAGTACAATACAAGACTATCAAAAATGCTTGCCTTGGCTGTTAAGTTTCTTGCTTTCATTATGGACGCAATTTTGCAATTAAGTCGTTTTCATAATTGAAAAACAAATCAAGTATAAATAATAGTATTAAAAATTCCTTATAAACGTTGTATAAATTTTTATCGAAAACAAAATGTGTAAATATTGCAAAACATTTTGCAACGAATGCTTCTTCTGCTCACTGCTAGCAATTAGTTATTTAGTTAGTTAGTATATGTTATAGTCGCTGCTATGCGGCGTATGCTTGATATTTGAAACTGAAGCTGTTGTTAACTTTAAGCCAAGTTTCGAATTTTATGCTCAGTAGTTTTCAAGATTTTAGTTGCAATATTAATAAACCTTAATATAGCTATTCTTTTTTATTTTTTAATTATTTAAATTGTTAATTTACTATTTAAAATATTTTTGTTTTAAGCTGTGAAATGCGCTAATCGCTGGCATTTGTTTTAATATTTATTGCCTTGGCATTGTCTTTGATTTGTTGTTTTTGTAATAATTATTTATTATTTAATATTTTTTTTTTAATTTTTTACATACCATAAATATATAGAGGTTCACAAATGTTCATTAAAATTGGCTGCTGCTCTTAAACAGCTGTCATGTATTAACTTGTTTACTTTTGGCCGCTTAGTTTCATTTTTGTTTTATTATTTATTTTGTTATATGTTGAAAACTTTAGCTACATTTTTTTGTTTATTATTAACTGATTATTGCGTTTTATAAACACTAACGTAGTTGTCTCACTAAAACTACTCAACTTTAGCCCGAATTATGTGGTTTTATTAATTTATCTCTCTAAACTGCCTTTTAGTTCATTGCAACGTCTTTTATTTTTGTGTTTTGCGTTTTTTTTTCTTTTTTAATCATCACCATTAAACACATATGTATAGTAATATATAATAAGTATATGCACTAATACTAGTAAAAAAAAACACATTTTTTTTTTTTGCTTGTCTGGCTCTCAGGCCAACTCACGCTAGTATGCTAATATTACTAGAGGAAAAAAAAAAAACATTTGTTTATAGAGAATAGATTTGCTTACTAGCCTAAAATTGTAAATTTCTATGCATATTAAAAAAAAAAAATGTTTAAAAAACCGATGAAGTACATATGCTAAGTACCTTGGCTTCAGCATGGTTTCTTTTGGGGATTTTCATGGGTTATCTCCTGCGGGTTTCGTTTTGATTCAGCTGTGTTAACTTAGCGCCTCGAGTCGCTCGAATTGCCCGATCCAGCATTTACTTTTCAATGGAATGTGTTGACTTGGTTAATAGCGCTGCTGGTACTCGTGATGCCAGCGATTGAAATCAATATGGAATACAATAATTGAACCGGTTGAAAGTCCAGCCAGCAGGTATCTGTGAGATGAAATTAAAAAAATGGGTAGAGAGACGAAGAGAGAGAGTTAGAGTAAATTATTTTTGTTAGTTATGTGCACTCCCATTCCAGAGATCCCTGGATCGACCCCAGAGCCGTCCAGCGCCAAAATTCCCATAACCAAATTATTCCTGTTTTCCCTTACTGGGAGCTTATCCACTGGGATAAGTCGCATTTGGTCAATCTGAAACCAACTGAAACCCATACAAGAGAAGCATCTCTTGTAAAGGCCCCAAGCCTTGTGCTTCAACCCCAAAAATGCATATTCTGACAAAATCTTGAACTTACTTTTGATCGTGGGTCAGCGCCAGCGAGCGTATGCCCGCATTGCAGGCAGGGAAGGCATAAAGGGGCGCCAAATTAAAGGTGCGCCAGACCTCAACAATGCCGCGATCACCCGCTGTCATCAGATATTCACCATCACGAGAGAGCAGCATGCACTAAAATGGATAAACAAAAAACAAATAGTACAGTTGAGCATGCTCAGCTTAGTTCTTGTAGCAACAGGCTGCAGAGAGAGAGAGAGAGAGAGAGAGAGCGTTGCGAGAGCGCTCATTACATACCTGCAGATTGTCATTGTGCGTCTCATGACGCAACTTTTTGCCATTTATGGTATAGGCTGCCACATTGCCCTTGTCAAAATTGATCACAATGAAGCCCTCGCGGGACATGGTAATCAATTCGGGTGAATGGAAGTCGGCTGGAGCATCCAGAGAGCGCAACAAATCGCCAAATGTTGTGTGTATCAAGACAGGTCCATCTTGAAAATTAAGCAAAGAGCAGTGTTATTGCTGAAATGATGTATACGATGCGACTTTATTTGCGCTTTACTCACTTGCAGAACCAGACACAACCAAGCCCAGCTCAGCACTTATCACCACCGAAGTAACCGCCTGTTCGTGACCCGTCAGTGTAGCTCGCGGCGTAGGTACATCACCCTCTCCAACAATGCTCTGTGTACGTGCGTTCCAATGCCACAGCAACACCGTGCAATCCGCCGAACCTGAAGCTATATAACAATCCGAGGTAATATTGCACTCGGACCGTGCCATGCAGGTGACCACACCAAAATGCCCAAAAACGATTTGAACAATTTTTGCTAAAAGGTACAAAAGATGGCACATGCACATTTTGCAAAGGTTGTCAGAATTTGTGGACCAGACTAAACCGTCCCACCAGCTTACCCGTCTCTGTCGCAAATACGCGAAAACTGTTGTCCCAAAAGCCACAGGCAATCAAAAAGCGACTGTCCACCGTGGTAACAAAGCAATTCGAGCGTATTTTCAGCATTTGACTAAAATTGTCACCTAAATGGCGTCTGCTTACGGAGTTGCTGTTATTGTTTGTGCCATGTACAGCTACAGATACGGATACATAGATACGGATATAGGTGCATATGAGAATGGAATCTTTATGTGTTATCGAAGCAGAGAATTTTCCTACTTACCCAATACTGGATCGATTGTCAGCGGTTGGTTAGAGCCCGGCGATTGTGGCGACTCCGCATAGCTAGGACTCTGGACGGAGGCGGTGTAGTTGCAGTTCCAACGATTGACGGCAAACTGGTGTCCAGCCGTAACTGTCACAACGGATGGCAGCGACAGCTGCGGATACGTGTTGGCCGAAATGTGTATAACCGGTGAGTTTTGATAGAACTTGAGCATCTGGCACAGATCCTCCGGCATAGCGCTAAACATCATGGGTGACAAATGCATGGCCGAGCTACGTGGTGGATGCGGTTCCATCAATAATTGGCTAGGCGTCTGGCCAAAGTTGCGTATTTGATTCTCAACAGCCTCGCGCATTACCGGATCCAGCACGCCATCCAGATCGACGCTACCCTCGTAAGTTAGGTAGTAGAATACATTGGTGGCACGCACTGCCTCTGGGCCGCGTTGTTTATAGCCGAATATTAGATCAATCCACTGATGCAACTGGCATGAAACGAATTCCGATTCCAGAGCCATGCGGTTGATGCGAACAAACTCTTCGGGACTCTTGGCCCAAGGCGGCAGCTCAATATCATCCACAAGCGCGCCATCTTCGCGATGTCCTAGCCTATAGCCAGAGGAGTTGTAGAACATTTCGGGTAGAAAGTACCATTCAGGTATGAGCTCCTTAACATCGGATGTATCACGCTGACAGTTCTTCCAAGAGAGTGACACGGAGGAGAACAAGCGATCAGGATAATCAAATTTACCTCCTTGCAATGCCAAAAACATGGTTGTAAAGGGTTCCACACGAACCATCCAGTTAAGTGTAAAATTGGCCGTGGAGTAATGTGTGCCATAGTGGAAGGGAGGTATTGTATCGCTGTCCCAGCTCTCATAGCGCTCCTCAAAGTAAGCACGACGGGATGGATTTAGTGCACCAATAGGCTTAGACAAATCACGATAATTGGATGGCAGGCTCAAGTCCAGATCCTTGGAATCATAGTTGGTCAGCACCCACGGAAAGATGGGATACTGGTTGAGGTCATTGTAGGTGCGTCCAGCAATCGTATTCAAAAACATCAAGTACTCAAAGTTTGAAATCTCTCGACGCTGCCATTTTTGTGTCATATTGGAGTTACGCATCAGCTGACGTGGTGACATCATTGAAGCACGTCGCGTCTGCGGAATGCCGTACTTGATGCCGACGCCAACGCGCGGCAATGCTTTGATGACCTTCTTCACGGTGTGCTGATCGGGAAAGGCAAAGAGTATGGAAGTGCGACTGGCCAGAAATATTTCCAGGGCTACATTTTGCAGTAAATAGCGACGCGAGAAGATGGCGCGTACTTCAGAGAAGTACCATTTGCCATGCAAGTGATCGCAATACTTAAGCACATCTGCATCGATCTTTTGAAACTCTGGATGATCTTCATCAACCTCAAAGAACATTTCGGTGCTGGTAATGGACACAGTGCCCGGTGCGACGAGGCCCGGCGCGATAAGTCTAGCCTTGGTGCTTATATTGACCGGTCCCGTCAGGTCCAAGTCCAGTTCGCGGTCCTCGATAAGTAGCTCAGCATCGTCCAGCAAATCGCTAGTATGCTGCGCTGACGGATGCGCACGGGACACAGCTATTTGTGTATGGAACTCATCGCGTGTCTGCAGTATGGCATCTTCTGGTGCACCATTCTCCAGTGCTGCCTTAAGCGTGGCCTGCGGATGTGAGGATCCTCGTGGATTTTGCACCATGCGTTTACGTCTGCGCGCATCATCCTCCCAGGCATCAAGTTTCCAATAGGTACTCTTCTGCACTGTGCCGCTAACGTCTCCCCAAGCTCCATGCCGATTGCACATGATATTACGTACTTTTTCCAACAATCGACTGGCAATGACATTATCACGTCTACGCGCCGCCGTAATCAGGTGATCACACATGCGCTCCTCCTCCCTGCGTTCGAGCAACGTCTGGGCACACTGCGACTCAAAGTCAGCATGTTTGAGCACATCATCGGCCCGCATGCGATTAAGTATGAATTCGGCCTCATTCGCTACGCGCACAATATGATCCTTCATGGCGTGCGATAAGAGCCGACCCTCGTTGATAAGCTCGATGAAGGCCAAGCCGGCATGCTTCTGCAGACTGTTTTGCCACTCCTGTGAACACAGCAGCATGACCAGCTCGACCACCGAGTGTGAATTTTTGAATGTGGTTAGGCCCTTGCCCTCCATCAGCAGCTCCTGGCCATGCGAGCCGACCAATGTCTTGGACAGGAAAGGCGCAAAGTCGACCATGATCTCGCGCAGTAGCGGACACACGGGCCCCAAGGCGATCTCCAGCTTTTGTGTAAGACTGGCTTCACGCGAGGGCGTCGTTAGCGGCAGCTGTGCGACCAAAGCGGGTGCCTTCATTGGTAGCTCCTCGGGCCTCGAGCGCTGACCAGCTTGTCCGCCGCCAGCGCCCTGGGCCACCGCCGAGGCCGCATAGTTGTCGGGCACGCGCACCACCGAGATCTCCGAGTCGGGCTTATCACCGCGCTCTCCGCCACCACCGCCAATGGTCATGCCTAGCATGCCATGCGGGGCATGCGATGGCTGGTGGGCAACACCTGCTCCATGCTGCTGTTGTTGTTGTTGTTGATGTGAATGTTGCTGTTGTTGTTGCTGCTGCTGTGCCACCGACGCTGCCGCCTGCCGCTGGGCATGCAGAGCGCCAACGCCAACGTCAGCGTCAACGCCAACGCCAACATTGACCATGCCAGCCAAGTTAGTGGAATTCGCTTGAACTACGGCATCCTCATTCAAATTGACATCGGTCCAGCTCTCATCATTCGAGTTGGACGGCTTCTGGTCGTCCACCAATATCTCGCTGGATGATTCCACTTCAGGAACTTCGTTTTCGGTTGAGTTCATATTCAATGATCCCACATCCGAGTCGACGCTCTATTTTTTGTTTTGTTTTGGATTAGGTTGAAGCGCCATTTACATATAGATAAGGCACGTGTATGGAAATTTTACGTTGGGTAAATAGGAAAAAGAGAAAGAACAAATGAGCTTGGATCATGTTTCCCAGTAGTGCAACCAAAATAACTAATCAAAATATGTATGCATAAATTTCCAAAAACCATAAGTCTATAGATGTTACTGATGTTACTACATATATATGTATATAGGTATATATATATCTACATGCTGTAGTTGTTGTTGCTATTATTTTGGTGGTTCTTCTTGGTGCAAAAACAGAGAGACATACACATACATAAATATATGAGGTGCGCCCTGTGGATATATACGTGTGTGTGTGCGTCTATAAGCAAGTGTAGTTTGAATTTGATGTATGCGTATCATTTACGCATTAATTATGCATATTCGCTATAAATCAAAATTCCAAGCCCAACTGAAATCAACATCATCATCATCATTGTCATTGTCATTATCATGCTTATTGTCATTATCGTCGACCCACGCTTCAAGTTTGTCCGTTGGCCCGTTTGTCAACACATACATTTATCATTTGACCAAAACACACTACTCTACGCTGTACACTGAGAGAAATAAGTTGTCCTATAGTATGAGCTGAGCACATGGCAATGAGGACTTTTCCGTTGGTCATCGCCAAAGATCCGGATTTTGGCCAATAATTACCTTCCCCGATTGTCAGTCAGCATGAACTTGGTATCATCTGCCGCAGTTGTTTATTTCAAATTTATTTGAACTTTGTTTGGTTGTAAAGAATTTCTCGCAGTGTGCTACTACATATGCACGGTACATATACACTCTGGCCACTCGGCAGTTGGTCTAGTGATTTGCATAACAGTGACATCTACCCTGAATTGGGTAGACTCTCCGGCATACTGCCCCTCTCGTCAACTCATCAATCTCTATACAACTTTCGGTGTCGTCTCAACTCATGCAAAAGGCATTAGACATAGGCAGCAGAGGCATATGACAAATTTTGTTAAGCGTTTGACAAATGTCAACTGTCAAATTCAACAAAATGTCAAACGCACACTATGTTCCTGCTCCTGCTCCACTCTCTTTTGAGTTTGAGTTCTCTTCTTATATATAGGTGTGTGTTTGTGTGGCAGCTGTTGCTGTACTGCTCTGTTCTTGCAACTCTTCATCAACATAAAATCCATCGTTTTGTTTGCAAAGAATAACAATGGAAAACGCCTGCTCTATGTCAGGGTTAAGTGGCATGCCGTCTCCGCCTTCTCACATGTAACCAATACCTTTTTCCCAGAAACTGTCGTTAAATTTAAACAATGCATGCTAACATTGTTGCATTGGTGTGTGTGTGTGTGCGTGTGTGTTAGACATGATCAAAAATGTGTGAGCATAAATAATGCAAGTGTATTAACGCCAACTTGCAGGAGAGTTCATTACGGTCTAAGGCACTGAAGGTAAGAGCTAAGAAAAATGTGTTTGCCACACAGTGTATTATGTACATATACAATATATAAAGCTACGACCCCGGCATAGTTGCATATACTACATATACGTTTACATATGTACACATACATAAATCACAAAACTCATGCACGTACTGTGACACACAGATACGCACGCACACACTAACAAATTGACAGCTCGGAAGTGCGCTAAGAAAGTGTTGCATACTTTGGTGCGCGTGACTTAAAATACATAAAATAAATAAGCAGCTACTTTATGTGTGTGTGTGTGTGTGTGTGTATGTGCGACTGTGTTCCCCTTTCGTATGTGGCATAGTGTTAAATTTACCACAGATTTCAAGGAATTTTAATTGATTGTAAAAATAAAAATTAAATCAGTTCCACTGACAGTGCTCTCCCAATATGTATCGACGGCAAGTTGGGTATGTTGATACATTGAGGATTGTGTACGGGTTCGAGAGAATTGTGGAACAGGGAAAAATTCACACTGTTGTTCATTTAAGGATAACTCAAATGTCTTTTATGGTATGCGCTCAGGAATCCTCAAAATATTATATCGTAGTGTTTTTTTTTTTTGCTTTTGCTTTTTCAAAACATCTATGGATGGGCTGGGTTCTTTATGAACTTGACAGCTGATACTGATACTGATCGTTGCAGAAGTTTCCATTTTTTAATAACATAATGTGCATAATCGTTTTATATGCCAACCGCATAGAATAGATTTTCCTACAATCTGTAAGCTTTTGAGCGACAGTGTAGAGTGTATTCATTTTTGCAATTGCAACGAATGCAAATCTTTTTGTAGTCAATTAAGAGATTAATCGAATATTCACGGCATAACATAGTGTGTATATTCGTTTTATATGCAAAGCACATAGAAGAGATTTCCCAGCAGTCTGTAAATTCTTTGGCGGCAGTTTAGAGTGTATTCATTTTTGCAATTGCAACGAATGCAACTCTATTTATAGTAAATTAAGAGATTAATCGAATATTCACTGTATGCGTAGAAGAATATGTTCGTTGAATATTGTACATTGATTGATTCGTTTGATTGCATTAATGTGTGTGCATTTACTATATAAGTACTATTTATACGAGTTAACATATGTATATGTAATTGCATATAGTACAGGCAAAATAAATGAAAAAAATTGCAAATTTTAAAACATACAAAAAAAAAAAGAAACCAATTAGTTCTTGCTTTATACTCCATTCACAAATACGCGCACAACAAATGGACTTACACACACACACACCTGCACACACAATAGACTAATGACAATACGTAAAAAACATACATATAACAAACATATAATACACATGCACATAAAATTGAATTAATAATGCACATAACACAAATGACAATGCGTTTAAGGTGTTCCTATATGCACATACATACATACATACATATGTACATATGCACATACTTAGTATATATGAGTGACTTTTGTGTAAGCCAATTTGCAACTAAGTACCAACAAAAATAAACAAAACAAACAAAAACAAAAATCCGTGTGGCGCACAACAACAAAACATAAGTGGGCGTGGCAGTGGGCGTGGCAGTGGGCGTGTGGCACGAACTCAACAAAGCCGATCAAACTTAAAGCTGCAAGTGATTTGCCAATGGATTTTGGAATTATTATTATGTATAATAATAATAAGCGGTTTGTGTGTGTGTGTGGGTTTTATTTATTTATTTTTTTTTTTGATTCTTTATGGTGCATTTAGAATGTTTTTTTTTTCTTTGGGGTTTGCCAACAGTTTTGAGTGTGGTTCATGTGGTTGCAGCTGTTGTTGTTGTAGTGGATTTTGTGAAGACTGTGTTTTTTTTTTTGGAATAATTTTTTGCTTTTTTTTACCTTTGGCAATTTTTGTGGCACCATTGGCTTGGGTGGTGACAATGGTTGTTGCTGAATTTTAATTGTTTCTTTGGTTGTTGTTGTTGTTGTTGTAGTTGTTGCTGTTCTTTTTGTTGCTGTTGCTGTTGTTGTAGTTGTGTTGTTGTTGTTTTTCGCCTGTGACATTTTTGTTCGATTGATTTGATTGTTTTTTTTTTTTTTTTAGTGTTTTTGTTAAACATGCAAAATGAAATCCTCTCTTAAGTTATTCCTCTTAGTAGACACACTCCCACTCACACACACATTCGCACACTCAGACAACAAAATTTTTTTTTTTAATATCAAAATATATATATATATTTTTTTTTAAAGCTAAACGCTGCTTAGCACTGTTTGAAATATAATTAAGAGTTTTACATGCACTCTTGAAAACTTGTTCGAGAGCTATCTATTATACAAATAATGCTACATTTATGTTTAATGCATTATATCATAGGCCTAGAACTAGTTAAGAGTATTCCCATGAGTTTCGGCTAACATTTCAAAAACAATCCGCATGCAATGCTTAAACGCTCGAAAAAATTATATACTAAAATATATGCATAATGTCCCCTTTACTTACCTTAATAGATGGCGGTCCACTGGAATCATTATCCGCCAGCACCGAGGGATTGTTTTCATCAACGACAATTATTTCATAATCACTATCCTGCATTTGTCGAGCAGCTGGGAGAAACAAATTTAACAAAAATTCAAGTTCAAGAAAATGCACTGTTTTAAGTGAAAGATTACTTATTTAAGTTACTGTAGCAGTGTTGTAATTTTTTGTTTTTTGTGTTGTGGTTTTTAGAAGATACATACAAGATACTTGGTTAAGATAGTTAACGAAGCTGTAGACAAACTCAAACAAAGCAAAGACCTCACACCCACACACACACACCGCACACACACACACACACACACACACGAAGCATAGAACACAATGGCGCAGACTTTGTGGTCTAGACTTGGAACTAAAAATAAACCAGACTAGCAGGCAAATAAATAAGTTAGTAAAAAGTACATAAGCTAACCGAGGCTGAACTGCTCTAATGTCAAACAAAATGGTGTGGTATGTGTGTGTGTGTGCAACGATAAGGCTGAAAGCAAAATGGCGTCAACAGGACACTCACACGCTCACACAACCAAACACTAATACACTGCTATAGTCTATACTACGATTAATGTTGACTATATGTTAAAAGATAAAGAGAGCGCAAAAGAGAGCTGAGCTGGCGTGAAAAGTGTTTAACATTTGCATCAATTAGTTGAAGGACTTTTCCCACACACACACACTCACACAGACACATTTTGTTGGATTTAATTTAGTTAAATCCACTGCAGAGGTTTTTAGAAAAATTACTGACCCAAACTTTATAATTTGCATATTTTTCACATTTTCAACACTTTTCTAAATCTTTAGCTCAAAACAAAGCATTGCAATGGACTGTTGCTGTTAATTGGTAAGGCCATTTGGACAGTGTGAGTAGATTTATTCTAGACGCAACGAGGGCTGCAGTTTAGTTTTAGATTATCAAGCTATGGCATTTCTACACTTCTGCCTTTTTGCATTTATGCCCGACAAACTAGGCTTTTATGGCCCAGGCAAATTCGTAATAACATGCTAAACTCAGTCAAAATGTCTTCTAAGAGCGAATGTCTAAAATTATCTATGAAGATGCATTTTGTAGCTGATTACATTAACATTAAAGTTGCTTGAAAAAATTTCAACATAGAGCGTAAATCTAGCTATGACGAGAGAGAGAGTAAATGCAGTATTAAAAATTTTTGCTTTATGTTTTGCTGGCCTATTTAATGAGCTGCTGACTATATAAATTAAAATTTATTACCATATTAGTATCAATGACATTCTTTGAGGTCACAGAGAGATTTTTTTTTTTTTTTTTTGGTGTTTTTAATTCAAATAATTTCCCAAAATGGCTATTTTTCATTCTCGGCTAACAGGGCCCAAAACTACGCCCACAAATTACTTTGTGTACCATGTAGAATATGGTGTCTCTGCTGTGTATGTGTGTGTATTATTATCGAGGTGCGTTTACAGTTATGTATATAGAACAACTGCCATTTACTGTTACTTGTTCTTGTTCTTGTTTCATAAATTATAAATTTTTTTTATATATTTTTTTGCTTTAGCTTTTTCTTCTTTGTTTTTACGACTAATTTACATTTTTGTCGCTGCCATTAATTTCGTAATGGAAAGTTGTTGTTTTTTTTCCTCGTTTCGTTGTAGCTGCCTGTTTTTACAGTATTGTAAATACTCTTTAATATGGGAGCAGTACTTTGAACTTCTCACAAGCTTTTCACTATGCAAATGTATTGGATATAGTTTAATTTTGATAAAAATTCTCCAAAGGCAGTTAGTCTGACGTGGTGTGCCAAGAATCCCTATGAAGGGATTTTGATTGAACATTAATGAGATTTCTTAAAAGAGTCTTATTTTTCTTTGCATAAAATCTACGATTTAGCTTTAGTGGACGGTTATTTAAAAATTTTACCAAGCTACAAGCAATTTTTCGTTTTCACTTTGTTTCAGTGCATTTAAATTCGAAAATTTTAAACATAATTTTAAGCTGTCTAAGCACTTTTCTTTGGTTTGAAACAGGGACGGCAACTCTTATATTTTTTTTTGATAAAAATCAGCTAATTATTATTTTTTTGCATAACATAATTCAAAAATAAAAATAAAAAAGTGTGGAGTAAAGTCCAACTGCGGTATCACAACGGGCCAATTTTTCTGGTCTAAGTAAGTTCGGACGTTACGTCCTAACTGCCGCCTTAACCTAACCTAACCTAACCTAGCTTTAAAGAGTATACAAGTTTCAATACAGTCAAAGTATTTTTTTTCTTTTTTGCGTTTTGTTGGTAATGCGCACTTTTCGACCATGTCCAGCGGCCATTTTTAAAATGCAGACATGCCAATGTCCGACAGACTGTGTACATTCCCCCCCCCCCCCGACGCACACACACACACTCACAGTGGACACCTATACATACGCACATGTTGGAAATACAAAATTGTATAATTTTCATGTAATTCATTTTTATATAATGTGAAAATTAACGAATTATGTTTGAAACTTGGTGTAAACTTTTTCTGCATCGTATTTGGATTGCAAATGATGATAAATGAAATGAAATGTTTGTTGACAGCAAGAAACAGATGTGCGGCTTAGAAGCAGCTACAGCCAGCCAAGTTGGCGCTCCTTTATCGTAGCTCCTGTCAGAAATCTATCTGTTATTTCGTTGTGTGTATAGTATGTGCTAGTATTCTGCATTCAGTTTCAAAGATAGATTGCTATTTTTAAAAGCATAAATGAAAAACATACAAAATACTCATACACTCACATGAGATACCAAAAAATGTTTGCTAGCTTTTTATTAGTTACAAATTCTCTCTCTCATACACACACACACACACGCATGAAGACTCACAAACACAGAGTTGCCATGTTTTAATAAAATCAAATTTTAATTAAGCTTTTTCAGCGACCTTAGAAAATTCATTTTGTATTTTATTTTAATATATCTCAAAAAAATCACACAAAAATAAACCTTGTATATTATAGTTTCAATTTAAAATCTTCAAGAAACTCAAAATAAATGAAAATAAAATGCAATTTTAATTAAAGAATCGTCGGCATGGCATGCTTTGATTCAGTGCCAAACTAAAATTGATTTTTGTGCATTTTCCTGTGCAGCAAAGTAAAAAAAAATAACTATTAAGATTTGTTTTAAATGCAGATTTCAAAATGAAACGTCAATGAAATTAATTAATATATAAATTGCTAAAGGATTCCTTCCATTTCTAACTATTCCTTTCAACAACTATGTTATACAGTTTTTCAAATTTAAACCAAATGTGAGTTATTGCTGAATTTTTTTGTAAAAGCTAGCTAGAAAATTGTTTTAACACAAAACAGCTTATAAATAAAACTTGTCAAATTCTTATTTTTTTCCCTTTTTTTTTAATTATGTTCGATTATGTTTAAATGAAATTTGTATCAGCGTGAATATGATACAACTTGCTAAAGCCATCTAGCGGACGTTTAGTACGTCATTATAACAAACTTTTTTGTATAAAGAGTGGGAGAAGCTACTTCAGTAACTATGACGTCAGCAAAATTTAAACTTAATATTTCCCAGCATTTTTGAAAACATGTTTTTTGCTTAAAACATTTTTGTACACTTCTTGTGAATGCGTCATAAGAAATTCAACTGCCTGCTAAAGGAGAGTTTGGGAATTTTCCAAGTAAATATTGTTTGTTAATTACTAAAGCAATGTTCCCAAAATCACACGAGCACGTGCAAACCTTTTAGCTTTAAGATTATGCAAATTAAATTAATTAGCTTGGGCCAAAAAACAAAAATATGTTTAAAACAAAACAACAGCAAAATTTTGATATTCTCTTTAGTTTGAAGAATTATCATTCTATAAAAATTAAAATTTGATTAATAAATAAAAATTAAGTATAAACGATTTAAGAGCTTTTCTGCGTAGTATGATAATTTACACTGATTGCCATTGGTTGATCTTAACACACATAAACATACGCACATACACACAATTGCTGTAACTCTCTCACACGTACGCAAACAAATACACACACAGGCAGATGCGTTTATATACAATCAAGTGTGAGCAGGACGTAAGGAGTAGCGCGCAAAAAAAGTGGAATATGCGCTAGATCAAGTGAAGGAAAGAGACGCACTTATACATATATAAAGGTCAGTATGAAAATTGATTTGTGTGTGCATGTGTGTGTGTGTGTTTGTGTGTGTGAAAGACAGCAGAGTTTTAGCGAGCGAGAGAGAGAGAGAGAGTTACAGAGAGCAAGGTTTGCACTAAGACTATCCTACTAAGGAGTTTTGCATACTAATGCGATAAATGGTTATAGGCTTAGACATATAATAGCAATAATTACTACGACTATACGAGACATATAAGATACACATACTAATTAAATTTAGTTTGAAAGCCAAAAGCGAGTTTTGAGAGAAAACATTAGAAACTTAAAAAAAAAAACCAAAAAACAAATAGAGCGCAAGAAATTAAGTAAAGAAATTGAAGAAAATGAAAACGAACAAAGATTAAAATACAGTGTATGAAAAAAAGATAATAATAAGTTTTTTTTTAACACTTAGTTAAAGCTAAATTGATATATGTATTTATATAAAGGTATATAGTTTTACACACACAGGTTATAAAAATATATAAGGAATAATACATAGAAATAGATAGAAAGTTAGATAGATAGATTGATAGCTAGATAGATAGATAGATAGATAGCTAGATAGATAGATAGACAGCGTGACATTAACTACACTACACACTCGAACGAGCGATACCTGTTCCGGCGGATACGTTGCGTCCATTGTAGCGATAATTATTATTTATGGCATTTGTCTTGTAAATACCGCCGCCATCGCCAATGCCCAGACAGCTGGCGCCTACGCCAACGCCAACGCCTACGCCAACGCCAGCTCCAGCAGCTGCGGCTGCAACAGCAGCATTACCTGCACCGACCAATCCTACACCTCCGACGCCACCTACACCTGCTAACCCAGCGCCTATCATTTGGCCATGTCCGTTACGTAAATTACGCATATTGTTCATCATGGGCGCCGCCATGCTAATGCCATTATTATTATTATGGTTTCCATGACCATTCAGCAGCATGCCTCCATGATAGTCCCCGCTTGGAAGTAGACCATTTTGCTGCTGTGTCTCATTGCCGGCACTAGCTACACCGCTACCGCCTCCGCCGCCATTAAGCAACATGCCGCCCGCTGCCGTTCTCATATATGCATGATGATATCCAGCTGAGCCTGCGCCATTCTCCGGATTCGGCACATAGTGACTAAGCTTGCCATTAAGTTGAGTGTGCTGCTGTTGCTGCTGCTGGTTTCCATTGATCAGGGCATAGTGGGACTGATGATGATAATGCTGCTGCTGTTGCTGCTGCTGCTGCTGTTTGTGCAGCTGACGATGATTCAGAGCCGCTTGAGAGGATGCCGTTAAAGCCGCTGCAGGCAGCTGCGTTTGCGATGTTAGACTTGAGAGAGATGAACTCGAGGCCGGCTGAGAGGTGGCCGTTGAGGAGGCTGAAGAACTGTTGGAATGTGTTGCCAGCGGCGGGGAGATGTTACCCAGATGATGCTGCTGCTGATGCTGCTGTTGTTGTTGCTTTTGTTGTTGCTGCTGTTGCTGCTGGGAGGGATGCGTCAGATAGTAGGCTGCATGCTGAGCAGCGGTCAAATGATGATGGCTATGATTGTGAGGTTGTTGTTGTTGCTGCTGCTGCTGCTGTTGTTGTTGTTGGTAGTAGTGCTGCTGCTGCTGTTGCTGCTGCTGCTGCTGCACGGCGGCTGAGGAGGCCGTGACGACATGATTTTGATGAGATTCGGGCAAGAATTGTGGGTATACATGATGTGACCATTGTGGGAATAAAGGACGCGCTGAGGCTTCTAATAAGTGGTTGGAATTTATTTACACACACAAACACACACAAAAAAGAACAATCGGGGTATCGGGCAATCGGATTATCGGGGTATCGGGTTATCGGTGAGTGGGCGCATTATGTGGCGTGGCATGGCGTGACGAACGTTTTTTTTTTTTTTTGTTTTTTTTTAATATATATACAGAACAGTATATTTCAATGTTTTTTTTTTGGCGAGTTTTAGTTGTTGTTGATATTTTTTGTTTCATTTTTATTATTATACAATAAATCCGAAAAAGCAGCGTGAAATTAAATGATTAGAAAAAAAATGAAACGGAAGAAAAGAACATAAAACCGAATAGTTTCTCAAAAAATGGGCAAACATGATTAGCTAGAACGTGTCTTAAATGCTAAAGTGATTTAAATCGATCCAGGTGATTTTTTTGAGGGGTTTCGTGGGGGTTGTGAGACAATGTTAGAATACACACGCACATATGATGATACTAAGTTATGGTAGGGCGGTGTTTGGATTTTGATTTTTTTTAAGTATAACGTCTCTAAGTAAAGCAATATAGTATCAAAAAAGTGAACGAAATTTTAAAACTGCAAAAAAAAAAAGTTTCGACAACTCAACCAATAAACTGCTTCTGGTTTTCACTTATGAAACACAAAACGTCTTTAAAATTTTGTGTATTGCTTAAGAGTATTTGTAAAATGCCAAATTAAAAAATAGCAGACAAGAGCGAGAGTTAGTTAGAGCTTCCAAAAAGAGAACTTATAAACAACGGTGTAGTATTTGTGCAGCAAATTTATAGCAAAAACTTAACAAACACAAAAGAAGCAAACAATAAAACTATGAGCAAAGGTAGAACAAAAAAAGGTACAGCTTAAAAAAACTAATGAAAACGAAGAGAGAGCGAGTAAATCAAACCCCGAAATAAATATGTCAAATTAAAGTTGTACTCAACGAGGACGCGTCACAAAATGGCGTCACGTAGTACTGTAATTAAATGCCGCTAACAAACTAACTGTACCCTACCCACCCATTGGTGCGGCTTCAGTGATCAGTGCTCTCATTATGAGAGTCAGCGAGAGAGGCAGCGAGCAAGAGAGAGAGAGCGAAGAGGAAGCAAAGGTTTTGAGGTTTAATGTTAGACTTACCGCCAGCTGGACGCTGCAGCACTGGGGATTGGCGTTGTATTTGTGGCTCTGCGGGCGGTTCTAGAATGTCGCGATACTTGGATACCATAAGCACCGAAATGAAGTACACAATGGCTAGTGAAAGGAACTGTGCTTGCTTTGTTTCCTCCTGCAGAGACAGAGAGAAAGAGAGAGAAAGAACGGAAGACGCAGTTTGTGAGAGTAAAGCCAAGAAGAGAGTAAACCAGCTCAACGCTTACCACGTCCCGATAAATAACTGCACGCAAACGATTCACATCCATATCTTGCAGTAGCTTCTCAGGATCCTTGACGGGAGATAATTGACCAGTGATTGACTCGACAATGTTCTGCAAAAACGAAAATATCTTTAGCCGTTTCTCCTCGCAAGCTTGCTTGCATATTCCGCTCTTACCTTTGGTGAGGCTTGTGCACCGCGTATGAGTGCCTGTAAATGTGCCGCTCCTGGGACATCACGTGCCAGAGCTCCTACATTGTAACGTGTGCGCTCCTTGCATTCCAGGCAATTTCGTACTGCACAGGTGCAAACAAGTCGCAGGCACTGACGTAATATGCCACCGCTGGACATATTCTTCTCGGCCTCTAATTCACCAAAGTTCAACGATGTGGCAAAGATTAGCACATCAGCCATATTGACCAGACGCTGCAGAAATGAAACAGCCACCTCTAGCGGCATGCCCTGCGTTGGCTCCAGCACATCTAGTTCGGACTGTAACAAAGCGGGTATTAGGAGGGGTGCATATACTTTGGGACATATCGCTTACATTTGGCGATGTAGCGCTGGCCAACAAGGGCAAGAGCCCACCGCAGGCAATAATTAAATTGTCCGCCAGCTGTGATATCAAATGGACGGTATTCACCACAAATATCGCATTCTCGCTAGAGTTCACAAAGTCCAGTACGCTTTTGGTGGAGTGGCTGCGCCAAACTTGAATGTCTGTCTCCAAGGAAAAGAGCACATCTGAGAGCAAGCGCTGATGTATGTAGGACCACTTGAATTCGGGTATACGAAAGGGTGGGCGCGTTGGACCCGGACTGAACATGGGACGCGTGGAGCCAGATTTCGAGCGTTGTTGCTTGGCTCGTTCGTCGTTTGAAGCACTTGTATTTGGCGCTATTTTAGGATAAAAAATAACATAACGCTCTACACTAGGTTGGACAGAAAATCTCTCTACTTACTATAATGATTGACATCTTGACTGCTGGCCATAGCCTGCTGAGCCATGTAGTCCTCATCCTCATCAGCGCCAGCCGATATTTGTGCATCTTCATGCAATTCATCTATGCTCTTGTTGGAATCATCAACTTCAAGGCCAGTCATGCTTGCCTCGTTCTTTGGTGTTGTCTGTGTGGTCGAGTCTACCTCGGTTGGCTTAATACGCATTGGCGGTGCTACCGCTGCTGGAGGTGTTGTTTCCACCGTCTCTATCGTAGATGTTGTGGGCGATGTTTGAGTGGTTTGTTCGGCGGCCACTGCCCTGACCGTCTCATCAACTAGTGTATCAAGCACGGCACTTACAATGGCTGTTACATGCTCCTTGCTTTCAGGCTCAAGCTCTGTATGACTCTCTTCCGCCAGATTGTCAATCAGCAAACCTTCAACCACATTCGAAGCTATCTTATCGTCAGTTTCATCGCATTGTTCCGTGGCTAGATCTAGTGCCGTTTGCACTACCTCCTCCACAATCTCTTTGGCTGCAGCTGTGACACTTTCGTTAGTCTCCTGCGCTTCGGTCGTCTCCAGTTGTTGCTCTCGTTCCAGTTGCATTGATTCATCATCTGCGGAGCAGATTAAGTCCGTTGCCTCGGCATCCTTCTGGGTGGCCGGCAACTCATTGTTATTAGTCTCTGTCGCAACTACCGGTGCTGTCTCTTTAGTGACCTCTGAAGTCACCTTATCAATTAGCTGCTCCACGATGTCACGTACAGCCGCTGCGACCGCATCGTTATCTGGCTCAGCCAGCTGCACGAGATTATCCTCGGCCATTGAGGCACTTGATACAGTTGTTTCGGGACTTATGGATGTGCTCAGTTCGTCGCTTGTCTCAATAGTTGTACTTAACGATGAACTTGTATCCGTAATAGATTCATTGACATCTGGCTCGGATCTTGCGGTGGCTTCAACTTTCTCGTTATTATTTAACTTGTTCGCTGCCGTAGCAAGCGCTTCTTCAGTCTTTTGATTGGTTGCTTTTGTGTTATCCGTCTCTGTCTCCGTCTTCATTTCCGTCTCCGTTTTCGGCTCTGTCTTTGTCAGTGTTGCCTCTGTCTTCTCTTCAGCTGATAAGGTAGTGTTGATTTCATCTTGTCTTTCCTTTGTGTTGCTGTTGGAATCGTCTTTATTGCTGGCACTACTGGTGATCTCATTTGCATTCACTTCGGCCTCGATGGGCGCACTTGTAGATGCTACTTTTTCTGTCTCCTGCTCTAGATCCTCTTGATCTTTTGAGCTCGTTGTGCCTGTTGTCTGTTCTGTCGCCACTACTTGCTCTGGCGCATTATTGTTATTTAGCAAATTTTTGGTATTCAGCAAGCTGACATTATCATCTGCCACATCCCTGCTCTTCTTCTCGTTCTTGAGCACGCCTTGAACCACTTCATTAACGGCCAGCTCAATTTCCTCGTCTTTGAGTACGGAAGAAGTTTCCTGTAACTCATCGACTACCATTTTACAGTCGTTGAGGGCAGCCTCTGAATTTTTCAACACATAAGCCACATGTTGCTCCACATCTAGCGCATCTTTGGCCGTTACTAGCTCAAGTTCGTCCAGATTGTCGCCAATGTGCAGAGTTTCCTTTAACGCCGCTTGGCCACCTGCCGCTGGAGTCGTGGTCTTGACTTCATCCTGCGGCGTTTCTTGCTCCGCACTGCTGCCATTGCATGTGGGCGTCGCCTGCAGTGCTTCATCAGTTTTGATTTGCTCGTTGTACACATCCGAAATGTTGGCTATGACGGAAATGCCTGCAGTTGTGGCTGTTGGCGATGTTTTTCCATCCTCCACTATCGAGCTGGGCTCTGATTGCGTAGGAGGATCTGTTGCTACCACAGCTGCTGCACAGCCGCATTGCTGACTCTCTTCTGTTGCTGTGTGCGCCGCCTCAGGCCTAGCCAGCGTTTCTTGGGCATCCACGCTTTCTAGCTCTTCATCGACGGCAGGCACATCTTCTAGGGAGGCTACGGACACGGAGCACTTGACAGATTGCTGCTGCGCTGCCGCTCCATGGTTGATGCTTTGCTGCTGCTGCTGTTGCAGCTGTTGGAGCTCCTCGCGCTCCCAACCGCTTATGGTGCTAATGGGACGAGCTTGACGCAACGCCGGATCTGTTATGTTATCCGTGCGCTGGCGTTCATAGTGCTCGTACATTTGGGCAAACTGTAATTTAAACTCCTCGTAGGAGACCTTGGAATGGACAATGGCCAGTGTGTCCACCCAAACGCGCCAACCACCGTATTCATGCTTGATGGCATGATGTAGCAGCATGCGAAACAGCGAATACACCATATCGCTTATCTTTTGCTCCTCGGTATTCTTGGGATGTATATAAGCCATGGCAATGAGCCACTCCTGCCAGACGGACATTTGCAGCACGGTGCGTCTATTCTCGCGATTACTGTTGCAAAGTAGTGTCATATCCTGCAGGAATAGTTTCTTGACCTCAATCAGTGACTCGGTTTGCTTCGACTGACGTATGAGCGTGGCCACCACTTTAAGTATCACTGCGACAAGAAGGAGGAGGAGGCATTGTTGTGGCTTATGAGCTAACTATGAACTTCTAAGGGATGGATGGATGGATGGCTGGATGGATGGTTGTTGTTACTTACTTGGATTCTCCAGTCTGTAATGACTCTCTGGCTCGGGATGACGCGTATATAGGATTTGCTGTGAAATATGCTCGGTCATAATTTCATAGAGTACATTGTACGTGGGCAGAGACAAAGACTCCTCGTACAGCAGCAGGCGCTCTGCTAATAGCGTGTACAAATTATGTGGTGACATGACATCGTACTTGCGTCTATATCGTCGCGGCCAAATGAAAAGTAATGTTTCCAAGCGCGCATTCAGAGAGTGGGTGGAAGAGTCGTATATAAAATTTATTTGTTTGCATTACAAGCCGGCTTGTCAAGAACCCCCTTACTACTTACTTGTGTGTGCTACGCGAAAGGAAGAAGCCCAATAGCTTTAAGGCCTGTAGCCGTATCAATTGACTTTCGGCGGCCAACAGCTTGAATATGCTGCGAACTCCGTGCTTGACATCGAATGCAGGTACCATAGAACTGGGATGCTCGGACATAAGTGAGATAAGCATTTGCAAAACATCGTGCAGGTTCTCATCCTGAATCGAGTTGAATCGCAATGAATTAAAGCAGAAGAGCTTAAGAGCTAGCCCCAATCTAACGACTGATTATTATGCTTACCTCATGCATGGTCGTCAAATAGTTGAGAATGCTTTGCAGTTCATCCTCTTTGACACCATTCCCAATCATAATCAGCTGTTTTAAAAACAACAAGATGTACGCGCGTATGGCCAGTATATCCTTCTGTGCTGGCCTTGGCCCATCTGAATAATGCATTTAGTTTACCTCGATTTTCTTTCAATTTGGGCGCTAACCCAAAAACAACACTCACCCAAACCTTTTGGTATAATACCGCTCTTGGCACGGGGATTAACCACCCAGTAATAATACTTGAGTGTATGCACAGTTTGCAGCACGGTGCTCACGCGTCTGACATTACTATAGATCTGCGTATCGCTTAAGAATTCTGTGGCCAGATACGAATAGAGCCGTGCCTGGACATTAGCTGGCGTATATATCCACAAGGCTGGATTGAAGAGCACGTGGTCGAGCAGCTGCCACGTAAGAAATGAGAAACAGAACAACTGCGCCAAATTAGTCAAGTAACTTAAGCTGTCCTCAAACAACTCGGAAGATCGTATACGATATATATACATATATATTGATTTTTTTTTATTTTTTTTTGTAAATGTGTGCATTTTTGTGTCGGGTTGGATGTAGTAGTAAGTTTTAAGAAATGCGAGTGCAATATGGAAAGTATATTTAAAGGGTATTTACAGAGCAAGAGAGTTAAGTATTAGTATGAGCATAATTAGCAATAGTTAGTTAGATAATAGTAGATGATATAAAAAAAGGAGAAAAAAAAAAAGATATCAAAAAAGTTGTATACATACGTTTTATATATATGAGTTTCGTTGATTGGTTTGTTGTTGATTGATTTTGGGAATTTTATATATTTTGAAGGGTAGTAGTAGTAGTAGGGTTTGTTTAAAACACATGCAGCAAACAGCAATCAAGGCAAGTATATATTTTTTATATATATGTATATAATATATATAATCAAGTATATGAAAAAAGAATAAAAGAAACAATCATGGACAATTAACGGCAGGCAGTTAAAACAGAAATTAAAAAATTATCTCTATAGATAATGAACACATAAGTTATATATACATCTATTAGCTAATTAATAGTACAATAATTAAATATTAAAAAAAATATATATTATTAACACTAAATGACACTTTTGTTTTAACTAATTAAGTTATTAAATATGTCGAGAGTTATTTAAATAATTCACAAAATGACAGTTGTAAAAAAGTCATGAAGTGTTTGATATGCACGAAACGTATCTCATTTTGAAACAATTTATAATAATATAATGGAAATTGTTCGGCAACTGTAGCTGAAGTTGAAGTTTGAGAAATGAGTTTTTGTTGACCGCAGGATAGAAGTCTAAGTGATAGCAAGACGACAGTCCAGCTGTTGCAAGCAATAATTTATAAAGGCAATCGAGATAATCAATCTATAGTCCATCCACAAATTAAGCAGCAGCTCCTTCTACAGCTTTAGTCTTAAATTTTTGACAATTCCTAAAAGCATTCATTTAATCATTTACTACATATATGTATGTACAGATAGTATGCATATACACATAACTCTATTCATTCGTCCTTATAACCGATGCAACGATAAAGTTGCTGCTGTCACAGCATCTCCAACAACAAGAACAGAACAATGAAGCATGCCCCCAAGAGCTATTCGTATACAAACTCGACAAAAAACAAAAAAAAAAAAACCAAAATAAAAAAACAAAGTAAAGTAAGGAATGATTGGCAAGAGCGTGGGACGCAGCTCGCTGGAGTTCGGTGGAGTCCGGAGGGCAAAGAGTGAAAACTCCAACACGCCTGCAACTCGGCACAGAAGTTTCCCAATTAAAAATGTGCACTAGTGTAAAATAAAGCGAGAGAGAGAAGAGAGAGCGAGATACATTCGTACATATGTACTCTACTATGTGGTAAGCATTTTTGTATGCTGCAAATGAAACAACGAACCAAAAACTGACTCAAAAAAAAAAAAAACACAAGCACATACAAATGCGCCAAAGTTTTGTATTTATTCATTTATGTGTATGCGGCTACACACACACACACCCGCAAGCCGTGTCTGTGTCCCACAATGTGTACGCATAACAATGGCGTCCGCACACACACACACGCACACAATCCGATGCATACAATATGTGAAATATGGCATTGTCATTAGTAAATGGCGGCAACTGGATGACTACTATAGGTGTGGATGGTCTGAAGAGCGACACTGTAGTCACTATGGGGCTGGCTTATGGGTACAAGTTTACTCATCGGAGTGCTTAAGATAATAATTCCATGACAACTTTCACTCATCGCACATTGAACAAATTGAGTTAAGATTAACATGAACATGATAATGGATCCATGCGCATCAAGTTTCAAAGTTTTTCCAACAATTCAATTTAACTTCAAGTGTCGTGTGTTTGCAATATATGCACTTTGTAAAACTAGTAACAAACTGATGATGGTGTATATACCATATACCTGAAGTAAGCAGTGTTACGTAGATAAGATACAACAGAGAATCCTCCATCCCAAACTAAATGCCAATATGGTCAGCACGTCCAATGGTCTGATGCATGAAGGCCTATATTTTTGAGATTATAAAAGCTTCGATTGAAAATTTGAATTTGGTTTTCTACAAGCGCCAAAACAATAAATCAATCATGTGACGTCAGATGTTGTCACTGTATAAATCGTAACCTTCTTTTCTTTAAAACATGACTCGTAAAATCACATTAGCGTGAGAAAGATGGCGATTCAATGCTGGTCACATACACGCAAGTGCAAACGAGACAAATACACTTCAGCTTAGGTATATTTACTTGCTACTATTTACGATTAAATGGTCTTAAGTTCTAGTTTTTTTCGAGATTATGATGGAACCATTTTTTTTTTTATTGCGGAATAGTATTTCGCCAATGTGTTTTGAGCGTCTGCGCTTCTCCGATCCTAACCAAAAAGATCTTAGAGAAGTTCAATCGACTCTTAATGACGAAGTAAAAAAAGCTTTGGAGACGCTTTTTAAGTTATATTGTAATACACATAAGTACCAGGGTAAGTGGTCAAGGGTCTCTCAAACACGCCAGAACTTAACGTTCGTTATAATTTATACCTTTTATATAATACTTATTGGAGCTTATAAAAATGAGAATGATTTATTATTGGTAACTTTTAATATTTGGTTGCATGGTTTTCTAAAAATTATAACGTTTCAGTCTCGAACTCATCATTTTACTATTTTTACTAAATAGCTCGGAAGTTGCAAACTTCTCTATATTTATAAACAAATAATTACACTATGCTATACAACATTTAAATAGTATGTGGACGCATACTCTGTTTCTCACTGGGATTACGAGAAGCTGTAGTTTTCAATCAAATTGGACATATTGCAACTTTTGACGCAATCCCATGGGAAATAGAATATAAAGCGACTGACTAGATAAAAATACACGACTGTACTTTATACAAAATGTCAAAACGATAAGCAAAATACTGAGACTCAAATATAGTACAGTGGCACACGAAACAAAACAACACGATGAATGGAACGGAACGGAACGGAACGAAACGTAACGAAACGGTTGGAACAAACAATATGTTTTATAGTTGTAAGTATACAAGTAAATAGTACATAGTACATAATTGAAGATATTCAGAAATTAGCTTCACCTGGTAGAACTGTTGTTCATATATCGATAGAGTTGTGTATAGATTTTTTTCGACAAGCATTTGAGAAATGTTTTTGAAAAATTGTGAGCAGATATGATATGATATGATATAAGCGAAAAAAGTTGGAATGAGAAAATAGAGCGAGTAAGCAGCGAATGATTGAGTGTTTGTGGAAGAGAACATAGAGAAAGAGAGAGAGAGAGAGAAAGAAAAATGGCATGAGAGGAGAAACAAGAGAGAGAGAGAGCAGATAAAGTAGAAAAATATTGTAATATTGCATTTATTTAAATTTGTTTTTTTTTTTGTGGATTTTCAAATTTTTAATTTCAATATTGTGTGTAAAATTTGGCTCTATGTATTTTTTTCTTTTCCATTCAACAGCTTAAAAGCGAAATTTTAAAAAGTGCTCAAAAATTAATTAAATTTTCAATATTTCAATTTGTGATAAAGTATAACTCATGCAATACACTCGAAAAACATTTTGTTTTAAAAAAATAATATATTTTCAAGGTAGTAAGCCGCATTCAAGTGCATATTCATAAGTAAGATACTCGTATTGTATTATATTCAAAATCGAAAATATTTGTAGAGCATTTGTTTGTCAACTGTTGGGAGTTTGTTTACTTTTTTGAATGGATTACGCAGGCCCGTGTTCAACTGTGCGCAAGGACAACACAAAAGCAGGCAGAGTAGTAAGTAAGTAAATAACACAGATACACGCACACACACACAGATACACAAAAGTATCAGTGTGTGTGTGTGTGCAAGTTTGAGTGTATAATATGATATCAGTTTAAAGTTGTTTGCAGTGGTGTTAACATGCCGCAAGGAAATAGTACATTGATAAAGACAAGACAAAGAAAAATAAAGAAAAAGAAGAAAATTGTATTGAAAATCATCAGCAAGTAAATAACAACGATCAGTAGTTCAGTAAGGTTTTGACAATATGTATGACGTGTATGAGATGTATCTTGAAAACAACAAAAAACTAAATTGTATCGAGTTTGAAAATGAACATTTTTCATGCATTTAAAATTTTCATCTTAAAAACATGCCGCCATTAAGACTTAACGACTTAAACAAACTTAAATTCGAGCATATAATGATAAAATATTATAGTTCTTATACATAATGTAAAACAGATACATATATCATTAATATAATATGTACTTAATATAGAGAGCGTCACAATAGTTGCAGCCAATTTTCTTAAAGTTTTATCGATCAATGGCATTTCGTAAAAATTTATCGATTTATCGAGTTATGCTATTTAAATTTTACTCTTATATTCAGGCCTGCTCAAGTACTCAAGTCATATTCTTGATGAAAATAAGCATCTGAATAGGCCTGCATACATATTTATTTACATACTATGCTTATTATATGATAAATAGTATATGGTATATATATATATTTATGGCACTACGGCCCACCTACCTGCTTCAGCAGCAAGTCGCTGTTTGCCGATAAACATGTCACCAAATATTTGGTCAAATTTAAAAAGGAGCCCAGCACCTCCAAAGTTAGATGTTCGCGCGAGGACCTTTGCAGCATAAAGGATATCACTAGAAAGCCACGATTTTGTATCATATGCTGTTGCACTGTTTGCGAAGTTTCCACCAGTTCGCAGATAAAGCCCAAAAGCTTCGAACTAAAAACAACAAATACAAAGTGTTCCCAATTTCACCCAGAATACTTTTTTTTTCTTCGCACTTACCAAAGTGTGGGATCACGTTTTATATCGCTAATGCCCTCATGCGCCATGTCCAGCTGAGAGAAGAGCGGAAACAGTACCTGTATGCCGCCAATTGAGTTGAGTGTACAGTGTATGGAATGCGTTACTACAGCCTTCACATCCTGCAAAGGACGAAACAAAAACAAAAAAACCACACAAAGGCACAGAATACCAAATGTAATCCAATAAGCCAAAGCGTGAGCGTTTGAGTAATGTAAGCAAATTTGATTAACTCTAAGCCGTTGGTAGGTTGCTTGGTTCGTATTGGTATTCGTAATCGGTATCGTTATCGGTATCGTAATCGTATTGGCTTTCGTTTGGTTTCGTTTTCGTATCGTAACAGTTATCTAACGCTTCAATAAGCTGCCTGTGAAAATTGTACTAAGATATTTTTGTAATTTTTTTCAAGGATATCAAGGCATAACAAGTTCGCGACATTGCACAGTGGTCGATTTGGTCGATTTAGCGAATGAAAATTAATAGCTTCTAACATAATCAGCCATCTCTATGAAATATTTCAGGTAATTGAATATAGTTGTTAAGCTTAGTTCGGAACGGTTGACTGTTTTATTATGTCGGTTTTCGCCCATTTTTTTGCCCATGTGCTTCAAATTTGGTCGAGTTTGGTCCGAATCGTCACACTATATTCATTTTTAACATAACAAGGACATGTAATACACGTATGACACTAAGATATATTTATTTTTTTTTAAACACTTGAGAACTCTCTAAAGATGCAGTGTGTAATGCAAATTTTAGACCCCTTCTACTCTTAACTATCCCAATATTTTAGCAGGCTAAAGCTATATGACATGTACATATAAAAATTTCTCCTTTTTGTACCACTGTACCACTGCGCAATGTGTCCGTGTCGTTGTCCATGTTGTTGCTGTTTATGATTTGTGTTGTTTGTTTAAGAAATTACTACAAAATTTATTGAATAATTTTGTTGCCATCTAACGTACTCAACAAACATACACCCACTGCCGGCAAAAACACATACACCCCCGCACACACACTTCACACAGTCTCATTATACCTATACATAGTTTAATGGCAAAGGTTGGCTCCCAATGTCCCAGTGCTGGGAACAAAATAATAAGAAATGCAAAAGCATGCGCCAGTGTCGTAAAATGCTGCACGGAATTTATGTGCTCAACACTGGGCCCACTGTTGGTCATTTCATATATGTATATGTATGTGTGTATACATATATATAGTACAAGTACTATATACATATAGTTCTATGCCTGTGCGTGGGTGTTTGAATGTCTGTTCTAGATCTTGTTCTGGTTCGGGTACGTCGCTCCGTCACTCTTCTTTCAGGGCGGTTACACGTTGTCCATTGTCCTTGTGCTTTGTCCTTGGAACATCGCTTGACTTACCTGCAGCATGAGAGCATGCGGCGTGTGTACAAAATATGAAACATTTCCTTTGGGGGAAGATTGCAAACATAGTTGACCATCGGTTGCCACTGGATTGTACATGAACACAATGGCATTCGATAGTTTGCCATCGTACAGCACCTGTGTATGTGTATATATATATATATATGTGTGTGTGTGTGTGTGTACATGTGGATTAGTGAGTTAGTGTGCGTGAAAGACGAGAAAGAAATAAATAAATAATTTGATATAAGCAAGTGTGTTTTTTAAAAAAAACCTTGAACTAAGAGTAGGTTATGATACTCATGATATCTAGGTATATATATATATATATCTGTAGTAAATTAGTGGCATTAGCTTAGCATTAAGAGGGGGGCTTGCGTGTGACTTCAAGTACGCCCCATTGAAGTATATATTGAATTTTTATTTTTTTTTAATTAAGGTGTTGGAGCGTTAACCAAGCTCGTATTTTCGAGTATTTTGAGTAAATGGTTTTATGTTCACTTCATATACACACAGACACATAAGCTCACTCAAATGTACAGCAAAAACATATATGTAGTTGTATATACTTGAGAAACATAACGCACACATACAAAACTCACTTTGAGTGTAGCATGTGCATGTATGTGTGTGTGTAAGAGAGAATTTGTTGTTATTGCTGCTGTGCTTTGTGCTATGCGCCTGTTTCAAGAGTTTCCATTATATACCCACCTATGTACATACTATATATGTACACATATGTATAGTGTTTTTATTTTTTTTTTTGTAAGCTTCAACAGTGCAATTTATTACGACTAAAAATACTTCTTTGGCAATATTTAACAAATATAAGAAATACATAAAAATATATAAATAGGTATAACACTTAAGAAAAACAAAAACATAAGCTGATATCCTTAATGTCCTGTTACCTGTTCAATCTTTACCTTATCTGCTGAGTAAGTTAAAAGGAAAAAACTACCCGAATATTGTGGTTTCGAGCGTATTTTTGGAGATAAAGCGAAATGTCTTTTTGTATTATGTGGAATGATTTGGATGGTAGCGCTATATCGTTTAGTCTCGGATTATCGTATTCGTTTTGAAACCCAATATTTGGTGCTCGCAATTTCACCGAAACTAATTTTTCATGTGGGTTGAAACCGAATTTTTTGTCGCCAGAGGAATTGAAACAAATCGGCAAAATAGGATTAAAAAAGCACGAATTTTGAACTGTAATAATTTTTTAAATATTCTTTGTTATCAATAGTTATTGACAAATATTTTTTAGTAATTTTTATTCTGAATAAACCCAGCATGCACGACTCAAACATGTCATGCATAAAACAAAAATTTCCCTTGGAAAAGGAATATCATAGTCCCGGATAATTTCCCTCGGAAGGTGCGAAGCTGAGCAAGGCAAAAATAAGTAGCTGACGACAGCAAACAATTCAATTCAGATTTAGCAGCACGCAAAAACGAATCCGCATAAAATTTTTCGTTTTGTTTTTTTCGTTTTGCGGAGCACGACTGACTGTGGTTTGGAGCAAATTTTATTCAGCTGAAGCGGAATCATAAAAATGATTTAGGAAATTTTTGACATCCATTTTTTCGTAGCGTTATATTGTATAGTTACTCTTATGTGGGTTTATTTTATGTTTTTTTTCAAGATGAGATAGGCTTATGAGACTATTATTGAAAAATACAATAAAATTAAGAGTCAGCTCTAGTTAAAAGATTTTCTAGACATTAGGATCTTTATATTATGTCTCATAAAATCGAGAGTTCTTAAAGTGTATGGCTTTTTTTCGGACAAGTCTCTATTTCATCTCAATGTTTATCTTCTAAACTAGTTTTTCGATTTATTTAAATTCTGCAGTGGTTATCAACAAAGATTTGTAGCCGAAGACATTAGAGTATTGTTGATAATATGGATTGCCAAATGTGGCTTAGAGTAATTGAAGCACCTCAAATTAGAATTGAGTATGAGAGTGATGAACAATGAAGGATTGACAGAGTCGGAGTGTTGGACATTTGTTGAGTATTAATTTTTTTGTATTTTGTCAAATTTCTTTTCTTGCGAAAAGATTTGTTTTATTCAAATGGGTGCACCAAGTCCCCATTAAACATTTTGCTATACTTGGCTGGGTCACTTTTAGTTTTACTAAAATTTTTAAGCAAAAAAAAATAGAAAAAAGTAGACTCCATTAACATACTCTGGTACACACAAACGCACACACACAAATAGCTGGCAGGGGCACAGAGAGAATAATGACGCATTCAGACTTAGATCCAAGCTGCAAATGGGATATGGAACATATACATATTCACTGTGAAGTAACTTTAGTGTACGCAAAAGTACAAGTATAATATGGCATGTTACGTGGCATAGAAATGTGGAACACGCGGCAAGATTTCTAAAAAAAATAAAAAAAGGAATAAACTTAAAACAACAACAGCTGCAGCATAACAAAACCAAAAATAAAATACTTGAAAAAAAAGAAGAAAACAAGTTCTAGAATTCCTCTTTTTTCCGCCTTTGTTTCGCTTGCGTATGGGTGTGCGTGTGAAGCATGTGGCATAGGTGCTCAGAAAAGTATGCTACATTTATTTCTATGCCATGCCATTGTTGCACTAGCCGCCGCGTAACAGTAGCTTCAGTTTCAGTTCCATTTCCATTTCCAGTTTCAATTCCAGCTTCATTTGCAGCTTCTGTTTTTAACCAAAATGGCGACTGTGGCAGTTGTGTGTGAGGCAGCCTTAAAACGTACTTTAAGCATTTTTTTTTGTATCATGAATTTCATTTTCATAATTACGCACAGAGCTCAAGACATGGATACAACATGATGAATGCGTGTGTGTGTGTGTGTGTGTGCTAGGGAAACCCCCTAAAATTCAATTGATTTTCTGCCCCTCAACGCGCTTCACTGAATGGGAACATTTTGATTGGCTTTGAAGTTTTTGTTAGGCCTGAGTGGGGCGGTGGGTTTTAGGTAGGGGTAACTTGAGGGTGGCCAACGTTTTGATTTGATTGCTTTGTGGATTTGTGCAATGTCGACGATGACGCGCAGCATGAGCAAACGGATGATGATGATGATGATGTTGACGATAAGGATAACGATAACGATGATGACAAAGATGTTTAGCACTTGATGACGATGACGATGATGATGATGATGCTGATGTTGGCGAGGTCGCATTTCAGTGCTTCGTCAACGCTGCTAACTTTTTAATTGGCGTATGGCTAAGTGGCCGCAAGGCACAAAAAACCAGCAAAGGGAATGAAGCGTTTCTAGCTGGGATTTGTTATGTTTTGAGCCGTCTGGCAACTAGCGTAAAACTAACCAAGTTTCTAGTACTTGCCTTCATACAAGTGCACAAAATCATAATCATAAAAGTATGCAAAAAAAAATACTGCAAAAAAACTAAATAAACACTAATCTTCTCAATGTCCAGCTAAGATATATATATTTGTATAAATAAACAAGTCTATTTTCACAAACAAAACATATATATTATTATATTTAGTAAAAATGAAAAGTAAGTTTTTTTGTCCTTGGCTCTAGCCTGAAGAAAGCTGCCACATTTCGTTCATAGTTCTCAGACTGTAATCATTAAGCTTAAAATTCTGTGAACTCTGGCTACCTCCCACGTTCCCAGCTCCAGAAACCCTTAACATTATACGATTTATATATACACCTAATGATGCTTGCTCTCTTTCAAAGTTAGTACCCTTTGCTTAACTGTACAATTGTAACTGGACATTTCAGAGTGTAAAGAAAATACAAAATAAAAGAATAAAAGACATACATATTTGTAAAAAAACAAAATAGCTTACAGCTTTCATCTGGCTGATTTCCTCAGTGTCTCCGACAAATCCGCCGCCTGTGCCGCCGCTGCTTGTGGCTGGCCACAAGGCTGGACTTGTCACGCTGGACATGCGTCGCAGTTGATCTGCGACCAACACACAAACACACACATAAGCAGGCAGGCACGGATACGGATGCGGATACAAATTTATATATATATATATATGTTCACACACACAGTCATCACAGTTAAAACATAGCAACAAAAGAAAAGAAAGATATAAAAACATAAAAAAAGAGAATCGAATAAAATGAATATAAAAATCAAAGTAAAACAAAAATAAAATAAAAAACAAATAAATACCAAAAGAAGCATTTCCAGTTGGTAAATGACCCAGCGGATCATCCGCTCCAGCATTTCCATTGCCACCATGTTGTTGTTGTTGCTGTTGTTGCGATTGTTCACCATGCTGATTGCTGTCAGAGCTTTCATTTGTAGCAGGTGTCAAGCCTGCTGTCGTTGCAGAGCTTGTGCCCGCTGGCGCTGTTGTTCCACCGACCATGCCGTAGGCGACGCCGGATAGAGCGGCCAAGTTGAGGGCATTGTGTGCCGTTAGTACAGCACGTATCTTGACAAAGGCCGCGTTCAGATCGAGTTTTTCATTGGACCAGTCTATGGCCTGCGCCTCCTGCTCTGCGGCCAGGGTTTGAAACTGCAGCTGCAGCTGCAGCTGTTGCTGCTGGGCAGCTGTCAGTGTCTGGCCGCTGGGCGTGGCAGAGGCGTTGGCACTGCCCCCCAAATTGCTGGCAGTTGGTAGTTGAAAGTGACTCACCCGCTTGTGATTGTCCGGCAGATTGAGATAGCACTCGTTATCGAAGCGGAATTGAGACTGAGTGATTGAGCGTGAATGTGTGTTGCGCGTGTTATCGAGTGTTATCGAGTGCAAAAATACACACACACACAGAGAGAGAGAGAGAGCGACAAAGTGTGCGAGAGCGAGTGCACAAGTGCGCGCGGTGGATGACAACGTCATTGTTGTTATTGTTGTGGTCGTTGTCGTAGTTGTTGTTGTTATTGTGATTTTGGTGAGAGAAGAACGAAGAAAGGAAGAAAGCAAGAAAGAGCAAGAAAAAAAAATAACAATTACTTTATTGTATTTTACAATAGTAATTTTACAGTTTTCCAACACACACAGCCACAATTTACATAATAATTTACAGTTACAAGTTCACAGCTGGCGCTTACGGTAACACTTAACAATTAACGGCACAGTGTGCAGGCAATGGCGACTTTTGTTTAGTATATTTTTTTTTTGTGCTGCGTTTTAGTATTTTTTTTCCACTGGTATGCGTATGGTGTTTTGAACTTATGCTATGGACTTACCTTATAGCCCGGCCCCAGGCGATGCATGGCACATATTTGTTGCGTGGTCAGAGCCTCGCTAAACAAATAAATTGCCGACATTTGGCCACAAAACACACGCTCCTCATCCAATTCGGGCGTAGCGCCGATGTAGCACTTGTCAAAAGGCTAAAAAAAAAACACAAGAGCGAAACGAATGGAATGAAACGATTACAAATTAGGCATTATCGATCACACACACAGAGAGCGAGAGAGCGAGAGAGAGAGAGCGCGAGAGCATTTTACTCACATCATTTGTGGAAACAAACCAGGCCATTTCGGTTGACGACGCCAGTTGTCCATTAACGAGGCACTTAATTTCGCTTTTTGTCCAACGATTGTATATATACACTATCGCAATCATGTACCACTGCAGCGATAAGATGGAAGTAAGTAACTCTCATCGAGTTAGAGAGCTAGAGTACGTTGAGTGCAACTTACCTTGCGTGGCTGGAATTCATATTTGACACAATGTTGAAAACCCTTGCCTTTGACCTTCATCGATGTGAGTACCAGGCAATTGCCCACAAAGTGTGCCGTATAGCCCACGCCCTTGGATGTTTTGAAACTGTAAATGTAAACATAAACACATTCGTATATATATATATACAAGCTTTATATGCCATAGAGATTTATTTTTGTTTACCAATAGAGGTATGGCTTCTCGCGTTCAATGTTCACCGAATTGATTGGATCCAAACGAAACCAGGTTGTAAAGGTAAAGCCATTCTCATATGGCCATTTGGCCAACGGTGGCAGCACCATGGCCTATAGAAAATAAACAAAAGTCGCTTGATTAGTTTCAAGTCTTGTTGCTTAACCTCAGCAAAAACATATAAAGTATGTGTGCTATGGTGTGAGCCAGGACCTGGAGCAGGAGCTGCTAAAAGGCCAATTATGAGAAAACCAGAAATGTTTGGCAATCAAGTTAATAAACCGCAAAATGCGATTTTAACAACAAAAGTCTTAACTTAGGAGTTGGCTGTTGGGTTAGGCATCTGCAACACATGTCAATATACTAAAAAGTTCGCCCCCAAGTGAGTCAAGTCAAAGGCGGCAAGCAGCACTCAAGTAACCAAAATAAATCAAAGTTTGTAGCAAATTTTCAAATATTTTTGAATGAGTTTTTGGCTTTTGGTCAGCAGCAGCAGCAGTTGCTCCATATGGTTTCCTGTCACCCACTCACTTAGACACGCATACTTTGAATAGTTGTAGCATTCATTTCCTTTGCCACAAGCAGTTGAACCACTGTTGAACCAATTTTCGAAAAAGGCAGTCGGTTTGTCGGTTTTTCGGTTTCGGACAGTCGTTTAAACTCTCTTCTTGCCACTTTGGACATCCTCGCCCACATCCCAGTACAAAATGAAGTGAAAATTAAAAGGAAATGAGTAAATTTGATTTATCATGAATTTTGTGGCTTTACGGCTTTCCAGCACAAAAAGAGCACTCACACAGATACTCACACACACACGCACACAGACATAGACAGAGAAAAAGATACTGTTGTCGCAGCTGCTGCATGTTTGTTTTGAGTTTATGTACTTGCACCATATATGTATATTATATAAATATGTTGATTTAATATTTATATAAATGTGCTTGATTTAGTATTCATTTGTATTTACTTTTAATTTTAAATAATGTTCTTTGGTCTCAAATTAAGTGCCACTCAAAACGATAAAATTCCATAAAAATATTTAGTGATTTAAATTTATTATTAAGAGTTATTTTTAATTTAAAATTTAAGAAACTTGAAAATTGAAATTTAAGCTTTTTTTTTCCTAATTGAAGCCTTTTGCGCTTATTTGAAGAATATTTTTTTGAGACTTTTGGATTTGATTTTAATTGGTTTTTAGTCTTGTATGTGTAAAGTTTTATTATTTTTTTAAATTTTAAATAATTTAATAATTTTCTAATCAAAATTCCAGACATTTAATATTTTGAATTTTTGCTGTCATTTTCAGGGATGGCAACACTCAAAATTTTTTGAATATCAATCATCAAAAATTAATTATTATTTTAATAATTTCATCAAAATTGCATAACTCTTATTTTTTGACTAAAAATAAAAATTAAAAAAAAAAAAATTAATGTTTAAATTTTTATATTAAAAATTGTACAAAGAGAGCTATTTTTAAATTCATATAATAAAAATTGGCATTTAAATATTATTTCATAATTTTTTATTTAAAAATTGCAAAATAAGAGTTATTCTTTAATTTTTATTTGATAAATAGAAAAATTAAAGTTATTGAGCAATTTTTATATAAAATATTAAAAATAAAATTTAAATTTAAACATCTTTTGAACCAAGGAGCGCACAATAACTATTTAAGAATAACTCTTATTTTACAATTTTTAAATAAAAATTAAGAAATTATATTTAAATGTCAATTTTTATTACAAAAATTAAAAAATTACTCTTTTATTGCAATCTTTTATTATACATTCATATTATACAAATTTAAAAATTACTCTTTTTTTGCAATCTTTTATTATAAAAATTACTATTTTTTTAAATTTAATAATAAATATTTTTTTAAATAAAAATAAAATTAGTCAATTCTTATTATAAAAATTAAAAAATAACTCTCATTTTGCAATTCTTAAATAAAAATTGATTAAATATTGTTTCATAATTTTTTTTAAAGTCAACTTAATTTTTTTTATTTTTTTGTTTATATTTTTATTTTTGAAATTTTTTTTTAATATTTTTTATTGGCAATCAACCGATAAATTAGGTTATAATCCAATATTGAATACATGAAAATTAATCGCTACACAAAAATATAATTAGTGTGTGATGGAAGTCAACACATGTGTTTTATGATAAAAATAAAAATTTATCCTTATTTCGGATAGTTCTTTCAAAAATATGATATATAGTGGCTTGCACTTGCATTCAAGGCACTTTTTTCGCTTGGATTTTTTCTAACCCATAGCTCTTATTTGCGATCCTTGGTTATTCTGAACATTTTTAGTCTTGCTTTATCGGAATCTAGTTCCAAAATAGAGTCGATAGCTTTTTATAAAATAAATCGATTATTTTCGCTGAAAGTAATAGGTTTATCAGTCAGTTGGTCAATAGCGTCTAGTACAATATACATATATGGTATGGTATGTGCAAGAATTTTTAGCAGTTGCGACTTGGTCCGTCCGTCTTAGGTTCCCTCCCGCTGCTTTACATACTATCTTGTTGCGGCTGTTGTTGTTGTTGCCGTATTCGGTTTCTCAGCACGTCGAAGGACAAAATCTGTGGCATTCGTAGTCTGCAGTCGCCAAGTGCGACAATGTGGCACATAGTTTCAAATGCAGACAACATTATACTATATACATAGTATTTTTTTTTTCTTGTATAAAGTATGCAAACTGGCCCTCAAGTTCTGCGACAGACAGTTTCAAATTCAGGATTCAAATTCGGTGGCAGATGCAGATGCAGTTTCAAAGCCACCGACAGCATTGTAGTAATATCTACATAGTAACAATCGCAGTTGCAGTTGACTCGATGGCTCGATGTTTTTGGCAACAATTTGTGGCAACTGCAAAAAGCAAAATTCTCTGACATTGACTGGGCGTAGTGGGTGCTGAGCGACGGGGGCGACTGGTGGTTCGCGGGGCGTAGATAAGAGTCAGTCGCTTCAAGTGTTGTAGTGGATGCTTTGGCGGAAATCTCATTACTTTTGAGCCGCATCATCAACAACATAAACGACATAATCATCATCATCGTTGTCGTCGTCGTCGTCGCCATCGTCATCAACGCAATCATCGACACGCAATCAGCACCAGGCAGCCGGAGCAGCAGCAGCAGCAGCGGCATCATTATAAACATTAAATGAGCGCGACAGAGGCAGCGACTGCGACGCCAACTGCGACTGCGATTGTGGCATTCAGAAATGTGCGACAGTTGCGTCATATTGATGGTAATATGGCCTAAAAGCGGGCTAAATGGAAAATTTTAAAAACAAAAACGAAAAAAAAAAGGCAAATTGTGTAAAAGCCTGAGTAAAAATCCGTGACTCCGTGTCGCATTTGCCGGATTCCACATTAAAACGTTTCATGTGGCTGGCAAAGCTGAATTTATGTAGGCGGGGTGGAAGAGAGTGTCTCCGAGTGGGTGTGGCTGGCTGGCCAGCTTGACCTGTTTATTGGACATTTAGCGACAATTGCAAGACTTGCCGCCTGCCATGTCGCAACTTGACTTCCAATTCACTTTATGACAATTTTTACGTGTTTATGGCATAGTGAGAAAAAGAGACAACAGCGCTGGAGCTAGAGCTAGAGCATCCCGACCAGACCAGACATTAACAGACTGACTGACCGACTGACCAACCCACTGACTGACTGACTGACTGGCTGTGCGACTATCAAACATTCCGTATTCGATTTAAGTGCTAGGCAATAAAATAAAAGTCCGGAAATGTGCCGTGAGGCAGCAATAGTTGAGCTGCTGGACCAGCAACAGCACCAGCACATTAGGGCTGAGCGTGGGCGTGGCTGCTTGCACTTTAGTTGAGTGTTTGTTACATACAATAAAATACACACGCACACACACATAGAGTTTGTGCCATTAATACTTACCGATCCTTTGCGACCCGGAAAACTGAAAAACACATCGGGACCATTGCGATGTGGCATTTGGCGTAATACATTTAATAATTTTGCCGAATGTCTTGGCCATTTGCTGTTGTTAGCCTTCATCGTTCCAAAGAGCAATTTGAGCTCCTTAACCGTGATGCTATAACTGGCCAATACGCCCAGCATTTCGATGAGCAAGTCTGCAAAGAATCAAAAAATAGAACCAATATAAAAACATAGCATTTGGCTGGTTAACCCACTAATTCTACACCCAAACACCCATTACGCGTTATGGCTGGGATGTGCAAAGTAGTAATAGTTAAAGTAGGAAATGAATATGGGCATGTTGCAAGAAACTGGAAGTGGAAACGTCAAATTCATACACAAGTGTAAAATGTCCATAAAAAATTTAGCGTGGCAACGGGAGGTAGATGTCATCAAGTCGCATTCGAACTCCCAATTCTATGGGGGCCCCCATCGGTTCACCAACAGTTCTACCACAAAATAATATTATGCACTAATGGAGTGCACAAATTGAAACCAAAATTGAGGGGAAAAATTGCACGAGGGCTGCTTGATAAGTCGCTGACTTTTGGAATTTCTCGCTCTGCTAAGAAACCTCGTAAATTTTAACTTTACTAATTTCTTGTGTTGTGAGCAGGCAAGTTGACGCCTTACAGCAGTTTTCCTATGTTGCCAACAGTGCAGTATGAAAACTGCTTGGACTGCTTGTTGAGAGTAGCGGTCAAAGCGCGCCTACTCTCACCAACACTACTTAAGGTATAGAGCCCTTTAAGCTTGGCGCGCTAAAATTTGTATAGTATTAGTGCGTAGGTTAATGGTATTAGTGCATAGGTGTAAGTGCAGAGTAGGTGATAGGTATAGGGTTAGGTATGGCGGACTCTTTCTTTTCTATAAGAATAGATAGATAAGCAGAGAGCCGTTTACGATTTCTTAGTATAGGTTAGTTATAGGCGGATCGCCAGCCAAATCGGGAGAGTCTTGGTTAGTTAGAGAAATGAGTTGAGTCTCAGTCAATGAGTGAAAGTGAAGAGCAAAGAAAGTCTGAGAAAGTCAGTGCCGCAAATTTAAAGGCCTTTCGCGAGAACTAAAATAGTGATTAATTGCAAAAAAGTATATCAGGATATTTTTGGAGTTTCGTGTTCGTCACCCACCAAAACTATTACCAAAAGCAATGCCAGGCTGGATAAATACTATGAATAGAAAAAAGCAAGGTTTTTATAGTTTTAAGACAACATTCCGAACTTAATTACAAGCCAAGTACGACATTATTAAAACGAAACAGGATTGGTAAGTTTTCAGTACAAAGTACTTCAGTAAAGAAGAATTACATTCAACTATTTATATCATTTACGATGTGCGCTTGAAAGTATAACTTCAGATCTTGTTTCAAGTTCTTTAACCAAGTAAAAGAGCTCATCATGCGAAAAATCAACGATAAAGCTGTGTGAGGTGACTAAGACTGTAGACACCTCTATCTTAAAAAGCTATCCCACTCAACCATAATTAAATTTTATAGATTGGGCTGCAAATCGCTCAACCCGTCACCATTACCTCCATATCTGCTGCTTAGCGACTAAGAAAAATGGCTGGTTGGCAAAAAATTGAGCTGCAGAGATCATTTCTGAAAGAAACGACTCAAGTACTTCAAAGTGTAACAGATTGGTCCAAAGGAACATTCGTATAACTTACTCAACGTGGGAGTCCGATGCTATTTCCTAGTTTAAGTATCGTCTGGCCAATACCCATACTATAAACTACGGGTACTGGTACCAACTGATTTGAATAAGAGCAATTGCCTTAGGGAGTGTGCCTTTCTGACTGAGTGTCTAGGATTTAGATTCGATGCCGTGTTAAGTTTGCACAGCTTAGATTTTGGCAATCAAATTGAGTTGAGTTGTGGCTACCATTGCCGTCGGCAAAGTTGGCATATTACTCTATGTGGACTTACAGCCTCACCCACACCCTCACCCACATCGACAGCCATAGCCATGCCAAGCTATTCCCAATCTTCATTTGTAATGCACACTAATTGAAATGGGACGCACGGGCCGTTTTAACGCTTGGACTGTTGCTGTAGCCCCCAAGGAGCAGACAAAGCTACGGGAGGAAACTCTGTAACTGTGTGAAACTGTGATGCTGGGAAGCTGGAAAATACTCTGAGGAAACTGGGAAACTGGCAAACTGAGCCATTATCGCTGCCATTCAGCTGGGAGAGCGCCCACTGGAGGCACCTAGTGTGTTCGCTTCTTTGGCACAAAGTCAACACGTTTCGGGTTACGTAAATTAAGAAATTGAGTAACGTTGGGCGGTAACCTCTGTGCCGCATCGTTACTCTTGACCTGAACGAGGAGCTCTTGGTTTTTGTCATATGACTCCCAAGACGCTCTGTGGCTGTGTGTGTATGTGTGTGTCCGCCTCATGTATCAGCATTTAATTACACTTTTTCACAGCTTTTGGGTGTCGACTAAGTTGATGAGCCTGACGAGAATTTTTGGGCGCTAAATGTGTATTTGAGTGAGAGAAACAAAGAGAGAGTGGAGAAATTAAAAACGTATACACACACAGATAAGACATTTATATATAAATATGTTTATAAGAGTGACTCCATGTACTAGCAACAGTTTGAACTACAATGGGTACTTCAAAAGTAAGTAGTCGCGAACTGGTTCGAAAAGGCATAGTCGCAATAAAAATCATATAAATTAGTAGAGAGTGGGTGAGAAAGAAAGAGAGAGAGAGAGACAGATAGATTGGAGTAATTAAAAATATATACACACACACATAAGACATTTATATGTAAATATGTTAATTAGAGTGACTCCATGTACTAGCAACAGTTTGAACTATAATATTCCAAAAGTAAGTAGTCGCGAACTGGTTCAAAAAGGCATAGTCGCAATGTAAATTGTACAATTTTTAAATATAATTTAAAGTTGGTTTGGCTGTGCGTCCTTCTTCGTGCCGTTTCATTCATGTTCTTGACTTTTTTGATAATATTTATTGCCATTTTTCTATTTCCGGGACTTGTTACTGAATCTGCACTGAAGCAGACGTATGTATAGGCTCTTGCTGGACCTTATCTCCTAAAAGAAGAAAGCAGATACCCTTTTCGAAAGACTCTACCCAGCCCAAGTCATATGGATATGTGCCCAGAGACAGATGTTCACACTAATAACAAATGTTTCTGCAAATTTCGCTTCGTATCCTATGACAGATACTCCCAAAATGAGTTGCATAATTTGTCGATAAGAAAGCCAACTAATTATGGACAAAAAGTGCTCCAACGCTTTGATTATGAAAAAATTAAAACCGAATCAAAAGTATGGTGTCTTTCAGGACGTCATAGCCTGTGTGTTTGTGGTAGCATGCTTGTGCCGAGCCTCTCCCGAGCCAAATTGAAGTGGGGCAACTTGACAGCTTTTTATTTGTTTAAGTTAAATACTAAATCGGACTCCTCTTCAGCGTCGTCATTGTGGCGTTTGATACACACAACTTATTTAAAGCTTAAGTATAGCTAAGCAGCCCAAAAGTGGGCAATGGAATTTTCCCCATCATCTAACAAAATGCTAAATGATAAAACCAACATTTTACACCCCACCTCATTTCGTCTGCCGCCATCACCATACCTCCACCCCACTCTCTGGCTGCTCTTTTTACTCGGCAGCTGTCATTCTCTGGTTCCGCGCAACTTTTGATAATGTTGATGCCGTCGCATAACTTTTCTGTCTTGAGTTTGAACTTTCTTAAGAGGTCTTGATTCTAGGGTTTCGCTACGAGCAGTTCGCTAGAGTTGGCTTATCTAATTTTTTGGCAGTGTTCACATTTCGACATTTATCAGGTGACACACACACACACTCACATAGCTACACACACACAGACATATGCGCAGCTTTTTGTCTAACTGAGTTGAGCTCTTGAAATTATAGCTTTTATTTTTTTATATTTTTAATTTGAAGCTGCTTGTCAAGTTTTCTCAGTGTATGCATGCATGTATGTATGTGCGTATCTTCAAAATTGACAGCAGTTACAGTTCGTTAAATGTTTTCACGCACACACGCACGCACACACTTAAAATGGAAGCCACAGATGTGTCATTGACTTAATAAAATCAAAATCAAGTTAACCCCTATGCGGGTGCGTGTGCGTGTGTGTGTCCTTTGAGCAGGGTGTAAATTTTTCAACATACGTTTGTCGCACAAAATGTTTAGCATACTTATAAGGGCTTCTGATGCGTGTGTGTGTGAGTGTGTGTGCGCGTCTCAGTCGCAGTTCATTTCGATTGCGATTTGGCATGGGAAGGCATGAGGCTGGGACGCTGGGACGTTGGGCGTGTCAGTTCGCTGACAAGCGTGAAATTAATCGAAAAGCAATTCGGCGACCAGCAGCTTCTGCCACGCCCACCCATCAAGAAACTGCCAACAATTTAAGCATTCAACGCCCATTGCTTCATCTTTTTTTTATTATCTTATTTTTTTGTATTTATTTATTTATTTCTGGCAAGGCGCCAGGCAATCAGACTTTGGCTTGTTGCCCCCTGCCCGCGTGGCATCAACACCGCACCAACCCCTGCACTTTATCATCATCCGCTCCTCTCCTGCTGTTATTTTATTTATTTTCTTTCAATTAAATTTGCACGCCACAGTCTCACAGTCGGAATCAGAATCCGAATCCGAATCCGAATCAGAATCCGAATCAGAATCGTAAACGGAATCAGTGTCACAAACGGCATAAATGAATTTAATGCGAAATGTTTTTAATGAGAAGTTGCAAGCAATTTGTTCTGCGCTTGCAACACTAAAGCTTCAAAAAAGAAATTTAAATAAAAAACAACTTTTGCCGCAAGCTCTAAAAAAGTAAAACAAAACCAGAGCAACGAATACAGTGCGAGGCATGACGACTATAATATACTCTGCAAGGGGGTGTTTTGCACACCGGAGTGTTTGTCTATCAGAGTTCGCCAAAAAGCGTAATTTTTCCAACTGCCTGTTAGTATCACAAGGTCCACAATTTTCAACCGATTTTCATATAATTTATTTCCATGTTGGATTTTCACATACCTGCCACAACTGTTTCGGAACGCTGCAGACGCACCAGAACATGCTCGATGAGTCCTACATCTGTGCATGCCTGCAAATTTCGCACACTCTTGCGCAGAATGGCAATAAATACACTCCAGATCTCAGCCTGAAATTAAACAGAGACAAAGAAAAATGAAGTTTATTTTATTTATAAAGATTATTAAACATTTGTATATTTCTGAACGGTTTTTTTTTAAGGATTTTAATCAGCTTAATTGTAATCATATTGTCTCTAGTCACCCTCCGACGACTCCTTCTCTACATTGCTTTCATTTTGAGATTACAAAAACTTAATATAAAGCTGAATATTATTTCAGCAACAATATTAATTGAAATTAAGCACGACTTGGCTATTTTTGTTGCAAGGGAAATGTTTTTTGTGTAACGTAGGAACCCTGTCGTACCAGTCGGTCATGTGTTCGTGTATAATATGTGCACGAACACAAAAAAAATTCGTTTTGGGTTGAGTCAGAAAAAAATAATTAAAAATAATTGTCAATAAATATATAACTTGCAGTTTGCATAAACATAATCTAAGAATGTCAAAGAATATTAAAAAAAAATAATTCAGTATAACATTCGATTTCAAACCACATGAAAAATTCGGTTTGGTGAAATTGGGAGCACCAAACATTCGGTTTCAAAACGGAGTTCGGATTCGATTTTCGCAGCACTGCCTGATATTTACCTCATTGGTTGTTGTACGAAGCCAAACTAACAATTCTTACTAGCCATAAATATTATTAAAGATTTTGTATTGAAAACAATTTATAAATCAATAGATATTAGTTGCGGAAACTAATGCATTTAAATGGATTTGATCAAAGGGCTTTTTTCAACATTTTTATCAGTGTACTCGTATGTGCATAATATATACATATATAATGGGTATGTATAAAGGCAGCTAAACAAATACTCATGGCAAGTCAAATGTATTACAAAATCAAAGAAATTACTTTCTGTGTGTGTGTGTGTGTGTGTGTGTGTGTGTTTGTTGTGCGCCACTTCACTTTTCTTATTGATCTGGGTATTGGCAGACACCAGAGAGTTTCCATACGAGACGCTCAATACACAATGGCACTCACTCATACACATACAAGTACACATACACACGTAGACTGCTTAGGTTTGCATGTGTGTGCAGTTTATTTGAGTGCATGCGTGTGTGTGTGTAATGCTCCTAATGTAAACAGTCATTGAAATAAAGTAAAATAATGGAAAATAATGGCAAAATAATCGCAAACCCAACTGAAACAATGGCAACCGGAAACGCAAAAACAGACAAAAAAAAAAAAAAAGAGTAAGCGAAGAAACGAGTGGGAGAGTTGGAGAGAGGGGGTATAAAGAAGCAGTAGGAGTTGAGAAAAAAAAATTCAAAGCGGTGTCGCTTTTTGGCAGATTTATTTTTCGTCTTTTCCTCTTCTCAGCTTACACTTTTTAGCGCGCTCCTTCGCTACTCCCTCCAACAACACTTTATCAACTCTGCAGTTTCTTCTTATTCTTCTCTTTCCACAAGTATTGCCTCAATTTTTTTTTTTGACGTTTATTATTATTATTGTTATTATTATTGTTTCTATATACATACACGCACATATATACAGCTGAGAACTTACTGAATGGCCACATTGTGTTAACATGAAAAAAAATGTATATCTTTTATTCACTTATTGTTTATTTTATGCCATTTTTTTCATTTTGATTTTGCCTTTGCAATGAAAACTAAAAAAGTTTGACAAAGTCGACGACCTTGGGAATATTTTTGGCCATATCTTTCTTTTTAAACGATTTCCATCATGCCCAAAAGCAAAGGCAATTCTTCAATTAGTTCCGCATCGAAAACCAAAAGAAATCATTGCGCAAGTCTGAAATATTATTTTGTATATATGTATATACATAATATATATTATTTATATGCAGCTTTTATCTAACATTTTTCTGCTTTTCTAACCAAAAAAAAAAAAAAAACAAATCTTTTTTTTCACATATTTATTTAATTTTATGTTAATTTAAACATGAAATGTACGCCTTGATGTAATATTTTGACAACAGTACGTATGCGTAATTTAAATAATGTTTATTTTATTGCCTTCAGCGCAAAAAAGCTTCCGATTATAATCTGCTAAGGAATATATTTCATTCATTTTGCGCTTCAATTTAATGTACTTGGCTGCCCAAAAAAAAAAAGGATTCAAATTTGTAGTCTCCTGGTTTGCTTGGAAATCAAAACAACTACCAATGTGTTGGCTCAATTTTTGCTACTAACCAGTTTTCAAAACAAATTATTGTAATATCTGAAAATACAAATACTTTGCCTAATTTACCTGCTGCATAGTCCCTCTCCGCTCTCCGCCTACCTACAATATGCATATCCTGTGGCTGGGATTTAAATCCGCTTGACTGTTTGTTATCTGTTGCTTAGGTCGTTTTACGCTTCATTATGTTCTCGCTGTATTTCCTTTATTCCTTTTTATTTTTTTTTTCATTTTTTTTCGCTTCATTCTGCGTTTCTTTTTTTTGGTATGTCATTTGCTAGCGCCATCCGGAGACGCGTCCTCGTCCTTGTCGTCTTATCTATGTCTAAGCTTACACAATTTTCTTGTTGTCTTATAGGTTTTTATTATTTTTATTCTACCTTTTTATTATTTTTATTTTTTAATGTACTGCACGCATAATTTAATTCGTCGATTCATAAATTGCTAACACAAAAATTCACTCACTCAACGCCTGTGGCATCAGTGCTAAGCCAAGCCGAGTAAAGCCCACCTTTTTCAAGGACTTAAAGTTGTATCCTTGCTAGACGAGCTGAGGAGCTGGAGAAGTTTGGATGCTTGGTATAAGGTTTTAAAGTAGCTAGATGGTCGTCGCAGGGCTTTGCTGCTGCTTTACAGATTTTTCGTTTTTTTTTTTGCTTTTCAGGATGCTGCGTAAAGCGGCTTTTTGAAAAATATACTCAAGGCTCTAGGAATTTTTATTTTATCAGTCCAAGCACCAAATGCTCGTCATCTTGGCAACGCACACACACACACACACTCACACACTCACACAGCTACAAATGCAAGTTCCTAAGCTGCGCCACAGGGCACTTATTACGCTCGACATAATGCCCTTTTTTGTTGTGCTACTATTTTGTCGTCCTCTTCGTCTTCGTCTACCATTTCTGTATATTGTCGTTGCTGCCATTGTTGTTGGTTTTCACTTTGCTGCTTCTTCTCTTCTCCTCTACTCTACAGTTTTTTTTTTTTCGTAATATTTTGTTTCATTAACTTGCTTAAAGTCCGCTTTGTTTGACAACAAAGAAATGTTGCCTACTTTCGAGCGCCTGCAATTTGCTGCAATTTGGCTTTTGATTATTTTTGATTGCAGAGCTTGTTATCCGTCCAAACAATGAACTAACAAGCCAAGTTTATACTAATTATTATTAAATTATAATTGATTTATAGCCAACGCACAGACAGTGTCGTGAGGATTTTAAGTAACTTCAGCAAAAAATACAAGTGCAAAAAAATATTACAAAACAGGTGTCTTAAATTGTAGAAAATGAAATTCAACGTAAAGTATCGAAAAAAAAAGATCAAATAAGACATAGATCTATTTTAAATGTAATCTACTGTTGGTTGACTTAAGAACTCGGTCTGTCTAGTAATAACTCTACCAAAGCTGGTCCTAATATCTACTCGAGATGATAAAAATAATAAATAAGAAGCCAAACAACTAGAGTTGCAAAGATTCTTCTTTATCTGCTGCAGATGCTGCTTTCAAATAACATTCACATAAGGCACAAACTAGTTAATATTTTTCTAAGCAATTTATTTTGCTGTTCGGAGTAAATGGTCAAAGTGATCAAGGTGATCAAAGCTATTAAAGTCACAGGCTTATTTTTTCAAGCCCATTATCCGAAGCAACTTTCGATTTAGAAGAACCAAAAATATCCTGATAAGCTAGAAAATACTAACTATATAAAGTGTACTTAGTTATGGTACTGCACTAAGGAGAAGCAGAAGGGACTCAAGTGAGGAAACAAAAAACTTGAACTGTCTTCTTGTTCTTTCGACAAGATGGACCGCCTTCATGCTTCTTCCCAAATAAGAATCTTTACTTTTGATTGAAGTTTACATTACAAGGGCAGATAGAGTTACAGCCATCGGGCGTTCATATCCAGGTGATCCTTCAAGTTGATATATTCGAAACTTAATCAAATTAAAAACGAGTACGTACTAGTATGACAGAAGATCGCTGCTCATCTGATTCTGCTCAATGTAGCGAGGGATTCGTATATTTTTGGTGAAATCATGAGATTTCGTGTACTCATGGTGATTCATGGAACTGCTGGAGTTCAATGGGCAGTTCGAATTTCATGAAAAAGGATATATTTGAAAGGTATTGACTCCTACTTTTTATAATAAATTCAAATATAGAAGAGTGAACCACGTTTTAAAGCTTAAATCCAGTTGAAAGTCACAAAAAAAAAATTTCTTCGAAAAAATTATATTTTTTTCATTTTTACTAAAAATTAAAAAAAAAAAAAATACGACATTATACAGAAATCATCTACATATCATGACCAATAACATAAAATATCGAACATTTCAAGTGTCTAAGACTTTTGCTGAAAAAAATAGCGATATTTATACGAAAAGTCACCAAAATGAAGAATTTATCGGAAAAATAATGGAAATATACGAATTTATCGAAAATAAAAATTAGCGACAAAAAACTCGTTTTTCGTAGCACGCAAAAGCAAATACGAATAAAATGGTTCGGTTTGATTTTTTCGATTTCGTTTTTGTATGTACAAAATTTCAAACATAAATGTTTTATTGATTGAAATAAGAATTACTACAGTATTATATATATTTGGAAACATATGTAATACTGAATTTCTGCAGCAATAATCGTGACAAATTTCCTCGGCCCTTGGGCCAACACATGTCTTAATCCGGCCCTGCGCGCAAATATTACAAAAGACTCGAAGAAAAGTGAATGATTTAAGCAACAGTGTTCCGCCTATTCCTAGTTCAAATATATATGCTGTATATCTGCTTAAGTTGTTGCTTTTTTTTTTTTTTTGCGTCCTGCTAATATGTATAAAGTTGATTTGACGCCATTGCGTTTTGTTTTTATAGCATTATTTCTTAATAAGACGCGGGGAAGGTAGCTTGTCCCATGGCAGTAGGATATTAGAAAAAGAACTCAGGAAAAGAAAAAATGAAAATGAAAAAAAATGGAAATAATAAGGGCAACTTGAGTCAGATTTTATTACATAATTAGGTAGCAATTTTTGTATTTCACGACAACAACAACAACGTCAACAACAACAGGAAGAGACGCCACAGCAAACTGAGCACAAATTAAATTTGGCCTTAAATTTTTTTTATTTTTTGCCCTTAAGTATGCTTCAAAACGAGAGCGGATGGGGGCTGGAGAGTGGGCTGGCTTTTAAGATTTGGATTTGGATGCAGTCAAGCGGCGACTAGAGACGCCGGCCAAAGTTAAATTGAGCGGGCACGGCAAAGACGCAGCAGCACCAGTAGACGTGGAGCTGCGGGAAATTAAAAATAATGAAGTGAACAAAGTTTGTGCGGCAGCGCCGTCAAATATGCAATACCAAAAGTTGAATTTTCCAATTTCAATGGGAAAACTGTTGGTTGTGTGTTTGTATATCTATGTATCTGTATCTGCATCTGGATCATTCTTGCGTAACTCAATCAGCTTTAGTTTTGCAATTTATTTGCAATTTAAAAGCAAGTAAATAGCAAATATGTTCCCCTTCCTGCCTCTCTCCGCGCTCACCGCTGTTATTTTTATCTTCTTAAGCAAATTGCACTTTTGTATTTTTTTGCTCATCTCGTTTCCTTTATTTTGTTTCTCTTCGAATCTTGTTTTTCTTTTATTTTTTGCTGCTGCGTTACATTGCACTCATTTTCCACTTTATCAGCGATTTGTGTGCGACATTTTCTTTGGCCGTTCTGCCGCTGCTACCAAAGGATGTAGCATCCTTGTCTTTGGCCTTTTGCAGTCAAACCGTTTCGTTTCAATAGAATTTCAATAAATTGATCAACGTGCCGCCGCCCGTGTTGCAGCCAAAGTCTAGCAATACTCCGGCAGCAGCTTCTCCAGATACTTTATCTCAGACTGTGCATCGTTTGCATGCCAACGTGTTGTTGATGTTGCCTGCTGCTCCATTGCCTACATTGAAGGCATCTCTCTATGCGCTGCTGCCAATCACCCCCTATTCAATTTCAACACCCGCCCGGCTCTATCTTTATGTCATCTTTTTAGTGCTGAGCTGCTAGCTTTGTCGCTGTCGTCTTTGGCGTGCCTGCCATGCAATGCGCTTATATGCTTCCTTCCTGCAGCCTGCAACCGGCGCACACTTTGCCCTTGCATCACTTCCGTAACCCCTAACCCGCCACTCCACACACACACACACACACACAGCCGCTTCCGTCTGCGCCATTTTCAGTGCCTAACATGCTGCACTTCAGCCGTTTGAAACAGCAGCAGCGCAGTACTATTACCAGGCTCCGGCTCCGGCTTTGGCTCCGGCTCTCTGTACGTGCTGCCAACCAACTGTTTTCCTGCAAATCTGCTACAGCTCTAACGGAAATTTATTATTGACAGCAGCTGCCGCTGCAATGCAAACAACCGGCAGCAGCAGCAGCAGAGATGCTATCCAGTGCCTCCTCAGTATCTACTCCGTCTCCAACGGCTCCCATTCCATCCCTTCAATGACAAATTCCAGCTCACAGCCTTCAAAACCGCCACGCACATAAAATGGCTACGTCAGCAGTTTGCGGGTTAAGTAGTGTGCCCTCCTGAACGAACGTGCACAACGTGCTCCTCCATTCCCGCACACTATGCTCCCAATCATCATCATCGTCACTTCCCCACTACTACTACGATAGTAACCAAAGACAACGCTTGCAACAGTGTTGCCAACATTCAAAACAACGCTGACGTCGACTGCGGCAGCGGCAGCGGCATTGTCGTTGATGCGCATAACATTGACACAAAGTGCAGCAATGGCGGCAGCATTGACTTAGTTTGCTTCATTTAAGTTTGTATCTGTATCTGTGTGTAAGCAGCTATGAGTGTGTGCGTGTCATTTTATGCACTTTTATTGCTGCGCAGGCGACAAAAATGTCAAAATGGATATATCGTTCGTTTGGTGAGCTTAGCGGATAGACTATCGATAACTTATTTGCCAAGTGCATTAAAACATATAAAAAATTTTTTTTTCATTTTAAAGGTATGTTAAAGTTTCTAGTTTTTTAACTATAAATAGAATATTTGCGAATGCTTTTACTTGGCTGTTAAACTTTTATAGAATCCAATATTTTTAAGCATTGATGACGTCAGAACTGACTCAGACTCGAGTACCTTCCGGAAGGGTAATTCTAAGATCAAATCCCAATATATGTTGTATAGTGTTAAAAATATTAGATAATAGCTTTCAAAATAGTCATCATTTAAAATACAATAAATGAAATGTTTGATGTGTTTTGAAGGGTTAAATATTGTCGGCTAAAACAGGCCCAAGGCAAAGTGCTTTAACCAGTTGTGATTTACAAGTGCGCTGCAATTTAAGAAGCCTCTAGATGTATTACAACAGGTATTTTTACTTAAGACTATACAAAATACGTTAGTTTTTAGCGATTCAATTCGGGAAACAATATACGAAATGGAATAATTCAGGTTTTTAAATATTTTTGAAACATTAACATTTAAAAAAAATAAGATGCAAGAAGAACATAATTTTGATATGGTGAACATGACAAGGTGGGAGGGGGTGTCTATTCGGAATCGTTGGGCATTAGCGAATCCTTTCGTTTACCAGATCATTGTAGTGTCTTCCCAGCAGAAGTCATGGCTATAATGGAAAGTATTCTTATCATTAGGAATCGTGTTTTAACCGAAAGGGAAATTTAGATCTGTTCTGACAGTCAGGCTGCTTTAAAAGCACTACAATCAGTAAGGCTCACATCCAAAAAAGAGTTCTGGAATGTTATGAGCTCCTACTAAATGCTACAAATTTCTTCACCATTCAGCTGCTCTGGGTACCGGGACACCGAGATATCGTGGGCAATTGCAAAGCAGATGAACTAACTAGACGGGGTACAATGGTACAAACATGGCCTTGATACCTATGCCGCTAGCGACGTGTAAATTATTAATTGATAAGAATATCATTAATGATGCGAACTATAGATGGGATAACTGGAACCTGTCTTATTAGTAGGAAAACTTGGCCGCAATGGAGCTTGAATAGAACCAAGCAACTTTTAAAACTTAACAGACTTGACATAAGAGCTACAATAGGGGCTCTTACTGGACACTGTCTTATAGGTAGGCACGTCAATAGATTGGGAGTGCCTAATTTCGACTACTGTAGAAGCTGTCAGAAGGTAGAGGAAGAGGAAACAGTGGAGCATCTATCTATGCAGGAGAAGACTGTACACACTGGGTTCCGAAACTATTGGAAATGTTACTGAATTCGCAGGAATCAAAATTAATAGGATTAATTCGTTCATCAAATCGACAGGTTGGTTTAGAGAGGATACGGGAGAGTAAGGACTAGCTCAGGTGGCATCACAACGGGCCTTTTGCTGGCCTAGTTGTGTTGGAAGACAACCACTTTTACCTACCTACCTAACATGTCAAAAATTTCCTCTCCATTATTGAAGCGGGCATCGCCAAGATTTTAGAAAAAAACTAGCTTGAGACCTAATAGCTAGAGACATTCAATTTTCTGTAAGTAAATTGAGTTTCCTGCTATTTTTGACTGTTCACCAACACTGGTTTACAAAAAAAATAAACCATCGTATAAAAGTGTTTTTTAGGGTAATTTTGGGTCGCGAAACACGAAATGAAATAAATTTTTTTTTCTTAAGAACCGTTTTCGAGATTTTTTCGAAAAACATATTTTTAGGTACAACTTTTAGTTATTGGTGAAAAAATGAAAACAAAATTTTTTTTATTAATAAAGAGCAAATTAAAAATTTGTAATTTTGAAAAATGTTCGAAAATGTCTTTTTTTCCACATTTGTTGCTTCTAACTACAATAATTTTGACTCAATCTTCACATATCGAATATCATCGTAAAGGCCACATCAATACCTTTCGATTTAATGGAATTAAATCATTTGCTTCACGAAATATTCACGAATAACTGAAAACAGTTTCCAAAAACATGTTTTTCGAAAAAAAACTCAAAAACGCTTCTTAAGAAAAAAAAAAAAAAATGAGTGTTATCTTCGTGTTTATCGACCAAAACTTACCGTAAAAACTTTTCATTTTCAAGGTGCACTCAATGACCCTTAAATTTGTAAACTAGTATAATCGATTAAAATTGCAATTTTGTAACTTTAGTCTCAATGGAGACTAGCTGCTCCTGACACCGTTTAAATAATTTTATATAATTTACTGATTGTTTTCGAACAGATTGTAAATAAAATCAAAGAAAAAAAAATATTTCTTCAGATGTTGCAAAAATTTGCTGCTTAGGAGTTCTTGGCTAATTGTATCCATAATGAGTATTTATTGGTCTTATGTACATAAGACTTTTGACTAATTGATCTAATAAATGACTGTTGACAATTTTGTCGACTGGCTTCATTATTTTCAATCTGTTGGTCTTTGTGCCTCATGCTTTATTCCTAATGTTTATTGCTGCTGCTTTTGTGTTGTCTTCCCCTTTGTATGCTCGGTGTCTACTTTCCGACTTGATATCGAACCCAAAGCTAACCCAGAAACTCAGCAGACCCGGCAACCCGGTAACTATTGGCCCCACTCAAATGCCAAGTGACAAAGGGTAATCACTTGTGAGAGGGCACAAGTTGAATGTGAGCAGAATGGGAACGAACTGCTGAGCCCCGAGTATACCCTGTCCAGTTGACCCGATAAAGTTAATTACGACGCACTTACCCGAGTGCATTGTTTAAGTATATGTATTTTATTTCAATTTATTTTTGGAAATTCTAATTTCTTAAATTTATTTAAAACAACCCTTTACCAAAAAAAGAAAAAACGAAAAAAAAATGCAAGGGTTTTTGTGCCGGATTTTAATGACAAGAAAAACAAGTAACCAAAACAACAACAACAACAACTACAAAAAACTGGAAAGACCGCGTACCCAGCTGTCTCCTTACGCCAGTTCCAGATTCTTTTGTTTATGTTTTATGTCTGTTTGTCCCTGCAAAAAGTTGAAGTTTAATTATTTGTTTTTGTGGGTTTTTTCTTATCCTGTCATTGCTTCAGCTCTATTGCCATTAATGCCAGAAAATGCGGGTGGACAAGATGATGGTGGGGCTGGCTTTGGTGTCAGTGTCGGTGTCGGTTTTGGCTTCGGGGTTAATGGTTTACTCCCGAAACTCGTCTTTTCCTTTTTTTTTTTTTGTTCATATCTTTTTTGGCAAATTTCACAAATTAAAAGTGCTGCATAACGGGTAGAGAGAGGTAGAGAGAATGCGAACAAGTTAATTGAGAGCAATTCACAGTTTAGATTTACGCGCTCTTACTCTCTCTCTCTCGCTGCGTGAGAAAAGGGTTCGTGCAGGCACAGGTGAGCTGCGTCTGAGAGTCTGCTAATTAAAAAGTATGACACGCATTTGACATTCAGCTGTCACGTAGAAAAGTTTTCCGAAAATTCCCGTGACAATATAATGTGGAATAAACTCGGTTGGAAACGTTTTAAGACCGCATGCGTAGAGTTATAAACCCTTTTTTTTTGGTTTCGTTTGGAAATGTGAACCGGAAAATGGAAACTTTTGCTTGGATTTTGAATTTTAATTTGTGCCTTTTAATTAATTTCTATGCAAATATTTGCCCAAGCAAGTCCGTTGATCAGCTAGAGTCAAGTTTTTTTTAAGCCCAAATCTTTTTTTTTTTTTTTTTTTTTTTGTGGCCTTTGGGGTAATTTAAGCCGATGAAATCGTATTAAATTTTCCTTGCTTTGTGTGTGTGCGTGCCCTAAGCAAATCGCAAAAGAAATAGCAAAAACGAAAAAAAGAAAATATAACCAGAAAACAAAAAGAACTTCAAGAGAAAAAGTTTTGCAGCCATGTCAAACATGAAATTCAATTGTGTTTGGAATTCAAACCAACACAAAATGATGATTCCATGATTCCCAACCAGCTATCCGTAAGTCTGGAACCAATGGATGACTGACTGACTTGCTGCAGGGCTTATGTGACAGTCAGCAGCAGCAGCAGCAGTCGTTGGCGTTAAAAAGCTAGATACATTGGTCTAAGCAGGGGAGCCGGGGGGCTGCACGGTGTTAGCTGCCATTGTGCAAAAGTTTCACGTTGACATTTCCATAATAATTTTTTCATATTTTTTTTCGCCATATTTTGCTGGTTTGTGTTTTTTTTCTGCTTATTTTTATACTCTTTAAAGATTATATAAGAAGTTAAGAACATTTTAGGTTTCTTTTAATGCTGAAGAATGTTTGAAGAAAATCTATGCTGGTTGGGTAAAAGTTGAAATCAGAATTTTGGAATTTCGGGATAGTTGAATAAAAATGTAATCTTCATTTTGAGTCGGTTTTTTATAATCAATTTTGAGTTCATTTCGAAATACTTAAGGTAACTTTTTTGTGATACTTTTATTATTTGTTAGTCTATTAGACATAATATATGACCTAGAACCATGATATTTATACCTATGTATATAAAGCAGACAAACCAAAAATTAAGGAGATGTTTAACGATTAATAAGATTACTTTAAATCAGTGGTCGGCAAAATATACATATGCATTTTTTTTGCATTTATATTGAACATTTTCTGCCGCTGTGCAACGCAACAGACACGAAGTTGCTTGTGCATGACTTCGGCTCTTGCTTAGAGAGCGTGCTTGCTTTTTTACTCTCACAAAACTGAAGCGCTCCAGCATTTAAGCAAGAGCCGAAGTCATGCACAAGCAACTTCGTGTCTGTTGCTTTGCAACAAGAGCGTGGCAACGCCAGAGAATCGGCTGAGAGAATTTCAGTACAAAAATCACGCAGACATGCATAGAACACAGTACGTGTGAACTATAGGGCCATGGGATAAGGCCGTGCCGACCACTGCTTTAAATGGATAAATTTTATAGGGAAATTCCATTGTATTGTGAACATATATACGTAAAAAGTTGCTTACGCCATCTACCGGCCGAAAACAAAAACAGAACTATAAATGATGACGATGGCGGTATTTACTATAAAATAGAGCTATCAAAAGAGAAAAGTGTTCAGCTCGAAACAGATTAAAGCTTAACTTGTCTAGTTATGTAAGGGTATTCAAATTTCGATACATATACTTTCGTTTAGCTGCAAAAAAAAAATAAAGTTTGCTTTGCGTTTGACGCACGGCTGAATAATGCTAAATATGTTTATATAGATAATATGTATATATAAGTGTGTATGTATGTACATACAAAGGTATAGGCTGGTGACCCCTTTCTATGGCACATATGGTCTTTCGTTAAACCGACAGCCTGGTCCACAAGTTGCCTTTTTGCATATTGATGAGTCCACGCATGAGCCTGTCTATTGCCAAAACCATTTACTTTGCCATTCATGTATTTGTTGCTGTTGTTTTAGTTGCTTTTATAGCTGACTAGATGACTTTGCCTGCTCTCGAGCTAGCATTTGAACAAATTTTTAAGACCCGCGAAAGCCAGAAACCTACTCGCGTCAAAATTGTGTGACAAAACATATGCCATCACATTATACACACATACACACACAAACAAACAAACACATTTCCCACATGACACATATGTGTCTTTCATCTAAGAGTGACAGAGTAAGAGAGAGAGGGGAATTGGGAAGGTGTTCCGTGTGCTGTTCTCTACTAAGCCCACAAGCCAAAAATGCAAAACAGCTCAAAAGTATTCCAAACATTTTTTAGTTTTTCTTCTGTTTTTTTTTTGTTGCTGCCATGCGATGAGAGAGAGAGAGAGATTGGTATGTCAGGCCCTTGTATCCTTAGGCTGGGCACACTTTTCATTCTCTCACATACGCAAATATTAGCTTCACTTTTTTATGCCAAACATTTTCATCTTTTTCTTTTTTCTTTTTTCGCATACATCCTGTTTGGTATTTTCTCCGAACTAAAAACATTTTTTACACCTTTTGGCAAGCTGCAAGTTTGTAACAAATTTTTCATGGCACTTTAAAGTAAATTTTTGGTTTTTTTTTTTTTTTTTTGGAAAAAATTCCTGTCCAATAATTTTTGACTTTTTTTTATTTCAGTTGGGTTTTTGTCAAATTGCCATGATTTCATGGTAAAATACACTTTAATGGCACTTTTGTGATTTGCACATTGAATTGTTTATTATTTTTGTGATTGCTCGCTTTTTAGGTTTTTGTCAATACTCTAACAGAGGATATATGCGTGACCTGAAATGATTTGGCTAAAAAATAAAAGAGACTAAATACATAAATCAAACGTTGTGCTTAGAAATAATGAGGGATTAAGGAAAAAACTAGCTGCTTTCGATAGCCCGATAAGGTATTCCTGCGAAGCTGATTCGCCTTTGTAGGATGACCTTGAGCAGCACTATTAGCTCCGTCAAGGTAGGAACGAACCTCTCCGAACCTTTTAATACCGTGTGAGGTTTCAGACAAGGCGACCCTCTATCGTGCGACCTCTTCAATCTTGTGATGGAAGGGGTGCTGCGAAAGGCCGGTGTACATCGTAAGGGCACTATTTTCTACAAAAGTGTCCAGCTCCTTGCATACGCTGATGATATTGATATTTTTGGACATTGCAAGCGAGATGTCACTGCTGCATTTGCAGCAATCGAAAAGGAGTCAGCAAAAGTGGGTTTGGCGGTGAATGAGGGCAAGACGAAGTATATGCTGGTTACGCACAGGGATACGCGGCTTCTAGGATCCCACGTTGTAGCGGACCAATATACTTTTGAAGTTGTCAAGAAATTCGTATACCTTGGCACCGCCATCAACATCGAAAATGATATCAGCCTGGAGATTAAGCGAAGGATCACACTTGCCAATATGTGTTACTTTGGGCTCAGTAAGCAAATGTGTAGCAGAGCCCTCTCTCGACAGACAAAACTTACACTCTACAAGACACTCATCTTTCCCGTGCTACTTTACGGCGCAGAAGCTTGGGGAAAATTCTTCGCAAAATCTTCGGTCCCGTCCGTATTGGGAGCGACTATCGCATAAGAATGAACTTTTGTCAAGTCAGCGTCTTGCACTATCTCAACGCAAGACGTTCGAATTGCGAATTATAAGCCACAATTTGATAAATACTAAAATCTTCAGTTTTCAGTATCAATCTTAATAGTGCTCTCAAAACGCTTACGTCATATTTGTAGCTGTCCGAAAGTAACTAATAATAGTTTTTTTAACTTAAATATAAGCTGTTTATTGAGAATAATTCAATTTTCCAGCTGCTTAAAGTCAAAGTTTTTTCTTCCGACCAAGTGAGAGTATGTTCTGGCATGCATGTGGCTACTTCTTTTTTTATTAAGGCAAACACTTGAAAAATATGGAAAAAATTGTTGGCATACAAATTACGCATACCACTAGTTGGTTGCAAAAATGTGTTAGAGCATGTTATTTAATTGTTGTTAATATGAACAAGTATTTGTGCGTAGTTATATTTTCAAATTTTAAAGTTATAATTGGAAACAATGCTAACAACTGCACTAAAAGTTTCCACAAAATTAGCCTAGAATGTATTCTAAATTTAATTTTAAGTGCAGTTTATGTCGACTCGCTCATTCCGCCATTTTGAATTTTACGACTGTCGGCCATTTTATAACTCTGGTTTTGTATTGCCTCAGTTAATGTTGAAGTAAAGTCTCTCACTCTCTCTCTCCTTCGCTGTCTATTGCAATGCAATCTGCCGAGTCCTTCTTGGAGACCCAGGCATGGCCTTGGCTGACCATGCTCTCCATTGATTTTACTTTCGTTTCTTTTAATTTTTCTATTTTTTTTTGTTTTTTTTTTTTTGTTTTGTTTTGTACTTAAAATGCTATTAACTCTAAATTGAAACTTGTGCGGTTTTTTTTTTTTTTTTGGTTCTTCTCTTTTCTATGGAATTTTTTTTGGTTTTTTTCGTTTTTCATTTTTGGTTCGGTACGCTTGACTTTGTGCGTTTGGCTTTTTATGCGACTACTTAAAAATACATTTACACTTTAATGGAGCGCAGTAGCGCTGAACAAGAAGCAGCAGCAGGGAATCCAAAAGAGCAACAAACATAACAACAACAACAACAATGGAGCAAAACAAATCAAAAAGAAATTAAATGACCTTTCACCGTGCTTCATGTGTTTGCAGCCACTCCTCCTACGGCCTACTCCTTGTTCAACAATGTTACAATTACAGCTACAGCTACAGTAAAACCTGAGCAAGTGTAACTCGGCAGTCAAACAGCAGGAGTCAAGCAATGAAGTCGTTCTCAGCGTCCACGTCCTAGTTCTCGTCATTCCAGATGCCCTTGTCGCTGTTGTTTTTTGTTTGCCTTTCAACTTGGCTATTTGTCTACGTGACGAGTGCCACTAATCTCTGGAGCAGCAAGGGACCAGCGCAGCAATACGATGTCTCACAAATGTAATAAAAAGCGGCATCAAAAGGCAGCCAACAAACAAAAACACACACACACATACACACTAGACCAGACCAAACAAATGCTGAACCCATTTCAAAGTGTGACCAGGCCAACAGCAGGGCCAGCTGAGCTGCCAACGCGATCAACGTCAATAGCAAGCACATTGCAAACAGCGGCAGAGTCTGTTCCTCATCATCATCATCATCCTTATCATGCTCATCATGTTGAATGCTGCTTGTCCTTGCACGTTGTTTTTACTTTTTTTTTTTGGTTTAGAATGGCTTCGATTAGATTGGTCCTGCCATATGAGCACCAATCATTTATATTTAATGTGCAACTTGCCATTTGTTCGAAGCTCACGCGATTTGTCTCACGGTATCATCTCTGGCTGCTGTGAATGATATTACTAATTTTTTTTCTTCAGATTGTTCTTGCACCTTTTTTTGCTCATAATTTTTCAAAGAACGCTCTGAATATAAATGTTTTAAAAAAAGCGAGTTTTTAGGGTGTGGTCACTTGTTTTAGTACATTTTGTTCTAGCTTTCGTGTCTGTTAGAATATTGATGACAAGTCTTGCAGTTTTTTTTTTGCTCTTCTTTTCTCGTAAAGTGATACAATAATTCAAGAGAGCTAACAAAGATATCGGCGCGAATCTAATTCTCTTTCAGCTCGTACGATGTTTATTAATCGGCGTCGCCCTCGTCATCATTTATTTTTTTATTTTTGCTTAGTGTTGCCGCTAGATGGCGCAAGCAAGTTGCTGTATTTTTGTTTTTAGATTGATATAAATATTTTAGTTGAGCTATCAGTCTATGACTCAGAAAAGTTGGCACTAGAGCTTAAAAGTCCCATTTGCTAAGGATGACAAAAACATAAAAGGCTTAAAAAAACTTTTCTACCATGACTAAGGTTAACATTTTGATTGTTTTAGTCACTTCTGCTGACTAAACAGCGAAGCTAGCAGGGGGCAAACACATAATACTACTACTACTATTGAAACATCAATCATCCTGTGGTACCAGGAAGCGGTAACTCTAATAACGTGTTGTGTTGACTAAAGAGTGAAGCCAGCAGGGGGCAAACACATAATGTTATAGTAGCTCAAAAAAAAAAACCTGCCACACTCGATAGTTGACTGTAGAAATATCAACCATGCGCTCTGTGATGCCAGAAACCGGATACACTAATAACGTCTATTGTGAATGACAAAATGTTGTTAAGGCCAGCTTTATGTTTCTGCATTTCTACAAAAGTGTGCGTGTGTCCTTCTCTATCTGTGTATGTGTGCGTGTGTTTGAGTATGTTTGTCGACAAGAGCTAGCATAGAAATGGAAAACTTATAGAATATCTGTCAGGAATATAAATTCAATTCATGAATAAATTTAATGCGTAGCCTTTGGATGACTGCGGTTGCACATATACTTTTCCATTTCGCTTTCCTATCCCTATCGCTTTTCCCTTTTTTGATTTCTCTTTTACATAGTTTTTGTGGTTTTTTTTATCATTGTGTTTTGTTGTTTGTTCTGCACCGTTCTGGGTTGTGTTTTTTTTTTTTTTGGCACAATTTTTTGCCAATTTCTATTGCTATATTATGTAATTGATTTTACTGTTCAAAGGTAATTACAAAATGGCTGCCACTTAAAAATTTGCTTCTACAAGCCCACACACACACACACACACACACACACACAGATGTAACAAGATGGCGGCATGGCACAGTTGCGGCATTTAGACATTTTGGCTTAAACGTGCCGCTAAGCTGCAGCTAAGCCGCTGCCAATGTTGCAAACTTTTTAGTCACAAGGACAACAACAACAACAAGGACATATAATCTACAGCGAGTGTTGCTGCTGGTGTTCGTCCCTAGTCCCTGGTCCGTGTCCTGACGCTGCCGTTGGTTCTGGCAACATAATCACAAGTTAATCCCTCTTGTAACTTTCGAACTCAGATCTGTCTGTTGGGGGAAAAGTGGCTAGAGTATGGGTGACGTCACTGTTCAAACGCAGATAAGCAGCCAAAGCCAGATACAGTTCTCTTTCTATTTATTTTTCTTTTTCTCTGTGTGTGGGTGTGTGTGTATGCGTGTGTGAGCAAGTATATCCCTCAAACGATACTTTTTCCTATCGAATGCTGCATCTCGATTTTGTTCGTTTGAGCAAAAACGAAACTCTAACAAATTGTAAAGTTGGCGAGCAACTTCGAAATAGAAAGAAAAATAAAATACCATATTGATACATTTTCGATGCCGAATATTTACTATGCTTTCGACAAAGCCAAAATAATAACTTTCAAAATTTTAATCATGTGCTTTTCCTCTATTTAATCAGAATTTGTAGTTCTCAAAGATAACATACTCTGATGATAGAGAGAGAACTGTTGTCGGGCACCAAATTCAATCATGTTCCAAAACTCAAACTCCTGCTCAGATTGTTTTGACTATTTTGAAAAATTTCTGGAATAACATTAACTTATGATACACTTGGATAAAAGCTGGGCTGCAGACTCGGTACGAACTTCCTGCCACTTATTTATTTTCAAGGCATACCTATACCGTCTTATTTCTTAAAAGTTAAACAAGAAATGTGTCTCGACTGATATTCGAACCTGGGAATCGAGACGACTTAATTTTTAAAGCCAACATTCTTCCAACATCTTATTTCGTTACGTGACGTTTTTTTACCATTTCACTCTACCCATAAAAAGATAAGTTCATTAAAAAATAGGATGCTGAGCTAACTCGTGTAAGGAGTTCATCAACTGCACTGAATCATAATTCCGATACCTTTAAAAGCTTTACTAGCTGATCAGCAAGCATTCAAAAGCTGGTTGATATTAAACCAATTTACCAGAGTTGCCATATATGTACATTTATTTTGCAAGCCAAAATCTCTTGATCAATGACTAGCGCTTAGCTTTATAAAGTTGCCTATATGCTCCCATTCACTTCCTTGCCATAGGGTATAAATAAATATATATAGGTAGGTACTATTTCGGCAGTCTGTGCTTTTGTAAATGCAAATGCCGGAGTATCGGGTCTTTGGAACAGTGCGGGGATACCATCTAGGATATAATTTGTATGGGCGTGGCAGTGGCAAAATTAACAACAAAATTACACGAACAAGTTCAACTACGCATCAATGGACACGTGGCAACCATGTTCAACTCCATGACGCCTACGCCGAACCGGGCTGGGCCGTGCCGTGCCGACGACGCCATTGCCAAAGCCATCGATGTGGCAACGCCAACGGCCAACACGGCACTTAACAAAGTTATTCACAGCTGCCAGGTGGCGCAATAACAGAAAACCAAATAAAGATGGGCAGACAAAGCCAAAGGTAAGGTGGCAAGCGAGAAGAATGCAAAGGAAGGACCTGATGAAAGGCAAAAGGTGTTGGCTGCTATTGGCTTTGCCATTGCCATTGCCTCAGGCTGCAAAGAGTTACGCAAATTGCTGTGCTGGAAAGGCTGTAAAATTTTATTAGGCATACAACGAGAATGGGAATGAGAATGGTTACAGGAATATACACACAACATGAACTAGAACCAGGAGCAGGAGCAGCAGCAGCATCAGAACAAGAATGGCAATGGTTAAGGCAACTAACTAACAAGCAGCGAGGCACGACAAATATGCGGTTACAGGCACGGAGGCACTGTATGGGGCCTTCACCACTTGGGCAAGGAGCAACGAAACCGAGGTCGTCGACGATGACGATGACGACGTGACTGACGAGCTGGTTTCCAGCTTTGGCTTCTCCATCTTTTTTTTGCCGTCTTCGTGACTGCTTCTTCTACGTTGGTTGGCCACATTACAGGCTTAATTTTCAAAAGACGTTTTGATTTAACATGCATGGAACGGAATGAGGCATAGTGACGATATAGCTGAGGGTTTGGGGGGGGCGGTTTGGGGTTTGGCTGGATAAGGTAACCGGTACCTAACCAGGGCTGCGCTTGGTTTTGTAAATTTATTGTCGAGAATAAAATGTTATGGCCGTCGTCCCAAAACACTCTTACACGCACACCATTACAATGTCACGTGCTAGATGGGATGCTGTGCAAAATCAATTGAGTGCTGCGACTTTTGCAGGTGCTCGTAACACCAACGACCTCAGAGCAGCAACGAACACCAACGACTTCTGACCCCAAAACGCCCAACCCAATAAATCATTTAAGTGCCGCCCTATGCAAAATAGCCATGACGGCAATAAAATGTCTGTAAATTCTTTTATTTTAATACTCTATAACTATAAAATGAGTTAAAGGACATATTCGAATTTTTTTTGAGAGAAACAATCTATGTAGACTGCGTAAAAAAATTGAACAAAGATTTATGCGATAGATTACATAGCATATGTTGAGTCAACTGAAAAATACAACTCGAGCGGTGTGCTAGACATTGCTTCTAACCGATTTTTGAAAATATGTTATCTTTGCAGGATAAGTGCTCTATAAAGAGAGTTCTTTCGAAGGATTTTCAAAAAACAGAACCAAAGGCAAAACGGTACCACGATTCACATGGAAATTGGATTATAATACGTTTTTCTAATTTACTTAAATTTTTCTATATATTTCATTTGAAGATTCATAATTTTTGATTTCAAGAGCTCGAACACTGGGTGACTTCGAAACTATTTCGGAGATAGAAACTATTAAGTGGAACCGGCAAGTGTAGCTCTCTATGCTATCGGTTTTTTTCGAAATTCGAATTTTCGAAGAACTATGCCGATATATTATACAAAATTCGATGGATTGCACTTGAGTCGATTTTCTTCATTGAAGCACCTTGTGTACGTGAAAACGAACAGAGCGGATATCTTGAAAGAAAAATAATTCTTGTCCAATGACACATCGGTTGAGATCATGAAAATTTGTGTGATAAAAATGCTGGATTTTTTGGTTGCTTCATCTTCGTTTGTTGCAGCTAGTTCCTAGATTTGAGCGAAGGTATTGCAGCAACAAATTGATTTTTGCTTGTGAAGCTTCAGAAGAACCATACATATTATCCAAATTTTTCGAAAATTATTTTTATAACTTGTATAGGGTATCGACAAGTCGTTTAAATCGTTATTTCCCGTCACGTCTACTTGTTATTTTTTTGTGTATGGATATTTATTTCGGGGGGAGTTTCGGGGCAGCTCGACGACACCTGCTAAAGCTGCAAACTTGCAAACCCCTTTGGGTTACGCACGTGTCGATTAAAGGGAAACGAGGCAGAGGCAACAAACAGCCTAAGTGGGCGGATGTATGCGTGTGTGTGTGTGTGTGTGTGTGAAGGACCTGCTTGGCATGCCAAATTAAGCAAAGATGCGACGCGACATTTGGCTTGTTGAGCTGTGCCTAAAATCACGCAAAATTGTATTTTTTTTTTTGTAGCTGTCGCCATTTTTGCTGTGAACTCGACATTTTTACATGCCTCAATGATATTTCATGTAAGCATACAACAAACACACGACTATGTACATGGAAAATTTGTCAGTGACAATTTTCATTAATTTAAAAACCCAAATAAATTCAAGCGTCTACTCTCGAGCTCTACGAAAACAACAGCAACAACAACAACAACAACTAGAACAGAAACTGCTGTTCCTTAAACGACAATAGACACACACACATATACACGCTGACATATTTGCATACATATAACCATCAAGTAGCTACGATAGTGTGAGAAAGTTAGAGCGTAGCGACGAAGTGCGGAGCAGTTTGTCAGACTGAATAAGCAGCACGTTTAATGGCATGCATATGTAAGTCCTTTTTGAATGGATCGTTGAAAACTTCCTTGTAACTTGTTTTGTTGCCCCATAAACAACACTCATATTCACTCACACCAACACACGCGCACACACGCACACACACAGGAACCAGCTTTAATGGCACAGACTGTACTCAAATGCAACTTTGCATACTTTAACTGATTAACTGAAGTGTGCGGTAAAAGGATTTTTGCCAAAAAAAAAAAAAACAAAAACAACGAAACCAAAAGCTACAACGTAAAATAGCGTAGAAATGTTTTGACTACGACCCTTCAACTAAATTATTTTTGAGCACATTAATCTGTATTTTCTTTTCTAAGAAATCTCTTCAAGCCATTAGTTTTGCCAAATATAGACAATAGTTCTAGGAATGAGCATAGATATGTATTACTCGTATACCCATATACATTTTATCGACCAACAACCATCACACACATTCACCAGCTACACAAATAGATACAAAAGTATATTTAAATTTCATCTAGAAGTTTAATTCGCTTACCGCATTTGGCATAATACTATTGAACATTTTTTATATATATCATATGCTAAGTAAAAAATATAATTTGTTTAGATAACTCCACAATTAGCTATACGCGCTCAGCTATCATGATTATTAAGAATAAAGTTAACTTTTCATGACAGCTATTGAGCTATTGTGAATAGAAGAGTACAGCTCTTGTCAGTCCATATGTTTGTTCCGCTTGCAATTATGCAACTTATAGCTGTCTCACTCATAAGTCATGCAGCAAGGAGCAAAGGTGACATTTGACAAAGTTCCACTATAAGGCAGCGCAGGAGAGAAAACGCGTGACGTCATATAATTGATTGACTTTATTCAATTAGGACTGTGTTGGCGTTTGGAACAAAACAAAAAAAAAATTCTATACAGTCGAGGCGGTGCCCGACAGTTTAATACCCTGTACCTTTTTTATCGAAAAATTTTATTCCTGCACATTCCTTTCAAGACTTTTCCAATTAGATTTTTTTATTTGTGCAGAACGATATCTATACCTATATATCCGTAAAGGGGTGTAAAGAGGGTTTTAGAGAAGCTGAGGTAGCTGTCATCAGCAAACTAATTCCTCAATCCCTACTCTCACCTCCCAGTGGTACACCCTGGTAACCTGAGAAACCGCACTGAAGATGCGGTAAGCAACCCGCATGGGAGCTACGGTCAGGGCTAACGAGAGAGGCAGCTTCGGGGGGGCTACTTCGTCATATATAATTTAAAGTCCCCCGTAGTTTTGCAGCGTCTGTCTCGGAGCGAGCGGCTGCAAAGGGTCTTTAGGTTAGAGGCGACCTCTTATTATAGATTATCTGATTATCTATTAGGTGGAGCTTACCAGATCTTCTTTAGGCTTGTAACCTATAGAAGTTCTCCACTTTACTCGAACTATTTGCAAATTGAAATTTTAAACATGTGCGCACATCGGATTTGGAGGTGCAAAATTCATGTTCAAATAGAAATGGAAATGGTGCCACAATTGAAACCTCTAAAATACGCTTAAGAGCAGAGCTGGGCAGAAAGAGAGCGTTCTGCCATAAGTGCACGAACAAAAAGTGCCCGTTTGGGCTATGGGCTGCCCAGCTCTGCTTAAGAGGCCCTATGTCCCACTGAGTATAACAGGAATTGAGAGAGAGAAAATTTCCGTAATTAACCGATTTTGATGAAAAACGAAAATTTCCTTCAACTAAGTTATTTAAAGTATGTGGGTGGAGTTTCATATGTTGAGGGGAGTGGGAGAAAACACGATAAAACGATTGCGGCAGGTGGGGGTATCGTATCGATACAATTTGGATTTGGATTTGTTCAATAGAACCATATGAAACAGCTTACCAAAATTGGTGATTCTAGGTCAGTAATTACCCAAATTACGTAGAGTCAAATATTGACACAGTTTATAGCCAAGGGGTGGTGAAGTTTTTACATTTTTACCTTCGTTATATTTATCCGATTTTGTTAATTTTTGACACACAGACGCATGTAACCACGACACTTCGCTCTGTTAGGGTTCGGACGAAAAAATTGAAAGGTTTAGCTTAAAACCGCGAAAATACATTACGGGGGAACGGGGTAAGATATCAATATGATACACTTCAACTGCTCAGGATATATGAAATATGTTTGGAAGTATAATTTTTAAAACCAAAAGACATCTCAGGGTTTAAGTTAAGCAACACCGCCAAGTTCTTCTGTGGCGTTATTAAACAGTCAAGTTTCTATTTTTTGCCATGCTGTTAATGAAGCCGTACATTTTTTGAGTGCCTTGCCAAATTGGCTAATTTTCCGTTTTGCTGGGAAAATTCGGTTATTGCGTTCTTTCGTCTCATCTGGGACTGGTGTGTTTTTTTTTTTAACTCATTCATTAGCGACAACGTTGAGTTGTTTTTTTTCGGCTGGCTGAGAATGGTGGCATTTATTTTGGTGGCACATACGTTGTAACTTAACTAGCAACATTTACTTTCTCATACTTTGGATGCTATTAAAAAAGGTGGCGAGAACACTTCCTGAGAAGTGTCGCACACTCTGTGTGAGAGTGTGTGTGTTTTTGAAGGTATGCACAGCTGTTCATCTAGACGCGCTGTGCCAGCAGTCATGCTAATAAGCTGATGGTACATAGTGCAAAGGGGAAAGCGAAAAGCGAAAAGGCAGCGAAGAGTGAGAGCAAGAGAAACAGCGAGAACGTCAGGTGTAAAATATTGTTTAGCACGCATACATACACACTCGCACACACTGTGTGTGAAATTCATATGCAAATCAAAAAAGCATTGCCTAAGGAGTGATGAGAAAAAGGAACGGAAGGAAAGGAGTGTGGAACATTTCATGTTGCGCTTTAATTAGACGTGTTTTTTTTTGGGAACGCTTCCATTGCGCTACACCATCCATTTCATCCCATGCCAGCAGCCAGCTTGTTCTCCATTTCACCAAGCTGCTTCCTAACTTTTCTGATTTAATATTAACATAATTTCAACGTTTCTGCGCATTTCCTGTGTTCATATACCACACCCGTATTATTTCAATTAATAAAACTTTTGGATTTTTGAACATTTGGTTTGCTAGTTAAAGTTAGTTAAAGATAATTTTTTGTCCGCAGATAATGATGTCGAGCTCTCTAGCTAGACGGCTGGGTGACATCGAGTACCAAGATTCTATGCCTGTCCAATATAAGGAATATTTATGTAATAAAAAGATTGGAAGCCGCAGAAAGCAAAAAAAAAAAAAAATGTGTAGCTCCATTCCAATATTATATTGAACTCTCTTCATATTATTTTCCGGATTCGCACAAGTCATTTTACTTATGTTCCGCTGTCTGTGTCCTAAAATATTTAATTTTTTCGAGACTATTCTTTAATTGTGCTTTATTTTTATGAATTTTTTCAACCGTTCATATAACCCAAAATCTTACTCCGAAAATTTTGCTTCTATAGATGTATGACTTACCTGCAAATTGGGCGGACAATGATCGAGCAGCTCCAGCATATGTTTGATGTTCTGCGCATCCTGTATCACAAAATTCAATTCCATATCGAACTCACCGCCGACCAACTGAAAATATAGAAAAAAAAAAGAAACGAGAAGTTAGCAAAAGATAGTCATTAAGAGAAGTCATAGTTTAGTTTTTGAACGACGTCGTTCCCGTCATCATTTTGTTCCGCTAGATGGCGCAATGGCATTCGCAATTATATAAATACTATTTGAACATAATTAAAGTTGGAGCTTTATACATAATAAGAAAATAAATAAAGTTGGTTAAAGAGCGGGGGCTGAGCATGAGCCAATTAATACAAAATAAATTTTGAAAAGATTCTAACACAGTTAAAATCTCCAAAAAAGTGGAAAAACTAAATATCAAAAATAATTTCTGACTAACAATGAATTTTATTTCATATTTTATATTTTTTCTTTGCTCGAAACAAAAGCTACAAAACTTTCGATATTAATAATATGTAGTGTAAAAAAGTTTAATATAATTTGCCAATTTGTATCTGTATCTATGTATCTGTGGATATATTATAACACGTTCTTTTTGTTGGTAATATGACTTGGCATATCAATTCGATAAATTGATTATGGCATAAGGCAAGGCATAAAAACTTGTTTTTTACTGTAACAAATGTGAAGGAAAGCAAATAGTAAATAAATACACTGAGAGAAACATTTTTACTACAGTCAATTGCTTGCCATATTATTAGATCCATGCTGCAAATTTATCTTTTTGATATGTTTCTTATTTTATTTTAAAGTTGGTTCATTGCGATGCCCATTTTAATCTCCTTAATCTCTCTTCTTGCCGAACCATTTCGTGGACTCGATAAAAAGTGTCAGATCTTCTATGGGTACGTTTGTCAGACTGCCCAGATCTAAGAAGCAAAGCTGTCGCAGATTCACAGTCTCACAACAGCTGTTGCATACTTTCTATCTCCTCCTCATCTCATGATGGGTAAGATGTATCCTCTCGGCTATTAGACCAATGGTACAATTCCTGTCACTAATAAGTCTATAACCATGGTTAGGTTAAGTTAGGTTAGCTCGAGATCACACGGAGAAGGAGTTAAGAGAAGGGAATAATAGGGTGGAGGAGCCAGTGGGTGCCCAATTCCGCCCTATCATTCTGCTTGCTGATTTATTTTGAGAGTTCGATAAAAAGAGCCAAGTCCGTTGTCAATGGGCATTTATTAACTGTAACCATCCTATTCAGAAATAAATATGCGTGCTGCACTCCCATCCCAGAGGACCCTGGTTCGAGCCCGCAAGCCGTCCAGCGCTAAAATCCTTAAAACCACATTATTTCTGTTTTTCCAATATATCCCACCCTTGGCAACCCCACCTCAACCACGCTATTCCACCTTCAAGCAGCAGCACTTCAGCACACTGCTTTCCAAGGAAGAACAAATCAAGTGATGCTGTGAAAAGCTCGGAATGCTCGATCAAGCTCAATACGATCAGCAAGGACATAAACCGTTGTCATCTTGGTTCTCATATTTGCCAATAGATGGCGCGGCAAGCAAAAGCGTGCTAACCCAGTAAGATGAGCTGTTTCCTCTTTGATGGTAACCCCATCACCAAGGGATGCCACGCTCAGTTGGCGTTAGTTGGCAGCCACCACCACTAGGATAAGGGAAAACAAAATAAACATCTAGATGGCCTACGCTACTTTCAAAAATATTCTCCCTTAGATAACTTTTGGGCTGGGGGTTCTACTTCCTGTATCCATGCCATCTTATAGATTCTTTTAGTCACTGTAGTCAGACTTGGTATCCTCCAAGAATAAATGCAATTGAAAGCAAAGTGGCTCTTGCGTTTTTTTTTCAGTGTACAATTGAGCGTATTTACAAATGATTTTTTTTTTTTGTACGATATGCCTCCATCTTTTTTTTTTTTCTTGTTCTCTCTACCTCATCTTGTCGACGATGCCAACCTAGACGACTGGGTCTAGCATTTTGCTTGTTTTTAGCCAAGACATTTTGCTGGCGTCCGACAGTTGGGCGCCGCCGCTCGACAAGTTATTGACGTCCCTGCTTAGACAGCATGGAACACCCACCCAGCTACTCCACCCCTACAATATATTGTATAACAAGGGTGTTGGCTGCTCCACACTACTTCACTCCATACTTGCTCGCTTTTTGCTGCTGCTCTTTCCCAACACTGTCAAGTGCACTTTGGCGTGTTTGCTTTATTGACAAGTTTATAATTATGCGGCTTGGCACATTAGCCGCCGCCGCCGCCGTCATCGCCGCACCACGGTCTGTCTTTCTGCGCCATATACATTTTGTCGAGCGACACTCCGCTGCAGATTCAAAACCAGAACTGTACTAAACGGCACTATACCGAACTGAACTGAAATTTGACATAAAATGAATTGGTTTGTTTTTGTGTATTATATTTCAGTAGTTACCGCAGCTTTATTCGCAACTTGTGGCAGCTGTGGCTGCGGTTTACGGCATTTGTGGTTTCATACGCATACACACACACACACACGGATGCACGCTATCTCTTGGCTTATCTTTGATAAGGCGCGTTAAGTGTGACCGCAGGGCGTATGTGTAATATTCGTTTTGTTTGTTCGTTTATTTGTTTTGCTTCATTCAAGCGAAAATTAAAGACAAAAACCACAAAGCTGCTTAGATATGCCAGCAAACCGCTATATATAATGTATGTCCCCACTACATCTCTGCCCTTCCCTCAACCAACAATCAACTAATTTACATGATTCTCTCAATTTCAATTAGAATCAGCAACTTGCTTGGATTGTCTTTTGTCCATGAAAACCAAAAATTGTTAAGATAATGAAATACATCAAAACAAACATATACACCAAAAAGCAAAAACAAAAAAAAACATGCTCATTCATATTTAAATTAAACTTTGTGGAAAGTTTCAGGCCTTTACGCCAAACAACCAAAAAACACGACCAGGGACCACGGACCAAGGACCAAGGACCACGGACCAGGGACCGTCCATTCCAATTAAGAGCACTTCAATTTACACTACAAGCGTTTTAAACGCTGCTTAATTATATTCCGGCACGACTCGTTCTGGCTCTCAGTTTCACTCTCAGTCTGACGCCTTCGTTCGTCCTGCTGCTTGGCAGCTCGATTCCCCAGCGAATTGGCCGCAATACGCGTCGTTCCACCTTCTTTTTTTTTTGGTTTGGTTACTTGCCTAACACATTTAGTCAATTTTTGAGTTCATTTACAAAAGTTTTTTTTGCTTGGCTCTCTGTCGCTGTCGCTGTCAACGCCCACGTCGCTGTCACCTCTGCTGCTTGTCTGTGCCACATCTCTTTTACACTCTACCACTCACGCCAACCACCCACTCCCCCTTGCTCTTATTTTTAAGTAAATTGAATTTCTATTTTATTTAAAATGCGCATTGAGACGCACTAAAAGTTCTCAAGTGGCAACGTTTTGTAAGCTCCTACAGGGAACTGCTCTGAACTCTGAAGCAGAAGCGGCTGAAGCACCCCCTATATATGCTGCCCTACACTCCCCCCCTGCCCTGCTGTTGTTACTCGCGTAGATTGCTTTGTATTTGCAGCACTGCTCGTGAAAATTTAGCGTGAAGGTGTAAAAATTACAATTTTCACAGTTTTTTTTTCTTTCTTGCTTTATCTTTGCACTCTACTTCACTTTCTATTTGAATTTTCGCTTTTTTTGTTTTTGTTGCTTTCTTTCTGTCTTTATCATGTCTTTTGCTTTATACTATTATATTGTATTGCATGTAATTCAATTTCATTTTAAAATTGCGTGCTCTGCCTTCAATGAGCCTTGGAATAGCCGGAACCGGCAGCCGGGTATTCCATAGGTGTATAAAAATGTAACTAGTTGACATGCAATGCACAGATACCATTTCCGAATTGAAGAAGAATGAGAACCAGAAACAGAATGTGGCTTTAAACAAGCTATAAATTTTAACAAGTCACAAATATGGCAAACATACCAATTTTCTTTTTGGTGAAGAAAAAAGTGTTTCATAATAAATCGAATAATGAATAATAGAATTAGGGAATTGGCCCCCTGCTAGCTTATAATCACCAGCCAATCAAAACCTCTGCCCAGAAATGTGCAGGATGGCGTGGACAACCATAACGACTTTAAAAAATTTTCATAAAAATAAATGAATTTTTAAAATAAAAGATACTTTTTTTGTGAGCACTTCCAACAAGATCAAAAATCAATCTTGTGACGTCACGTGTAGCTGCGTAAATCGTTACCTTCTTTTCTTTATAGCGTGACTCATTAAATGCACAAGAGTGAGAAAGATGGCAATCCAAACTTATTGTTAAAGTGCAAGCGGGACAAGCATACCTCAAAGTCCGTTCCCTGCAGCACGGCGTACTAGTACAGAAATAGTGAAACGACTTGTCTTTTGGCATATAGGACTGGTTCCACGCAAATCCACCAGCAATGCTTTTACATGGGCATGGGCTAGGACGTATACAATTGTCCCCCCCTTCGTATCTACAGTATACAGTTCAGTATACTGTATACCCCGTTCGCTTTACCGGTATACAGTTCGGTATATAGTTCGAAAGGAACAGTTTGGTATACTGTATACCGCATCGCATGAGTGGTATATTGTTCGGTATATAGTACAAAGAGACCAGTTCGGTAATGTATATATTATTTTGTATTTATTTAATATATGTTAATTTTTTTGTACATATTTCATTTCGGAAATTTAGTTAAGAGGTTTTCTAAAGGTATTGAGCTAAGTTCAAGTACAAAGTCAGTAATAAGTTTTTTGTATTATTTACAAATTTTTTTGGTCAACAAGGAGCATTTATTTATACATATATGGGATCACTATTTCAGCGTATCAAAAGGCATTCTGCAGCCATGATCGATGCAACAGTGTCAAGCGTAGTTATCCAAAATCTCTCATTTGTTAGTGAGTATCTTTTCACAAATGAATGCCATGAGTATGAACTTTCGGAAGCAGGGAGTATAAATAAAGATTTCTTGTCTATTTTTCAACTAATCAAAGGGAATAATAGTCCTCCAAGTATCTTGGGCTTTCGCGCGACTCTGATGCTAACCAAAGAGTTCTGAGAGGACTGCTATTGTAAAGCAAAGGTGAAGAGAGTTTTTATCGTTTGCACTGCTTGAAATACTCTCATCGCTCAACTGCCTTAATGGGTTTAGGTCTGACATTGACGGAATCTCCAAATACGAAAGCACCTTTTTGATACATTTATTCACCAAGGTGCCAAAAAAATCTAAAAAAGACCCAAAATCTTACATGCACGTCAATTTTAATTGAAGAGGAATCTTTTCTTGATCTCTTTTTCTTCCTTTTGTAGTAGACTACCTTACAACTAGTGCGTCATACATCAATAATCTCTTTCGATTAATAAAATTGTCATACGGCCGCAAATTGGTTACGTGCTTCATTTTAGAACCCTCTGTGATTATTTTCCTCTCCGGAACGGCATCCAATTGCTCATCTCCTAAAAGAAACTGGCCAAAATAATTGCCATCCACCAAGAGATTAAATTCTCTGCCTACGCAGATGACTTCAAACCTGCATCAACCTTGTGACAGTAAGCCCCACAGTCTACTTGCATCACCATTTTGGGGATACTAAAACTTCCTTAAATATTCAAGAAGAAGCAGAAGATTAAGCACCTGGCAGGCTTGGTGGTTGCCTAAGATTTAATCAGGAAAGTCACTTTTGCTGCTTTCCATTTTGAGACCCCAATGTTATTGCATACAACTGAGTGACCTTGAAAAGCTATCGATATATACATATATCTTATTCATGGATCAGTTGGGAGCATTTTGCCTGCTTGACTATCATTTATTTATTTGTTGCCGTTTCGACATTTGAAGTTCCCAAAGGAGCTCATAAAGGTATGTTGTGTATGGAAAACTGCTTCGATGCTTTTGTAACAGTTCACAAAAAACCCCCACTGCCCCCAAAAACAAGCCATCAAATTATGCAAGAAAAAAAAACAACGAAATAAAAAAATACATTTACAAAAGTCGAAAAGTCCTGTAACCCAGCTGAGTGAGAGAGAGAGAGAGAGAGTGGGGAGTGAGCATCACTAGAGTTGTATCTGAAGGCAGTGCAGTTGGCGTCGCTGCCGCTGTTGACGCTGCCATCATTAGGGAATATATTCGCAGTTTTTTGTGGTTAAGCTTTTAAAACAGTTTTCAAAAGTACAAAAAGAGAGTCGCAGTAGAGATAGAGAGACAGAGAGAGAGTGAGCGAAAGAGAGACTCATAGCCCTCAGGAGTTATACGAAGGCAAAGAAAAGAAATTTCAGCAAATTTTGTTGCCTTTTTTTCGCCTACTTTAGGCATACCGCACTCCTCGGAAGAAGTGAAGCAGCAGTAAAACCCCGCCGGTAACATCGTTTAGTTTCGAACGCTCTTTTTGTACATTTCGCAAAAGATATCTTCTTTTTCGTTTTTAACTTTGGTTTAGCTGTTTTCCTTGTTTTGTGTTTTTGTTTTGCTTTGCTCAAAATTGCTCGTTGGGGAAATTTTCTCAAGCAAATTGTTGTTTTTGTTGTTTCGGTTTTGTTTCACTATTTTTCAGTGTTTTCGATTTTTGCTGCCTGATGATGCTGTGACGCTTGCGCTTTGTGGCATGCAGCATGTAGCATGTGGGAAATGTTGTAAAAGAGCTATTTTGGGTTTTTGTGTGCTGTGATTGTTTCATTTGAATATTTTAAGACCATAACTACGACTACTTTTCGGTTAGTTAGTTAGGGGTGAGTAAAAGGAAGCAGCTTTGCCTGCATTATTGATGATTGATGCGTGTCCAAGTCACATCATACACAGGCAACTTAATGAATTTTCATGGCCAGCTCCTACTCTGCCATCATTTATCATCACAAACAATTGCCGCTGGCCCAACATGGCGTATAATTATTACTTTTGCTACCAAATTGATGATCCACACACACAGACACACACATACACATGTCGCCCACACTGACAACAGCAACAAACATGGCGTCGTTTGCGTGCGGCCATTTTGTTTAGCCACAAAATGATAAAAGGGATTCCGTGCACACATATCCTGACACACATCAATCAGAGATTCTATGCGACGTTGCTGTGCGTCAATCAGCTCAAATGGAATGACGTTATGTGTAAGCTGAGCCCAAGACCCAGTTAAGCTTAGCATTTGTGGACTTGGAAACCTTTGCCATTTAAGCTTCCTTCAATCTATTCAAGTATTTCCTTTGCATCCTACTAAGTACTATGCTACTATGCTTTAATCTATTTTATCGAGCGAACATTTCGCTCACACGGCTCTCTGTCTCTTTGGCGCCTGCTGCTTATCAATATGCAAAAGTTTTTTTTTTTTTTTTGCAAGCGTTGGGGTAGGGCATTGGTGGTTTGGTATTCTTGGAACAACCAACAAGCAACAACAACATCCAAATGTCTGTTTAATGCAGCCAAGGCGTAGATTTTATTTAAGCCAGAACAGAAGCTTGGGTAGCACACAAGGCGCGCTTCGCGGCAAACTGGAAACAACTTTGAGGAGCAAGGATACGAAACAGCAGAAGGCGAAGAATAAGTGGGCTGCTGCAGCAATGGAAATTGTTAAGCATAAACATTAAAATAAATTTATGCCATAAAAATACACACACACACACTAAAACATGTACAGAAACAGAGAGAGAACGAGAGAAAAACAAAAAATGTAGGAAAACAGAAGAGAAGAGCTCAAAAAGTAGAAAACGTTGAAAATTGTTTATCGCTATGAAAAAGTTTTCAGTTGCTGTTAGCTAGTCGATTTTTTCCTTAGCACAGTGGGCTGAAGAGCTTATTTTTGGCAAACATTTCATAAGTCAAGATATGCTCTTGAAGCTTAACTAACAGTGGGTGAATTTTAACTTCAGAGGCAAGTGTGTTTGCTGTTATTCTAAGGTAATCTTTTGATTTATGTAAAATCTTTTAGAGTAGCAACTTTCATTATTTCCTCAAAAAATGTTTATTTTTTTAAGTTTAAGCTATTAGTTAATATTTATATTTTTACCACAAATTTCTGATTCAAAAAGTATACCTAAGAAAAATACTACAAACAACATAAAGAAGCCTTGCCTAGACACAATCAGAAGCAACAAGAGAGAATGTTTCTCAAAAAATGACTATTCCATATTATAAAATAAAAATAAAATCATTTAAAAATAATTCCACAGCTGGTAGAATTTTTTGGGATTGGACTGATATTAAAAGCTGTGGAAATAAAAAGAAGTCTAAAGTTTTGTGAAAATCGTCTACCATAGTAGACAGTCAGCTGTTTTACCCAACATGGTATTTCCTGACACGTTATAAGAATTGTTTCGTACATCAGGAAACTCGGCAGAAATTAAACATCATATAAAGCTTGTAAAGTTGTCCTTAATCGGACTTCAATATTAAAGCATTTAGATTCCAATTGAAATAAAAGCGTATCGATTTATTTTCAATTTCTGAACAGAAAGAGCAGCTGCATGAATAAACAGAGATTTTCTGTAAGCTCAAACTGCTTCAAAGAAAAGTTTTGTTCATCCTATACAAGCCCTAGGTTTTGCCTCTCCCAATGAAATTGATATTTTGATCAGTTTTTGGATTTTCAAATTTTTTAATATTTCACCAAAATAGTTTAATTATTTACTCAAATTTTAGTTATGAAAAATAAAACGCCAATTCCGACCACTGTGCATTGTTTACTTTTGAGCTCATAGTACATATATACGTCTCTGTCTCACCTACACATACACGCATTTACACTCTTGTTCTCTCTGTCTGTTTTGAGTTTCGAGTTAATCGAAAAAGTTAATCATCGAAGTTTTGCAACACGCTAAGCATACAATCAGTAAATCCCCGCACAGACCCCATGCCACCTTGCCACATCAGCAATGCCATCAAAATGAAAAAAAGAAAAAGTGGTTACATAGATAGTACTATATACATAAGTCTATAAAGCCACACAAAAGAGTGTTACAAAGAACACGAAGAGAGACAGGGAGCGCAGCTTGCATGGTCATTTTAAATTTAAATGAGAAATAAAATATTACCGTGCCTTAAACTTTTGACTTTTAAGCTGCTCGGCGTAACAGCTGATCGGAAGTGTTACCCCTCTAACGAACTAGTAGGGGTGGGGGCATACAAAAACAAATGCGACTCCAAAAGCAGGATCTTATAAGTGCAGTTAATCAAGTACAATAAAATTTGATCAGATTTGGGATGTGGCTGTTACTCTAGTCTGGTCCCTGAACAAATGTTTTCAGGTCCTACTCGTTACACCTCTTCTTGCACAAACTCAATATACCCTTGTGCCTTGTGCCATCGTCTACCAAATAACTACAAATAGTTCGAGCAAAGTTTCTTTCGCATACAATATTTATGAATATTCTTTAAGTATCTTAACAAAAATTTCGAAACACAGAGATTCCTTAACTTACGAGCGAGGTTTGTTAAATAAACTTAAAAATATTTATTTAAAGAGCAGCCGCCATCAATATCAAATTTTTGAAGCTTATACAATTATTGCTTTAATTGTCTTTGAACGCAGCCCGCAGGAATCGCAGCAGACGCACGCAGTGAAACCAGGACAAGTTTGTCCTGGCAAACATTAGAGACACTTGAACATTTTCAATGCATATTATTTGCTGATTGATTGAGTGATTGATTACTTAAAACGGCAACGGCTGCTAAGTAGACAAAATTACGCCCATCTGCCTCAATAAAGGGGATTCTGGAGGCAGCACGGAAGGCAGCAAGTAAAGGACTAACCCGACACACCGTGTGTGTGTGTGTGTGTGTGTGTGGGCGACCCACAAAGTGCCTGCCATTTATTCACTCAAGTTTGTCGTCGTTTGATGGTGGTTCATTTTGGGTATCGGGTTTCGGGTGACGGGTTACGTTCTACGGGTTTGTCGCTGACGCCTCTCTCTTAGCCACTTTGTAGGCCTTGGCAGTCAGAGCCGGCTCTATTGAAAGCTTTACAAATTGTCATTTGAGCACAAAGAAAAAGTTGAGACCACGTTGACGAGGAGGGCGAGAACGAGGACGCCAACGATGGATGCGTCGAGTTATTAAGTGCAAAATGGCTACGCGCAGCAGGGGGTGGTTAAGGCATAAACGAGGCAACGTTGTCATTACAATAAGGCTCTACAAAATGGCGGCGCCTACACTGCCTGACATTGACTATAAGTGTTGGTACATTGCCCTAACCTACGGCTGCGGCTCCTCCTTCTAACTCCAACCTATAAGACCACAACTTGAGCCCATTAGTTGCCATTGTCTGTGACGTCGTCGTCGTCGTCGTCGTTCGACTTTGAGCGTCAATAATTGAGCGTAAAATATGATTTGAAAATGAATAGAAAAATGCGAGCATCAAAGCGGAATCGAATGGAAGACCCCCAACAAGCACTACAAAAGCCCCCTAAGGACCCCAGCCAGCACTAACCAACAAAAGTTCGTCGCCTTTGAACCAGCGCTGGCCGGGGTTGATGCTGCTGTTGTTTTTGTTCTAGCCTGGTTTTTCCTAGTTCCCTGGTGCATTGTTATTGTAGTTGGCCCATGCACTTTGTTTGATTGCAGTTTGCCAGATAATGCCACGGAAATGTGCAGACGCCTTCCTTGTGTGTGTGTGTGTGTGTGAAGGTAAGGCACTTTTCAATCTAGACAAAAAGGAAACATGCACAACTTGCACATTATAAGCTCAGAAGATGTATCTGTCAGAAATCCCAAGGAGCGCAATAATATTTAAGAAGGAAAGGAAAAAGCGCAGTCAAAAGCAGAGAAATGCTACCAATTGAATATTTTAAGAGTTTCGATATCACGAAGCCGCAGAGGTTGGATTGCAAGCGCATTTATCCATTCGTCAGTTGTACACTCATTTTGACAAATCGAAATGGAATTTTGAATTGAGCAAAAAAAAAACACAAAAAATTCAATGACGTCACAAGTTCAAAAATATATAGTTGCAAAACTAAATTTTCGTTCAAATCAGTTGCACGCAAATTTATCCAAGCACATAATTTAGCTTATAGAGCTCACTCTAGGCCGATCATTTTTGGCATCTAAACGAAAAATCCTTTTAGGAATTTACTATTCTCACCGCTGTACTATCATCTATCATCCCCTATAGCAGTCATCCATTTATAAAAAAATATTCCAAAACTATTGCGCTATGCAACTTGGGGAAAAATGAATAAACTTTTAAATTTGGATAACGCCGCGCTGTACTGCGCAAAATGGCTGCCGTATTTGCACATAAAAAAAAATATATTGCATACTTTTGCGTGCAAGTTGCAGTTTTCGTTTACTTTGTTGCCACTTTATATACTACATATACTTGCTACAGATATTTCATACACCTCTATTTATTTATTTTACAGCGTGGAAGACAAGCAAAGTTGTTGGCCGCAGCCATTGCAATTTTTAGCTAGAAATATTTGCAGCATGCGCTGCACAAAATGGCTACCTAAGTGTGTGTGTGTGTGTGTGTGTATTAATGGCGGCCTAAGCCACAAGGAAGCCAGTAAAAAATGTGCATGGAACTCATAAAAGGCAAAGGCAATGTTGACGCTACACAAAATTACCAAGAAAGAAGTCAAAACATGTGGGCGAGGAGCAGCAGCAGCTGCAGGAGCACAAACCAAAACCAAACTACCGAGTTTACTTTGGGACAGGCAACGCATAAACGGACAGATAGATATTTAGACCAGGAGCCACTTTGCCTAATTAAACGCGCCATTTTGTGTGTGTCTATGTGTGTGTGTGTGTGTGTGTTGAGTGCAAAAGACACAAAACAAAACGTACACTCAAAATAAAGGACTTTCCAAAGGAAGACAGCTAGATGCAAAAAAAAACTGTGCCAAGTGGCCAGCACTTGACAAAGCAAAGCCGACTGAAGCAAGTAAAGATGAATGCCGAGGCACGAAGTTGCGGCAGTTTTTAATTTAAATGCATAATTAAGCAAAAACGCAGAGTGCGGTCCGTCATAGCCGGAATCAGGCACAGCCTGTTACTACTCCACCTGCTACTACTACTACGACTACTCTGAAAAATATATATCTTCGAAAGCAAGTTGGCAGCACTGTAAGCTGCTCACTCTCTGCATCAGCCAACTACTGTCTGCGTCTTTCGCACTTTCTCGCACTCTCTCGCTTTATCGGTAAAGGCATCTCGCAGCATCCTTAGCATCCTCAGAATCCTCAGCATCAGCACTTTTCATTTTAGCACCTTTCAGCAATAAAATTTTCTGCAAAACTCGACAATTTTGCGCTTAGACAAAGGTAACAAAAGTCAATGTACACACACACACACACCAAACACACTCACACATACACATACTCTTTTGCTAAAGATCTCCGGAAATAGATAGGCACGCAATTTTAATGAAAAGGTAGCAAGCAAAGCAACCGAAAATACATATAAAAACAGAAATGACACGAAAGAAGCCAAAAGCAAACGCGAGATAGTCGTATATGAGTATCTTGAGTAGGTGTGGCCGTTTTAAAGAAATTCCATATTATTATTATACTCTACACACAAAAGCATAAGGTCTATAGGTCTTAAGTAACATCTAAACTAAAAAGCGTTAAAATTTTTCCAACGACGAAAGTTCTTTCCACAAAAGCTCAGCATTTTTCTTTTTGTTTTTATTTTATTTTTTTTTTGATTAGGCTCACATGAGCATGCCTAATTAAGTCGGTAGATCCAGCTACTTCATTCGATTAAAGTATCATTACCCTTCAGTTCGGTTCAGGCCTGAATTAGTCATGAAATCATGCCTGAATTTTCAGTACCAGCCATGAATCTACGCATTCATTTGTCACTGAATTTAACACATGCATGTCCTAGGCGATCAGGCCTGAACCTTAGCCGTAACAATCAGCTATGAATTCAGTGCTTATTGACTTTGAAATGTCATGCCTGAAATCACAGGTGAATATTTATAAGAATCGGGCATGAATTCAGTGCTGATTCATTTTTAAAAGTCAGGTCTGAAATCATAGTAGGTGAGTAATTATAACACTGGAGCAAATATTCTTGATACATTTTTAACATTTTATTATTAATTTTAATGTAATATTATAAAGTTCAGTGTCTTGGTTGCAGCCCTAAAATTGAGATTTTTGTGGAACTTCATTGCATTACGCAGCGGTGATTTCGTTGGGCCAGAGTCCGCTGCTACTGGTATTGATTCTAAAATCACAAACTTTTTTTCATATGTTACAATACCCGTATTTTTTGACCTAGCAAGTCAAGAGGTATAAAATTGATTAAATCCTTTCAAGGCAACCTTTTTTTGCACGCCGTCACTGCTGGCGCTCATGACAAAGGCATCAATTGACTTTTTTTGTCTTCCTTACAAATTCGTCCAAATTTTTGAAAGTTATATTTTTCCAGTTAGCCCAATCTTACGCAGCTGTCTTTTGCTCCACATTGGCAATACCTTTCAAATTATTTCAAAAAGAAAAATTAAAGCTTTAAATAATAATATTTAATAAATTTTAATTAAAATTTTCATAGCATATTTTCTTTGTGTAATAAAGAAAACGTCAGAAATAGCTACGCATACAAACGCAAACATCAATACTAATGTCAAGTCAAGTAACAAAATTCAATTGACTTTTCTTATTTCTCTTTGCTTTTTCTTTTTTGCTTTAATTGTCTGTCTAAAGAAAGAGATAGAACGAGAAACTTTATATTTGTCCTTGTTTCTCTTACAAAGCCATGAGCATTCTCTTCCTTTTCATGCCTGAATTCACGACTGCATTTTTCAGGGCTGAACGACCGAACTGTAGGGTATAATTACGAGAGAGAAACGTAGTAGTTGTATGAAGAGTAGTACTAAGCTAAAAACGTATTTTCTTCACTTCCGATATCGACAAAATCGAGTTTTCTGGTAGGCATCGAGATTTTACTTCAATTCGAAACAATTTTTTATTCGTTAGAATCCACATGAACTCTACTGTTTACAGTGTATATTATAGTCGGATTTCAGCAACTGCAGCCAGCGCTTTTGTTTTGTCTACTTGGGCTGGCGTTTAGTCCGGGACGACAGTCCGACAGTCCGTCTGTAGGTATGTTTGTCTGACTGTCTACAGGTCCATTTGTATGTCCGTCCGTTCTGCTGTGCGTCCCAGAGACAACGGTTGCCGATGTTTGCCTGAGATAACTCTTTTAACACGGCACCAAGAAGCGGAAGTGATGTCATGCTGCGATAAGAATCCTTTTATTCCATAATACCTAATATTAATGGTGTGGGTGTGCGTGTGCGTGTACCAGGTAGCCTCAAATTAGGCAGGTGTTGAATCAGACAAGAGGGGCTTCAGTCAGGAAGTTAAAGCAGAACATGCACATTGCTCTCTTGTTTTGAGCCTATACCCTTACGGCTGTGAGGCCATATTAAATTTGTGCAAAAAATGCAGTAGATGAAGCTGAGCTGAAATCTCTTTCAACCGAATTTCAAGCTGCAGCTCGAGAGTTTTGACACATACATATGTATGTGCATAGATGGAAAGCAGTAAAAAGAGATAATTGCTTTTGCAAAGTAACTGACTTTTGACTATGGGAATCTCTGTCAATCAGTCAGTCAGTCAGTAAGTCTCAGAGTAGTAGAAAGCAAAAGATTAAAATGCTTTTTGGGATATCGGATTAATTGCGATTAGTTGGAATTTTGGAAGGAAATGAGGTGCAAAAGACGTAAATTTACTAAATGAACACAAAAGCCAATACACACAATAGCGCCCACATACAAGCATGCATTCATACTATGTTAACGAGTATGTATAGTATATGTATATTTGTGTGTGTGTGTGTGTGTGTGTGTGTTGTACATAGTTGGCTTGCAGACATTAACATAAGCTGTGCAAATTGACTAATTGAATACGCAAGATGGCAAACGTATTTTCACAGTTGAAAGCTCACATGCCCCAAATTGTGAGTGAATTGAATGAATGAATGAATGAATGAATGACTAAATGAATGAATTGAATGAATGACAGAACGAGTGAATGTATGAGATCCAAATGCTTGGTCAGGCTGAAACACAACAGCAACAACAATAGAGTGTATGTATATAAACACATATATACACACACACGCATATTCAATTTGTGCACGTACATAATAGTTCGAGTCACTGTAAGTGTGTGAGTGTGTGTGTGTTAAAGCAGACAAGTCAGCTAATTATGTAGCCAAGGTCTTGGCAAACAATTAAATCAAGCAAGAAAAGTGTAACAAAAAAAAAGTATATGTACATAAAATACGATATATACAACGATTAGCTAAACGAAACGTTTTATACTCTTACTTGCATAACACACACTATACCAAGCCAAAAGCTATTTTGGGTGAGACAATTGTTTGGTAACACACACATTAGATTAAATGAAATTAGGGGGTTTTGCCACCTGCACGCTACATAAACTACAGTCGCACGGGAGTAGTAGTATATATATAGAAAATTCGTTATAAAGAGTTTATAAAACTTCGCTTAAACACGGAAGGAGCTCTTTAGAGTACAAGTTCAACTGTGCAACTATAAAAAAAAAAAGATTTTTGTGGCAGCTCAATATTCCGAAACGAAAGAAAAAAATGATTGACAGCAAAAAAAATTAGTTGATGGAAAAGAAAGATATGATTAAGAATCTAAAGCTCTAAAGCTGTAAAAATCAGTTCGTCAATCTTGTTCGAAATTCGAGCAATAATCTGCAGTTAGCTCGTTTGGCCCACTGTGCGCTGCTCATAAATTTCTTGTTTGGGCTTTTGAACATTTGAACTTGAAATGCTTAACTACTTTTGTAATTAAAGGGTATTTAGGCAATGCTAGTAACTTGACTTCTTGTTATGGACCAGGAACTTTTGTTAGTCGACGCCACTTTATGAAATTGTTTGCCGTATTTGCTACTGAAACTTTATCACACACTAATCAAATAAAAAGGCAACTTGAAGCGAGCAACGGAGTGAAATGAATGAATGAATGCAGCGAGCGAAAGGCGAGAGGGCGGCGAATGGTGACTGGTGAAGTGAAGGGAGAAGAAAAAAGCCGGAAACGGAAAGTGATGGCGCCAAGTAAACATGGCGAAAGAACGCGCTGTGAATATGCAATATGGCTGTCAAAATACAAACAAAATGGCGTAAGCGTAACAGTGGTGGATGGAGAAGACGTAGGCAACACCGCAAGCAGCAATAACTGACTGAGTGTATATATACAATACATACATAAAGAGCATGTATTAAGTAGGCTATATCAAGTTGCACACACGGTTGGCAATAAAGAGGCGTTGGTAGCGACAACCACAATGACGTTGAAGAGTTGATGAAGTGCGCCCTGCAACACGCCCTGCCCTGGCCACTATATAAATATACACACACGCACACACACTAACACAAAATGGCCACTTCACTTGCAAGCCGGTAAATCAAGTGTTTAAATACACTCAGTGTATATGTGTGAGTATGTGGTAAAGTTTGTCAGCGGCTGTGGCAGCCACTATGGCCCGCTGTTCATGTCTCTATTGCTCTCTCTCTCTTTGTGTGTGTGTGTGTGTGTCTGTGTTGTGGCAAGTGGCACGCCAATTAATAAATTGCCATAAGTTTCTTACAAAAAATTACCAACACACTTGCAAGCTCTCTGCCTCACTCGCATGCCTTTGCTTATGTCAAATTGTTGCCACAACCAACCCATGCCACCGCCCTCACATAGTTTGGCAAATTGCTAAAATTGTTTTTTTTTTTTTGTTATTGTAGTTTGTTGTTTACTACTTGCAACTTGTTGTTACTCCATTTGCCTCTTGCCATAACAGAAAAACAACAGCAAATAGCAATAGCAAAAAATAAACAAAATAAAGTAAATAAATAAATGTTTGGTAAATACACAACATAAATGTCACTTGCAAGCAACGTCAACTAACTAACTAAGTAACGAACTAACTAACAAACTGACCGAATGACCAAATGACTGAAGCAACTATTTTCTAGGTGAAAAACTTTTTCACAAACCATCAGAAAATCCTTGCGATATGTATATGTAAATACTATGACTAACAGTTGACACATACATACCAATTTGCAAGCAGCATATGTATAAATATGTATAAAAAGTAACTACTTTTTAGCATATATTTGCAAAGCAAAGTTGTAAACAAAGTTTGTGGCAAAGCAACAAAATAATAAAAAAAAAAACGTTTTTATGTAATCAACATTTCAAAAGAAGCCAACTAAAAGTTTATGTATTGTAGGTATATAAGTATTTAAGTTGAAATTTTTGCATTCATTATTAAAAGTTACAAATTCGCGATAAATTTGATGCAATAATTTTCTTTAGATGGCCCCCTTTTCCAACCATATAACAGACAAAAAAAACTTCAATTAGGTTCAACTAAGACTTTTATTTTTGTACACACAAATAAGAAGCAACATGCTGGCGCCATCTAACGGCTACACTAAACAGAAAAATAAATGATGACAGGGAAGACGATGACAGAAATTTCTTAATAAAATAAAGAGATAAGAAGCTGCAAAATGCTAGTATCTGGCATTTTTCAATAAAAATACGATTTTGCGTAAAAAGTTAAAGGGATATCCCACATAAAGTCGTTTGCAGTCTGGACACATGCACCATATTACTTATATAATAATAAGTTCTTCTAATTCTCGAAGTTTCCATTTGATTTGCAGACATTTACAAGCAAAGATCTTAACTATTTGCTTTAAAGGGCTGCTTTTAGTGAACTGTGAGTTGTATACCCAAAATATAAAAAATATTTTAAGCCAGGTTGGTCCCGATTGCCGCTTTTATCAAAAAATTTGTTTTTTTTCCAAGTGTACATAAAACGCATAATTCGTTTGATGGTGAATTCCTTGCGAAAAACATTCATGTTTCCAGGTCTTTGGGTTCTACGACATAACTTATAGCAAATTTGTTTTTTTTTTTGCTCTCCTGATTTACATTTTTTTTCTACACTTACTAAAGGCACATCTTACCCTTGCTTGGACTCAGTGTCTAACAATTTTGTGCATAAATCTAATTTAGCAAACACGCCAAAGTGTTTTGGTTCTTAAAAATGTTAATCTAAGGATTTGCAAATTTCCACAACTTATCACACACACACATACAACCAGATTGAGTGTAGTTCCCCTGCCCTGCCAACTGCTCCTCCTTTAAATCTCTGATAGATGAGCCAACATTAGTTAGAAACAGTTTTATATTAGCTTCAAGACGAACCAATTAATATGCAGAAAAATGTTTCTGTGCTTCTGTGTGTGTGTGTGTGTGTGCATTTGACATGTACATATAACCAACACTAACTACAACAACAACAACAACAACAAATACAAGTGTCAGAGACGCGTTTATTGCCTTGAAATAAGCGCGAGACTTGACACGACACATGGCAAAAAAAACAAAAAAAAAAGAGAAAAAAAAGTTCTCTATGCTCGTTGAGTGCGACACTTTTATGCAAGCACGCACATGCTCTCACAGTGTCTGTGTGCGAGTATGGCTGTGTGTGACACTTATTACTCAGAGAGCAAAAAAAAATATGGCGTATATTAAAGTCGGGCGCAGACGACTTTGCGATACACTGCAGCATCATGTTAAAATGTATCAGGCTGTTCTGGATTTCGATTCCGACAAGAGTCGACTCGTTTGAAAAGTTTGGCTCTCAGCTGTCGAAATGAAAAGTTTTTTGCTTTGTTTAGTTAAGTTGACCTAAATAATTGTGAAATGCTTATGACATTTTTCAGTTTTTATTGAATGTATATTTGAATTAAAATTTGAATTGAAAAAATCAAAACGATAAACAATCTTCTCACACAGCTGTTCTATTCAAATGGTTATCGATAGCACTCGAAATGAAAACGATTCGAAATCGATTCGAACTCAGTCGAAATATAGAACACCATTTGTCGGAATGCACTCGTTATGACTTTTCAAAACGAGTCGAAATCTAGAACAGGCCTGTTTGTCTTGAATATTGGGAGCAGAGAAGCCCTACAACTTTTTAGTATATTGGTAAAAATTTTTAAGCACGCGTAAAATTTTATTTTCGAAAACCCGATAGTAAAAAGGTCTATTAAATACAAAATTGAACACAAAATTGTTAAAAAATTTAAAAAAAATTTTAAAAAAATTTCAAAAAAAAACAAACAAAATTTATTTTTTCAAATTCAAAATTTTTCCTTTGATGATCTTTATTCGTTTAGAAGACAAGTCTAAAAATTAAAAATTCAAAATTTAGCTATCGATAACTCGATAAAAAATCGGAATTTTCAATAAAATTTATGTCGTTACTATTCTGTAGTATGTAAAAATCATCGAAATCAAAGCGGTCAACCAAAAAAGTGGCCCGCTTCTCTTATTTTCGCCCATAAAATTTGGAGACGATCGGAAATTATTTTATAGGCAAAGGCCATATTTTTTACTTTTTTGCTTTACATAAAGCTATGAAATTTATGTCGTGTCTATCAATTTGATAGCTGCTACATGCAGGTAAAAACTTAAATGTTTAGCCAGTGACGTCACTGATATTGTGGGATGTTGCCAAAATTTTCGCATGTACAAATGTAAATTCCGATATTTATGGTCCGAGCTGGAATAAGATTCAAATCTCAAAATTGTTTATCCCAGCTTTTCAAGTCTCCATGCATACAGACGGATTTCTTTTGCTTAACCATGTTGGGAGCCACGGGCATCTTCACCTCCATGTTACAAACACTTTCAAAAACTTAACATATCAGTCGTCTTAAATTACAGGGTATCAAAAAAAAAGAAACTGTAGCGTACAATTCAGCGCTTACGGCGGCCGCCATTTAGTTTAGAAATAAAAAAAAAAAAATGGCGGCACTCGCTCTCTCCCTCTCTCTCTTTCTGTCTTATGCCTTTGTGCGCTGATCGCTGGCATCGTCAAATAAACAGTGGGTCATATAAAAATACGCATAAAACAAGAGAGAAATAAAAATAAAAATAAAAAAAAGAACCTAATGCATATAATATAAAGCGTTCTATGTTATTTTGTGTTCTATTGTGAATAGCTAGTAGCGCAACAACAACAACGACAACAACAACTAGAACAGAAATAATGCCATGGAAAAACATTTTATGTATTGTAAATCTTAACCGAAAAAAGGACATTAGCCGCATTTTGTCTTGCTAGAGCGCTCACAACAAACCAACAAACGAATAAACCCACACCACACTCACACATAACACTCACACACACCACTCACACAGACGCACAAACACATGCTCATGCTTGTTTATGCCACACACGTACTGCTCAAGGGGGCAGAAGCTACGGTCTGCTCTGGGGTCTGGTCTGCTCCTTACCTAAACATTTTGTAGTATTATATTTGTATGGCATAGGTGGGAAGCTAGTCAGTCAGTCAGTTTCTCCCGGGTCGCCGGAGGAGCATTTTGAGCCTGGAGCTTTACTGGTGTGTTTTGTAGCTAGTTTAAATGCTCAACGCTTGCCATGCTCATTTTTTAGTGAAGTTTCCAAAGAAGAAGTCTACGACATGTACGTGCAACACAATACATGCACACACACACTGACACACAACTTGCCACAGACTATATGTCTGTCTTGTTTTTTTTATTGTTGTTGTTTTTGTTGTTCAACAGCAAAAGATACCCATTTAGATACATGATACTGCAATACCAAAGGCACTCACCTCCTTTCATATGCATACAACTGCAGAGGAGTAGCCCCTAAATCCAGACGAAACCAAAAATTTGAAATGCGCACCAAATTGCTGTAAACTACTAAAATTTTTGGCCTGTTTTGAGCTTTGTGGTTCCTCACTGGGATGCAGTGGGACACCTTGGTGAGTTATTTTTCACTTAACAGCTTAGGTAGAAAACAAGAAAATGTATTTTGGTGTACTTTATATGGAATGCATTCAAAATGACAAAATTCACAACTGATTCAACTGAGAGTGAGAGAGCAATTTTGAAAATTTCTGAGAGATAGAATTCTGGAAACAAAGTGGTATTCACCAAATTTGCGCAATAGCTTACTGAGTCCACTCTCTCATTTACTTCTCACCGATCGCAACAAGAATTTCTTTGTGTGAGTAAGCAGCGCTGTAAGCAAAAGCGCACGAGAGTGCAAGAGCCGCAATCAAGCAAAAACGAGAGAGAGATTTGACACACTTGCACCATGAGTGAGTATTTTTATTAAAACTGAAACCAAAACCGAAACCATTTCGAAATGAGGATTAACTTATAGTCAAGTCGAAAAGGGGTCCTATAGTTTAGTTCACGATGGTGACTGGCGCAAATCATGGTGTTAATGGTAACACCTTTGCTGTCACGTCATAAGGTTGCACACATAGACTGCTTTTCAAATTGATGGTAAGTCAATCTAACGTCTGTCGCTCTGTCTGTCGTACATAGAATGATTAAGTTGGTGTTTATTTTAGTTTACGCTGAATAAACTGCTCAAGTTTTAAATGCCAGATAGCCGAGCTGCCAACTTTTGTTACAAATATCAACTCTGATAAACGGCAGCAGCAGCAAATGCAAGACTACCAACTGTCAGACTGTCAGCAAGTCAGCAAGTCAGCTAGTCAGAGAGAGTCAGAGAGTAAGTCAAGTATTGTTTAAAGTGTGCCAGAGGCTACACGCACACACATGCACATGCACACACAGAGACAGATAAAGGGTGGGGAAAGAGAGAGAGGAGGCAATGTGTGGCATGGCATACTGTATGCAGTTGCATGATAAGCATGTGCTTGAAAGGCCTCATAAGCAAGTAGCAGCAACAACAACATGCAACAACAAACCGAGTGGCAAACACATGTCAGCCATTGCCGCAACTGCAACTTGAAAATGGCGACGGCAGCAGCAGCAATGGCGTCGCCGCTCACATGTTTGTTGCTTTAAGTGTTGACAAATTTGCATAGATTCGAGCAAACACGCACAAACACACACACACACACACATATGCACAGATACAGCCATGCATACATATACAGCAGGCTAGTCTATATGAGCACAGTGTGTTCAGAATATTAAAAAAAATTGTGAATTTACGAGTTCCTGAGAATACTCAGTAATTGAATGCTCGCTCAAGTGAATAAAAAACAACGAACCATCGAAATATTTTATTTTCTTATTTTTTGCATCTTCAACGATAGAAAACAGGTATGCAGAAAATGTAAAAATGTGTTTGCCTTCAGAAAAAAAGTCGAGCGAAAAATAGTACGTCAAGCACACAAGCTTTTAACGTTTCTCAATACGTCAAAGTTTGTGCCACAATTAAGACACTTTTTTAAAAGAAGTCCTATTTTTAAAAAGCTAAAGAGCTTAGCTGCTTTTCTATTACAGAATTTAAGACGGCACATACGACAGGAATAACTATTAGAAATTATATTATATGATAAAAGCTATGCTGCCACAGCTATAAATAAGTTTTCAAGCTACTTAATTTATAAATAAATAAAATATATGATAAAGTGTTTGTATATTAAATCCGACTTGAAATAAACATTTATTAAGCATCAAATTTTTTAAATTTGAAAACCTTGCACTTCGAGCTTAACATCTAAACTATAAGTCCATCATTTCAAAACATGCCGCATTTATGCTCAGCCAGTGAGTAAGAACATTTTGGCACAATATCTTAAGTGGTAACACCTGTGTAGAATCTTCAGAAAATCTTTTTTTTTTAGCTTAAGGCTAGTACAGTGTAAAACCGCATGAAAGAAAAAAGTGTTACTTATTTTGTGCGCAAATAAATTGTATGGGTAGAGTTTGTGACCAAACAGTGCTGCCCATGTATGGGCCATTAACATGTAGATGGCGCTACTAATTATAGATGGCGCCAAAAATTAAATATAAAAATCAACTGTTTGTTCAAATTGGTTACAAGTGTATAAAATAATAAATGTTAAATGAAAATATTACTTAATTTTTATTATTATTATTGCCAATAGTGCCTAGTTATTTGCGAAACTCCAGAAAAACGGAGTACGAGGGTAAACTCATATTTAATACACAGAGCTGAGTGTGAACAATTTTGTAGAGGCCTACGAATTCGAAGTGAATAAGTATTGCAATTCAAATTTGTACATTTTGCGTAAAATTGTCGGTTCAAATCCATGATTCAGAAACCGGAAGCATTTTCGCAAAATTTTCACATGTCCTCGGATGTTTTCAAGATATTGTTTGCGTTATTGTAGCTCCCACATGATCCCTAAACGACCATTTGCTGCTCTGTAGTAAAATTTGTGCATCTATTTTGCATACGCGACAATGTTTCTGCAATCAAAATAAGTTGCTGCACATTAATGTTTTGTTTTTAGCGCGCAAAAAAATGCTGAGCTTTTTGCCAGCGCCATCTACATGTCAATTTCACGAAAAATGGGCAGCACTGGCCGTGAGTACCAATGAAAAAATTCTTGGCGCTAAGAATTTTGACAGTGCTTTTCTTTATATGAAGTTTTGTTTTCTTTCAAGCGATTTAACACTTAAGCGTTCTAGGCTTAAATTGATAGACAATTATGTTGGAAATAATATCCAATAAAATTGATATTTTTGGATTTTTTGGGATCAATAGTGACGTCAAAAAGCTGCAGCCGTGGAGGCCTCTCCGAAAATATGTCATGTACTCCCAGCTCTCTGCAGCCGCCATTTTGTATATTATTACTTTAGTAAAACTAATTTTTGTAGCTCATATATAATACAATGACCTTTAAAATCATGCCCCACACAGGGTGTTACCCCTTAATATCTAGCCTATAAACCCATCTAGTCAAAGCATGCCGCTTATCCTGTTAGTAAGAATATTTTGCCAAAATATCTAAAGTCGGCTGTAAACTTCAAAAAGAAATAAGTTTCTATCATGTATATAAGTATAAGTAACAAACAAACTTGCAGTCTATGCAACTGTCGAGTGAAAAGTAGTTTCATGTTACTTGAATTTTTTGAAAAATTAAAGATTTCCGATTTACTTTCAGGAAAACCACGTCTTATGACTTGCGTTCAGCACATTTTTTCTTTCAACTCTCAAGTTCTAAAAAAATGGTTGAAGCAGATTGACAGCAAAAAGTTGCATTGGGCATTTGGCCAAAAATTTCAGTTCTTCTCCCACTGTGCTTAGGCACTTTGGAGCACACAGATAAATAAATGCATTATGTAAGTATATTTGTGGCATATCTATAATAGCTGTGTTATACATGTGTGTGTTTGTGTGAGTGCACACAATTAAAGCACATGCATGACTGCGTGTGTGTGTGTGGGTAGCTATGTTTGTGTAAGTGTACGCCGCTATGACGACGTTTATTTTCTGCACCGTTTGAGTGGCAAAGAGCGCGCAACAAAACCGATGTTGATGTTGGTGAGTGTGCTGCGTGTGTTTAAATTTTTGTTTACCATTGGCAGCTGCGACATGAGCCCCATATTGTTGTTGGCCAGACATATAGTGTAACAATAGTGCGATACGAACAGCGGCTTCCATTTATACTAGCCCCGATCTGCGATCTCTTTACTACTCCACTGACTACTGTCCGCTTAGTGTACATACTATGCTATAGCACGTCGCATATCCTTGTTGTCATAATATGATTGTCAGTTTTTATCCCGCCAACTGCATGCAATACGCATATATACAAACAAGGAGTGTTTCTCTCGGGTAAACTGCCAATAAAAATTGAAATTGAAATGGAAAAGCAAAAAGAAATATATATATTGCTGCTTACTCAAACAAATTTGAGTCCACAACAATTTCGAATTTGAAAATGTATTTTTTTGGCGGCCTAAAGATTTAGATTAAAATATTTAACATCATGGCTCAAAAACCCGAACCTCTACTGCAAAAATATTGACATAATACACCATATGATAAATATTTTTGTATAAAGAACTTTGGGTACAAGATACAAATATTGCATTTGACGCAAATTAATTGCAAAAATACAAATGGCAATGCCTACAAATCTGTTAAAAGACGCGCCTGCTACGAATTGTTTTTTTTTTTTTTTCGTACATAATACGTAATTAATGTAAATCAATCACGCTTGACCCTGTGCACTTATGTACATAATCTATATATTTATATACACACATGTCTATCCATGTTGTTGTTGGTGTCGATGCGCGTGCAAAATATTGCGCAATTTGTCGTCATTATGCAGGATATTGAACCTCATCATGTGCCTCAACATCATCAATTCAAAATGTCGGCACACTTACACACACATACTAACACACGCACATACAGAAAACAGGAAAAAGACACAAGCAAAAGGTAAACGATGCCCGAAGTGGAAGAGCAAGCAAGTGACGAAAAAATAAATAAAATATGCATAATATGACAGTGGAACAAATCGACAAAATATGGATGCATTCTAACCAATTGAGTAGAGTTAACACAGTGGGTACATATGTCACATTTACTTGGAATGTCGATGCCGATGCAAACAAAACGTTTTTGAATTCTTTTTCAAAACACAAAATTTTAAAAAATAATCTATATAAAATTCAAGTATATGAAACTGTATTGAATTTCTGACTCGATTCAAATTGCGATAAAACGATGTTGGTGCCGATAAATGTAAATATTAGCAGAACTCAACGAAAAAGTCATAGCACCGAATCATTCAGACTTTTAACTCAGTATTCTACAGAACTAAATTAATTTTTTATTTGAAAATTTAAAAAAAAATTTCAAACATTTATTCACGTTTTAGAATTATGAGAATATTACGTTTACATTTGGAAAAACTCTAAAAAAAAACAACTAATATTTGCACTTAAGTTTGACACGATTCTAACCACTGTGCGTGACTATTGAAAAGCAGTGACTTCCAAAGGGCAGAAAGCCCGAAAGTCAAAAGGACCAACAAAAGGGAGAAAAAAGCAAAGAGAGACGAGAGAAGAAGCAAAGGCAACGGGAAAGGAAGCAGGCAGACACCATTGACAATCATTTTACACTTGGAAGGATATTATGTAAATTGCTTTTCATATTTGTGCAACATTTAAATTCTGTACAAACACACTGACATAGCTGCGAAATATCTATACATAGAGTATTTGTGTACAGCATACAGGTTGAAAGTAAATCAGGAGTTTCCTTCAGAGGCTATTGATGTCAAACTAAAGAGGAGGACGCAGGATGCAGAATGCCTGCCAACTAATGCTGCTGACTGCATCATTATAATAGTAAACGTGGCGTTTCCGGAACATACACACCTACACACCCATGGTCGCAAAAAAAAAAACAAAAAAAAAATGATAAAACGAAAGAAGGACACACACACACACGCACACAATGGCTGATTGAGCAAAAGAGTGACAAACTGAATGAATGTTTGATAAACTGAGCGCAGCAAAGAACAGGAAATGAGCGAGATGGAGACAAAGAACAGGAATTATGGTTTGTGGCAGAGGGAGAGCGTGAGCAAGAGGGTGAGTGTAAGCGTGTGAGAGAGGGGAGCTAGCTGGAAATTAACGATGCGTAAAAAGTCCTTTCGATGGTTTTTATTTATTTATACTACTTGGTCCTTTTTTCGTCTCAGGCTCAGACTCAGACTCAGTCCTCACTCAGCCCTCAGACACAAACTTTTGTGTGCGTATCGTTGTCTTTGTTGATACTTGTCATCTTCTTATTGTTGTTGTTGTTTTTATCTCTCGCTCTCTCTCTCTCTCTGTCTCTCTTGATAACGCAATGTGTCAGTTTTAATGGCTGCGTTGGCGGCCATCAAAAGAAAAACCTCAATGGAAAATATATATTTAAAGCTGTGCTCAATTAAGATGATGCCAAATGATGCAAAGATGATGCGTACTGAAGCAGAGATGATGACACAAAAAGGCAGATTGCATATTAAGTGCAATTCAGCGAAAACACTCAGCACGCAATTAAGTCAAGGACACCACATCCCAAAAACAACACAATCCAACCATAATCAGCAATAAAGAAAAACAAAATGAAAAATTCACTGGAAAAACAAAATAAACAAAATAATGTTAATTTACATGAAACGTGTCATAAATAATACAGCACTTTATAAATCTATTCAGCTCAGGCAAACACAGCAGATTAAAAGCACAGTAAATCAATCAATGACAACAAGTCGAAAGGAAATTGAGTTTTATATAAGCAATTTCGGAGTTTATGCAAAAAAAAAAAAAGAAAAATACAAAAACAAAAAAAGGAAATTAAGCCAGCAAGCGGCAAGCGGCAAGCGTTCAAGACAAGCATATTCTAGAACGAGAAGAAAAACTGTCGGTAGAAACAAAATATAAGTTATTAAATAAATAACTTAGAAAAAGCTATTTAATTACCTCGAGCTAGTTTCAGCTTAGTAGCATTTTAAACTGTACCGCCGAAAGAGAGCTATCTACAAGAAACTGTTGGAAATGTCTGTTTCCTTGGATTATATCCAGCAGACTTCCCCACACAGCAAACGACTGTGTGTATATTTGTTAACGATACCGCGATTCCCAGACCCTTCACCAGCTCTTCTGCTGGTTGTCTTGGCGTTTACCTTGACATATCTATAGTTCCGTTCTTCTGACTCCCAGCTTAAACTATCCTGCCAGGCCCATCATAAAGGCATCGATGGGAATGAAAATATTCAGAGGGACACGAACATTCTACACAACCTAATCATCTTGGAAGATGATGAACTCACAATGATCTTCAACACAGCTATTATTGGAAGAAAGATTCAATAGATTGCTAAGCGGAAAAATTAAGATAAACTGTCTTGTACTAACCTATACCCATAGGGTCAAGGAGATTCAAGGCGTGTTGGATAATAACTTCTAAATAACGATTCTAGTTTGCATTTTTCTAGATGGAATTTGTTAACCCTGCAGAAATAAATCTAGACATGTACGGGCATTTTAGATTTAGCATAAGCAAACTTTAGATTTTGAATGCCTATAGTATGTGTTAGCCATTCGAGTCTATATTTCTCAATTCCCAATTAAAGGCCCATACCAGCATGCAAAAATTTCGCACGAAATGTCAAAACTTCATATAAAAAAAATTTCCCACCATTTGGGATTTTTTTTTTTATATGAAGTTTTGACATTTCGTGTGCAATTTTTGCATGCTGCGTATGGGCCTTAACGCAAATTTTGTGTATCCATTTATTTTTTTAAGATTTTTATACCCTGTACCCTTTATATGTATCTTAACATTCGCCATTCGAGCATTGAATGTTTTGTGGATGCAAACCATGACAATTTGTCTATTTAAGGCTCATACGCAGCATGCAAAAATTCTGCACGAAATGGCAATAATTCATATAAAAAAAATCCCCTTTTATGGGATATTTTTTGTATATGAAGTTTTGTCATTTCGTGCGGAAATTTCCCTTTTTGGGATATTTTTTTATATGTAGTTTTAACATTTTGTGCGGAAATTTCCCTTTTTTGGGATATTTTTTTTTATATAAAGTTTTGACATTTCGTGCGGAATTTTTGCATGCTGCGTATGGGCCTTTAGTCCCAAAACAATATTACGCATACGACAGGTTGCCAAACAAAAAAAAAACAGATGAATCTTAGTATGAATGAATGCATGTAGTAAATTCACCAACATAGTTATATCTATATAACACTAACTTACACGAAAAATAACCTTCGAAGAAAAGTGTTTTTTAGGGTACTTTTCGGTCGGGAAAACGAAAATCACATTCGTTTGTTTTTTCGTACATGGCTCCATTACATCTAAAGTTCTAACCCGATTTTGTAATTTTTAGGCTCAAAATGTTCGTAAAAGAATCTATTTCAGCTCAATCTTTGAGGCCCATACGCAGTTCGACAAATTTCGCACGGAATGACAAAACTTCATATAAAAAAAAAAAGTCCCAAATGGGGTTTTTTTTTTTATATGAAGTTTTGTCATTCCGAAAGGTATTTATGTGCAGATTAAGTATTATCAGAGTCGAAAAAAATTGTATTGAATTAACGAGCATTTTTAAAAATTGAAAATTTTCGGTTTGCTTTTTATTAAAGGGGTCTACGCAGTTCGAAAAATTTCGCGCGGAATGACAAAACTTCATATAAAAAAAAAAAAAAATCCCATTTGGGACTTTTTTCAATACAATTTTTTTTTCGACTTTAATAATACTTAATCTTCACATCAATACCTTTCGATCTATTCTTCTCTCATGTCGATACAAAATTTGGTTCGTGAGATATTAACGAACAACAGAAGAAATAACCCAAAAACATGTTTTTCGAAAAAAAAAACTCGAAAACGGTTCTTAAGAAAAAAAAGGAATGTCACTTTCATGCTTTTCGACGAAAAATTAGCCTAAAAAACTTTTCATTCCCAAGGTTCACTCGATGAGCCTAAAACTTGTAAGCTAGTGTAATAAATAAAATGAACTGAAATCTATTACGCCTAGTTCGACGTTGTTTAAATAAACTAAATCAAGTTAAGACTCGTTTTATGCGTAAGTTTTATAAAGTCAGTTTTGATTGATACGCCTTAATTGTACATAAAGTAAATATTTACGAAAATATGCATTTATTATATTTGGCTAAATATTATCGTCCAATTTTTTTTTTTATGCTTTATAGAAAATTGCAAAATGCAAATTTTTAGCACATAAAACTCGACACTAATCAAAATTTACTTTATTTAGAGAGCTTAAGGCACCTGCGTGTGTGTGTTAGTGTGTGTTAGGTATTTGCTTTTAATTATCTTAGACCCGTAACTGTGTGTGTGTGTTCGTGTGTGTGTACTTACGGGATGTTGCTATAATAAACTTACCTATAAAAGCAATGGCGACGCACGAGCGAGATAGAGCAGCGAGCGAAGCAGCGAGCAAGAAAGAAAAGAGCAGAAGAAAATGTGTTAGAAAATATGAGAAGGCAAGTGAAATTTAATATGAACATTGTCTTATAGCCAATGGCCATTTCAACACACACACGTGTGTGTGTGTGTGTGTGTGTGTGTGTAATTGAGGCAAATGTAGTTGTAAAATTCATATCAAACAATGGAAAATTCAAAACCAAAATCCCAAAATCGGCCATAAAAAGTGAGAGAGAGAGTGAGACTGCGAGACACACATGGGCCAGGAGCAGGCCTAGAATCGAAAACCCACAACCAGGCTGCTGTGCGTGTGTGTGTGTTGGCTTCTGTATCATGTGTGTTGTTTGTAAGTGTTTGGCGAATGTATTTGCCTATTTACAGCCTATTGCACATTTTGACGAGCCGCAGGTGGGGGCTGAGGCTGAGGAGCAGCTTCTGAAAGTTAGTTTCCAAAAAATGGCAGAAAAGAGCAGCAGAAAACAAGTCGAGCGCAAACCTAAAACTAAATTGAATTGTGCAGCAGTACGTGATGTGTGTTGTGTGTGTGGGTGTGGCATGGGGCAAGGGACAACGGACTAGGGACAGGGGCCGGCACATGGCTATGATGTTGACTATGAATACAAGCAATGGCTCTATGAAGGCAGCAATTGTATAGTTGTATGTGTGTGTGTATCTGTACACGTGTATCTGCATGTGTGTGTGTGTGTCCGTGTAAAACTTACCGAAAATGCTTTGAGAAATACCAAACATTGTATGATGCCCTCCATTGTGTCACCAGTTAGACAAAAGGTGCCAGTTAAATGGCGTCCCTTGCGTCCAACGGTCGCTGCAGCCAAAGAGGCATGCACCAGGGCGCGCTGCTGCCCCCCCTTTGTGGCAGCAGCTGCGGCGGCAGCAGCTGCGGTGGCAACAACGCCGCTTGTCAACGCGCGCGGCAGGGGCGCAGTGCGCATTAAACGCTCCAAGGAATCCATATTTTCCTCTAGAAGCACTCTATGGCTATGTGTTCTAGTTCTATGTTTGTTTTTGATTCCGGTTTTGGTTCTTTGTTGCGTATATTGTTGATTATTGCAAGTAATTGTTAGATTGTTTGGTTTTTGTTGCTGTTTTTGTTGTTTTAACTAATGGCGAACGACGCCATTTTGTTGCACTATTCTGTTGTTTTCACAATTTACTGCACAGTGGTTTGTTGTGTATTTGTTTTTGTTGTGTTTTGTACTGTAGCATTTTTTTTTTTTTTTTGTTTAGTTTATATTTATATTATATCGTCATTTATTTACAATATTTATGAGCTATTTTTAGTTTTTTGTTGCTTCTTATTTGTTAAGTTTTTGTTTGATTTTTTGCCTTCTATGTGCCTTGTTTCAACTAAAGCAGAAATATATAAATGATTTGCAAAAAATAAAAATAATTGATTTTGTTGCCAAAAACAGAAAATAGCAATTTTTCGGTTTCGTTTTTGTTCATTTTTGGGTGATGCGAAAATGTAAGTCACAACAATTTAAAAGAATTTGCCAGCGTTGCTTTGCAATATTTAAGCTCAGTTCATTTCATGATTATCATCACCCTGACCAGCTGACCAAAACACAAGTTGTATCTAACAGATAAATTTGAGCACACAAAACCGAGCAACCAAAGTGCTTGCAAGCCAGAGCCAAGCCAATGAACTACTGCCGCATGCCATCGGCATCTGCATATGCTTAGAGAACTCCTCTCGTTATTCTCTGCTCTACATAATTTAGGACCAGAGAGACACCACGAGAGAGAGAGAGAGAGAGAGAGAAAGGGAGAGCAAGCAGCATGATAACTGTCAATAACTGCAAAAAGAGCGGGGGCTAACTGCAAATGCAAAACGTCATTGTGATGACTTTGTACTATACAATATGAATGAGTGTTGGAATGCTGTGTCCTGTGGTGGAGCAAGCACTGGGGGGCGAGGGCATTTACGAGAAACTGGACCTAAAAACAATGCCAAAACAAGTCGCACACACACACACACAAACTGACTTTAGTTTGGTTCTTTAAATGCGTATCTTTCTGTGGTATGTGTTGAGTCAGCATGGGAAATGAAGCTTGGAGCTTTGTAGATTTCTATGATGTATCTGTGTGTATCTGTGTGCGTCTGTTAGTTAGGGCTAGAATGAGGACTAAGGGGTACGTACGCAGTTAAGGCACAACTTGGCTGGCTGGGGACTAATAAAATTCAAGTTAAATGGTTGTTAAAAATTTATAGCTACAGCTTAGCTCTTTCCGTGCGCCATTTTTGTTTGGCCAAGAAACGGAAGACACTGAAACAGGCAGTACGCTCATCAAACCGAGTCCTTGGCTCAGTCATTCGGACAGTCAGTCAGTCAGTCAGTTAGTCATCACTTCCGCGCTCTCAGTTCTTTTGGTCAAGAGGTCAGTACAATCGTAATAATGATACAATTCGCTACATAACTTGGAGAGTGCCAAACGAACCGAAGATACGATTTCAATACAGTGACTTTTTAGGTAGTTTTCAGTTCGAGCTTATAGTAATATTTTTTTTTAAATATTATATATTCGTTCGGGAGATTTAAATTGTTACTGCTGTGCAACATGAAATTCTTTTTATATACGTTTCCTTTGTCTTGACCCTTGGGAATTCAGTACTCCCAAGACATTCCCACTTGGATTTGAAATTCGGCTCAATAAATTCAAGATTTTCCTCTGGGTATATCTTGGCAGATTTTCTCTTATCCTTAAGCTCTGCCGATGCTACTTAAGACCAAAAAAGTCAAATAATATAGCAGAAACAAATCTTCCCAGCATTTCTTGAATGAAAACCACATTGAGCCTGAGGCACATTTTTAACATCTTAAAGATCTTCCAAAGATCAGTGTATGTGATTGGTTACCGGGTCTGGAGACAACTGCCGGTGTAAAAGGAAAGTCCATAACTACACAAGTGCCAAAAACCTCATCTTTTTCAAATGCAAAAACATCATCAACGAATGGGTCTCAGCGATGACATGATCCAGGATCGGAATGCCTGCAGACGAACGCAAACCCACACCTCAGGAAAGCATAAGCGAGTCCGAAAAGAGGTAAACAAGGGTTTGGGAGAAGAAGAAAACCAAGATATAACCGATTTTAAAAGGTCGGCCAAAAACTTAGTAATTTTTGAGTCACAACAACCTTATTTTAGATCTTGTGATAGATTCTTCAGAAGATAGAACTTTTGAAAGAGATGGTATGCAGCCACGATAAAAATAAATTTTAAGCAAATTCATTCGATATTTTTTACTAAATCTGAAATATGTATCAATAACGTGGCGGCATGGCAGACCCCAAGTCCTTTATCCCAAAATGCTTATCACAACCTCGGCTAGCGATTGAGCCATGTCCGTCCGTCTGTCCGTCTGTATGAACACCTAGATCTCGGCGACTATAAGAGCTAGAGATACGAAACTTTACCAGCTGATGCGCATATTTCCTGAGAAGATCAAGTTTGTTGAATCATGCCAATATCTTTCCCCGTTCCCCAGAAAGAATATTCAGGAACAAATTTTTCGAGACAAAAGGTACAGGGTATTCCACTGTCGGGCAACGCCTCGACTGTACCACATTTTTTTTTTAATTTCCGTAAGTTTTGGTCATTTATATTTTGAAGAAAACTTTTGTATCTTCAATTTATTAAAACTAGCTTGAAATTTTTGAAATTCGTCAACATTTATCTGTCTTTTAACGTTTTTGGGAACTAACTTACAGCAGTGGACCCACCGTTTGCGCAGCAGAAGATCCACTAGTAATTTATTAAAGCGTAAGTTTTAGATCGGCCATTTTAGAAGTAATCCTTATATGTAAAATAGCAAAATGCCAAGAAATCACAAATCTTTTGATAAGTATCCAATTTACATCTTGAACCTGAATAACTTCCTTAACATACTTCCTTTACATATCTTAAAGAATCGCGTAGATTTATATGACAAGAATTTTCGTTCTCTTGTATCCGATATAAGCGGCTTTGTTTTTTTTTATGATCTACAAATAATGTGACAAATTCAATATACTCCTTTCACATATACAAAAAAATATACGAAAAAATTGTCCTTTAGAGTTCATGTGGTATGTGTCCCTTTGAATCCCTTTTACTTCCTCTCATTGCTCGCTGCGATTTGCCAGAAGTTTACAGTAACAGTAATATAAGCATACAACTGACTGACAGCAAGGACTTTTCTTTTGCTCTCGCCTCTGGTATCTGCTCAATTCACACCCTTTACTCACTTCATGCCCTTTAGCCCTATCCTTTTGCATCTAGTTTTGCCAACTTTATTCGCGTGCTGCTTCAAGTTATTTATCTCTTGGCCCACAGCAGGCAATGGCCGGGGATACTTCGAAGGACAACGACAGTGCCTGAAGTTTTGCCTGGAACTGTTACTGACTACGAGTGCTAGGGACAGTGGGACTCAGTTAGCTGAGTAAATTTATGCAGACGCAGAGTCAGACCGACAGACAGACAGTCAGACAGAGAGACAAGGACTTATTCATGCTCGTCCTCGACTGCCCTCTTGGCCTTGTTGTTCGGGTGTTTTGACATTTTGGCAGAGTGTATTAACTGCAGCTATATCAAAAAAAAAATATATATATATACAAATTTTGGAGCCAAGTTATAAATTATTTGGCTAGCATTATGCAGCATGTGAAATATTTTTGCCTTGGTCCTTTCTAGTTTTGTGCCCAAACCCAATGGGGCTCTTTGCGGTCTTAGCTTTTACCTGCCAAAAAGCAACCTTTTTCTTTGTGTCCTTACAAGCTTGCACTGTCATCCTGGCTCTCTGCTCTAAGCATGTTAAAGGTAAACGAAAGCAATTGTTGTTGTTGTTTGTGATCAAACAATACATACAACATTTTTTTTTTTTTGCACCTTACTTAACTGTGTTATTTGTACCACGTTCTATGAGATGATGATGTAGCATTTAACTTAATCATAAGACAGAAACAAATAATATACAGAAACATATTCAAAGTCTATTTCTTGTACAAAAAAGCCGATAAGGCTCTGGATTTGGATTGCGCCAAGCTGACTTATTTTCAAGTTCTAGACGTAAGATTATTTCTGCGACTGCGATACTACTCTTGTTCTTCGTCTTTTGCAACTTGTTGTTATTTAACAGCACTGTCAATGAACTGATAAGAGTCTCTTTCTCTCTATATCTTGCTCTTTTCATCTCTTCCTCGATAAGCATAAATGTTAAACATATTTTTTTATGCGCAAATATGTGCACATAATATTGCGTATACGCCAGTTGACAACGACGAGACAAAGAAGAAAAAAAAGAAACAGGAACCATGATAATGGCTACGCCCTGTTAGCCATTCCTGTTATTATTGTTTTTGTTGTTGTTGTTGTTTTTATCGTCAATAGCCTTGAGGGAGCACAGGAAAAGGGGGAGCGCTGGAGCAAGTCGGCATAAAACATTTCATGCGTAATTGTGTATGTGTGTGTGTGTGCGTCTGTCGTTATATAGTACAATGGTACGCCCTCCGTTACCCATTCCACAAGCATAACCATTGCTGGCCTGGTTCCGCTGGTTCCCCCCTTTTGGCGGCTTTATGGACTTGCCTTAACTGCCGCGATCTGAAAAAACTTTTGCACATTTCAATGGCAATAAAAGTGATTTAATAACGCAGCTCCACCCCCTTTACCCAAGCTACTACAACAAATTAAAGCGGGTAGGGAGCGGGTGTAAAAATGGGTTCTTGATAAAAAGGGGCATAAACGTAAAGAGACGAAATCAATTTGATTTGTCGCCAAAAAAAAAGAGAATATGTTCCTGGAGTAGAACTAAGCCTGCGGACCACGCCCAATGCGTGTGATTAAGTGCGCTTCCTTCGTAATGTGCACAAATACCGAGCTATAAAACAAATCCGTGCAGCTCCACCTCAACCAAACGAAGCCTACTCCTAATCCCCCGTAGCTTGCAAAGCTTTGCATTGAAAGCCGAGAACAGCCAATTTTGCAGAACAAACCTCTCCCTTATGTACTACCTATTGGGCACAGTTTGTGATTAAATTATACAAGATATAGCATAAAGCTGCTTGCTTTCAATTACATCGACTTAATTGCTGTTAGTTGGCATGGTAACAACTGAAGCCACCGTTCATCATGAGTTTTTATCTGAGCTAACTCAGATTGCTCAATTCCAAACAAAGTTTCTCTCCAAGTAGGCATTGAAATCAATTTCATTTACACAGTAACCTTAGTACAACTTCATTTTCAAAATATAAAACGAAATTGTGAGACAAACAAATAATTGAAAAATTTATTTTGTAAAATACTTTCAAAATCTTAAGATCAACTATAAACGTTTCGAGCGCTAGGTTCAAGATGCACATGCCCTGCAAGCCGAGTCCCTCGAAGCTTTTGCAACCATATTGCTATGACAAGTTTGGACGCCGTCTCTATGGGCATCGGCCAACAGCACGCGAAATGGGCGCAGAGGCGAGAAAGTTGAGGCGACCGCTGCCACCGGGTACACGAGCACCTCGAAAATCTCTGGAAGATCGTGTATTAGAAACACCTAGCACCAAGGCACCCAAAGCGGACCATTTCAAAACCAAAACAGCGACGTTTTTTCATGTGCAAGGACAATCATGGGAGTCCAAAGGATTTGCCAAAATCGATGAGGAAGAGGTTGCACGCATGCGTGCGGATTGTCCGCTGTCAGAGAAGGAGCTGAAGGAAGAATATATGCGACAGGAGGAGGAGAAGCGCAACAATGACGAGATGACAGAGCAACTTCGAGAATATTTCTCTCAAATCGACGAGTCACGCCGTGAGGCGCGACATGCACGCAAGCGAGCCAAAGAACAGGCGGCCGAGGGTATTGAGGACTTGGCGCAGCGTAACGAGGCCAAACGTTTGCAGATGCTGCATAAGGCGCTGCATATTAAACACGCTCAGGATGAACGTGTGCAGGAGGCCACACGTGCTATCGACGGGGTCCGGTGTAAGGCCGTATTGCGACAACAGATGAAGGATCGTGAGTTAATGGAACGCGCTCAAATGGAATGGGATAAGAAGCAGCACCAAAAAGACTGGGAATACAATGTTTCCAAGTGGGGCACCATAGAGCAAAAATTCGAAAAGGAGCTAAACACACGTCTTGAGTTTAACGCTGAAGTGCGTAAGCAGATGAACGATCGGGAGGACCTGCGTTATCTGGCCGAAGATCGGCGACGTATGGAGGCCGAGGAAGTGCACAAGGCCATTGAGGCGTACAAGAATTCACAGAGAGAGTTGCAGTTGCAGCGTTCCAAGCGCAAGATGGCCTATAACGAGGAGCTGAAATACTATATAGAAGCCAATAAGGAATTCCGGCACATGATGCGCCTGCAGGAGCAACGCGATGAATGTCGCGCCAATAATTATGTAATCGAAAAGGAGCACAAGGTGCGAGAGGAACGCAAGGCGAAGGCTGCCCAAGCGGCTGAGGAGCAGCGTCGTCGCGATGTGCTCTATGCCATACAACAAAAGGCACTGGATGCCAAGTTAAATCAAGATGAAATGCGCTACATCTCCGAATGTGAGAAAGTGGATCGCAAGTATCGCGAAGAGGAGCGTGCAGCCACTGAGAAGGTAATGCGTGCAGCCGAGGATTTGCGTCAGGCACATCGGGAGCATCAATACAAGTTGAACTGCATGAGAGCCTGCTATAGTTTGCAGCATCAGCGGGAACACAATGAAATCCTTAAAGAGCGTGCCGAATATCAAAAGCAGTTGCAAAAAGAGAAAGCCGAAGAGGCCGCAAAGAAGCGAGAACTACTCGAGGCAGTCGCTAATCAAATAAACGATCAGGAGCTAAACCGTCGACGCATATTGGAAGAGGAACAACTACGTACTGATCATGAACGTGCCATGAAGGCCTTGCAGCAAAAGGAAATCGATTTGGTTATTGGCGTCAAGCTGAATGAGTTGCAAAGCACGGGCCTACTGCCGGAAGCCGAAGTGCAAATGCTCTCCGGGCGCGTTACCCATCCGAATCAAAAATTGAGCAAACAATTCCGATAATTGAATTGGATGCTACACTGTTTTTTCTCGTTTTACATTTTGTTTTTTTTTTTCAAATCAAGATACAGATACAAATGCAGCTTGAGCCACAGATACACACACAGACGCGTGCACACACACACACACAAAAACAAAAGCGATAACTATGGGTTGGCAGAAATAAATTAAAGCATAATTTGCGGCAGCAAACTTGTTTTGTTCTCTCATGTCATTTGCAGCTTGCTCTTAACTCAACAAGTTTACAAAAAACAAAAGTCAACATGCGTGGGTAGTTAGAGAATTTCTTGCAAAGACAGAAACCATATCCAAAATGGTGATGATTATAGTTAAGTTAAGGTGTAAGCATATTGCGATAAACGATTTTGTTTGAAGCTGAGATAAGGTAAAGTTGAATTCAACTAGAACTTCCCTCGGAGCTAGGGACTCCCAAACAATGGGTAGCTTTATTAACTAATTTAAGTCAACTAGGGGTGTGTCTATGTCTTCTACATAGAATCGTTGTTGAAATTTTTGTTGCTGAGACGTAGCTCTGACTGAGTTTATTTGTGAAATTATTGCAACTCATATATTATAATAAGTAGGGCTATAATGATTACTCGGAATATTTTTCCTTTGCTCGCTGCTAATAGCTAATGCCAAATGCGAAATGGAGCAGCTTCAAACTTGGTTTAACTTGGTAAATTTCTTAAGTGATGGAAATATGAAGCCAATGCCTTGCAAACGATGTTTAATGATGTGAAAGAATATTGCTCTTGACTTCGGCGTTGGCCGTAGGCGGGGTGCAAAAGGGGTGCATACTTAATGGTAGTTAAGGGAGTAGTAAGTGGCTGGGAGGGCAATTGGCGGGGTATAAGAAATACTAGGCAACCATGCAGCATTGCAGCTTTGTTCGCGCTTGCTAAATGCCAGTAGTCATAGTAGCAACAAAACAAATACAAATATATATACATATATGTTTTAACGTATATGTATGTAGCATATATAAAAAGGCAACCCAATAGCTAAATACTTGCAATGATGAAGCATTTATGAGCTGTTTGTAACTGTGTGTGGAGGGCGCTGTGTTTGTGTGTGTGTGTAATACTACAGCTAAACTGCCTTGGAAACGCAGAATCACAAACACACACACACGCGCAGACAATATAATTGCCAGCTGGGCAACCCTGTACAATACACAAAAAAGTAAAGCATACTTTTGTGCGCCATTGTGCTGCAGCCCCTAGCAGCAGTTTGCGTATGTGTGCGTGAGTGTATATGACTCATGACGTAACCAAGACACAAAAGTACCGCCAAGCGCACACACACACACACACACGCGCGCACAGTGGCAACGTCAACAAAATGGCGGCATGGCGGTAAGCTTGAAGCACTATAGACGCAGTTGGAAGCCACAACGTCTTCTTCCCGTCTCCGAAGGAGCAAGAAAAATCAGTAAAAATACATATAGTAAAACAAACAATAGTAAAACTGATTAAGTCGGAAAAACCACATCAAGCTAAACGATGATGAAGAAAAGACAAAAAGATTGCAAACGTTGAACGTTGAGCACTGAATGCTGTTGGTCTGCTTTTTATACACATATACATATGTACATACATATAGATATAGATGCTTTAAGGCGCACAAGCAAATGGCGAATGGCAAATGGCTCCGGCTACTGTGAAGCCAGCTCCATCTCCGTCTGCGTCTCCGGCTTTGGCTTGGGAAATGAAAAATAATGCGGGTCTTATGGCAATGTGTGTGTGTGTGAGTGTGTGTTTGAGGCACAAGAAATGAAAACGAAGCAAAAGTTGAGGGTTGAGCTACAAAAAAATTCAACAACAACATCAACAAAGGGGCAAGAACTTACTGCCCCTGCCGCTGCTACCAGACACATATCGAATAATTGAAAGGATTCACACAAGCTGCGCAAAATGAACCAAGTGCCATATACTCTAGCCAGCATGGAGCAAAACAACTTTTAAGAACCGGCATAGTGCCGGACAAGTTATAAAAAATAATAATACAGCGCACCCGAACCCTGTAGTCCAACCAGGACTCGTACATATGCCTGAGTGTCCATAAGTAGTAGAATGTAATGTTGTGTGACAGCAAACAGCACAATGATGCAAGTTGGGCTCTCCTTGGCATACGAACAATGATACCAAAATTAGCTATTGTCTGTTAGACGACGCATCGGGTTTTTCATCCTCTTTTTTTCTTATTCAATTTTCTGTTCAGTTTTTTTTTTTTTTTTTGTGCTCAGCATTTGCATATGTATTTGTGGGCGGCGGGAAATGTCTCTTTTGTACGTTGAACGTGAGAGCTAGAGAGGAAACAACACTAAAGCGTTTTGAACTGCAGCTGCAATAGTGTTGAAAAGTGTAAAAACTTTTGACTGCTAGCAGTGTGGTGAATAATTAATTTGTTGAATTTTGTTTTAAATAAAACAAATGCTAAACGACTTGCAACTTGGCAGTGTAAACAACCTAAGCAGCTGTAAAAATATTATTGAAATAAAATAGTGGTGAGTTTTGGTGTTGGTGAAGGTGCTGTGGTGATTTGGTGAAACGGTGCACACACACAGACATAAGTAAGTATGCAATCAAGGTGGTTGGTGGGATATAAAGATACTTTTATGTGATTGAGTGTGATCGCTTGTGATCGAGGTGAATTGCGCGCGCACATAGACAGTTTGGTGAGTTTTGCTTTGGTGAAAGCTAGGTGCTTTGCGGTGAGTTTGTGGGTGTTATTGTTGGTGAAGTTGGCGAGCAGTTGTGATAATCATTTATTGGTGCAAATTCATTGTTGTACTCGGTGATTTCAGTTTTCTTTACTTTAACTACTGTATAAAATATAATAAATTTGTTAGTTGTTATTTTTTTAGTTTTTTAATTGAGCTAGAAGAAAACCAATTTGGACTTTCTTTTCAAAATTTTCCTTACGCATGAGCGGATTTCAATAGTATGTTGCTAACCTTGTGTGGGGTGTTTCGCTTTTGGCAATTTTGTGATTTTGGTTGCATAATTTTTTTTTCTTTCTTTTTGATTAATGAACAGATTTCGATGCGATGCGCTTTGATTTTGATTTTATGATGTTGAATTTTTGCTTGCTTTTTCTTCAATTAATTAATTGATTGATTGCATTTTTGTTTTCTTTTTTTTGATGTTTAAAATTTGATTTAGCTTGCTGTGGTGCAATGGTAAGTTTTGCATTTTGTACAAAATGAGTTGAGTTTGATTCGATTAATTTGATTTATCGATTGTGGGAATGGTCGAATTGTTCGATTAGAGATTAGAATTTTTCCGATATGCTATATATTCGCTTAACGCTCACGCACTTGCGCCTCAGACGCTCGCATTCGATCTCACGAAAATCCGCGTGCGAGCTGGCCGCCAACGAGGCACCTGTATTTGTCTCGCCGTTGGACTGGCCCCCAACTCCAACGCCAATGTCGTCGATAGCTATATGATGTATGCGTGGTAACAAGCCGTGAGAGGATGCAAGTAAACGAGCGCTGGCCAAACAAATATTTGGCTCACTGGTTGCTGGTGCAGCTAGTGGATTCTCCGACAGCTGACAGCTGGAGCTTGAGCCTTGAGAGCTACGCGCAAACGAGAGCTCGTCCTCGTCACAATGCGCACAGTTATCGTCGCTCAGCAGTCCGTCGTCGTCTTCGTTGTCGTTGTCGTTGTCGTTGTCGTTATCGTTGTCCTCCTCGTCGTCTACGTATTGATCCTCGTCCTCGATGGCAACATTCACGTCACAACCGCTACTGCTGCTGCTCCTATACCGCGTCTCTAGCGGCCCCTGCCCCTGTCGCTGATTGCTGCTTATAATGGCACGCTTTAACTCCACTAGCAACGGGGAGGCAGGAATCTGTGGCAAGGGTGGCTGGCAATCAAAAAGACTAGCGGCCTCGCCCACAGGCAGCGGCTGGGTGGTGATGACCGCTGCAGAGGGTACACCCAAGACACCGTGCGGCGCCGCCGCCTCTGGATAGATGCGATTATCGGAGTTGGTGGAGGAGAACTTTGAGAGCAATGACCTGGAAGATGCCTTATTCTTCAGCTGCTGCTGTTGCAGATAATAATAGTCACGTGGCAGTGATGAAGTGGCATGCAGCGGATTCTCTGGATCGTAGCAGATTTGATAACCACCAATAGCGGGCCTAAACAGACCAGGCGTGCTCAAGGATTGCGATTGTTGTTGCTGCTGCTGCTGCTGTTGCTGCTGCGAGGTTTGAGACTGCTCGTAAGAGTCACTTATAATGCTAGCTGTCGAGGCAGTGGGCGTGGTTGTATCCAACGAGGATTGTGATCCCGCTGCGGCAGCCGCAGCGGCTGCTGCAAAATGTGCGCCCAAAAGTGGTGAGAAACTGGCTAGGAACTGCTCCTGCTGCTGTTGTTGTCGCTGTTCGTCGAGTTCGCGACGATAGGCCTCGATTTGGTCACTCGGTGAGGGCGTGTTGCTGTGTATGCAGCCTTGAAAGAAATCCAATGCTTCGTACAGGATAAAACACAGGCCCAGGACAAGAAATGTCTCCATCATAAGGAACTGAGAGCCATTGGATATGTCCACGAATAAGAAAACGAAACAAAAACGAATCAAAACGAACGAACGAAACGAACCGAGTCGTAACGTAACTGAACCGAACCGAAACGAAACGAACCGAACCGTACACTGTACTTAAAAGCGAAGAAATTGAAGATTTTCTTTTTATTTGGTTCTATTTTGTTGTTGTCCATTTGAATTCAATTTTGTTGTTTGACACTTTTGCACTTCATTTTCATTTGGCCCTCTTTTGCGCTCACACGCTTATTCGCTTTATTTTTTAATTTTCTTTTACTTTTTGCTTTTTTGCTTTCATTGTGTTTTGGGCTTTTGTTGTTGTTGTTTGTGTTGTTGTTGCGTCTCTTTTGTTATTCAACGTAAATTAATTTCGAATTTGTTACCGTCATCGTACATGTATGTGTGTGTGTGTGTGTGTGTGCGTATACATATACGTATATAATTTTTTTTTGGCTTTTGCCAACCTGACCTGACTATTCGTTGTCTATGGTTTGTTTTGATGTTGTTTTTCGTGTTGTAGTTGTTTGTGTAGTTTGTTGTGTGCGCTTTTCATTTGCATAAATTAAACGCTTTTTACATATTTATAAAAGATATTTCGTTCGTTCTCTCTACTCTCTTGCCTGCTTTTGTTTGTCTTTTACTTCTTCTCTTCTTTTTATTTTTTCCAGCGCGCTTACACAAGTGTGTATGATGTAGGTGTGCGTGTATTGGTTAGTGAAAACGAAACGAAAAGCAACAAAATGGCGTAAAAACGGAAGCAGCAGGCACAACGCTCATATATACACATACACATACAAACATAGATCGTACACAAAGATAATGTTAAAGTGCTGTAGTTAGCAGTGCAAAAACACACACAAACACACACGCACATATAGAGTACACGAAAAAAGTCTGCGCTCAGTTTTTTAAATTTTTTATTACAGAAATTAAATTTTGTTTTTTCCACTCAACTTGCTAAATTAATTATTTAACTAAAAAATTTATACTATTTAATAACATATTTGTATATACAAAAAAGCATCTCATTTATTTATTTTTTGTTTTAAGGCCTGTACGCAGCAGCCAAAAACGCTTTCTAACAAAAACTGTCACTTAAATTTAACAAGCAGTGTGCGTGCGTGAATAGTAAAGATACAAAATAGAAGCAGCTGCTTTTCATAATTTTCCACAAAATCAGTGGGGCAACACTGTTTTATTGCGTATGGTAGCTGTCAATCAAGTTAGTAAGCAAACGTTTGACTGCGTTTATTTTTTTCCATGAAGTTTGAATTTTGTTTGGATGCTGTAAAGGTGTCATCAAAAATTATTGTGTTGCATAATTTTTCAAAATTATTAATGAAAATTTATTTGTCCATCTAATATTTTAGTTGTAAATGTATTTTCAATTGTTTGCATTTGTGTTACGTCTTTCCAACATGAGAGCTGACGCATGTTTCGCTGCGTTGTCTTTTGGGATCAAAAAATGATTTCCTACTTTGCAGCACTGCGCGCCACAATAATAAAGTGACATGCCTAAAAAGCAGCCCTTATTTTCATTTTCACTTTTTACGTTACAAGACTGTTTTGACTCACTGTGTATGTACAAACAACGTAGGCCTGAAAGTATGCAGTGGTTTTTATTTCATTTAGAGCATATTTCATGCTGTGGCTTTGGCTTTTGCCTGTATGTAAATGCGCATGTGTGTGTGTGCTAGTGCGATAATAAAAAATGAAAGTGAAATGTAAAACAAACTAAACAGAAAAAAAAAAAACATAAAAAAAGCAAAATACAAAGCCAACAACTTGAAGATAAGGCCAGACCACACAAGGGCACCCAAGGGAACCCAACTCAAAACCCCAAACACACAATACAGCATTTCAGAAAACTCACTCGAGCTTAAAGTAAAGCAACAACACAAACAACAACAACAACAAAATAAATATTAAAGAAAAGCAAACTACAGTTGAAAAAATACAAAAAAAAAATAAAAATCGTCAGAGAGCGATAGATAGATACATAGATAGAGCTATCTATTGGATTGCAGCGCAAACTTTCTTTCTAATTTGAAAAAATTGCCTATAGGCCATAAAATATTTTGTATACTTTATATACCAATTAATGCCATATTTATTTGTTGTTAACAAATTATATCAACATCAAGTTAATTGGGTTTCTAATATCAAATGAACAGCCAAAAAACGCCAAAAGGCATTTATATTTTAAACTTTGCTTTTCAATTTTTCGTATGCCTAGCTTATTATCTTCAAAAGGAATTATTTAAGTTTTAAATAAACTTTTATACAATATTTGCTTAATTTAGTTGGAAAACTTTTTGACATAATTATTTCATAAGTTGGACCATTGCAACACGTTGTAAATATTTCGCTTATTTTTATGTTATTTTTGACTTTGGCTTATTTTGTTGGTAATGCAGAGAAAGCTTTAAACTTGATTTTTAGCTTTACTCAGCCAACTACACAAAGTGAAAAATTTAGCACATTGGATTCTAATTAATAAGCGTAAAAAAATCGAATTTCAAGTCAACTTGTTATAAGCTTTTAAACACTTAGATTAAGTGCCACAAGATGTGTATAGAATAAATTTTAATGAGACCAAATATTACTTTTTTTTATAGTAATATGGTCACACTCTCGTTTTGATCAAATCGACTCTGGGTGCCAAACAAAAACACAAACAAAGTTTTTCTTAGCAGCCTTAGATTTAAGACGAAATGTTTTAAAATTGAAATGTTCTTCTAATATAGGCTGAGCAAATAGCAAGAATAGTTTTTCCAATTTTTATATTGATTGGCATATTGTCTTGAAAAAAATATGAACCTTAAGGGTTAACAACTATGTAGAATTTTTATAAAAATCTATTTTTTTTTAGCTTAATTGGTAGACAATTTTGTTAGAAATGATTTTTTTCAAAATAAAATTTTCCCCCACGTTTTTCTCGAAACCATTTTTTTTCGAATGGCTTCACGAATAACTAAGTCAATTTATATCCGATCGATTTGAAATTTGTTTTTTTTTCAACTAATTTTTCATGATTTTTTTTTTGGAAGCGTTTAAGCTTACGTAGGTCACTTGCTTTTGGTCCATAGATCAAGAGGAACAAATTTTTTTTTAGTTTCGGATCAATAAAATATAACGTTATGACATTTTATCGTTCTGCTCCTCATTTGGCTACTTACTCCATAGAATCTTCTACTTAAGAACACACCGAGAGTGTGTCCGACCTTGGTGTTTTGTTTGATCATAATCTTAAATTTAATAATCATATTTGCAATATCGTGAATAAAGCTAGATGTGTTCTTGTTTTTATTAAGCGCTGGTCTAAATAGTTTAACGACCCTTATACAAACAAACTTCTTTATATTTCTCTCGTTCGTCCAATCTTGGACGCATTACCACCTTTATCAGGACATGATTGAGTCCGTACAAGAGCAATTTCTCCTTTTTGCACTTCGCGGCTTAAACTGGAACCCAAATATCCGACTCCCGCCATATTCCGATAGACTTCGCCTTATAAAGTTGCCTTCCTTAAGTCATCGTAGAACATGCCACGGCGTGTTATTCTTGCATAAGCTGTTACTCGGTCTTATCGATTCCAACGTACTTCTTAGCAAAGTTACCTTTGTCATACCGTCTGGAGTAACTCGTAATTTTAGACCTTTAGCCTTACAATTTTGTAGATCTAATTATGCTTTGCACGATCCTTTCCGTGTCTCTCTTTCGAACGGTCTATTCAATCTATCACTTCTTCTATCTTAAGTCATCTTGACTTGCCCCTTCGAGCATCCTTGACCAATCCTATATTATGAGTCACCCACTTGGTCAACGATGATCTATTGGCTCTTTTTGTTTAATTTTTATCTTGTTTCCTTGTTTCATCTTTAATATTGTAAATACAAGTGTCTGGCCAGTTCTTTATGTGAGTTGGTGCATATCGTTAAAAAGTTCACCCACCGGGCTAGAGACGCGGATTAGTTTATCTTCTTTTTAAAATAAATTATACTTTTTTTTATAATATTAGGTCAACTGTATTAAGCTGTCATCCTCCAATAAATAAATGGAAGCCTCTCCGAAAATTAGTCATGTTCTCGTACTTCTCTACAGGCGCCATTTTGTTTTTTATAACTTTGGAAAAATTAACTTTTGTAGCTCAAAATATGTATAATATCGTCAGCTATTTGGATTTTGAATAAAAAATAAATTTTCTTAAAAAAAAAATATCGAAAAACATGCTCCACACAGGTGTTACCCCACCAAACGCACTGAGAGAGAGAGAGAGAGCCAGCTGACGTAAGCATTAAAGCCACACGACCATAGACAACATCGTGGCTTGGCCAAATGGCCAAGAAACCAAACTTTGGCATGTATATACTAGTAGCTTCAAAGAAAGCCAGCATCATGCAAGATTATTTCAACGCTATTGCTTTTAATTTGAATTACTTTTTCTATTGTTGGTCTGGTTAGCCTTAAGAATTCTCACAATCCCAAAGAGATATTTCCGGCACATGAACAGATTGCCATTGTTTGATAAAAAAAAAAAAAGAAAATAAAAATCATCAAGTCATCCTATCTTTAAATTTCTGACCATTACAATGAAAACCGAGCTGTTGGGAATTCTGCTTGTTTAAAATTTTGAGTCCCAGTGGAAGAATACCTTACATCCATTGAATTTACATTTAAATATTTATTAGATTTTGCAATGGCGTCACTCTGAGTGAGTGTGTGTCTGTGTGTGTATGTGCGTGTACACATACATATACAAACAATAGAGTAGCTGCCAAAAATTTGCGCACAAACATTATTAAGCTGCAATTTGAGTCAAATTAAATATTTGCTTATTTGCTTATGCATTGAAAATTTTATTGCTGCCTTTGTTGTTGTTGTTGTTGTTGTTGTTGGTGTTGGTGTTGCTTTGTGCTCCATAGAAAGAGCTAGAGAGAGACACAGCAGGAGTAACAGAGTAAAAGGAAGAGCAAGCTCTTTGCATTCAACCCCTTCCCAACATCGCCCCCCCCCTGTAACCATGCAACTTTATTATTATTGTTTTGGGTATTTTTACTTTTGGCTCTTGTTTTATTTTGCTCCTTTTTATTGCCACTGTACGTCGTTGTTGTTGTTGTTTCTTTTGTTGTTGTTGCGGCTGACATTGTTTATGTGCTTTGCACCCTGCTGTCATTATTATTAGTATTTTTATTATTACTATTATTGTCGAATTGTTGCATTGGTCGACTAAGCCAGAAGATTTATGTGCACTAAAAAATAGAATAATTTTATGCAGTCACATAGTAAGTATATAATGCATATACATATATACCATATACTTGTACAAACACTCGCACATAAATGCTGTTATCTATTGTATTTGTCATGGGAAAATTTTAGATATAGACATGAGGAATTAAAATCGAGAAAACTTTCGGATCCAAAACCAAAGCGATGCGCCACAACCGCACCAGCCAAGGTAGCATAACCATCTGCGGGAACACTATCGACTTTGTCGATGGCTTCTCATACCTTGGTACCACAATATCCACCAGTGGTGGGGTGGATGAGGATATAGAGAATCATGTCAACAAAGCGCGATCAGCATTTGGACGTTTGTTCCGCATTTGGAGAAACCAGCAAATAAGCAGAAGAACAAAGCTGCGAATCTTCAATGCGTGCGTCAAATCCATCCCCGCCAAGAATGATGTCGAAACTGCAGTCATTTGTCAAGTGCCTAAGGATTATATGCGGGATTTTCTGGCCCAATCGGATATCAAACGCAGAACTATGGCACTGTACAAGTGAAGTTCCTATCGGCACCGAGATAAGAACACGCAAGTGGCGTTGGATTGGCCATGCTCTCAGGAAATATCGAAGCAGCATTGTCAGGATGTCCCTGGAATGGAATCCTCAAGGAAGCAGACGAGTGGGAAGACCAAACGCAACCTGGCGACGTACAATACTTAACGAATTGTCCCTTCACAACGTCAGCTGGGACACAGCAAAGCAAACTGCGCCTAACAGAGTCCGGTGGAAAGTTCTTGTAGAAGCCCTAAGCTCCCTGGAGGAGTACTAAGAGGAAAACAAAAAAAAAAAAACTTTCGGATCCGATCTTTATCAGGATCTCTGCTGATGTTAAGATATAAAAGTATATTTTTATTGTTAGAAATCGAATGTGGCTTATCATAACCCAATAACTTGTTCAAAAACCCCTTGATCTATTCCAAATGGTCTTGGTTTTTAAAATTGACTTAAGTTCAGTAAGCTAAGAAGTAGGTAGTCTAAAAAAAAAAATAACCAAATAATAAAACAAGAATTGAACCCTGACCGATGTCTGGAATTCCCTGGATTAAGCTTATAAAATTTCTTCTGTGCTGCGCTTGAGAGAATCCCAAACACAAAAGATTGTTTGACTTTTAGAATTTTCTCAAGTTATAAGTACTCTAAGCTAAGTAATATATGAGGTTTGTTAGATCTTATGTAGGAATGTAATACAGAGAACTTAGAAGGTGTTTACCAAGGTTACCATCAATCTAGTGAGAAGAACAAAAGATATGGACCTAGGCAAGTTCGTGCGTTCATCTTTCTGTATCTGTCTCTATGAATGCCATAATATTGAAGTTTCAATTGATAGCAAGCATCATGTTAAACGGAGCACAAAAATCTAAAATAATCGCAATGCATTAGTAAAGAGGGTGTCTCTAGGTCGCTTTAGACGTTTACTTTCAACTGCACTGCTTGTTCGATGTGCTACAACCAACCAAGCAGTGCAACTTTAAGTCTTTGCTAGCTAAAAAATTAAATTAAGAGAGCGTGACGACAGTTTGAGTTTTTTGAAAACTTTCATCTTGAAATTTAGAAAAAGCTTACCACAAACGTAAGTCTAATGACCCAATTCCGGTTCCACGCTCACGCACACACGCACACACACAAACACACAAACACAACGTGTTATGCAATGATGCGTTAAAAGGGCAACAAGTCAAAGTCAGATGATCACATCACCAATGCAAAATGGCGTAAAGGGCGTAACCCCACTTGGTTATTTACACGGTGTTTGTCTGTGCTCCAACAATAACAACAACAACCAATGGAAACGTAACTGATATGAATGGCCATGGAAACACAAATCCAAATACAAAAGAGTAATCTGAAACCCTTTCAGGATTCAATGCGCGCAACAGAGCAATACAGACCAAAGCATAGAAAGCTTGTGTTTAGCTTCTGATGATGGTTGTTCCCAAAATGGGTACAAAGTGGACAGGTGAATGGTTGGGATTTCTCGGCATGCTTATGCAATTGCACACAAGTTGTTCAAACCAAACAAAAAAGACTAGAAATTAAACTGAAAAGAGAGAGATTTTTAATTGTAATCTATACATCCATCAATTTGGAGCTGGCTTAAGGGTTTCAAATCAATGGAATTTTTCATGATGGCTATTGTTGTACTTACTTACCTACTTACTCTTCGGGAATCTAATTCTTCTAACTTAATCAGTCAATTTGGAATTAACTTTTTTAGTAATCGAACAACGAGCCCTGCCCACTTCATCAACTAGTCTATCTAATCTTACGCCCAGGGTATACAAAAGTCGTCAAGTCTCGACACATTTTTAGATAACCAAACCTTTTATTAAGAGCTACCTTAAGCTTTTATATAAAGTGCATATAAGGGTTAAAAACAAAATTATCATAAAACTTTCATTTTCTTTGAATTTTCTTAATCAAAAATGTTTTTCAAAGTGTTTGGAATTTATACTTCTCGGAATCTCTTCTTTTTTTTTTTGTTTTTGTTTTGTTTTTAATAATTACCTCACTAATTTGTAAATGCGCAGGGACTAAGTGAATTGATTTCTGCTCGAATAAAAACAAAGCGAGCGGGGCCTGAGAAGCGTATGAAAGTTTTGCAGCTTTTCAAACTTCGAAACACACAAATTTTAAGTAATTGCAAGTTCAAAATGGCTGACAGCAACAACAGCAACAACAACAACAAGAGCAAAAAGCAGAGCAGCAGACGGAAGCAAATGATGTAGGCGCAGCTGTGGGCGTGAATTGTTATGCACACGTTAACTTTAATTTTTTTTCTACTTCTTCAACATGTCTCTTATTATTATTTTTATTTTTTTGTATTCTTTGCCTTTTTTTAACTTGTACCAAGCCCAGAGGCGGCTTTGTTGAAACTTGGCAAGGCAGCAACAACAACAACAACAACAACCACAAGCACAACAACAATAAGGATAAATGCAAACAAGCAAAAACAAAAAAAAAAAAATAGAGAGAAGAGAATCAAAAAGAAAGAAAAATTACGTACATTTAAAGTCAGGCGTGACCGACTTCGAAATACCTGAAACCCATGGAAGCCACGTCCGACAATGGGTTGCTCTCTAGTCCATAAAGCAAAAATTTTAGTACTCTACAATTTTTTAGATTACAAAAAATGTGTTCAACTATAAAAAGTAATAATCGGCCGTGCTTCGGAAAGCGAATCCAAATTCGGATACGTTTTGAAACCGAATGTTTGGTGCTCCCAATTTCACCAAACCGAATTTTTCATATAGTTTGAGACCGAATGTTTTGTTGCAAGAGGAATTGAAACGAATCGGCTTAACAAAGTACGAACTTATACTGAAATAAACTTTTCAATATTCTATGATATTCTAAAAAGGGAAATATCGAAAAAAAAAATACGTTTTCCGGAGCACGCGAAAACGAATCCGAATAGAATTATTCGGTTTGGTTTTATCGTTTTGTAGAGCACGGCTAAATATTTCATCTTAATATTGCAAAGTGCACGCGTTTTTGACAGCTATCTAGCCTTGTCAATTTTCGGTTTGAAAAATTTTCAAAAATCGCAAAAATTGGCTTGGTGAAAAATTTATTTATTTTTTTTAATATTGTTACTTAGAATAAATTCTAGGGAACAGAAGTAGTTTAAAGCCAGAGCAACATAGGCCTTCAGGCTGGGTGGTATATACAATTTTTTTGTTTAGCACATAGAGTAAGTTATATATAATTTATTTTTAGATTTGATTAACAAAATTTAATTTAGACATTAGAACTATAAAGTGGCTTATGTTTTCTTGGGAAGCGTCTGTGAGAAGTATAATTTAGGGCGGAATCTTTAAGGAATTACAGATAGTTTGGATGTTTTGGGTTAAATGTTCTATTGTAAGGTTGGTTAGATTGCATAAAGGGCAGCTAGGGGCGCTTTTTTATTGAAGATGTGTTCATTTGTGAGTTTTGTGTGTCCTGTCGTTGTGGGCTTGATGAAAAAGAAAGTTGCCACTTTTCAAAAAACTTCGTTGATATCTTTTGCTTGTGATTTTGTTCTTTCATAATTTTTGGGGTGCTGTCACAATTCCAGATAATGAAAACCTGGAATGCACTTTACTTAGACTCGAAATTCAAGTTCTAGTTCAAATTTCCAAAATTAAACTCAAGATCGGCGAATAGCTCACAATATCGGTAATTCAAGTTATTGGAATTAAAGAGTCTTCATACAAAAACGCACAGATATGGAATTGGAAATGCTTCCTATCTCATGTACAGTGTATATTTTTTCGCTTCAGGACTAAGGAGTGCAAAAAAAAAACGATATTCCTGGCTGCTGCTTTTGACAGAAAAACAAAGGCAGAGCATACAAAAAAAAATAAAAAATTACTTCTACAATTTAATGATAAAATCTATTATAAGTGAGGCTGCAAAAAAAGTTAGACTATAGTGCTGTTGTTGTTGTTGTTGTTGTTTTGCTGTCTTTTAATTGCAACAGAATGCAGCTGTGATTATGCAACAACAGGACGAACTGCTGCGTTAATTTCCGTTTTTGTTCGGTTTGATTAAAAAATTAAATTTCAGTGAGTTTTTTTCTCTCTCTCTCTCTCTTAGTTGTTGCAAAACAATTCATTAGACAGGGAGCCAGTGGGGAGAGTGGCAAACAGAAGTTGTAAAGCAACATGCATAACAACAGCAACAAACATTTGCAACAATTTTGCGTCAGTCATTAGTTTTGCCCGTGCATACAGCAACAGAGAGTGAGAGAGAGTGGAGAAAGCAAAGGCGGCGGCAGATGCACACAGCTCTTTACTAGCTTCCGTGTCATGGTCACATTAAACAACACAAAACTGTTGCAGCATATTTCTAGGCGATGAGCTCCACAAAATGCTGCATGTTGTAACTGCAAACTTGCTGCATGACCATTCCTAGCTGCCTACCCTCCCTTGCTTCACGCTGGTTTAAATTCTGATTCTGGACAGAACTGGACTGGACTGCTGTTGACTGCTGCTGTTGTAGCTACCACTTTACTTCGTCAACTGATACAGACTGAGAAAAATATGCTGCAAGTTCAGCGTTGATGCATTATTCTTGAGTCTGGTCACACTAACCATGAGCAGCTGTTCTTTTTCTTAAGCACACTGCTTCCAACAAGTTATAGATTTTAGCCAATATGTTGATCGCTTGCTGAGATACTAAAGTTATTTACAAGTCTGGTCACACAAAATATTATCCGTTGAATCAGTTTTCGTTAAGACCACTTTGAACAAACGTAAAATTAAGTTTGAACTATCGTCAATCTCTTGCTAAGATATTTAAGGTCTAATTGAATAATAGCTTCAACCTAGTGCTGGAGAAAACATCGATGATCGAAGTTTACAATCTCTATATATCGATGTTGGCCAACAGAGATGTTTCTCCAGCACTATTAAACACCTATTTGATGACTACAGAAGTGCTGGAGAAACATCTCTGTTGGCCAACATCGATATACAGAGATTTTAAGCTTCGATCAACGAAGTTTTCTCCAGCACTACTTCAACCAGTTTGGCTTTGTCGAGTCTGGTCACACTAATTATCCTCCGACAAGCATCATCTTCAGTTTTTTTTTTTTCCAAATTGGGTTTAAATTTAACTCAGTCTAATTCTCCTATAGCTAATATGCACAAAGGCAAAAAATTTATAAGTTTGGAATGCACTTGCTTTTAATTTCTCTTTCTCTATAAAATCTTCTTAAATATTTGGGGTTTCAAACATATTTCCCAGTACGTTCCTACTTTTTTCGAGAATCATTCGAAAAAAATATAAAAAATTGTACACGAAATTTTCAATTCACAAAAGAACTTTTTATTTAATTTAAGTAATATTTTATGCAAAATTTTAGAAAAAACCCAACAAAATATTTGAAAAAATGCTCCATATAATGCATCACAATTAAAATATACTAATCTGATAGAAAAATGGACTGTGCTTGAAATAAAAATTCCTGATATCCTGATCCTCGATTGTTTTGCATGTCAAGCATTCAACTTAGGAGAACTAGCCTGAAAATGTGTTTTTGTCCTAGACTTAGAGAATGAAGATACTTCATGTTCTGTCGCAGCATTATTTCTGCTTTTAAAAAATTTGTTGCACTTTGAGTATTAGAGTAATATTCTCTCAGTGTATGGATTTATGGCTGTTATGCTGTATATGTTGCTGCACTTGGCCGAAAGTAAACCGACATAAGTGTTGCGCTGTTCGTTATTGTTATGGGCCAAGCCACGCCAGGCCAGGCCCGAGCAGGCCAAGCCAGTTCAGGCCAGGCCAAAACATGTTAACCTCTTTTCTTGCTGTTTTCTCGCACGCTCACTCTCTCTCTCTCGCTCTGTACGTATCCTTGCAACTGCAGTTGCATAAATTTTTAAATTTGCCTGCTCCAAAAAACAGTAGAAGAGAAAAAAAAGCTGGTCCATCGCTATCTCTTACCTCTCTTTTATATTTGCTATCTTTGTCAATGTCTCTCTTTGTTGCTTTTTTTATTGTACTGCGGCTTGTCCGTTGCAGCAACCTTCACCTTGCTGCATGACAGCACCCACACTTCTAGCTAGCTTCCTTGCCTCTCGCCCCACTCTCTCGTTGCGAAACAATTACAAAACTGCGAAAAACACCCAGTAGGTGTTTTTTTTTTTTGCCACACGCATGTACATACTATCAAAAACAATTTTTTTTTGAAACGGATAAGACACAAGCTGAAAAAAATGCTGACAAAGATACATATACAAATATTCCCAAAAAAATGGCGGTACAGCAAATACAGCCATGTTGGCTTTGTATTTAGTTATAGTTATAGCTGATTTTTGAAAATGTATAGGGTGCAATTAAAAAACAACCAAGCCAACAGATGGCCCACCCTGTATTATATTTAATGTAGCAATTTTGTTCCCATCGCATTTCCCTATAACGAACTTTTTTCATGTTACCAATTATTTATTAATTTCTTATAAAAAATTGCGTATACGCACAATGAACCAATACTTTGCTTGCATGCGATCGAAGCAGTTTTTAAAAATTTGTCTTAAATAAAAAGTAATCATTTATCGATTTTCTCAATTTACAAAAATTATCTATAGTTAACAAGGAATTATTTGGTATTAGATACATATAAAGTTTTATTTTGATAAACTCATTCTTAATACCGAACAATTCAATTTCTTGCTAGACAATTAATTTTATTATTTTATTAAAGCTTCTTCTATGCTTAGAAAACCTTATCCTTCTTATCCTATGAAATCCATTTCGAAATTTTTTGAATGTATCTGTATCTATGTGTGTGCGTGTGTGTATACTGTATCCTGTGCATGTTGCCTCGACATCAACAAACACAATTTTGTATCAATTTATTTAAACAACAACATATAGGCTGGTGTCTGTATCAAGGATTAAGTTCCAATCTTAATTGAAGCAGATAGATATGTATCTATGTACATATATTGTGGCAATTCAAATTAGATACATTATTAGGCAATTTTGAAATGTTGTCAGCCAGTAGAGTGTAACTCTAGAAATAACAATTTATGTTTTCAGCAAAACTTTAAGTGCCAACTTGGCTTTAAAATAAATTATCCACACAAAAATGTTTTGCATTTAGAGAATTTAAAAAATTTAAATTTTTTTATATATTTGCTCTTCTTCATATTTAATAATCGGCTATGTGTTTGTGTGTGCATTATTGCATTGAAAAATTTTTGAAAAATTTCTTTTGAATCGAACATTTTTGTACACAAAGAACTATATATATATATATATAAAGTATATGCTTGTTTGTGTGTGTGTGTGTGTGTGTGTGTGTGTGTGTGTAGTGAACATTTTTCATGCTGTTTGCATTCATTTTTATGAAAAGAAAATGGAATGCCTTTTGTAACATTGCTGCCTGTCGCTGTTGTTGTTGTTGTTGTCGTTGTTGTTGTTGTTGTACTGATTGTGGTTGTTGTTGTATTGACTCTGACAGTCATTAAAAATATGAAATTTCATGTAAGGACACACACAATGGGAGAGAGAGTGAGAGAGAGAGAGTGGTGACTGTGACTGTGACTCCTACATGCGACGATACACAGGGACACGAACGCGGACACTGACACGAACTCAGATACAAATACAACATACAAATACACATTCAATCATACACACACACACACAGACGCGACATGCGCCACTTAAATGAATTACAGTGGTGAGCATTTTATTTTATTTCAGCTTTATGTTGCCTCTTTCAACCTCTCGCCCTCACTCAATCAGCGTGTGTATGTGTGTGTGTGTGTGGCACATCGAACATCGTTGCGTCAGCTATAATATGTTTGGTGCTTTCGTGCGTTTATAATCCTGATGAAGCAACGCATGTGTGTGTGTGTATCTGTGTGTGCGTGTATCTGTGAGTGCGTGTATTTGCTGCTGAGTTCAATAAAGCACTAGAGAAAAACAAATAAACCAAAAGCAAAAGCAGCAGCTCCAGCAGCAGCAGCTGCCATACCAAAAGCAGCGTAACAAATTCATTTCATTTCATTTTGTTTCGTTTATTTGGTTCTTTTTATTCTCCATACTATACATATGTATATGTATATGAGTTATTTGGACACTGCTGCTGCGACTGCAACCAGCTGCATTCGTTGGCTTATTTAATCATAGCAACAGAGAAAGAGAGCAGAGAGAGGGAGTGAGATTGAGAGAGAGAAAAGATGAGCGCTAAAGAAAAACATTTAATGTAGCTTAAGAGCAGCCAGTGATCAAAATGAAATTGTAAGGTGGCTCCTCGACTCTTGCCTTCTCTCTCTGAGCGCATATATAGGGTGCCTCAATGAGAGCGCACGATTCTTACTTGGCGCCATTTTTTTGTTTTGTTTTATTTATGTTTTGTAGCTGTCAGCTTTTAAATTTAACAGCTGCCATCAGCTTTTGTTCCAAAATTGCCCAAAAAAAGAATAATCAACAATCAATTTGAACAACTTTCAATTTTATAAAGCAACTCCACCTTCAACCAAACACTATACAGATCATTCAGGAGCTTAAACTTGCAGACCATGCACAGCGCCGGCAAAATGAAGTGAATGTCGTTTTTTGGAAACAAATCAACTTCACCGCGCATTCTTATTCTCATTTTTTAATCTCAGGTCTATTTGAATAAGCCACAAATTATTTCTAAGCCAAAGCCGACATTCCCTGTATCGCAGCTGAGATATGAACACATAGAACTAAGAGACCAGACCAGAAGAACCAACACTTTTTTAGGTTTTAGTTTTCATACACTACAGCTCTGTAAGGTCATCAGGCCAGCAGTAGGCAATTTATTTTCTTCAATGTCAGTACTAACCGAAATTTGCAAAGAATTCAATTAATAAACAAACATGCTCCAAATCTAAAGTTTCATCTTTCAATAAACTGAGAATATGCGACATAGTCCGCATGTTATAGATATAACCGCATCCGTAGCTGAACCCCCTATTTGTATGGAACGACTATTTAAGCTTTTAAAACAAAAGAAAATCTGCAGCTTTAATTAATTTATCAAAAAATGTTCAAGCAAAACCATTTTAAGTCAAAAAACAAAAGAGAACATGGTTTTAATGCCAACATAATGCAAAGTGTATGAAAATATTTGCCCATGTGACGTCACTGCGCAATGTTTTACATTACTGAGAGAGTCAAAAAGAGAGTGAATGGCAAATAAACGCACAAAAATTAATCAGATGCAACCACATGAAATATGATTTGGTTCTTATGTACTTCTGTACTTCTTCTCATAAGTTTTGGGATTCACAAAAATATATAATGCACATTTCCAGACAAAACTTCAACACTAAGCTTATAATCTAGAGAAATAAAAACTTGTACTCATTATTTTATAAAATCCCCTTTAAGGCTTTTATTTAAATTTTTTTGTTCAAGTTATTGGCTTAAAAATTTCTGGTTGTTCTTGGTAACAGTTTCTTTTTGATTGAAAATAAGAAATAATATCAAACACATGAGACTTGCTATTGATATAAATCACATCAACAAAATTATACATCCAAATACGGATTTATTGCTTTTTATACTACAAACTACAAAGTGGGGCGAATATGTAACAAAAAAAAACAACAACAACAACAACAATAGCAAAAACTTCAAACTCCAAAACAATCTCAAAAGCTGTCAAAGAAACGCCAAATACGCAGTTTCCTTATGTTGTTGTTGTTGTTGTTGTTCAATCTGTTATCGATTGTTTTGGAGTTTCGAGTGGGTGCCAATCGAAGCGCCTTTTGATATTCTACACATATGAGAAAAAATAAAAATAAATAAATATTGGAGGCTAGAAGTATTTTTAGGCTGAAAATCTTAACGGAGCAAACAGTTGACAATGGTCCAAATGGGCTGTCAAAAATTCTGCGTTATTTCATTTTGCCGTGGGGTCAACAACAACAACAACAACAAGAACAAGAACAACACCTAGGCCAAACTCACACCCTCACACACACACACACTTAAAGCTCAGCTAAGCGAAGAATAATAAGAGGAATAACAACAACAAAGAAATACAATATGGGCTGATGAAAAATGTTGACAAAATTGGCAAGAAAAATATACAACACACACACACACACTTACACATATTACTTTATATAAATAAAATATCAGACAAAAAAGTGTTTAGAGCAATGGAAAGAGACAGCAAGAGCGCAAAAGAAAGCGCAACAAAGAGAGGAGCTGACAAGAGCAGACGTTGAAAAGGTTGCGCGTCGACAGGTGCGTGTGCGGATTGATATAAGAAAAAAATATACAAGAACGTAACAAGAAAAAAAAGGGTGTAACCTTTACAGTAGTCACTCACAATGTAGAACAACTGAGATTGTGATCTCTAGTATGATATTTAGAGAAACAGCGCTATTTTTGGCACACAAGCGGAATAAGGGATTCGTTGAGAATTTTAGCCGATCTGCGACTTCAAGTTAGAAAGTGGTCATGTTAGTTCTGGGGTCTTGGATCTTGAGTTCTTAAAAAACCTAATAATAGCATGTTAAAAAAAAAAATTCCCAATGTTTTTTTTTGTTATTATTTTATTAAGAACATTTGTGTTGTAAGAGTAAGAATAATAATAATAATAATTTTCTTGACTGACTTTTTTGTCAGTCGCCCCCCTAGGTGGAGCATCTATTAATAACTGTTCGCAGAGAAAAGGTAAGATTAGTCGGGTTTATTTCTGATTAAATTGATACATTTGAAGTGTGCAGTAGCAAGAGATACAGAGGACTTAAGACTTCGGCTAAAATTAAGAAAAAAATTCTAATATGTACGTAAACTTTGAAGCGTTCAACAAAAAAGGGTAACAAAAAAAAGCCTCTGTAATATTTAGCTTTATATTTTTTGTAAACTTCGAAGAAATAATTAACTTAAGGAAATGGTTAAAAACTGAGCAGGGTGTAGGTGTTGGAGTCATTGGGCCCAACACCAGAATCACTAGTGCAATGGGCTTCTGCAGCGTCTTTCAAGCAGAGATTCATGCCATAGAGATCTGCGCTCATAGTATCCTTAGTAAGGGAACTAGGGGAGCAAACATCTGAATCTACTCAGATAGCCAAGCTGCTATTAGGGCACCTATCATCATGGAGCATTTCCACCCTGACCTCCCGGAACAAAGTCGTGCTATGTTGGGTACCTGGACACTCAGAAGTGAATGGTAACACGTTCGCTGATGATGTAGAACGACAGGGTGCCTCCACCCTGACCACTGCCCCTGCGCCTTTCTATGGTATTGGTTGGTCCACAATCAAAACCATGGTAAACAAATGGGCTGCAGGAGAACATAGGAGATACTGGTTCACCTTACTGGGGCTGCGTCAAGCAAAAGCGCTTGTCAAACCTCTGAATATGATCAAGACAAAAGGTCTTGGCAGAGCGGACTTAAAACTTCTGGTAGCATACCCATCTGGCCACCACACTGTTAGTTACCATCTACAGAAAATTGGCCTCTCGGACTCTTCAGAGTGCAGACTCTGTCTCGAGGACGATGCAACCACCAGACATATTCTCTGTGACTGCCCAGCGCTGGTATGGGACAGAAACTTGGGAAATTAGTCCCTTCCATCTTAGGTCCATATCAACAAAAGTCCTACTGCTTTTCATGCGGAAAGTCTTTTGCTTTAATTTATGGGTATGGTACAAAAGATCTTCTGGTCGCAGTGCCCCACCTCTTTGTAAGGAAACCAAACGGGGGGAAAAAAAAAAGCTTAAGGAAAACAAGCGGACTCTGAACAATTTAATATTATCGTTGGATTTATTTTTTGCAAATTTATTTTTGATTTTGTTTTTTTTTTATTTGCTGCTGTTGTTGTTTGTCTTTTTTGTTGAGACTCTACTGTGTGTGCGAATAAATAGCAAGACATCGTCAGACTGACGCTAATGTCGCCTGATAAGTATTGACACAACTGAAGCGCTTCATCGCACGCACACGCATACACATGCAGAGATGGCGGCACATCGAGTGGCAAGCAAACAAACATGAACGAAATCAGTTACCGTTAGTCCGGGCACACACACACACAGCTACGTGCATTTGAATGCAAAGTTGGGCAAATTTTGTCATTGCCGCCGCCATCATCGAAATATCCAATTGGCATTTGACAATGATGACGTAATTGATTTTTAAGCAAATACACTTTGACAACAACAACAACAACAACACACACACACACACACACACACACATACATACGCATACACAGAGTGACGTCAAGTGCTTGCTTAAAATCTTAGCTAGCTTGACAGCACTCTTTCGCTTTGCCGCACTTCCCGCGCTGCCACTCACGCTGCATATGGCATGCCCCTTTTGCATTAACCTGCCCATTGCCTTGCCCTTGCTTATGCTCACACATACACATGCAGCTACACGTGAGAGTAAATCAAGTAAAAGTAAAGAAAGGTGCGCAAAAAAAAAAAGAAGAGAAAAGAAATCATGTAGCAAGCAGAAAGTGTGTAGATTTTTTAAGTGCGGCTGCTGCTGCCGCTGTGGCAGTTGCAAGTTAAGCCAAAAAAATGAGAAGAAATGTGATGAAGGGGGTAGCCGAAGAAGGCGCACGTAGCAGCAGCTTACCTGCTGTCTGCTGTCTCTGTCCTACCTCTACACTGTGTTTGTATGTGTATATATAAACAAGTGTCATGTGTCCGTGTGTATGTGTGTGTGTGCGTGTGTGTGTTGGCACTTTAAGTGCTTGCATTTCGACGAGCACTTACGCTATCGCACTCTTACTCACATGGCCACTCGTAATGTGCTTTATTTACACTTGGCCAAAAACATGCAGCAAAAAAAAACACGAAGAAAAGCAAGAAGAAAATAAAACCCAAACAAAAATACAAAATGTCAACAAAAACACAAAAAGGAATTCAAGCAAAAAACTTAGAAGCCAACTAAAGTAAGAGCATAACGAAGTTTAGATACATTTTGCCTTTGCATAAATCAACTAAAGGTGACTCTTAGTTAACTGTTTTGATTTATCGACTTGAAAAGATAAATTGTTCTTAATAAAACGATTATTTTCAATTGCGATAAATGATTCATAGCCTATAAATATCGATAATTTTCATTACGCCAATAACTAATGATTCCAATCCAAGAACAGAAGAAGGTTTCATAGAGGTATTGCGATACTTGGTATCCTTTCAATTTCTATAACCTAAGATATTACTGGTCTCCAATTTGTTTACTAGCGCATCTCTGGCCTACTTTACAATTCAGATTAAGAGCCGAACTTAGTTGAAGTTCGAATTTGCCTAAAACTGGATTGCTTCATTTTAGAATTGAAAAGAATTTTTCGTGCTCTCAATGAGAACGAAATGCCTTTTGAAAGTACTTTTTGTTAAAAACAATCTAATTGTATTGGTGTGCTTGGTATATTTTGGGAAATATGTATCCCACCAAAAACATTTACATGTAAAATGTTGCCAAGATGAGACCATATGACTCGCACTGTCAAAAAGTCATCAGATCTCATGTAGAGCCAAGCTTTTAACTCTACACGCCTGAACTCTACAAGGTTTAACTTCACAAACTTTACACCTTAGTTAAAATATGTGGCTTGGCCGTTCGTTACTACAAGAACTATTGTATTGCCTTGCGCTTCGCTTGGGTCGTCTTGGCGGGAGCACTACCGTGCCCCCAGATATGACGCATACATGCCTCAATGAGAGTATTCTAACGACTGAGCTAATATATATGTGGATATAAAAAGCATCGCTCTAGCCAAAGCTTGGCTTGATATGTGTTATTCGGATTCTGCTTCATTAAGAGAAATGGTGAAAAAGTGGTTTGCTGACATTAAAGTTCACTGCACACACCCACCGATAATAAACCACGCATTGAGCGCCCAAAATTGCTGTTTACAACGAAAAACGTCAAAAAAATCCACAAAATTGTTTTAACAAACCGAAAAGTTAAGTTGTAGCAGGTGCCGATCTAGGCTTTGGTCTTGGGGGGGGGTTCTTCACTTCGAAGTGTATATATATCAGAACTCGCAAAAGACTTTCAAACCATTTTTGCAACGTTTGGATCGGTTACGGACCCGAAAACCACCCCCGTGGATCCGCCACTGAGTGGAAGCATTTAGCTGACACTCTAAAGATATCAAAGAAACTTATAGACTTCATTTGGCATAAACATTTGCCCATGAAAAGTCTGTTTTCAAAAAGCTCACAGTGGATCCTTGCCAAATTGCACGAATTATATTTCGATTTGCCACCAACTTATTCTTCAGATTTGAGCCACAGCGACTGTTACCTGTTTGCAAACCTCAAAAAAATTCTGGCTGGGTAGAGTTCAGGCTCGAATAAGAAGGTGATGCCAGAAACGTCGCCTATTCTGAAGGCCTCGACAAATCGATCTATTTGAATGTTACAGATAGCATTTCCCAGATTATATCGCTCTCGAAGCAAGTTATGTTGATGAATAAAGTAAAATATTGTCAACAAAAAATGTTTTTTCAAGTCCTACGGACTTTTCAGCAGATGAGCTATCTACAATCAAGTGCAAAATTTCTGTCAACAAAACGCTCTGGCAAAAAGAATTTTACTCTGAATAGTAGAAAAATCAGCTTATCCGGCAAATTCTTGTTTTAAGCGCGAAACGATCAAAATTCTGCTTTTTTTTTTTTGTTTAGAAATTGACGAGTTACTCGAACTTCAAAATATAGCTGCTTTCCGTCTAAAGGCCCATAAGCAGCATGCAAAAATTCCGCACGAAATGTAAAAACTTCGTATAAGAAAAAATTCCCTTTTTTTGGGATTTTAAAAGAGGATTCCCGACCATGTCTTTTCGTTCGATTATATTATTTAGTTTGAATGTCAAAAAATATATTCCTAAAGATTTTGTCGTCTTCTGAAGCTAAAAAATTTTAAGGCCTGTATAGTTTGAAGGAAACTACACCAAAAAAACGATTTCAGTTCTTTTTTTTTATAAATTCGAAATATGAGAGTAACGTATTTAAGTTTTAACGCCTTTCGCTGAGCAACTTTTATAAAATACTATATTCTATTACTTTACAAATTTCTTATTGCAAAAGCTAAACAAATGATTTGAAATTCTTATTCAATTCGAAATAACTTTCTATTAGATACTATAACGAGTTTCTTTTCCATTTATTTCAGGGCATAAAAAAACTTAAAGAAAACACAAAAAAAAAAAAAAAATAAAGTAGCTGCAGCTTGAAAAAATTTTATTGCCGCCTTTTAGGCTGACTTTCAAGTTTTCTTTATTGTAATCATATTATGATATTGAAAGATTTTCAAACATAAGCAAACATTTTGAATCAATGTGTGTGTAAGTGTGCGTGTCTGTGTAAGTGTGTGGTGGCATGCAACATATTTTGTAAATATTTCGTGAATAGCTCAGATATCGCTGCAATTATGCGTGATATTTGTGCACAAGCATTTTTAAGCACATTCCAAAAATACATTCGATTTTTGTTTTTGTTTTTTTAACATAAATTAATGCTCAAGTTTTTTTTTATTTATGTTATTTGCAATCTTTGAAGTTTAGCCAAAAGAGCTTAGAACGACTTCCAAGTTGCAAATCTGTAATTATTGCTAAGCAGGAGTAACAACAACAACAACGTCTTTCAAGAATAATACTTCAAATCCATAAAACAATTAGCCAAACAAAGCGCTCAGCATTTTGAATTAAACTTAATCGCTGAGACTTAACGGCAAAGCAGCAGCTGTGTGTATCTCTTGCCTCGAAACAAAGTATCTTACAAATGCAGGCGAACTAAAAGCTGACTAACTGAGCTCAGTTAAGGCTCAAATAGCTTACACATGATTTGCGTCTACACGCTCTCTATCTCGCTCTATCTCTCTTTATCTTTCTCTATACATATGCATGTATCTATGTGTGCGAAATAATAACAGAGCGCAATCTTATAAATTAGGAAATATTTGAACAACTTAAATACAAGTTAAGCTCACAAATTAAACATGTACATATGTACAAGTATCAGTTTATATAAATACAAAGTGATTTCTGGGTTAATCAAGTGCTTAATAACAAAAATTTGAAATAAGTTTCGAAAGTATCTTAAGCATGCACATTTGTAGCTTTTAAAAGAGACAGCTTTAAAGAGAAAGAAGTTTGGCAATGTGGTGACGTCAGTAAGGAGTGCAATTAGATTGTGTCAAAATAGTGTCAAGTTTCTGAGCGAAATTCCTGAAACCAAGACGAAACTAAGCGCATCGGGAGTCGGAAATGTGTTGCCATGTGGTGGCTATTTATCTGTTTTCAAAGTCCCGATTTTGTTTTGCTTGGGAAAGCCTAAAGACTGTCTCTGTCTGAATGAGTTTTTCGGCCTGGCCTCAGCTGTCAGTTCGAGACCATTCGTAAACTCAGAAAAACTTTGACTATGCTTGGATCTAGTTCAAATCAAATTTATTTGTATCACAATTCATGATCGTCTTAAGCATATACTGCTCGAATCGTCAGCTTGTTGAAATGCAAATGACAGAGGCAGAGAACTTCCAACCTATGTATAGAAGAAGATTAAGCAAAAGACATCATTATCAAAAGCCATCATCTGAAAGTACATTAAAGAAGTTTTATTTCAACAAGTTCCATAACTTAAACTTTGTTCACGTATACGTAGCTCAAATCAACGCAAATGCTGATTCATATCAAGTATAGATTGTATTACGTATACGCAATATTTTTGTTAAAGGCTCTTTCAAGAATCTAATTTGCATTTTGTTTTATTAAGAATTTACATATGAAAATAAGCAAGTAAAAGTTGCCAAAAAGGAAATAAGAACTGCAGAAAAAAAAAAAGAATCAGACAAATTTGCTTGTCGTTGTCATTGACTATGACGGTGATGATGACGATGATGTCGAGGAGCGGGTTCGAGTTGGTGGTTCTGTATGAAGATGCTGCTGATGATTATGATGACGATAATGATGATAATGAAGTTGTTGGGAAGGTCATTGGGTATAAAGACGTTGACTGATTTGGTTCTTGAGTGCTTGTTAGCGTTGTTGTTGTTGCCCCTGCTTGATTTTGTTTTTGTTCTTCTGCTATTTCAATTTTTCTATTTCTATTTCTATTTTTCTATTTCTATTTCAGTTTTAAATATTTGTATTTATACGCGTTGTGCTAGATACTTCTCATATGTTCAATATGTATGACTTTGAATTCCCATTTTGTTATTTCTAATTTTATTTTGTTTCACTTTTGTATGTTTTCTATTAAGATTTTATATTTAGCGTTATCTGGATATTGACACACGCACATACATATTCACACACAGACACATACAGAGCTTGTTTGATTATTGTTATGCACAACGGCTCAAAAAAAAAATCAAATTATTTGACAGCATTCTGTTCTACTTTTTTAGTTTCTTTTCACATTTTATTCGCGCTCTTTTCTAAGCACATACAAACAACCATACATACAAGCAACTATTTGAAGATGTCTCTTTCTTATAAAATCAAAACTAAGATTTTTAAAATTTTCTAAATATTTAAACACGTTTCTATAGCACATTTATTGGCGCACATTTTGCATTAGACTTTCATATTTTTTGTTTAATTTATAAATTTTTTATTTCTCTCATTTACTGACTGTAACTTTTTTGTTATGCTTCTTTTACTTCTTCTTCTTCTTGTTATTTTATTGTTGTTCTCGTAGTTGCCGCAACAACAAGAACCGAAAAAAAAAAACAAAAAAAAAAACAATTTATTTTTTTTTGGTTTTTGCCGTTTTTCGTTTATTTTGTGCCGACGCCAAAACGCTGCATTTTTTGTATTTTGTTATTGTTGTTGTTTTACTCGAATTTATCTCGTATTCAGCTGTAACTGTAATCGGTGTTCATTCTGTGTCCTCTGTTCACAATTTTTAGCGTTTTGCGTTTTGCCCGTGTGCACGACCGCTTGACGCCCGTATTCAAAACAGACTGACTGGGCCACTGTGAGATTTATCCCAAGAAGATAAGTGAACACACACACACGCACGCACACAGCGGCAACTTTGTTCTTCGTTTCGTCAATGGAGCACAAAACGAAGAAGAAGCAGAGCAGCAGCATCATTCCGCTGCGCTTCGTTAGACCGCACGTGTGTGTGCGTGTGTTCGTGTGTAGCATCAAAGCACGAAGCTAGCAACGATGACACGAACGAAGCACATCATAACAAAACCGACTGACACCAAATCATTTTAAGAGCAGCAAATTGAATGCTGCTTACGCTCTGTGCACGCTCTCTTTGGTGTGGGGAAAATGTTGCCAAAGCACAAAGGTGAATTCCAGAAATGTTTTAGCGCTAAAAGCTGACTTAACTCAGAGTTGCAGGATGATCGTCTTGCGGGGCAGACATAGAAGGTACGTCGCAAAGCGAGTTCACAAAATATAACTCCATTTAAAAATTGTAAAATTATAAAGGGTGGGCCATCTGTTGTTTTGTTTGTTAATTGCATTTTATTCATATATTTTGCTACAAAATTAAGCAAATGTATGTATATACCAAATGCAAGTTTGAAACTACTCATTTAGTATGTTTGCAAATAATATCGCCCAAATGTCCGCGGCGGCTGGCTCTGTGGCCCCGTATGCGAACATCGTAATTTTCGATGACTTTTTTTTTTACGAAAACTCAGCTGGCTGTTCTCCCATGCATTGTATCTACCTAGACCCTCTTGTGATTTTTTTTTAAATAAATTTATAGTTTAAAAAAGTTAAATCCGTTAATGCTGACAATTAGATTGGACATTTCGCTATGTCCATACCCTTTATATACAATTTGATCTCTTTATAAAGCATAATATAACTATTTTACTGAATACCGAAGAAATTCTGTAGCAGAAAGATAAACTCAAAAAAGTATAAAAAAACTTTACTAAAAACCACTTAATTGAAGTACAATTTGAAGCTTTTGGGCAAAGACATTAAATAAAGCTTTTCTGTAAAAGTATATATCGGATTGATACAGATATTTCGGGTGGGCTGCGAGCCTCAAGGACACTTTAACATTTTTGGATTACCATCTTGAAACTCTAAAAAAGTATATCTTTTTTCATACCTTGTGGCTAAAAAACCAGAAAATATAATTCGATAATGCTTAGTGCTTGGGAAACATCTAACGCACAATCAGCTTGGCTTTTGAATTAAAAAATTAGTACAAAAGACACTAAAGAAATAAGTAAATCATAAAGAGCATGAACAAAAAACAGAACTTGCGACCGTATTTCGCCAATAACTCTTCGAATGTTGATTTCCAGGTGTTCAATTGTCTCTGGTTTTTCGACGTAGACAAGTGACAGTAATTTTGTGTGGCTGTAATGGTGTTTCGACAAAAGCTTGTGGACTATTCTCACTCCAAATGCAACAATTCTTCTTTTTTACGTACCCATTAAACCAAAAATGGGCTTCATGGGAGAAAAAAATTTTGAATTTTGAATAATATTGACGAACGGCAGCATTATTTTGGTAAAAATTTCAACAATTTGCAAGCGATGCTCTGGTGAAAGTCTATTCATAATGAAATGTCAAACTCAACATAAAGCAACTATCAGCTTCAAAATGGGTTTTCAGATAAAGCAGCGTTGCCAACTCAAAGTTGTGAACCTCTAAAAAAAACACGCGTTATAAATCTTTGTGACAAGTTAGCTACAATTCTATAACCCTAATTTTCTTTGATAAAAGTATTATATATATATATATTATATATATATATTCTTCAGCAGCATTTTGAAATTTTAAGAGTAAGCGAAAATAATTGCAAGCATAACTTAAGCTGTGATCTGCTTAAAGAAGCATCCACAGCTGCCGAATACTCTTAAAAAACATAGGCACTGCAAAATCCACCACACTTGTTAACTCTTTAGCGCAGAAACTCAACATGAACTGAATTTCAACATGGCCAATGCCAAAGCGCCATCTAGAGGCGCGTCAAATTCTGCCAAAGCTCAGCAAAAAAGCTAAGACAAGTCGGCAAAATATTGCTTGCTCTTACGCCAGCTCTTGCTCTTGGCTCTTACTCTTTGTTCTTGGCCAAAACAAAACAAAACAAATGGAAAAAGTAAAGCAGAAAACTGCAAGAAATAAACTTTGACCCATTGCTGGTCAATTGGCAGGCATTAAAGAAAAGTGTCGACTAATGATAGACAGACAAAGAGAGTGACAAAAAGCAGTGTCGGAAACCGAAAATGATAGCCAAAATAAAAACAAGTAGAATGGTAATACCGACTATTATATGCACTTACTTGAAATAAGCTAGAGTATAATTTAGTTAGAAGCTTTTACATGGCTTTAATACAAATTTATACGAATGCATGGAATGCGAACGAAGCTGCCTTAATCACTTTACCAATATACACTTTTTGTGTAGAGGGTGTAACAAACAGAGACAAAAGTAGGCTTAGTAGCAGCCCCCATCATCTACAGAGTGGAGCAAACTGCCACGCATTAGTCAAAGTTCAGCGTCAACTGTCGACAGTCCCGACAGCCCGTCCGTCATGTGTTGGTCCAAGCTAATTCGAACGAAATTAAGCAAACATTTAATGAAGCAATTAGCAAATGTTGCCTGTAACTCACACACACGCACACACACACACACACACACACACACATTGGGCTTTGCCCTCTCTGAAGCTTACATGCTCGGCTTCCCCGCGCAGGAACTCCTTAACTTGGCTAAAGCATGCAGTTTGCGGTTAATATCCTGCGAGAACTCATACATTAGTAATAATGCTTCCCAACATAATGAGCACCATGCCGCAAACCGGCTGCTCCTCTGTGCACACGGACACACATGAGCACATGTATACATACATACATATTTACGAGTTGTTGCCACAGCTGCGTGACGTAATTTACTCTTACACGCCCCGTGACAACTTCACGCGCTAAGGCCAAACCCAAGCCTACATCCAAATCCTGCCAGCCCAATGGCGAGCACTTCACCCAACTCAACTCCACTTAAACTAAATCCCAGCATTTGCGACATGCCCAAAACGGATTGGAATAGAACTGTCGAGCGGGGCGGCGTGGATTTGTCTGTAGATGTACACCTCTCGCAATAAGAGCGTCTCAACCCAATCCAGCGAACAACAATCCCTTCCAATCCGAATCCCAATCCAACCAATACACAATCCAAACCCATACTATGCCATTCCGCACATTAATAGATTTTGGCATTTGTATTTTTTGCTTGAACTCACTTTGACATGGCCGCAACATTTTTTTTTTTTCTTCTCTTTTTTGTACGCACATATATTTTTAGTAAGACCAGAGGGACGCACGGCGTGTAAAATCAAAAAGGGATTTCACTTTTACACATCAGTGTGCCCAGCCAAAGTAAAATTGCGTTTACTCACCTGAAAAGAGAGAGAGAGAGACGAAGATGAGTAAAAAAGAATCAGATAAAGAGCAATGTTAAAAATGCTACGCATCAAGAAAACAAAAACAAGCCAAAAACTTTTCCTTAAAGCAAACGAACAATAACAAGCACAACGCAGAACAAGTAGAGAAAAACAGCAAAACAAAAAAAATCCAAAAAGGAAAACACAAAATGAAGAGAGCGGGAATTGAGGAGCAGAGAAATAGTTAAATTACAAAACAATATTTTTGTAGGCGTCCGTTAAACATAAAAACTTTTTCCCCGTCTCCAAACAAACAATTTGCGGAAGTGCAAAATGTTGCTGCATGCTTTTAGGCGTGTCGCAGAGTATTCCAGGACTACTTAACGACCATGTACAACATGCTCCACAAAATACTATGATACATAACTAATTGATAATCTACATTTTTTAATATAGTTGGAAAAGGATTCTAAAATGTGTGGAATGAGTGCCATACTTTCATGATCCCAAAATATTTCAAAATAAAAAAATATTTCTGAATGCCGAAGATTTTGAGTTCTGGTATAGAACCAGAGGAATCCTAACCTATACAGAAGTAGTAGTGAAAAATTATTCTTGAAAGCTTCTTTGAATCATCTCAGCTTTTTACTGATACACGTAATGATGTTCCTGATTACTCATGTATAAAAACGTGCTCCGGAAAACGAATCCGAAACCGAATATTTGGTGCTCCCAATTTCACCAAATCGAATTCTGCATGTAGTTTGAAGCCGAATGCTTTGTTGCAATCGGCAAAATAGGTTTAAAAAGTAAAAATTTTATACTGAAATAATTTTTTGAATATTCTTTGATATTTTTAGATTATATTTATGCCAAGTTCAACTGGAAATTATTTTGAATTATTTTTTTTCTGACTCAATCCAAAAAATAGCATGCACAGTCAAAAACGATTTTTTTTTTTGTATCATACATGAACACATGACGATATATGCGACAAGGTTGTCGCTTTACACAACCCTTTTAGATTCTTTTTTTTTTTTTGTGCACTGAATCGAATTTGCTTTCCCGACCCTAATCTCTATTTGAAAGTATCTACTACTTTAGTATTTTTGCAGCTGCTGCTTAACGATCTTACTAAAAGTGCAGAATTCACAACCAACTATCAGTACGCCGTAATTTGGGGCTTCTAAATTTCTTCAAATCAATTTTTTGCTTAAATTATTGAATACAAAAAATTGTCTCTGAATGTCGCAGAAGTGAGATGGTCCCACTAGATAAATTGCATGAACTTATAAAAATGTTTTTTATGCAAAGATCCTTTCGAAGTGCTGATTGACGGCAAACTTTAAAAGCAAAAAGAAACACCCACACACACTCACACACATATATATACACATTCAAGGACACTCTCAAGAGTGGCCCCAAAAATTATGCAAACAAATTTCCATCGCAGCTTAGACAATATTTTTTTATTTTTATTTTCAGTTTTTTTTTTTTTTTTGCTTACTTTTACTCTTATGGCAAAGGCGATTAGGACAAGACAGAGAGAGAGAGAGAGAGGCAGCGCGGCGAAAGAGAAAACCAACGGAGTGTAATAAACTTGTTGTGTTTGTTGTTGTTGCCCTAGGGGTTCATAGGTCAAGTATTGCCAATTACAGCACAAATAACAACAACAATAATAACAACAACAACGATAGAACCAAAATTATTACCAGACTAGAAGTTAAACACCGCAAAGCAAGCAATCAAGATGCTTTTTTTTTTCTTTCTCTCTTTTGCCTTTTCGCGGTCTTCTTTTTTATTTTGGTGGGGGAGTGGGGGGTAGGGCGAGTGGGCGGATTACCCAGCTTTAAAATGTAGAACAGCGTGGGAGAGCGAGTGATATGTAACCCAAACCTAACTTATGACAATTTAAAGGTGCTCACCTTATGCGTAAAAACTACCAAAAATAAATATTCAACAACTTAGGTAGGAAAAATAAGAAACCCAATATACAGATACCCTAACAAAGTGTTGCCAGATGTATACGGACTCGAAAGAGAGCAAAATTGTGGAACTGGAATGTACTACCTGAGAATTATACAGCCACACAAAAAGATGGCGAATGTTAAAGTCGGGCGCGTACGACTTTGGAATACACTGCAACACAAAATTGCAATCAAAACCGGTATATTGCTTCAAAACTCTAAAAAATATTTTTTGCCAAATTCGGTTACAATATGTTCATAAGCACAGAAAACAAAACGAATTTGGCACCAAACACGTTTTTCGGCCTATCGGTCCTATGGGGCCTATATGATATAGTCAACCGATATCTTCATAAACAAACAAATTATCCATCTTAAACTTTTGGCTTTTTTCGAGGTCGTCTGAGACTACTCCTATGGACTCTAAACTGAAAGTTTTCTTGCTCTACCTCTTATCATCTTCGAGTTCTAGGCGGACAGACGGACATGGGTATATCGACTTTTCATGTCATCCTGATCATAATTTAGGTAACTTTGGGGAATCTCCGACGTCTGCTTCTGTATGTTACATACGTTTTCGGCTTAATACTATAACATAAGGTATAGGGTATAAAAATGCCCACTAATCCAGAGATTATGTTTTCCTTTTGTTTTTGGAGTAGCTGAGTCCGAGGTTCAAAAAATTGAGGATCAAAACTGTAGGACATCCCTTATCACCTAAGACTCTCCTATTACAAAACCATTATGAGGATTCGACGAACGCAGCCAGATCCACAATGGGCACATTAGCCAGACGATCCGGATCCTCAAAGAATGGTTTTCCCAGAAACTGGGTTCCTCTTCTTAGAAGCGCCGGACAGTCGCAAAGCAGGTGTTGGATGCATTCTGTCTCCTCGGCGTCTCCGCAGTTTCGGCAGAAGTCGGAACATGCAGCCTCTCAGCCATATGGCCAATGGTCAGTGTCCCGTTACAGCTCCTACCACCATCCTGGTCCTGTTTTTATGAAATCGCAGGAGTTCAGATGTGCGCTTTGGGTTATACCTAGGCCAGAGTGCTCGGGAGATGCGACAACCGGACAACCGGACACCGTGTCCCATTCTCTTTCCGCCAGAGCTCTCGCCGTCTCCCTGATTTGCGATACGACGTCCTGTAATGGTCTAATGTCCGTAACCGCATTTCCTACCAAACGTCTTTTTGCAGGTGTGTAAGCACCTAACGCTCTTTTCATTCTTTCTTCTGAGTTTCTCTTCCAAGAGAGTTTGGAATCCAGAATGACACCCAGATACTTGGCTTCTATAGATCTTTTAAGTTGTGATCAGTATAAACTCATTGATCTTATATTTTCTAGTGAACAACACCAGTTCGGTCTATTGACGATTAACTCCAAGTCCGTTCTGTTGTGCCCATCTTAGGGTGACGCCAAGAGCAGACTCCAATAGCTCACTGACTGTAGGCAGAAATTTGCCCGTTACCATGAGAACCACGTCGTCCGCATAGACCGTCACCCTGCATCCTCTCTGCTCAAGAGTTAGAAGTAGGTCGTAAAGGACCAAGTTACACAAAAGTGGTGAAATGACACCTCCTTGTGGAGTGCCCCTCGTAACTTTCTTTCTAACCACCCCTGCACAAAGTTCGGAGTTGGATTAACTTTAACATATATCGTTTTAAATGATTTTTGAGATTACGAAGGACAAGATTTTTCATTCTCAGATTGCGATTCAACAACTCTAAAAATATGTTAGTGATGGTCTAGCCTCTGAACTTGAAAATTCTTATTTTTTTTTTTGAGTAGCTGTGTTATATGGTAACTTGAGCTCAAAACATCCTATTAAAAATATTTTTCTAGTCCGGATGTAAGTAAGCAGCTAGAAATCTCCAAATGGTTATTAAGTCTTATAAAATCCGTAGCTCTAACTTTGATAATTATAGCTCATGTGTCTTTATTTTTCTATTCTGAAGTTAGTTATCTTTGGAATTGTCGCCATCTTGAAAAGAAACTATAATTTTCATTTCTTTTTTTTTGGTTTATCTGCTAAGGGTTTTCTATGCTTTAGCACAAGAAGTCTCCTATTGTTATTTTGAGCTTGAACTATTGTTTCTTTAAGAAATTGCAAATAGGGAGCCACTTATCGGCACCTAACATTTCCATTCGGATTTCGATTTTCATACATCGATGTCACAATGCATTTTATCGACAAATCGGAATCAAAGTTCAGAACATGATTATCTGAGAATTGTAAGCTGTTTAATAGTTATAAAGAGAACATGTTTTTCAAAAGATGTTTTGGCATATTATTATATTTTAAAAAAAAAAATAAACTAAGTCTCTATACCAGGCTTAGGCCTCTCTTAGGCAAGTGAATTCAAAAAGTAAAGAGAAAAATTCACTTACTTCAGTTAAAGTTATTAAAATAAGCAAAAAACAAAAAAAAACGAATCCAACTAAAGCGAAATTTCATTAACTTTTTTTTGTATTGACGTATTTATTTATGGGGGGGATCAGCTTGTTGACAAACTCATAATACTCATATGCCAAATAAATAGAGTATTAAATAGATGGCATCAAGATTGATGATGTTTCAATAAACTCCATTACTTTGTGGTGCTGCGCTGTGCATATCTATATATATATATATATATATGTATACATATAGAATGCTTATATACACATATAACTAAAGATATTATGGTTGCAATTTTCTAATAATATTGAAAATGAATGGCTACTTAGGTCCTGCTCACACATGGCATCAAACAGCAGAGCAGCTGTGTGTGTCGGGAATACCAAGTGGATTTTCATCCTTGCTTCCTTCCAGTGCCATATACGTAGTATATTTTCTGTTGCCCTTAGAACGTCCTTTTTTTCGATTGCCATGGCAATTTAGATGGATGAAGTGAAGTGTGTAGTAAAGCAAACCAAAGCAAAGCAAAGTAAAAGAAAAGACATACGCAGCCGGCAGGAAGGGGGCAGTGAGGAGATAGTACATGCTAGTAAGTAGTAAGGAGTTCAGTTATCCGAACTGGGCATTACAGCAAATTCAATTGGCAAGTTTGGCTGACAAGCTAATTGGTATGAAATGTTTTACCAAGTTGGGAATGAGTCATGCAGCTAACTGCAAAAATTCATTATGGCTGAAAATAAATAAAATCCTTGCAGAACAAGAAGGAGCCGAAAAGAAAAAGCAACAGCAGCCAAAACTTAAAACTTAAGCAGCCATTTTTATTGCTTAACAGACAGGGCACACACATACACATACACACATGTGTCGCATAAGCTCTATATACAGGGTGGCTGATGAAAACCGCTACCAAAAAAGAATTGAATAACTTTTTGTCTATTTATCTAATCTGTTGCATTTAAATTTAATGAAAATTAATAATTGGGATACTGAGACAAGAATTTGGATTTTACTAGAGTCCGTAAAATTGGTACAAAGAGAATTATTATTATTATTTGTAATGGATGTAATATGTACTGCGACCCAAGTGGATCTATTGTACCCCCTTCACGGCTTAGAGCTCTCCCAAAAGTCCAATTGCCTTCATGTACTCCACTATTTTGTTTGGATTTATGGTGACAATGCTCTCTGGTGGGAGAACGTACATGCCTAGAAGCTTGCTTCTTTTGTTGACGAGTGCTATGCATTCACATAGTAGATGCACTGAGGTTTCTTCCTACATACTACAGAAGCGACAAAGTCCACTATCCGCTATGCCAATTTAATTTAAGTAGCTACGGAGCCTACAGTGTCCCGTCAAGAAGATCAACAGGATCCTCGCGGTCTTTTTCCCGTGACTTATCATGAGTTTGAACCTCTTACGGTTGTAGTTAGAGAGGAGGGTTTTTGACTGCTTAAGTCCTGGTATCTGTGCCCAGGGAAGCAGCCTTTTGTTTTCTTCCTCTTTCTTCAGTAGGTCCCTTACCACGTGGTTGCCAATCCCACAGTATGGTTCAGGTCCGATTAGCGGTGTTGCTGCACATGTTCTTGGTAGTTAGTCTGCTAGCTCATTTCCAGGGATATTGTTGTGTCCTGGAACCCATCTGACTGTGAGCTTGTTTCTGGCACCTGATTTGTCAAGTGCAGTTCTCACCTCTTTCACCAGCCTTGATGTGATCTTGGCCTTGCTAATTGCTTTTATCGCTGCTTATACAAAGAGAATATAAGCGCACGTTTGGCGGCACTCCTCTGACTAGGAGGCACATTTCGATCTAAACGGCCATGTTAATAAACAAAATTGTCAAATATGGAGTGATTCTGACCCACAGATACTCCATGAGACGGGATTGCATCCACTTCGCGTTCCAGTGTCGGGCCTTACTTTTGCGAAGAGAGCGATGTTACTGTTACGGTCACTTAAAGATGTTGAACGATTTTTTTTTATCCAGAACTACGCCGAAAGAGAATCGCTTTCAAATCTGTATGGCCTCAACAAGATGGTGCAACTCCTCACACAGCCAGGCCTGTTATGACAGAATTGCATCGAAAATTTCCAATAAGTTGATTTCGAAAAACTCCTTATGCCGTTGGTCCCCCAGGTCTCCAGACCTTACTGCACCCGTTTTTTTTTCTTTGGGAATTTGCAAACAGGAAGCTTGCAAAGTAAAACCAACAAATTTGTATGATTTAAAGCAAGACTTTCGAAGACATTCCCGCTGCAACCCTTTTGGCAGTCATGAATAACTTTTTGCTAAGATGTCGCACATGCGTCACTGAGCGTGGAGGCCATTTAAGTTCCATTATTTTTAAGACACATTAAAAAAAAACTTAATAAAATGTTATCATCTTTCAAATGAAACAAGAAAAAATTATAGCAATATTTATCAGCCACCCTGTATATATGTTATATACTACATAAAATATACCATATATCTATAGTGAGAAACTTTTTGAAATTGAAATTCCTTAGCCAAGTGGGATGCAGAAGTTGGCCGCTAGTTGCAGACAATTCAAGATACTGTCGGATCCGTGTGAGCAAGGACATGGCTTTAAGCTTTTTAGTTGGCCGCACAATTGATTGTCGTCATCGTCATCGAGGAAATTCCCAGCCCCACCGCCCTGGCCATTCCACAAGGCAGCACTACTAATGTCTACTCACAAAATTCCGTTTGTCTTTTTCTGGTCCTTGGACGTTGCCGTTGAAGTGTTAAAATCGATTAAATAAAAGTTTATTGCTAAATTGCCAACTGGCTTAACCTGCTTTGTTTTTGTAGCTGCGATACCTTGAGCTCAACACAACCCTCGCTCTCACTGTGCACTCTCTCTCCCTGCCTTCGTCACTTTAAGTGACTGCGTCTGGTATGTGTCAATGTGTTCTTTGAAGTTGTTACTGTCGCTCACTCACTGGGCGCTGCGCCCGAAATCTCTTTCAAAGAAATTTCAATACAACCCAAGAACATACAAGTGTGACAATTATCTCCTTGGACCATGTTACAAATAATAAAAAAAACAATCCTGCAAAAATTGAAATGCCACAAATAAAGAATAAGCTGTAGAATCTTTAAGGAAAATCTCAACAATATGAATTCCATAGCATAGTTCAAAAAAAGATCGCTAGTGACCTAGAGACTATGCTGAGAGTTCCATACGATACGTTCTTTGATAACCATTTATCTGTACAGGGCACACTTTAAAATGATTTCTGAAGTTTACTGGAAACCTCTATTAAAGAACTTTATTATTCGCCAAGTAACGAAAAATATATATCGGCGTAAATAAGTAAAGCGGGCCATTTTTTGCTCAACATCTTCAATTTTGATTTTTACATATGTGAAAGATAGTGATGGATAGATAGATGATAGTCGTCCTTCTCTCCTAGTCGAGCATAGGGCCTAGAGCTACTAGCCAATATAAACCACGTCAATTTGTATTGCAAAACTCCGAATATTTATCGAGTTATCGATAACTGAAAATTGATTTTTTCAGTTTTAGATCTTTTTTTGACAAACCATAAATAAACGAATAAATATTAAAATCTACTAAAATTTTTTTTTTAACGAAAGATAAAATGAACATTTTTTTAATTAAAAAATATTTTTTTTTTTTTTTTTTTTTGTAAAATTTTTTTAATGTCTTAAAATCTGCTCAATTTTTTTTTTTAACAAAAGATAAAATTTAAAATTTTTTTATGATTGAAAAAGAAAAAATTTTTTTTAACGTCTTTTAACAATTTTTTTTTTTAACTTAAAAATTCATAGGTGATCTCCGCCTTTCTAAATAAAAACAAGTTCCCTGCGGAAAACTAAAAAAATAAAAAGTTTGTTATAATAATAATATAGCCAATGTAGAATCTTTAGAAAATCGATTATTTTTTTAGGCTAAATTGGTAAACAATTCTGTTAGAAACGATGTACCGAAGTGATTTTTCAAAAAAAAAATGTTTCCCCTACTTATAAGCGTCGGGCGAATAGCATCCAGCGTTCGCTTCATTTTTAAAACATTTAAACGCGTTTTTCTCGAAACTAATTTTTTTCGAATGGCTTCACAAATAATTCGGTCAGTTTGTATCCGATCGTTTTGAAATTTTGACACAATACTGAAGTAATACTTTTTAGGCGGCATTGTGAATTTTAAGGCATTGTGAATTACGATACTCCCATTTTGAAATTTTGTTAGACGAAAAAATGTTAGTTTCGGTGCGTTTGTTTTGATTTTCTCTTTCTCTCGCGACTCTGACGTTGTGTTGGTGGTCATGACTTCGGCTCTTGTTGAGAGAGCGAGCCGTGGTCATGGTATGGAGAGGAGAGTAAAGGGGCCGCTGCTGGTCAGAAAGAATTGTTTTTGTATGCATTGCGTGAATACAACAAAGTGACATACATACACACTTACATACAACTGCCAGTGTGCATGCATGAGATTCTGAGCCAGCACGTATTTTTGCTTTGTTCTCTCTCTCTCACTATTTGTTACTCTCACAAAATTAAACGCTCCAAACGGCAATGCCGTGGCCTTGGTGCTGTTTGGTTGGCTACAAAATATGATCGCGCTGCGCAAAGATCGATGTAGAAGTATGCGCGGGCGAGGTGAGAGTTGCACGAACAACAAAGCCAAGCTGCATTACGCGACAGTTACATTGTTTAACTCTTTCTCTATTTCATTTAATGCTGCTTTCTTAAGCGCAGAGGAATTAGTATTGCGCACTACTTATGCGTTGGCAGAGTAAGGGTGATAAATAAAAGTAAAAGTGATGTTTAAGGATATTTTTGTATGAATATTGAAGCTATAACAGAGTTCACGCTCAGTACAAGCACACGTTCCTTCACTTTCATAATAATTATAATAATTGATTTTGAGACACCCTTTGAACTCCAAAGTAATGTTAAGACGGCTAAACTAAAGAAATAAAAACAGCAAAGAAAAAAAAGTTGGGCGAAAAGTTTTACTTCTCAATGATCTCAAGCCCGGGTACAGCTGTTTGCTGAAAATCGCTTACAAATAAGGTTAAGCTGATTTTTGATACTACTATTAGATTTTTTAAAAAGAACTTCAGGCATGTGTGCAAATTAACTTCCTTCATAATCCTTCATATGTTTTTATAAATTGTTTTATTTATTTGTAAATTATCATTCAAGATCCAATTTAAGACTACTTAACTCTAGCTTAACATAGATTATTCAAACCCTTATCTAAGCTTTTGAATTCTAAAAATAGCTCAAGCTCCTCCAATCTTTGAGCATAAACTTGCATATCTCAAGCTCACTCAAAATGAATTGAGTGCAGCTTGAGGATGAGCTTTATCTTTTCTATCATTACCCTTACTGAGGGTACGTTAACTTGCATTCATATAAATTTGTTCTAAATCCAAAATTATCTAAAGCGAGTAAGTAGGCTACCTTTAGAGATAGTAAAACAACAAAGTGAGCGCCCCAATAGTTAATTAAAACTGTCACAAGCAAAAATGTAGCCCTAACAAAAAATTTTTCTGTTTTTTTTTTTTCAATTTAGTTTTAATTAAGTGGAAAACACACACTTCCTTCAACACAGTCCTTCAGCTTAACTTGACCCAGCACTCGGCACTTGATACTCAACACTCTACTATAAATCCCCAACTCATCCCCATCCCCATCCCTACTTGAACTCTGTATATGTGTTTGTGTGTGTGTGTGCGCTCCACTTAAAGCTCCTCAAATTAATACTACACAATGGTTTATATAATTTTATTTAATTTTTTTTTGTGTTTTTTTTTTGCCCTTGTTGTTTTGCAACACTTGAAATTAATGAAAAGCATTTTCGATTGTAATTATTCGTGCTGACGCGTCGTCCTGCTCTGCCCCTAGGCATATTTAGATCCAGATGCCTCTTCAACTCTGTTGTGAACTGCTTTGGGTTGGATTTTGGGAGCTGTGGCTGGGGTTAGCATAGACCGGGGCTTAGCTTAGCTCATTAAGCATAATTTGGTGCTGTGCCAAACAGTAATCAACATAACTCAGCTTCGAGCTAAAGCCAAAGCTAAAGCCTGATGTTAAGACTAAGGGCAGGCGTTACATTTAATTGACTGTAAATTTCTGCTACCAAGTCCTTTGTCAGTGTGTGCGCGTGTGTGTGTGTGTGAATAAGTGTGTTCTTAATGCTCTCACTCTAATTGTAACTACTCATTAAAAACGCAGCACTAAACCCGTTGCCAAGACCAAGAGCTAGCTAGCTAGCTAAAAAAAAAATAAATATGATGAAAATAAAATCCTCGTACTATAAAAACCACCCCGGAAAGCGCCAAAACGTAAAGCGGAAGTGCCAACAATAACCAAAACTAAGGCAAACTCGCACACACACAGATACTCCCAACTTGGGCTTTAATGACAGCTACAAGCCGTTGCCGTAAAAAGCGATTACGCATACGTCGTGTTGTACATGCCGGCAGTTCAAATTCACATGTGTTGCGCCCCATGCAGTTGGCGGCGGGTTTGTGAGGGGGGTGTAGAAGTAAAAACATTATGTTGTTGTTAATTGTATGTGCACTTTAAAACTAAAACCACACCCCAACTCAGCGTCCCTTAATGCTACAAGCGCGCTGTATCTCTCTCTCTCTCTCTCTGACTCTGGCTGGCCATTATCTTGCATTTTTACGGTCCAAATCCATTTCCAGCTGTAATAACATAATGGCTGCAAATGCTTTTTAAAAAGAGACCCCATGAGCAGGTAAACATCAGTCTATACATTAATATATATGTACATATATACATACTATGCTGCTACATATATACATGCATACGTCACTGCGTCGTGGCGTCGCGTAAAAGCTGTGTGGAAACAAAAAAAAAAAAAACAGAGAGCAAAGACTGAGCTGTGCTGAGCTGAGCTGAGCTCAAGCAGAGAGACAAACAGCAGAGACAGAGAGAGTGAGACAATGATAGGCAGCGTAGAGAAGAACAACAGGATAAAGAAGGACGGTCGGACGGAGCGACGGACGGAAGGCAAGCAACAAAGTAGCGTAGCATAAATAAATAGAGATAATTAGACCATAACGACGAAGACAACAAAACAAAAGCATTTCAAATGAAAGCCACACACACACACACACACATAGAAATCCATTCATTTATCAGTATGCGCCTTTGTTGTGCTTTACACTGTCCAACATAAAATTTGCTGGATGGAGGATAGTGCTTGGTAAATGGTTAATCCAATAAATCCCTTTGAGGATTTTGCTCTCAGAGAAAATAATTGTTAAGGCTTCTTCACTTTATCTTTTAAAACCTACTTATAAATGATAAAAAAAAAGTAATCATTGGAAAGAATTCAGTTAACCTGGAAATGGGGGGCGGACGAGTGCGCTAGGAAAGCATCAGCACTACCTGTGGCCCTAGCTGTTATGGATATTGACAGACCTCTGCAAGATGTAGTTTCAGAGATCAAGAAAATAGTCAAATGCGAGACAGAACAACAATGGGACACTGTGTCCGGTTCAAGATACAACCCAAAGCGAACTTCGCAACTCTTGCGATTCCACAAGAGCAGGACTAGGATGGCCTCCTGGCTGGGAGGATGCACGCTCCGCACAACGATTTCTGTCGCAGCTACGGGCATGAGGTAGAGATAGAAAGCATTCAACAATTGTTGTGTGACTGCCCTGCACTACTTAAGAAACGCACCCAGTATCTGGGAAAGCCCTTCTTTAAAGACTTGGGCAGTCTGGAAAATCTGCCCATAATGCACTTCGCTCTTTTTATCGATTCCTCGAAGTAGTTCAGCAAACAAGCTGATTAAGCGAACTTTTGGGACCCACTGGCTATTTCACCTCCCCCACATCCAGTATTTATTCTCAACACCCTCTTGCTTCCTTAACAAAATCTTCAAAAAGTACCATAAGTCGGCTCAAACGATCATTTCTTGAAATTTTAATACGCTGTAATATTGTAAAATTTAAAGGAAAAGGCCGGAGACCCATCAAAGGACGACAATAGCAATTCATCTACACATGTTCGTTGGTCTGTCAAGTCTTTTAGATTTTCGACATGATGTTTAGTAGCAGAAACAATTTAAGGATGAATAACGAGTGGATAGAAAGACGGGTCAGACCATCAAATTACTGCTCTTGGTGAGCAATTTTGATGATTCGATAAACAGAGCTAGATCGCACAGACAGCCGAGTTATTAAAGATTGACAAACTAAGGTTTTGGATGTGTTTCGTAAGAAGTTCAGTGTAGTCCGACTGGTGTTAAATGCTTTTGATCACCTCCTTATTGCCACGACAGAAGTCGTATTGAGGAGTGCCCGATATCAGATGTAGCTTGCTCAGAAAGCCTATCAGAGTTGACCACCCGAACTTGGTTATACTTAGGTTATAACATACATAGGCAGAACATCTTCATCACCATATGGTATTCAAAGTGGTTTTCGACAATCATTTGCTCCACAATAACTAAGCACGCAAGCTTAAATCAGGGTTCGTTATACGATTTATTATCGTTTGAAAGCCCTAGTTTTAATCGCAGCTTACTCCGCTGCTCCTTAAAGCTCTACGTTAGTTAAATAAGTACAAAGAGATACACATGTATTTAAAATCCGACCACCGCAAATCTCTTTCATGCACATATTTGCGTGTACACACATAAAAAAAAAGGGACACAAAAAGTTGACCATAATCTAGTTTTCATATAGTAAAAGGACGAAAAAAAAAGGAAAGATAGCGGGGACAAAAAAAAAACAGTTGGAATATTCAACCCAGTTGAGCGTATTTTATATCCTGCCGAGTAAAGTCGAGTTTGGTGGCTTTATGGGCAGGTGGAGTGAAGTATTTACAGGTAAGCTTCAGTACATATACATACATATATACGCGTATACACGTATATGTATGTATGTACCTTGGCCTGGCGCTGTGTTAAATTAGGTGAAGGATATGACATGAAAATTTGCCACAGTCTCAACTGTTACTGTTGCATTTACTTTTTTCATTTTGCTTTCATTTAATTTTTTATTTTTGTTTTTTTTCTTATTTTTTATTGTACTTTTTGGGGCACAGTTGCGGCCAAAAATAAAAGCGCAGACAGAGAATCGAAAGTAGAAGAAGAAACAAAATGCTACCGCTGGCATTTAAGTAAATAAATAAAAAGTCCTTGCAACGGCTACCGCAACAGTAAAACCACCAACAACAAAAACAACAACAATAAGATGAAGGCAACTTTTGCCCCAGAAGAACAACCATGAAAATTCATTTATAATGTGGGCCAAAGAATAAAAAAACACGTAACACCAAAAATACAGCAACCAAATCCGAAAAAAATTATAACACGTTGCGCTTAAAATTATAAAATAATTTGCTTTATCTCAAGAACGATCTAAACAAGAAATATCTGCTTGGAAATATGGAGAGTGTTTGTGATACCCCGTACCATCCATTACAGGACATGTAGGAGAAGTAGGTAGGTAGGTAGGTAAAGGCCCGTTGTGATGTCACGAGAGCTAGTCCTTACTCTCCCGTATCCTCTCTAAACCAACCTGTCGATTTGATGAACGAATTAATCTTATTTATTTTGATTCCTGCGGATTCAGTAACATTTCCAATAGTTTCGGAACCCAGTGTGTACAGTCCCCTCCTGCATAGTCCCATGCAGACCTGACGAGAGGGGAGGGGGAAGGAGGGGGGGAGGGGGGGATCTCCCCCGGCCAGGAGTTTTCTCAGGGACCCGGTGTAATTACTGTCGTACTGACGTGATTCAAGCTAAAGGTGTAATAGAGGGACCGGTACATTTTTCCTCCGTGCCCAGGTTTTCTCTCTACGGCCCTGGTGCCATGCATCCACACAGGAGATGCTCCACTATTTCCTCTTCCTCTACCTTCTGACAGCTTCTACAGTAGTCGAAATAAGGCACTCCCAGTCTATTGGCGTGCCTACCAATAAGACAGTGTCCAGTAAGAGCTCCTATCGTAGCTCTTATGTCAAGTCTGCTCCATCGCGGCCAAGTTTTCCTACTAATAAGACAGGTTTCAGTTTGCTCCCATCTATAGTTCGCATCATCTGCTTTGCAATTGCCCACGATATCTCGGTGTCCCGGTACTCAAAGCAGCTTAATGGTAAAGAAATTTGTAGCATCTAGTAAAAGCTCATAACATTCCATCACTCTTTTTTGGATGTGAGCCTTACTGATTGTAGTGCTTTTAAGGCAGCCTGACTGTCAGAACAGATCTGAATTTCCCTTTCGGTTAAAACACGATTCCTCATGATACGAATACTTTCCATTATAGCCATGACTTCTGCTTGGAAGACACTACAATGATCTGGTAAACGGAAGAATTCGTTAATGCCGAACGATTCCGAATAGACACCCCCTCCCACCTGATCATTGAGTTTAGATCCGTCTATAAAAATGGTAATCTTGCTATTGCAGTCTAGTATACCATTGTCCCAATCTTCGCGAGATGGGAAATTTCCACTGAACGGTTTGTTTAAGGATAAGCAAAGTCAGTAGTTCTGGGAATTTGCGGAAATTGGCGTACTATCCATTACAGGACATGTGGGAGAAGTAAGTACTAATTTTTTTTAATGCATTCGAAAAATACTATCCGAATATTTTTGTTAATTTAAGAGATACAGAAAACTCTGCTAAATATTCAGTTATCGATAACTAACTACATCTGAGACGACGGCTATATATATTTATTGTTTTTGCCCATGATGAGTCTTTAGCAGGCTTTGGGCTTATCTAGGATGCTACTCCTTGCCAACAATGAAATGGACATCCAGATACCAAAGATTTCTTAACCCAGAGAGGTTACAAAATACTTAAGAAGAAAACGTCGGAACGATTGTTAAGACTAATTAACGTCCTTGATGATATCAAAACTAAGCTTGTACACCGCAAAATGAGACTAGTCCATTGGACTCACGCGGCATCAAGAGACTTGGAACAGTTTCTTTTTCCCACATGCTGAACATTGGAAATTTAAATCTGTGGACAGCTAGGATACTATTAGATAGCTAGTTAAGGCTGGCTGCTGCATGTGTGTGTTTGTGACGTCATTGGCATCAATCAATTTGAAGTTTGTGGCTCCGAGATTCGTTTGACAGTTTTTCACTGAAGCTATTGTAGGAAGAGCGATTGATTTTGGAGTGGTTGCATGTTCCAGCTCGAGCTCTGTTTTGCAGCTAAATTTGGACTTGGCTTGGCCAACTGCAATTTCCGTGCCCTCAATCCCCCCTGTTCCAACACTTCAAGCAATTACCTAATCTCATTACGGCTTAATAGAGCGTGCACACACACACACACCCACACATAGAAAGTGTGAAATTGCAACATTTCGTAGATTGGAAAATGGAAAATTTCGTTGCAATTGACACTAAATGAGTTTACCATGCCTCATCGTTGCCAACAATTCAGGTTACGCCCCAATTTGTCCTGAAACCCGCTAACTAACTGAAAACATCTAATTGGGTTGCCTCGTACTTCCTCCCCCCGGCGCCCACCAACCAGCTCTTCACGAATCTATTATAATTTTTGCCCGCAACTTCATTAACGTTTCTGCGATTTTGTAGTTAATTAATTGATTACGTAAAACGCTTCAATGCATCCCGTGAATGCTTCTATGTAATTTGCTACTTTAGCCATCACAGTGAGTGAGAGGGAGCGCAACAAGGGCACTACCTATAGCAAAAACCATTATATTTTTGCGGCTCACTTATTTGCTCATTGCCCTAAGAGTCCAACCACCCTATATTTTCACACTCCTTCTTCCATGACTCTTCCACCTGGTTGTTACTCTATTAACTTGCCATTCTCTTGTTTCTAAGCTATTATAATATAGTCCGTCCAACATTTTTATCAATAAAGACTTTTCCAAGTAATTACAGCAACAACTACAACAACTGCACCCAGGTTAACTTACAATGCAATTTACTGGACTAACTCATAGACTCGACTCTGTTGGCTGTTTTATTTTTGCACAGTTTGACAAAAATTATGTGTACATGGAAAAACTTTTGCTCCAAATAGTTGAAACAAAAAATGCGTTGACCGACAGTGGGATACTCTGCAGCCAAGAGGATAGGCGAGTTTTTTTTAGAAAATATCAATGTTTTCTTGTTTGTTAAACTCACGTCAAATCATTTATGACGCCAAGATGGGGGTGCCTAAGATTGAAACATCTGCTCACCATGACGGGTTCAGCTGTGTCTCCTACTGGGGAACTGGGAAAGATTTGTTAAGCTTCACTTGGCTAGAAAAAAAGCGCATATTTCAACAAAATTTTGTGTCTACCTCCGATGGACTCTGAGCTCTAGTGGTTGGAATTTGCTTCGCCTTCTTCTACCTGTTGTACCCAGAATCCTCATGTAGACATTTTTCATTCAACCTACTTTTCGGGTCTACCCAAAAATCCAACTCTGTAGCGTGAAATTAACAATTTTGTACCACTATGCAATAACTTAATAAATATGTTCGTTTGGTCATGGTTGGCTCTCGGTGCTCCTTACTCTGAACCCGCAACAGTTTACAGGCCAGTTAACTTATTAGTGCGCACACAACCCGGAATCGCAAACCGAACCCAACCCAACCCAACCCAGCCTCAAGCCAAGTCAAACCCACTTGAACTCAACTCTTTGGTCGTCGTCGTCTTCATCGTCATCTTTGAGACTTGGTCGAGTACTTGGCAATTGCCACAAGTAATAGCCCAATGGACAGCACCGAGTGCTAGACAATATGATGGAAACTATCTACCGGCTATCTGCTCGAAATTGAACCCGCACACCGCACTCTGCAGTGCTCCTGTCTACCCCAATAGCTTGGCGGAGCCATCAGGCAAACTCTGGCAAGTGTTTAAAGTGTGCTCGCGGCTATTGCAAAACAACAAGTAAAAGAGAAACGAAAAAAAAGAGTATAAGAATAAGATGAGATGAAAAAAAAATGGAAACAACTTGAAGGCGCCGTTTGGCATAACTGTTAAAGCTGTAATAACTGCAACTTTGTAGCTGTAATGTTGCTCTCTTCCACAACTCACACACTCTCTTGCGCTCTCAGCGTTTTGTTGTGCTCTATCTTTGTAAAGTTTTACTTCGATTTTTTTCTTTTTTTTGGCCATTGTCTGATTTGGCTTTGACTTTAAACTGTGTTGACTGTTTTCTGTAGACTCTTGTCTGCTGGCTCTTGAGTTCCTCAAGTTCCTTGAGCTCCTGAGCTCTTTGGTGCTCGACTTGTGTATGTGTGTGTGTGTGCATGCTGTGTATCCTGGCGACCATTGAGACATCAAGATTATTCAGCTAGTATCAGTAGAGCTGTCCATCCAACTGTCAACTTCAACTTGGCGTCGAAGTTTGTTCCCCAAAAAACGAAGCTAAACCAAAATGCTGCATGTAGCACTAGATACATTTTAATGTTTATTTTTCTTAAGGACGACAGCTAAAATTGCTAAACTGACCTGGCTTTACAATTTTCGTCCTACCAAGTATATGTCAGTTGTTGTTGTTGGCGCGACAGACAAGGTCAAGTGCATAGGGACAGGTTAGTGACAGATGCCAGTAGAGATAAAGCATGGATGCAAACAGCTAGAACTAGATTTCCTTTGATTTTTCCTTTCTAAAATAATTAGCTTTGCCAATTTTTTTTTGCTTTCAAAGTGAGTCTCTTCAATCTCACAATGATGAACAAATAAATATTGAAAAAAAAATGTAAGATCTTAGCATGTTTAAAAATTCTGGGTACGTCAGAATGCAACAAAAATTCAAAACTTACTTAAAAACGCAACCATAAAGCATTTTAAGGACATGCATGTCACTTACCTGTAACGAAAGTAAAAAAGATAAACATTAATAAACTTTATCATAAATGGCTTTGCTAAGAGTTAACATCAGTGTAGAAAAAAACTATTTTTTTACATTTATAACACTAGGGGGCTCTGCCCCCTGCGTGCTTCGCATGCCAACCCCCGTGCGATCTGCTTTATTCAATTCAGATTATCCAGATTATTATATACCCTGTGCAAGTCTCTATTTCCATAATGTTCATCAGCCTGACTTAAAAATACCCTGAAACCATGCGGGTTGCTGCTCGGATTCACAATTGGAATAAAAGTATTTACAATGGCGCCTTTGATACTGCTTCCTACCTGCCTTAATTGTACGGCTGCGAGTTTTACAAAATGTAACTATGCAGTAAACAAAAGAAAAAAGATCTGCCAGATGAAGCATATGTATCTGGACTAAACGCATAAGTTTCTTTATAATACCTACTAATTCTTTCTATTTGCTGAGGGAACATCAAGTCTTTATAGCAAAAGTAAACATTATCGGGTCGCTGTTTAATTATTTCGTTATCGTTCTTAAAAAGCGAATTGGTATTGTGCTGTGTTACTTGGCTATCTATCTGTCGACAGGTTTCTTAACATCATCCTACCTGTCTGTTTTGCTATCTACGCAATGTTTCACGATCTTGCTCTGTAATGGTGTAATCTAAATATTCTCTGACTTACTTGCCCGTCTCGCCTAACATTTCAACCTATCTGCTCTGTGATCTACGCAATAGATTACGCTCCTGCTCTGCAATGCTTAACTCCAACTTTTCTCTGAGCTGTCTTCTAAACATAGTGTTTCTTCTCTACAATCTTAGACTCTATGTCTTCTCTGTGCTGTGTTCTAAGTATAGAGTTGAAAACTTGCTCTAGTCGCCGAGTTCTCGCTCAGTTTATTGCCAAGATGGCAAGTGCCAATTGTTCTATTCCGATTGGCCTTTTTTTCGAAGATCGGTTTCATTCAGGACATCCCGACTACAATGTTGAGTCATTAAAAAATAAAACTTCGAGTTGAAGCGTAAGAGCAAGCAACATAATTTTATTTGGTACTTAATAATAAAATAAATGAAATTAAAAAATTAGGGGCAAAGGGAATATTTAAGGCAAATGTCAATGTTTATTTTTTTGTCAAGCTCACAAAATTCCTTGGGCTCATACATAGAAGTTTCAGGTGACTTCAAAAGTGTGTGTGTTAGTTGCATAATTCTCGATATGAACCAGAAATGGATGTTTATCAAGAGTTGGTGAAATTTGATATCACCCTTTAGATCAAAAGGATTTAAATATTTATATTTATAAACGGACATGGCTCAATCACTAGCCAAAGTAATGATGAGCATTTCGTGGAGGCTATAATATTAATGAACCAAACTTCATGCCTAATGGACAGAAAGACTCATGGTATAATAGATTTTACCTACCCAACGCAAACGCAAAGAATATTTTCCTAATGTAATACCTACTAACAGAGTAAATCAAAATTCTGGTACAACCTGCAGAAGTGAATTCAAATATTGTGCATCTCTTTGAGCTTCCATTTCGCGACTCCATAATGCAGTGCAGTAAAATTACGCATACGTTATGTGTGCACGTTGAAACACCTTTGAGTATTTAGCTACTAAATAGGCTTGGTATGTCGAGTGATTTCGAAGAAGTTTTGCATTTATTATAGGTTCTCTAAAGAGTGAAGCTGGTTTGACAGATACAGAGAGAGAGAGGAGAGGCTGCACCAAGAGTCAAAGGCAAATAGCGCGTATAGCATTACATGTAATTAATTGAAGAAGCAAATAAAGCCACAAAGCAGAAATGTGTGGCAACCACAGCATCAGTCTTAGTTCCAGCTGATGATGACGTCACAGTGACAACAACTGCGACTTTGTTGTGTGTGTGTGTGTGTGTGCGTCTCTAATTGCTATACATTTTTTGTTTCGCTCTTTTTAAGCACTTAAAGCTGCAAAGGAATTTGCGTTGTTAAGAATAAGCTTACAGGGCGGAGGGAGCAACAGAAAAAAAAAAAATGGAGAACACAACAAAATGTGAATGCGAAGCAGAATGAGAATGAGAGAAAACAAAATGCAGCAACTGACACAAACAAATTGTGGCACAACCGCAACATTGTAGTTTCCATTGTTTTATTTGTATTTCATATAAATTATTTTCGTAGGCACAAAGAACTAAAAGCGACCAACAGTTACTATACGGAGAGAGGAAGAGAGCCGGTGTGGGTGACTGGGCGAGTGTAAGAGAGAGCACGCACACACACACACACCTACAGATACAATATATTCATACGTGTGCGTGTGTGTGTGAGTGTGTGAATATTGCGCAAAAGTACAAAAGATACCAAATGAAAATGACATACAAATGTAACACAGAGAAGGACGGATGGACGGACAGACAGACAGACAAACAGACAAACACACAGATACTTTGGCTTAGAAAGCGACAGTGGGAAGGGGGGCCGCGAAAAAGATAACTGTTGTTGGGCAACACAGTACAAAGTACCGCTAAAAGCAGCAACAAATAGCAGAAGGACAACGGTACAGCGTCTTATAATATAAGTTGTGTATTGTTGTTCTTATTGTTGTCACTGTTCAGGTTACAATACCCTGCCCTAGAGTAGTAGCTTAAAATTCGATCTTCATGGTAGTGCTGGAGAAAACATCGATGACCGAAGTTTAAAATCTCTATGTATCGATGTTGATCAACAGATATGTTTCTCCAGTACTACTAAACACCCATTTGATGAGTGCAGAAGTGCTGGAGAAACATTTCTAGTGGCCAACATCGATATATAGAAATTTTAAACTTCGATCAACGATGTTTTCTCCAGCACTACTTCATGGTTATCAGGAAAGAAGAAAGAAGAATTCCTTCTGTCTACAAAAAAAAAGACTCGGTTCGTAATGTAAAGCATACGTTAAAAGATTTCAATGTTTGGCAAAATTCTTAAGTTTTTGGAGCTACTCCCGAGTTCCATTCCATCCACGGTAGTGTACTGACAATAATCTGAGTATAGTCCGCAGACATTGTCAGCGTAAGCGGCAAGAAGTATCTTCAACAGGATGATGTCGGCGAGGACATCTCCCTGTTAACTGCAGCTAAGGCAATTCAGCTTGGCGACCAATCGTTCTCTATCAGGACAGAGAAATTTCTTTTCTCCACGAAAAAGCGCAGAAGACTGTAATAGTTTGACTCCATTTTTGCTTATATTAGTGCTCAACAAGCCGAATAGCGATCAACCTTGCTAAAACTTTCGAAACTGAAGATAGCAGAGAATGTGAGAATTCAGTAAATTCTACTTATAATTCTCAAATACTTAAAGCATATTAATGACCTTGAGGCAGCCAAGAGTTTTCAAATAAATAATTTTTTTTATTTCTTTATTTTTCTTCTTCTTAATTGTATTTTTTGGCAAATTGGCAGTAGATATCGCCTGTACGCATAAGGCCAGATTTTGGCCAAAAGCCCTCCAGATAAAAGTGAAAATTTTGACAAAATGGTAATTTAATATTATGTTACACATATTAAGGTAACCTGTTCTTAAATAGTTGTAAATTATAATTAGTGGTTTTTAAGTAATTAGCCGTCAAAGTTGACATTTTGTATTTTTTGAACCATGAATTTACAGAAAAAAAAAAAAAACCTGCATTTATCATGATACATGTAGCTAAGAAATCTATATTCACTTTATAATTATAAGTATTACTTCAGAAGAAAAAAGAAAACTGAGCTTAAAAACTTTTCGGTTTTAAATATATTCGAGTAGTTATAAAGATTTTGTTGGTGTTTTTTATCATTTGGCTACTTTGCTTTAAGCGTACCTCCGACTACCACTCGATATTTGAACGAAAAAATTTTATGAATTTATTAACTTGTTGTTTTTTGTTGCTGGCGCCATCTATTTTTAGTAGCGCCATCTACATGTGAATTGACCAGCTAATGGGCAGCACTGTTTGGTCACAAACTCTACTCAAACAATTACTTTTGCCCACGAAACAAGAGCAGCTTTTTTTTACGGTTTTTTACTAAGTTGTCGGTAAAACTAGGAATGAGTGCAAATTGCGAAAAAAAAAATACAGAATGAATAAAATATAAAAAAAAAAAAGCAAAAAGTTTTAGATCCCGATCGAATTGAAAAGGAGAAAAAAAATTTTCGCCTTGGCAGACCGACAATATAATGAACATCAACATATGAAAACTGATGTGAGTGCATCGAGGTGTTTGGGGCAGTTGGTTGACAAACGAAGCGAACAGGGAGCCAAGCCCCCTAGTCAACAATGAAATTTTTCTTTTTTTATAACTAAACTTAGTGTATTGAAAATTCGGTGCTACTCTGTTGCAACTATTTTCGTCAGGGTTGTCTTTCATGTGACATGGTTAAGTCTTGCCTCGCGGTGATGTAAACTACAACAACAAACTTGTGGCAACATTGTTTATTGTTGCTGTTGCTGTTGCTGTTGTTGGTGTTGTCGTTGTTGTTGTTGCAGCTTCTGCGGCACCAAAAACAATTGTCAAACAACACGAAATGTCGTGGCAAGAACAATAATCAACTGAGACAACGCACAATGACAAAGCATTTGCTGTGACAACAACAACAACGAACAGTGAAGGAAAAGAAATAAAACAAAATGGCTACCTCGAGGTCGAAGATGAATGGCTTTTAGTAGTTGTTAAAATAATAATACTGGCTATATATGAATGTAAAAGAGTGTGTGTGTATGGGTTTGTTTTTTTTTTTTTGGTGCTCTGCATGATAACTGCACAAAACGAGGTTGAGGTTGGTACACCCCGACTAAAATATACCCTGCATGCTGGAGAATGGCATACACAAAGAAGAAAGTAAAAAAGAAATCCCACCAAAAAACATTTTCATGTAAAATGTTGCCAAGACGAGAACATATAGCTCGCACTGTCAAAAGTCAAAAAGATCTCATATAGAGCCAAGCTTCTAACTCTACACGCCCTAACTCTACAAGGCCTAACTTCACAAACTCTACACCTTAGTCAAAATATGTGGCTTGGCCGTTCGTTCCAAGAACTATTGTATAACAAAAAAGTAATGAACAGTGAATTAATTTTTCACCGTACGCCTATGTGAATGTAGCGAAATGGCCAAGCCAAAGTATGGGAGCTATGCAATTAAAACTTTATACGTTTAATAAGTCCGCTATTGACAACATATCCCGAAAATTTTGTTGATCTAGCATAATCCTAACCAAAGTTATAAGGGCTCAAAAAAACGACGAAGCGCTTCGAGAAAAGGTAGGTAGTGCCCTTACGCTTCGCTTCGCTTGGCTCGTCTTGGCGGGGGCACTACCGTGCCACCAGATTTTTATATCTTAGTTTTCAAAAGTCTACATAGTGATTTCTATGTCTCTGGAATCTTTTCAAATTAAGCTTAAGTGCTAAGTCCACTTCACTTATGAACGATACTAAAATCGATTAAAATTTAAGAAATTCTGAGGACACGGTGCAAGGATTCCTGTTCCTTATCTTTTGCACTTCAAGGCAAACTACATAATAATACTCATTATAAAGGTTGCTTTTATCAAAGCATACCTTGAAGCTAGATTTCAATATAAAACTGCTTACAATCCACAACTGGTTAAGTCCATATATTTATGTATGTGAGAATTCAGTAAATTCTACTTATAATTCTCAAATACTTAAAGCATATTAATGACCTTGAGGCAGCTAAGAGTTTTCAAATAAATAATTTTTTTTATTTCTTTATTTTTCTTCTTCTTAATTGTATTTTTTGGCAAATTGGCAGTAGATATCGCCTGTGCGCATAAGGCCAGATTTTGGCCAAAAGCCCTCCAGATAAAAGTGAAAATTTGGACAAAATGGTAATTTAATATTATGTTACACATATTAAGGTAACCTGTTCTTAAATAGTTGTAAATTATAATTAGTGGTTTTTAAGTAATTAGCCGTCAAAGTTGACATTTTGTATTTTTTGAACCATGAATTTACAGAAAAAAAAAAAACCTGCATTTATCATGATACATGTAGCTAAGAAATCTTCATTCACTTTATTATTTATAACTATTACTTCAGAAAAAAAAATAAAATTGAGCTTAAAAACTTTTTGGTTTTAAATATTCGAGTAGCTATAAAGATTTTGTTGGTGTTTTTTATCATTTGGCTACTTTGCTTTGCTACCTCCGACTACCACTCGATATTTGAACGAAAAAATGTTATGAATTTATTAACTTGTTGTTTTTTGTTGCTGGCGCCATCTATTTTTAGTAGCGCCATCTACATGTGAATTGACCAGCTAATAGGCAGCACTGTTTGGTCACAAACTCTTCTCAAACAATTACTTTTGCCCACGAAACAAGAGCAGCTTTTTTTTACGAGGCTGCCTTAATTCTAAAAAACTTTCAATTCAAGATGAGAGAAGACTTTTTTATAAAATACGTTTTTTTAATACCCTGACTCTTTACATTATCTACATCGACTTATGTATAATTAGTTAGTATCCAGCCCTTACACATGCAAGACAAATCAATAATGGATTTGGAATAATGGAAGTGTCATGGTTGGTTGGTTGGTTGAAGTGGTGGCTCAGTCCATGAGCCCAACAAGCGCTTTCGCACCATTTTGTTGCCACATCCTCGTTTCCAACTCGTTTGTTGGTTGTTTGTGTAGACAGCTCGGTTAGATCCAGTCCGTGCGGTTAAGGAACCTCTGGAGGCCGTTGATGTTTATTTCCGCCAACTCTCCTAGTCCATTAAAGAGCGGCTTTCCTAGGGTGTCCATTCTCTGTCTCTGGAAGTGTCATAGTTCAGGTACTAAAACTTGTATTACCCCAAAACAGACTCTATTCATTTTCCATTACACAGACCAACATGGTTTAGTTGTTGGAAAGCTATAGGTCTTTTTTTTTTGGGTGCATAACCTCAAATATCTCAAAATCCTGATGTGATAGGCCAATTCTGGCCCCGGATTCGGATTCTATGCAGCATTTTACTTCGAAAATGACCTATAGCTTTCCAACAACTGACATGACCCCGGTATTTGTAGGCCTGTGTTATTTACAGGGTATTTAATAAACGAAAACTCCTTTAAGTAATTTAATTGGACATTCGAGCATTTTTGCTAATTTCGGAATTTCATTTTAAAAGTTAAGCAATTAATTTAAATTGAATATAACGCACTTTTTGTAAGTATTAAGTTGCCACAAACAGGATTTTAATTACCACAATGTTTTTATGGTTTGAAGTGTTTTCATTTTTATTTTGTTTATTTTTTTCTCAATTTCATTTTTTGTTGTTGTGTCTGTGTCGTTGTTGTAAATAAAATGTTTCATTTGCATTAATTTGCTTATCAGCGCTTAATTGAATTTCATTAATTTGAATATTTGCAAATTTAGGCTCTACATAGATATAGATACACTCCATGTCAGTTAAATATAACATATTTAAATTTTAAAAATATAGTTTTGAGATAAAAAAAGCTAAGGTATATTTTCCACTTATAAATCATATATGGACACTTTACAAACTTCGTTTCATTAAAAAAAAAAACAAATGTTTGCCTCAGAAAATTTTTTTTACACTTATGTTATGCTTCGTCGAAATGACGACGATGAACTTTTGGTTTTTTTTAAACTTTTCACTTTGAACTATGCAAAGTTGTAGTCAAATTTTTTTTTTTTACTTTGTGCAGAGCTAAATTTTCTACAGAAATGAATTTACAGGGTATCTCTGTCTCGACGTTCCCATATTCTTACTTTATTTTTCCTGCAAAATGTTAATTTTGGCTACGAATCAGATAAACAAAAAAAATATAATTTAGAATAGTGCGATTTTTACATTTTTTTATATTTTTTTTAATTCCGGCACAACGCCAGGCCAAAATGGCTTTGCCAGAATGTTTGCAATTGTGAGATTTTCTTTTTATACCCGTAATCTACCTTGTTCAATTTAAAAAAAAAATATACAACAACAAATTCAATCTTCAATACCTTAACAATAGTGCTGAAGAAAACATCGATGTTATATCGATGCATCCATTTATCGAAGTTTTAAATATCTATATATCGATGTTGGCCAACAAAGATGTTTCTCCAGCATTATTAAACACCCATTTAATGAGTACAGAAGTGCTGGAGAAACATCGCTGTTGGCCAACATCGATATATAGATATTTTAAACTTCGATACATCGATGCAACGACTATAACATCGATGTTTTCTCCAGCACTACTTAACAATATACAAAATTTAGCCATTCCATTTAAATTTTCTACAAAATATTTTCGGAGCCGCTATAAGGGGATCAAGTGGAAAGTGCAGCGAGTAGTATAAAAACCGAACCCCTCCCCGGCATGTTAGCCATAAAATGAACAAAACGAATCAACTATCACAATGCGGTTTAAATGATTTAAATTTTTATATTGATATGCATTAAATTCAGTTTATTTTTACATTTCCGGCTATTGAATTAAATTTTAGGGCCTTCACGGAAATGCAGTGCAACCGTCGAGTATCTGCATCGACAAACATATAAAAATTGCAGAATTATGTACGCTTAATAGATTTTCAGGCACGAATAATAAAATTTGTTTACGGGGTTTCCATTTAAAGGGCAACAGCACATTTATACGCACGCACACACATTAACGTACACTGATAAAAAATTATAAGCATTGGTTTGAATTATTTGGAAATTGAAAAGCTTCAGGAATATCGAGAATATTCATATATAATAATATTTGACTTGTTCAAAAATTCAAACAAAATTCAATTTTTTGAAAAACTTCATATATAAAAAAATAGTCACGAAAAATTCCGATCAAAAATTTTTGACAAGTGGATGCAGATAACAAAACAAAACAGTGTTGTCTTCACGTTAACGCTTAACGTTAGATGGCGCCACTACTTCACTAGGTGTGGTGGTTCCATCTGAAATAATATGCAATAATTTCCTTATGGAAATTTTCGAACTGCGTATTGGGCCTTTACTAATTTTTTTATTAAAAACATTTTTATTTAGAAAAGTAGAAATCGATTGTGCAAAAAACGCAGTATAATTATTTAAAGATTACGTTTAGCAGAAAAAGGGAAAAATTTTACGTTTTAAAATATTAAGACAAAATATAATAATATTAGCAAAAAAGATTCACAAGTGTATTTTTTTAAAATTAAAAAATATTTTATTTGATAAAGCCTAGGACGCAGCAGTGTAAAACCGCGTGAAAGAAAACAAAACTTCATATAAAAAAACACTGTCAAAATTCTTAGCGCCAAGAATTTTTTTCATTGGTACTCACGGCCAGTGCTGCCCATTTTTCGTGAAATTAACATGTAGATGGCGCCGGCAAAAAGCTCAGCATTTTTTTTTGGGCGCTAAAAACAAAACATTAATGTGCAGCAACTTATTTTGATTGCAGAAACAATGTCGTGTATACAAAATAAATGGACAAATTTTACTAAAGAGCAGAAAATTGTAGTTTAGGAATCATGTGGGGGCTCCAATAACGCAAACAATGTCTTGAAAACATCCGAGGACATGTGAAAATTTTGCGAAAATGCTGACGGATTCTGCACCATGGCTTTGAACCGACAATTTTCCGCAAAACGTAAAAATTTAAAATGCGTTGCTAATTCACTTCGAATTCGTAAGCCTCTTCAAAATGTTCCACACTCAGCTCTGTGTATTAAATGTGATTTTACCCTCGTACTCCGTTTTTCTGCAGTTTCGCAAATAACTAGGCAATAATGGTAAAAATAATAATAAATACTAAGTAATATTTTCATTTGGCAATTCGTTTTTGACCTTTTTATTATTTTATACTCTTGTAACCAATCTGACAAACATTTATATTTAATTTTTGGCGCCATCTATTGTTAGTAGCGCCATCTACATGTTAATGGCCCATACATGGGCAGCACTGTTTGATCACAAACTCTACCCATACAATTTTTTTGCGCACAAAATACGTAACACTTTTTTCTTTCAGGCGGTTCAACACTGCTGCGTACTAGCCTTAAGAATTAGTTTTCATTAATTATTTTTAATCCAATAGATAGCTGTGTTCTTAGGCAATAAAAAATATAATTTTATAACTCTCATTTAATTCAAAAAAAAATCCATTGATAAATATTAAATACTCCGAAATGTTTTTATTTAGTCTCAAAACTAGGTGGCAACTCCTTTGCTCGAGATGGTTTTGCACGTTGACACAGCATGGCATATTTACCAAAGATTTTAATAGATTTTGCAAAAACGAAAATCATAAATTAAAACAATAGATTTTTCAAACTAAAGAGATACAGATTAATCAGAAAATGAATAAACTTTTTTTTATAAGCAATAGTTTCTTCATAAATAAAACATGTTTTATCAAGTCTCGAACAATTTTGTTAGAGATTTGAAAACCGTCTCGAAAGGCGCGACTGTGGCACTGAGAATTGTAATTGTAGAGAAATTTACGAGGAATAGTTTTCTGTGGCACCCTCCATAATCTTAAATATTCTCTTTTTTTATTAGAGCATGTTCCTCTTTCATATTTGAAAAAAAATTTCTTATAAATACAGTTAGATTTCTTTTTTGCGTTTTAAGATTAGAATATTTGTTCTTCTTGTTTTTTTATTTTTTTCAGTGCACACACACACACACACACATATATAAACGTCCATGCATTTTCATATATGTGCTTATATTGGTTCTTCCAATTGCCTACTGCAAGTGTGTGTGTGTGTGCATGTGTTTGATCCCAAATGGCCCGAAAGCTAAGTGAACCGTATAAACAATTTATTGCAGCACCCGCATCAACAACAACAACAACAGCACCAACACATACAAACGCACAGATACACACACACAGACAGACACGACATTGGCAATGCTCATAAAAATGCAAAATGATGCAGCAACAACAACAACAACAACAACAGCAAGCTGGAACAAGCTGCAGCAACAGCCGCAGCAGTTGAAACTATTGATATGACTGTGACTGTAGTTGTTGCAGTTGCTGCTGCTGCAGTTGTTGTTGTTGTTGTTGTGGCAGATACTTTGGCTGCGGCTTTGGCTATGGTAGCTCTGTGGAGTGCTATGTGGCACTATGGCCATGGCAGCATCATCATAAACCACTTATTTGCGCTCCAAATACAACAACAACAACAGCAACAAAAAACAACAATTTGATAAATGTATACACAGAACTTTTACCACTGCTCTTACTTTTTGTCTCGTTCACTCTTCATTTGTTATCTCTTTCACTCTTGCAATATGTCTGTGTTTGTCTCTGTATGCATGTGCATGTGCGTGTGTGTGTGTGTGTACAGCATTTCCGCTTGAGTGTTAAAAGTTTTTCTAGGCCTCTTTCCACATGCCACATGCACAAAAGTATGCAACAATATTTGTTGCCGCTGAAATATGATCACACATAAAACTTGTCTGCCTTGTACATACTACATTATATACATATACACAGGGACGTCTTAAGGCATATGTATGTCCGGCCCAAGGGGCGCAGGATAGCTGGAGACCCTATCACGATTATCCACAAAACTACAATTACACTAGCATACAAATTTTAATAATAAATAAATAAATAAAAAAAAAAATTCCCTTTTGGGATATCCCATTTGGGATTTTTTTTTATATGAATTTTTTCATTCCGCGCGAAATTTTTCGAACTGCGTATACCCTTTTAGGGTCATCGAGAATGAAAAGTTTTTATTGTAATTTTGGGTCGAGAAACAGAAAAATTATATATTTTTTTTTAAAAGAACCGGTTTTAGGATTTTTTCGAAAAACATGGTTTTGAATTCTGTTTTCAGTTATTCATGAACAAAATGTTTTACCGATGATATACGATACGTGAAGATTGAGTCAAAATTATTAAACTTGCAAGCAACCAAAGTCGAAAAAAAGTGACATTATCGGCCATTTTTCAAAATTTCAAATTTTTAGTTTGTTTTTTATAAAAAAAAAACAATTTTTGAGCTTTGATGTGAAAGAGCATGCTTTTATGAACATTTCGAGCCTAAGATCTACAAAATCGGGTAAGAACTGTTCATGCTATGGAATAGTGCTGGAGAAAACATCGATGATCGATGTTTAAAATCTCTATATATCGATTTTGGCCAACAGAGATGTTACTCCAGTACTTCTGTACTCATCAAATGAGTGTTTTGTAGTGCTGGAGAAACATCTTTGTTGGCCAACATCGATATATAGATATTTTAAACTTCGATCATCGATGTTTTTTTCAGCACTACTATGGAACCATGTACGAAAGTTCCAACTTTCACTCAATCACACTTTTGTACGAGAAAAAAGTTTTTTACTCAAAGTTTTTCGTTTGCGTTCAGTTGTGTCTTCACGAATTTGCATCCAGTAGTGGTCGTGATAGCATCTACAGTTCTTATTATCTGTTTTGATAAGTTATGATCAGTTTATTTTTGAATATTCACACAATAACTAAAAGTTTGAAACAACGTTAATATATATAAAACTCTGGATGCTCTCATCTCTCATCACTAAAGTTTTTTATAACGTTTTCTGCGCTTCATACGTAAGCCCTTGGGCCGCGGCGCTGCTGGCTCTTTGCCTTAGTCCGGCCCTGCTCACACACAGAAATACATAAATATACACATATATATACGCATATATACTTACAATTTTTATGTGTTTTATGCGTATGTAGCAAAAATTTCTTCAAGACAATGATAAATTGTTATAAAACATTGCACAGTTTACACAATTAATATAAAAAGTTTTACAAATTTCAAAAAGTTTTAAATCAATACAAATTGATTTGAGAATTTTGAATATCGTAGAGCAAAATTTATGAATATTTTTGGAATTTTTAAATGAAGCAATTTTCAAATTTTCAAGAAACTTGAAATGAAAAAAAACATGTGCATCTTTACGAAAGTAATTTTATATTTATTGTTGAATAAATCTTTCGCCTCTTTCCAGAATGTCGATAAGTTATCGTTAGAATCGATAGATACAGTGGAAGAGACGGCAATCGTTGCGTAGACAAATAAAAACGTCAAAAACAATTGTAATCCACTAAAAAAAACGAAATTACTTAGTGAACGACCCAATAGAATTCTCGAATTATAAAATGGGAATACATCCCTCGATGTTGTTCTCATTTTTTTGCATTGCCTTTTTCTAATAAGTTTGTTTTTTGAGGCTGGAAATGGTGAGGAAAAAAAAATAAAGCTGCTCTTTTATATTTCGAGATTCAAATTGCAAACTTGATGTATATGTAAGATTTAATACAAAAAAATGCCTGAAAGTTTTTGTAAAGTTTTCGGCTCCTCTAAAAGTGTGCTTCAAACTTAATTTCGCTCTATATTGGTTTTCTTAACGTCATCGATATAGAAGTTAATATTGTATATTTATAAAGGTATCCATGTATTAGATCCTGTATTAGAAATCAAAACCATTTCAATATATTAAAAGTATTTTAGGAGTTCTAACGAGTTTCAGTTTGGGCTTGAAAACTTGTATTTCAATTCGAATAGTTTTTGAAGCTCTTGAAAGTTTTTCCGCAGAAGCCAAATTTTTTTTAATTTTTTTTATTATTTTTTTTTTTAGACTGCTAACCCCTAGTCCAATCCAAACACAGCACACACACACACACACATAGAGAGAGAGGCAACATTATCAAAAACATGTTTCTGAGGTGGCCTGGACTTTGCCCACCTCGTATAGAACATTCAACAATGACCCAAACATTACCGCAGTGACCCAAATTTTGTATAACCATAGTATAGACTAAAACAACAGAATAGGCAACAACTACAACAACAAGGACAACACTACAACAGCTGTGAGTACCACAAGGGAGTGGAGAGAAAGTGACGGGGGTAGGCAGTGGCCATAGCTGCTGCTGTTCTAGAATGACAAATAAAAAAATTCGAAATATTCAGAGCGAGACCCGACATTGGAATACCCTGCACCCAATTTCGCAACAAAAAAAAAGTTCAACTTTTTATATCTGCGTCAAGTAGTGCCATAAATATGAGGTTTGTATGTATTACGTACATTTTTTTTTTTTTAACTTTTTAGGCGGCATTGTGCATTTTTGGTCATTGTGAATTTCGATGGGAGTAACATTGAAATTTTGTTAGACGAAAAAATGTTAGTTTCTCTTTCGCATTGACGTTGTGCGAAAAAATTTACTTATAACGCGTGCTTCTACTGCACGTGAATTTTTTTCTGCTTCAAGATAAGTCAGCTGTTTTTGTTTATTTTGGGTTCTGAATTTATTTATGCATTTGAGAATGTTATACTAAAAAAAATGTAATACAGTCGAGGCGGTGCCCGACTGTGTAATACCCTGTACCTTTTTTCTCAAAAAAAGATTTATTCCTGCATATTCTTACTATTCTTACTACTTCTTCTGCATTGATAAAATTTGGATGTGGATTTGTTCATTAGAGGCACATGAATCAGCTTACCAAAAATGGTGGTTCTAGGTCATTTGTTACTATAATGACGTAGAGTCATATTGACGCAGTTTTTAGGCAAAGGGGGGTGAAATTTTTACATTTTAGACAATAACTTTTGTTGTAATTGTCCGATTTTGCTTATTTTTGACACACAGATGCATGTAACTACAACGCATCGCTCAGTTTCAGATTAAAATATTAAACGGTTTAGCTAAAAACCGCGAAACTCTGCTACGGGGGAACGGGAAAAGATATTGACATGATTCAACAAACTTGATCTTCTGAGGAAATATGCTCATCAGCTGGTAAAGTTTCGTATCTCCAGCTCTTATAGTCTCCGAGATCTAGGTGTACATACAGACGGACAGACGGACGGACGGACAGACGGACATGGCCCAATCGCTAATCGAGGTTATGATAAGCATTTTGGTATAAAGGACTTGGGGTCTGCCACGCCTCCTTCTTGCCGTTGCATACATTGCACAAATCTAGTATACCCTTTGTACGTATTTGTACAGGGTATAAAAATTATTGCTACCAAAGCACTATGTGCCCAGATTTTCATATTTTGGCCAAAAGCCTGTCTTTTCCGTAATCATTATTTTAAAGTGATGAAATTTTACACACGTGTTCCTAAATGATTGAACTATTTTTCTGGAAGGTTTCAGCCTCCTCAGATTTTTTTGAGATATAGATAATCCAGGCCGAATTCCGAAAAAATTTAAAAAAAACCAAACAATTTTTTGAACTTAATAAAAAAAAAAAAAAAACTGTTGATTGGAATCGGACCACATTTCACACAGAGGTAGAAATGAGCTCCTCATACATTGAAAAAATAACATATACCAAAAATATTGAAGGGTTTTGGAGTTATAGGCCCAAATATTTTCAGCTTTCCAAGCAAATTACAGAAAGACGACATCACCAATCCATCTGGTTTTTAACTGTTATAATTTTCTTCTGCATGCTTTTTTGATTTTAGAAAAAAAAATTCAATAATCCATATTATAATTTTACTTTTTTTCGACAAAATTGTTAATTTTTACATTTTTTGATTTGCATCTTTGTAAGTATGATATAAAATTTTCAAATTGTAAATTTTTCCTGCATTTTAGTGTAACTTTTAAAAAAATGGTTATTAAAGAACACTTTTAGAAATTCAAAAACATCCTGGGGGTCAATTTTTAAAATTCAACTTTTAGATACAAAATTCAATTTCCGAAAATCGATAGGAACTACATTTTGTTGTAAAACATGTGAAGAAATTCATAACATTTTTTTCGATCAAATATCGAGTGGAAGTCGTAGGTACCCTTAAAGCAAAGCAGCCAAATGATACAAAAACCAAAAAAATCTTTTTAACTACTCGAGTATATTTTAAACCGAAAAGTTGTTAAGCTCAGTTTTATTTTTTTTTCTGAAGTTATACTTATAAATAATAAAGTGAATGAAGATTTTGTAATTTGTAATTTTTGTAATTTATTCTGCTTCAAATCAGATAGAGTATATATTAATGATGATGAACACCCCAGCCAACGACAGAAGAAAAGATAAAAGCAGCATCCCCAAATCACTTTTGAAAAAACTGTTTCGAAATTCTTTAATTTTCAACAACTATACAGATGTGCTCAAGAGAGTTATAACTTGTAACGTAACATGGGCAAATTTGAAAATCTGAAAATCTTTCTCTTTTATTTGGATAAAACAATCCATGTATGTGACATAATATGAATGAAAGAGATTTCTAGCACAACACTGATATTTCCTTCTAGTCTAATCTATTTAAGATAATATCTATTTGTAATGACCAACATATTATCATCATCTCTTATAGTATCATGCGCGTCATCATCATCTCATCAGCAACCTTATCATCTTCATCACCTCATCATAAACTTCGTCTTTAACGTTAATCATCTTAACATCATCTTCTTCATCATCAACTGTAAACTGCATTTTACAACCCTTTTGAAGTTGTCCGCTGCTTCTACAAGGGCAAATGTTAAATAGTAAAAAAAAGGAAAAAATAAAAACTAAAAAAAAGCTGCCCTAAAGCATCAGTTTCAAGGATTGGCTTTGAAAGCTTTTCATTGCCAAACAACAGATGGCGCTTTGTCTTTTTATACCAACTTTTATGGCAGCTTTTATGGTAACAATTTGTAAGAGCTTTCTAGCGCGGACGCACACCTTTTTTATAGCTCATTTTGAACTTTCCAAGCACTAAAATGAAAAAACATCTCAGAGGACGGCTATCCGCATAATAATGGATTGTATGCCGGACTGTCGAGAGGGAGGTGAGAATGGGGGGATTCCCCCCGGGCCAGGAGTTTTCTCAGGGGCTCGGTGTAATTACTGTCGTACTGTCGTGATTCAAACTAAAGGTGTAATAGAGGGGACGGTACATTTTCCCCCCGGGCCCAGATTTTCTCTCTTCGGCCATGATTGTATGGATTGTCGAACTCAACATTACTTAAGAATGTAAATATAAGATATTATATAAGAACTTCTTTCTACAGGGAAGGAAGAACCTTTTTAGCCTGCGATTCCCAATGAAAGAACTATTTAACTAAGCAAGGAAGACACATTGGAAATGGATTTTTGACTTAATTTTCTGGAGAGTCTCTAAACGTATACGTAAATCTTAAAAGCCTAATACGTGTTTGTAGAAGAACAATTTCAAAGCCCAATGTCTCTTTTTAAAACAGGCATAGACTTTATAGACGTCATCTAAAGAGGAACTGTAGCTCTTGGCTGTTTTGGTCACTATCATAAGGATGGCTATCTTTTAAGCTTATCATCTGCAATGTTTCCTTTCTGCCTGTTGCATACACTGCGCAAATCTCTAATATTCTATGGTAGGGTATATATTATAGTCGACAAGTTTCGATAGTTATTGACATCAGAATTCGGTCAGCAGTTTGCAGAGTTATTTGGACGAGCATCAGATATACGTTCGACCCGTGTCGGCTGGCTTTGAGTCCTGACGCCTCCATTGCATACAACAACAATAACCACAACATAATTATGCAAACTCCGATTGCAAATAAATCATATAAAACGTGTTGGGAAAACAACATATTCAATGGCCCTGCCAATCCATTTGCCCATTCCTGCTGTTGTTGCTGTTGTCGCTGCTGTCTAGTGTTAATTGTTAATAAAAAATTGTCGCAACTTAAAACCTTCTTCCCTCACAGCCTTCAAACATTGGCTCTTCGCCCCCCCACCCCTCGTCACACTCAATACGCTTTTGTTCCAGACTTTGAGGTACATGCGCCGTTACTGCCACACAATAACGGGGAATTCGCATTGTTTTTTCAACGAACGCGTTTCCCGTTGTCAATAAATTTTATGAGAGATTTATTGTCGCTAGAGAAAATGGACGCCAAGCGGCGGCAGACACAATGCGACACTATTGCAGCCACACTGCGGCATTTTTTTTCTATGGTCCCAATCCCATTTCCTGTTTTATATCCCCCCCTTTACCCTTCTGTCTTGCAACTATTTTATTTTGTTGCGCACAGACCCACATTGGATACATTGGCTAGGTGAGCTTTAAAAGAATTTTCCAAAAATAAATCAAATAAATAGGACACCTACAGTTACGGGATATAAGTATTTTCCAATAGCATTTAATTTTATTTATCCTTATAGCTATGCTATGCCATGTAGATTGTTTGTTGCACAGAGAAGAAAACGAGCAAGACCCCAGAATACGTTTGTCTTTTCACACGTATATCTTTTTTCCTGAAAGACCCAAACAGGCTAGCAGTATAAAATCTTGCCAAAAAGTGTATCTCATAGTTTCTTGTTTTTCACTTGACTCCCCCTTTTCCACCCAATCAAATTTGTCTTTCTGCTGGCAGAGAGGACACTTTGAAAAACTTCTCTCCAGTTCCCAATAACTTGAACGAGCGTAACCTCAACAAAGGCATCCCCTCAGCAATAACTGACACGGCGCTGCAATTCATATTTTTGTTGTTATATCACATATGTATCTGTACATATGTCAAATATGTACAATACATACTACAAACAATAAGCATGATGCAATTTTACAAGGTGACGCAAAAAACTGGCGCAATTTTTGTATGACAGCCATATGAAATAGTGAACCAATTTTGTTTAGTCTGGCAATTTTGTGTTAGATATCGGGGAAATACCAAATTTTTTTTAGGTACTTAAGCACTTTGCCTAATTGGATCAAAATCGGTACATATATTTATATATAGAGGGTATTTCAAAGTCATCCGCAACTGACTTTAAGTTTCGCCATTTTTGTACTTTATCTCAAATACGTGAGCTCGTTACAACAACAGTGCTATAGTAATGAGCAATTCGAATCAATTTTAATTATACTCATCGATTATATACTTAAATACTTAATGACAATAGCAATGCACATGAACAGCATTTGCTGCACAATTTAATTTTGATTGTTTGGCTTTTAAAATCAATTCCCAAAGGTGTCAAATTAATAAAAATTACAAAAAATACAATAGAAAAAAATGAATATCAATGAAAAACAAATTTTCATATTTATTTTGGCTTTTTTTTCAACTTATTCCAATTTTTATGAAAAAATCTTCGACAAAAATATATATGGTTCGTTTTAAAGCTCAAACTGTGCCATATTTGGTTATTCTGGGAGGTATTATTGTGCATTCAAAAACTATTCTGTGACGTCACGTAGCTGTCTTACGACCTTATCGCCTTCTTTTCTTTCTTACATGACGCGTTTGAGTGAAACAGAATCCGATTGTTGCTTAGGTGCAAGCGAGAAGAACATATTAAAAAAGCCGTTATGGAAAATCTATTGAGAGGTAGAGGAAGGTTGTGCAGGGTGCGAGAAAGAGAACGTAGAAAACTAATAACAACTGCCGTGCGTGTTAATAGTGTGGAAGTTAGTTTGTGACTGAACTTAAAATAGTTGACATTCATGTGTGGTTGATCTTCACCTTTTGTGCAATTGTGGTGAAAGGTGAATTCCACTTACGTTATAGTTTAAATTAGAGGTGAGATACTATCGATAGTGCCACCACTCGATAGTTTAGACTTCGTTAGTTGAAACTATCGATTTTATCGATGGTACTATCGAACAAAGTGAAATATGGCACACTAAAAAGGGCACATTCTTTAAATAAGTACCATAGAAAAAGTGGGGAAAATTTTAATACTTACAAAACGAGTACTTTAAAATTTTTTGCAGAAACGTTTTATTCATGACATTGTAAAAAGAGATCCTTTTAAAATAACATCTTAAGAAACCAAAAACTGTTCATTCAACAATTAGCAATTGTAGAAAAATTATCTTTCAAGTAGAAGACCAATATGTCGACATTTCTAGGTTTCAGTCGAGTCCTTATGTCCAATACTTTAAGGCCACTTCCACTGAACATCCATCCCATCCATCTTCTCATATTCAGTAGAAGTGGCAGGAGTGCATAAACATTTGTAAACCATGTTTTGTAGTCCAACATAGTCGGATCCCAGAAAGGAGAATAATTTTTAGTTACATTTCTTAATTGTTTGTACTAAACTTTAAAAGCTTAATGGATTTGCATTTTGGCTTAAATTTTGACTGGCTACCTAGTTTTTAGAGATCTTTTTTCTGTTTTCCCAATACGAATTTTGTGAAATTCGAAATTTCGGAGGCCAAAGTCGTCTACTTTCCGGAAATGCTGGACGTCTGTGGCAATCATTAAGGCTAATGCGGCATCGATTTTTGGTTTTTTATGCGAAAAATTTTTATTAAAATTTAACTTTCTTAAATAATTTTGTATGGTCCCCATCGGATTTGGTTACTCTAAAAGCGTCGGATGGTCGAAAAGGTTCGACGTGTTACCACTAGTTTGGTATTTTTTTTGACATGTTGCCAATTTTTTGTCCGTTGATCTGTCAAAAAAGTTTTTTACATACAAAAGTAAACTATCGATATATCGAACAAAACCATCGATAGTATCCGTAAAATGAAACTATCGATACTATCGATAGTGCCATCGATAGTATCCCACCTCTAGTTTAAATGTAAGCATTGCCAATTTTCAACAAAATCGATTTTTGTCCAAGAACTTTGAATTTTTGAGAATTTTTTTTTAATTTATATATAATTTTTTTTAAATTGGATTTTTAAGTTAATTTGCTTGTTTCAAATTAATTGTATTGAAATATTTCAATTTTATTTATTATTTTTTGATATTTAAACTAATATGAAAGACTCGATTTTTTTGTATAATTGTTAGGGGAGTTGAAAAGTTTAAGTTGCCATACCATTTTTGGCTATATCTCGACATTGAATACACATAGGCATCAATGTAAATATAACGTTGGAAAGATAAAAGAATGTAATTATAATTGTAATTGTTTTTGGGTTAGGCAAAGGCCTGTATGCACTGCGACCAGGTTGATCTATTGTGCACCCCTTTATATTAAGACGTTTAGTATGTCGAGGAAACTGACCAGCTCTATCACAGGGAGCTTTTGTAGGTCTTCATCTTCTAGTAGGTATGCAGCTAAAATTTTGAGTCTCCTGTGGCCTAGTGCCTCACAGTTTGTGATCAGGTGTTCCATGGATTCCTTCTCATCACAGCAGAATCTGCATGTATTTGAATCTGATAGACCTATTCTGTGTAGGTGTTTTTTGCAGGCGAAGTGGCCTGTTAGTGCTCCAGTGAGTGTCTTCAGACTTTTTCTCTTTAGAGTGAGAGTAGTGTTCGCTCTTTTGGCGTCGAAGCTCAGGAATTGGAAAGATTAAGGCCGTCAATGCCATTCCAGTATTCCGTGATTTTTTGCTGAGTCCATTTCTTGGTCTCATGTTTAATACTGTTTTTGTTGAAGCCGCAAAAGGGAGTAGGGCCTATAAATGGCTTTTCCGCCCCCTTTTTGGCGTAAAGGTCCGCCTTTTCATTGCCTTCGTGTCCGGGCACCCAAATCAAGGAAACTTGGTTGTGGGTGGCCAGCTGGTTGAGTGCGTTGTTACACTCTGTAAGAACTTTAGAAGTAAATGTGTAGCTCTTTATTGCTTTGAGGACTGATTGACTGTCTGAGAGTATTTTGATCTTAATTCTCTTAAGTCCTCTTTTGGATAGGATTTCCACTGTTTCCAGTGAAGAAAGAGCTTTAATCCATAATAAGCAGATCATTTGAATTATATAAAAATAACAATTATACAGACCACCAAAAAAGGCTTGTAAGTTGCCATACCTGCAAAACAAAACTGAAACTGCTCGGTATGAATAGCATGCATATAACTTAACTTAAACATATTGTTCTTGAATTTCATACTTATAATAGGTAAACTGTTTTTGAACAGTGTAGCTCACTGGAAGTGCACTCTGATATATTCACCACTACTATTTAAGCTTTTTGTAAACCATACTTATGTACATATTGAATAAATAAATATGTTGGCATGAAGCCACATGAAATCGAAATATCAAACGCGGCAAAGGTACTTAGTTCTTTTAAATCCGTAATTGGAGTACAATCATGATTGATAAAATTTATGTAAATTTATTGATTTTAAATTTGACTGAGCATTAAATTTTATTTAAAAAAACAAGAAAAACGAAACATTCCAGAGAAATCAAAATTGTGGTTTTTTGTGATCGGTTTTTCTTGGTGAAATGAATTGTTATGGAAATTATTAAAAAACTATATCCGAAAATGGCAGAAAAATACACTAAAAACAATTCAAGTTAGTTCTTACATTCATTTTCAATGCCATGCTTACCAAGCCAGTGGAAGTGCGCTGAGGTAATCATGATATTAAAACCCAGCAAGCCAGAACACTGCCCTTCTTCATACCGTCCGATCAGTTTGCTGGTTACTTTCTCTAAAGTATTTGAAAGGGTACTTCTAAGAAGAATGTTGCCTGTTTTGGAGGACTTAAATATAATACCTGAACACCAGTTTGGGTTTAGAAGGGGACATGGGACTCCTGAGCAATGTCATCGAATAATCGATACTATAACGAGTGCTTTTGAAAGCAAGCAGTATTGTGCAGCAGTCTTTCTAGATGTGAAGCAAGCATTTGACAAGGTTTGGCACCCCGGCGTACTCTACAAAGTTAAAAAGTGCTTACCAGCACCCTACTTTCTACTAAAATCTTATCTAACTGATAGAAAGTTCGATGTACATGAAGCAGGTGCAGCATCTGAGCTGTACTCTATTAATGCTGGAGTTTCTCAAGGGAGCGTACTAGGTCCTGTCTTATATACAATATTTACAGCTGATCTACCGACTGCCAACGTATCTATGGTTGCAACATATGCTGATGATACAGCATTCATTGCCACAAACGACAATAGAAATGACCTTTCACTGCGCTTACAGGAGCAGCTTACTATGGTTGAAAAATGGCTAAAGAAATGGAGGATAGAAGTGAACAGATTTCTGCGTTCAAATGACTTTCTCATTAAGACGCGGCAACTGTCCCTCGGTTTCATTAAATGGCTCCATCATTCCCGAAAGTGAAACCGTAAAATACCTCGGGGTACATCTAAGCCGAAGACTGACGTTTAAGGCCCACATAAAAGCGAAACAAAAGCAGCTAAAATTAAAAACTAAAAAGATGTACAGCCTAGAAAACAAAGTTCGGCAGTCCTTAAGCCAGTCTGGACGTATGCCATGCAGCTCTGGGGGACGGCGAGCACCTCAAATATTGAAATCTTGCAAAGATATCAATCTATAACACTAAGACACATTGCAGGCGCTCCATGGTATCTGATTTCATGAGTTCCAAAGATTTCTACAGTTCTATTTATAGTAACCCTCTATAAACTGGGCACCCTCGCAAACAGCTTTGATCAAAATCTGCAGCCAAAGGCAAGAGGAAGGCGCGTTGCAGAGGGGTCTGTGGGGTGTGTATCCAAAACACGCTACGAAAATGCCTTGGCAGGGAATATGTTGCCAAATCAACTAGCAAATGAAAGGAAAACAGCTTAAAAGGAAAGCCACCATGTAGTACATTGCGGCTTGTAGGCCTTCTCAACAGGTATGACTAAGTGTGTGTATGTGTGTTTGTATGTATCTGTGTTTTTGCTTATATCTCTGTTTGTGTTTAGCGTATTAGTCCAAAGCAATAAAAAGCAAAAAGTTAACCTTTTGCAAAGGATTTGGGTTGAAGCTAAAAGTTAAGAACTTGAGTTTCAGTTCGAATTTGAGTTTGAGATGAGGAAAAACTTGTGCAACGTGTGAATGACAGCCCGAAAATAGGCTAAGCCTTACCAATACACACACACATACAGCAACGTGCTCGCTCTCTGGCTTTTGCTCTTTTTGCTCACCAGGGTAGAGTGACGCATCAGAAACTAGGGCTGCAACCCTTGAATCAATCATCTTGTTTACCTTTGGCATCCAAACCTAGGCACAGTGATAGATACGTTCAAAAACGTAGGCAGGAGGATATCAACGGATATGGAAAAAAAATCTCCAATAATGAGCGAAAATATTTTTATATTAAGTAAAGAACAAAAGGTAAAAGTTGCAAGAGTATTCAAATTGGAGCCAACAAATTTGGTATCTTGACTCGACGAAACATCGTCCTATTACTATGTACCCTTTGACAGTGCCTCTAGCATACTCGACTGTCGTACTGATTAACAATATTTTTGTCCTGTTTATGTTTATGAATATTATTTTTATATTTCCCTCGCATCTTTTAATTAATCGCTGCCAATTTGTAACTTTACCACACTGTGTCAGTTGCATTAAATCAATTTAAATAGTTAAGCTCCTTTTCCGTTTCAACTCAAAAATTAAACGAATTTGCGGTTTCACGAACCGGTTCAGTTTTTAACCCATGCATCGTTCCACAAAGAATTTACACGTGAGTTGGAATTTGTGATTTTCAATTCGTTAAATTCATTTGCCTTCTCCTCTTTCATATGCTCTTGCACTTTTTTTTTTGTTTCTGGTTTTGTTTTATTCTCCCCCAAAGGTTTATAAGTCTGAGTTTGATTTCCTTTTGCCAAAAGTCAAATGAGTTTTATGCTCTCCTCCCTCTTTCCCCCTCACTCACTCTCTCTCTGTGTGTTGTCGCTTCGCATGCTTAAAAGTTGACAGACAAACTTTACTAATTAGAAATAATGCACCCACATATACTATACAAACAAACCATATATGTATACACACAAAAACACACCAACACACGCCAACCAACAGGACATGGCTTATATGTTTCAAAAATAGGGAATCAGAGTACACCCAACATAAAATTGAATGTTCACTTTGTTGTTTTTAACTTTTTCAATCGCATTAGATGTCAACAAATGTAGCAAACATAAAAGTGATGAAAAGTTGGGAGTTCTACGAATTTGGAATGGAATGGATGGATGCAGTACATGCAATTTTTAAACTCTTTAATTTTATCAACATACTCATTTGCCTAGTAGTCAATATATGAACCTAGTATTTAAATATGACGTACGTTGAAGGCGACTTTGAGATACCCTGTACCATCGCATTGCAATCAAATTTGATGCTCAAGTACTCAAAAATTTTGCCCCGAAAACATTTTCTTGACGGATCGTTCCTACATGGTTCTACATACATACTTTGTAAGGAAGTTCTGGTGCTGGGGTATAACTCAGTCTGCCCCAGGGCCAACTTACAACTAATTTGTAAATTTGCTGAGACACTGGGCAGCGTAGGTGGCCTAGAAACTGTCCTCGCCTTGCATACACACATACATACCTTCCCATATACGCGCTGAAACTGTAGTTTGCGTGTGTATTGGGCTGTTGCTGTGGCTGGCACGCTCTCAGCTCGCTTACCAAAAGCACGATCGTTGCGGAGAATGGCAGGAGGGCGTCGTGGTGGCGGGCGAGGCTCACGCGTACCTACGACAGTGCCAGCGTATGCACAACACCAGAGAGGCGAAGCCTACTCGGTTTCTTATACACACGCGGCAGGAAAGGGGAGAAAAGCGAAAGGCGCTTATACGCGCAGCCACGGCGACAATCTGTTAATATCATGCGTCTCACACATGACATTAAATATTTAATTAAATGAAGACGTTTATTACTTCTACTCACGTTATAACTTTTATTCAATGGTTTTATTCTTTACACTTAGTTTCGTTTTCTTTCTCTTAATAAATCCCGCAACCGTTTCACCTAACCTCTACTCCTTCTTTCTTTTCACCATAACCTCCTTTTACTCCCTCTTATCACTAGGCTTTCTCTATTCCCTTCACTATTCTGTCGCGCTGTACGTCTGCACGCTATGCCGTCCAAAAACCAACTCCTCGTGTTTCATTTTGCAATCGCCGACGCCGGCTCGTACCGCAGCCCGCCGACATCCGTCTATCGTTATTGCCGATCGACGGCTATCGGCAGCCTGGGTTGGCAGCCCGACGTGGCGATGTATAGACGATCTTCTGCTCATCGATATCTTTAGTTTCTTCATTCTCTAACACTTAATCTAACTATATACTAAACTTACGGCTAAGGAACTAAAGAAAATACCAAATTCAACTTACAGCTAGGAAACTAAAAAGCAAAACAATTCAAACTGTAATAATAAACTAAAGATCATCTTGTTCATATTTATGCACAGGGGCTTTGCAATATTTTAGTCCTATCTGTGACGGGGCTAAATAGCTTCGTCACAACTTGATGCTATGATATAATAAACCGATTTTGATCAAATTTGAAAAAACTTTTGGCTTTTTCAAGGTGCTCTGAAATGCTCCTATGGTTGCTATATAATACAGCTCCCATGAAGAACAAATAAAATAAACTTTTTTACCGTGACATAAAAGGAGATCTCATCCGAAAGTAAGCTTGGTCTGGTTCTTACAATATCTGAGATCTAGACATTCTTATGGACAGACGCATATTTCCTTATCGACTTCTCTAGTTACCCTGAGCATTAGGACTTGACTTACAACTCATTTATCATGATTTTTTTTTAACGAAAACAAATTTTTCTTTCAAACATGCCATTTTTTGTAAAAGCGATGTATGATGATGCTGACTTCGCGGTACTATAGAATGGGCTAATTAGTGCACCTTTCCACACAAACACTGGTGTCAGGCAAGGATACCCCCTGTCACCTCTACTATTCAATATAGTAGTTGACGAGGTTATGAGAGATGTATGCAGGTCTAGGCGTGGGACAAAGTGGAGCCTCACCCGTCACTTGGAAGACCTGGACTACGCGGATGACATATGCCTCATCTCTCATAAACGTAGTGATATCCAAGCCAAAGCTATTGACAACGAGACCCTTGCCATCAAAGTTGGACTCTCAATAAACGCATCCAAAACCAAAGCGATGCGCCACAACCGCACCAGCCAAGGTAGCATAACCATCTGCGGGAACACTATCGACTTTGTCGATGGCTTCTCATACCTTGGTACCACAATATCCACCAGTGGTGGGGTGGATGAGGATATAGAGAATCGTCTCAACAAAGCGCAATCAGCATTTGGACGCTTGTTCCCGGTATGGAGAAACCAGCAAATAAGCAGAAGAACAAAGCTGCGAATCTTCAATGCGTGCGTCAAATCCATCCTATTGTACGGCAGCGAGACGTGGCTGACCCCGCCAAGAATGATGTCGAAACTGGAGATTATATTCGGGATTTTCTGGCCCAATCGGATATCAAACGCAGAACTATGGCACTGTAACCTGTAACTGAAAACCACTACGTGGTTTACTTGCTTATGGTCCATAGATTAAGAGGAACAAATTTTCTTTATGTTTCAAAAAGCTGCAGCAGTGAAGGATTAATTTTTTTAGCTCAAAATATGTATAATCACGTAAAATAAAGTTTCTTTGAAAAAAAATCGAAAAATTACTTTAACAAACCATGCTCCACACAGATGTTACTCCTTAACTACCTTTGGGACGATTGAGACTTATGCCTCCAAAATAATATGCTGCGATTATCTACACTTTTTTAAATACAAACTTGGGCTGAGCTTTAAAATTATCAGGTTGCGGAAGTGGGCGTGGCAGAAAAACAAAGCTAGATTCGCCAGAACATATTGAGTGTCCATCTAAGCTGAGTATGTTAGCCAAGCTCTATTAACCCTCATGATATAGACGTTCATACAGATAGACGGACTTGTCTGTTTTATTATATATATTATAAAAACTTCTAAAATTTTAATTTATTTTTAGATTTATCACCCGATGGCAATCGAAAAAAATGGCAAGGGAATGTATTTCGGGTACAGACATCAATAAATATTAGCTACGGCTGCATTTCGGGTTAACAAAATTATTTCACATTAAGATGATTTCAGAACCACCTACTTATCGTTTACGTTTTCCATACAACGTTTTATGTAAACATAAATCAGAGTAAAATTGCAGCAAACTTTTAATTTCTCAATCTATTGCAGATTTTAAGATTATTTCCGCAAAGAATAGATTTGGAGTTTCTGCCATCTATTATGTATATAAAAGAGAGTTAAGATTTATGTTAGTTACACCATTTATAAGTCAAAAACGGCTAGGCCGATTTTGATGATCTATGGTTTGTTGGATAAAAACATAAAACATCGGAAAAAAAATCACATAAAAAGTAGTAAGCCGCGAAATACTCTTACGGAGGCATGGGGCCAGATATCGACATAAATCTTCATCTGTGTTACTATTATGCGCATCTTTTGGTAAAATTTCAGCTCCATAACTCTTATAGTTTCTGAGATCCTTTTACTCATACGGACAGACGGACAGACAGACATGGCTATATCGACTCGGCTGTTGATAGTGCTCAAGAATATGTATTAGTAGCTAGGCATATAATAATCTGGATGATCTGAATTGAATAAAGCAGATCGTACGTGGGTTGGAGTGCGAAGCACGCAGGGGGCAGAGCCTCCTAGTTGTAAATAAAGTTAAAAAAATTTGAAAACTCATTTAGGTCAATTACGAAAAATTTAGCACGAAATTTACTATCTATATCGCTTTATAAAATATATTCAGCTAGTAGTTAAATTTTAATTAAACTTTACAAAAAAAATATATATCAAACAAAATTGGTTGGACGGAGAGAGGTTGAGCAAGTTCCTCAACTCGGGCATTAGTTGGACCTGCACATGCCACGCCTCCTTTGTCATACTCTCTACTTTTTTTTGCTTAATGCAGACAATTAGTGCGCGCTTTTGCGCTTCGCAACTTTGCATACATGAATGTGCAGCAATCTGGCAACGCTGGGCGAGCAACGGTACGGGGCAAGATGGCGGCAATGCCGGCAAAAATGGCGACGGCTGCAACTGAGGCTGAGTCTGAACAGCGTGAGTTTGCTCTGCCAGCGTCGCCTGCATATGCATTAGGTGCTCTTTAGTTTAAAGAGTATATGCAAATTTTGAAGCAGCTTGCGGCGTTAGATTATAATAGGCCCAAAAGATGAAGCGATCTCAAGAAATTTGGCACTATTTTCGATTAAGCAATTCAATGAGGTTGAAACTGGAAATTATTAAGTACAGAAAACTTTTCAATTGCCTAGACTAAGTGCCAAAAAACAAAATTAGTCGGCCGTGCTGCGGCAAACGAATCTCAATAAATTGTTCGGTTTGGTTTTTTAGTTTTCCGAAGCACGTTTGAATATTGCGCAGAAAACAAAACATATGGTTAGGTCAAACAATTTGCTGCCAACTATTTCGATATCCGTTTAATAAACGTAAAAAACGTTAAATCAGTTTTTATCTGCAAACAGATAAGATAACGCAGAGTGTATGAATAATATAGACAGCAGATAAATGTACCATAGACAGTGTGCTTATGCATATTTTGGCCAAAAATAAAAGCAATAGAATATCAATTGTAATCACCGCTCAAAGCTTTATAACTAGAAATGATTTTTATTTTGAAAGTATCTGTAGATAACGTAAAGTCAGTAAGATAATTGACTTACTTTATAAGCAATTTATAGCTGTCCAATAGTTTACTAGTTATATGATACTTGATTCATGATGAAATGCTCAAAATGTAGAGTATCCAAGTTGCGACATCTTGCTCTCATATATTTTTTTTTGTTGCGTATACACTGGATTATGCATGCAGTCATTTTATTCGTTTTTTTCGGGTTTTTTTGGCCAAGGCGCGGAACCCACACACACACACACACATGCAGATAGATGCACATTGATAGTGCGCGTGTATCTGTGTCTGCGTTTTTGTATCTATGTGTGCATTTAAATCAGAACCGGAGCCAGCTGGTCTGCAATTAGAGCTTTGCATTAGCGAGCATAATCAGCAATGGCCCCAAAAATAAAAACTAAAAGAGAGCGCGAAAAAAAGAGCGAACAAGAATAAAGCAAAAAGAGATAAAATGAAAAAACATACAGACGCTGATGATGATGCTGATGCTGATAACGTAGATGACACTGCTGGGAAGTCTGTCTTTAAAAATGAATAGTAATTTAGTCACTACGCATTGGACGTTTAATTAAATCATGGCGAATGGTCATGGCCATGACCAGGACAAAGGCAAGCGACGAGACAGACCTAACGATGGCGATACAGAGCCAGACAGGCACATGGTTGCAAACTTGACTAATTTAAGTTACCAGTAACTGAGATTTTTTCTGGGTGTAGTTGGGTTGAGGCATTTAAATTGGCAAGAAACCAAACAAAAGTAAAAAGTTTTAGTTGAAGACGGCCAAGAGCAAATGGAGCACCCCACAAATGTTGTTTTAATTAATTACCAATATACAGACAATTTAATTTCATTGCGTATTATATATATTTATTTATTATGACAATTAAGCCAATTTCATAATAGCTTTATTCTTGATATCTCTCATTTACATAAATTGTAAATATTCGTTTTTTGGTTAAGAAAAGGCGAAAATTTAACTTATGGCCAAAAGAGTGACATAAGAATTGTGTTATATATTTTATTTATTGTAAGTATTTTTGTCTTGTAATTTATTTTTGGAGATCCATACGCAAAATAATTTTAGTTTTTTTTTCGTCAGCTTCAATGCAAATGAAAGAAAACGTTCCCTATGTAATTTTAAATGTCTGGATCTGCATTCTGTTATACGAATATTTTTTTTTTTCCCCTGACTTTATAAAAAAATTTCGGTGTTGCCTCTCGCTCAGCATTGTAACTAGAGACCAATAATGGTTTCGAATATATGTATATAGTAGACTAACACTTAACAACTAATAAATTATTTATTAAAACGAAAAACCAGTTAATAATTAAAGTCAGAAAAATGTAGTGAAAATATTAGTTTACATTTTAAATAAAAAATTGGAACTACTCTTACGCATAAGTGCACACACGATTATAAAGTACCAAGAATTGATGATGAATAATTGAATTAAGAAAATTGTATGAGAAAATGATTATGCCTTTGAATGCTGTAAGCTGCCATTATGCAACCTAAGAGCTTTAACCAGTTAAGAATTGTAAGCAGAATAAAATAAAATCGAAGCTATATGCTTCTATAGCTTTAAGCAGTTGTGAATTGTAAGCAGAAAAAAAGAGTAAAGTCTGTCTGCTTTGAAAAAGAAATGAATTGTTTTACAAATGATTTCCTTAATTTTTAAATTAATATAAATAGCCAGCAAACTTTGCAGTTGCGGATATACTATATACTCTTACAGGACGTCGTAGCGCAAATTGGAGGGAATGTCAGGGCTCTGGCGGACAGTGAATGCGAGACTGCGTCCGGTTTTCATAACTCACGAGCATTCTGGCCACGGTACAATCCAAAGCGAACATCTGAGCGTCTGCGTTTTCATAAGGACAGGACCAGGATGGTGGCTGGTAGTGCTGGAGAAAACATCGATGATCGAAATATAAAATATCTATATATTGATGTTGGCCAACAGAGTTGTTTCTCCAGCACTTCTGCACTCATCAAATGGGTGTTAAGTAGTGCTAGAGAAACATCTCTGTTGGCCAACATCGATTTATAGATATTTTAAACTTCGATCATCGATGTTTTTTTCAGCACTAGTGGTAGAAGTTGTAACGAAGCACTGCACCATAAGCCTATTGGCTGGGACATATGTCCCCCATCACGACTTCTGCGGAGATGAGGAAGCGACAAAAAGCCTCCAAAACCTGCTATGTGATGGCCCGGCGCTTCTTAGAAGACGAACCCTGTTTCTGGGCAAACCATACTTAGAAAACCTGGGCAGTCTGGCAAATGCGCCAATTGCGGATCTGGCCAGGTTATGCAAGGAAAGCGACTTAGGCGACTAGGAATGCCCAACAGCTTTTGACCATCCAAAATAATTCTCCTCTAACCCTTTCTCCTTCCTTCCTCTTTCATAACTCTTCTCCCCTTACACAATTAGACATCACAATGTACCTCATGGTCTGTGGCAGATCTCAAATATTGATTGGAACAGCCTAACCTAAACTAACCTAACATATGTTAGTATAAATAAATGTATTTTTTAAACTCATTAGCGCTGGTTTCGAGCACAAATTGATTAACCTTAAAGGTTAAAGCGCTCATCACTTGGTTAAAAGCCGCATATAAATGCTCTTCCTCTTTGTTCTCTGCTGATGTTGTGATTTATGGGTATCCATAACTACGTCATGATGGACATAGAATATCTATCTAAAAAGATAACAAATTAGTTGGCCCATTACCGAGAACAATAAAAACAAACCACAACAGAGCACAAACAATAGTAATGATAATAAAAATGCTTTAAATAATACGCATACGCAGCGTGTAACGAGTGAATTACAATTTTTTGGTTTTGTTTTTCAGTCTACAATTCAATTATTGGTTTTGCGGTTACACCTACTGAAATATATAAGCCAAACCATGTACATACACGCAGTTTAGAATACAAATATATTTTTGCGCAAAAATCGTATATCAATCATACGCCGCATGGGCAGCTATCTGTGTGCATTTCGTTGCCTCACAATTTTACACTAATAATGCAGAAAATATTTCTAAAAACCGCAACAAAAACAACAACCAAACAAATTTGATGCTGCATTTTAATTGGTAGCAGGTTCGGGATTTGTTTCACTTGAACGGATGCGTTGCTTTGCTTTTTAATGAAGGACCAGAACAATCGTCAGGGGCCAGTTCTACTGAGCAAGCTTAAAAGTAGGAACCAGAAGTGCCTTTGGCCATATTTTCAGTTGGCTCTTTGTTGTGGCCAGTGGCACAGTGCTCTTCATCCAGCTTATGTTGTTGTTGTTGTTGTTATTGTTGGGCCAAATGCAAATTCAAGTACGCGCATAAATCCAAAAGCTTCACTTCAAAATGGCAAGGGCGGCAGAAAAAAAAAATAAACACCAGATATACAACAATGTCGAAAGGCGCACTTCTAGGCAACGAATTTTAATGCACTCTAATGTGCTCTGAAATTTTATACCGAGAAACCAAATGAAAAGCAGTAGTGGGCGGGCTCTTTGAAGAGTTAAACACTTTTGGCAAAAAAATTCCAATTATTAGATAACTTTATCTAAGTTTCGATACCAAGTTACTTTTCCAACATATATTTAAGAATTTGTCGCAAATCACCATAAGCTTAAGAAAGAGTATTAAAAACAGCTTACGAAAAGTTGCAAATCGAAATGGTATACAATTGACATGGTATGAGATACCATTATCCATATTGAGACCGGCTCTGTGGATTGCGGCTACTCCTCTGATACGTTGCTTTGTGGCTTTTATTTTATGCTCAAGAAGAAAACAAAACAAAAACGAAAAAAAATATGTATAAAAAACAAAAGGAATGAAATATAAATTTGATTTGCTTTTGCTTCTTCCTCGGTTTTTACAGCACCTCAAATTGTATAAAGTTATGCCCCGGGGGAGCACTCTGTGCATTTTTTGTTGTTGTAATTAAATTTCTCCATTTTTGTAGAGTTGATGTGGCCAAAGGCAATACTTTTTATGCCGCCTTCATTATGCGCATCATTATTGTTGTTGTATGTATCTTAGGGGTAGTCCTGCAATCTGTACCCAAAAGTAGCCAATATATTGTATTTTCATATGCTCCGAACTAACAGTCGCTACCAAGTGCTGGGACTGTAGACTGTGGAACGGCAAAACAAAATGGCGAACCAAAACAACAGCAACAACAACAACAACAATGACCAGGTACAACGAATAGAAAAAAAACAACAAAAACGGCCAGACGAAGCAGCGCTGGGGAACGGCAGCGCCAATTGCAATTTGAAGTTGTTGGCGCTGCTCGCGTCTCAAGTGGCCAACGACTGTATGCCAGCCACAATCCCAGCAAGACCCTCTCACCAATGCCAACCCAGCCCATGCCAAAACACAAACAACCATATGACTAATGGATTGAAGCACAAAAGCAACGCTGGGCATGAATGATGGGCACAGCATTGGGCAGTACACAAGCCACTAGAGTTGCTCATGGATAAGCAATACATAAACGAAATGCAAGTTAAGCGGAATAAATGTGAGTTTAAAGGATGCTCTTTTGATTATATGCTTCAAAGGGTTAGCACATTTTTAAATTTTTACTGCAATCATCATTTCCAAAGTGATGCAGTAATAATTTTCCAATTTGGGAATGCTTTTTAGCTTCTAAGAAAACTAAGAACTTTTGGATTGGACAAATCCCATTAAAAAAGTGCTCTGAAGACCATCTTAGATGAGGCCCAAAGCTGGCTTTAAGACAGATTGAGTCACAGTAATGGATCTGTAGTTGGTACATAATATTTTATCGCCCTTTTTATGTAGAGGCTGTATAACGCCTATCTTCCACTGTTCTGGCATAGCTTCGTGTTTGACCAAGCTTCTGTTATTACATTAAGGATCTGTCTTAGCCGCGTAACATCTATACTGCTCGCGTCTCAAGTGGCCAACGACTGTATGCCAGCCACAATCCCAGCAAGACCCTCTCACCAATGCCAACCCAGCCCATGCCAAAACACAAACAACCATATGACTAATGGATTGAAGCACAAAAGCAACGCTGGGCATGAATGATGGGCACAGCATTGGGCAGTACACAAGCCACTAGAGTTGCTCATGGATAAGCAATACATAAACGAAATGCAAGTTAAGCGGAATAAATGTGAGTTTAAAGGATGCTCTTTTGATTATATGCTTCAAAGGGTTAGCACATTTTTAAATTTTTACTGCAATCATCATTTCCAAAGTGATGCAGTAATAATTTTCCAATTTGGGAATGCTTTTTAGCTTCTAAGAAAACTAAGAACTTTTGGATTGGACAAATCCCATTAAAAAAGTGCTCTGAAGACCATCTTAGATGAGGCCCAAAGCTGGCTTTAAGACAGATTGAGTCACAGTAATGGATCTGTAGTTGGTACATAATATTTTATCGCCCTTTTTATGTAGAGGCTGTATAACGCCTATCTTCCACTGTTCTGGCATAGCTTCGTGTTTGACCAAGCTTCTGTTATTACATTAAGGATCTGTCTTAGCCGCGTAACATCTATACTCTTAAAGATTTCGGTTGGTATAGCATCCTTGCCTGCCGCTTTGTAGTTTTTAAGCCTTTTTACGGTATCTTTAAGTTCGTCAAGAGAGGGTAGCTCGATATTTTCAGAGCTTTCATGTCAAGAAATGTCGTGCTGACCAAATTTTTGTTGCAGGGCTTCAAATTTGTGATTGATGAAATCTTTCTTTTTAGCTTTGTGTATTGTTTTTTCTCGTCTTCTCATCACGCGATAGCTTTCTGTTGAGTCTCTAGTACTCCTGCGCAGCATTTCGAGCTTCGTTTTTGAGGTTAGTTGCCATTTCGCATTCAAGGTCAAACCAAGTATCTTGATTTTCGCGCCGTGTATTTCCCAGAATGTTGAGAGAGGTATCTTTTATAGCAGTGTAAATCTTCTACGGCCCTATGCTCTACTAGGAGTAACGAGACATAAGAAGAATACCTTCTGCCATTATTCATTTAGATCTTCTTCGTGGACTACGCTAGCCAAGCGCTTGTTTAAACTTGTTTGAAAGGCTCGAAGCGTTTCAGTACTGCTGTGTGCATCAAATATTCAAAATACTTAAATAAAAGAGTTCAAGTTCTCATGTTGCAGCCACTTCTTCTCCGTCCTATATGGAAAGAATTCGGGTTTTTGAAAGAAAATGTCTTAGAGTATGCACCTCCCTATTTATTTATTTCCTCCCTATTATTTTATAAAAAATTTTACTCCAACAAAAAGCTCTACAACTCCGCAAATATATCAAACTTTAACACGAATTTTTATTAATAATAAAAGGTAGTTACTTTAGCAGCAAGTAAAATGCAAAAATTCCGATAAATTGCAAGAATAATTTATTTGAAGAGATGTGTAATGATCTCAAGTCTTTCTGCCTTTTCGGCGCTTCTATTTTTTTCAGGGACTGCAAGAACTCGAAAGCGCATGAATGTTTTTTTCTTTTTGGTGATCCTTTTTTTTTTGAACTTTTAATCGGACTATGCCCAGTCTACCTTTTTACATTGCCCATTTGATTATAGTTTCGAGCTTTGAGACAACAAATTTTAGTCACTCTCCTCTTTAAATCATCGTTTTGTGAAAAAAAAATATCAGCATGGTGTTTATAAAATGAATTATTTTAAATATACCATCTAAGGACTTCCTTGCAACAGTTGTAAGATCAATAATTCAACAGAGATGCGATATTCAGGAACTCCAAATACCTGGAGTGTCAACTGTATTATCGGCTTAATTAAAATTTGAAATTTTGCTTTAAAGTTTACTTAAGCAAACAAAATTAAAAACACTTTAAATTTTCCAAGGGTTGAAGGTTGGTGCTTAATTTGAGTGTGAGTGTGTGCGTGGAGCTTCGTGCACTTTTGCGGCGATTATGCAAATGTAAATGTAAACACAGTCACACTCGCACACCTACACACACCAACACACACCCGCACACACATTGTATCTGTGTGAAAAGTTATAAATATAAATTAAGCAAATGTGTTGTGTAAATTGCTCTTGTTACTGTCTATGTCGTTTTGTCTACGTAGTAGTTCGGTGTGTGTGCTACGTTGCGCTGGGAGAAGGCAGTGGCAAAAATTACAACGCAGTGTGCACAATGTATATTGTACAATACTGCACTGTACCACATATATATTGCGGTGTTATGCAACACTGGCAGCACCAGCAGCAACAGCCGCATCTAAACGTGGCAGCTGCGTTTCATTTTGGACGCAATTTCATTTGCCGTTGAGGCTCCTGTATTCCTGAGTTCAGTTTGCTTTCCACAAAAACACACACACGCACGCACACACACATTGATACCACAATATTTGCATATCATATGCATAAACAGTGACAACACACACACACACACTGACACAAACAGAGCAGACAGTTGCAATTAAGTTAGACGCTGCCTATCTGTGAGTATGTATGTTTGCTGCTTTCTTCCTGTATGTGGCATTAAGCAGCTGCCACTTGCCACCTGCAATGGCGGATCGTCTAAGTGTGCGTGTGTTTGTGTGAACTTGTGATACTATTCAAATAACATGACTTCTACTATAACAAGTGACAAGAACAACATCAGCCCAGCATCAATAGGAGATGACTGACAGGAAGCGACAACATCAACTATTTGTTACCTTGGCTTAATTTGATTTGATCAATCACCCACATACAGGCATACAAGGAGCGGATTTAAAAATATGCAAACACAATGTGATTTCCGATACTCATACAGCTGGAACCCCGTGTACTAGTGCTGGAGAAAACATCGATGTATCGAAGTTTAAAATCTCTATATATCGATGATGGTCAACAGAGATGTTTCTCCAGCACTACAAAACACCCTTTTGATGAGTGCCGAAGTGCTGGAGAAACATCTCTGTGCGTAATTTTTATTCGAAATGCAATTTATGATTAAGTTGATAGTAGCTAACCTAAACTTAATCAAAAACGATAGCTACGCGGATCTCAAGTTCGTAAAACTTACGCAGTTTAGCGAGAGCAGGTGCGTATGTGAACAACGAAACGAAATGGAATTGAGTTATCCGTGTGCTTGTTGCCTCTCTCTTTTCGCTTACGGCTCTCGTGGCGACTTTGTGTTCTTTGTGTCGCGACAGTTTTTTTGTTCTCTGATTCATTTACCGGCAACAGCGTGAACGCGTCGCTAATTGTAGTGAATGTTTTAATAAACAAAAAAAAAATGCACAACAACACAATAGTTTGCTGGAGGTTTCATGGCGTGGCACCGAAACAAAAAAATGCGTTCGAGGGATGCGCATAGCCTTAGCGATTCCATGTAGGTAGGTAGGTGAGGGCGGCAGTTGGGACTTAGCGTCCCAACTCACTTAGTCCAAGAATAGGCCCATTGTGATACCGATAATGGGAGTAAGTGATAAGGATATAGAATGGACAGGATAAGTTAGGGGAATAGGAAAAATGGAAAGTGCACGACCATGGCTTAACGTGGGATTCGAACCGAAAAAAAATTGAATCCATTTTTATATAATTTTCCAATAACATGAATATTCTTGTACAGCTGCGTTTAAACAAAAATTTGCAATGAAAGATGCGGACTTCGACAGGGTCAGCCAAAAATTTGTTCGATATAATTTCTGTTTTTTGAAGCGCAATGAATGCACTCGGTTTTTTTAAAGTATATATATAGTATTAATCGCAATTGAATTTTGAATATTTTTTTTATATATAAATATATTTTATAGATGCATAAATAGACCAAAGATCATAATTCAACGTTTTACTGTAGTGGGAACAAAATGGGAATGGGACACAAAATTCTACCGCAACACATATTACCGATACGCCTCGTTGGCAATATTGCAGAAGTGTTGCCGTTTGCGTTACGTGAAAGTATTGCGAACAGCTCAGTTTGCGTCAGTTTCGTCCGGCTGCGTGCCTGTTGATAACTATCGCGAACGAAGGTATTTTCTGCCACAAACTGTGCGAAAGATGAGTCGTTGACGATCGTTGTCGGGTCTGCTTGCGATACTTTCATCCGTTTCAGTTCCGCATAGCTATCATTTGTGATTAAGTTTACGTGCATATTGTCCACTTGGTATATAGATCCCAATTCCACTATCTTGATCCACCACTGATGCACACACACCAGAGGCGAATCATGAACCTGATGCTTGCACTAGTGCTGGAAGTAACATCGATGTTATATCGATGCATCGATGTTTCTTATTTTTTCCCGATCATCGATATTTTTATTTCGATTTTCGAATATCGACCGATTTCCATTACGGAATCCCCACATTGCAGACACTTTTCCTTTTTTTAGAAAAAAACAAATCTCAAAAGATCCAAAATAGTAGGGTTGACTCAATTTTGGCACCTCGACAATATTTTAATGTCGAAATGTTGAACTACTGGAAGGTAATACTTTTTAAAGTTTATCAAGGTTGGCAATCTAGTGAGCAACAAGCGGAGTTGGCTCAAATCCAAAAACGTTTACATGATTTTATTTAATAACCATAATGAAGGGATCTCAAATTAGTTTAAGCCTAATGCGACTGCAATTCCGGCTGGAACAGAACCTTTTTTTTTTGGTATAGCTCACAGGCTCACAAAAAAAGTTGTGTAAACTTTACATGTGACAGAGGCACCCCTTAGGAACGTTGGGTGGCTGAATCCGAAGTCCAAAAAACCCCGATCCAAGGGTTCTTAGACAATATCCAAATTATCTCGTTTTATGGGATTTTTTGGTGGTTATCCATAACCCATGTGTGAAGAAGTTTTTTTGACTTCGGATACGGCTGCTCATAATCTATAAGGGATGCCTCTGTCACCTGATAAGTTTACACCACTTTTTTTTGTGGCCTGTAAGTATTATCTTTTGCTTTCGTTTTACATAAAACCTTTTGGATTTCTTTGGCCATCATCGATATTTCTCCAGCACAAGGTTGCACTAATGACCAGGAAAAGGTGGTTATGAAGAAAATATGGACTAAAGCGAATGATAGAAAGATTGAAAAATTCATACTCGCAGGTAGCAGCAAATAGGACATGACTTTAATACTAACTGGACGAAACATTAGTAAAAGTGCTGACGGATTTGTTTGGTGGGCTAGAATCCTACACTACTGTCAGAATATCTGCAGTGTATTTTCGAAATTTCGCTCATATTTTTTAAACAGGGGCCCAAATTTTATACTACGCATAAATCCGCTCTGAAATAGAATATTTCAGGGGTGCCCAAGATCCCTTATCTCGATCCACCACTGATACATACGCTGATCATTTGCAGTTTAAGTTTAATAATAGCCAAAAAAGTTAAAGCTGTTTTTTACTGGCAAAGATAGACAAAGTCATTAAAAAACACATTAAGCTAGGCCCAAATAAATTAAATGTATTTCACTCTAAATTATCTAACACGAAAATCTGTATAAAAGATCGTTAGCAACAAGCAATTGGCTCCCATCAATGCGTCACCTTAAAATCTCACTTTTAACTCAAAAAAAAAAAAGAAGAGATTTCAGATTTGTGATTTTTTTTTTTTGCGCTCTGAAAAAGATTCTTTTCATTTATACACTGTTTTTGAGAGTATTTTTTCAAACATGTTAAACCAAAGAATCAAAATCATTTACAACAGTATAATCCTCAGATATTTAAGCATTATTGTACAACTATTGAAAAAAAAACTAGTCATCTTTCACCTCTATTTAAGCATAAAAAAAAAGTAAAACAAAGTTACTCAAATTGCGTACTTTGGATTATCGAAATTGGCATACCCTGTATCCATTCAAAAAAAATTGTTTTCTGCATATATTAAAGCATACAAATTTTTAAGACTGTTTTACAAAGTACAAAAAATGGTTCCAAATTAAGGTCGAATAGACAATTTTGAAGTTTATACAAATAAAGAGTTTCTGTATACGTTCTTCGGACTAAATAAGATATAATCATGAACTTGAAGCAATGGTACAACAACAAAATGTTAGGCTAGGCCACCTTAATAGAAGGCCTAAAAACAGAGCATCAGCAAAGCATTTCACAGACAGCCAATTGGAAGAAGAAGACGTGGACACCCAAAGAAAAGGTGGCTAGATGTAGTGGAAAATGCTCTTCGTTATCTTGGTGTCTTGAACTAGAGGAATGCAGCGGTCGATCGAAGAACATGGAGAGGAATAGTTGCGGAAGCTATGGTCTGTCCAAGACTGTAAAGCTAGTGATGATGATGATTACGTACGTTCTTTGCTAAACGATGAATCTTAGATTTATTACCAATGACGGTATTATTTTTTTTGGTTTTAATTTAGGTAACAAAAGTTACAGAGCCTCCAGCACTTTAACTTATTTTAAAATAAGAACTAAGGTTACATTGATTAGCTTAGATTGTGTTCCTTTAAATTGAACCTATTGGTTTGTACAATTATGATGAAATCCATTGAACCAATGTCTTAGAAAAGACTATCGAAATTGAATGCTTTTTGGAAAAACGTAAATCTTCGACCGTTCTCCGGAAAACGAATCCGAACATTTTATTTGCATTCGTTTTAAAACCGATTGTTTGGTGCTCACAATTTTACCAAAACGAATTTTTCATGTGGTTTGAAAGCGAATGATTTGTTGCAAGAGGAAATAAAATGAATCGGCGAAATACGTTGAAAAAAGTAAGTATTTTATACAGAAATTGTTATATTATACAATTGCAAAGCAGATGAACTAGCTAGACGGGGTACAATGGTACCACTTTAGCCAAACATGGAGTTGATTCCTATGCCACTAGCGACGTGTAAATTATAAAAAGCTAAGAATATCATTAATGATGCGAACTGTAAATGGGAGCAAACTGGAACCTGTCTTATTAGTAGGAAAACTTAAATATTAATAAATAAATAAGATTAATTAGTTCATCAAATCGACAGGTTGGTTTAGAGAGGATACGGGAGAGTAAGGACTAGCTCATTTGGCATCACAACGGGCATTTTGCAGGCCTAGGTGTGTCGGAAGATAACCACTTTGACCTACCTACCCACCTATACTGAAATAATTTTTTGTAAAAGTTATATATTTATTAAAAATTATTTTTAATTACTTTTGTTTTGAAATATCGACAAAAGAAACCAATCCGAACAAAATTTTTCGTTTTGGTTTTTTCGTTTTCCGGAGCACGGCTGATTATGTCTGTTTGAAGGCACGTTAAATATCCATCAATAATAGTACCCGCAAACACTAAAAGGTCTGTATTTATTGCTTTTCACTTGGGCGTATTACAAAAAGTTGAGCAAACTTGATGAACTCTCTTTTTTGCAGAGTAACTAACTATGAAAAAAACTTTAAGCATGTTGCTGAAAAATGCAATAGAAAAAATATAAAATGGCAAAATTTTTGTGCAACTTTATAGCTCTGCACTTTGCACACAGATGCACACGAATGCACACAGATACACCGGAAGGGAACTATTCAAATCATAAAATTAGCACACTTACAACAGTAAATCAATTAAAACACAAAAGCAGCAGCATCCTGAATAAGCTCGGCAACAAGAGAGAACGAAAAGAGAGTGGTAAGAGAAGGTAGGAGAACAAAAAGAAAAAAAATTAACAAGCGCTGCGCGAACTTGCACACACACACACACACTCACGTACTCTTCCCCCATATACATATATATTTTTTTGTTGCATAACTTGCGGCGTGTTTGTGGCCAAACACACACACACACACACACTCTCGCACCTACAACTATGGACACACAGATACAAAAGCGCGCGTGTAGTGGCGGTAGTAAGTATGCAGGTGGTTTTTACAGGTGGCTCTGTAAGTGTCTGATATAAAATGCAAATGCTTTAATTAAAAGCTAACGTAAACTTCGTTGAAGTGCTTCAAAATGGCCGAGCTCCCAGCAGCGTCTGCCGTATATGCCCTCTGTCACTGTGCGTGTGTGTGTTTGTATGTGTGTGGGTGTAGAGAGTGAATTTTGTTGCTTTTGTTATTTTGGTTTTTGTTTTTTGTTACGTTTCGACTGAAAATCAAATGTAGCCACAAGTATGCAAGCTTTTTACCTACTGCCTGTCAAATGAAACAAATGAAAATGAAGCCAGGCCCGAAACAATTCGTTAAACAGTAGCGCATGGTTGGGCTGCGAGGGGGTTGCTTGGTGTCGGCTTTGCTCTGAAGTTAAAAATACTCCCCCCCGTACACACACACACACCCACACAGGTAAGTCGTGTGCTCGTAAAAAAAAATGTCAAAATGTCAGTGCTGCGTGTTTGTAGTGATTTTTATTGCATACTTTTATGCGCAGCAATTTATGCGAGATTTCAAACAATTTCTGTTTGGCGCAAACACACGCACACAGCTACAAACATTGACATACCCCATAAGCCCCACACTGCCCTAGCTCACCCCCACCCAGGCTCTTTGCATAAATTTGTATGCCACCCAACAAGAAAAGTACCAAAAATGTTTTCCACAGTGTTTCGCTTATAATAGCTGCAGATTATTACAGCACTGCCTCCAAATTCCGTCGCCTTCTCCATCTTCTCTCCACATACACAATGTAGGCATGCATGTGCGGGTGTGTATCTGTGTGTGTGCATCTTTAAACGTGTGCGTGCAAGACAGCATGGCAAATGTCTTTATATAAAATGTATGTATTGCTTATCTAAGCAAAAGTTTCCTGCTTACTTGCATCTTCCTTTCAAGACAATAGAGTAAACAAAGTTTTCGTTTAAGCGGTCTACGCAGTTCGAAAAATTTCGCGCGAAATGACAAAACTTCATATAAAAAAAAAACCCATTTGGAATATCCCTTTTGGGATTTTTTTTTTATATGAAGTTTTGTCTTTCCGCTCGAAATTTTTCGAACTGCGTATAGGCCCTTAGAAAAAAATAATCCATGTCCATATAAACCATAATTCATATGTATCCATGATTTCTTGATCTCCCATTTACAATTTAAATTTAAAAATTGTGCAGTTTTAAAATTAAAAGTATGCACTGAAAAACAAAGATTGCACCAACTTAGTAATATTTATCATTTTAAATTACCAAAAAAAAAATAAATAAAATTGAAAATTTTACATATAAGTTTCGACTTGTAAAACAAAAACATAGAATTAACTTTTTCGAAAAAGATATTCCTTCAAAAAAACCTCACTTATGCGGTCAAAACCGTATTTTTTCTGCAGCATCAGGCGCACTGTAACCGACAATAAAAAAATAAAAGTTATTGGGCTTATAAGTACGAACATTATTAATTAATGGGAATGCAATCAAATGGAAAATATTGACCCAACCAGCTAAAGTATCTTCAAGTATAACTATGAATATTTTTACTTGGAGAGCGAACAAAGATATTTCAACTTTATTAGAAGTATCCAAGGCAACTTTAGGCTCCAGCATATGCAAGTCTGAACGTGTCTGTGCGTGTTCGTGCGTGTTTGTGCTTGCTCAAGAGACCAGGTAAATTGCTTTAAATGACTTGGCAAAAATTGCAAGCATTGAGAAGAGAAGCATTCATTGCGAAAATAGGTAGACACTGGGGAGCATTTTTTATCATGTTGGAACTAATTGCAGCGAGAGCAAGGAAAAGCCAACAACAAGAGACAAGCGCCCCATGGAGCATATTTCTTTGTGTGTGTATGAGTGTGTCTGTGTGTGTGTAAACCTGTATGCCGTCACATAAATTCTCATAAGCGTAATGCTTTGATTTTGGAGCATGCCACGGCTGCCACTAGCAACAGCTAAGGCCAACCGAGCTGCCAGCTACCCCCTACGGCCATTTTGTATTTCTATGCTTCTGCTCCTGCCCCTGTCACAACTCTCTTACACATACATAGTTGCAGTCCCAGCCTCTACACAGCGAGAAAAACGCGAAAATTTGAAAGTTCTTGAGCAAGACCCAAATTTATTAGGACTAGCTACAAGAAAGTTTCCCTGAATTCAAAAAAATATTGCAACTACAGCAATAAGCTGCGAAACTCTAAAGAACGAGAGTGTAATCAGATTGAGAGAAGACTATTCAAACTTTACCTATACTCGAATTGGTATCCAGAGATCATATATTCCCATTTCCTTATTCCCTGAGACCAGGGCCGTAGAGAGAAAATCCGGGCCCGGGGCAAAATGTACCGGCCCCTCTATTACACCTTTAGGTTGAATCAAGTCAGTACGACAGTAATTACACCGGGCCCCTGAGAAAACTCCGGGCCGGGGGAGGAATCCCCCCTTCCACCTTCCCACTCCCCTCTCGACAGGCCTGCCTGAGACTATACCCGACAAATACTAGTAGGCTTAAAAAAATATATTTTGCTAGGGTTATTCTCAGTCTTCGTCTTAGTAATAGTTTCAACCTATTTAAAAAAGAAAGGCCTCTCATATAAAGATTTTCTGGAACACTTTATTGTTCCAATATACAAGTAAATAAACTTTACTCGCTTTATTAACAAAAGAGAATTTTTTCCACTTCAATAATTTTTACTTTATCTGCACCTACGATATATCATCGCAAAGAGCACATCCATACCTTTCGATATATTCGTCTCTCATGCGAGCACAAAATTTTGTTCAGGACCCAAAAACATGTTTTTCGAAAAAATCTCGAAAACAGTTCTTAAAAAAGAAAATTTATGTAATTTTCGTGTTTGTCGCCCCAAAATAACCCTAAAAAACTCTTCATTTTCAAGGTTCTCCGATGATCTTAAAATTTGTAAGCTAGTGTTATGAGTATATATGTATAAACAAGTGCTGGAGAAAACATCGATATTATATCGATGTATCGATGCATCGATGTTTTAAATATCTATATATCGATATTGGCCAACAGAGATGTTTCTCCAGCACTACTAAACACCCATTTGATGAGTGCAGAAGTGCTGGAGAAACATCTCTGTTGACTGACATCGATATATTGATATTTTACACTACGATACATCGATGCATCAATATAACATCGATATTTTCTCCAGCACTAGTATATACATAGCTCTTGGATAAAATCATGCTCTCCTTACATTGTTTTCATTAACGAACGCAAGTAAAATTATATTGATTTTTTCTCGCTGTGTACGTCTGACTTTGTGTGTGTGGCTGTGTGCGCTCTTTGCTTAAACAATGGAAAAATTTATTGAAATTGCAATTTGCTTTGGCTGGTTGCTCAGAAGGACGACTGTGCCTTTGATTAGCAAGAGCTTTTACTAAATTAATAAAAATACGAATATATTTAATCGTAGTCATCGAGTAGTTATTATAATCGATATCTTAATCAGTCAATCCTGCTCATCTGAACATAATATTAATAAAAATAAAAAACAATACCAAAGCGTAGCAGTGTATGAACCATAGGTAAGCTACTACAACTATAAAGACTACAAAAATAATCGATAACCGCCCCAGCGCACATGTGTTACAGCCAACAAACCCCCCCGCCAACACCACTAGTATGTGTGGGTGTGTGTGCAGCTCTCAAGGTTGTGCCCATAGTCATGTTGCATGCCTGATTGCTGTTGTTGTTTTTTTTTTTTGTTTTCGCTTTCGAAATAAATTGCAGCCAAAAACACTTTAAAGTGCAGCTGTTTGAATTTATAATAAATCCTACAAAAAAAATTTGAGAATCTGGAAATTTCCGAATGGAACAGCTGAATTTTCATGTAGCTTTCTTAAAAGTGCTATAATTTAGATAAATGCACAAAATTATTGAGTTGTTTATGACGTCACAATGACAAAACACAAAAACTCAAGAATTGTGTGAGCACGCATAAAAAAAAGAAAAATCTGCAGCAACTTGGCTCTATAAGTCTTGTAAGTGCTTCCAAACAACAAACAGATCACTATATTATGTCGATCAACCTCAGAAGGGGGTTTCAGCAAACTCGGATACATGTTCCAGCTGTTTCAATTTTCACATAAATTCTGCTTAATTTGAAAGATGTTCTGGGTTACGTTAACTTTATGGGCATTAGTCGATTGCGGCTTATAACCAGCGACCCCACGATCTTGTTGGCCAATTTAACGCACCTTTGCGAGCTATGACCATGTGATGCTCTCACCAAAGGCGCTTCCAAAAAAATGGGAATCGATCAATGGCGCCTCCGGTTGAATTCCGCACCAGACAGCAACTTTTTACATAAACTATTTGGTGGAACCCAGACAGCGTACAAATGGTGTTGCCAGTGCTCATTAACTTTGAGTTGGTGACTATAGCTGATTCACAAAGCACTCCAGAGCTATCAAAATAACCCTGCAGTTAGGTCGTTCAGGCCTGAAAAATTCAGACCTGAATCAAGCATGAAAAAGAAGCGAATGCTCATGGCTTTGTAAGAGAAACAAGGACAAATACACATACAATTGTTCCTTCTATATCTTTCTTTTGACAGCTATTTCTGATGTTTACTTTTATTACACAAAGAAAATATGCTCTAAAAATTTTAATTTCTAGGGAAGTGTTTATTAAATATTATTACTTTTCTTTATAAAATAATTTTAAAGGTATTGACAATGTGGAGCAAAAGACAACTGCGTAAGTTTGGACTAACTGGAAAAAAGGAACTATGAAAAATGTTGACGAATTTGTAAGGAAGACAAAAAACAGCCAATTGATGCCTTTGTCATGGATGCCAACAGTGACGGCGTGCGAATAAAGGTTGCCTTGAACGGATCTATGCAATTTTATACCAGTTACAGCGGAATCACAGCTGCGTAATGCAATGAAGTTGCAAAAAAATCGCTGCACCCAATCCACTGTAATACAATTTTGTTAAAAATGTATGAAGTACATTTGTTCCAGTGTATTTATTACTCACTTGTGATTTCAGACCTGACTTTCAAAAACAAATCAGTACTGAATTCACGTCCGATTTTTAAATAATTCACCCCTGATTTCAGGCATGACATTTCAAAGTCAATCAGCACTGAACTCATAGCTGATTGTTATAACTAAGGTTCAGGCCTGAAAGCCTAGGACATGCATGTGTTAAATTCAGTGACAAATGAATGCGTAGACGTACTGATAATTCAGGCATGATTTCATGATAATATAAACAATAATTTTGTCAATTAGTGAGAAACGAAGCCTGAACTTGAGACGACAGCACAGCTCATTAACATTACGTGACGATTTTTGCACAAGGAATTTCTGTTCAAAATTCTTTCTAGCTAAAAATTTATATTATAAGGTGTCAAATTTGCATTACATCAAATCTAAATGATTTGCTTTGTCAGCATCAATCTAAAAGTAGAACATAACTTTATTTATTTGTTTCTAAGAAATTTTATATTTTTTATTTTATTTTTTTTTCACAGCTTCAAAGTTCCAAGAAATATAGCTTAAGCTTCGGACCAACTTGAAATGTTCGCATACAAATTGTCAGCAGTGTGATAATTTACTTTTATTGCATATTTTTGTATTTTTATTTTTTTAATTTTTATTATTTTTCTCTCTCTCTCTCTTGTTCCTATCAAGCATGTCACGTAACGGTGACATGTCAAAGTGCAGCCAACCTTTCATTCATACACAAAGTGAGTGTATATAAGTATGCGTACGTGGATGTGTGTGCTCATACATACCTACACATATACATATATACATTTATATATAGTCTGTGAGTTTATTGAAGTATATGAGAAATAGTTTCATCTCATATAAATAAGTTCATATGATTCTATTAGCTGAACAAACACAGTCACATGGACACATGGACTGACAGACATCCGTGTGTTTCTGCAATTGTGTAGAAAATGCAGCAACCATCCGACTATGTATATATCTACATATTTTATTTCATATATATAGTTTGCAATACATATGTATACAAAGTCAAAGCGAATGATGTATTTGTGTTTGGTCTGATGTTATAACAAAATTACCAAGTTTCTCATCTTAACAAGACGCCAATAATAATATAAATACATACAGTGTTATATACATACATATTTATATATATATATGGTTGCCTTGTGCTCAGCATCATGCCCAGCCCACAACACACGCTTAAAGAAAAAAACTACAACTACATACACGTACAATATACTACATAGATGCTGCATATGAAACATTCTGTCAGTTCGTCAAGAAGTAGCTGACAGGACCACAACGTGCCAAGGCAACAATCCAGCAGTGGAAAAACAAAAGGACAAGTCAGTTCGGTCAGTCAACATTATATGTATATAGTAGAACATTGTTCTAACCATTGGAACTGGATGAGACAGCGGCAAAGCCAACAGGCAAAGGCAAGAGCCAGTCCAGGCACTTGGACAGGACTACTTATTGAATACAAAAAGAAGCGAGACCATAGATAGAACTAGTGATAAAGAGAGGTGGGGCGTTAAGAAAGTCAAGCATGACACAGCAAATACACTTGCAAAAATAAAGCTCAAGAGCAATCCAAATAAATAACTAAATACATATAATTATTATAAAAACTAGGGGGTTTCGCCCCCAGTTAGAACTTTTCTTCATTTCGATTTCGACAATGCTCATGCGATTTTAAGACGCATGAATGAGGGAGGTGTCATGACGATTTCGAGTGAAATTGTTTCTAGTGGAGCTTCTTCATTATTGGCTATAACTATCAAAGTTAGGAAGGGGGTATGTACTTCGAGCCAGTTGCTGGGTTTTAAGCAAAGCTTGTTTGAGCTGAACAGTTTTCTTAATATAATATTTTATTAATAATTAGACAGTTGTCAGAGCTTCCCCAATTGTACGCTTATAGATTTCCACTTTATTCATTCGATTTGGGAGTACTTTGAAATAGAGGCTGAAAAGGATTTTTTAGTTCTTCGCTTTAAATAATAATTTTTTGTAAGTTTATGGATTTACAAATTTATAGAATGAATGTTAAAAATTTTTAATTATACATAAGGGATATAATGAAAGAGTTTTGTGCGGCAATGTTTTCGAAAAACAGGATATACAAACTGGAACGAAGCGTGCTAATTATTTTACAATCAACTTTGGGTCTTACTCATTGGCTCTTTCTAGATACAAAAATTTGTTGACACTATATAAATACACCCAATTCTGTTTTTATACGGTTTTGATAGAACTCGCTCCCAAAAAAAATCTTTGCCCAATTGCATTCAATTTAGCACGATTAAAAAAAAAATTTTTGATTGAAACTTTAAAGAAAAATATTTTTTATTTATCTTATCTTTTAGAGTTTTAGCTAAAAAATTCAACTTTCTCATTTATTTTTATAGCAGTTTGCGGATATTTCAAGTTTTTTTTACATAGTTTTTTTCTTACGTGGCTTTTCCTGGAACGTGTCTACCATTTAAACACCGAATTAGGTGTATGTACTTGGTTACGGGCATTAATAGTGTGAGGAGGCAATTTGCCGCCTTACAGCATTGTTCCGAATTTGCCAATAGGGCAATAGTTAAACTGCTTGAACTGCTTGGTGAGAGTAGCGGTGTAAGCGCGCTTACTCTCACCAACACTAGTTAAGATATAACGGCCTTTAAGCTGGGCGCGCTAATTATTGTTTTGTATTAGTGCGTAGGTTAATGGTAGTAGTGCATAGGTGTAAGTGTAGAGTAGGTGATAGAGATAGTGTTAGGTACGGCGGACTCTTTCTTTTCTATTAGGATAGATGGATAGATAAGCAGAGTGCCGTATAGGATTTATTAGTATACGTTTAGGCGGGAATTTAAGGATTTTGAGCCGATCGAGGCCAATATAAGGCGGATCGACAGCCAAATCGAGACGAGAAATATATTTAAAACTTAAAGCAAATTGTGTTTTGCTTAAAATATCGAAAGTCTCAGCAAATATAAATTTTGTTATGACATTTACCCTGCGTAAAGCTGAGCTATCCCAGCCGATGGTCCGTACAAACCGGAGGTCCTTACAATAGCTTAAGAATAAAACTAATTTTTAGCTACAGCGACTTAAAATTCACAAGTAATTATAGCTCCAACTAATATTCCAACTTATTTCGAGGTTATAAGAAGGAAAGTGTTAAAAAAAAAATATAAAAAACGAGTTGCTTTTAATTCAGTTTTGTTTATACATTGTTATTATAGAAACTAGCATTCGCCAAGCACTTTACTCTTTATAAGGTCACCTTATGTTTGCATATTTATTTTCAGTCTGTGTTTTCCCTTGAACAATAATTAAGACTACACACAATTCTATAAACAAAAGTTCGCACTATATAATTTTGACCATAAGGATATTTTCTCACTGTGTGGGTTGTGTGTGTGTGCTGCCACAATTAGTTTCGGCCTTGGCCATAATTTAACAAGAGAACCGAGGCACATGTCGACTTGACTTTTTTCCAGCCATTTAAGCATATCGAATTAAGCACGCCCCTTACCAATATAAATAGTTCCATCCAGAATAAGTAATTAATGGCAGCAAAAAATGTGTCATTGACGGATAGTTGCCAATTTTTGTTGTTGTTAGTTGCCTAAAACTAGTATATAATCCAAAAAGCTATACATATACATAATGTTAATGGTCATTTAGATATTTAAAGATATATTTAGACTGGCAAATATACCTAATGTAAATATGATGTAATATTTTGAGTTTTTTATGATCCACATCAGTATGAGGCATAATTTATGAAGATATCTTGGCAATCAAGAGTTTTAAACTCATACCGCATATTTCCCATTCCGCCCACTCCGGTTTCCCATCCCTATCACTAGTTAAAGAAACTTTTAACAAAACAACGTTTTCACATTAAAGTAGAGAGTTTTTGGCAAACGTTTTAATTGCCAAATATCTTGTTTTGTTTTTCACTAATGAACATTAAAGTCAATCATTCCAAGATACAATTTCAAATGTTTATTCAACTTTTCAGGTGCAGCTCTAGCCCGGGAAACAAGCTGGAAATGAGTAAACGTAACCAACCCTTGCATATTCACACACAGATACTGTGTGTGTGTGTGTGTGAGCGAGAGTGTGTGTCTTTGCTAACAAGGCCAAACATCAAACATTTTGCCATTTGATGCCGCATGCCACATGCAACACACACATACACACACACACATACACAGACACATTTGGCAAGTTGTGACATAGCAAAAGATTGAGTACGTGCTGCAAATAAAATGGATTGCGATTCGTTGCTGCAACTCGCATAAAACATATTAGAGATGGAAAGAGGGCAAGAGAAAGGGTGATTGACACACCCAATAGTACATATGCATATGTATATATGCATATACATATATGTAACTTACGTAACAATGTTGTTTACTTTTTGTTGTTTGTTTACTCACCTGCAAAGAGAGAGAAAAATGGAAAATTGAATTGATGAAAAATTTTTAAATAATAAGATACTTCATTTGCATGCGATACGCAGTGTTGCCAAATTTCATAAAAAAAAAAAAAATTTACTACAACTTGGCATAATCCTAGCGAATTTCTGGGGGATTAAATACCAAATATTGGTTTCGCTTTTACTGTTGCATGCCACAAAACAAAAAAAAAAGGAAACCGAATTCAATGATACCTCTGGTTGTACTGGAGGTGGGCCGAGGGCTTAGCTAGCATTAAATTTTGTGTGAACCTGGTTAAAAGCCAGCATTGGCTAATGGAATGCCATTTACTAGCACAGAGCTACCAGGTGTGTGTGAGTCCTATGGAAAATGCACACACACAAGCACACATACTCGCAGAAATATAAAAAATTCCATTGAAAGTTAGCTTTGCATATTTCAATGTTTACTTTACTAGAAAAAAAAAGCATGAAACTAAAGTCAAGGCGGCAACCCTGCACAAAAGAAAAAAGTCCTTTGCTCTCTCAGACTTGAATTGGCACGCAGTTTATGCGAATAAAACAGTTTACGAATTGAAAGCGTTTTTGCGTTCAAAACTTATTTTGATTTAAGGATTTTCATTTTTTTGTTACGATTTGAAATTTCATTTTTTACTAAGGCTTGAAAATATTCGGCTGTGCTACGGAAAACGAAAAAACCAAACAGAACAATTTCATTCGGATTAGGTTTTGCGTGCTCCGGAAAACGAATTTTTTTTTCTCGAAAATTTTCCCTTTTTATTTTCATTAAATTCATATATTTCCCTTATTTTTGAGATAAATTCTCATGTTGACTCTCATGTGTCTACTTCAAAATGGGAAAGGACTTATACAAATATCAATTTTTTTTTTTTTTCAATCAAAATCAAACTGTGTAGTAATTAATATCATCGCAATTAATGGTTCTTTAAAAGCAAGAAGTCATATTTCTAATGACTTTTTATGTAAAAAAGAGATTTACAAAAAAATTGCCCTCTGCAGTACAGCTGGCGTGCAGTTACCTTGGGGTGTACTGGTAACTAGTGTCTACTGATGGTTTGGTATATACCAGAGAACTGCAACCGGTACTTTTTTTTTATTCACATCGGATCATTGCCTTGAATTTTGTGTTCTAAAGCGGTATCAGTCACTATGCGGTCAAATCACCTGCGTTCATGCGGTAAAATGCGGTCAGTACCGGTTGTGATTGGTTTAGTTTTGCGGTCAGCTGGCATGCGGTATGGTATCGCAATTGACCGGATGGCAGCTCTGTTTTTTGCGGTAAGGTATCGCAATTGACCGGTTGGCAGCCCGAATTTTTGCGGTAAGGTATCGCAATTTGAGTATTTGAAAACTCGATGTTTTGCGGTATGGTATCGTCTGTCTAGCCGACGAAAGGGCCGGAGTTTTATTTGGAATGTGGTAGCAGAAGTCACAGATCCGGATGGCCAAATAGTGGAAGGCTGAAGTCAATAATCGACAATTAGTTTGAGATTAACAACGTAATAACTCCGACTGGGAGCGCATTTTCAGCAAACATGATCAAGCTGACCGGTTGCAGGTCTCTGGTATATACCAATGCCGTGGTATGCCTCAAAAAGTGGATTAAAAGCGGCTGACTCTAGTTCTATGTATAGTATAAGCCCTAAGCATATTAGGGCCGCAACAAAGAACTATTATACTTGACCATTAACATAATAATATAATATAATAATAATAATAAATAGACTAAAAATTTGAATTCAAGTGTTTCAACCAGTTGAGAATTGTAAGCATAATAAAGTAAAATCGTCATTATATGAGTGTACTGTTTTAACTAGCAAAAAGTGAAATCCATTTGTACTAGGAGAGCATCGTTTAGTTTATTATGGAGAAGTCAGTTATTAAATTTAAGCTTGGATTTGTACCTTCTGATAACTTTTTATTTTTGTATAAATATGTTTTGAGCCAATTTTCACCAAATCTATCATTTCTCATGAATTTTCAAGAAGTAATGAAAAATCTTCAAGCAAGTTTTGCGCCATCTAAATCTATTAAAAATATACACTGAAGACTCAATGAGACACCTAAATAATACTAGACCATAGCTAGTTCAGCTTAAAGGTGGAGGTTCTCCCAATTAGGAAATCAGTTTCCACACCACCTTACACCAGAGTAAATAATTTTCCTACACCCAGCCACCTCAGAGGAATTGACATTTTTTTTGTACTTAGGCCTCCTAGTTTCAGACAAACACTCAAATCGCATGGATCTGCTTTACTGCTTTAAATCGTTCCAAGTGATGCGACTGCTGGTGGGTACTGCAGAGTTAGTATGCCGGCACGTCAAAGTACAGGGTGATGCTTGGTGGGTATGGTGGTTATGCATTTTTAAAGACATTGCCAGCATCCGCCAACGAACAAACTGACGACGAAGTGGGAAATCAAATGTTTGTAATTAAAATTAAATATTCTATTAAAGGATCAAAACTGCAAGCAAAAAGGTTGCAAGCAGCGCTGTAGTCTGAAGTCTGGGTGCAATCAAAGGCAGCACACACACACACACACATGTACACTGCATACATATTTGATAACACAAATGTTTAATCAACAGCAGGACAATGACGCAGAGGCACTAAGGAGGTGCTGGGTTCTAGACCAAAAATAAATAGCACATCATCATCATCAGCAGCGTCATCATCGTCATTATCGTTGCAGTGAGTGCATCAGCCAGGCGCTTTTGAGTTTTCAAGTGTCCTGCCTAACCTGTTTGGTGTTGTTGTTGTTGTTGTAGCAATGCAACTGGGAGCTTGACATGGCTGGCTGGCTCACACCCTTGAAAACTTTGGCTGACTCAAAGTCTGGCCAACAAACTGACGCAGTGACGTCACGACGCACTGCCAGGGTTGGCTTTGGCTTTGGTTTATAAGTGCCATCTATGAAGCGTGAAATGTCAAGTGCTCAAGTTTGACTTTGGGTAGCAAACATTGCAAGCAATTGCTAGCAAACCAAATAAGATACTCACACAGATACACACGCACACACGCACACACGCGTGCACTCACAAAGGGTTTGACAGTTTCGGTCTGAGTCTTACAACGTCAATTAATAATTGAAATATGGCAATGTGAAATTTGAAATGTCTGCTTTAAGTGTTTGACAAATTGCAAAAGTTGCACAACGACATTTTACCCCCAAGCCACATCCAGCCATATCAACATATTGAAGGATATCAAGGAGCAAAAGGCGCTGCCAAAAAACTCTTCTTCGTCTTACACCTTACACTTGCAGGCACTGCAGTAGTCGTATCTGTAAATAGTAGCTTAGAGCCATCAGGCACACACACACACAGAGAGCTGCTGCAGCTGCACTTGGCCAAGACTTTAGCTTCTATGCAAATACTGTTCCCCGTACTCCTCATACCATTCCCCCCCGTTTATGCCATCCGTTTCTTTTACTAGCATATTCAATTGAATATGAACTTTCCGGTTCTGCATTTTATCAACTTTTCTTTAACAAAAACTAAACCCATAAACATATATAGCAATGCGTAAAAATCCAATATGAGTTAAGTAGATGTGGGTACAAGAGCAATCTGACTTATCCAGAGCTAAGTCAATTTGAAGCCAAACTTTTTAAATATCATGGCACATTGCACTCGACAAATAAAAAAAAGGCATATATATTTATTCAAGGCAGTAAATTTTTACTTGCCATTGTTCAGCATGTAGATATGTTTCAACGAATATTTTAACAATTAAATATAAAATTTCTGCATAACCACATCACAAAATCGATTAGGTGTCTCTGGATGCCATATTTAATATGATATAAAGCAATAGATAATGGAACAGAGCGATGAGATTCCTGAACCCGAGTTGGGTCCTCAGCAGGAAGAACAACCCAGCGAAACAGAGCTCTGTAAGCCGTCATCAAAAATGATTTATTTTAAGAAAAATGTGAAAATATCAAAGCAAATATTTAACTTTACTTTAATATACTTTTTTTTTATTTTTTTTTAATAAATATTTTTATGGGCAATCAACCTATACAGATGAGGAGCTCTTTAGATTATATGAGGACTTCTGAGGTCACATCTATGACCGGCCTGGGCGCAAAAACATTTAACTTTTGCTTAAATATTACAAAAGCAAAAAAAAATCTAAACGATTAAGAAAAAAAAAACTAAAGGGTCATCAATCTTGAGGTTTTTTTTTTTAAATACAAAAAAACACGAAAATTTCAAATGAATCGAAAATGATTATTAATAGAAAGAACCATACTGAGAAACTGAGAATACGAAACTACTTCGATCTCTTTGGAAACCAAACGTGGAATCGGATATCAAACACGTGTAGGATATCTCTGCAAACATGGCCGACATACTGCAAGAAAAGAACTAGCGAACTTTGCCGTTTAAATAAAGCCCAATGCTCGACCGTCATCCGTGCTATCACCGGACATTGGCTGGTGCACACAGGCTTAACGCTCCTCATCATGACTTCTGTAGAAGTTGTGGCGATGAGGAGGAGCTAAAAACTGTAGAACACCTTTTCTGTCCCTAGACAGTGCAGGACAAGATTCCGTTTTCTAAAGTCACACTTCCTTGATGACTTGTCCCAGCACTCGGAGCAGAGTCCGAAATGCCTTTTAAGGCTTATTCAGGCTGCCTCACAGGAGACCTCGTGAGGGGGGAAGAATGGTGAACGGTCCACCGTTGCGATATCACAACGGGCCAATTCTTGGCCTACGTGAGTTGGGACTGTAACTCCCAACTGCCGCCATAACCTAAGAACCATTCTTGCCATTTAATTCATAAAGATAATCCCTTTCAAATGTTGGCCGCAACTGCGACATAGCTCGTCCATGCGAAGGTTCCAATTTTCGATGACACGTTCGAGCATAATCGGCGATATCTCGCGAATAACACGGGTAATGCTTCAATCGTAGCTGGCTTATCCACAAACACTTTAGACTTCATCTAACCCCAAAGGAAAAAGTCTAACGTTGTGATTCACCGGTACGGAGCGTGGTTCCATAAAATGGACCAAGCGCGCGAAAAACTTTCTTTACAGAACGCGAATTTTCGTCACATAATTTATACGATTTGTAAACGTTTTTCGGGTGTAAGTCTTTCCATGATGAAATGGCAATGAAAACTGATTGAAAAACACATGCCAACTTGACAGTACTCACGCGTGATTTATAAAACAAACAAAAAACCTCAAGATTGATGACCCTTTATACATCAACTAATCGTTTTAAATAGTTGTGAATTATAAGCAAGCATAATCGCAATTGTGAATATGATTTTTGAATAAATACAACAAATGATATAAAATACATTTTGCAAATAATTCTCTTCGTTTTTACTTTAATGAAGCATAAATTTTGTCTAATTTAGCATGTAAATCTACAAAAATAATAAATAATAAATTTCCATGTTTAATTTCTATGTTCAAATGAAAAATTGAGCACTAAATTATGCGCAATAATTTTGCAGTTCACTTTACATAGATAATAATGTAAATACATATTAAAAAATATAAATTTACACAAACAAAATTTACTGACAACATTCTCTTCGAATGACATTTTGATTGTATTCTAAAATTTAATATTAATTCTAATTTTTGGTTCAACTTAGGTGCATTTTATTTGAATGCGAGCATGAACAGTGTGACCAACTTTTATCATTTTTGGATTATGCAGTACCGAGATTTTGATATTAAATATTGTGTGTTGTCACAAAAAAAGTTGGTCTTAAGAAGCTTGAGGCAGATATCGTATGAGTTGCTCTTTTTTGCAATAAATCACAGGTATACGACAGAAATTATGAATAACTTCTCCCTAAATTCTTGCAAAAGCATGCAAGTCAATGACTAGGGCGCTTCGCTCCCTAAAACCTCCACGACAGCATATTTTTAAATCTACGTATTTAATGTAAAGAAAAATACTACTTTAAGCAATAATAATTGAGTGTCCGCAAACTTTTGATCGCCAGTGTGGCCGTAAATTTAATAAGCTAATTGACCTGTGCATGCCAAAGGACATTCAAGTGTACCAGTATGTACTACTTGTAGTATATAAAGTAAAAAAAAAAAAAAGAAATGTTTGGCGACAGGCTGGCGCGATCAACATGACCGTAATGGCAGCTACCGAGAGACATTAACTTTAGGACCCTGAACAAAGCTACTGGCCCTGGTCGAGCATGCATGTGCATGTATCCTTTTAAAGGAGAGTCTCTGTGTGTGTTTGTTAGTTTGTTTTCGCTTATTTTTATTACCGCGCATCCTTTTTATATCCTGCTGAGATTTCAACAGCCATTCCATTTGGCCATTTCGGTCCCACTGTTTGCACACACACGGATACACACACACAGACAACGCCATTTGCCATTGCCAATTTCAATTCCAGGCGTCTGGGCCGGGCTGTCTCTTTATTTGTTTGTGCGCCTCTCTGTCTGTCTCTGTGTCTGTCAGTCTGACTGTGTGTCTCTCGCCCACTACCACTTCCCCACTCGATGCATGTTGCCATGGTGCCTGCTCCTGCAGTCGTAAACCGGACCGAATAGAGCTCACCGGGCGACCAACCACATGACAATGTCATACATAAATATGAAATTTATTAGTAAATGTTGCATATCCTTTTGTGCGTGTCAGTTCCGGCTTGGATTGCATTTCAACGCCACACTCCAGGACCTGCTGCAGCCCCTAACCCCTCCAGCCCACGTCCCAATCCCTTTCCGTATATCTGTCTATTCTGCTGTTGCTTGCTCTTTAGCTCTTTTATGGCAATGATGATATTCAACAATTGCAAGCCAGTTTGCCTCCTCCAACACGAACACACATTAAGAATCTTATGATCATCATCAGCATCGCCACCACCAACATCATCATCATCGTGGGGCTCCACTGTGGCCTGTCGCTGCGATTCATTTGACTTGTTCGGCGCACATTTTAATTTGTTAAATGCATTTTGGTCATGTTCATATGCCACGCTTTTATCATAAAATATTCTTTAAACCCTTGTGGTGCGGGCATAACAGAAGCACTTGACCGCTTGATGGGTTATTTCATAAGAGCATAAGTTTTTATTTAAAAAAACAAAATTTAATGGATCTTGGTAGGTCCAATTAATTAAGCCGTTTTGGTAAGGGTTACCTAACCAAGCATGTTTACTTTTCATGTTTTTAGCACAGTTCTCTATATTCTATATTCTATATTCTATATTCTATATTCTATATTCTATATTCTATATTCTATATTCTATATTCTATATTCTATATTCTATATTCTATATTCTATATTCTATATTCTATATTCTATATTCTATATTCTATATTCTATATTCTATATTCTATATTCTATATTCTATATTCTATATTCTATATTCTATATTCTATATTCTATATTCTATATTCTATATTCTATATTCTATATTCTATATTCTATATTCTATATTCTATATTCTATATTCTATATTCTATATTCTATATTCTATATTCTATATTCTATATTCTATATTCTATATTCTATATTCTATATTCTATATTCTATATTCTATATTCTATATTCTATATTCTATATTCTATATTCTATATTCTATATTCTATATTTTTTGTTTACATTATCTATATTAGTAATAAATGAGACCACTAAATGCTATTATTAATTATCCAATTAAGACCTTAAGTCTCACGAACATAAACATAAAGAGTTCTCCGGCGATTGTCACATTCAAATAAATAAATTTCTTTCAATTTCTTGCAATTTGTCATTCCGTAATTCTTTTTGAGACTCTACTGTATACATATATATTTCAAGAAAACTAAATTTTTGCCTTCGTAGGGCTCAGTTGCTGCACTATTTATCAGCATTATTTTTTGGCAGCTCCTCTCGTTTTGCTTGGGTGCTCCTGGAACTGGGGCCTGCAAGGAAATCTTTTACTACTGCTATTAAGAAATAATGCCATAAAATATGATGCAAAACTTTTTGTATAGTAAATTTTAGGGAATTGGGGAAAAAATCAATGCTGAATATTTTTGGAACGCGTGCAAAATATCCGCTTAAATTAATTAATTGCATTTATCAATTTAAATTTAGCAATGCGCACAGTTTGGGGCTTTCATTTGGGGTTGTTTGTCTTGTCAGATAAATTTTAAAGCGCCGTGACAGAGTGCTAGAGGGAGGGGGAGCAACAGAGGAAGGAAAGTGCGAGTTGGCGGCTGCGTTGCACAGTGGTTGGCATCGCTCTTTTTGGCATAAAAAAAATTTGTATTTTAATTTGTCATCCATGAAAAAAAAAAAATAATAATTTTTTTGAATGGATAAGTGGGGATATTTTATTTTAAGTATATGGCCAAAATTCCAGGTAAATCTATGACAAATACAGTGCCTTTGCTGCAGGGTAAAACATAATGCTACGTATAATATGTCAGACCAAAAAAACCATCTCAATTATATAACCGATGTTTTCATACGTTTTTGGACTTTGAGAAAAGAAGCTCAATTTTTATCAAAAATTTCTACCAAAAAGCAGGACTTATGGAATATTATGAAATTTACATTAATTGAAAAACATATTATTAAAAGCAAGCAAAAATGTCTTTCAAGATTAAGGGCTAATGAAGGTGAGCTGTATTATAGCCAGAAACTCATGATCACGTTGAGATATCGCAATGTTATTGTAGAAAACCTATATTTTAAAAAAATATATACATTTAAATATATAAAAATCGTTTCCTTTTTTGGGACTTTTTTTTTATATGAAGTTTTGACATTTCGTGCGGAATTTTTGCATGCTGCGTATGGGCCTTTAATTAAAACTTATGGCTTTAGTTTAAAAACAAAGAATTTTCAGCGAAATTTTTTCATCTTTAGTGGAACTTTGCAGTAACTAATAAATTTTTGTTATGCATATTATAATATTTTCAAATTCTCAACAAATTGCATTTTCGACCACTGTACAGTGGCATTGTGCAAATATTTTTTTAAACTATTGTTGTTGTGTTTGTTGCAACAAAGACAACAGAACAAAGGCAAGAGCAAAAACAAAAACAAAACGCAAAGGAATAAAAGAAATCCCAAAAACTAAACGAAAATTTATTCATTGCGCTCGAAAGTATGCTGCAACTGGGTTAACTTTTGTTTTTTTTTTTTTTCGTTCTTATCTATTTGTCCTGACAACAACAGCAAGCGTTAAAAAGAGAGAGAGAGAGAGACAGACGTGCATAGTGACGTAGATAGTCCGGCTGCAAAGAGAGACGCAAAGAGAGAGAGAGAGAGACAGAGCACAACAAACAACCCGGCGACGTTTTATTATAGTGAATTTTCACAATTCCCACGGCAATACGACAGCCTGGGGGGGGGGGTCTTAGGGGAGGTTGGGTACTAACATACCGCCAGCTCTGAAATTCGTTGTCGGAACCCGTAGGTTCACTGGCGTTTTGCGCCATTATTTGATTTTTATTTGAGTCCTTTTTCTTTTTGTTATTTGAACGTAGCCCAAATGAATTGCTGGCCACTAAGAATGGGCTAATGGAAATGGGTTGTGCATTCCGGGCATTCGGGTATTCGGGCATCCGGGCACAATGCCTGGGCGCCGGGTTGCCGGAATTATTGTTGTCAGCAAATGCTGCGCTTAACTGCCACAACTAGGGCAACAATATTCTGTCAGCCGGGCAGTCAGCCAGTTGGCTACAATTTTGAGGCGCACTGCATCATATGTAGCATACTGGATGGGGGGGGGGGTCGAGATGGTTCGTATTGGCTTGGGCAGTCCCCTTTGGCAGTCTATTGAAATTTGCAAGTCACTTTGCGGCTTGGTATCGAAAATGCAAAACACATGTCTTGGAAATGTTTGCACATATCCCATAAACAGTTATTGAGAAGGGAATCCCTTTATAGATACATGATGTACCATCTTCACGCTCTTCCTATGTATTGTGTTTGTGTTTTTCCTTGCAGGAATTGCCTAAAGCTAGTGCCGTTTCCTCAATACTATACGTGCAGTCATGCTTCCTGCTCCTCCTCCTCCTCCGCATCGTTCTCCTGCCCATTCCATTCCCAACTATATTCAAAATGCTTAACAGACTCTACAAATGCCGCAAGTATTTTAACATCTTCTTGGTTTTGTGAGTTTGTGTGCGTAGTACACTAAAAGAAATGATTGACAAATTGTGTTGAAAGAACAAAAAAAGACTGTACCTTAGAGGTAGATCCAATCAAAAGACACAACATTGCACATCTATCATCATCTTTTAAGATTATCAAACTATTTCCAACAAATTGGACATTTGCAAATACTTTGGGAAGATGTTCTACACATATAATAGGTATGGTCCGAATCAGACCACTATATATTAAACCATATCTTCGTCATTTATCAAACTAGATGGATCTTTGGTCGCAAGAACAAAAATGCGAACGTTACAATCTCAGGGCATGCACAACAACATATTTGTGATAGAAGTATGTGCTATGAGTCTGACTAGATGACTGCATCCACTTGGCTGAACTTTGGCTTAACAACTTATCGGTTTCAATAATTAAAGCTTTGTTACAAGAAAATTACCCAACTAGGCAAGAACTGTTTTACAATACCGAATAGATTACTTTCAAAAAGACTTGCGCAAGATGTTTAGGTATTTTAACACCTGTAAGTTTTGCCAGCTCTCTACTAAGCGTGAAGCGCTGACTTGAAGAAGGACATCACTCTTTGGCGGATCTCGAGTCTTGGGGCTCGGTGTCACCCTGGCTCGGTTTTCCTGACTGAGGTGTACTAGCTCTAGTAGAATGCAAAATAGACCCATTTGGTCACACTGCAGTTCTACTCAAGAATCCCCCTTACCCCTTCCCCCTTCCCCCTTATTCCATCTACTTGAAAATCACATTTTTTGTCACAGTGTACGATTTTCATTTCTCACAAGCCACACTCAATAAACAAGCAATGTGCAGCATTTCACTTACACTCACACTCACAGAGCTCAATTCCAAACACAAACATATGTCACTGTTAGCCAACATTCTGACCAGGCTAAGGATTGCCTTGTAGCGCCCTTGACATTCACAATTATGACAAATATGGTCTCAGTAACGCCTTTGTCTTCCCTCGTGTGTGTGTGTGTGTGTGTGTGTGTGTGTGTGTGTGTGTGTGTGCGTGATATATGTCTGTCTTAAATAATCCTTAAATTTACAAGTTTACATATTCAAGGATTTAAAAAATGTTGACTCAAAAGCAAAACTTAACCAAAAACTAACCGCAACTTATTGGAAAAAAAAAAAAAAAACAAGTAGACTGGTTACAGTCAAGGCATCCCGACTGAAAAATACTCTGTAACCTGGCCTGACGAGAGGGGAGGGGGAGTGGGGAGTGCCCCCGGGCCCAGAGTTTTCTCAGGAGCCCGGTGTAGATACTGTCGTACTGACTTGATTCAAGCTAAAGGTGTAATAGAGGGGCTGGTACATTTTTTCCCCGGGCCCGGATTTTCTCTCTACGGCCCTGTCTGTAAGCTAGTACTTTAAGACAAAAGAAATTTAAGTTTGGTAATTCTAAGCTAAAACTTTCAAAGTTCTTAACTGATTTGCAGCGATGGGCAAATGATATACATCTAAAAAAAGATGTCGGTCTGAGGGAAAAGGTTTTAGTCAAAATGAAATACAAATGTGAAATACAAAACGAAAGAGCTGTGTTCAGTTTTAATATTTATGCAAAAATGTGCAAATAAACCACAAAAAACTATTCGAAGAAAAGCGGTCAATATCAAAAATTCCAACATGGCTCGTTATCAATAAGTTCAGATAAAATCTGTAATTACATTTGAACTTTAAACATTTTCACAGCCAATGAAAATAAATTGAGGCAAACTGCTTGTAGTACATAAACGATTTATGTTTCAGTCAGTATGCGTTTTCAAAATGGCTGCAGTTAACCCAAGTGCAACAACTTTGACCAAATATTCTCATTTCTTCAGGTCAAATGTATTGCTTTGCAGGTAAAATGTGTTTTTTTGAAAGAAACAGTTTTCTTGCTAAAAAAAAAAAAAAATTATTCCTATTCGAATGAATAAATTCATAGACGAGTGTGTGTGTGAGGGTATGATTGTATTTGTATAGCACCTTAAATATACAACTAGTTTATGTGGCACGAATTCCAACAATTTGTAGAAACATTTCTGTTGGTGTTGTTGGTGTTCTTGTTGTTGCTGTTGTTGCTTTTTAGCTTAGAATGTTGATAATCAAGCTGAAAACACTGCAAGCTACATCTAACGAGTCCATTGAGCAGCCAGTGGGTAAAGGGGGCTCTAGAGGGGCAAGCTGCCTGCCACATGCAACTGTACAAATGTAATGGCAAATTTTTGAAATTAGTATGCAACACGCACAGTAGCAACGGCAACAACAACAACAACAGCAACTGTTACAGTAACAAATAATACAACAACTAACATATGAGCAGCCACAATGCGTATACAAGGCGTATACATAATCAACTTGTAGCACAAAAGAGAGACATAGAGAGTGGGAGAGTGTGGCAGAGAGACGTTGCAACAGCCATGGTACAAAAACTAGCAAAGTTGTGCAAACACATACACATACTGCAAGTACTTAACACTAATTGGAATGTTGCAAGTAATTGTTTATATTGCAACAATGATGCTTGACATTCAAAAGCACAGCTTATTCAAAGTAATTCGCTCTCTTAATCAATTAAAATTATTTAATATTACTTAACACTTCAATGCATTCTTTAATAATGACGGTTTCCGCGCAAGTATCATCCAGCCTTGGTTGAGAACGTGTTTCAGCGTTATGGGATGCAAACGCATCATTTCGACCCACAACAATCTGAGAGCCACTTTGGACAAGGGGTTTGCGCAACAAATTGAAAGATACGAAAATGATGTAATTAAAAACATGATGAGTCTGAAGATCGTTGAGCTACAAAGATAACAGGCATACTTCTCGTTAAAATTGGCGAGGGGTTTTATTAACGACAATTCCATAAAAAGAGTAAAAAGTGTATCGTTCAGAGACTAACTAGAGGATCCATAAAGCAGAACCCTTTATGTCTAGTTACCTCAAATCTAGGTTAGGTTAGGTTAAGGCGGCAGTTAGGACGTAGACGTCCCAACTCACTTAGGCCAGATAAAAATTGGCCTGTTGTAATACCGCAGGTGGGCTTTACTCCACCCTACCCCACTAAAGAGGTCCTAAAGATACTCAACTTCAAAGCCATCCGGTGGCCTCAATAAACCTCGAAAGGCATTTCGGACTCTTTTCTGAGAGCTGGGATAATAAGTCATTTAGGATGTGTGACTTGAGTAAGCGGAAACTTGATCTACATAGTCCCGGGCAGTGACAAAATAGGTGCTCCACCGTCTCCAGCTCTTCCTCATCGCCACAACTCACATCACGATGAGGTGCGTTAAGCCTTGCATGAGCTCCCACCAGCCAGTGTCCGGTGATTGCTCGGATTGCTTTCGAGGACTGAGCTCTGCTTAGACAGCAAAGTTGCTTGGCTCTTTTCCTGCAGTACACCGGCCGAGTTTGCCGTGAGATCCTGCACGTGTTGGAAATTCGATGCCACGTTTCGTTTGCAGAGTGAGCGAAATGGGTCTTTATGCTTAGTTTGCAGCTTGTCATAGGAATACCTAGACGCTCCTTATCCTGAAGGAGGATGCTGGATGCTTAAAATCCCTATGGCCCGGGATCCATATGAGGTCTAACTTTTGAAACATTCTTCAAAAATTGTTATCCTAACCATTTTTGGACACTGCTCTGCTTGAAATGCATATCTGGCTCAACTATGGATTCGACCAAAAGAGAGAAAGATTATGTCAATATGTAAACCTTGAACCACTGGCACATTGGCTAAATTCCACGTGAAAGCTTATCGTCAATCAATTCAACCGCCCATCCCAACAGGTAGCAATATAATGTACGTGCAGCCCGCATAACACAATTCAATGCCGAGCTGTAACTCTACCCGCACTTGTTTGGTAAACCACAACCACAACGAGACTCCCCAAACGGGAGTCATTATTAGTTTAGCAGCCTTCTGACCACCCGTGGTAACAGATTTACAGAAGCATCCGGTAATGTCTCATAGGGGTTGATGGCGCAAAGTATGAACGGAACAGAAGCTATTCGTAATGGAATGCAGCCCAGAGCTTAGGAGATATACACAAGTTAATCAAAGAATTTGAAAGCACTTATGAGTAACGACAAAATCCATATAAAATATAATCCTAACTACAGTTTAATGAGGATAGCTACTTAGAAGCAGACAAGTAGTTCAGCCAGTAGCAAGTTCTTTGGTGACCCCCGTTGTAGGGACCAGAGAGTAGGCTCGTTGGCTATCCAAACAAGTTGCCTCATAGGTCGTATTTTGAGATAGTTGAATTTTTTTAAAGACCTAGTATAATTGCCAAAAAGATGACGCTCTACGCAATAAAGTATTCAAGTTTCTTAATTATCTTGAATAGAGTTGCCTCGATGTGTAATCCAGTCAAGTCGATTACAACGATTAATAAGTTTCCCATGTACATTTTAAGTGTTGCAAAAGTTTAAAATTATGCTTAATTTTCGTTGCTGTTGCTTCTAGAATCTTCTTATGGCTGTCATGCCGCTTGGCATTATATAACATTTCATAGCCTGCTTTTTGGCAACGCGTTTTCTCTTTTCCTTATCGTTATCGTTCTCGTCTTCGTTCTTTTCTGCATATTTTTATTTCTCCTCTTTTTTTTTTTTCAAAAAATTTGTTGTGCGCATTTTGCAGGCGCTTTAGCATTTTTTATCTGTTTACCCCTAGACATCCAAAACTTTCTTGGTTCCCTTGACGTGCTACTCGCGTCTCTCCAGCTTATCCTTGTTTCTATCGTTGCTCACTTAGTTTCATTAAAACAACAAGTACTCACACACACACACACACACACACACACGCGCGTCCGCAAATGATGCGAAAGCTGATGTCGCATAGTTCCGGTTGCAGCCCTGGTGCAAGCCCGCTCTCATCTTCAACCATCATCCGAACATCCTTTCCTTTGCCATTGCCAAAGAGCAAAGTCGTTCCCTTGCCAAAGCTCTTGCATTTTACAACAATTTTTCCAATTTTTGTTCTTTGTTTTTATTTCTTGTATTATTTTTTTTTCGTTTTCGTATATTTTGTTCGTTTTACCCTCCTTTATATCAATTTTTAGTGCTTTGCCAGCTTTCACAGTTGCTTCTGCCTTCGCGTCGCTCGTCCTTGTCGTGCTTGTCCTCCTTGCGTCGTCACAGTCCTTGCAAGTTGTCGTCTAACTTATGGCATCTCATTTATCTTCGTAACTTTTGTGCAGTTATTGCATTTCTCGGTGCACCAACATTCCAAACCTCCCGAAAACCACAGACAACCGTTTCCTGCAGAGCACCACATCCAATCTTATCACATAGGACATACTGGTACAATATTATTTGATAGTGTTTTAGGCTTATATACACACACACTTGATAGATACAAATTTTACGAATGTAAGAATAAGACTGAAACTTAAACAAAAAAGTTAAAGAAAATCTTTAAGCTTTGTAACAGAGCGAAAGGAAGAAGAAGTGATGTATAGCAAATAATAAGAAATTTTTTGGGTGAAGTTAGAGCGATTCAGATTAGACGGATTTGGAGACATCCTTGATTTTAAACAACCCGTCTAACTATGCTAACTACTGCACGTATGGGAAGAGGTTGTTCAGGCTGCACGTTTTCCTGTGTAAGAGATGGATGTTGAATGCTTCCAAAGCCTCTTCCATCTTAGGATTAACAAAGAAGGTGAAGACCATATGGCCTATGCCGCAGTGCGCTGTAAGGACTCCTATTAGTATGGTACCTCCATTCTTGTGGAATTCCAGAAATGCAATCTGGCTAGACAGCACGCAAGAACTGACAAGTGAGTCTCCTGCCCCTATTCCCAACAAGCTAGTATCAATTCCCTAAAGAAGGAGAAGAAGGCTGGCTGCCAATTTCCAAGTACATATATACAAAAACACTAAATTGTGTGTCAACCCTTGGGATAGGCCGGAAGCTTTCCCCGCCCCTGCTGGAGTCCATTTCAAGCGCTAAGCTCAATATTTTATTCAACTACCATATAGTTACTTTTTTTTAACAGCTTCACTCACACTCGACACAATCTAGACCGTATTCCAAATGCTCTTTAGAAATTTTCACATTCTGTTTTACTTAGTATGTACAAAAATCCCTCAAAGTCCCCATCATAGGCAGCCGTAATAACAAAGGGACTTAGTTTGAACTGCTCCAAACGCGGACCAAACTTGCCACTTGGAAAGCCATACGAGAACTGAGCGAGGGCAAGCAAAAAGTGAGGCGAGTTAATATGTTGCTGCACCAAAGTGGCAGCATCCGACATGGACTCCTTAGGGGGCAAGTGCTTGATTAGAGCCTTTACGCCAGTGGGATCAGTGCAGATAGTTTGGACAGCATCCAATATGGTAAACTCTATTATTTTGGCCATGGACAGCTGATAGTCTATATAGTTATCTGCACAAGAGTCAGAGCTTTCCTCAAATGCCAAGGGCGCCAAGCCTGTAAGTAGTAGCGATACCGAAGATGCTGTTGAGCTAGACATGGACACTTCTGGCACGAATGCTGCTGGAGCCTCAGTAACTGCCACATCTGACACAATATCTTCTATAGAAGAAAGTCTTGCTTGCTTTAGCAGAGCAGCTGTCAGAGATGAAGCCTCATCATCATAGTCTTCCAAGCTATGCCCTAAAACATTCTCATCATAGCCATGTACATCAAGAAGTTCTTCGGGTTGTTCGCTCCCAGCTGGCAAATGATTAACGCCACTCGCGTCGATGAGCTCATTAACACGATTGCAATATAGCTCATCTGTTTCCCGATGGGATCCCTGCATCCAGAAGAAACTTCGACGTGGCGATCTCTTAAACTTGAGCACATAGACGCGTGCTTCTATACACTGCTCTACACGTTTGTACTCTAGCGAATCTTTAAATGCAATTATATCCAGTTCTGTAACTGCTGTGCTTCTATCCTTCCAGCAAAAGTGCACGAACGTGTCCTCATCGCGAAACAAATAGATCAAACCACGGCGCCTGTCCGGCTCAACCAACTTGCCCTTCATAATCATGCGACCAGCTTTAAATTCCAAAAGATTCGGAACGGTCATTCTATACCAAAAATTTTCTTCAATTTTAAAGCGTACGAAAAGTTAGTCCGAAAGTTATACATTTTTTTTTTCTTTCTTTTTTGTTGTTATATTTTCCAATGATTTTACTGTCAATACAAGTAGCAGTCGCTGCTTCGTCCTAAGCCTGCTGAGCGGACAGCGCTTTTCAAATATCAATTAAGTAGGCTGTGTACATTACATTTCATCGCATACTTCATTCAGGATGCCCCCAGAGCCAGCTTTCAATTGACCTTTAATTGCACACTTAAAAGTACATAAAATCCATGGACGCGCGCTTAATGCGCTGCGCATGACCCGGAACTTGGCCAGTTTCGATTTGGAATTGTGTGCGTTGGTGGTGCAGGGAGCAGCGAGCAGGGAGCAGGACACAGGGACTCTACAGATGCGCTCGTTTCTTGTATTAGCTACCGCCGGCGACTTTACTCCACTTCACTCAACTCCATTTCAATCCACTCGGCTCTTGGCCAGCTCAGTCGTACACAATTAAATTAAAGTGATGACTTATATGGCTTATAAGAGCGTGGAGTAGATCCGTGTGTGTGTGTGTGTGTGTGTGCGTGTCGTCACAGGACAAGCTGAACAACAGCAAAAGGGTAATAAAACCAAGTCCTAGGTAAGCTCTCTTTCATGGTTAGAGCATGTTAAAGGCTTAGATGGCCAGTTACGACTGCACGAGGTCGAGTTTACTTTTTTTTTATTATTGAGACTGCCAACTGTCATATAAAAGTAGAAAATTTATTTCCTTTTAATGGCATATTGTTAAAGCAAAAATCTAATTAATTTAAGAGCTTGTATAAGAATTCAACTTGTGAGATATCGTGTTTAATCAAAAATTCTGCTTTCATTTATTGTAACATGATCTTTACAAAGTGCTTCCGCTTACTTTTCATACTCGTGGGTTGGGAATTCTAGCCTTCATGCTCATATCGATATTCGGGCGTAAATGCCTTTAGGCAAGAATATAGGATCTCTCCAATTTTTGTACAATAAAAATACAAATCGTATAGAGTACTGCGAAAGTTAATAAAGTATCATCAGGTTAGCGTTTTTTATAAAAGTTTGTATGGCAGATATGCATTATATTGAAATAATTTCAATCAAACTTTCTTCAAATTAAAAAAGATTTCGATTTTTATCTACCAGTCAATATTATATAATAGCAATAAAAAGTTTCTTGACTAATGTCGATATTTCCTTTTATAGTATTCCGATTTGATTACTCTTAAGAAATGTTATTGTATTAGTATTCCAGGTCAGCATTTTAATTTTTAGAATTTCTGACAAAAAATTGGATTTGGGAGAAGTGTGCATTGCTGTGAAAACATCTCAATTACATCATGAACTTTAACTCAACTATTCGTTACATCATGTCACTTTTTATGCCCATGTTTTCATTTACCTCATTAGTTTGTAGAAATGGCCAAGGTAGCTAGCCAAAAATAACACACAGAATATACCATATAAATAAATAAGCAAACCAAATGAAAGGTTATACCAAACAAAATACTAAGAAAATCCTTAAAAGAACAGTTTAAGCTCAAAACCAATGAATTTATCAAGCATTTAATTGGCAAACTAACCTTCAAAGCTTCAAAGTCTTGCACAATCTGCATAATTAAATTATAACTTAAGCTCGAATATAACCGGCGAAATGGTCAGCAACCACATAAGCAAAGAGTTGCCAAGGATTTAAGTCACACACACACGGCACACAAGCATCTACGTATTAGTCAGTTATCTACACACGGTTTGACGGTACTAAGCCGCAAACCACAATCATACACATACATTACGTATACGTACATACATATATTGCGTATACTTAATGCCTCGTTGCTGTCATGAAACGTTCAAAAGCAATTACAATTTAAGTATTTAATTAGGAAATTGCGTGAGCAAAGACACACACACACACACACACACACACAAACAAACAACTATACCAAGATTCGTAAGAGAAATTGTCTGAAATAAAGAAGTACGGACAGTTGGGTGGTGGGGGCGTTGTATAGGTTAGAAGCAAAGAACAACCGGAAGCAAGAAGCTACCAAGACTCAAGTCACACCTGTCTGGTTGGCAATAAAAATGAAGCCAATTCAGGACAACAAGCGACAAAATCAACTACCAGCAGTAGCAACAACAATGAACAACAACAAGCAAAGAAACGAGCATAAAAACAACAATGAAACAAAACAATTTGTAGTTTAACATTTGACGCCATGCCAAGTCGATAAATGTATGTATGTGCGTGTGTGTGTGTGTGTGTAGGAGTCCTTGCGCCATTCCCTACTCCCAGTACCAACGTATTACCCAACCATCTGCCACCCCGAGTTCATCTCGAGCTGCACAAAAGCACACAGTAAACAAAATCAAGAACTATAAAAACCAAACAACGAACAACAGCAACAACTACGAATGAGCAGAGCAAACAAAGTAGAAAAATTGTTAAATTGCAAGCGTTATGTTGACAAATGCGTTAACCCGGCGCCAGGACAAAGCAGGAACAACAAAAACTACGCTAAACACCCCCTCAGCCAAGGCTCCGACTCGCTGCAAGTTTCCAGCCATTTCCAACCAGTCTTGCACTAGTTGCATGCGCAGCCTGATTCATTCGCAATGCATTTTTTGCTATTTTTCTTTCATCGTTTTGTCGCTTTTGTATTTTTTTGAAGAATTTGATTATTAAAAGGTGATCAAAAGAAACTTTCTCTGTTACAAGTTTCCGATTCGATGCTCAATCGAGACAAAGTTTGGTATACATTTAGTGTAAAAATAATAAATTTGCCTTCAAAAGGAATAAGCGGAAGAAACTTCGTTCTTGGTGAGGGTCTTCTGACCACAAACTAGTTCATTCTTAAGAACACATTTTCTCATACAAGATTTAGTGCATATTGATCTCCTAACAATGGATTTCCAAGGAACAAATTTAATTGTAGAGCATTAGGCTCACAACTCGGAAAAATGTGAAACATACTTGGGGGATGCCAGAAACGAATTAAAGATGTTGAATATAAGTTACAGGCACCAAAATCGGTATACCTATATATAGAGATTTTTTTTAGGCTACACCAGCCCCAAGTGCCCTACAATTAATAGTGGTTGCCTAACTAGCCTTGAAAATACGTACGGACTGCCTTTAATAGTGTCCAAATTACACGATTATGCAAGGTTCATTAATTTTAAAACCGAACTTGAATTCTTGAAATGTTTGCTTATTTAGCTTTGGATCAGAATAAACCATTTAGTAGCAGACAAGGCCTAAGCTATCAACACTTGCCCCGTATTGCAGCAACATTCAATATACAACTTGCAACAGGCTTTTCAAATGCAAATGCCAGAAACTGTTAGACATTGTCAGAACTCATTGAGCCTGGCCAATTCATTAGATAAGTGCATGGAAGCGCTTCAAAATTTCAAACGCATTTACATAAGTGCAAATTGATGCAAAGTTTTTATAGGGTGTTTTTTTTTTGTATAGCTTTAGAGCTTAAGAGCGGCAAAAAAAGTACTGAGCGCATTTTAATTAAATCCATATTTTTGAATAGTTTTCTGGCAGGTTTCAAGAAATTTATTACATGTTACTAGCACATAAATAAACCAAACTAAAAACAAAATATTTCGAAAAAAGTTGCAGCTGTACATATATTGAAAATATTTCTCAAAATGTTGTCTTCCCTGTTGTGTCTTAGACATTACTCATCACAATTTGTGACCGTTTATGAACGTTGACGCAAAATGAAACATCAACACAAAAAAAAAACACCCTTTACTAATTGCCACTAGACAAAATGCGCAATCTATAGAAGTTGCAAGAACCGGATGTCGGTTAGCATTACGCATACGACGAGTTGTACGTATGTCTCTTTGTCTGTTTGTAAGAGCGTGTCATTAATTCATAAGCATGAACATGATTGTGTTTCATTTGGTTTCGTTTAGTTTTACGTGCTTTTGTTGTTTGTTGTTGGCTAACGACATAAAAGACTGTAACAACAACAACAACAACAAGAAACACCAACAACAACACAGACAGGCCAATTACATACAAAAACGAGAAGTCAAGTTTGAAATTAACACACACTTGGCCTACACGCACACAAATACACACTCCACAGACACACACATAGAAGTACATAAATATGTGCAGCACATGCTGCATATGGTAGCAAGTTTATGAGTTTCAAAAATAAACTGAAAGTTCGTTTTTTTTAATACCCTGTGTGCATCGGATACATTAAGTTTGTGCAAAATACACAGATAAAAATAGGACCATAGGTCAGCAAGAAGTTCTTTTCGCTTAAAAAAAACCCTCAATCCAATAGGACACTCAATTCTTTCGACTTTGTTCCATTTTTCATCCTTTTGGGAAATTTTCAAATTTTCCCCTTTACAATTCAAATCGATTTTAGAATGTCCGTTCGTCTGTCTGTCCTTGAAGCTGAAGGCATGATATTTGGCCACAAGGTGCGCCATACTTTAACTGGGAATTTCGAGAGTTACAGATAAAAAAAGTTAAATTCGAAGCATTTTAAACTAGCAGCCCCCAATTTTAACAAGATATAGATAATCCCGATTTTTGTTGCTTTTCGGAGATACTATTAACAGGCAAACCTATACTCATAGAATGCTGATCATATACAACATATGCTTGAAAATCGAGTGAACTCTGTTCAAATTAAGGCAAGTACAAAGTATTTTAAAGTCGGCATGTTCGACCCACTTGGTATTTTATTTTTTTCGTTTGTTTTTGGCTTGTTTTTTTTTCCATTTCAAAATTTGTTTGACAGACGTTTTCTCAAAGAAACTCGTAGCAGCACCCTTTTGGGAAATTTTCAAGCTATCCCCTTTACAACTCCCAAAAGTACTAACACTTTATGATTGGCGGCAGGTTTTGTTAATTTACGATTTTTTGGTTGGGTTTTTTTGTGTCCTACTCATTCCTTTTTTGCGGCGCAACACAGTCCTTTGACTCCTTTGGACTGGCATATATTTTCGCTTTCGTTGCTTGCGTGCCAGAGCAAGGATTTTATGCGTGTTAGATAAACCAAAAGGCGCGGCAGGGCAAATGAAGGAAGGAAGGAAGCAGCACTGGGCGTTGTATGGAGGCGGGCGGAAAATACCAGGAAGCGGCGCAAGGGCAAGCGGATGTGTTAGCAGTGCTTGGTAAGCCTTTGGCATGCACGCCCCTAAGTCCACAAAAGAGTTTGGTTCATCCCAACTTTATGTTGCACTTTAATTTACTTTGGAAGCGGCAAGTCAATTTGATAAATATTAAATTAATTTTAAAAGGAGTTCTGCAGCAAGCAGTTTAGCAAACTTTTTGTAAAAAATAATACTGGAGAAAAAAAGGTTTTTTCTGAACTTTTTTTAGTGATAACAATTCTCTTAAGAGCTGCTTATTTGAAAGATCTGAATTGAAATCTTTAGAAAGCACAAGATTTTGAAAAAGATTGCAAAAGCAAAGAAAGATGTGAGCCCGGATCCAAATAGACGGTGACATTATTGGAATAATTAGGGATTGTAAAAAAAATTTACTTGAGGCAGCAAACGTTAACAAAAGAAGAAACATTTTTAAAAAGGTTTTCGGACACGTAATCGTTATCGTCATTTGAAGATTTTCAAACCGTAACCAATGTGCATATGTGTCGGTTTAATTTCCAGAAAAAGCTGTTGGATCGCTTTGCGCTACCAAAATCCGAGTCTGTTCATATTCTTGGATCCCAAAAGGTTCAGTTTACTAGCTGCGTGACAAACTTAATGCCCAAGCTAAGATACTCTTATTTTAAAAGAACAACAACAAACAGAAAAAATACTGAAAGTCAAGGTAGGCTTGACTGCGTCCTCAATTCCATCAGCAGAAAAAATATTAGCCAAAAACCAACAAGAAAAACAAGAACCAGAACCGGATCAAGAGCCAGTTGAGCAGAGCAAAGTAAGCTCGTTCGCGGCATTTTTGTGGTTTTTCATACCCTGCAGTACCCAAAGGGTAAAAAGTGTATGTAAAGTTGTGGGGGAAAAAAAAGAGTCAACAATTTTTTATACGAAAATGATCAGAGCCAGTAGCAAAAGTTTAGCGTATACCAGCCAGCCAGTCAGCCCACCGAAAGAATTTTTATGCTAGTCATCAATGAATATTCTATAGTAAGCCAGTGGCGGGTAGAGGCCCTATGCTCCTCAAGGAGTTAAAGGAACAAAAGAAGAAACCAGTGGCGCATATTTGAGAAACCCCCCTAAGACCAAATTCTGGATCCGCGCCTATAGTACACCTTTACTATTTAAGTTATTGGTATTAGAATAAGATTAAGGTTCAGATTCACTGAGAATGACTAAGTCTTACAAGAAGGTTGAATTGGCTCTTTTTGAACATATAAGGAATCAGCTTGGAGTCATGCGAATATGTGAAAGCTTGGTCTGCAAGCGATTCCCATAAGCTTTAGACTTTACTTCAAAAAATTCCTTTGGAAGACACCACCTCCAGTTGCACGCAAATCAATTTTCTCACGCAAAAAATTCACACAATAAAGGATACAGTGTATACTGTAGTCGGTATGTCCGAAATGCAATCAGCCCACTTTTTTCCTTTTGTTTATTGTTCATTGTGCTTTACCTCTCATACTTCCTAGTACCTCTCTCTGTCTAACGTGTTTAAGCGTTTTGATTTTTTTCCTCGCTTTTGACTGAAAGTCATTTTTTTTTTGCTTTTTTTTCAGCTAGCTGCCAATTTAACTTTAAAGTGGCCGATGCCAAAAGCACAACAACACCAACAACAAGGACAACAACATTCCAGGCGACAGCGTCAACAATTTAAGCGTTGTTTGTTCTTTGTGCAAATGACAACAACAACCACAACAAGAACAACAACAAAGCGAGTTGACAGCAAGCGGCGTTTAATAAACATCATTTAATTACCGAAGGGCAGAGAAGTGAAGAAGTGAAGAAGAGAAGATGCAGAGAGGAGCAGCGTAGAGTGCAGAAGCAAAACCGAGCACTGACATTTTGCTAGCAGAAAAATGGTATTAAGTACCAAGTAAGGATGCTTTCTCTCAGCTGAAGCTGATGGATACCGCTGAATCCTTAACCCGTTTTTGGCTTTGGCTTTGGCTTTGACTTTGGTTATTTGTGTAGCCTGTAACTTTTTTAATTATGTATTTACTTTTATTTTGTTATGAGAATTAATTTTTTTTTAATATTTATTTCTTGGTGACAAACATTTTTCTTATGCTTCTATTTTGGTCAAACGCCTGTGGCCGCACTGTAAGAACCAAGATAGGACAAAAACGTGTGTGTGGGCCAAGATAACAAGAAATTGTGATTAAAACTGACATTCAAGGATGCAGCAGCAGCAACTGTGACAATTGGCACAAATACATGGTAAATATGAGTACATATGTATACTATATATTTAAGTCGTAGCTATAAATTATTAACCATGGAAATATGTAATAAGTTATAAGAGTCCTTAGTCAAATAAGGTCAAAGCTAAACATTGGTAACGTTATACAAAAAAATCTTGTTGTTAATATATAATTATGCTTTTTAATTTAGTAGTATTTAGAAATATTTTAAATTTTGGAAAATGCTAGAAATCTTTTAATTAAAATATATTTTTCAAAAAAATAACGCAGTTTCAATTAAGTGTCTGTACGCAGCAGCCAAAAACGCTTCCGAACAAAACTTCAAAAACAGTGTTTCCATACAACAAAAATTTATTTTTTGGACTCGTTGTTAATTTTTTTTTTTTGCCTCTTCGGCTGAAATACTCAGAAAGAAAAACTTTTAAGTAGTAGACAAAAAAAATTACTATGACATCGGAAGGGTCTAGCAGGATAAGGCACTGGAAACTGACATTTTTTTAGGATTTATACTATTTTAGCGTATTCACGTGTTCAGAATGCCTTGTCCGCAGGCTGATCCATATATCTCGGGAACATAAAAAAACAACTAACACTATTTTTGAACAAAACCGAAACGCGTTAGGTTTAAGAACTGATATTTTGGGAGTTTTGAGAATCGAACTGCTTCATTAGTTTGCAAAAATCGCTGACGGTCAGCTAGATACTTTGATAGATAAAGATGAAGCGGATAATTTAGATTTGAAAGCGCCCATGAGTCTTAGTTAAAAATATCTAGGATTTTGGAAACGTTTTTGTTCGAATTTTCGCATAAGCTTACCCAACAAACAAAAAGTGCCCCAAAAACTTTATTTCGCGTAATTTTGGAAAAATTCACTGGTTTTGAAAGAAAATTGTTTTCAAATTCCATACTACGAATAATGATAAGGGAATAACTTTTATCGCGTAACTTTAATGTTTACTTTTATTTTGTTTTATGGATGCTACAAAGAGCGGCAATGAAAATGCTGGAGGCAAGACAGCAAGGTGCACGTTCGATTGCGTTGCCACACTGTGGCAACTATAAATTGCAAGTGTCATATAAATCAGGCATCTAACTACGTTTAGTATTGCCAACACCGTATTCTATATTCCGTATTCCTTATTCCTTACGGAGGAACATAATGAGCCTTGAGCAAGCTGCATGCCACATGCTGGCGATGTGGCATTAAATAACATTTAAAGTGTCAAAAAAACACACACATGGTAAAAACTGGATATAAAATGAAAGCAAAATAAAAAACGCAAAGAAATTAAAAGAGAAAAAACAACCCATTCTAGCCAAACAAGGCAGTAAATTTCGAAACCAAGACCTAGGGCAAGAGACGAATAAGAAGACCGGAAGCCGAAGCGTTAGAGTAAAGCAAAGGCAAAGTAAACAAACAAACAAACAACAACTCGAAAGCAATTTAGATGCATATGCAGCAAGAGGCCAAGAGCTTCGAAACGTATCTGTGTGTGTGTGAGTCTGTGTGCGTGAGTATCTGTGTGCTGTAACAATGCTTGACAAACAGATGCGCTAGGATAACAACTGCCGCTGCAATTACAAGAACATAAAGAGTGAATACACCCCGCTTTCTCTCTGTCTCTCTCTCTCTCTCTCTATCTCTAGGATCTCTTGCTCGGATCCTTGCCCAAACTCTAGCCATCTAGCTTAACCCTCACATCGCAGCTTGTTTTGCGGTTTTTGGCGCCCGCTTTCAATTAAAAGATGGAAAATCACTGTCAAGCGAAATTGTTTGTCAAGACAAAACTTTGCAGCAAGACAAATATTCAATTAAGGCATCCCTGGCGTATGCGTAATGCGTGTGACGTCAATCAACAACAGCAACAGCAGCAGCAGCAGCCTGAGGAGCCATTGGAGCTAGTAGAACTGCAGCCACAACAGCTGCTCTTAAAAGTATACGTAGGTACTTGCATCCATTAAGTCATCTCCACCGATAAGAGATCTCTGCCAAAGGCTCTCAACACTTTGGCACATTATCTGTGAACTGGCGCGCTCTTACATCCAATTGCACAAAGAGAATGAATGTCTCCACTCACTCTCTGTCTCTCTTTCTCTCCTCCCTGCTTCATCTACATCAGTGTAGCTCTCTTTCCCCGCTCGGTGCCATGTGCATGCCATTTATGTTTACTCTATTTTTTTTTTTTTTTCACTCGTATTTATTTTATATGTTGCTATTGTTGTTGTTGTTGCAACAACAACAACTCGTGCATTGCATATTGCTGCATACTTTGGGGCACTGCTGTTAGCTGCAAACGCACCACAAAAGGCCAAAATGGCTGACATTGTTAAAGTCAAAGGCAGCTTGGAAAACATGTTTATAACAAGATGCCAGCCAGCCAACCAGAAGGCAATGCTAAGCGCACAGTGGTTCAAAAACATGGCCAGCACTTTATGAAACACGCACACAGGCAACAAACAAAACATGATGACTTTGAATCAATCATATGTCGGTGTCAGTAGTCTACAGTTGGATACACTGCAACCATATTTCACGGTAATATATATTATACATAGATTGATTTTTTACGTCGTCGTCCCCGTCATCATTTATTTTGAGAGTCGCAGAGTGAAAAGTTTCAACATTTTTCGAGAAAGTGAGACTGTGTCCCAGTTTAGTGAAAGCTATATCGTTTGCATTTTACAACCGATATTTAAGGTGTAGTCAGCATGCCAAGTTTCGATCGGATGGCTTCAGCTCTTCACGAATAACTCGCCTCTTGGGGTTTCTAGCTCGTTTGGTCACCAAGAAATTGTATGAAAATCGGATTTTCGATACTAAGTGAATTTTGACTTTAATTTTAAAATTGTTTCTTTAATTTTCATCCAAAGACAGTGTTAGATTAACTAATATTTTTTAGTTAATTGTTTTTAGGTTATTGAAAAGAAACGAATTTTATTTTATAAACGTTATAAATTTTATTGTGTGTATAAGACGTCACGGCAAGTGTTAAATAGGGACTTAAACACGCGACGCTAAAGAGTAATGCAACCGTATGCATGGAGAGATTAGCAAGACTAAATGAGCTGATCTTGGAACGCTGACGGCTAAGCAAAGGCCGCAGCGCTGCCAAGAATCGAGCATAGGATAAAAGGAAATAGATAATGCAGTAACAAAAGAGAGAAACAGTTATGTATATTGGAAGTTAAGAGTAATTAGTAATTGTTTAAGAGCTTATGTTGTGTTTATGTTATGCTATGTTATATTTTTATTAGGAAGCTGCTGCTCCCGACATACTCCCCCCGTTGGAAGCTGGTATTTCAACATCATCATTAAGGGGCAGCAGGCACAGCTTATTTATGGCTCTTCGTGTGTTGCCCACTGCGGTCTTCAGTTCAGCAACACGACACTCGCCATCTCGACCAGGTATAAGTGAGACTACTCTGGCCAGGGGCCACCGCATAGGCGGCAAGTTTTCGTCCTTGACCAGCACTACATCATTGACCTTCAGTCGTCGGTCAGGACTACGCCACTTGCACCTCTGCTGCAGAAGAGTGAGGTACTCCTCGCGCCATCGTGCCCAGAAAACTTGTTGCAACTGGGTGACACGTTGCCAGCCATCCAAACGATTGTAGTTCAGCTTTGTCAAATCTGGTTCGATTAAGTCTGATTGAGGACCACCGTACAATAAATGAGCAGGAGTTAACACGTCTAAATCTTCTGGATTTTCTGAAAGTAAGAGCAATGGACGAGAGTTAATTATCGCAGATATTTGGCAGACTAGGGTGCGCAGCTCATCAAAGGTGAGGATTGAGCAGCCAACAGATCGAATGAAATGATGCTTGGCTGTCTTCACTGCTGCCTCCCATAATCCTCCAAAATGCGGTGAGCGAGGTGGAATGAATTGCCAGTCGATGCTATCAGTAAGGCAGAACCGGTGAACTGCTTCCGTATGAGGGTCGCTTAGCAGGAGTGCCTTGAGGTCTGACAGTTCATTTTTGGCTCCAACAAAATTCGTCGCGTTGTCGGACCACAATTGGCTAGGCTTTCCACGGGTCGCGATGAATCTTTTGAGAGCACTTAGGAATGATGCGGTTGTTAAGTCCTTGACAAGCTCCATATGTACTGCCTTGCTTGTAAAACAGATGAATAGGCATATGTAGCATTTGATAGGGGGCCTAGTGCGGACTTCGGATTTGTAGAAGAATGGACCACAATAATCAACACCAGAAACAGCAAATGCACGTACACCCAGGAGACGCTCTTTAGGAAGATTTGCCATGATTGGTTCAAGAAAGCTTGGCTTGGCTTTGAAGCATGTGATGCAATTCTTAAGAGCACCTGATACAGTTCGTAGACCACCGATTGGCCAATATTGAAGACGAATTTTAGCCAATAGTGCACGCGGGCCTATGTGCAGATTCGTCGTATGAAGATGCGCAATGAGAGCCAGTGCAATTGGATGACGACGTGGCAGTATAATCGGGTGACGAGATTCATAGGGAAGCGTTGAATTTGAGAGTCGCCCGCCAACTCGAATAAGACCAAACTCGTCAATAAATGGTGCAAGAGAAGCGATGGCGCTAGACTTTCGGACGAAGCCGTTGGATCGAAGTTCTTTTACATCATCCTGAAGATTGGCTAGTTGAATGGCTCGCATAAGTAGCAATGTGCCATGATGAACATCGGTTGTGTTGAGTCCATGATGCCTTATGCGTTTAATGAACTTGTAGATATATGCAAATATACGCTGCATCGAGACAAAGGAGTTAAGAAATTTGCATCCAGTAGAAATGTCGACGTGTGGAGATTGGACCATTAGTACACTTTTGCGCAGCTCTAGTGTTGGCACATCTGGGCGTATGCGTGTTGGCCATGCATCACGATTGCCAACCAGGTATGGTGGGCCATGAAACCACATTTCGGATTGGGCAAGAAATTCTGGGAATGCGCCTCTCGAAAGGATGTCAGCAGGATTTAAAGCAGTAGGAACATGATGCCATTCCATATCGGTGGTCAGCTCCTGTATAGATGTGACACGATTTGCCACAAAAACGTTAAACTTGTAAGGCTCATCGTGAATCCAAGAAAGTGCCACGGATGAATCCGACCAGCAGTGGAACTGGCCTATGAATATGCCCAACTTTCGGACTTCATTCATGAGCTTAGCAAGCAACACAGCACCACACAACTCGAGCTTTGGTATTGATTGGGTCTTCAGAGGCGCAACTCTCGATTTCGAGCATAACAGATGGCTTTTTGATGCATGATTTTTAGACACCACGTAAATGCAGGCACCATATGCTTCCTCGCTAGCGTCACAAAATCCATGTATTTCATAATATGCTTTGGCGTCGAGGACGAATCTCGGAAACGAAATGCGCTGAACATTTTGAAAGCTGCTGCATAGCTCCTGCCAAGCGGTGTTTCGAGACAAAGGCAAACTCTCATCCCACGTCAACTTATCTTTACAGAGCTGTTGAAGAAATATTTTTGATTTAGTTATGACTGGACCAAGAAGACCAAGGGGGTCGTAGAAACGAGCGATAGTTGCTAAGACTGAGCGTCTGCAAGGCTTGGAGCATGTCTCTAAGGAAGAAAACGAGAACAAAAGCTGATCCGAAGAAGGATCCCAAGCTAAGCCAAGAGTTTTTGTTATGTCGCTACCATCGTCGAATTTTAGAAACTTTTCTTTGTCCTCCTCAGCAACGTCTTTAAGCACTTCTGGGTGGCTCGAGCACCATTTACGAAGTCTAAAGTTGCCTCTAGATAATATGCCAGCAGTCTGATGCATTTTGTTTATGGTTTCTTGCACTGAATTGCCTCCAGAAATGAAATCATCTACGTAAAAGTCTTGTTGCACGGCAACTGAGCCAACAGGAAAGGAATCTCTTTCGTCAATGGCCAGCTGGTGCATCGTGCGAACGGATAAAAATGAAGCAGCCTTGGTTCCATAAGTCACAGTATCCAATTTGTAGACACTCACATCCTTATCGGGAGAGTCACGCCACAAGATGCATTGATAATAGCTATCTGGGGATGCAACTTTGACGCAGCGATACATTTTGCAAATATCACCTGTGAGAGCAAATTGGTAAGAGCGGAAACGAAGTAAAATGTGGAAGAGCTTAGGCTGTATGACAGGTCCTGCCATCATCACCTCGTTAAGAGAACAGCCAGAAGAAGTCGCAGCAGAGCCATCAAAAACAACACGAAGCTTTGTTGTGGTGCTATCCTCCTTTAATACGCAATGGTGAGGCAAAAAATACTTGCAGTCACGAACCAACTCAGGACTAACGAGCGACATGTGGTTAAGATCTAAGTATTCTTTAATAAAGGATGAATATAGATTTTTAAGATTTGGCTGACGCTGTAGCTTGCGCTCCAAATTGAGAAATCGACGATGGGCTTGCGTGTATGACTCTCCAAGAGATGCAGCGCTGGCTTTCAGCGGCAATCGAACTTCGTATTCACCAGATGAGAGGCGTACAAAGTTGTTGCAGAAATGATCCTCGCAATCTTGTTCTTCCTTACTTAATTTTGCCACAGCTTGCTCGCAGCTCTCTATTTCCCAAAATCGGCGAACTAAGTCATCAAGACGGATACCCATTTCGACATTGTAATCCTCTTTACAACTTTGTGCGGTTAAGAGTGTAGTGTTTCGTACACCATCACCACCACCTGTAACGACCCAACCAAGACGAGTCTTCTGAATTATTGGAAAGCCAGGAGCGAGCTTGATCTGACCAACGCAAAGTAAGTCATAAAATAGGCTAGCACCAATAAGAAGGTCTACGCGCTGTGGCATGTTGAACGCAGGATCGGCTAACTGAACGTTTGCAGGAATATTCCAATCTGCAGTATCAATAGGGAAGCTAGGCTGATTATGAGTGATGGTTTGTGTAATGACAGCTCGCAAGTTTGCTGAATACTCCGAAACTCGTGACTGCATACATATGTTGACGGTTGAGCCCTCAGTAGGGACACGCGTGTCACCAAGACCGGAAACTGTGGTTGCCGAGCGCGTTCTCTTTAATTGTAGCTCATGAGCGAAGCGAGAGGTTACGAGATGAAGTTGTGAGCCTCCATCTAGTATGGCTCGGCAAGGGACTAATGAGCCAGAACGATTTCTGACGAGAATGACTGCGGTAGCCAAAAGCACAACATCAGGTTGAAGAACTTGAGCGGCGAGAGAGGTGGATGAGTGAGGTGTAGAAGAAACTTGCGAAGATGGTGAAGAAATTGGTGATTGTTGATGTGGGGCATGCTGTGTATCGAAATGAAGAAGAGTGTGGTGTTTGCTGCCACATTTACGACAAGATCCTGAGCTACATGAATCTGGATTATGCCCGTTCTTTAGGCAGTTAATACAGAGAGCCAGTTTTTTCGCCTCTTTGAAACGTAAGGCAGGGGATAAATTTTTAAACCTACTGCAGGAGTAAATTCCATGGCCCATATTTTCACAGAATGAACAGCAATTGTGGTTAGTTTGTGCAGCTACAAGGGTTTTTCTACTGGAGTTAGTTATGGCTTTTCCCACCTGAGTGCTAGGCGCGTGAGAGGCCATAGCATGCTGTACGCTCTCCAACCTTTCACAGCGTCTTTCCAAATATTCGAAGAACTCCTCAGCAGACGGAATTTTATCCTGAGATGCATTCTCCTCCCAGCTGGTTTGTGTTGCAGAATCCAATTTTTGTAGCAGCAGATAAATAAGCATGCAGCCCGAAATTTGTTTCGAATCGCCCAACGTTTGCAGAGCTCGCATGTGCGAATTTATTTTATCCGAGAACTCACGAAGTTTTGAAGCCGATGTTGAATCCACTCTCTTTAGCCCAAGTATCTCCTTGATGTGTGCCTGAAAAACAAGACGCTTATTATTAAAACGTCGACTTAAAATATCTAGCGCCACACGATAATTGGCACTACAAATTTCTAATGATCGAACCGCTTCCAACGCCGAGCCAGCAAGACACGAGCGAAGATGCTGTAACTTCGCGATGTTATCCAAACCTTCATCGTTGTCGATCACAGAATTAAACATAGCGAAGAAATCCGCATACTCTGTGTATCCTCCAGAAAATGTAGGCAGCTTCAACTCTGGAAGAGTTCTATATGCACGTATAGATGTGGCATTTCGCTGCTCCAAGATATCATCAGTACGTAGAGTTGATGATGGTGGCAACGCAGAATGACGAGTTTCAAGCTGCACTCTTAGTCGCGATTTTAAAGAAAGTAGCAAATCATCAAATTTATCACGGAAGTCACTACCGATTTCATTATAATCGAGCTCCTCTAAGCTGTTGTGAGCCAAGTTAAATGAGTCTTGAAATTGTTCGATCAATTCTAGGCGCACAGTTAATTCGGCAGAGCAAAGTTCTTGGATTTGGTCAGCAGATAGAGAAGCGTCCAGTTTTTTCACACTACGATAAATAGCCTCAGATTTTCTTTTGAAAAACTGAGCAGTTTTCGCAAGTGGCTCACTATTTGTAGGCATCACAACACTTTCCGAATCACTTGGCATGATTTATCAAAATTAAACGTTTTATATTTTGCGAATTTAATTTTTATATATTTTATGCACTCGACAACCCTAAAATGCAATAGAGCTGTGCACTGAATAACTGTTTTATATTTTAAGCGCGAGTATAGCGGCCCAAGTGTGAAAGAGAAATGCAAGAATATGTGCAAATGAATATGTTTAAGGCAACTAATAAGTGTCACTGACCCGAGATGCAAAAACAACAAGACGACACGGCAAGTGTTAGAAATATAACTTGGACACGCGGTCAAATATGTATTTAATGCACTTGAATAAATGTTAATTAGCGATGTTGCTGCTCACTTGCGTGGTATATGCACATATAAAACTTGCAAAAATATGATAAATTGCTTTGCACACTTTTTTAATTTAGACAAAATTAGGGACCACTCTAATGCACTTTTTACGCGGCAACTATGTTTTTAGTTTTACTTTGCGCTGTTCTTCCCGCACGTTTAGCACAAATGTAACAACAAATCTCGCCGGGGCCTCCAAATGTTAGATTAACTAATATTTTTTAGTTAATTGTTTTTAGGTTATTGAAAAGAAACGAATTTTATTTTATAAACGTTATAAATTTTATTGTGTGTATAAGACGTCACGGCAAGTGTTAAATAGGGACTTAAACACGCGACGCTAAAGAGTAATGCAACCGTATGCATGGAGAGATTAGCAAGACTAAATGAGCTGATCTTGGAACGCTGACGGCTAAGCAAAGGCCGCAGCGCTGCCAAGAATCGAGCATAGGATAAAAGGAAATAGATAATGCAGTAACAAAAGAGAGAAACAGTTATGTATATTGGAAGTTAAGAGTAATTAGTAATTGTTTAAGAGCTTATGTTGTGTTTATGTTATGCTATGTTATATTTTTATTAGGAAGCTGCTGCTCCCGACAGACAGTGTTAATAGAAACATTGCTTCCAGCTACTTTTTCATTTTTTGTCAGACAAGAGCAAAGCAACGTGTACTAGCCGAATTTGGAGTAGTTCTGAACGAAGGAATGGTATGAGACCTAAGTTCCTGAAACCCTAAAGAAGCTAAAGAAAAAACATTGCATCCAAAAAGGGCCAATCTTGAAACTATTTTTTTCAGAGTTACATGGGAAGCCTTTCAAAAAATAAGTAGAAAAAAAGATTACTTGCCGCATTGACGTGTTTCCATTGGGATTAAATACTGTGTATTTTATTGAAAGAAGTTTCTGCTGGAATTCGGACACAACTACTTCATTAAGGGGTTCTTTAGATTGCTTTTTAGTAAACTCCCTATATAAGTCAAGTTGCAAGTTGCCTGCTGAAAATGAATATTTTGGGCCACAGTGCCACAAAACTCACGCTCATAAACATAGATAAACAGAGAAGAAAGCAAAAGCAAGAAAAAAAAAAAGAGACTATGGAAGGAGGAATAGAGAATTGTAAGTGTAACAAGGACGAGCAGAAAGCATTCTCTTTTTAGTTGTGCATGGAGAAAAGTGCATTCAAGCGCGTCTCTGTTTCATTGCAACTTGGCTGCAACTTGCCAGTTGCAATGGCCCCACGTAACTACAACCCCGCCCACTTCAGTTTGTGTGACGTTTATGTGCCTGGGCATTCAGGCATGTTGTTGTTTTGCACCCTGCCAAGCAATGTGGCCCATGATGACCCCAGCAGCACTGGCTCTGGCTCTGGCTCTGGCTCTGACTCATGCCTTCTCGTATGGAATACTTGCACTCAGTCAGTCGTTCATTCATTCATGCTGCCATTGATGCAGTCACTCATTTCATTCATTCAGTCATTTCGACGGCTGCTTGTGCTTGACTGCGCCACTTTTGGTTGCTCAGTTTAGGGCAGGGCTCTGTTGACAAATGTTTTTACCAAGTCGTGGGTGGATTTGGAACAAGACATACTCGTATGAGTAGTTTGCTCTAAGATTTGTCCCCGTACGGCCCCCACAACTTGAAGAAAGCGCGTCATCGACTTGTCAACTTGTTCAACGCCAAAATCCAACGCCAACGCCCAAGACAAGCCAAAAGTGAAGATGAATTTTGTTAAGCATAGCAAAAAAAAAAAAAAACGAAGAGCTCGTATTGGCTGAGGGACAAGTAATGGAAAGTAACAGGAGCTGGGGCAAACGGGGTGAGGGCGTCGGGACTTAACTTATATAATGGTAAACCAAAAAGCAAAATCCAGCATGCCCAGCAACACGAACATAATGATGATGCCCTCCTGACTTGGCTTGGTTGACTTGACGCCCGTTACCCGGCACCATCCGCCCTGTCCCAGGGTTGCTATGCCGAAACCGTGTATATGTCAAGGGCTTAATGTGCCCCCTCTCCCACTCAAACACACACACACACACAACATGACACGGCCGTGTCGACGTATACGTATTCATCTATGTATGTATACGAACGTTTCTATGTGTGTTTTAGTGCGCCTTTTTGTTATATAATAGAAAATCCTTAATAACATTTTCTTTACAATTGTGCACACAAACATGCACGAACACACACACATATACACACCCCATTTACACAGTAGAATGGAACGGCAGGAACTTAAGATTTGCACTAGGCGGTTCACAAATATAGGGAGAAAAAAAACCCTATATCCAGACTGATTTTTCAAGCAGCCGAAGTTTACATACACTTTATATACAAGTTGACTTGGTTTGACGTCATTATAATGGTATTGTCACCGGGAGGGAAAAGGAATCTAAAGGAACTCCTAACACTGTAAGCTATTCAAAAGTATAAAACCACCAATCCTGACAATGTATGTGAATCTTTCGAGAATCTTCGAAATGTCGAAGTTGGTCGCTGACTCCATGCCAAAATGAGAGTATAAGTTTTTACGTTGCTGTTCTCAAGTGGCCACCACCTACGTCTTGGCTGTGCTGTCCCCTGTGCTCTTCATCGCAGTCGTCGTCGTCGTCACCCGCTCGTAAACATTTCACGCTTTGCCGAGCAATAAGTTTTCAGCTGCTCTGTCCCTCTGTCATCCTGTTTATTCTGCGTATATGTCCTGCTCCAACGTCACCACCCCTCATCACTCATACCGTAACCTTGTTCCACCACTGTCATCGTTTGGCGTCTTAGCTTTGTATTTGTTTTTGGCAGCTGCTAAGCTGTTGCCGTTGCCTCAGAGTTCCACGCTTCTAAGGCTAGCTGTTAGTCCAGTTGCCAGTCGTCAGGTGCTTTTTGCCCAAGTCAAAGTCAAACTGGTCGGCGCACATAAAAAACAATAAAACTGATTGGGTTGGGGTAGGCGGAAGGCGGTTGGCGGTTGGCGGCGGGCTAAAGGGTACGCTGGTTAGTCCGGATGCTAAATTCCTCGAGTGGCCAGTTGGTTTAAGCTTAAACGCATTTTTATATCCATAACGAGGTTGTTGCTACCAAGTTTGTACAGGCCATAAAAAATAAAGCTCAGAGTGCGAGAAATGTAAGTAGCAGTCAGAGGCATCCATCCACGCCAAGTAGCAGCGGCTCACAAAGTGTGGCAACTTGTGGCTAAGCCTAGTCAAGACCAAACAACAGAAGAGTTTTTTGTCCTGGCAATGGCCATAAGCTTATAAAGAACAAAACGTTTGCCACAGCCCATTTCCTTTTGTTGGCATTGCACTTGGTCTCAACGGATTTGGAGCTGTGGAGCTAGAAAGCTAGCCAGCTTGAAGCTGTGATTTAAAAGTTAAGAGTTTGGAATTTTATGCTTGTGAAATGAATGTCAATATTGAATAACCAACTGGGTATTCCCAATGGGCATGAACTCTGTTTAACATTGAACTTGATTGACATGATACGATGTGACATGGAGGAGCGATGCGTTTATGGCTTGACAGCTTTAAATGGTCAATTTTATTTGACATACGAATGAATATGATGACACAGAATGAAACAATTTCACATTATTTATCTAATTAATAGGTAAGTGCGTTTAAAGGGTGTTTTTTTAGGGGATACAGCCAATGATGCGGATACGATTTAGTTTTTAAGTCAGAACTAAGCTGTGCGGTCCATAAGCATGTGCTTCTCTCATACTAGCTTGTTTAGAGGTCATGTAGACTCCAGCAGATGAGAAGGAGCTCGAAATAATCGTGTTGATGCTTCTTGTGATTTTGATTTTGAATTTTTAGTAAAACCTAACGTCGTCATCGCTGTGGTCCGTGATGTTAACAGGCACTCACGTATAGAGGCTAATCGATGGTCTTTAATCACCATCAACTAAACAAATACCTACCTACTTATATGGGGTAATTCTTTCTCAAAACAATGTCAAGTATCATAAAAACGACACTCACCGTCGGGAATGCTACTTATATAAGGTCAAGCTGTCAATTTTGTTTCAATGAGCCCAGAACAAATCAAATGGCCTACCATCAGCTGTAAGTATTCCTAAGTAACTGTTACATACTTGATAAAAGCCACCAAAATTAATAATATAAATCAAGCTAAATGCGCGCTAAATTTAAGTCTAAATGACCAAGTGCTTGGCTGGATGCAAAAGGAGTATGGACTATATATAGTTGTGGACCAACGAACCCGGCGGGGGTAGATCTGATGAGAAATCACATATGGAACAAAGTCTGCGGCATTGTTCGCCGTCATTAAGCGATAAATTGACCTTCACAAATTCCACGCGGCATGGGGGTGGTTGGTTACACAATAGTGTATATAGAAGTAGGATTACTGCCTAGTCTTGTTGTTCTACTTCCTCGGATTCTTATTCATCTTGCTCTGCTTGTTGTTGTTGATAACGAGGACGATGACGATGATTGCTAACCGCATAGAACGTCCCACTTGCCTAAATATACATACAAATAAACACACACACACACACACACACCACTTTGCTGACGTCTTAAGCATGCCTCCAAATGTGGCTCGAGCGCAATTTGTTTTGTGTGTGAAGGGTAAAGCATTGGGCACGACAGGCGGATTGGGGTTGTGCGTGTGTGCGTATGTGAGGGAGTGTCTGAATGAATGCAGCATCAAGTCTGAACTGTGGAACTCCATTGTGCAAAAATAGTTTAAAAAAAAACCCAATCGCATTCGATAAAGTTACCAAATCCAATTCATGATTTATGCTATTAATCCAATAATGTGTAGCTAACTTTAAATCTCACCTAATAAGACTTTAGTCATAATCCCTGCAAATCTCATGTGCTCTCTAGTAATCCTAGAGTACCCCAGGCAGTCCAATTCCCATATTAAGCTGAATAACTAGCAACGGTCTTAGTCGGGTGAGTTCGAACATCGAGAGTCTCTTGCGGCCAAAAGAGATTGTCCTGGTTACATTTAGCAAATGAGAATTCCTTTGTAATATCTAGGTGTGCAGTGTCTTGTAAGTACACCGCTCAGTATTCATAGAATAAATCAGGTCCTGCTTCGTCTGTCGCAAGCTTATCAGCTATTTGGTTGAGGGCTCCATCTAAGGGTGTTCTCTTAACCGATTCAATGCTGTTTATTTTCAATTCTTCCTTCGCAGTTGTTTGTTTGGACAGTCACGTTTTTAGAGCCGTGAGTCCCAGACAGGTGAATTCCTCAGTAGGACGAAGTGTGAACTACTGAAGACTACATGCATAGAGTACAATTGGCTTTAGAAATATTTTTTTGAGCAGGTATTCAAAATGTTACATTGTTGTGTATCGAGTCATGGAACGCAATTCTTAATTAAAAATTCCAGTCGATTGACTAAGAAGCTTAAATTTGTGGAAAAATGTTGCAAGCAATTTGAAGCTCAGTAAAGCCTTTTTCCTTTGAATGCCTTGCCGCTTACACCCATTTTCAACCAAATCCATAAATGATAGTCTCACTGTGCAACGACGGCAACGTCAATGGTCCCATCGTCGTTTAAATCGTCTGATTCTTTGTTGTTGTTGTTGCTATTGCTGGGACTTGTTGTTTTCTGCCTAATCCTTGCTACATATTCCACCCCACCCGCAAATCTCTTCACTTGTGGCTGAGTATCTAGTTGTGTGTGTGAGCATATATGTACATACTAATGGTTATTTGATAATCTACCTGTTATTGACCTCATTTTTTCATTTACCACCCACAAGCTCTTCAGACCTGTATATACATACGGAACTCATGTAAGTGTGAACGACATGCTAGTGGCGTGTAAATTATGTTTGCTTGTATAGACCCCGTACAAGCAACGCCTCCACAAACCCGAACCTCCCAGCACCACTCAATCAAGTGAACTGCATATGCATATACGTGGGTTGCTGTATAGTTTTCATACTCACTGTATACAAACATGTTACATAAAGTTACAAGCATTATTAGCACTATTATATTATCACTAGGAACCAGAGATGGCCGCAGGCCTTAGGTTTCGGTTATGACGTGTGCATAGCATCGTTGGCTGGATATAAAGCCAGGAACAAGACTTTACCACAAGGAAAGGTATTGGTTACATACATATTTGTGTGCTGACTGCAAAGAGCTGATGTATATCCTATATATAATAGATTTAAATAACTAGATATTGTATTTCTACCATAAAACTATTAATAAGCTATTAAAAACTTTATTTTCCTATAACTTATTGTATGCCAAAATGTGTTTAGCGCTCAAAATAGATTGTTACCCCCCTTTATGGTAAAGTTTATACTTAAACGATATGGCTACACTGAGAGAAAAATCATTCAAAGTTTAAACATGAACAATTTATTTTAAAAATGGCGCACACTTAAAGAAACTGTTTAAAAAATTAATTAATTAAGTTTATGAACTGCCAAATACAAACATAATCGACTGCAGATTTATTGCAGTGTAAGTTTATAATAACCCATATTTGAAAAATTTCAATTAAAGCTTAGCTCATAGAAAAAAATCTGCTTATTCGAAATACCAAGCCGCCTTTAAAAATATATTTTTTACGCAAATTCTTCCGAATACTTTTAACAAAGAGAGCTGGACTTTTACACCCTCGGGAATCATCAGAAGTTACCCAAAGTATGATCAGGATGCCTAGACAAAAAATTTGACTAATGATAGTTTTTCAGATTTCAAATCAAACTAAAACATACCTGTAGCCCCAAAGAACTAGTCGATCGAAAAAAACGTTTTAAAAGCATAATATCATTACAGATTTCGACAATCAAAAGCTTTTTGGAGTACTTAAGCACTATGCCGGTGGCCATAGTGGTAGCGTACCCGCTTTGCATCCTGATGGTCGATGGTTCGATTCCCCGCAGTAGCACTGGTGCATTTGCCTAGCACTGGCATCGCTAGCTCAAAGACGTAATTTGTCCAAGAAAATCTCTATTAATTCAAGACACCGCCGTTCGAATTCGGCTATAAACTGTGGTCCCTGTTCTCTTCGAACAGTTATTAAAAGAGATCCTCATGCTCCTAATTAATAAATCAACGTACTTCATTGTTGTGGTACAGCTTTGACATCTACACTATTTTACAGGCTAAGAAGTTGTGTTAAAACATAGACTTGTTATACCAAAATGCTTATCAAAACATCGGATAGCCAATGAGCTGTATTCTCTACATGTCCCTTCATCTATATAATCACCTACAGTGGCGGTCAAAAAAAACTTGACCGATGCACAATGGGCCCGCGTGGCCAGATTTTGACCAAAAGCCCTCCTGATGAAAATCAAAATTTGGACAAAATGAAAATTTAATATTATTTTGCACATATTAAGGTATAATGTGCTGAAAAAAATTTTAAATTATAATTAGTGGTTTTTAAGTTATTGGCAAGCAAAGTTGACATTTTGTAATTTATGGGCTTTCGCGAACATTTTCAGAAAAAAAAGTCCTGCATTTACCATGATACATGTAGCTACGAAATCTTCATTCACTTTATTATTTATAAGTTACTTCAGAAAAAATTAAAACTGAGCTTAAAAACTTTTCGGTTTTAAATATACTCGAGTAGTTAAAAAGATTTTTTTGTTTTTGTATCATTTGTCTGCTTTGCTTTAAGGGTACCTCCGACTACCATTCGATATTTGATCGAAAATTTTTTTATAAATTTCTTCACATGTTTAACAACAAAATGTAATTCCTTACGTTTTTCAAAAACTGAATTTTGTATCTAAAAGATGAATTTTAAAAATTGACCCCCAGGAAATTTCACTATTTTTTGAGTTTCTTAGCTGCCTAAAAGTATGCTTCAATAACGATTTTTTCAAAGGTTGTGCTAAAATGTACAAAAAATGTACAATTGGAAAATTTTATAGCATACTTACAACTTTATTATCAATTTTGACAAAAAACGTAAAAATTAAATATAGATTTTTTGAATTTTGTTTTCTAAAATTGAAAAAGCATGCAAAAAAAAAAATTATAACGGCTAAAAACCAGATGGATTGGTAATGTCGTCTTTCTGTAATTTGCTTGGAAAGCTGAAACTATTTAGGGCTATAACTCCAACACCATTCAATATTTTGGGTATAGGCTATTTTTTAAATGTATGAGGAGCTCATTTCTACCTCTGTGTTAAATATGGTTCAATTCCAATCAACAGTTTTTTTTTTTAAATTAAGTTAAAAATATTGTTTGTTTTTTTTTTAATTTTTTCCAATTTTGGTCTGGATTATCTATATCTCAAAAAAATCTGAGGAGGCTCAAACTTTCCAGAAAAATAGTTCAATCACTTAGGAACACGTGTGTAAAATTTCATCACTCTAAAGAATTATTATGGAAATGACAGGGTTTTGGCCAAAATATGAAAATCTGGGCCCATTGTACGTAACATATGTTATCTGCCAACGTGTATGTATCAGTGAACTTTATGCATTGTCATGAAAAAGTTGTGGCTGTATTAGTTTAATGGTGAAAATGCAGCATGTGCGTGTGTGTGTGTGTGTGTGTGTTGGTATCGGTGTAGTTATCCGTGTGTGTGTGTGTGCGAGTGCACCTTTTGTTCGCTATGCTCGATTGCAACAATTACAACAACAATCTCGCAATAGCAAACATGAGTGCGTTTGTGTGAGTCAGAGAGTGTTTGTCACGGTGTGTGTGTGTGTGTGTGTGAGAGTGTTCCCATTTTCAACAGCTGCGTGTCGAGGTGTTTGGCTTTTATGCACGCCATTGTTTTGCACACAAACACACTCACACATAATAGCCGCAATCTCCCTCCCACTCACTCTTGATACATATTTCTATCTCGCACTTCCTCTGGGCCATTTCCCCCCCAAACCATTACCATGCCCCAAGTAAAATGTACTATGTAAACTTCCATGTGCAACAGTCGCTTTCAGCCATTGTTAACCATGCTTAACCCTTGAATGGTGCACTACTACTGGCTTGTGCCATCGTAACCCCCAGGCTCATTCTAATTCCGAGTCCAACTACAAATGACTAATTTCAAATTTGGCAACGTGTGCTGTTACCTTTCTGTTTCTGTTGTTTTTGTTTTTTGTGTCGTTGCTTTTGTTGCCAATTTCATTTCGTTACACTTTCGCTGTGTTTCATTGCACCCCCATACCCCATGCCAACCACCTTCCAGACCATCTAAATTTGACCATGTCGCATTTGAGTCATTGTTAAACTCACCCAAACACACTTACACACACACAAGGATTCAAAATTCGTGCGCAAATTCCAAGCCCAGTTTTAGGGTAGACAAAGTGTGTTGTATACATTTTTGCTCTCTAACCTACATAAACGTATCCTCAGTACACCCTTCTCCGCACAACCACCAACACACGCACACACATACGCCGTGTGAATGAATGGCATATAAACGTCAGCAGAAGGCTATTGATTTTCATATCCTTTGGCATGTATTGTTATACCCTCTGGCCTTTGGCCCCTTTGTCCCACGTTAAGCCCACACAAACACATCAATTGTTACGAAGTACGTCATGTATTGCCATACATTTTCCCTACCACCATTCCCCCAACCGCACTTCTCTCTTCATTTTCTGTCATCTTTCATTTTATGCGCCATTTTCATAGTAGTCCTTAATATTAAGCGCATAGTAGTGTATTAAAAGCGCTTTAAGTAAATTCTATTAATTGTTTGTTTGGCAAACATCCTTAAATTTAGTAGAGTACTTAAGAGCACGCTTCCGAAAATAGTTATTAAATTTGAAACTTTGGCAACACTGCTACTTACAATTATGCACGCTAGCTATCGGTAGCATGTGGGGTTAAGTTTCCGGTTCATAGCTTTAATTAAATAATTGTGTATTCAACTCACCTGGAAAATAAAGAAATTATTTGTAATTAGTTTAACAGGCAAAGTGTGTATATAAGGCTTAATGAAAAATTACTTATATACTATTGTTATTAAATACAAAAAAAAACAAAAAAAAAGCTTAAAGCGTTTAATCGTTGGCCATGAGCCTTGCCTGCTTGTACTGAAGCTTATTTACTCAGTACACTGTGTACAAGTAGAAACACTTAATAAACTGTTTACTGAGTGAAGATCTGTATAAGAAGTTCGTAAATTCGCCATCATCATCTGCGTCATCATTTTTTATACGACTTAGTGAGACCGCTAGATGGCGCAAGCAGGTTGTGGCATATTTTTGCGCACAATAACAATAAAATACAATAAAATTTCAAAAAGAAGCCGCGAAGGCAGCAGAGAGCAAGACCGTCTAAAATTTCAGTTTAAACAAAATTTTATGTCTCAAGAGCTAACGTATTCCTTTCTGGTAGCCAAATTTTTGAGGCTCGGTCTGCTACAAAAGCGAAGCAATAACTTGAAAAAGCACCAATTTCCTTACAAAATGTATAATTATTTCCTACCGTTTAGGGGTAACACCAGTGTAGACTCTTCAGAAAATCGATTTAAATTCGAGCTAAATTGGTGGAATCATTTTGAGGCTATGTACCCGAAAAACGGAATTTTTTCAAATATCTCAAAATCCTGACGTGATGGGCCACATCTGCCCCCGGATTCAGATTCTACGCAGCAAATTACTTTAGAAATTACCCTTAGCTTTCGAACAACTGACATGACCCCGGTATTCAATAATCAATTTGGTACAATATAAAAAAATATGTTAATAGAATATTTTTTTAAAGATATGTACATTCTACCGAAAACCTATTCAATGTTTATACATATAATATATTTAATATGCAGTAAAAACCATTGCTCCAAATAAAAGTTTTATTTAATTGTTTATCATTGTCCTGAAATACTACAACTACTATGAATTCTGGACTCCTAAGTGAAGCATAGAGCCTCGGGGATTGCCACCTTGTCGCGGTGAGGGGGCTCATTAGGGGCGTTGAATCCAAGAGCGATGCCGGCTATCGGTAGGGCCACCCATGCCGGTAAGTTCGAGGAAGTGTCCTGAAGCTAAGAGCAGTCCACAACAAACCCTGATGCCTTTTTGGTAGCCAAATTGCCAACAGGTGAGCATCTGTTTCCCCATATCAGGGGCGGCTTCTAACTAAAGAATTATTGAACCCATCACTCATTGATTCTCATGAAAGATTTCAGAATAACATGAAACAAAACAATGATGGAAACATATCTCCAAGGGGTACCCAACAATTATTGGTCAATCCCCCTGTTACGGCAGCCAGCACAGAGGATTTGGAGTTGCTAATTTCACGTTATAACGACAACATGATGAATGCAACCAATTGTCATGAAATAATACATAATTAAAAAAAAATATATTTCAATATGCATTTTAAACAAAAAATTAAATTTATGGTATTTAAGAAATTATTTATTTTTTTGGTCAAAATATATATGCTGTCCTTACGTATGTAGCCCCTGCTGTATATATTTTTTGTCTGCAGTTTGGTATGTGCAAGTTTATTTTTGTTTTTTTTTGCAACACTCTCTTCCCAGCTTGCGTTGTTCAACACTAGGTTGGCAATTGCTTTCAATAAACACCCAAACACAAATTGCACGCCAAGCTTTGCTTTCGCCATACAAAAAGTTTGCTCCCCGATGTTCCACTCCCTTGCTCCTGCCTCACTCTCTCTCTCTCTCTCACGCCTTCTGTGTCTGTCTGCCCAACCCTTGCGGAACTTCCGGCATAACTTCATTTTTTTATACCCTGTTGTTTGTTTTTTTTTTGTCTTTTTTTACTTTTTCTCATAAAGTTTATGCATTTTATGCCAGCCAACGGAAGGAAGCAGCTGGAAGCAGAGCATAGAGCAAGTCAGGCTGAGCTTGTCCTGAAAATATCTAACTAACCACAATGTACAAATAGAAATACAAATACATTGAGCTTTAAAATAGTTTATAACAAAAAATAATACACACAAAAGTTAGTGTACGAAAACCATAAACAATGGGAATGATATTATGCAGGCCTGTGTTCCGGTTAACGCTTTTGGCAAAACATTTTTTTTAATAAAATTTCTCTCAACAGTTTTAACACTTTCAGTAAAATTGCACGAATTTAATTCAATTGACTTTAGGCAAGTGAGTTCGATTCGAAAAAAAGGCTTAAAAAACAGTTTAAACATTTGGAAGTGTACTTCGTAATTGGTCTTTCCCAACACTGGTTTAATTGGGATTGCCAATACTGGCGAATAAACAAACTCAAGTATCAAACCAAACATGTTTTTAAACACTTTTTCATTAATAATTTTGAATGTTCTGTGTTAAAAACTTTCCAACACTGTTAAAACTAAAGCGGGCTTGAGTTTTTGCGAATTTACAATGCACAAGTATTGGGCTACGGGAGATTATGTAGGAAGGCACCGGGCAAAACCAAATCTGGAAGTATAAGTAGAGGTCTATTTTTCATTGTCTTTTAGACAGCCATTAAAAAGTATTAAAAAGCTTCGTTGCAAGCTCTTCTATGAACCTACTCCTACGGAGTAGTAGCTCAAGAAACATTCGAAAAGGCCAAGTTTCTTCAAGATTTCCGAGTACTTCACAAATAATTTTAAAAGCTTCCAGTTGTTAATTTCGTAAGCCCAAAAATGTTTGCTGGGTTTTTTCAATATGTGTCGGTATCGAGGGATTCTCAGCTGAAATTAAAGTTTTGTTTTCGGCAGACCAACAGGTCTGTCCTGCCATGGTACTGGGTCTGTGCAGACTGCCTGGCCGCTTGGCATGAGCGGATACATATATGTATACAAGCATATATATGTATATATATACATGTATATTCGTACATGCCACTGTTGTTACTGTTAGTTTACAACACTCATTGGTCGTTGTTGTTGCCTTTGGGGCACTGCCATCCATTGTTTGCTGCATTGGAGGAATGTTCAATATACTTTCACGTTACAACAAGAAATTGTCGTACTTATTGTTGTCGTTCCTGTGTACATCCAGTATTCAAAGGCTTCCACCAAGACCCTCCTACCCAAGCCAGAGAATGCCTTCCTGAAGACTTTCCTGATCAAGCCTGTTCAAGGCAAACAATATTTTCAATTACAGCGCTACAACTTTGCATTGAAGTTGCATAACAATAACTATAAGTAGTTGAAAATTGTGGATGTATCTGTGAGTGTATCGCGTATATGTTGTATCTGTGTATCCGTGTATCTGTGCATCAGTGTGTGTGGATTGTGGTTTTCACATGTGTTGTGAGTGCATCATCGTTATGTGCTTGCTGTAAGGCATTAACTTGCTCAAAACTTATACGAGGGTGGGCTTTAACATATGCGGAAAAGCTTAACATTTTGCAAAAGGTTCTAATCAATGGTCAGCTTTTCGTATCTTGTGCGTCATTTAAAAAATTTATCTCTGCAAAAAAAAAACATCGATTTACAAATTACGAATTCCCTAATAGTCCTTCTCAGAAAAATAGGATGCGGTTTGAGAACTAAGATACATAGGTATTGCATATTAAGTGTCTTAGTGGCCTCGGTGCAGTGGTTGGCGTGCTGCACTCCCATCCCAGAGGTCCCTGGTTCGAATCCCGAACCGTCCAGCCCTCCATGACCACGTTATTTCTGTTTTCCATTATTTCTTACCCTTGGCGAACAAACCTCAACCCCGCTAGTCCACCGGCAATTATCACTTCAGCATACAGTTTTGCAAGGAAAAACAAAACAAGTGATGTTGTAAAAAGCTCGGAAAAGCTCGATCAAGCTCAATGCGACCATCAAGGACACACACCGTTGTCATCTTGATTCTTTACTATACCAATAAATGACGCGACAAAGAAGAACTCTTTCCCTTGGCAGCTTTGATGCTAGCCCCATCACCAAGGGATGCCATATTCGTTTGCCAAAAGTTTTTGAAGATTGAGGATCCTTTTACCGAAACCAAACTGCCTGACAATGTAAGCTCTTCCAAAACGGCTCAAAGAAAAGGATTTCTGAAAACTCAAATATCAAATTAATGGCTCATAGCACTTCTTCTATCAAGAATACTTTACTAGGTCAAAGTTTTATTTGATGCCAGAAGATGCAGTTAAATCCCTTAAAAATGATAAACAAAAATTTTAAAAATGTATCTTTCGGCAATGCAAAAAGCAACCCTCGTGGACTTACAAAATGTATAATGTGTCTTGCCTTGAAAATCCAAGCAGCCCATCTTTATGCAAGTTAAACAATTCCAACAACAATAAAGGCAGTCAAGAAAGTTGAGTTAAGGATTCCAAGAACTTGAAATAGCCCCAAACAATTATGCTATGTGGAGATATTTGCTGTATATACCAAACAGCTGTGAAAATATATGCTTTGGGAAATTTACACGCAAATGAGCTCATTGTACGACTAAATTGCGTTGCTTCAATTACCAATCCTAATAAGCTTATAGTGCATATAAAAGCTGATAGCTATGAAACTGTCATTTATGCAATGTTCAAGATTGTCATTGATATGAAATCTCATACACAAAATCTTGGCATTATTAATAAGATTTGGACTTTTGTATTCATTTTATAATTTGTATTTCATTTGATGTTATAAACTTATACCGGGCTAAGACATTAACATGACGTTTATTCAAGCGGTTTCCGTTCTATTCCGCTCTCAACCCAAACCACCCAACTGCTGCGCGATCTGTTCCAGCCCTGGCCTTAAACATCTCGCAACTTCCTCAAGCACAAGGAACTTCTCAAACCATTTTTGTAAAAACTTGTTTTTTCCATTTCGCTTCATGGTTCAACTTCATTTTTTTTTAGCTTCCATTATTATAAGAGTTTCACAAAATATTGGCAATATTTAAAAGTACTTACATTTTTCTTATTTAACATAATCCTAACAAAAAAAGTTGTAACGATCTTAAATTTATTTTCTGTTTGAAACAGATACACAGATACAAGATACACATATATACAAGAAATTTTATTGTCCTCACCCTCCTCCTTTCATCCTTACTCCTACACAATCGTAGTCACCAAACATACACATATGCAGCAAATAATTTCGTTTCCTGCAGCCCACAGACGACTCTTAAGTTTCAATAAGCAAAATGCATGACATTGAAGCTGCTCGTTGTCACCTTTTATCTTCTTCTTTTATTTTTTTGGGGCCCCACTTTGGGCGCTGTTTTATTTATTTTTTGTTCATTCTCTGCTTTTAGCCTTCTTTTATGCACCAATGGAAACATAAAATGTTCAACTAGCAAACATAAAAAAAAAAACAAAAACGCTTAAAGTCAAACTTGGAGCAGTTTATGGCCCACAGTCATGCCATTTTTAATAATTTATTAGAACACATTACAAGCAAAGACGAACAACAGCAACAAAGGCAGGAACAACAGCAACAGGACCAAGAACAAAAACAACCCATTTTGCAATACTCATGTAGTGCCAATGCTTAAGTATCGCAAACATCAAGTTTTTCAGCAAATTTTAAGACTCCTTTTATTATGATAGTGCACAAACACAGAATCTCAATTGAATTGAGTCGACTTCATATGAACTAAACATTTTTAGCCGAAACTTAAGAAAACTATACAAATACATCGTGGTTTTATGAAACTATGGTGTGTAAGCCATTTTGCAACACTTTGGGATGCAGCAAAGATACATCAAATATCGAAATCCTCCAAAGATTGCAACTGTGCATACTTCGAAGTATTTTTAGAGCAATCTTGATATTCACAAGGGCATCACCAATACTTCATGTTTATGAAGAAATAAAGACACAAACTGAAAAGTATAATATTTAAATTTTATTCAATAATAATAACGCAGATACTAGACATCTAACGAGAGCATATTCCATATACTAGATGTAGATCATCCTCATAGCTCTCAAGTTACGTATAAGCAGGACTTAATGTACATAGCCTTCTAAGAACCAACATGCAAAACAATCAGCCGTGATCCAGAAAACGGAAAAATCAAACCGAACAATTTTATTCGCATTCAGTTTTAAGTGCTCCGGAAAAAGAATTATTTCTGTCGATATTTCCCTTTCAAGTGTGTACCATAAAAGGCCTAAATTTCTTAACTCTCTTGCTTCTGATTCGTGAGTTTTCCTTTTTTTTTTCGAAAATTTTTCCAAAATGAACCCAAAAAGAAATCAAAAATCAATGCAAAATATATAAAATAAATGACATCATGCATGAAGTCAGTGAACAACTGTCACTCATCTCTGGATGAGATGGCAGAACAGTTTTCGATCCACCTCATCTGAGTCCCACACAGGGATATTGAGGGCAATTGCATTGCGGCTGAACTGGCAAGAAGAGGAGCTACCAGCATCCTCCTTCAGTACAAAGAGCTTCTGGGTATACCTATGGCCAGCTGCAAATTGAGTATTAAGAACCACTTTGCTCTAGCTACTAATCAAACGTGGAATCGGATATCGAACACGTGTAGAATCTCACGACAGACATGGCCGGTATACTGCAAAAAGATAAAAAAGCAACTTTGCGATCTAAATAGAGCTCAGTGCTCGACAGTAATCCGGGCAATTACCGGACACTGGCTGGTGGGTACCCATGCATCAAGGCTCAACGCACCTCACAATGGCTTCTGTAGAAGTTGTGGTGATGTGGAGGAGCTGGAGACGGTGGAGCACTTATTCTGTCACTGCCCTGGGCTGTGCAAGACAAGGCTCCGATTCCTAAAATCATACTTCTTTAATGACCTATCGCAGCGCTCAGAAAAGAGTCCAAGAAGCCTCTCGAGGTTTATTAAAGCCGCCGGATGGGCGTGATTTTTAGAACATATAGGGGAGCTCCTGAGTGGGAGAAGGGTGCTGTAAGGCCCACAAAGCGGTATCACAACGAGCCAATGCTCTGGCCTAAGTGAGTCTTGACGTTAGGTCCCGACTGCCGCCCTAACCTAACCTATGGCCGTAAATACAGAATTAATCAGCGTTAGTTCCCGAGTACTCGTAGTAGTTCTGCTTTAAAGCAAGAGTATGCTGCAAAAATTGTTATCATTGCTCCGTCCACAACTCAGTTCGACATGCCCCGTTCATAAATATTTAAAAACAATCTCATATACACAAAAATACTTGCACTACCCTGCCCCAAAACTGAGCCATAAAAACTATAATAAAGTTGCTTGTTTTCGTTATATTATATGAGTTTGCAGTCCCACACACGTATCCGCCGGGTTTATGTGCAACCGTAGTGAGCTGGACGAGGCATAAACTATACGGCATAAAATTTCCAATTTGCTAGCACTCGTCTTCTAGACACACACTTGGCGGGAACTTCTGGTTTCATAATTTGTTAGGGTGTGCTTGCTATGCAGTCAAATGGTTATAGAGTTTTTCTCCTTTTTTTTTTTTTGTTTCCTGGCTGGGTTTGGACGCGAAATCTACAGAGTAAATGATTTGTTGCCAGGGCTTGGCTAACCTCAGCTCTTGACTACTGTGCATGTTGCCATATTGAATTTTAAGCAAGTTGGAATCCGCCAACTGAACATCCTCCGAATACATCCAACCACTTGACTTTTTTGGCACTGCTAATTTTGTGCAAATAAAAAATGCTTTAGCTCTTGGAGCTATGGTTACGAGTATATGTCTATGTCTATGTCTATGCCAAGGCACTCGGTTGCTTCATTTTGAATTCATGGGATGGCCAAGGAGCAGTAGGCCAGGTCAAAAGAGAGCCAGAGCCAGAGCGCAGTCTACCAAAGTAAAACTTGCCATTAGGGTAGGTAGTTAGGATGGTAAAGTCATAGTTAGTTGGGGACTAGGGTGAAGGCGGCGCCGTAAGTTGGTTTGCTTCTAAACAAATAACTTTGTCCAGGCTGCTTCTTTGAACCTGAGCTTGGTTCGTTCTCACTTCTTGTTTTTCTAATTTTTCGTATACTCTTTTTTGGAGCATATGTGTGATACTTGCGAGATATGTCTTGTCAAAGAAAAGTTGACCCAGCTATTTAGCTATCGATAATTAGAAAAGTAATCGAATTTTAGCAAAAAAAAATAAAATAGCATCAGGAAGCTGCTTTAGATCGCCAATTTGTCTGCTTCAAAGTGCATTATAATGAAATTGAACTGAAACCCTGAAAGAGTATACAGCTGTCTACGCTGCAGTTTTAGCTTTTCACGCACTGGATTTTTATTTTTGTATTCCTCTCATTTTGGCTAGCATTTCACCTTTTGCCACAATAAGTTTTGACTGGAAGTTTGGGCCACATTTCGTTTGCCTGCGCGCTTATAGAAACAACAAAAACTGACTGCCACAAAATGCCTTTGGGGCTGGCAGTACGGACAGTACTGCCCGACCCAAGGTAGTAGCTGGAAAGACCAGGTCTACAACAAGCTGCTTCACATACTGCTCAAATTGCTCTCCATCTAATTGAATGGGCCGAGATGCTGCCAAAGCCGACAGCTACGTTGTCGCTGCTATTTGGTAATTAAAAGTTCGCCTTGGTCTGGGTCTGGGTCTGGGACAGAAACAGTGCCAGAGACGTAGACGGAGACAGCGGTAGAAACAGAAACAGAGCCTGGGGCGCTGAGACTGCTGCTGTTGATGCTGGCCATTGAGCTGTTGTTTCAACAATACGTCAAGCAGTTAGCCAAGCCAGCCAGGATGAGTTGGTACAACTACGAGGCTACTGGCCCGAGACGACTGTGGCCGGGTTGGGTCGTACTGGGTCGCACTGGTGCGGGCGTGCGTTCATTATAAACAGTGGAGTTAGTCTACTCTATGCCACATTTGAAATTAGTTAAAGTTCGAAAGTCTGTTCCTCAGACTTTGATAAAATTTTTGAATAAGGCGCCGTCGACGCCGGCTTTCTGTTAAAAAGTTTAATTAGTGGGCGTGAATCTCTGAATTTGAAGCTGGAAGTAGTGCAGAGTGAATGCAGTGGATGAGTTGCTGATAAATCTGCTGCAATGTTGGGTTAGCAATCAACGTGCAAAATGGAAAGAAGAGCACAAGTAGAACAGGAGCAACAAGAGCAGCCTGTGAAATTAATTAAGCCTGGCCAAGTTATGCGCGCCTGGTACTGGCTTATTAACATTGCAGGAGACCACCCCCCGCCAGACGCTGACCCAAACCCCCGGCAGGAGCAGACCAAAGCAAGAAAAGCTTTAATTTATTCATTTAAGCGTTCGTTCATTCAATCGTTCATTCATTCAATTCGTTCCATCAGTTTATCTATACATCTATATATCATTTGTGCATCATTCATCAATGTCATTGTTTTGTTTTCTAGCCTTGCTTTTGGGTTTTAACAATTTCTTTGGCACTTTTTGCCACTTTCTTTGCATACATATTTTCCTTTAAGATTTTCTTAATTTTTTTTTTTTTGGCAAAATGCTACACTCAAAAAAAAAAAACAATCTTCAAATTGAAGCTATGTCGATATACTACTGTGTCCAAAAAGTAAGGTGACATTTGAATTTAAGCTGCGCGCTCCCAAATTGAATTTGAAGACATTTTTTTGGATCTATACTTATGACCCCGAAACAACCAATCAATCGAGCGAATATCGTGCCAAAGGTGAGGCAAGACCAAAAAAACCGCGCCAAAGTCGCTCAAAAATCAAGGTCATGTTAACTGTTTTCTTCGATGATCATGGTGTTGTGCATTATGAGTTCCCTCCGCCGGGTCAAACAGCCTCTTCGCCAAAAGAGGCCGGAATTGTGGCGAGACAACTCATGACAATGCAACGCCTCACACTGCATTGTTTCTTCGTGACCATTTCGCCAGAAACTCAGCCCAAATCGTTCCACAAGCACCGCATTCACGTAATATTGCAAAAAGCGGTTAAAAGACCGCTCCGAGGACTTCGTTTTGAGTCTATAGAGGAGATTCAAGCCGCGTCGAAGATGGAGCTGAAGGAAATCCCAGAAATCGAATGTAACAACTGTTTCGTGCATTGCATCAGGGGGGGATTACTTTGAAGGCGATGAAATTGATTTGAACGAATAAAAATGATTTTTCAAAATAAATGCAATGTCAGCTTATTTCTTGGTCACAGTAGTATAACGAGTTAAAATTTCTTCTAGTTCCTATAATCTCCAACATCTAAGCGTTCATACAGATGCATAGACGGACATGTCTTTTTTCATATGAAAACCCAACATTGTGAACCTACTGCGTTTTTCTTCAAGTGCACAGCACCAACGATATTGACAAATACAGAAGCATGATTTATATATTTAAAGTATAAATGGCTTTGTTGCTGTTGTTGCTCGCATTCCAGCAGCTCCCAATTGGAGCAGACTCCCCCCACTCCGTTTGAGCTTCATTCAGCTGGTTGTTTGTTTTTAGGCATTGTTTGAGTTTACTTGAAGAGACATTTTGATTTCTTTTGAACTTCTCGACAACAGTATTTGAAGTTGAATCATTTTATCTGCAACGATTTGAATATTTTATAGTATATAGCAACTTACTTAACACTCTTTAATGATTCGTTTTAGTGCAGTTGTTTTTTTTTTCATACTACACCAATGCCATAAATATGTATTTACTAATATATGTATTTGCACAAATATATATTTTTAGAAAAAAATTTATGCGAAATCCGTTTCCTTTCTAAAAGTTTTCGCTATGCAAAACCCTTTGCTAACCCCCCGCTGACTGACTGCCTTTTGGACCAACCTACTTTCAAATTGCTAGAATCAGAAGCGAAATCTACTGGTTCTGTCTATTTCAACTTCCTTTTTTATTTCCGTAATCATTTATATGCAAATCGCTCTTGGTGTCCTCGTGTACGCACGTACACACACACACACACACACACACACACAGGACACAAATTTACACCCACGCCCTCTTAAGTTACTCCTTCGATTTGGCATTAAAACTCAAAAAAGTTTCTTCTTTTGGTTACTTTTGGCTCTGTTGCCTTTTTGCCACTTGGCTAAGGGTGTCTGTCTGTCTATGTGTGTGTGTGTGTGTTTGTGTTTAAGCCAAGTCAACCCCTAACCCAATTCAAGTTAGACACTTACAGCCTCTTCTTGCCTCTTGCCTCTTTTCGTCTAGCCCCTCAATCTTCGCTGTCTATTCTGTCATTTCATTTTGCTCTGTTTGTCAATAAAACTTAAAAAAAAGAAATAGAAAGAAAAGCATTAAAAGCGATTTACACTGGCGGTTAAAAGTTTCTGCACACTGCAATAATCTATACGAAAATTATGAGCAAACATCATAACTTGTCCGACAACGAACAAAAATTCTTATCCCAATATCTAATAAATGCACAAAAAGTTCCTAAACTCGACCGCCGCACAGGAGCATAAATTCAGCAGGCAGCCTCCAAAATAGTAGCGCACTAGAAACACTAAATAATGCCAAAAACTGTATGGACGAAAATGGTCACCCTAACAGATATTGGCTCTTCTTCCTTTTACCATTTTGCCCATACAAAGTGAATACCCTAATTAACACCAAAGTTGCAGATAGTTTTTTTTTAAAAATTTAAAAATTTTAAAAACAAATTTGTAGATAGCTTACCTAAAGGTATCTCAAGGAGGTAGAATCGACAAATCATAGCACACTACCCCCAACGAAACGGATACCCAACATCAACTTGGAACCAAAATACCAAAGAAACAGCTAATATCAGATGCGGGTGTGAGCGACTGCGCAGGAGGGCAACGGTGTGCCCAAGGAGAGCGCAGCGCAGTCTCTGTTCATTCTCTCTCAATAGTTTTAGTATTGGAATACAGCACACAAAAGTTCTAGGTTGTGACACTTTCGATCTCTAAGACAAAACCCCTAATGGTAAAAAAACATTAAAATCCTTAGCTACTAACACGAATGTTTGATATTCGAAATCTTGATATACGAAAACTTTTGTGCGGCAGTGTAAGTTCGGCATTGCATACTCCTAGGCGCTTATTCTGACAGCTTTCTCTCTCGTCTTTTTTTTGCTTTTCTCTCCTTTTTTGTGCCTTTTTGGCTCATTAAAATTGCACAGTTCTTTGATTTGCATATGTTGGGCGTTTATCAATTTATCAATTTTATGCTCTTTCCTCTTTCACTTGCCAGCCCATCATTTATGTGTTAACTCAAATTCAAACTCATTATCATTATCCACATTATTTTCAGTATGCATATGTACACACACATATAAATATATACATATATGTAACTACATATATATAAATGGAAACGTGTTTGGCATATGCTACGTGTTTGTGTGTATGTGTGTATTTAAAGTCAGCTTTATTCACAGCCATGATTAAACTTGTTTACCTTTTAGACGCGTCGCGACGGTTTGTGCGGGCTAATATATAGATAAGAATATAAATAGCAACATGTATCCATACACACACATATATATGTACTTAAGCGTATACATAGATACAAGTACATAATTTGAGTCTCTCGCTTTCATTGGTTTTTTCCAGCAGTTTTTAATAATTGGATGCGAAAAAAAAGCATAGCGTTTTTTTGCACTTTTTAATCCGATTCATAGAATTTTTTATTTTCCTTTTTTATGTACTTTGATACTTTTCACACGGGGTTTCTTTCCCAACAGCGTGGCTTACAATTAATCTTAATGTTAAATGGCTGTAGTAAGATTAAATTAAATACTTTTTCAACTAACAGTTTTTTGCTCGTATCGTATATCTTCTACCTGGAAGATACAATTATATGCCATGCTGTAGAAAATGCTTAGGGCCAAACTTAAGTTAGTAAAAAAAATTTGGTTTTAAAAGGGTTATATACGGCAGTGCGAACATTTTATTCGGATTCGTTTTGAAACCGAATGTTTGTCGCTCCCAATTTCATCAAAACGAATTTTTCATGTGGTTTGGAATCGAATGTTTTGTTGCAAAGGGAGTTCAAACGAATCGGCAAAATAGGTTTAAAAGAGTACGTATCTTATACTGAAATTCATCCGAATCCGGGGCCAGAATGGGCCCATAACGTCAGGATTTTGAGATTTTTGAAAAAATTAAGTGTTTCGCGTACATAATCTCAAATATCTTAGTGACCACAATAAATTTTTGCACCCTGTACATAACCTCAAAAGTAGGAAAAAACGCAGTTTTTCGGGTAGGTAAGGTGAGGTTAGGTAGGAGCGGCAGCTGGCTTAAAAAGCCAGCACATTTAGGCCTTGACTGGCCCGTTGTGAAACCGCATGGATCACTATTTACACCCTTCTCCTCAGGAAAACTAAAAGGATTCCCATCCTGTTGCTACAATGTAACTTGCGATCCTCCTCGGACATATAAACTCTAGCTCCGCTAGGTTGTGAAGAAAGTAGTTTCCTAAGTACTTTTTCCTGCGTCTGCTAAGAGCCAGACAGGAGCAGAAGAAGTGTTCTACTGACTCAACTTCTTCCTCATCTCTGCAGCTTCTGCAAAAATCGTTGCTCGGAGCGTTCATTCTAGTCGCATGTGTTACGACAAGCCAGTGTCCGGTGATCGCTCTGACAACAACCGAACACTGCGACCGGTTGAGTCCGCAGAGCCTCGCGGATCGTTTTGGGTCGATTTTTGGCCATATTTGGCGGCTGATTGTACAGTGAGGTATATTGTACCTCAGCCTTTGTACATGAGATCTAAATTTTTCCCTTGTTTGAAGCTTAAAAGTGGCCATTGGCATACGAATATCCTCTTTGTCTGGCAAGAGGGTACTTGTCGTGCCCTGTCTGGCCAATTCATCTGCTATCTCGTTGCCTGTTATATTTTGGTGCCCTGGCACCCAAATGAGGCTGATAACGAACTGCTGTGCCATCTCTTGAATAGATCTGCGGCAGTTGTTGACTGTCAACGAGTTTGAGGACAGTGCCCGAAGTGACTTGATGGCGGCCTGGCTATCCGAGTATATGCTTATGGCGCCGGTTTCCAGGCCGTCATTACGTAAGCAGATCAAAGCCTTGTTAAAGCTACAATGATTCGGAAGTCGGAAAGACTGCCGAATATTTAGTTCCTCAGAGTAGACCCAGCCCCAAGTATTTTGCACTTTCGCTAAAGGACAAGACGGAATCATTTAATTTGGGAGGAGATAGATTAGGGATCTCATACTTTTTAGAAAAGAGGATAAGTTCAGTTTTGGCTGGGTTAACATATAACCCGCTTTCGATTGTCCAGAGTGACAGCTCTTTGAGTTTTAGTGTCATGCGGTCACAAAGGGTTTGTGGGAATTTTCCATTCAGCATTAAAACCACATCGTCCGCATAGGCCACAACTTTGCAACCTCCTCCTTCTATGCGACGTAGCAGCGTGTTAACGGCCACGTTCCATAGAAGGGGAGAAAAGATTATTGGGCGATTTTGAGAGTAATCTACGAAGCCTAGCGGCATCCGAAGAAGATTCAATTTCAGAGCAGAACCTTCTCCACTCATCTCGCTTTGCTTTTCTAATCACTTTCTTATATTGAGCTAAGCTCTGTTTGTATGCTACCCAGCTATGCTCGCATTTCAATCTCTTTGCTTTATTAAAGAGTGTCCGACAGCTTGCCCTTAGACTATCTATTTCTGGTCTCCACCATGGTGGTTTCCTTTTACCTCTTGGCTTGCTTTTTGGACATGATGCTATGTAAGATTTGTTACACACTTTTTTTCGGGTAAATAACCTCAAATATCTCAAAATCCTGACGTGATGGGCCCATTCAGGCCCCGGATTCGGATTCTACGCAGCAAATTACTTCGGATGTGACACTTAGCTTTCCAACAAATGACATGACCCCGGTATTTGTAGGCCTGTGTAATTGTTGAAATTATAGAAAATGTAAGCTACATATGATCAGTGTAAGCATAATGTTAGAATGTAACACAACAGAGTTGAGAGCTATTGCTGTTAATTACTCTGTTACTCTGCTGTTAAGATATTGCCCATTGCCATCTGCAGTTGTATATAATATGTACATATATGTTAGTTCTTAATAAACCATTAACCGAACAACTAATGCTGTGTTTTTATTCCTAACAATAATCACAAGAATTTTCAAAAAGTGATAAAAGAAAGTAACAGAAAATCCTCAAATTAAAGCAGCAAGAAATTCTATTTCAACGAAAAGACAAACGAAATGAACAGGATACAGCTGTCGTGATAGAATGAAGGAAAAACTTCAAATCAATCGTTTAAATATAAACTGTAACTTTTGAATGCTCCCACAGGAGCCAATACTAACACAAACATATAAAATACATTATCCTGTGTTTTGCTTTTTCCCTTTTTTTCTCGGTACTTTCATTCTTGTATCGTTGTTGTTTTTGGTTTTTTTTTTTTTTGGTTAATGTTTTCGTTTGTTAACTTAATTTTCTTATGCTATTGCCATAATTGGCAATTGAGGAGCTAGCGTAACTAAGAGATATACAAAAAATCGAAAATCGACTGAGTGAACGGTAAATGCAGTTCTTTAGCGTCTTCGTCTTATTTCTTCATTCTTCATCTAATAAGCCAGAGCTTCTTGTTCAAGTTTATCGTTCTATCTTTTGGCATTAGATAAGCTCGTTATAATTATCCAATCAATGCGTGTACACCATAAATGAGCACGCACACACACAGATACTTATGGCCACTTATGTATAAGTACGTGTTTGTGTGTGTGTGTGTGTGTGCATGCATGTATTTGTATAAACAGCAAACATTGTGTCATATTATGCCTCTTACAGAGTTAGCTGCTCTCCTCGGCAACTGGGTTCACTTTTTGTTTTTGTTTTTTTCGTGCCTTTTTTCGTATTCATTTTTTTGCTGCTCCTCCAATTGCGCCAAAAGCAACCCCTAAATATATAAACAAAACGGTAGGCAGAGCAGGGGGTTGCCGAAGGAGTGCCGCAAATGCGTTAAGCAAATGAAACAAAGACAAAAGCTACTTTTGCAAGCTGTGAAAGTTAGTTGCTCGTAGCTGATTTATTTACTGAAAACAAAAACAACAAGAAGTGGCAGCGAAGCAGCAGTGAAGAGAAGCAGAAAAAAAGAAGCAACCAAAGCAGCCGGAAAAAATGAAAGAAAAGTCATAACAATAATAAAAATAATAATGAAGACAAGAAGCGTTGCCTCTTTATATACATATATATATATGTGTGTGTATCTCTGTACGTGTGTGTGTGTGTGTGTTAACCACTGGCCAAGCGTCAACGTCAACGCAGCGCAGCGCAGCGCGACGGAAACGGAAGTGAACAGCAACGAGCAATGGCGGCAACTTACGGACAAAGTTCTCAGGTAATTATAGCCTAAAAGCAACCATTTTTTTGTATTTTTTTTGCTTCTTGTTTCGTACACACACACACACTTTGATACTAATGCTGGCATGTTTATTTGAGTATATTTTGCCGCTTTAGCTTTTGTTTATTGACACACGCACACGGCCAACTTATGCTGCTCCTCCTTCAATTCTTCTTCTCTGCTTCTCTTCAGCTTCTAGCTCTTGCTAGTTTTTTCATCTTGTTGTTATTGTTGTACTTAAAGTAATTAGACTAAATTGCTTTTTAAGTGCACAAAACAGCCAAAAGAAATTGAGAGAGCGAAAAGTAACAAAACGAACAAATGATGTGAGAAAGACATTACGTATACGCAACGCTTTACGTTTTGCGCTTCGCTTTGCTAGCGTCTTTTTGCCATTTTATGTGTTTTGTTTGCTATTGTCGTTGCTGCAACAACAACTAGCACAACCAAAACAACAACAACACCATCAACTAGAATAGTTAGAAGTTGTTGAAGCAAAAGTTACATTGTCAAGTTTGAAATGAATGAATGACAGGCAGACAGGCGGACAGACAGCCGGACAGACACACAAACCACCTGACTGAATGGCTGCCGGAATGCATGAATGCATGAGTGAGTGAGTGAGTGAATGAATGACTAAGAAAATCCAAAGTGCAAAAGAAGTTGCAATTTCAAAAAGTACAAGCAAATAGACTACTATACAATTTGCTACTAAACGCACAGTGGGACAAATGCATAAATTATGTCGCAAATGTTTAAAATAACCAACGACAAGTTTATCGAGGTAAAACTAAATACACAGAAACTTGGAAACTAAGCTGCAACACAGCACTAAGTTCGCACATATGCGCATTATTTTCTTAGATATTTACCAACACTTAAAACCAAAAAATTTACTATAGTTAATTGTTAAAATATATATATTCTTATAAAAAAACTTTTGAACTTTTGATTTATTTGTGTCCAAATCCGAATATAAGTTATCTTTTTATACAAATAGTCTTCACTTCCATTTTTTGTAACGTAACGCCAGGTATAATTTTGTTGATATCATTTAACTCTTGAAGTGTAACTTAATTGCTACGTAATTATAAAAAAAAAAACATTACGAATGAAGCCTTTTCCTTTTCTAGTACAAACGTAACGTCACGCCAAATGCATCAATTACTCAAATAGCGTTTTCGACAACTTTAAGCAATAAGTAGCAAAGATCGCAAATAAGACTTATGGGGTTGAAAAAAATCAAAGCGAAAAAAGTGCTTTGGATGAAAGGATAACTATATATCATATTTTTGAAAGGACTATCCGAAATAAGGATAAATTTTTATCAACAAAAATCAAGCGTTACTCTCATTTTTTGACTTTTATTACTATTATTTGATTTTTATTCAAAAAAAACTATAAGAGTTGCAATCTCTGATAAATAGTTAAGCATTCAAATTAACTTTTTACCAAGTTTTTTATATACTCTACCAAGGTATATGGCTTCAATAAGCTCGCATGTGTGTACGTATAATGTACATGCTCAGCTTATTATTAATGATAACGCACGACATGCAAGCACTAACACCCATAAAAAAAATATATAAGTATATATAATACCACTGTTCATAGTAATTATATAGTACAATGGCCAACAACAAAATGGTCACTTAACTGCGTCATGGAGCTGAAGCGCCAACAACTATGCAACATTATTTTGCTTAACGTAATTTTCATTTTTATTTATTCTTTTTTCATGTTTATTCTTGTCGTTGTTTTTCTTTTTTATTGTTGTTGTAGCTGCTTAACCCTTGGCCTGTGTAATTTGTTTTAGTTGATTCAAAACTTTATAATTATTATTGTTGCGTTGACCTTTTTAAAAAGCACTTCACGTTGGAATTCTTTTTTTTTTTATTCTTTAGTTTTTATTTTTGTTTCATAATTAACTGGCAACAAACTTTAACTATAACTTTAACCGGCTGTCTGTATCTGTGTGCAAGCGTTTAGGTGTGTTTGGGAGTGCCTTTGTGTGTGTGTGTGTGTGTGTGTGCGAAACAAAGTTTTTGCCAGCTGGCAGCCGTGAATCACTTTAGTTGGTGTGTTGGGCGTTTTTTCAGCCAATGTCAGTCTTTCAGTTATTGTTAAATTGTAATTAGACATTTTCGGGCCAAGACCTTAGCCAGCTGTAGGGTTAATATACAAGAAACTGAGCACACAGGAAGGGAAGCAAAACCAAACTGAACTAAAATGAATTCATCTTGTCTGATATAGATTTAATTGCAACAAATTTAGCTGCTTCATAGTGTTAGATATAACTCGAATTAAAAGAGTTACGATATCCATATTAATTACAATCATGTTTTTCAAACTTTATTTTATTTTAAAATTTAATTCAATTTTTCAACACTGAAGAAAGTCAGAAAACCACGAAATTGTATTGACTATACGAATTTTTGGAATAGCAGACAGAAGAAGTTAAACTGGAGAATGAGCGAAATACTGATCAGTCGTCGTGACGTCACAACATCGAAGTCGTTACAAGCACAGTATATACTTATATAAGTGTTTAGGTAAATAAAACATTATCGAAATTGCATAATAACTCTTATTTTTATCTTATCTTATCTTATCTTTATCTTATATTCCAAAAAAAGGGAATTTTTTTTTTATAAGAAGTTTTGACATTTCGTGCGGAATTTTTGCATGCTGCGTATGGGCCTTTCTGGGTATCAAAAATCCTATAGCTGAACCCTCCACGAGGGTGCCGACTGGTAATGGTACTACAGTGTCCTGTATGGACGGTACCAGCTAAGATTTAGAGCTAGTTGCTGGCAACTTAGCTCCTCTATAGCTTGGTGGCTTGTTTGTCACTCCTTATCATGGCTATTAGGCAAAAAGGGCTGGATCAAGGTGTCACGCGACCCGTGCCGATGATCAACCTGGCTGGGGGCCCCTTTCAAAAATAGCCCAGTCGCAAACGGAGCATCGGGATACCTGGCGCCCTCCGGATTAACTAGCCTTACCAGCGTATTGCGGATCTCTGCTCAGGTGGACCACCCTTTCTCCGCCACTCGTGAGACCAAGTATGTTTTCAAATAAAAAAAAAAATGTTTTACAAAAAGAGCCCGGAACTCTAAAAGAACCGGAAAGGACCGAAGGTCCTTCTTTGGGGGCGAACGCTGTGGTCACTGGACCTGGCGTTGTCCCTACAGATAATTATCCAATTATGGGCTCGAGTACAGAGGTCGCTGGACCGGTAGTCAGCTCCAGACCGGCGAAGGAGCAGGCAACTGTGCCCAATCGCCCCTTGGCCATGTGCAAAGCGGAAGGCACCTCGAAGGCCCCTGTCACCCTGAGTAGTCAGCAAGGTGCTACCTTAAGCACAGCTGTCTCTCGGCTGGGTGCGGGGGAGCTAGAGAGGCCCTCCACGAGCAAGGCCAAAAGGGATAGGTATGCGGAGAAGAAAAACGCTGCCAAAATCTATCTATATATAATTATATAAATAAATAAATAAAATCTCGTAATGCTCATTAGGTTTTCGGATTTTTTTAAAACTGTGCAATTTTGAATTACAAAATGATTTTTCAATAACAAGCACACAGTCGAAAAGCTAGAATTAAGGCTTATCTCTAAAAAAAACTTTGTAAACTTTGCTGTAAAATAAAATAGAAAGATTACTGCAAAGTTGAGAAAATATAGCCGCCTGTATTAAAGAAGACACAAGAATATCTATTCAAAGATCAAGATATTGCCAGCAAATCCGAGAAGATAATTTTTAAAGACTTTGCAAGCAATTTGTTCTTCTATTTTTTTCTCTAAAATTCTTATCTTGTTAGCCTGTTTTATAAATAAGTACACGATTCAATAAAAGCTGCCGTTTCTTTGGCAGCTCAAGCTTTAAATACTTTTGTGGTCAAACTAAATACGGCCAGTCGACTAAGGGTTAAATGAAATGTCCAAGTGAGGTAAACCAACAGACCGCAGCCATTAAAAACAAGTGAAGCGTATCGTTGCAACAACAAATGCAACAAGAAATGACAACCGACAGGAAGCTACAACAGCAACAACAACAACAACAACGTCAATATTGACAGTTGTAAAAAATGGCGCCTGACAATGGCTGACATTAAAAGGAAAGAGCGTAAATGAGTTGCCAAACACAATGTGAAAAGTGCGAACAGCAAAAAGTACCAAAAACGAAAAAAAAAAACGATTAGAAACAAAAAACTATAAAGAGACCACAATCATTTGATGGATGATCAACCCAACCCCAATCCCTATCCCGAAAAAGTGAACAATCAGCAGAGAGAAAAAGTAGAAACTGCTCAAATATTAATAACCACTGCAATATTTGTTAGTCTTCGTAGTACTATCCAATATTGATTCGGTTGATTGCCTTTTCAGCTTAGCATTGGCATCTGGTAAAGGTTTTAGCATGGAGTCGATACGGGGCAAGCGTAAAGCGTGTGCACAGATGTCCCATGTACACAGTAAGAAAGAGAGGCCAAATTTAGTGTTAAACAAATATCTAATCAATCGATTATTAAAGCAATGTAAACGTCAAACGCAGCTTGTAGCAAAAGTTTCCTACTCTTATAACATCCTGGGACACAATTCCGAAGTAGCGCAAGAACACACTTAACAGCTTTCGAAAGTGATTTCAACAAATGCTGCCTCAAAGGCGGCCAAGACGTGACTTCCCAGAGCGCAAAACACTTAGAAGCTGGCAATGTGTAATCGATCGATTAATGGCAACCGTCAATGTGTACTGGATCTAAGAGCGATAAAACTATTATCTTATTATTATATCATGGGCAACTATAATCTAGGTGTTTTTTATTTTTTTATTTTTTTTTTGGGAGTAAGAGAGAGCTTCTTTTATATTATCAATATAAATTCGAGTAAGACTAACCTTAACTCTTAGCAAGTGACACTGGTCATGCCGCACTTATACATTCCTTTCCTGACGTATCAATTTGCTCTAGATCAGATTTTATGATCACGGAATTATTTCATAACAAGAAATTTAGATCTCTTCTCCCAAGTCGGGAGACTTGGGCTGATGGAGCCCCTGTGGAAACCTCCAGTGGAGGTCCATCCAATGGTTCACGGATGGGTCCAAAACTGAGCAGGGTGTAGGTGTTGGAGTCGTTGGACCCAACACTAGAATCTCTACTGCAATGGGCATCTGGCCCAGCGTCTCTCAAGTAGAGATTCACGCCATAGAGATCTGCGCCCACAGTATCCTTCACAAGGAAACTAGGGGAGCAAACATCTGTATCTACTCAGATAGCCAAGCTGCTATTGGGGCATTATCATCATGGAGCATCTCCTCCAGGATGGTTAATGAATGCCATTATTACCTCCAACTCCTGTCCTCCCGGAACAGAGTCGTGCTACGTTGGGTACCTGGACACGCAGGAGTGGATGGTAACACGATCGCTGACGATCTAGCACGACAGGGTGCCTCCACCCTGACTACATCGCCTGCGCCTTTGTGTGGTATTGGTTGGTCCACAATTAAGACCATGGTAAACAAATGGGCTTCAGGAGAACATAGGAGATATTGGTTCTCCTTACCGGGGCTGCGTCAAGCTAAAGCGCTTGTCAAGCCTCTGGATATGATCAAGACAAAATGTCTTGGCAGAGCGGACTTAAAACTCCTGGTAGCGTACCTATCTGGCCACCACGCTGTTAGGTACCATCTAAAGAAAATTGGCCTATCGGATTCGTCAGAGTGCAGACTCTGTCTCGAGGACGATGAAACCACCAGACATATTCTCTGTGACTGCCCAGCGCTGGTATGGGACAGAGCTTGTCACATGGGAAAGGAACGGGTTAGTCCCTTCCATCTTGGGTCAATACCAACAAAAGACCTACTGCTATTCATGGTACAAAAGATCTTCTGGTCGCAGTGCCCCACCTCTTTATGAGGAACCCAAACGAGGAAAAAAAAAAAAAAAAAAACCTTAACCTTGCATCTCAAATAATTAAGTTTCTCTCTGATATTGGGCTAGTTAAGGATCCTACGTGTCGCAGTGCAGCATTCCCCAATAATATCATTATTATTTTTATCTTTTCCACAAGAGTGAACTAGAAAATTCAGTATATTCCAAGATCCTTCAATGCTGACGGTTCTTAAATGAATTGTGGGACAAAATCAGACAGTATGGAATATTGAAGATCCCCAACTGGCTTATTTTTTTTTCTCAGTGTTTGCACAATATTGGTCATGTTGCACTGCAGCAGCATTGGCGGCGGCATGTCCTTAAGCGCGCTGTGTCAACTGCAACACAAAGTACGAAAAAAAAAAAACATGAACATCAAACAACCAGGATGCACACCTTTTTATTTTTATGCTATGTTCACATTGTTGTTGCAACTGCAATGAAGGTTGGCAACGTGCCATGTCTGACAAACGGAAATATACAGCGGAAACATTGATTGTCAATGACATGTGTGTACGTGAGTGTGTGTGTACGTGTGTGTGTGTGTGTATGTATCCGTGTGCGTCTGTGACCTTTTGCAACCACAACTAAGTCCAGTTTTTGCGGGCGAGGCCTGTGGCAACATTTTGGCTATTGGATATTGAACTGGCGCCAGTCTGTCGTTTGTCTCTACTCCATTCTACTCCATTTTTGTATAGATTTTTACCAATCGAAATTAGTTTATTTTCTTTGGAAAACTAAGAGAAAAAATTGAAGCGATGAAAACTGCTGTCCAATTTATTGAAATACTTTCCATTATACTAATATGATTAAATTGATGCATTTTTCTTTATTTTCAACAATAAATGAATGAATTATCTGACTGATGGCAGATAACAATATCCTTAACTCATTGCCAATGAAAGCCAGCAACCCAAGTGTGAGAAACGTGATAAAGGAAGCGTATTTAAATTGTATTTTATTTTGCATAAAAGGTAGAAAAATCTTAACAATTGAGTGTCATTGGGATGACAAGAGCGACATAAGGAAAACTGAGAATGGACAGCAACAACAACAAAAGAGAGCAAAAAGACAACAACAAGGACAAGAAGGACTTAAAAAAGACACGCGTGTGCCATTTGTGTTTAACCAAATTGCGTTGCCTGGATTTTAATGATAATACACAGATGATACCAAAGAATGTATTCAGTATGCCCCGTAAGTGTCAGCTGTATGTGAATGTCTGAGCAAATTTTATATTATATAATTTATGCTTTTTTTTTATGTTTATATTCCAAGTGCTGCTTGTAATGATTTTTCATCCACCCTACTCACTACTGGTAAACAGTAATTTACACTAAGAAGTGTTGACTAATACATCCAGCACTAACAGAAATCAAAACATTGCAACATGAGAGCTTATAGTCTAAGATTGTTGGCAGAATTACTTTTTACGGATTGACGAAGAGTTGACTACAGGGAGTGCAGAGGGTAGTCAATGGCGTTGGATTGGCTGGCCATTAACTGGTAGTACACAAAAACGTCAAGGAAGTGCCCAGCACTCGTACATGCAACATGAGAGCTTATCGTCTTAAATTGTTGTCAGAATTACTTTTTACGAACGGATTGACGAAGAGTTGACTACAGGTAGTGCAGAGGGTAGTCAATGGCGGTGGATTGGCTGGCGACTGGGCATTAACTGGTAGTAGAGAAATCGTCAAGGAAGTGCCCAGCACTCGTACATGCAACATGAGAGCTTATCGTCTTAAATTGTTGTCAGAATTACTTTTTACGAACGGATTGACGAAGAGTTGACTACAGGTAGTGCAGAGGGTAGTCAATGGCGGTGGATTGGCTGGCGACTGGGCATTAACTGGTAGTAGAGAAATCGTCAAGGAAGTGCCCAGCACTCGTACCGCTGTTCAAATATACAATAAAGTTTCTAAACAAAAAAAAATAAAGTTTTTCATTTACATAAATCATATGCTACTGCACAAAAAATTCTACACGCTGAATAATTCATTGAATAAAATTTTTATTGAAAAAGTTTATAACGCACATTATCATTATTATTGATAACTCCATGAATCCGAAAATTGCATCCCTTATTTTTTAACTTCACGCATTATATTTATATATATATATATTTTTTTTACATTTTATTTGTTTCACCGCAACTCAGACTGAGCAGTGTCCACATGACGTCACAGGGCAATGTCAAGCCAGGCATGCAATATAATTTTTTATTATATTAATAAAGTAAACCTTAAGCTAAGGGGTACATTAAGTTTGTGCAAATGTATATGGCATGGAGAAGCAGATGTAGGGTACCTAACAAAGTTACGTCCAATATGGTGGTTAAGAGCACAAAAGAAATTGGCCGGAGCTTAGAAGAGCTAGCGTAACAAAAGTTGGAATTTAGATTAGATTTTGTTTTTCTTTTGTCACGCCACCCTCGAACTGGTTGCAAAGGCTACCTAGGCCGTCTCGAGTAACAAATTTAATCATTGCCTTAGATCAGGTGCGGATCTAGGATTTGGTCTTGGGGGGGGGGGTTCTTCACTTCGAAGTGTATATATATCAGAGCTCGCAATAGACTTTCAAACCATTTTTCCAACGTTTGGGGGGGATCCGGAGCCGAAAACCACCCCCGTGGATCCGCCACTGCCTTTGACACTTTGGTAGCATGAAACTATCGCAAAGTAGTGTTGGTGCAGGGTATCTCAATGTCGCCCGATTTTAGCATTCGTCTTATATTTTTTTATTTTTTTGTAGACACACGCATATTTATGCGGAAATGTGTTTGTGCATGTGTTTGTATTTGTATTGCTTCCGGCAAGTAAACAATTCTTTGCTCAAATTCTGCACAGATAAAGACACAAATGAAATCGAATCAATCATCAAGTATCATAGGGACTTAGTCCCCTTGTGTCGTCCAGTTCAGATTTTGTATGCATAAATGAATGACATACATTACGTATTTGAGTTTTGGACCAAGAAAGACCACAGCCCAAAACAACAACAACAGCAATACCAATTACAAGAGGCATAAGCAAAGTAAAGGCTAAAAGTTCACCAACTATCGTTCATTTCATGTTATATAAGGTCAAAGGAACAACATCAATATGAGATATGGATACATAATATATAAGCAAAAATGAAATGAAACGAAACTAAGTTCAACTAATGACAGTACAAAATGATGCAACATTAGTCACACACACACACCCATACACGCATATAGCTTATATACTGCTATATGTACATACATATATACAAGTGCCCAAACATTCATTCATAATTTATGCTGTTTTAATGAACAACATTAATATGCCCATAAAAATACATAAAACATAAAACAAGACAAATTTGATCCCATTCGAGCCCAACTTTGGTTTCACAACACATTTGGGATAAAATTGTAAATTTAATAATAAGCCACCAGACAAAGCTAAACTCAGTTACATATTTTTTATATTATATACAAACTAGCTATGCGTTATATGACGCTACTATATGGTACATATATGCTGGCACACATTACACATACGCAATGTTGGCTGGCATCCGCAGCCAGGGACCAACAACCGTGGTGGATATGACAAAAACTTGCGACAAAAAAAGGCATTTGTGACACGAAACAAACAAAAACTAATTTTTGAACATAAAATATTAATGCCTGGGATAATAGTAAATAATTTATTCACTAAAATTTCGAACAAAAAGTTGGTTGAAAAAAATGCATTTGCTTTAAGTCACTTAAGCGGAGAGTTAACATTAAGCGGCTTTACAAGACTATAGAGTTCTGGATACAGAAACCAAATTAATAAATGTATATGGGAAAAATAAAAGTTTATGGTGTGCTCCAGCAGGAAATTCCGACGTCTTGATACTCAGCTGACAGCAGGAAGCTATAGCTTTGAAACGGTCAAGGAGTTTATATACCTTGGCTCTGCAATTGCCAACAACAGTAATGTCAGCCTGGAGATTAAGCGACGGATAACTCGCGCTTTGGGCTCAGTGGGCAAATGAATAGCAGAGTTCTCTCTCGACAGACGAAGTTAACACATTACATTCCAGTGCTTCTATATGGTGCTGAAGCCTGGACAACGACGCAATCAGATGCAGCTGCTCTTGGGGTGTTTGAGAGAAAAATTCTTCACAAAATTTTCGGACCTGTTTATGTTGACGGTACCTTCCGCATTTGATGGAATGATGAGCTGTACGGCGACATTGACGTGATAAGGCGAATGAGTGCCATGCGACTTCGCTGGCTGAGTCACGTCGCACGTATGCAGGAGGAAACACCAGCTCGTAAGGTAGTTGGCGGACAACGAAGGAGAGTACGGCCTCGGATACGTACGCAAGACCAAGTGACTGAAGTCTTAACATCACTTGGAGTTACCAATTTGAGGAGGCGCGCACAGAGCAGGAACGTGTGGAGGCTAATTGTGCATCAGGCAGAGACCCAGTAGGGTTGTTAAAGCCAAAATAATAATAATAATATGGAAAAATAATGAAGATATCCAAATTCGGACCTAAATCTTCACCTTCCCTAAGATACTCTCTATTTTTATGAATAAAAATTGATTGCTGTTTCGATTAAAATGAATGAGGTTTGGACTCAACTCAAATTAATATTATTATCAAGCTCTATAAAAAATTTATCCCAAGTTACTTCCTTTTTTAAAAGCGTCGATCAATCAGTTCCGGACCACATGTGAAATACCAATATCATCCAATTTTTTCAAATTTTAGTCCCAGACTCGAGACCTCCATATTTGCATACCCAACTCGAACTTTAAACACAAAAATGATTTTTTAGCTTTTCGGCGGCCATCTTAGGTTTGCCATTTTGTAAGTTTACAATTCTTACCCCGGATTCATGATTAGCGGATAGCTAGGGTAAAAAATTTTTTCACGTACGTAGAACACTCGGAACTTGAGCCCAAAGAAAATACTTTTCATCGTTTTACGTTATGTAAAGTCAAGCTCAATGAACGAAACCAGTTGCTTAACTTAATCCAAATGAATTGCTGAACCGAAAACTATTGAAAAGTATTTGTTTCATAAACCAGCTGGACAACCCTTTTGAAGCATTACAAAGGGACGTTTATAAACATCAGCGTGACCAGCTGGTAAAGACCGTATATGAACCAAACCAGACTCGATGCCATGCCATGTGAACATCTTTGTACCTACATATATACTTAGTTAGATGTATATAGCTGTGTGTGCGTGGGTGCGAGAGTATGTGTCGCTAAAATGACAACTAATGCTAGACACTTAACAATGGAAGCGCTTTAAGAGCGTAGATTGTGGTGGTTGCGTCTGGGGACAACCCTTACCTTATTGATACCACACACACGCACACGTAGCTGACGCGTTAATGTGCATGTGTTTGTGTGTGTGTGTGTGTGTGTGGGTTGCCTTTGTGGTCCACATAGAGCTGTTGACCTTGCTAGCCCCCGCTTTGTCTGCCAGCCCTTGTAAAAAAAAAAAAAAAAAACTCAGATAGAAATGAAGCGAGTGGCGAGCAGGGAGAAGTCGGAAATGCTGCTTGTCGACACATAAATACATAAATAAAGCAGAAACCAAAAACAAGACAGAAAATAAAGCTGACACACATACAAATAAATAAATAAAAATCCTTGCAAAGGCAGAGCAAGCAAAAAATTAAAACAGATTTCTTATTTTTTTTTTCTCTTTTTGTTGCTCGCACCAATCAACCAATCAACCCACTTTCTTCACTCTCCTTTATCTTGCTTATGTCGTTGAATCGCTTTGCCGTTCGTTCAAATGAAGGCAGTAAAACCGTTTGACGCTACTTTATTTTATTTTATTTTCATTTTTGTTTTGCTCTTTTTTTTTATATTTATTTTTTGTACATACTCTTAAATTTGCATACACACACATATGTGTGTGTGTGTGTGTGTGTTGTATGTCATTAAAATTTCGAGCAAAAAATTTGTGAACTTGAATTTTTTTAAACTTGCTTTTAAGACAATATTATTGTATAAATACATTTAAAAGACAGATATGAAAACAATGTTAGGGAAATATAAGAAGTTATTGACAATAAAAATAAGTCGATAACACAAATACAATTTGTTATTATAAAATCCACATTTTGCAAGTTCAACGCCCAACATCTTTCCCAAAATATGCAGCGTAGGTGTCTTGGATTATTTCTTTGCACAAATTCCGACCGGAAGAGCGTGTAGAGTTCGGTAACCAAAAATAAGCCAACTGCTTTTATATTTTTTTTGTTCGTGCCTTACTTCCAATTGAATTTTATTGACTTTTCTTCAACATTTTTTGTCAACGTAATTTGTTTGCCCCAAAATGTGGTGCCGCCCCCCCCCACTCTATAGAGTAGTTGACGCCTGTCAACAGCCCTACGTCGCAACTGTATTCGTATTTGTATTTGTATTTTTCATTTTAGTTTTTAGTTCGTCTAAGCGAGCAATTGCTACCCTGGCATCCAAACTCGATTTCATGCAACATCATTATCATTCGCTTGGCTGCCGATAATGACGTTAATGAAGTTTGTTGCCCCACCAGAAACTTTTTCATCACTTTGACACTATGGCACAGTTGTAGTCAGTCGCCGGCAGTTCAGTCAGTTCTTTAGTTCCTCAATGGCAGTTCATGCACGTCCTGTGCTGCCCATAAATGTGTCACGCCCTTGTCGTTGTAACGCCCTTGGTGCTCGCCTGCGTTCTCGCCCCCTCGTCACTTGATGGCTGTTGAAATGGCTACCGGTTACACATAATGCGTCCGCACATGCCAACACCAATACCAATACCAAAATCAACAACAACAGCAACAACAACAACAAGCGCTACCACGCCAAAACTCTGTTTAGTGGTTCCATAGTAGTCCTGGTCCTGGAAGTCGTCGTCGTCGTCATCGTCGGCGTCATTCCCATTCTCGTTCTTATTTCTGTGGCAGTGGCAACCACCAAGGGCCACAACTACCACGACCACCATGAAACAGGCGGAATCCCTTCAGCGTCCTTAAATAACATTGCGTTGTTCTTTATTGGTCGTTAAATCTCTTGCGGTTGTCGTGTCTACGCTCTCTCCGCTACCCCCGCTGTGGCGCAAACTTAGCCGGGGCGCCACCCTCACCCTCACCCGCATCCACTACCTTGCCAAGTCGACGACGTACATGCACGCAACACACAGACATAAAAACATACGTACGCATTATATGGTACTCGCACAGTGGTATAAAAGCTATATAATTTTAAAACCTACCGGTATGGAGAATTATAAACACTTATATATAAAATAATAATTTTAAAAAAAAGTTAAAGTGACTTTTTTTGTAGCTTTTTCTAAACCAAGTAAAAGTTTTTCTATTTGAAACTTATAGAATAAATATTGTTGCTCAATGTGACGAAAAAATTACTTATTACACTAGTTTACAGCAAAATGTATCCTCAACATGTTTTACTCGTTTCCGTAGTAAATTGACACGCTAAATCCGAAAATGAAGTCCAAAAGTTTTTTCATGAAACGTATTTCGAGATATTTCGAAAAAACCACTTTTCGAAACTAAAAAAATAGTGTGTCTACTTAAAAGCAAATATCTCTGGTTGTACTAAAATGACTTTGATTATTTAGTTTAGTTTAGTTTTTGTACTTTTTACAAAAATTCCCGGTAATTCCATAATTTTATTCCGATTTTGATAAACAACCACAAACTTTTTTTCGTAATCGATCAAACTTTACGAGCCATGAAAAAAATTTAAATTTACTTGCGAAATAGAATTTTTTTTCAAAATTTGCTAAAAATTACGAAAAATTTCATATGAATGCATAAATAGCGTCCAAACAGTAGATTTGATATGTTCCAGGTATAATGGATAGTGGCCGTCGGTGGCGTAGTGGTAGCGTACTCGCTTTACAAAACGAAGGTCAGTGGTTCGAATCCCCGCAGTAGCACTGGTACATTTGCCTAGCACAGGCATCGCTAGCTCAAAGAAGCTATTTGCCAGAGAAAATCTTTATTAATTCCAGACACCGCCGTTCGGATTCGGCTATAAACTGTAGGTCCCTGTTCTCTTTGGACAGTTATTAATAGAGATCCCCATGCCCCGCCAAGGGGCGACTGACACAATTGTCAGTCAGGGAAATTATTATAATGGGTAGGTAATTCAATTATCTACAGTTTAGTAAAATAATTGTCAAAATCGGTTTGGTAGAACCAGAGATATTTGCTTTTTAGTAAAGACACTTTTTTTTAATTACGAAAAATGGGTTTTTATCCTTTTTTTTAATTTTTTTGTTTTTTAAAAAAAAGATAATGAAAAAAATTTTTTTTTGTCAAAAGATGTCAAAAATTATAATGTCTTTGTAATATTTTATAGAATACATACTTTGTGTTTTTATACTGAAAAAAAACTGATTTATTTTGTGCAGATTAGGTAAAAATTATTAAAGTTACAAGCAACCAAAGTCGAAAAAAAGTGTAATTTTCGACCATTTTTCAAAATTAAACATTTTCAGTTTGCTTTTGATTTACAAGAAAAATGTATTAAAATTTTTTTAAGCTTTGAGCTGAAAGCGAATTATTTTAGGAACATTTCGAGCCTTACATCTTCAAAATCGGGTAAGAACTGTAGATGTTATGGAACCATGTAAGAAAATGCGAAAAAATAAGTACCTACTATTTAAATTTTTTAAATATAACAAAAATGTTTAAACATTGCCAAATTTTTTGACTTTGATAAATACATAATTAGATCAAATTTTATAAGATACACTGCGTGTTTTTATTAAATTTTTGAATTTAATTTTTAAATTTCCTACTTTAAAGCTTAGTGTTTTCAACTTCAATTGCGAGCCGGCAAATATCTAACGATTCGACCCGAAGGGTTCGGTGCTTGGGACAACTCCACAGCATTTTGCTGTGTCAAAGCTATTCTGTCACTGGGTCAAGTGCAGATTATGCATACGTTACAGAGACACCTTTCGACAAAATTAGTTTCATTTTTTTTCTTGTTTTTAATTAAAGCAAATATCTGTGTAACCACTGTGCCGTAAGTAACATTCAGTGAAGAGCAACACGCCACGCCAAGCTCTACTTTCCAAGACTCGAAGGAACAGCCGGGCCTATACCGTTTTGTTGTTGTTTAATTTTCCGTTTAGGGTTGCACACACACACACACACACACACACACACATACACACACACACACACGCAAAGAGAGAGTAACGGCACATCCCTGTGTTTGTTTTTGTATTAATGTAATTTTTTGCTACTTCAGCTACTCCCCGCTCTTTCACTGGCATGCCCAAAACCAGCTCATCATCATCACTACCCCCCAAAAAACACACCCTCAAAATACTAGTCGAAAAAAAAAATGAAAATATTTCGTGACGTTTTATTTCGTTTTCGTTTTATTTAGCTTCGTATGTTTTGCTTTTTTGCTTCGTTATCGTTTTCGTTGTCCTTCTCATCCACATCTACGTTCATGACGCGAGCTTACGGCTTTTGATTTTCCACGAATTTTCATGCCTTTGGTTTACTACTTTATGAGCCTATTTCTCTGTTCTTGTTTCCTCTCTGCTTCTTCTCTATGCTCTCTTTTTTTTTTTTGCTACATCATCAGTGCCTGCTTTCGTGTGTTTTTTTTTCTTTATTATTTCATGCTTTTATATTTCATTTTGGTCTGACAGTTCTTAAGGCATTGGCGCCCATTTGAGACAACGTTATGCGAGTACGCATTTTCATTTCACTTTTCTTGCCAAAAGAGAGCAACCGTCTCTTTACTCTCTCTCTCTCTCTCGCTCATGTGTCTGTTGTCTGTCTTTCTCTCTCTCTTTTTGATAAAGGACTCGTGACTTTGCCATCTAAAGTCTGTCTAAACGTGTCGCCTTAGACTCTGCCTTGTCCTTCATCAGGATGCCCCAACAATAGGCCTATTTTCATTGTTTCCTTTTTGCCTAGGCATTTAGCGTGTTCTTGTTCGTGTGCGTGTTTTGCGTTTTCTTTCTCTTTTTTTTTCTTTTTTTCTCTCCGGCTTGTCTGCCTGCCACTTGAACAGCTGACAGGCCCCGTGTCAAGAGGCGGCGTTGCGTGGCGCTGCCGTTAATTAAATTAAGTAAAAATAGTAAAGTGTTTAGTTGAAGTTTTCTCTTTTTCTCATACGTTCTCTCTCAGTGAGAGCGTGGGCTAGCCAACATAAGCGTGCCGTACAACACCATGCTCAATGACTTTATTAGCTTTTTGGGTTTTTTAGAATTTGAGGCGCTTTACAACACTAAATATTTGCATATCGCGATTTTGTCGTAAGCTAACACAGTTTCAAAAGAAAGTTGCCTTGAAAGGATTTAAGCAATTTTATACCTCTTGACTTGGTAGGTCAAAAATACTGGTGTTGTAATATATAATAAAAAGTTTTTGATTATAGCATCAATACCAGTTACAGTGGACTCTGGCCCAGCGGAATCACAGCTGCGCAATGCAATGAAGTTCCACAATAATCTTAATTTTAGGGCTGCACCCAAGCCACTGTAATTTATAGTATTACATTAAAATTGATAATAAAATTTTGTTAAAAATTTATGAAGAATATTTGGTCCATTAATGGTCATCTATGATTTCACCCCTGACTTTTAAAAACGAATCAGCACTGAATTTCACCTGTGATTTCAGGCATGACATTTCAAAGTCAATCAGCACTGAATTCATAGCTGATTATTACGGCTAAGTTTCAGGCCTGAACGCCTAGGACATGCATGTGTTAAATTCAGTGACAAATGAATGCGTTCATTTATGGCTGGTACTGAAAATTCAGGCATGATTTCATGACTTATTCAGGCCTGAACCGAACTGAAGGGTATCTACAAATTTTTCTGTGATTCGATTTTTTCTAAGAAAAGAATACAAAACAATTGTAGAACGTAAAATTCGCTATAAAATCGATTTGTAAAAATTCTAACAACTCAACTATTTAAACTAATTATTACTTAATCACTTCGAAAGTAATAGAGAAATAATTCAGTAGCAGACGCTATTAGCTACAATAACTTACATAGATATTTAAAAGATACAGAACTATTACTGTAACAGGACAATAAGGATATAAAGCTAGGCAGAGAGGGGAATGCAAGTGAACTGCGCCGTTTGGTTGTGCAATCAATGAATATAAATATTTACCAGCCCATGCAATATTAATAGACATAATAATTTTATATGCACACATATGTATGTACTAGCGCATAGCTGCTATATCTTATGTATTGTATATATGTAGGGTTTCGTTTGTGTTTGTGCAATAAATGAAAAATGCAAATAAAGTCAGACATAGACACACGGACATACACAGTAAACACACCCAATCGGCAAACCGGGCTCTGGCAAAGAAGTCAAGGACTCTCTGCCGCTGCCTTAGCCTCAGCCTTTGATTATTGTTGTTGCTATTGTTCCGGATACAAATTCAGTTTGTATTTAATTTTTAAATTTGTTTTTCTTTTTGTTGTTGTTTGCTCCAACAAAAACGATTTTCATTACAATGTTTATTTTTTAAATAGCAAACATTTTATCGGACAAGCTCCGAGGCATTTTCGGCAAATCGATTAAAGATTTTCTCAAAACTTTTTTGTTTATTTCTTTCCAGATTTTTGATTTGTTTGTTTTGACTGCACGCGAATCTTGCTTGGCAGAAATTTCTTCAGGACGGAGGTTTTCAGGCGCTCTGTATGCGAAGGCGACAAATGTTCGGCCCATGTGCATCCATAGTCACCCTTGTACACCTGTCTACTAGAGCATATTGTTAAAACTAATTGGTTCATCTCTCTGGAGAAAAAAAAACGTGTTAAATTTGTCGACTAGTGTTATTAAAGAGCACATTACTAAGATACTCCATCTTTTGTTATTTGGAAAGCTGTACGTTAGGTCTTGGAATAGATTGTTAAAAAATCTTGAGTTTGTATTGATTTTTTGAAAACCTTAAATAAATGTTACTCGCGAAAAAATTTAACTTAGACAAAAATTTTGAAACAAGTGATTTCTTTTTCTACCAAAGATATTTTCCAAAAAAAATGGTCAGTCCTTAATCTTCTTCTGGTCGGGGAGGGACAATGACACATAAGGTGAACAACGGTTTCGTCCTCCTCTTCGGATCCGCAGCCGCGGCAAAAATCGTTGAAGGGGGCGCGCATTCTTTCGGCATGCCTACCCATAAGACAATGTCCCGTTAGAAGGTCGATAGGGATTTGCGATTCAGTGTGAGCAACTTTCGGGTCTCGCTACCATCAATGTTTGGCCAGGTAAGTCTTGAGGTGCGACACGAATCGTCGTGCGGGCACTTGCAAGATATTTTTGTTTGATGGCCAGTTTGACTGTGGCTAGGGGTGTACCAATGTCTATGCAGTTATAGATAACGCACAGAGAGGTGCCTTGTTTGGCCAGTTCGTCCGTAACACATTTTCCCGGTATGTCCCTATGTCCGGGTATTCAAACAAGATGTACCCTAAAGCGTAGGGATAACTGGCTAAGGGCGAGTTGGCAAACAATCACAAGCTTAGAGTGAGGTGTTTGATTGCAGCTTGACTATCCGAGAGAATGGTAATGGTAGTTCCAAAGCTTTCACCTTCCTGTAGTGATATCGCTAGAAGCTGGCAAGAACTTCAGTCTGGAAATTGACCTGCAGTGGTCTGGTAGTCTAAAGGAAGCCCTCCAGTTGAGCTTGTCCGAGAATATGCCGCTGCCGGCCCTACCATGAAGTTTGGATCCCTTGGTATACATCTCGGTGGAACTCTCGGAGGTGAGACATGATTAAGACAGCATTCTTCCATCATCGATTATTGTACTTGGAGCTCAAGTTATATGAGCAGTTACTGGGAGACAATATCATATTAATTATTTTGCGAATGAAGTAAGTTTCTTGGTATTTATAGGGATAAACATAAGAATCCGCACTTACATTTATGTTTATCAGAGAAACACATATTAACATTTCCAGCAATAAAATCTAAACGAACTAGAGCTTCTGCGTAATAAAAGTAAACTTTTCAGGAAATTCACTCCAAAAGGAGTTCGTTTTCAAATTCGTCGAGTTTTGCGATGATTAAATTTCATCACGTGGCGAAACACCTTAGAAAATCACGTCAAGCATACAAACAAACATAGACACACTGCCGCCCTAACTCATTAGCACAAAAATTTGCATTTTTTTCGGTGGGGGAGGGGGTGTGACGTCCCCGCCACATGACAGTTTTAGACCAAAATCTGACAACATTCTCAGTGATTAGATCAAAAGACAAAAGCAGAGATTGTGTTCCTACCTATTACTTGGGGTGCTTTTCCTTCAACGTAACATATTTAAAAGAAAATGTTTTCCAAGACGCTATGGCAACAACATCTACAATGTATTTGTATTATTACATGTTATTATTATTATTATAACATATTTTCATATTTAAATTTTGAGCTTGCTCACAACGTGGTTAATGAAAACACGACATAGATGTCAGAGAAGTAAGGGAGACGACGCTGTTTCCCTTCAACCTGGAATTTTACAAAATTCAAAAAAAAAAAAAAAAAAAGTACCATGCTAACAAGCATCGCACACACGCAGACACAGACATAGTTTACAGTGGCTTAGAGATTATTTAATTTTATTCATACGCTTTTATTCCCAAATATGTTGGTACCTAAAATATTTTATATATATTTTCCCGTAGTTCCTAGATGGAACAAAGGGCCCCTAAAATATTTTACTTCTGTCCAAACTTTTAGCATTTCATGTTTACTTAGTTTTTGAAATCCTCTTACTTTACAATATTAATTTTAAATTTAAGAAATTTTAGACTGGATCTTAGGATATAATGTATGGCATAGGTACATGAGTTTAGTTTCATAAGTTTTTAAAAACACAAGATAGAGAATATTTCGACAAAAATCGTTTAAAGTTGGAAACGATTTCGCTCCGAATAGCTGAGCTGGAACTTCGGAAACATTTTCGAAAAAAAGTAATTGAGGAAATGTATGTTCTTATGCTTTTTCGATGATATCTCTGTATAAGTGTGACAGATCTCGAAGATTTTCTTTTTAGTAATGACATGCTTCTAATATAGGCTTTTCCAACAAGAGGTGTTATTTTGAATCACCCGCTATTTCGGTAGCTGTCCCTTTTGAAGCTTTTATTCTTTGACATTTGGCAAGTAGAAACTACGCCATTACTAAAAATGGAATGATACACGCTTCAACATTGCATTGAAATTATTAAAATTCACTACAAAAATGGTGAAAATCTTCCATCGAAAAATCATCTTGACTGATGAGGCCCATTTCCACCTCGGTGGCTACGTCAACAAGCAAAATTGTCGCATCTGAGGCTCGGAAAACTCAAGAGTTATTGTTGAGAAGCCTCTCCATCCTCAACGTGTGACTGTTTGGTGCGGTTTATGGTCCGGCGGGGTCCTTGGACCTATCGAGGACACAGGGCAGCCACTTTGCGATTTGGTTATGGAAAATTTCATGAAAAGGATATGGTCCTGTAAGCGAGGTCGTGGTGGCCATTTGGCTGATGTTGTTTTTCATTATTAACGGCATACCTTCCTCTTTATTATGAAATAAACATCCGATCATTTATCTCAAAAAATTGAATTTTTCTTTGAAGACCAAAATAACACCTCTTATTGGAAAAACCTATAGTAGAAATATGAATTCAAGAAATTTGAATGGAAAGTAATAGAAATTGCCGAAAATTGTTAATTTCCGCGTTATTTAATACCTCAGTGATGTAAAATTTCGCAAATTTAACAAATTTCAAAACACTAAATTATAATAAATTCAAGAATTTCAAACACCACTCCAAACTTCCGTATTAAGGTTTAAATAAATGCTGCTTAGTCCGAAAATTGTTTTTGATAAATGTTTTATATGGATTAAAAAAATTAATCTGGTAATATTGTAGTCCGGTTGCGTTAACCGCTTTTTTTTTTTGTTATCAGAATAATTATTCACGCTCGATTTTTTCAATGCAATTTAGAATTTTTTCCTTATTTTTCAATTTGCACTGCATAACATAAGCTGTGACCCACTGTGCATACTTAACAGGTAGCAAAAGTGCGAGGCTCAAGAAATTGAAAAGAAATTCAATTGAAGTTTGTCGTCGTCGACTGCGTTTTCTCTCTGCTGCTGCGCTGCTGCTGCGTCACTCTTTGATAAGATAAGGCGCTGCAGAGACAAGAATTTGTAGCTGTGTTTGTGTGCTTATGTGTGTATGTGTGTGTATATATATGCTATTTGCACTGCTTATATACAAACTTTATGTTATGGAGCTTTTTTTTGGTACATATGCATGTATGTATGTAAGTAATATGTACTTACTAATACATATGACTTAGTAAATGGCACGATCCGATAAGCGTGAAAAAATTTGTTGACGTGTTCATATGCGGCCGACTAAAAAAGTCAGCCAAAAAAAATACAAAAATACAGGTGTTGAGCATATTATTCATAGATATATGTAACTGAATAAAGCACATGCATGTACATAATTACGTTTATGTACTATATAAGTAAAGACAGCCAGCCCTATGTGTGATATATATTAAAATCAATAAGTACCTATAAGAGTTGTGCAATAGATATACCGAGTCTTTTTTTTAGGCTGTGTCAGATTCAAATACAGATACTAAGCATAGCTGATAGAAAAATAATCAGAAACAATATATGATAAAAAAAAACTTAATGTTAGCTTCCAAGAAAATGTTTTTTTTTACTGATTTCTATTGAACGAATTTAAAATATATTCTAAAAAAGATAGAAACTTAAATTTAAATACTCGGGTTACCCAAAATGGTTTAGAACGTAGAGAAAGAGCCTATTACCAACATGGTGATACCAGACAATTTGAATTGAAAAGGTACATCAGAGTGTTACCCTATGAGCAGATAGTCTGTTATTGGTTGGTACATTGAATGGTACAAAGGTGATGAGTATGCTAGAACAAAGATTATATAAAGAAAATCTTTTACTCATCGATGCTATTTTCGAATATTGCGAATATCGAATTTTCATTTCCGATTCCATCTGAACACGCAGAAGTCACGCAAGCATGCCGAATTTTTTTTCTGGATCAGCTGAATTTCGTGGGAAGTCTTGAAATCCTACTCCCGATACCATCTCTAAGCGATATCTATCGATAGACGAAATAAAAGATGAATGATTTTTCAAAGGCTTTACGAGGCTTTTTATTCGGAACATGGCGTAGGAGTAAACAGTCCATTAGTTTGAAGGACTAGCAATATTTGGTATTGCGTTATGGAGGTATCATCTCTACAAAGTCGTTACCCGGCAATGTATCGAAAGACATGTTTTTTAGACCCTCATTCGTTAAAAAAAAATTTGTTTTGTGTTCTATGAACTATTTGGTGATTTGAAATAAAACTATTCTATGTATTATAGAATGGATATTGAAGATTATTTTCGACTAAAGTCATTATTAGGATCTATTAACAAGTTTTATTTATAAAATTATTTAATAGGTATATATGTATTTGTCACTTACCAAATGTAATACAGTATTCACCACCTCACGGTTGGTCACCTGTCCCACCTCGATGAGTCCAATGAGGACGGCGAATTTTAAATTATCAGCTGTCGTCATTCTGACAATTTCATCGGGCCGTTTGATCTCACTATACGGCGGACGCATGATGTCCGCCATTTTGTTTGTCAATTGTTGTTGTTGATGTTGTTGTTAATCGTTTAGTCGTTGTTTATAATATTTAAAAAGTTTGCAGTTTAGCGTGGCATGGATTTTTTTTTTTTTCGTTAATTTTTTATATTTGATTGTGATTTTTGTCGTTTTTTATTTATTTTTATTTTTTTTTGTAGTTTTGGTTTTTCGTTACAAATAGATTAAGTTATAAATTTATGAATGGATGGAATGCACGAGAAATTACACACACACACATAGACACGCACACAAATATATAGCTACATTCATAAATGTATGTATGTATAGATAGATAGATATATGTGTGTATTTATATATAAACAATTAGATTGCCAAGCAACGGGGGACAAAAAATAGTTAAATTTAAAACTTTTGGCTGGATTTTTGTTTGATATTTATAAATGTGGATATAATAATAATAATATTATTTTTTAATTTATACGCGTAGCACTTTTTATTTTGAATCTTTACGCGGCTTTCAATTGCTTTTGGGTTTTTTGGATTTCGATTAGGAATAGTTGTTGTTGTTGTTGCTGTTGTTTGGTATCTTTGTTGTTGGTATAGCTGGTCACGCTGCTGTCGTTGTTGTTGTTGTTGTTGGACACACAGATACACACAGGCACACACACCAAACACACACACGCACAACACGTGCAGGTTGCTGTTGTTGTTGTTGCACTTTGTATCTTTTCTTTTTTTTTTTTTTTTTAATTATTAATTTATTTATATTTTATTTTTAAGCACACTAAACAGTGGCCATATTTGTTTTAAGGTTTTTCGTTTTCGATTTCGGTTTTTGGTTTTCGATATTTTGTTTTTTTGTGTGTGATGAAGGATGTGGGGAATTGGCATACATATAAAAAAGAGAAAAAAGAGAGCACATGAGAGAAATCACATTTAAACTAAAAATAAAAAAGTTTGAAAAAAATAAATGTACATGTACAGTAGACACCTGTGAATTAGAACTCTCCTGAGACAGAATACTCAAAAATCATAAGTAAATTATTTGAGCATGTATTGGTTTTTTTATTCTCTTATAAAAAAGTATGTCCTATTTGGGATGGTGAACCCGGCTCACAGCCTTCTAGTAGCACTTTGTGCGCGCACATCCTGGGCAATGTATTCTGTACTGTATTCCGTGAAAGCGGGGCAGCGGTGTGTAGTAACCACAGTTTGTAGCTAATCGAGAGCGGTGCAGTATTGCACAACATCAAAACCCTGGAGCCTTTCTGAAAGCCAGTTAGCCCCCCGGTAGGCGTCTGATCTCAGGTTAGAGACGGCCTGTTCAACCCACGTAGGTTTGGATGCGAAGATGGCAGCCCTATCACCAAACTAGAGAATAAAGGCAAGCGCCCTACAATCTCGAAACTTTTTTTGCTAACGAATCGTCATGACGTCCTATGCTCCAATAGGAGATAAAGGAAATCATATATCATATATATGAGACAGAATACTCAAAAAAAATAAGTAAATCATTTGAGCATGTATTCGTTTTTTAATTCTCTTATAAAAAAGTATGTCCTATTTTTGCGCAAAAAAATTAATTTTCGACATTTATTATTTTTTTTTTTTTTGCATGATGAAATAAATCTGGTTATGCATAATTTCTTTTCTTTTATTTAAAACAAATTTCAAAACATTCCAAATAAAATCATAATGATAATGCAATTTTTCTAAAGAACTAGGTATAATTAGAATGAAAATCTACCCGCCCGCCCCTTCTCCAACTCCTTTCTTCCTTCTCACAATTTAGGCAACACAATGGACCTCATGGTCTTTGAGTGATCTCAGTTAACTGAGCTGCCTACTTAACCTAACCTAACCTAACCTAGAATCAAAATCTAAGCTGACTTGAATATAATATTTCGATTTATCGATTTAAAAATCGTTATCGTTATTGTTACATTTGGAAAGGCTGTTTAAAAACTCTATATCCAAAACTGGAAAAAAAACCTTACAGCGAATTCTTCAAAAATTAGATAATTTTTCAATATTTCAAGTTTTTGTTATTGGAATCAGAAAGAAATCAGAAAGTTTTGAGTTTTTTAAAAACCTTTTTTTTTACTAAGAAGAGGAGATTGTATTAAATTAAATTATAACTCTTGAGCTTGTCCCTTAAGACATGCCTAACTCGATAAAATATAGAATTTTTTAAAATTTTTTTTTAAGAATTTTTATGTTATCATTTATCTCTGTTTAACTAATTCACAAGCATCTACTGATGGTATATAAGTATATACATATATATATTTATACGACTTTTATTCATAAATATTTACTGTTTATAGAGTAAATTTTTCATTCGATTTGGAATTTTCAAGTTTTGAGGCAATATTTACAAAAGCGCCAAATTGATGGCAATTGCAATTTGGTGATGATGCTGACGATGATGGGGACGACAGCGTTGCCGGAGGGCACAACAAAAAATACACTCACACACGCAAGCACACACTCAAACATATAAAAATATTTTATTTAGAAAAAATAAAAACACGTGCTCTGAAAAGTGTATCTGTGTGTGTGGACATGAACTCATTTTGAACTTTAAAATGCACAAATTTTTGAAAACAACATTTGCCTGATATTTCAATTCATTCACAGTCAATTTGAATTGGTGAAAAAAAGTATTTAAATCAAAAATATGGCTTAATTGTTAACACTTGCCAATTAGCATGATAAACAAATTGATATTTTGCCAATTATTTAGCCGCAGCAAAGTTTATAGCCAAAATTAAAAGTTTAATTTGTTAAACAGAAACTATAAACTAATAAGCGACTTCAATGTAATTTTATTAACATTTTCATGCGAACAAATTTGTTAATAGTTTTTAGTTGATTGCAAAGTTTTAAGCTTGGTAAAGTTTTTGCGCTCTTGGCAAAACTTTGAACTTGCGAAAAGTTAAAAAGCCGGCAAAATGCTGCCTAAGATGAATTCCACAAAGAGACAAAATTTTTAACTTGAAGTATAATTAACCTAATAGATGTTTAATTTGAAACATTTAGCAAGACCAATAAAAAAAATTAAAGTCTATTGAAAGGATTAAGAGAGATTTTTTATTCAATTGTTTGCATTATTCAGCTCATTGTCTTGCCTTTTTTGTGGATAGACATTGTAGTTCTTAGTACTGTTCATATTGACATTTCTATGCATAATTAAAAAAAAAACATTTTTATGGGAAGCGCACGCCAAGCGAAGCAAGCAGGTGGCGACGCCCCTAGTAGTCAGTAAAAAAATCAAATTTAAATGTTGTGCGATATTTTTCGAATTTGTCTTATTTGTTATATATTAATTTTTACTCATTCGATGATGAAGAATAAAAATCAATTTTTTATATAGGGTGGGCCATCTGTTGGTTTGGTTGTTAAACACTCATAACTCTGAACATACCTATCCAAAGTGGATGCTCTTCGACATATTTCAAGTTCAAAACTACTCAATTTTAGTCATGAGTCGTTTAATAATCTCATTCAATGAATGGGAGAACAGAGCTTTCGTCGAAAAAAAAGGCATCAAAAATTGCGGGTATATACATTTACCCAAAAAAAAAGTGCAATTAATAACACTAGTTTACAGCAAAATGTAGCCTCAACATGTTTAACTCGTTTCCGTAGTAAAATGGTTTCGAGATGTTTCGAAAAAACACTTTTCGAAACTAATAAAAAAGTGTATCTACATAAAAGCAAATATCTCTGTTTGTACCATACTGAGTTTGATTAATTTTTTTACCAAAGTCCAGATAATTGAATTATCCATCGATTATACTTGGAACGTATTTTTGTCAAATTTACAATTTGGTCGTTATTAATTCATTCATATGAAATTTTTCTTAATTTTTTGCAGTTTTTTTAGAGTTCTTAAGTTCAGTACCAAATTTGATCAAAATCGCTTGACTTTGTTATATAGCTAAATAAAAAATAAAATAAATTTTACTACGGGAATGACTAAAACATGATGAGGATACCAAAATTTTTTAAAATTTGTAAACTAGTGTAAGCAAACCAACAGATGGCCTACCCTATACTTGTAGTATGTCTCTCTTAAATGTTAATAACTTTGTTTTTAAAAGAAAGAATTTTGTATTTTTCAGAAAGTTTCCAAATTACTTCAGTTAATTTATTACTTTGAACATTTTTAAAAGAAAGATTTGTTTATTTTTCAGAAAGTTTCCAAATTAATTCAGTTCGAAATCAAAAATAAAATATATTAGGTATACTTATAAAAAGTTCTTTAAACTATACACTGCATGGAAATCTTAAAGGCAAGAAAAATGTATATTTCATCCTAATAGTAGAGTACTACGAGAAGTGTATAGTCAAAACTTTGACAATAAAGTAAAAAACAGAACAACTTTTAATTTGGTTCTGGAGGCTCTTAACACTTGGAGAAATTCTGACGTAATTCTTCGCAAGTCTTGGAGACTGAGTCATCATCATAATTTTGCTATTGCATTAAATTCAAGCATATGGCTTATATGAAATAAGGCGAAGATCTGATGGGTACATTTTTGGGACATACAATATTTGGGTCATATCTTGCTTGAAAAGTGGCATATCCTAACATTACAAACGATCAAGTTAAAATATACCAAGAGAGAGAGAGAAAGAGAGAGAAGTTGTAAAGGGTGTTATAGCAATTTTCTTCAGGTTTTTGAAAAAGTCTTGGCCAAACGAAAAAGTTCAAAAATAAAGACTTCAAGACATTAGTCAGAAAAGATTCATGCCAAACGCCAGAAGAGCTAGCCAATAACTCAAGCAAGTAGTTCAAAAGTTAAGTCAAGATAGCTGCGAAGGGATCCATTAAAATAATCCTTGACAAATGAAACCGGTTAAGCAGAGTCTTCATAATGGCAGCAAAAAGAATTGGTTTATTAGAAAATGTTTCAAACTAGCGTAACGTAAAGAGGATACTAACAGAAAAACTAGCGGGAGAGTGCGAATCAACAACAACAATTTCTCCAATTTGCGTATTTCAGAATTCGTATTTTGGCTAGATTTAAATTTAATGCATCCTAACGTTAAAATGGTCCAAGCTAGTCACCCACAAGGCCTACCCACCACACTCTGCCAAAATTTATCCATAAGATAGAAAATACTTGTAGTTACAGATGCCAATGGATAATACTGTGTAATTAAAATCAAAAATTAAAAGAACTTTCATTTTTGAGTTATAGAAGCAATAAAAAATATTGGCGTGGCAATTATACTGCAGCGGCAGCGCAGTGGCTTTGACGCTGACATCGCAGTTGGCGTTGGCAGCGATCGCAATCAAACATTATTGTTACGTTACGTGGGCAATGACGTTAACTACGTAACGTACACACCGGTTTGCATTATTGTATTTGGTCGCGGCCCAAGAGACAGGTGTTGACTACTGTTTTGTTGTTGTTGTTGTTGTCTATATAAGCTTTTTGTCATTTTAAGAGAGCGCCTCAACGTTTATCTTTCTGTTTGTCTGTTTTTGTTGTTTTTTCTCCCCCGTCAGCAGCATTTTATCTTTTTGCACTCGTTGCTAATTGCAAGTTACAATAACAAAGATATGACATAAACAACAAAAAAAAAAGCACGCGCTTACTCACTCACACAAAGCCGCATGCCGCTCGCGCCACTGACGATGACCCACGTAGAATGAACTCAGTAACGCAATGTGAAACTTTTGTAAAAAATAATAAGCAAACTTAAGGCCAAGAATGACAAAAATCCAAAGAGCACAAGTAAAACAAAAAAAAAAAAACAACAAAAAATCGAGTACATTAACTCCAATTTAGAATTCCAATTAGAATTTTCGACCGCTTCGAGCCACGAACTAAAATACTGAAGCACTGAATTCTCTCCTCTTTCTCTCATTCGCTCTCTGCTGTGTGTTTGCGGTGAGCAGAACAAGTCTCGTCACGTTTGCTTTGCTTTGGCTTTTTTATCGTTTTGTGCCTGCGAGAGCGCGCCACAGAGAGAGAGTGCGAGAGGGCGCGTGCGACTGCGTGCCCGCTAGAAACTTTAATGACTGCAAGTTGCACAATGCCAAGAAAACTTTTTAAGTTAAATATTATGTTTGTTTGGTTGAGATAAGAGGTTTACGTTTTTCCAAAACAATATTGAAGAAGTCTTTTCAAAGATGCACAATTTTCTTGAATTAACCGACGTACTGCTTTTGTATTTAGTATTAAGCTTAATAAAGCAAAGCAAATACATTTTTAATTTTATTTTTGTCTTAACAGTACACTTTGCTCAAAGCGCAGCTTTGTTCTTAGAAGTAAAAAAATTCCATTCTTGATTAGCTCAAATTATTTTTCGTAATTAAATGTCATAAACCAACCTTTTAAATAATTGTTCAACCATTGAAATGTATTAAGCCATTCTTTTTTTATAGCAAAATAAGTGTGTAAGTCGAAAATCAATCATTTTTAAATAAATTTTTATAAAAAAAACGTAAATTTTGGTTAAAATGCGAAAATGTATCTTTACAGCTTAAGTATAGCCTTCGGATTGTAAGGAGTACTTAAGCTATGCCAAGCTGAATACAAAAACTACTTGCAACGGCCCAATTTTAAATATTTTTATATTAATGGAAGCTTTATGAAACAAAAAATAATAGTCTCGTTATTTGTGTTCTCATAAGCGGGTGAAAGAGTAAAACGGTGATTAAAGTTATACAACAGCTTTAGCAACATTGTATACTATACAAATACATATTTTCTATATTACACTAGTTTACAAATTTAAGGGTCATCGAGTGAACCTTCCTAAAAAAGTGTTTTTTTTTTCTTACGCAACGTTTTCGTGATATTTTTGAAAAAAATGTTTTTGGGCACTTTTTTCTGTTATTCCTCAATATCTCGTGAACAAACATATCAACATAAAATGCGATTAGGTCGAAAGGTATTGATGTGCTCTTTACAGTGACATATGATTATGGAAAGATAAGTATTATTATAAAAGTTACAAGCAACCAAAGTCGAAAAAAGTGTAATTTTTGAACATTTTTCAAAATTCCAAATTATCAGCTTGCTTTTTTGGGAAGGTTAATTTTTCGTTTAAACTAGTGTTATTTACTATCATTTTTACCTTTTCCTTTTCTTGTATAATAATAATATAATTTATGAAATATAAAAAAGAAGTGCAAATTAGTTTTAGTAATTGAAAAGCCACTAACAACAGTTTGTTTGCATAGCTTAGTTTTTTTTTTGAATAATATATTTAAGCGCAAGCAAATGAATTGTAAAATATTTAAATTCCTCCATTTCATGAATTCATATTTTACTGTTTAGACGAAGGCTCACACTTTATTAACATTTAGCTGAAATTTTTTGGCTCTTATCTAAATATTTATTGGACGATGGTATCGCCATCTATAGAGTCAGAGAAAGTTCCTGAAATAGTAAGTCAGTGCAAGCTTGGCTTTGATCGCAAGTCGGCATTGATTTCAATTGGTTACGATGACATTTAAAACTTTGCGTCAAATGAATGTGCAACAATTGGCGGCATCTACGAAACCAATTTTGTCTATTAATATTAGTTTGTTAAGTACAAAATTTACCAAGGAATTATATTTTCAATGAACGATAGAAGAATCTGTAGTGTAAAGCTTGCTCCTATGGGATGCTTAAATGAATCCTTAAATCGATTACAATTACATAAAAAATCAAGTGACTTGGTACATAGTGCGGCATAGATGGTTCATTGTGTTTTTATAAAAATGCTTTTGCTCAACTTTACCGCTGGGGCTTAATGTCTTTAACTTGGATAGCGCTCTCTCTCTCTGCCATGCTCTCACATTAGCTAACAGCAGCGACAGAGGCAGCGACGTAGGCAGCTTGGTGGTTGCTTTGCTTGTTTTTCAAATAAGTTTTTGTTAACATTATTTTTTTTTTTTTTTTTGTGATTAAAAACTAATAAGAATTTGGTAGGCCATAAGTTGAAATACTTCAAGTATAAAAGAAAAATGAATAGATTTTTTTTTATTTGTGCGCTTTTGGTGTTTTTTTTTTTCTTAACTGCCACTGCTACAAATTGGCGCTTGTTAGTTGCTCAAAAGCATTTTTATATTATTAACATTTTTGGGTGCAACATAACCTCTAAATGAGAAAATAAATGCATGGAAAACATGGAAATAAATTTGTGCTAAACACAAATATTTTTTAACAAAATGTTGGCGAATTGTTAAGATACTAATTGGCTATTGGGAACACAGTACACACACAGGCACACACTGACACACACGCACATGCATGTAGTTTTTCTTTGTTTTACACATGCCGTCGTCGTTCCCGCTCCCACACATTCGCTCTCACAAATTTAGTTTTTTTTTTACCTTGGTCATAAAGTGGAAAAATCAATGAAAGCCTGCACACACACAGACACGCATACGCACGCACGCACACACACACACACGCTGTGCGCTCTCACACGACGTCAACAGTGACGTCTACGTCTACGTCAGCGTAGGCGCCAGCGTCAGCGCGTTGCGGCTTTTTCTCTGCTTCTTCTTTTTGCCTTGTTATTTGGCACCGCTCTTTGTTACATATATATTTCTTAGCTATAAATTCTGTTTAAATAAGCAGAAAAGCAAGAAAAAAAAATAAACAGAGCAAATATTTACTAATTGGCACTGCCTAAAACTCCATGGAATGGCAACTCAACGAGTCCAATACGAATATTGCAAACTAAACACACAGGGAAAAAAATACTAGTAGTATATAAAAGAGAGCTGCCTCCTCCAACGAAATGCCGCAAAATTTGTTTGCTTATTTCTTTTATATTTACGTTTTGTTTTGTTGTTGTTGTTGTTGCTGCTGCACGCTTTTAGCCGCTTTGAACGCTCTCTTGTTGTGTTGTTGTTGTTGCATTTATTTTTCTTTTTCTCTTATATTTTTTTTTGTTACCTTTAAACTTTACACAAGAACACACACACAGTTGTTTCCATTAATAAATTTTACATTTATTGTTGTTTATTTTTCTCGTATTTGTTGTTTTCTCGCTGGACTCGACTGCGCGCACATCACAGAAAAAAAATTGGAAAAAAAATATTAATTATATGCATTAATAAGTAAAGTTCACATAACAACAAGCACAACCATCTTTTTTCGTTTTACGTTTTACGTCGTCTTCCTCGTCCTCTTGCCGTCTCCGTCTACGTCTTCGTCGTTGTCGTCGTCTACGTCTGTCGCGCACGTTGGCAAGTCGACTTCTGAGCCAACTCTGTGAATGGCAACTAGCGACTATCTTGTATCTCGAGACTACGTCAAAAGTATCTGCCAGAATGTTACGCGGTTAACACACACGACAGCGCTGCGCTGCATTCAACTGAATCGAGAGCGCTGCCGGAGCTCAAACTTAAAACGCGCGCGCCAGAGAGAGAGAGCAGAGCAGCGTAGAGAGCGCAGCAGAATTTTAAAATGCATGAATGCCGTTTTTTTTTTGTCCGTGGAGTTCTGTTAAGATTCAACAGCCAACAGTGTGTGCATACTATTCTAGTAGGAAAAGTCTTTGTATGCCAGTTTAACATAGTAGCACAGTTGGCGGCAACTGGCGCATGTTAATTAACAGTGTGTCCTAACAGTGGCCCACGCTCTTAATTACCCCTTGGGACTTTTCTCACAGGACATTTTTAAATGTTGCTTAACGGTTTTTGCTATGCCATGTTCACATCGCACTTGTCGCAAGCTAAAACTGCTTACACAGCGCTTGGGCTAAAACTAGATTTGTTTTTTTCGCTTTCGAAAATTTGAGGGACAGTTTTTTATGAGTTTATCGATGGCTAACAGTGGCCTACATATATTCAGTTTCTACTAAATTACTAACAACCTTAACAACTTTAGATTGTTTAATCTAAAGGTCCATACGCAGTGCACAAATTTTCGCACGGAATGAAAACTTCATATAAAAAAAAATCCCAATGGGAACAAAAAAATTTTGCACTGTCTTTTGGGTTTAAAATTTAATTTGATTAATTCGGTTTCATTTTTTATATTATATGTAAATGTAAATAATTAAAAAATCGTTTGTTGAGCAATGTTAATATTTTTATATTTACCTACAAAATAAATCAGTTTCTTTCATCTTAAAAAAAAAGTATGTACTCTATAAAATATAACAATAATTTATTATAATTTTTGACATCTTTTGACAAAAACAAATTATTTAAAAAAAAAAAAACTTAAAAAAAATTTTCTTTCTTTTTTTTTAACATTGTTCTACCAAATCGATTTGATTCATATTCACATCAAATAAAGAAGGTATAAAAACACATGTTTAAAAAAAAATGGTGATTGACATATTTAAGGAACATACTTAAAAAAAATAAGAAAATTTCAATTTTTTTTTTAAGCAAATGTGTTAGTTATAAAAAAATTAAATAATTTTTTTCAATAGCCCTATTGCCAATTTAGATTTAAAAAAAAAATTGGTTAAAAAATATTCAGTAATTTAGTCACAATTAAATTAAAACAAACAACACGTTTGTTTTTAAATTAAGCCGTAACGCGTTAAGTTTAAAAACTGATATTTTGCGACCGTTTTTTTTTTTTGCCATATGCAACGAGCTGCATCATTCGTTTTCAAAAATCGCTGGGGCCAGTTTCCAGTAACTTATCCAGCAAGACCCTTTCTGATCAATTTAAAAAAAGTAAATCGAAAAGTTGCAGCAAAAAGTTCCTTGTATCCTGTATCATTGTGGCTTAGGGCCTATAGGGGAAATTTCCAGTTTGCACTCTGGAGAAAACTTGATTTTTTGCCTTAAAAAATGTTGCAGATTGAAAATTTTTGGGTTTATTGAGTTAAGACCTACACGCAGTTCGTAAAATTTCGCGCGGAATGACACAACTTCATATAAAGAAAAAAAAGTCCCAAGTGGGATATCCCAAAAGGGATTTTTTTTTAAATAGCAATTAACGCGAAAATGCATTAAAAATGGTTGCTAGGTCTAGAATATAAAATATATGATATCTTTACACCGCGCTTGTACAAGGAAACAAAATTTTACACAACTTCTTTTTAAAATTTGGACTTTAGGAATTTTTTTTTTAATTCCTTGAATGTGCTAACTATTTAAATCTTTTCTCGTTTTCCCATTGATGCACTTTTATTGTTTTTTTTTTGTTAAATACCATACAGAGCATATATGCCAAGTTTCAAGTCCCCGATACCCACAGCAGATCACAAATTTTCCTAAAAACGATGAATAAAACTTTTCATCAATCCCCAGATTATGCATACAAACCAAGATCTAAATCGATAGAATGAGCAAAAAGCATAGCCCCATACAAATGATCAATTTCCAACCCCCCTTCTCGCGATCAAGTTATACAAAACCCCGAAAAATCTGTTCTTCAACTTGCAAATCGTTTTTTTTTTAAACTCCCCTTGATTACAATATTTTTAAAATAAACGATTTGTTTTCTTAAAACATTATTTCCACCGATTGGTCCCTTCGTGGGGTATATGATATAGTGAACCGATTAATTTTCATATTTGGTACAAAGCTTTAGTACTTTAAAAAATTGCAAAAATTTAATTTTCCTTTTGTACTTACAGGACAGGTCTTAATATTATTTCGCAATGTTCTTTAAAAAGCGTCTTAATAGCTTTTCACCAAAAACTTGTCAAACCGAAGCCGAACAATTACAATAGATTTACATCCTCCAAGAGATTGCAAATTTGCTACTCTTAAGTTGATACTCAAAACGGCAAAAAAAGCTTCACTGTAATTTGTAATACTATCTAATATTTCCCGCGCAGTTACCATATAACGCTACCAAGCTCAAAAAAAAATAAATCCTAATACTCACTTTTCAAAAACTGCCGCCTTAATTATCTCAAAAACTTGTGTTTTACAGCACTAAAACAGTGCTGGAAAAGTTGGTTCGCAAAACATATGTTTCTACCCACCATAAATAATTATTCCAAATATTTTTTTAATCGCTTATGCCTGTCAAAATAAAAATAAAAAAATAAAACTTTTTTGAAGAAATTCTGGAAAGCTAATGGATAACTTACACATACCTATACACACAGAATTATTTTGGAACAAATTATTGTACTACCCAGCTGATTAACATAACATGCCTTTAAATTTCGCTGGTTAGTTTTCTGTATTTGTTTTTTTTATATTTAATTTGACAGTGTTGGTAACAACCGTAATAGTGTTTTATGAGTTGTCCAACCAACTATGAGGGCTGCCAACTGCACTGCCAAATTTATTTATGGTGTTAAGGCTAGTACGCAGCAGTGTAAAACCGCCTGAAAGAAAAAAGTGATACTTATTTTGTGCGCTAAAAAAATTGTATGGGCAAAGTTTGTGACCAAATATTCTGTGCAATTGACATGTAGATGGCGTTACAAACAATAGATGGCGCCAAAAAGTAAATATAAAAATCAGCTATTTGTTCCTTTTGTTTACAAGTGCATAAAATAATAAAAAGCGAAAAATGAATCGCCAAATGAAAACAATGAATGCTTAGTATTTATTTCGCAAATAACGCAATTATTGCCTATTTATTTGCCAAATTGTTGGAGAAAACAGAAAATCGCCAGGAACTAAAGAAAAAAAGGTCCCAAATAATTGGGTGGTCCTCCACTTCCTTTATTAGAGCAATTTTCTGCTCTTTAGTAAAATTTGTACACCTATTTTGCCTACGCGCCATTGCTCTTGCTATCAAAATAAGTTGCAGCACATTTTCGTTTTGTTTTTAGCGCTCAAAGAATATGAATTGAATAAATATGTATAAAAAAACATGTGAGTTTATTATTTTTCAAGTTGAAGTAAATATAAAAGACTGGCGATATATCGATAGGACCAACTAAGTTGCAATCTAAATTGGTAATTAATTCAAACTTGATATTCCAGTTGAAACATACTAAATGCTTATTTTTGTTTAATCTGAAACATTAAAATACTGTTTAAGTAGACGCGGACTAGCTTGTAATTATTTTTCTATGTATTTAAAATCCATAGTCACAAAATTAATAAAATAGTAAATAAGCGTATACAAAAACAGTTTAAGCTGTTTCAAATTCATTTCAAATTCAAATAAATACATACATATCGATATTTGAGAAAAGCAAACATGCAGCATATCGCAACGAAATATCGCTTGACAAAAAATATCGATGTGTCGTTTTTATCGAAATGACATATCAACAACCCTGTTTCTTTGTTGCAAAGAAACGAATGGGGAGACGACGACGGTTAAAGCGAACACAGCACTTCACAATTAAAAACACACACAGCAGCAGCGAAAAAGAAACAAAAAACTATTTTTTTTTTAGTTTTTTGCCAGACAATTTGCTGCAACTGCTGCGACAGCAACATTCAAAAATTCAGTCGCTAGTAGAGTATAGAACAATAAAAGCGACGATAACAGCAGCAAAAATAACAATACGAACAATATAAAAAAGACAAATTTTTAAAACATATATATGTAAATACATATATTAGAGAATTTCTGTAAACGAAAAGTTATGTTCAAAAAGCAAATTTAGTGCAAGTAAAAAATATTCTTGCAGCTCCTTTTTTTTTGTGTTGTTGTTGTGAGCAAAGCAGCCAAAAAGTGAAATCGATAAATAAGCGAAACAGCAGTAAAAACGACAACAACAACAGAGCAGCAACAAAACGAAGTGCATAAAAAAAAAAATAAAAACAATAAAGAGTAGAGTTACAAAAATCAAAAAAAAATTATAATTTACTAACAAGGCAAAAGAAATACACCACAACGCCAAAGTAGAGATTTAATGTCGCAGTTAATTTGTGTGCTAGCAAGAAGAAGAAGCAGCAGCAGCAACAACAACAATAATAAACACAACAACAGCAGTAGCAGCAGCAGCTGAGGCAAAAGTTGTACGGAAAACAGAAAACGAAAAGCGAAAAAGGAAAAAAGAAGAACGTACGATACGAAGACGACGACGACGCAAGCGAAGTTCGCGTTCGCATTGTGGTTGTGTGTGTGCGAGCGAGAGCGAGCAAACGAAGCATAGCATACGTGTGCGTGTGAGGAGGCAAGCAAGTGCTACAGTTGTTGGGACTTGTAGACAGCAGCGTCGGAAGCGGGCTGAGGCGGCGGCAGCAGCAGCAACAAAAACAACAACAAACCAACACACACACACTCAACGTTTTCGACACAATTCAAAATTCAAACAAACGCAAGCTTTTTTGAAGCTGCAAGTTTGTTACTAAGCACGACTTTTGGTTTGTTGTTGTTTGACGGCAGTGTGTGCATGTGTGCGTGTGTGTGTGTGTGGGACACAGCAGACATCGGAGCATTAGAAAATAAAGATAGTGTATCCGTCGGTCGGGTCGTTCGGTTGGTTTGTCGGCGGGCGTGTCATTGACGCAGCAGCGCACAGAAACGCCAGACGGCGACGCAGTTTTTGTTTATCAACAACTTGGGGGGGAAAAAAGAAAGGGTGTGAAAGAAGAAAAAGACAGTTTGGAGGAAGTAAGACGCCATCGCCATTGAAGATATTAAACCTGCCAATTGCTTCTACTGTTGCTGCTGCTGCCGCCTACAACAACAATAACAACAGCAACAACAACAACAAACGACGAAGACAACAACAACAGCAGTAACAACATAAACAAAAACAACTGAATCAAGCAGCTGAAAACATATGATTTTTGATTGCCTTGTTGTGTTAGCGCATTCTCCTTTTATTCATCGTCTTCTTCATGTTGGCGCTTAGCAATAGAAACAACAACAGCAACACGACGTCAACGTATGCTGCGTAACAACAACGCAAGCAGCGGCAGCGACTTTGCTGCGTCAATTGGTAAGTTTGATTTTTTGTTCGACACGCAAAACAAAAATAATTTTAATATTTATGCAACATTTTTTGGTTTTATTTTGTAAGTGAATGATAAAACATTTGCTTTTATTATGAAATAATTTTTAAGTACGCAAGAAACTGCATACACATAAACACACGCACACACACACACACTAAAAAAGTTATTTACAAACAAAGCAAACGCACACAAACACACAGCTTTAGTTGTTGTTTGCTTTTGTTGAAAATATTTTAGACAAAGCAAAATAGCTGCTGCGTTATGTTAAAAACAAAATCAAAAACGCAAAAAATAATTTACAATAAACAAAATTTTTTTTTTTAATTTTGCATAATTTTCTTATGAAAATTTTGTTTAGCTATTTTGCTTTATGCACACACACAAACACACACACACACACTTACAAAAGCAAGAAGATAGCAACACAATAACTAAAACAGTGGAAACGAGACAAAGTGAAACGAATTGATAGTGAAACAAAGCAAAATAGTGAAACACTGAACGCTCAGGGCATATAGCATTCAATGGAGATTATGTATGTACATATTTAAAAACTAAGCGCACTTACACTTGCACATATAAGTCGTTGTACAGTGCAACAAAATTTAAAAGCTCAACTCTGAACGTAATTATACCAAATTGCATAAAAAAAAAATTGGGGTACGTTAAAGTCGGGCGCGGACGACTTTGGGATAGCCTATACCACCACATTGCAATCAATTCTGATATATTGCTTACGAACTCCAAAAGATACTTCTTTGCCAAATTTGGTTACGATATCTTCGTAAAAAATGGAAATAGAACGAATTTTGCACGAAACACGGTTTTTGACCGATCGGTCCTATGGGAACTATATGATCATAGTCAACCGATTTTGATAAAATTCGGTTCAGTGCTGGGTAACCCTGAAAAACTGATAAACACTAAATTTGGTTACGATATCTTCATAAACAATCGAAACACAAAGAGTTTTGTTCAAAAAACGTTTTTTTTGCCCGATCGGTCCTATGGGAACTATATGATCATAGTCAACCGATTTTGATCCAATTTAGAACTGTGCTTAGGTACCTTAAAAAACTTCCAATTGCCGCATTTGGCTACGGTATCATCATAAATAAACGAAACAAAACTAATTTTGTTCAAAATACGTTTTTTCGACCGATCGGCCCTATGGGAGCTATATGATATAGTCAACCGATATCGATCAAATTTGGTACAGTGCTTGGGAACTATAAAAAACTCCCGAACGCCAAATTTGGTTACGATATTTTCTAAAACAAACGAATTATTCATCTAAATTTTTGAATTTTTTTCAAAGTGCTCTCTTCCGTAGGATAGTAACGGCTCTAATCTGAAGTTTGGTTGCTGTAGCTCTTACCATCTCTAAGATCTAGGCGTTCATACAGACGGACAGACAGACAGACGTACATGGGTATATCGACTTCTTTAGTCACCCTGCTCATTCTTTAGGTAACTTTGGGGGGTCTCCGACGTTTCCTTCTATATGTTACATACATTTTCGGCTTGCACAAACTTAATATACTCTTTGTACCATGCGGTACAAGGTATAAAAATAAAGAAATAATCTAACGTATAATTTAATTTCCCTAGCCCCCCTATTCGCCAAAAATTATAATATTTAACATATTATTAGATGTTATGGTTGGCACTATATTTTTCGTAGAAGCTTGAATTAACTACGATCAAAGTTGGATTTCGAATTTTTTTCCAGACTGGTGTTAAGAAAGATGATATGACAGAATTTAAGGTATTTCGTTCTTTCCTTTTATGCTTAGTACCCAAAGGTTAGGGGTTATATTTGGTATGGGATAGCCATCACACAAAGATTTAATCAATGTCTGTCTAAGAGACCAGGAACCTGTTTCTTGAAAACAAAAGTGATGTTATTCAACAGAGCCCGGGTCTCCCGATTGCAACCGGCCAATGTGATCTACTACATTTTTTTTTTGAGTGAGAAAGGTGACCAATAATTGACCCTATTCATTTGCAAGATTGTTCTTCTTCACCATATTTGTTATGTAGAGTCTTGTAAGCCCATTAAACAAAGACTATGTTAACTTCTCTCTCTGAACAAGTCACCCCTCTACCATTTCCCGTAAATAGCTGTTTTGATTACTTTGTTTAGTGTTCGTTTACGTTGACCTATGACGCATACTTAATAAAACGTAAACGCTAAAAGAGTTTAGGGAGGGGACTAAACATGCTTAGGTATTCATTCATCCAAGCCAATATAATCCATCCATCCTTGCTTTGTTGTCCTCGTTTCTACTCAGCACTTATGTACATACATGCATATTTTGCTTGTTTGTGTGAATTGCGTGTGCTTTTGAAATATTTTTACATACATGTGTATATGTGTGTATATTTTTAGTAACACCTGTTCATGAAATAATTTTGTATTAGCTGTATTGTAAGCATGTGTGTGTGTGTATCTATGTGTGCGTATGTGATTTCTTTGTCCGTGCGCTCTCTGTGTGTGTATATGTAGATTTGTCAAGTGGCTTTAGGCAATGGACAATATAAACAATGCCACACAAATACTAACACCATTGTGTGTATGTGTGTGTGTTGCTTGCGTGCACAAAGAAATCGAATGAGCAAAGCTTTTTTTTCTGGCTTTTAAACATTGACACACGTATGTGCAAATGCACATACACACATACATTCACACAGATACACACACAATCAATCTCTCTCATGTTGTATCTTAACTATTGCTAACAAAGGTGAATGCGTTGGTTCTGTTACCTTTTACTGTCACTTGGTCACGGTGTAGTAGGGGGCGTTTTCAGAATCTATGCATTGACAATGTTGCGGTTGTTGCATGTGTGTGTGTGTCTGTGTATATGAGTCGTCTTTACCGTTGTAGCTGTATTCTTACTGTCCACTAAATACACTCTTTCCCCCCTTGCCAATAAAAACGATTATTTTTCTTTGCCTTCCGGAGTCTTCTTCTTATGCTCTCATGCGTCATGCGCTCACAAAAATTTTAGCCAATCTCTTTTGATTTAACCCATTTGTGGTGCACTCAAAATTTGTATGCTCTAAACAACTCATTTAATAGGATTGTAGGCTGACAATTAAGTAATGGCACTGATTAAAAATTTAAAAGTATTGTCACCTAAAATCACTATATTTCCTAAGCCTGATGACCAATAATAATCATAATAATGAATTTTTGATCATACCACCTTCAAGTTTCTCGCAGCAGCTTTTCACTGTTTATCACGTAAGCCCCTCCTCGTAAAAAGTTAAGCAAATCGTATTAAAGTCGCATGAACGCAGTAAAAAATAATAAACAAAAAAGTTGTAATCAGCCTTTTTGTTAATATTAAGTTTTAAGGCTGATTATTTTTTTGTAAATTTCACCATGCCATGCAATAAATAAATAGTTTAGCAGTGCAATAATTGTTTTGAGAATTACAAGCTTAAAATACATACCTACATATTCAGTCCAGGTTGATGATTGAGATGTCATCTCTTTAGTATTGCGCTTGTGACGTGCTAACAATGGCACATGGGTCAGTCATGGGTTAAGGAACAAATGCGCGTATTCTCTGATTGAAACAGCTGTTGCTTAACTTTTTGTTTGCTCAACTCTTTTGTTGATGATTAGACCATCAACTTGTTATTTATTTTGTTGTTGCTTTTGTGGTTGTGTGTGTGTGCGCTGTTGTTTGTTAGTTGTTGCTTTTGTGTTTTTGTTTTAGCTTTCTGTTTCTTTAGTAGTGTTTTGTAGCCTCTGCTAAACTTGCAATGGCCGCCTGACGTAGACGAAAGTTTTACTTCTGCGTTTTTGTAGTTGTAGTATTTATTGTTGTGCTCAACGGTAACAATTTGAATTCCATGGAAAATGAACTTGTTGATGACAAGTAGAAAATAAAAAATAAAAAAAAAAACGAAGCAGTATAAAAAAAAATTCTTTAACAAGTTGCTGTTAAGTACATACATAGTTTCTAGATTTTGTAAATATTGTTTACTGATTACGCTTTATTTTGCTACATTCTTCTATTTTTTTCCTTATTTTTAATTTGTTATTCGCATTTTGGCGCCGTGCTTAAACTGTACAATGCGTGTGTGTGTGTGTGTGTGAAGCTTTTGCAAAGTGCGTAATAAAATTAACATCATGTTCATGTCACCAATTGTTGTTGTTATTATTGTTGTATATAACTACCGCTATTGTTGTTGTAGTTGTTGTTTACAGCTATTGTGTTTCATTGCATTTAATTTACACCCTATTTCATAACGCAAACGACGCACAACAAATTGCAAAAACAAAAACAAAATAAATAAATAAATAGTGTATTGTACACACGTAATGCGCTAATAAAAATAACAAAGTGGTACGATACGGCAACGGGAACGGGAAACGGTAACGGGAATTCTGTAGTATGATCCATAAACTGGTCAAGGTGAGGGTTTGTTGGGGGGAGAAGAAATAAAATGGAAAATGACTCGTGCAAAGTGTGAAAAGATTACAACTATTTTATTGAACTTTACAACACACAGGCAAGGCAATTGCACTCACCAACACATCAACACACATGCACACTCACGAGAGTGGAATGGGCCAACGAACGAACGGAGCAAAAGAGAGAGAGCAATCGTTTTGTAAATGCATTCAGCCTATTTATTTGGCTTTTTTTGTTTTCTATACATTTGCAGTTAACAACAACAACAACGACAAGAAACAAAAAGAAGAAGAAACGCCAATATTAAGATAGAAGAAGGAGCGCAGCACTGACAACGACGAAGACGACGCAACAGCAGCAGCGCGTCAGCGCAGACAGACAGTCTGTCTCCAGCAGCAGCAGCACAGTCAACGTTTAGCAGCCAACAACAGCTGAGCGTGTGCAAGCGAGTGGGCAAGTGTGCAATTAAGCAAAAGCCATATACTCTTCCTTCATCTCTTCGTCCTGCTACTCTGCTGCACACCTTCACTCTCTAGAAGACGCAAGCGGCTTCGAACGAGAGATCGGCATCGAATCGAAGAAAATGTCCGCAGACTCGCCACGCCGCAATCTATCCGGTGGACTGCAGCGTGGTCTAGCCGTGCCTGCCACTGTGCCGCCACAAACGGTCTGCGATCGTTCCATTTTGGACTCGGCCATTGGCTTTATAAATGATGTCACATTGGTACACCAGCCCATAACCGATCCGAAGGATACTATAACCTGGGCGCGCTTTGAAACCTGTGCCGATGTGAGTGATCCCCGTTTTGGTGACGACTGGGAGCTGGAGGGCAATGCAGCGCCACCTTTGCTACTTATACTTGGCTATGGCCTGGGTGTTCAGGTCTGGGCCATACCCGCCAATGGAGAAGCAGTAGAAGTGCTCTCTTGGCGCCATGGTGTTGTCACCGCGTTGCGAGTTCTTCCCACGCCTACAACAGCATCTGCGCTAGATGACAATGGGCGTGCCGATGAACCAGTCGATGCCTTTGCTGAAAAGCGTCCACTGGTAGCATTTGTTGATGGCGGCAATGCGGCTGCAACAGGTCTGCTAAGCGCCGGCATTGGAGCCACGACTGGTACGCCAATTGGAGGCGCTGCAGCAACGGCACAATTCAGCGCCGTCAACTTTGTATCCCTCAAAACGGGTGCGCCCGTAAAGACGATTAAGTTCAAAAATGCTGTGCTAGACATTTTAGCCAATCGATCAGCTGTTGCCATTACGTTCCATGAACGCATCGCCGTATTCGATGCGCGCACGCTAGAAGATCGCCTTACTATTACCACCTGCTATCCAAGTCCGGGGTGAGTTGATGGTAATGGTTTCACTTGATTAACTTACTGACGTTTTGCCGTTTGCAGAATCAATCCCAATCCCATAGCCCTAGGTCCACGTTGGATGGCCTATGCGGAGCAAAAGTTATTGCACTCCAAACGCAGTGGTGGTGGTTGTGATGGTGAGGGTGTTCCCAGCTATACGGCCACTGTGTTGAACGCTGCCAAATCATTTGGCAAAGGGTTGCGTGAACTGGGCGAACAGGTGGCCGCTGGTTTAACTGGTACCACCGCCGGCAGCGGCACTAGCTCCAAAAGCAGTAGCTTTGATTCAGCCACTGGAGGACCTGATGCCAAGCAATCCGGAGTCATCACCATCATTGATGTAAAGGTGAATTGGATTGTGGTTCAGCTCTTGTTGGCGATAAATAAATTTTTTTTTTTTTTCCAAATAGCACCCTATCAAGGACAGCTCTAGCTCGGGCACTCCCTTGGGTAGCGCAACATCACTTGGTGGAAGTGGCAGTTCTGGTGATCCCATTGTGGCACACTTTATAGCCCACAGCGACGCATTGGTGGCCATGGAATTTGATAGCTCCGGAATGCTCCTATTAACGGCCGATCGTCGCGGTCACGACTTTCATGTATTCCGAATTCAGCCGCATCCAGTTGGTGCCAGCTTGGCGGCAGTGCATCATCTTTATGTGCTCCATCGGGGCGACACTAGCGCGAAAGTGCAACACATTGCCTTCTCGTTGGACTCACGCTGGGCAGCTGTTTCTACGCTTCGCGGCACCACGCACGTCTTCCCCATTACGCCCTACGGCGGTGCCATGGGCGTTCGCACGCACACCTCTTTGCATGTGGTTAACAAACTATCTCGTTTCCATCGTTCTGCTGGCCTAGGAGCCGATGGACGCTCCAGCTCGCCCATTTCGCACTCTGAGAGCACAACTTTTGTGCAATCACTGCAGCCGTACCATAATCCCACGCTACCGCCATTTCCACGACCCTCGGTGGTGCAGCCATTAGCACAGTTGCGTCAGCCCTTTACGCTAGGTTCACAGCCTGGCACAGCAACGCTGACTGGCGCTGCTGGAGGCAGCTCTGGAGCCGGCACTGGTGGTACGTCGCAAAGGCAGAGGCTATCTTCGTTGTCGGATGACAATGGCAAGCCACTGAGTGTTTGCGCCATATTCGCCAAGTCGCGTTCATGGCTGCTTGAGCCGCCGACAGCGACGCGGGAGGCACCACATCGCATGCAGCGTAAGGCTGTGGACTCGCTGTTTGTGATGGCTGGCCATGGTGCGCTCATACAGTATGATTTGGACACGAAGTTAGCCTCAAGTAAGTTTAACTTTTAAGCACATGCTAATCCTTTTATAACACACATTGTTTATGCAGATGTTGCCAAAGAGAAGATTTGTGATGACACACCCATTGAATTGGAGGTGGAGGCCAAGGCACAATGGAACCTTGGCAGGCGTAAGGATGGATCTCAAGAAATCATACCACCGCTGTCGCTGGACAATTGGCTTATTAAGGATAGACATGCAAGCCTGCTACTTGATAGTGCCCATCAAATTGATGAGCCGGATGAGCGTGCCGAGAGCTGGCTAGCCCAGGTCGAGATTATAACGCACGCTGGACCACATAGGCGACTATGGATGGGGCCACAGTTTGTGTTTAAGAACTACAATACGCCCAGTGGGTCAGTATTATACTGGGGCTTAACCAGCAATGTCATAATATCAATAAATTGTTGCTTTCCATTTTGCAGTTGCAATTTGAATCATGTGGACGCGGAGGCTGTGGAGATTGGTGTTACCAAAGCGACAACTGCGCTGCCCTCGACGCCTAACGTATTGGCCAGTACACCCAGCAGTTTACACGGCAGTGTAGCCAGCGCATCTATCGAACGCTCAAGTCCGCTCAACATGCCTCTAAGTGCTGTGACTCAAGCTGCGGCGGCCGCAGCTCGTGGTGGAGTTCCAGTTCTTATTGAATCGGGTTCGTATAGTAAGTTTTAGAAATACAAGCAAAGCGCTTCTATAATATAAATAATATTTCTCTTCCTGCTACTCAATCCAAAATTTCAGGCAGCATAGAGCAAAGCCCAAAACTTATGGATCGCTTTAGACATGAACATATGGACTCAGATTATGGTCACGGTGATACGCGTCTAAAGGAGGATCTGGCGGATGCCATGCGCGAATCGCCTTCAACAGCAGCGGCACGTCGTGAAACAGGTAAGTTCCCGAGAGTACAAAACATACAGTTAAGTTCTTATAGAATGTTAACTGTTAAATGTTGCTACGCTTTTTTTCATATTTATTTTTTTACTGTTTTAAATTTAACACGAGTTCTTTTTGTTTTTATTAATTTTTGCGCTCAGGAAGTTTTTGAAATTAAAATTTTAAGTATTATTCTGAATAATAAATAAGACGAAATTGGCAAGTTTTTGAGTTTTCCAGCTGCCATTGCAGCTGCAGTTGCAGTTAGAGTGATCTGACCAAATCCTCTCAAGCGTTGCCTACTACTACTACTTTACATGAAAAGTGTTTCCGCTTTGTTCTGCTTCCCTACCTGTATATGTGTGACAGAGATAGAGTGTATGTGTGGGTGTGTGTGTGTGAGACAGAAAAATTTTGTAAAAATATAAGCGAACAAGTTGTTGGTGTTTTTGTATAGTCTTTAACATTTTCGAAATGCATTCTTTATATACATACATACTATTTATATATACCTACTATATTCTATTCACATAATAACTAAATTTAAGCTAACAAAATTTGAATGTTTCGAGCTGCCTCTATGTACATAGAGCGTACACAAAATATCATTGAAATCATATACTTAAATACATTTTATACATATAAGAATATACACGAATTCAATGACAAAAGGAATATGAAACGTATTTGCTCTATTTTAGTTTTAATTTTCGTTAGAATTTTGTGAAAATTTATTTCTTTTATACCTACTTGACTTGACTAAAAATTCAAATACATTTTAACGATTTCATTGATTATGATACTAGTATAACTTCTTCTTTTTTTTTCAATTAAAAGCAAATGTCTGTAACCTCAGCCAACTCAGCCAATATCAGTGAAATCCTTTTAAGGTATAGAAGTGCGGTAACAGGCCTGATATATTTGAATCGTTAATAGGTACTAAATACAATGCAAAATGCTTCATATTCGTTGTATATCTCATTGTATTTTAAGCACAATCTCAGGGATACATTCGAAGCTTTATTCTAAATCAATATTAGTAAGAACACCTAACCTAATTAAGTAATAATAATAATAATAAGAAATCCACAAGATTCAAACAATTCCTAAGCCAAAATATTGGAATATTTGCTTATCCGTTTTCAAAAAGATATGCAAAATTTCTTGAAGCAATATGCTCTACCTTTTGACCAGGACTCTGGTCCACAAAAATGCCCAAAATATGGAATATTTTGCTATCCAATTTCAAGGATTATTTTCTTTTTCCTTGGACTTTTTGGATCTAAGACTAAATTCTTAAATCGAACAAATACAACGAAAGTTTTAGTCAAAAATGTACTATTTTCACCCCCCTTTGCCAATAAACTGCATTAGTATATGACTATATTTAAATTTGTTTAAAAATAACCCAGAATTGCCAATTTTGGTAAGAGTATTTATGTGGCCATAATAAACAAACCCACAACAAAATTTTAACGTTGCGAAATCGATTGATTTAACGTGTTTTCTCCCATACCCCTCAACATTTGAAACATAACATATTTGAAACTTACTCCATATATTTTCAAAAACTTCTTTGACGTAACTTTCGATTCTCATCAAAATCTATAAAAATTTACGGAACTTAGATGAAATGTTTTTTCGAGAAAAAAGGTACAAGGTATTACTCTGTCGGGCACCGCCTGGACTGTATCACATTTTTGGAATTTAAAACTGTATAGTAACACAGGCCCACAACAAAAAGTTGTGTGAACCTTACATGTAGTAGGGCTTATGACTTTTGAGCCGCTAAATACGAGTCCAAAGTACAAAACACCGTGGTACCCCCAGCAGGTGCGGATCTAGGATTTTGTCTTGGGGGGGGCGTTCTTCACTTCGAACACTTTCAGAACTCGCAAAAGACTTTCAATCAATTTTTCAACTTTGTGGGGAGGGGGGTCCGGACCCAAAAATCCGCCACTGACGCCACGTTAGCCTCCAACGCATACAATTTTTGTTTTCGACTTATACTATATATATATTGCCTGCAGACGAATGCTGAGATCGCATATCCACACCTCAGGAGGAGCATAAGCGAGTCCGAAAAGGGGTAAACATGGGTTTGGGAGAAGAAGATCATAGACCCTAACAGTTTTAGCGACCCCAGAAAAATGTAGTAAACAGGGTCTAACTTGCGAGCGCGAACATCATTTGTTTTTTTTTTGTGGCTTTTATATGTTTTTGGGGTCGACAAATCCAAATCCGATGTCCAAAAAAGCGCTTTTCGGTTTTTTGTGTGGGCCTGTGTTATTAAAAAGCTCGATTTCAATTCAAATGTTTGATATACATACATACTAACGCATAGCTTTAGGATACAAGTTGGGCTTGAAGAGAAGAAACTCATATTCTAGATTTATAAGAATATTAAGAATACAATATAATATTAACAACAAAAACCACACTATTCTAAAATTTAACCGATTCCTAAAGCTTAATCCGCATTAATTTAAGCACTTTGCATAGAAATAAGCGTTTTGGATTGATATTACTGAAATCTTTACGAAATATTTTTTAAAAGACTTAAGCTAATATTTTATTATACACTACTCACTTATACAGCACAGCACATCACACACACACACACGCACACGCACACGCACAGACACACACGCACATATGTACATCATCGTTCCGCTGTCGGTTTCTGAAACATCTAATCCCTCAAAAAACTCATTGATAACTCTACGATCAAAAACTTGTGCTTCTTTTTCAGCAATAAAAAAAATACCAACAACAAGAACAACAACAACTACGCGTCACCTACTCCCATACTCACCCCCACTGCATTTGCCTGTTCTTAACTCTGAACTCTTTGGGGTCCCTTAGGGGGAACTAAGGCAATTGTTTTTTTTTGGTTTTTTTGTTCCCCCTCCTAAGTATTTAAAGTGTGCGTCCCTGTTCCCTGTCTATTTACTTATTTAATGTCCTGTATCTGTACTGCTCTTCTCTTTCTCTGCTCTTTGGTTTCGATTCGAATTTTAAAAATATTCGCTGTATATTGATATAATTTTTGGTTTGGTAGCTGTTAAATTTAATACAAAAAAAAATATGCTGCGAAAGAGACAGCAAGCAAAGAGAAAGAAAAAAAAAAATGGTGGGATACTTAAAGAGAAGAAAGAGACGGAAAACAGCTGAGGAGAAAGAGCACATAAACTACATGAACTTTTAAAAAGCCAAAGCCATATAATTTCGTCAAATAAAAAAAAAAAAAAAGAACCAAAACTTTCGTAAACTAAACTCAAAATTAATTAAGTACGCCATTTATTTCTTAAATATTATTTAAACAACAAAAAAAGAAGCATTTATAAAGCGCTTTTGTTTATATTTTCACTAATTTTCGCTTAATTTTTCCTACAAGTAGTACAAAAATTCACTAGTTAAAAAAATCACCAAAATAAAAAAAAATACTCTTAGCATAAACGTTACATAATTCTTTTAGTTGCCTTTCATTGTCAACTATTTTTTATCATTTTCAAAAAAAAAAAAAAAAAATTCTGCCTTAGTTTTTTTTGAAATTCATTTTATTTTTTTTTAGAGTTAAAAAAAAATGTTTGCGTGTTAGCGTTTGTTTTTTATTTTTTGCACTGCTTCGTTATCAACAACTGCCAATTAACTTGTACAAATTTCAAAATAAACTTCCTTAAAAAACGAGCTTGAAATCTTAAAAATTAAAATAAAAAGCATTAGACTCAGTTTCAAGTTTTGCACAGTAAAAATAAAAAAAATTGCAATTTAAAAAAAAAAATGTAAAAAATGAACATCTGCCTTTGGCTTTTTGTTTTCTTGTATGATATGCGCTTTTCTCATAATTTGTTTTCTCTTCTCTTCTCTGTCTGTCCCTTGCATTGCCACGCCCAATTGCATAGGCGCCGGGCTTTCACGAACCTTGAGCCAAGATCCCAGTCAAGACTCGGGCACAACAGGCTCCAAACAAAGCGTCAGCGATAATGCCTACTACTACGACGCCTTGGCCGAGCATGACTATGAAGACGAAGAATTGGAGCAGCAGGGCATACAAGAACAGGAAAAATTGTCCAAAAGAGCGCCACACAGCTCACTGGACTGCAGCTCAGGAGCATCATCAGCAGCAGCCACAACGGCAGCTGGTGCTGGCGGCAAAGCATGTGGCACAGATGCCGCAGCTGTGGCTGCGCTAGCCTCTGTGTTGCCAAATATTTGTTCATATGAGCAAGTGCAGCCATTGGCCAAAATTGAAAAGATTGTAAATCCTTTGGGCACTGTAACTACGGTTACCGCTGGTCTCACTAACGATATGCAAACCGATATGCTGGACGAGGTGGTGGGACTGCTGGCTGCCGAGGATTGCGTCATACATGAGAACTGCGATGAGGCGCTCTTTCGGCCGGTAGTAGCAATCTTCTGTGATGGACTGGCTGAGCAACGCAAACACGAGCAACGGTTGCAGCAGCAGGCCAAGGACGCGTCTCAACAGCAAGGGCAGGGCGTAGATGACAAACCACCCGTGGTGTTGGTCAATAAACTTATAGTGCCTGTTATTGCCAAGGAAGTAGACGAGGTTTTGTGCCAAAAGGAGAAACAAAAGTCAGGCAAGCTCAAATCTCAGACAGCGGCGGCGCTGGCGGCAGCAGCATCGGCTGCAGATGCGGCGCAAGCGCAAAAGTTTGTGGAATTGTCGAATTTGAATAAGCCTGCAGTTAGGAATTCTTCGACAGCGACGTTCGGCAGTACCAAGAATCAAAGTAAGGCAAACACTTTAAGTGAAGATGATCGCGAGTTGCAAACCGAAGATGAGCTGCAATCTTCCACTCTCTTTACGGCAAGCATTACAACAAAGTCTTCAAAGAAAAGCAAGGCTGCCAAACAAAAGACTACAAACAAGCAGCAGCATCAACTGGAGCGTTCCACAAGCTCCACAATGGAAGATAGCTTGGTGGAGCAAAAGCCGATAGAGCCACCAGTAGAGCTCATTACGATTAAGAGCGATAAAAAAGACAAGAAGAGCGATAAACAAGTGGAGGCATTGAATGAGCCAGATTCAGCTAGTTTAGTGGCAAAGAAGACCAGCATAGCAGCTGATGTGCAGAACAGCGCAAGTGACCAGGAGACGGAGAAGAAAACGGTTGCAGAAAAAGAATTGGAACCAAAAAAATCGTTAGTAGAACTAGAAGTGGAACTGCAAAAACCAACAAAAGCAGATGCCAAATTAAAGGCAGCTAGCAAAACCAAGACAATCGAAATAAAGTTGGAGAAATCGAAGGAAAAAGAGGAAAAACCAAAAGAGAAAGAAGAAAAACCGAAAGAGATTGATGAAAAATGTAAATCGAAGCCAAGTTTGGAGGCCTGTTCTAAGGCCCAAACATCTCTAACGGAGCTCAAGACAAAAGAAACAAAGCCTACCATAGCTGAGCAAATAAAAGAAGAGAAGCGCACGAAAATTCAGGAAAAGGATATGGAAGCAGAAACAGGGAAAATGAAAGATACCCAAGAACCAAAAGGCTATACTGTAAAGGTAATAGAAGAACAGCCGAGTGTGTCCAGCAGTCCGATTAGTAAGCGTACCAGTAAGCTGGCACCAACAACAAATGTCTGGAAGAGCATGGGTGGCGCAGAATTGTTGTCCAAAAGCAGCAGCAACACCGCCACAAGCACCACCAAACACGACGACTATCCCAGTCTAGCTGCCTCGCCGAATCGCAAATTGGCCAAGCCAACAAGTCAACTTGTTGAGGTAAAGCCAGCCACAGCGGAGAAAATACTGCCGAGTTTGCCCATGCCTCTGGAACCGGAAGAATTTAAAATGCCACTTAAGGCAAATGCAGCTCAACAAAAATTGCCAAGCAGCAGCAGCAGAAAGGACAGCAGTAACAATTTTGAGGATTTTTTGAGCGCTTTAAAACCACTTGCGGCATTGCCACCCTTGCCTGCCCTAGAGCCACTTGAAGTTTTGGCAAACGAGCCGCCAAGCAGCGAGCCATCATTGAGTCTCATTAATTTTGAGAGTCCATTACAGGAAAATGTTGTATTGCCGCGTGGTTATACGGATAAGAATCTTATCTTTGCCTTATGTGGATCACTGCACTATGAAAATGAATATGCACAGCTGCCAGCCGTTGAGGTGGAAACTGAGGCTGACACAGCGCCAGAAACGCCAGCTGCCAATGCCATAGTAAGCATGAAGTATACATCCACATCGAACAATTCTTCCGGTTCGGAGGAGATCATTGTCATGGAGGAGCCCAAGAAGCTAAACAAGAAGCACAAGCGCGCCAAGCAGCGCGAAATGTTGCAGCAGCAGCAGGAAAAACTACAACAGCAGAAAGATCAGGCAGCACCCGATGATGAGGAACTGCGTCCGCTTATAAGCATGTCTGATTCGCAGCTAGAAGTAGAAATAGTTGCGACTGTAGATGATGACGAGCAGCATACATTACCTGAGGACTTGCTGCACTTTGGCAGCAGTGGTTGCAACAATTTGAACGCCGATGCGTGCTCTTTGGCCCAGTCATCAACAACCACGGACAGTGAGGGCCCAATACCGGCCACAACCTCAGATGACAATGCTGTATATATGCCGCCATTTGGCAGCACATCAAGTGCTGCAGCAACACCGCACAAACTGAAGACGAAAAAGCTTGAGCACAAGATCAATTTAATTGCGGCCATAGAGGCGGCCACCTCGTCCTCGTCCACATCATCAGCCGAGGAGAGCAGCGTGGAGACTAGCGGAAATCCAAGTGCCAGCATCTTAGAGTCTGGCAATGCTGTTGCAGGCATTGATATTGGATTGGGCGCTGCAGTAACAACGTTGCCGCTACCTTCGTCTGCGGCTATTGCTGCAGGCAGTATGACGTCATCGAGTGTCGCTGGTAGCTCTCAGCCGAGTGCAACGAAGAAGAAGACCAAACGACGCAAGAGATAAGAGTTAGCAATTTGTTTGTTGGGTGTTTTCTGTCTTGTTGCGCTGTGGCATCTCTATGCCGGCCAACACAATGCCAATCCAGGGAACGCTGCGGTGGTCTCAGCTGCAGCAGCGACCCGAGCCAAGTAGCAGCAACAGCAAAGCAGCAACAAACACGGGAAAAACAAAAACAAGAAAAAAACACAAAAAAAAAATATGTTTAAAACCGCAAAGAAATGCTCTCGTTCTCTTAGGAGACTAAGCTATAAGTTGAAAGTGTTTCGATCATGGGTTCTCATGCCATATGCTGTATGGCTCTCTTTTCAGCCACTTTTTAATGCAATTCTTTCTGTAAATATTGAAATCGCTTCGATTTTGTAAGAATTTTAAGCTTTTCGCGGGTAACTGAATGTCTGACAAACTACCTAACATTGCTCTTGAGATATACGCTAAAGCAACTCAAAATGCTTCTGTAGAGATTTCTCTTACTCTTTATTACTAACGCTCACTTGCTCTCTTAAACTTTAATTATGCAACTTTTTCCGTGCAAAACGTATGCACTTTATAGGGCCTGACCAGAAAAATATTTAGGATTTCAAAAAACGAAAAAAAAAATTTCTTAAAAATGGGCAAAACGAAAAAAAAAACGTTCTTAGCTTTAAGTAGCAACAAGTTTAAAAATTTAGCAAAGAAAATATATATGGCCGGAACTTCGGTGCGCCGAATTTGAACATACCCTAGCAGATCTCTAAAACCTTTTTTTTTTTTTGGTAAGTGTTCCGAGCGCTTTGGTTGCTGCAGTTCAATAATTTTTTTAAGGTGCGCTGCTGGGGTTATATCCGAAAATAAATCAACACACAAAATATAGCCTAATTTTAATTGTGTGCAAATATCATTTAAATATAAAAAGTATTCAACAAAAAAAAAAAATAATAAAATCTTACAAAAATGTGATTATCGACAAAAAAAAAAATTAAAAAATTTAAAACTAAAAATAACGCGTACATAGCAACTCGTTAAAACTTAAAAAATAAAAAAAAAACAAATATCCTAACAATTTTTAAGTGAAAAGTTATATAATTAGGTATAAACTATAAATAGACGGCAACTATATATACAATTATATAAAATAAAAGAAACAACACCAACTATAAATGCTCTAACCTTAGAAATGTAAATATAAAACAACACAAAAAAAATTAAAATATTTCGAGTTGAAAGTCAAAAAGCGTTTTTTGCGATTTCGAAACTCCCAAACTCACACACACACACAAACGCGTTTACAAATGATTTAATTAATTAATTAAATTATGGCTACTAACTGTCACTGTCTGTCACGCCACAATTCAATAATTTTTTTTTAAGTTTTCGTTAAGTTTCGTTAAGTTATAAAACGCCCAAACACAATTAAACAAAATATTTTACTCGTTAAATTTTGCAGGCGCGTTGTTTATTTTTGTGTTAATTTATTAGAAAACTATATAAGAACAAAAAAATTATTTTTTTTTTTAAATTTTAAAACAAAATTGCAATATCTTTTTTATATTTTTTGTCTTTGTTTTATTAAAGACTGTTAACTTGCTTTATAATTTTAATTTTGTTATTGCGCTTTTTGGCATAAACAAATTTTTAAGGTTGCCTTAAGCTTTCAAAACGATGTAAACAAAAAATAAATTGCTTATGTACATATAACTTGCAGTATTTATGATTTTAAATGCAAAACAAAAACAAAAAAAAAAACAAAACTATATTTAAAATTAATTATGTAAAATTAAATAAATGCAATTTTAGTTAAAACAACCTGAAAAATTGAGAGTTGTTACTGAAAAAACGGGGGATTTTCTAGGTACTTCGTCATCATTTATTTGTTGTTTGCTGTGTTCGCCAGATGGCGCTAGCCATAAATAATTTGTTTTCTTTGGAAAAAAGTATTCGCGTACTGCAGTTAGTTTCAAGCTGAAGCTGTTTTTTTTTTTTTTTGACTTATATTTTTTATTTATTAATTATTATTATTTTTTAAATATAACAAATGCACTGACATCAAGTATTTTTCCCATACAGCCAATTTCTTTGGGACTGACCAAATGGATGGACACACAGCAGGTAACAACAACAATAACAGCAACAAAAACAACAATGCAGCAACAGCAAGGAAAAAAAGCAAAAACAACAAACAAACAAAAAACAACCCAACAACAAATTCCAAAGTTAATCACGTCTATCCCACTGCGATAAAGCAACAGCAACAGCAGGATCAAGAATCGGAACCAATGAGCACCACACCGCCGACAAGCACAATAACGCCCCCAACAACATCTGCCCCCCATACCATTGGCCATGCACAGAAGCTACCATCGGCAAGCATAGCTGCGGTCGGCATTGATGGTGAATTGGCCACCGTTGTGAACATTGATGTCTTCGATGATCAGCTGAGCATGAGCAGCATCAGCACCAATAGCCGGCTCTCACTAGAGGGGCCGCCGGCGCAACCCTCGCCACCGCTGAGTCTCACCAATGGCGGCGGTATGGGACTAATGGACACCAATCTAATGCATTTTAGTGAAAGTGACGCTATGGGCGTTGTGGAATCAAAGTGCAGCACAATGGGCGCAGATACCGGCTCCGGTTCGAGCTCCGGTTCGGCTTCAAAGCCAAATTTGTGAGAATTAATTTATAAGCCGTCGTCACGTTTTATGCAACGTGCCACGGTGATCGGTGAAAAGTTCTATTTGCGCAGAATCTATGCGAATCTTTTTCAGGCAACAACTTGCAGTACAACAGCGACAACAATAACAACAACAACGAGTACGGTAGTGGAAAATCAAAAGTGTCTTACACAGGCACAACAAGCAACCAACTTTTCACTACCGGACTCGTTACAACAACAACAACAACTGCAATTAAACCAACAACAACAGCAGCAACATTTGAAAGCAACTGAAAATGTTCTACTTAAAACGGTTTAAGCTACCGATTCCGATAACAATTTGTCGGCGAAAGATTATCGATTTCACTGTTAAACAATTTCGCAAACAACTCTATAAAAACAGCCAATGAAGGAAATATTTTTCATTTTATCAGAATCAAAACGATCTTGAAAAACTAGAAAAAAAAGTTTTGCATCAGTTGCGATTCGTTTTTGAAGCTGAGAACAGTAATGACCCTAACATATTTATGAAAAAGTGAAAATGATTTACAAATAATACTGGTGCTTGAATCCGTTTTTTTTTTTCTCTCTACATTATACGCCTACAAAGTTGTTAAGCCCAAGGGATCTAGCTAGATAAGAAACAAAAAACAGCCTCCAATCATTTTTAAAAAGTAATAATGCAGATGAATTCATAGGTGAAAAAAAATGTTTCTGTAAATTTTTAGTTTTTAAACTGAAACGTTGCATTAAAAAAAAAAAAAAATTGAATTGTGACTAAACTACTAAATATTATGTGGTCAATCATTTTTTAGCCATCCTACATTAAAAAAAAATATAAATTCTTAAGGGGTATACGCAGTTCGAAAAATTTCGCGCGGAAAGACCCGTTTGGGATATCCCATTTGGAATGTTTTTTTTATATGAAGTTTTCCGCGCGAAATATTTCGAGCTGCGTATAGGCCTTTATCTGTCTATATGCATATATACGAGGGTGCTCCGATAAGTACTTACTTGGCCTACAAAAGAAAAACAAAAACTTTGGATTCGCTTTTACACGCGGTCAAAACAAAACTACGAGTCCGATTCGGCTGAAATTTCGACAGTAACCGTCTACGAGACTGTACTAGACGATAGTAAATTGCTCTTGCGGTAGTAACGCAATAGGGCGGTGAGGCTAAGTACTTATCGGACCACCCTCGTATGTATATATGAAACGAATCAACAAGGTGAAAAATTAAAAAAAAAAATAAACAGAATAGGTACATATTAAGTGTAAAAAAGTTTTTTATAATTAGTTGCATTAAATTATCTTATTTTAGTAAAAATATATCGGTTTGCCTTTTACACAAGAAATAAAACAAAATAAGTAGTAGCAATATAAAATATTCAATATTTTTTATCAGATCTAAAAACACTGTGCAATAAATTTGTTTAACAATCGAAAAATACGTATGCTAAATAATATTAAAAAAATCTATTAAAATTTTGTTTATTATTTCATTTACATGCACATCATACTATTAAACCTTTTTTTTTTAAAGGGGTATACGCAGTTCGAAAAATTTCGCGCGGAATGACAAAACTTCATATAAGAAAAGTCCCATTTGGGATATCCCATTTTGGATTTTTTTTTTATATAAAGTTTATCATTCCGCGCGAAATTTTTCGAACTGCGTATAGGCCTTAAGAAAATAGTGAAAATAAGAAAATTTTACATGTTTTTCATTAAAGGGGTCTACGCAGTTCGAAAAATTTCAAGCTGAATGACAAAACTTCATATAAAAAAAATCCCATTTGGGACTTTTTTTTATGTGAAGTTTTGTCATTCCGCGCGAAATTTTTCGAACTGCATATAGACCCTAAGATAATATTATGTTTAAAAAAATTGGAAACAATTTTTTTGTATAAGCCTTGTTGATAGCCGAGATTAAAAAAAAAGTTTTGTTAATAATATTCATCAGTTTCGTTAGCACACTTTTTTTTTAATTTAAGTTGGAACAACTAAAATTTTAAGAAATATTCTTAATTCATCGATCTGCATCATTAATTTTTGCAAATCTTTGTGGGCTTTTTAGTTTCCTATCCAGCTAGACCCTTTATTTTAAAGTTTAGAGCAAGCTGCCTTTAAAAAAAAAACTAAATAAACACAAAATTGGCCATTATTATGTTTAACGTAAAGTTTATTGCGTTTTAATTAAGTTTGAATTCATAATTTTTTGCAAATTATGAAAGAAAGCAAGCAGAAGAACTCAAAATTCAATAAATACAACAAATAGATCAGATCAGACCTCAGCTGAATGCCGTGATATTTAAAATAAAATTAAACAAAAAAATAAAATAAAAGCTAAAAATAAATATATAAAAATCAAGATAGCAAAAAAAAAAAAAATATAAAATATACATATATGCTATGCAAAGGGCGACATATATATACATTCAAAAAACACAAAAAAATTTAAGAAGAAAGAAAATTGTTTAACCAAGTACAACAACAAAAAAAATTATTAAGCTAAAAACACGAAAATGATCTTAAAATATTATAATAGAAATATGAAATTTTTTAAATATATTTTTTACTTAAGCATGTTTTTTTTTTACGTATTACTTTTTATTAAATGCAAACAAATTGTTTCGTTAACGCTCCAACCATATCGAATACAAAAAAAAAAAAGAAGAATGTTTTAAATATTTTATTCCCAAACCAAATTCATTCCAAAAAGCAAATATTACACAACTCAAACACCAACAGTTAAGCAGCTCCACAAAGCTGTTGCATACATATCCATATACTATATACAACTATGTACACTCTATAAAGTATATACATATTGGTACCGTATACAGTTTAGCGTATAATAAGCATACAAACACACACATTGGCACTTAATTAAAAATAAATAAGAACTGTATTAAAGTAAAAATTTTATAGCTACGGCAACGGAAATTTGGAAAAAGTTAAAATAAAAAAAAAAACAAAATAAAGATGAAACTAGATCAGGCTCATATATTTTTGTATATATTGAGAAAATTCTACATTATATATTTAGATATGCATATACTACATAAAAGTAAACCCAATACGAAATCGAAACCGGAACCTATAACATCCATTTTTAGCCAATATACGCTTTTGACTACTGCTGGACAGTTTGTTGCAAAGAATGTGAAAGTGAAAAAAATATAGTCGTATTTTTTTTTTTTTTTTCTAAAATAAATAAATTTTGAATGCTATTTTTTATACTGTCGTCTTCTATGTGAGAAATGATTAAACTTAATAAAAGAAATTAATAAAAAAGCTATGCATAATAAACTATTATACTACTTATATAAATTTGTATGTAGTTAAGTTAATGATGTGGTTTCTACTTATATGTGTGTGCATATACTATGTATGTAAAGGTCGTGCATACCATAAACAGTATATAACAAAACTGATAACCTCAAATTGGGAAATTTGAAAAGTACTATATGCCTTGGTTGTTATTCGCTAAAAACCCATACGCAGCATGCAAAAACTCCGCACGAAATATCAAAACTTCATTTAAAAAAAAAAATTCCAAAAAAGGGTATTTTTCTTATATGAAGTTTTGTCATTCCGTGCGAAATTTTTCATACTGCGTATTGGCCATAAAAACAAAGAGACATTTTTTTAAGGGGGTAGCACCAGTGTGGAGCATGGTTTTTTTCGAAGAAATTATTTTATACATATTTAGAGCTGCAAAAATTTATTTTTTCAAAAAAACAAAATGGCCAATTTTCGACGAGGCCTCCACACCTGCAGCTTTTTGACGTCGCCATTGATCTGAAACATTAAGAAATTGTTTCCACTTAATCTATGGACCAAAAGCAAGTGAACCACCTAGGGGTTTTCAAAAATATAAATTTAAAAAAAGCTAAATTTTTTTTTTTGTCAAAAAAATCATGAAAAATGAATTTAAAAATAAAAAGTTTTTATTATTTTGACAAACTAGAAAATAGTGTTGTAAAGATTTTGTCAAAATTTCAAATCGATTGATAAAAATTTTGATCTCATTCCCCAAAAAAGTGGGTTCGAGAAAAACGCGTTTAAAGTTTTAAAATTGGCGGTGGGCCATGCAGCCGACGCTTATAAGTGGAGGAAATTTTTTTTTTTTAAATTTCTAGCATAATTGCTTAAAAAGCAACAATTTTCTGAAGATGCTACACTGGCGTTACCCCTTAAATGCCCGTACGCAGCATGCGAAAATTGCGCACGAAATATCAAAACTTCATATAAAAAAAAATATCCCAAAAAAGGGAATTTTATTTGTATATGAAGTTTTGACATTTCGTGCGGAATTTTTGCATGCTGCGTATTGGCCTTTAAAGAAAACCAAAATTGCTGGAAAGTATTCAGCGCGGGCAGTTTAAATTACAATTTCCAGAAACTACATTGTCTCAATGTCCTGAAAATTCTCGTTCTTGTCACTTTTCCGAAAATTGTGAGCGGTTTAACCAGCAATTCTCAGATGATGCATATTGCTCCGATTATTGTGTTGCCCGATGACTCCCAATACTTGAACACGTTGAAAAACTGTTTCAGTTCTTCCATAATTAGTTAAGGAGAAATGCGAAATAAAAATGTTGTCCATAATGATATCATTTTATGTGTATTAAATTCCAGTAGGTAGCCAAATTAGAGGATCAAAAACATGATCAAAAGTCTGCATTTAAATTTGAAAGTAAAGCAGCCGTAGTAGATATATGTATATGTCAACCGAACCATTTAACCAGATATCCATTTCAACGCATTTCCAAATCGATATGGGGTCATTCTTTTCTATACCTAAGTACCTATTTCTCTTTTTTTAGATAATAACCTCATGTTAAGGCAATTTCAAATTGATGTCATCAGCTTTGTTATATAGTGTAAAATATAAAATACATACTACAACAACTTATTCATTACTATCCCAAATGTATACATATGTATTTTATTTTACTTACAGATATGTATCTAGTATATATTGGCTTTGCTATTTTAGCTTAATTGCAAATTTTACTTAAACATTGAGTATATAATGTATAACAACAATTTATGTACGTTTAATTTCTTTTTAAACTTTAGTTAAAATAATAAATTTCGTGTGCTGTGTATTGCAAGAAACACTACACATAGAGCAATACATACTAAAAGTACATAAATATATACCATATTACATTATGTACTGAGTGGGTGTAATGTCTATGCACTCTACAGTGTCATAAAAACATTTCTAGTGTAGTACTATGTTCAAAACAAAAACAAAAAGTATATAAATACATACAATAAAGCAACAAAAAAAATCAATAATTAAGTAAATAAATATATTATTTGCATTAAATAAAACGACTTTTATCAAATTTGCAAACATTTGGACAAACGCATGCGATAAATTACAACACAGTGCAACAAATTTGGAACGTTTTGTTTTTTTGCTGTATATAGAGGACTTTGCGCTCATAAGGTAGGTACTTTTTATTCTCTTCTTAAGGCCCATACGCAGCATGCAAAAATTCCGCACGAAATGTCAAAACTTCATATAAAAAAAACATCCCAAAAAAGGGAATTTTTTTTATATGAAGTTTTGAAGGCCCATACGCAGCATGCAAAAATTCCGCACGAAATGTCAAAACTTCATATAAAAAAAATATCACAAAAAAGGGAATTTTAAGAAGAGAATAAAAAGTACCTACCTTATGAGTGCAAAATCCACTCTAGCCTTTAGTGATTTTCTTGGGTACTCGAAGCTACTTCTTAAAACGTGTATTTTATAGTTTTTTGATTTAAAGGATATTTATTAGCCTGAATTAGGTACTTGGATCATTTTTATGTAAAACTACTCGTTTGGGAGCTATAATTTTTAAACTACAAAATTTTTCAAGTTAATTAAGTTTTTAAATTATAACACCTTAGCTATAAGACCGTAAAAATGATCTCAAGATGCCTTACGTTAACTTTCTCTTGATGCGTGTGCATTTGGGCAATTTACTTTGAATTAACTTGCCCAAGAACAAGAGTTTAAGTAGTTAAGTTCAGATGGCTCACCGCAGTGATATTCAGCTATTATCTTCTTTTTTTTACGAAGAACTCGATCCTGTGCCGCCACATTGCAATCAAATTTGGGGCTATATATTGCTCCAGACCTCCAAAAGATATTTATTTGCCAAATTTAGCTTCGATATCTTCATAAACAAACGAATTATCCATTTAAAACTTGGTTTTTTTCGAGGTTCTCTGAAATCTCTGAACCCCGATATAAAAAAAATAAAACAAACTTGTCTACCATAGAATATTGAGATATCTAATCTGAAAGTTTGGTTGCTCTAGCTTTTAACATCTCTGAGTTCCCAAGCCCTGTACCAAAGATCAAAATTGGTTGACTACATCATATAGCTGCTATCTTTTGAAGTTCTTATGCAATATACCGGATTTAATTGCAATGTGGTGGGTGGTATAGCGTATCCCAAAGTCGTGCACGCCCGATTTTAACGTACGTAATATTTTTCTATATGTAGCTTACAATTATTGTTAACAGCGGCTAGATATTATAATTTTTTCCAAAAACAATGTGCCTATTTTTTTTGGATTGGGGACTTGAACTTCGCTGCAGCTCTCTCGGATAGTAAGTAAAGTGACATTAGTTCCATTTCACTGACTCAATAACGTGATAATGCTGAAAAAAATTTAAAAATACTTTTTAAGCACGCAAAGCTGAAACGAAAAGCTCTCGTTAGACAGCGCCAAGTGACTGTCAAGGCCCGCCACACAGTGACGGTCCCGTAATTCATAGCGCCCGGGGGCATATAGTACATCATTCAAGTACAATGTCAGCCTTTTGCGTAAAGCCTCTGTTCAATAACTAAGTGGATTAAGCTAGATATGCTCTCAAACTACATAGTTAGACAAATAAATGGAAATTTTATTGCGCCCCATTATGGGGCAGCGACTCAGTTGCTCGACATCGCTAAGCCCGATCACTTCCGTCATGTACCACACGCTTCTGCTACTGTGTGGTAGCTTTAGTACATTATTTGCATTACTCTATGTGTTCCTGATCTGGAATTTTTCGCATTGGCGTCAACGCGGCGTTAAGGGACCACAGCCAAAGCCATTACTTGGCTCATATCCGAATCTACTGATGGCACGTCAACACTTTGCCGACGATCTGCGTGATATATATATGTGAGTGGATGGAGTCTTGGTCAAATAGTTACTCTATTAGATACACGAGATAAAATTATTTCAATTAGATTATACTCTCCACTCCAGACACAAACGATATAAAGAAGCCCCAAACATAGAATCAAATGTTGTAAATAAATTATTTGGGCAGATATCGCAACCGAATACGGTACCCGAAAGTTTTTTCAGGGTTTCGGCGAACAAACACTTTTTTATTTATTAAAGCCCATACGCAGCATGCAAAAATTCCGCACGAAATGTCAAAACTTCATATAAATAAAAATCCCAAAAAAGGGAAATTTTTTTTTTATATGAAGTTTTGACATTTCGTGCGGAATTTTTGCATGCTGCGTATGGGCCTTAATATATGAAAATGTGTTTGTTGCGTATGGGCCTTTAAGGGGTCTACGCAGTTCGAAAAATTTCGCGCGGAATGACAAAACTTCATATAAAAAAAAATATCCCATTTGGTATTTTTCATATAAAAAAAATATCCTATTTGGGATTTTTTTTATATGAAGTTTTGTCATTCCGCGGGAAATTTTTCGAACTGCGTATAGGCCCTTAGATAGAAATTTCTCGGTTCAGTAAGCCTTACCGAGATTTGGCGTTATTATGACATCTCACTCATATTTCTAGGCAATACCGTCATCAAGAGAGCTATGTAGGAGTCTTTCTGCTGCGCACACCACAGCTACTGCTGTTGGAACCACAGCTGGTGCACGAGGTCTTCGTGAGCGCCTTCAAACATTTCGAAAATAACGATGTGGCCAGACTCATAGATGGGCGCAAAGATGTGCTTGTTGCCTGCAATCCCTTTGTGCTGCTCGGCGATGAGTGGCGGGAACAGCGAGCACTTGTTTCACCAGTGCTCACAGCCACACGCATGAGAACTGCCTACAGCATAATGTTACGTGTTTGTAAGGATCTTTGTGACTACATCGGCGGCAGTATAAGCACAGGAGCAGCTTTCAATGGCAAGGATGTAAGTGTTTGCATGCAAAACCGCTTGGAATACCTTGGAAAAATATAAATGTGTACGCTCTAGCTGGCATTGCGCTTCACAGCCGACAATCTGCTGGACTGTGTACTGGGCGTTCAGGCGAAGAGCTTTAGCGAGCAGTCACTGCCTGTGGCAAAGCACATGAAGGATTTATCCGAGGACAATGTAGCATATGTGCTTTCAGGCGCGCTCTCTGGCCTCTGCCCAAAGCTGCTCGATTACTTTCGCATCAAAATCTTTCCGCATAGCTGTGAGCGCTTCTTTAGTGAGCTTATTTTGGAGGCACTGCGTCTCAGGCGTTCAGTTCATATGGAACGTAACGATTTTATGAACCAGCTACTAGAAATGCAGCAGAAGCATGGAGTCAATGATGCCCAACTGGCGTCCCACTGTATGACTTTTTTAATCGATGGCTTGGATACAACAGCGGCGTCCATATCCCATTGTTTGCTGCTGGTCAGTGCTTCCAGTGGATTGTAAGCGCTCATAGTAAGGTTTATATTTTTAATTTATTCTTGCAGCTTGCGCGTCATCCTGACTGTCAAAAAAGGCTGCTGACTGAACTTAACTCTACCTCCGCCCATGCGCTGCCCAGTTATGATCAGCTAAGCGAACTGCCCTATTTGGATGCTTGTTTCAATGGTATGTCCTTAAAAAAAAGCTGGTAACTCTTGAAAACATTTCCGTGTAATTAATTGAAATTTAAATTATTGGAACGAAATTATTGACAACCTTTGTCTTATATATCGAATGGGGAAACGCAATTTGAGATGATTCAAGAATATACAAAAATTTAGCCCATCCTGTGTCCGATTTCGATCTATTCCTTTTTCATTTCGGGTCATACGCAGCATGCAAAAATTCCGCACGAAATGTCAAAACTTCATATAAAAAAAAAAAATTCCCTTTTTTGGGAATTTTTTTTTTTATATGAAGTTTTGACATTTCGTGCGGAATTTCTGCATGCTGCGCATGGGCCTTAATATTCAAATTTATTTTGAAATAGTTTCAAAATCGTCTCTCGAGGGTTTTGGGTGCTGTTTGACAACTGTTGCCAAAACACTGTTGAAAATATTTCCTAAAATTCATTAATAGTCGATCTAAAGATTTTTTGTATAATCTGATTGCAGAGAGTCTGCGCATCTATCCGCCTGGATTGTGGGCATCGAAAACCTGCACAGAGCCGTATCTCTTTCGGGGCAATCGACAGAGCGCTCCACTACAAATGCAGATTGGTGATACGGTTATGATACCAATTTATGGACTGCATCATGATCCCAACTACTATGAAGAACCATCAAATTTTCGGCCAGAGCGCTTTCTGCCTGAAAATGGAGGTGTCAAGAAATACCGCAACATGGGTGTATTTCTGGGTTTCGGTGATGGACCACGTCAATGCATGGGCTTGCGCCTAGCACTCATACAATCCAAGGCAGCTATAGCGGCCATAGTGCAACGATTCGAGGTGCATGTCAACTCTCGCACCTTGCCTGGTATTGCGCTGGATCCAAAAATATTTGTCGCCATGCATAAGGGCGGTGTTTGGTTAGACTTTGTGGAAAGATGTACGTAATAACTAACTTGGTAATCATCACGCCTCACCACGGAAACGCATCGATCACTTGTCACTTACTGACGCATCTGACTTTCCAAAAACATTGTTGGATCAGTAAATAAACTTTGACAATGGCCTATTTATTGTTTGGTTTGTGCTTGTCTCAATGTATGTCTTATCCATATGAATGGGTGTTCCATTGTTTAAGCTTATGTCATCGTCATAAACATTTGAATATCAATAGTGAATGTTTTTCCCTTATCTCTTTACACTCAAATTATCTGGTTTGTTTGACGTTTGTGTGGTTTTCCAATTGGTTTTCTTTTTTCTTTTGAATACCAATCAAAGGGTACTGATGAATTGATCGCAACTTAAATGGAAAATTGATGAATGCTCGTGGCCATAAACAGTAAAATTACCTATACATAAAATTAATTCAGTCATTGATAAGAGTCAAAGTCCGGTAGTAAAATGTTGCTAAGGCGCAACATAACGCCAAAAGTGGGCGATTGGGTCCAACACACCATTTGGTAACACCAAAGTAGCAACAATACGACAAAGTATCACCAGAGGGCAAGGTCAGTGATGGCAGTAAACTCTTTAAAGGTTTTCACTGGAGATATGCAAAAACGAAACCGAAACTCATAAAGAAACCCAAAACCAAAACCCTAACCTTCGGCAATCAATGCGATTTTTGCGCAAGCTTACAGCTAATAAAAAATAAACAAATATGTAGATTTTTTCAGCAGCTCACTTTGGCAGCGTGTTGCATTGTGAATACCCTTTCGAACGACAGCTTCGAGTTATTACCCAATTAAGTTTCAAACAAAAAAAGGTTGCTTTCGATCTTTGCGCTAACTAACACAAATTGAAAAGTAAACCATTCATGCTTATAATTCTTAGCCGAGTTTCTAGAAATCAATAAAATTCCTTTCTACAAAAGGATAATAACATGTGTGCCACGTGTTTGTTCCATGCTCGTCTAGTGTCTATCTCGTGACTGTCTCGTGGCTGACTAGTGTCTATCTCGTTTCTTTCTCGTGACTGTCTATCTCGCAACTGTCCAGTTTGTGTCCGTCTTGGGTCTGTCTAGTGTCTGCCCCGTATCTTCTCACGTATCCGTGTTGTTTCTGTTTCATATCTGCCTCGTGTCTGTGAAATGTACGTTTTGAGCCTGTCTTTTGGGTAACTTGTGCCTGTGTTCGTCACGTATCCGCCATGTGCCTGTCTCGTGACTGCCTGAGGTTTTTTTTTCCTGACTATCTAGTGTCTATCTTGTGTCCATTCTACTGTTTACACTGTCAGTCAATAGTTTTGAAACACCTAAACAATTGATCCGTAATTTGTGCGCAAGCCAGCTCTCTTAACACAATTAAGCTTACTGGCTAAAAACTAGCTACAACACTAGTAAATACAGGAATTAAAAAGTTGAAACCTCAACCCAAATAAATAAATCATTTTGAATAAGTCACTTAAAACCGTTTAAAAAAAAAACAAAACAAGTTCATATCTCTAAGATAGTTTCCGCATGTAAACAAGATCAAAAACATAAAATCACGTAAAAGTTATTCATGTACTACATACACATCAATTTATTTATTAAGTAAGAAATCGTTATCGAATTTTATACAAATGAATTAATTTGGTTTCGAATGAATTAACAAAATGAAGCGAGCGATTTAAACAGCACGCAAAACGCATCGAAGTCGTCGATAATTCTGCAACTAGGCAACTCTGCAGCAACTGTAGGCAAACAACAACAACGACAACAATGATCACGAATTATGCAACAACGAATAACGAATAAAAAATAAAAACAATTTACAACTAATCAGTGCTAACAAGATGACTCCCTAACTCAGTCAATCGCTTTTGGAGTTTGCATGGAGCCGTCGCGCGGGTCCAACGGGGTATAATTTTAAAGTGTGCGTGGTTTGTCGTGTAATGCGCGCTCTCGGTCGTGCCACAGCCGGTGCTGGTGGCAAATAACCATGACGAGCGCCAGCTGGTTGTGCCACAAGCCTTGTGGTTGGAAGACGCTGCCGCGGCTGCGCTTGCTGTCGCTGTTGCTGCGGCACAAATTCCATTTGATCATCATAGATCTTTACCGTCTGGACATGACTTTCGACACCGCTTTGGGAATTCTGCGTAACCACTTTGACAATTTGATGTTGTCCCCTTGGCTGCTCATTGCTTGTGCCCAAGATCTTTATGGTCTTGACGCCCGTTGCGTCCAGTGTTTCAAGCACCTTAAAGGTGCGCACACCTTGTGGTTTCACAATTTGTACGGTGCGTACTTTGGTGCTGCCACCGCGCATGCCGCGTGGTGGTGCAGCTGCAACAGCTACATTGACAGCCATTTGGATTTCTTTGGGCATGAGTTTTTGTAGCGTCTGCTGTGCCTGCACATTTAATTGTACGGCTGCTGGTTGTTGTGGTGCCAGCTGTGACTGATGGCTAACAAGCCGCTGTTGACTTTGCTGCTGATGGTGGTAGTGACGCTGCTGCTGCTGGTGGCTCGGCTGATATGTCTGTGGCACCGCATTGCTGGCATAAGACATGGCTGGTGCATAGTACTGTGGGCGTTTAGCTTGTTCTCGATACATGGGCGCCACCCCTTGCACTTGTGGCTGTAATCGCTGCTGCTGCTCTTGTTGGTGGTGCTTCTGTATGTGCTGCTCTATAGAGTGCAGCTGGACGGGCACGGGCTGACCATAACGTACAAATGGCTGTACTATGCTCATATAGCTGCTCAGTGGACGTATATAGTTGGACTGTACGTTGGTTTCAGGGGCCGGCTGTGCCACGGCGGTTGGCTGAGCCACTGGTGGCAAATAGTCAGGTGCGCTATATTGTTGTTGTGGTTGTGGTTGTGATTGCTGAGCCGATGGTGGCAAATAGCCGGCTGCGCTAAATTGTGGCTGTGGCTGTGGTTGTTGTGTTTGAGACTGTCGGTAAGCAGTGGTTGCTGTGGCTGCAGCAGACGACTGAGCCGCTGGTGGCAAGTAGCCGGGTGCCCTGTATTGTGGCTGTTGTTGTGGTTGCTGCTGCTGTTGAGCTTGAACCTGACGGTACGCAGTGGTTGCTGTGGCTGCAGCAGCGCCTGTTGTGATTGAAGCAGACGACTGAGCCGCTGGTGGCAGGTAGCCGGGTGCCCTGTATTGTGGCTGTTGTTGTGGTTGCTGCTGCTGTTGAGTTTGAACCTGACGGTACGCAGTGGTTGCTGTAGCTGCAGCAGCTGACTGAGCAGCCGGTGGTGGTAAATAGCCGGCAGCGCTATATTGTGCCTGGGATTGTGATTGTGTTGCAGCAACTGGCTGAGCTGCAGGTGGCAAATAGCCAGCTGCTCTATATTGTGACTGTTGTTGTGGTTGCTGTTGAGTTGGAGCCGGAGCCTGATGATAGGCAGTTGTCTGTGGCGGCACCGGATGCTCTAAAGGTTTGGCACTGCCATAGACTATATCACTGGCTTGCTCACGTGCAGCCACTTTTATCTGTGACTGAACCACCGCTTGTTGTGGTGCCTGCTGTTGTTGTTGTTGCTGCTGTTGTTGTAGTATAACCTGTTGTTGTTGCAAGGCCAGTTGCTGTTGTTGCTGCAGCAACAAGGTCTGCGTTTGCAGACTATGCAGCTCGGCAATGGCTGCCTCGGCATTCTCCGGCTTGCTAAATTCATAACCATCTGGCAACGCTCCCGTTGGGTTGACTGTGGCTTGAGTGGGTTGTGGTAGCTGCTCCCGATAGCTTATGCCTTGCTGTGGCTGTACCTGTTGTGCTTGTTGCTGCACCTGCCTTGATTCGGGATTTTCAAATTCATAGCCTGGTGGTAGGTAGCCTGGAGCTCTGTATTCTTCAGTGGGAGCGGCCTGTGGTTGTGGTGATGCTGGCGATTGCTGCACCTCCGGATTGGCAAAGTCATAGCCGGGTGGTAGATAGCCAGGTGCACGATACTCGCCATTCTGTAACTGCGTCTGTGCCTGCTGTACTTGCTGTTGTGGCTGTGGTTGTGGTTGCACTTGCTGCTGTTGTGTGTTCGTTTCTGGATTGTCATAATCATAGCCTGCGGGCAGGAAGCCTGGATTCTCTGATGTATACTGCGTTTCGCTTTGCGTTTCAGCGGTGGTTGGTGGCAAATAGCCGGGTGCTCTGAAGACGGGCTTGTTAACAGCTTGATGTGGTTGCGATGCCAAATTGTTGATGGGCGTGGGTAAGGGTAATGGCAGTGGCACGTTGGCAGAATAATCTGATGCCTTGTATTCCGGCTGCGCCTGTGTTGGCACCACCACTTGCTGTTGTTGTTGTTGTTGTTGATGGTGCTGTGGAAAACTTTGTGTTGTAGGCGGCAAATAGCCTGGCGCTTGATAGTTTTGCGACTGTCTGCCAAGCTGCTGTGCTGTCTGAACTGTTGTCGCTGTGGTGGTACTGGCCGATTGATAAGACAACTGTGAGCTGCCCTGTGTGGTTGCAGGTGGCAAATACGGTGGAGCTCTGTAAACCGCCCGTGCTGCGCTCTGAGGCTGCTGGCTTTGTGGAAAGTTGTGCTGATAGTTTGAGGGGAAGGGCACATGAACTGGTGCTGATGCTGGCGCAGGAGCTGGAGCTGGTGCTGGTGCCGAAGCTGGAGCTGGCTCTGCATGTCGCTCATCAGTAAAGCTCAGAAAAGAGACATCTAAATTGTCATCCTCCGACGATTGGCCTTGAGCCACATTGTGATGTATGTGTATCTCCTCATGTGGTGGCAAATAGCCAACGTTTTTACTCTGAGTTGCCACATTTAAGGCGGATGGTGACTGATAATGATTGTGCACCTCAAAGATCTGATAGCGTGAATTGCCATATCTAGATTCCTCGAATCTTTGTGGTGCCGCTTGCTGCTGTTGCTGCTGCTGCAGTTTATAGTACTGCTCCTTGACAATCAGCTGTTCATTGGCAGCAGCTGTTGTTGGTGGCAAGTATCGGGAACGCGAATGCGATGTCTGTCCCAGTTTATGAGAGATATCTGCTAATCCATATTGTTGGCACACGGAGAGCGCGAGTAGTGTGTAGATGAACTTTTAACAGAGTTGGAAACGAAAACAAACAAAAAAAATAGAACACATTAAAAAAAATTTGAAATAGGGGGTTTTGGGTAATACATATATAATACACTTCACAAACACAAGTCCTTGCACTTTTATCTTGGTATCTAATAGTATTTTTGTTATGCACTTTTTTACACACTATCTTTTTATTTGTTCATTTCATTTTTTTGCTTCTTACTTTCATCTTTACGTTGGTCGTGCTTAAGCCCTCGATGTCCAACCGTCAATGATGGCACAGCTTGACCCATGCACGCATTTTATACTAGGGCCCATTAAAACTTGTCTGGCTCATCTGCTCTGCAGAGCTCGAGCAGTTTGTAGTAACTTGGCTTCCATTTCGCTAATTCGTTTTGTGTGTGTTTTTGGGACTAGTATCTCTCCCTATCAATGGGGCGCTACGGCGATTCGACGACCTTTCATGGCGTATGCGCAATCTCTTGGCTGCTGCGTTTTGGCTTCTTTCGCCGGCCTTTAAAATGCAGATTTTTATTGAGTTATTACAAAGTTTTGATCATAAAAGTCAAAATCGAACTCAACGTTGATGATCTGTTACAGACATGGTTTTTAATGGGCGGATGTAATTAATTTAACTAATACAAAAACAAAAACAAAAAAAAAAAACAAATATTTCGTATAAAAAAAAGCGTGTTCTCTCTCCCATATCATGCTTATAAATTGTTATGGACCATTACATGCCATCTTTAATAATTGCATAATGTATTCACTCACTTATCGATGCTATTTTTTTGTATTTATTTAAGTTCCAATTTCCTGTGTTTTTGCATTTTTATCTCGTGCGCCTCGTTTTGATTCGATTCAATTTCCAAACATTTGCTAAATTTTTTCTGTCATTGCCTCATAATAATATGAAAGTCATTAGCATTGTGCCTCATAATTATTAATACTTATTAAAAACTTAGACCGATAAGCATTTCATTAAGTTTGAGTTTTTTTGAACTAGAAAACTTAAAACTATTAGTAAATCATTTTTAACGTTTTTCTCTATTTTATATACTTATAAATTTTTTAGGCTTGGTTAGTTGTAGTTGTATAATGCTAATGCCAGTTAGTGGCAAAAAATAATTTATTCAATTCATAAATGTCAAGGGTTAAATTTAAAATTACTTTTTAATATGCATCGCTAATTTATTCGCTATAGCTTATCTAATAGAGCAGGCCCGAAATGTGTATCAAAATTATGGGAAATATGCTCGATAATTGATAACAAAATTGAATTGAACAAATTTACAACACGTGACTCTCATTTAGAGATTTGTGTATAATAATTGATATCTTTAAATACTTTATATGTTAAGGATGACAGTTTTTTTTTTTTACTTTTTGCTTATTACATTAAAATTATATTATAATAAAAGCTATTTAAAGCGCAACTTTTATATTTAACTTTTTATCGTAACCAAATATATCTACCTTCATCGAAATAAAAGTTTCTTGGAGTCCCTAACTGGATCGAAATCGATTTATTTGTTTGTGGTCATGAGACAGGGTATCTCAAATACATAAATACATAAAGAATAAAAATAGGGTTTTCCAGTGGCGGATTCACGGCGGTTTTCGGATCTGCAAAAAAACACTGCTTGTTGCGGTTTATAGGCAGGCTGCATCATTTTTTGAAAATAAGGCCGGCCATGATAGCCTTCTTCTCCCAAACCCATGTTTACCCCTTTTTGGACTCGCTTATGCTCCTCCGGAGGTGTGGGTATGCGATCTCAGTATTCGTCTGCAGGCATTCCGATCCTGGATCATGTCATGTTGCTGATGTTTTTGCATTTGACCGATCCACGTATTTTTCGGTCTGCCTGCCCTACGGCCGTTACCTGGAACTACGGTAAGTATTGCCTTCTGAGCGGGGTTCTCCGGCGGTCGCCTTTGAACATGGCAATACCAACGCATCTGACCTACTTTGAGCGTCTCAGTGATGGGCTTTTTAACAAAAAGGCTGCCTCGGATGTGTTTGCTCTTAATGTGATCAAGCTTGGTCACACCCGCCGTCATCCTTAGCATTTTCATCTCAGTCGCAGATAATTTACTCTCGTACGTTTTGTACATCGTCCAACATTTGGACGCATACAAGAGTGCGGGTCTAACGACTGTTGCGTACAGCTTGCCTTTCAATTTCCGTGGCATTTTCTTGTCGCAGAAAACGCTAGAGTTTTCTCGCCACTTCATCCACCCAACACTGGTTCGATGTTTGATGTCATCATCGCATGTAGCTTCGCTATTTACAACTGAGCCTAGGTACTTAAATTTGCTGCCTATAATCAATTTTTCCCCGCCTATATAGATATCCGGATTTGGTCTTTCTGGATCTGAAAATTGACAGGGGAACAATTCTGTCTTTTTTACGCTTATTTTCAGTCCATGATCCGTCAATATCTTATCCCAAGTTGATACAGCATTTTGCAGGGCTACGATATTGGTGCTACCCAGAATTATGTCATCTGCGAAAAGGAGGGATATTTCGGTTTCGTCGCCGATTTGTTTTAACAAGTAGGACATGATGATATTAAACAGAATAGGACTTACCTTCCACAAAGCCACATTGATTGTCTTGCAACCTTATAATGTTTTTTAGTCGGTTGTTTACCATTCGCTCGTAAATTTTTAAGGTGTGTGATATTAGTTTTATTGCACGGTAGTTGGTCAGCTTACGGGAATCCCCTTTATTTTTGTAGAACGGGAGTAGATAGCTTTTCCTGAACGCATCTGGCATTGGGCTCCAACTTTTTATTTTGTTGAAAAGAGCGGTGAGCCATTTCAGCCCACAAACGCTCGTTTCCAGCCAAAACTCCAAGGGTATTTTGTCCGGTCCCGCAGCCTTACCGCGTTTCATCTCCATCACCGCCTGCTTTACCTCCTCCAAATTAAAGTCAGAGACATTGGAAAGGTTTAGCTCTACATTTGGAAAAGCTTCCCTAGGAAACTCTTTGTTAAGCAGCTCACGAAAGTACTCTAAGTGTCTGGCACATATCTCTTTGTCGTCGATTAGAAGGGTGCCTTGCGAATCCTCGATATATTTCGGAGCCGGCCATCAAAACCTACTTTTTATAGACCAAAATTGTTGGTATGGATGCAAACGAGCTAAGGTTTCAGCAAGATGAGGCTACATGCTTTACAACTCGTGATACAATGGCATTAATGCGCAGCAAGTTCGGCGAGAGGGTCTTTCGCGTAACACCGATCGCCGGCTAGATCCTGCGATTTGACACAGTTGGACTGCGGTTTTTTGAAAGGCAAACTGTTTTGCAATAAGCCAGCAACAATTTGCGAGCTCCAGACCAACTTCAGAAAATATACGAATAAAATGCAATTAACAAACAAACCAACAGATGGCCCACCCTATAATAGCTGTTAAGTTTTGTTATGATGCATATACACTTTGAAGTGGAACCCTATTTTAAAAAACGAACTATAAAAAACTTACGCATGCCAGAGGACATCAAACAAGTTTGTGTTCCTAGCTACTTTTGGTCTACAAGAAACTGGAAATTTGGGCAACGGGAAGTTACTCAGCAACTTAAATCGTCCTGATTATTTTAGTTTTAAGATGGAGGGGTTTTTATGCAGGCAGTAATCAAAATTTAAGCCACATAGAGTTGCTCAAAAATTTGGTATCGATCACTGAATGCTGTTTAAAGATTGAGAGCGACATATTTATTCATATTCATTTAGTTGTGGCTGCATTCATTCATTAATTTTGAATGGGATTGTGTAAAGCACAGCTTGCTTGAAGCTCATGCAGAGCTTCTGGTAAATGGATTGAGATCAGTGGGTTAATCTTCAATTTGTAAGCTGCAGCTGTTTTAAAATTAATTCATATTTTAGGGTTACATATCATCTTGTTTGCTTGTAAATTGTTACAAATTTATTGCTTGCTTCGATTAAGCCAAGTGGTTCTTTGACAATAAGGCTACTTGAAAAATTATGCAACTATGCAACACTATTTTTATTAATTTTCTTAGATGTTTCAAGTTTTATTTTCTACAAGTTGCATGCCCCAAAATGTATTGTATTAAGTAATGATGCTTTAACAAAATATTAAATCGATTAGCTGAGTCAAAGTTACAACTTTTGGGAACTATGGGCCCTGCCCTTTTCTATACTTTTATTTACTTTTACCAAAAAACCTCTATTAACTAGTTTAACATATTGTAACATTGTGGCGTATAAATTATGTATATCATATTTTTTATTTTTTTTTGCCTCATATTAAGTTAACAATTTAGGCCCAGTTTGAGGTACTATTGAACAACGATGTTTAATCAAATAAAATTTGAACTAATCAAACAATCATCAAATGGTTGTAAACATTTTCAATAGCTGCCAGACCTTGACCTATCTGAAAGCCAAGTTAGTTAAGATAACTGACCAGCTCTAAAATAAAAAGAGAAACATATATATATAAAAAAAAAAGAAAGTCTATAAACACCGACTATGGGATTCCTTTCAGTTGAGGTCATGTGTCCAAGTGTGATTATTTTTACAACACAGTTCCCAATATGTGATGAATAAGTTTTAGAATGAAATTGATATTGATATTATATGATATTGTTCCATCGCAACGTTATAAAATAAAGATCTCAGAGCTCACATCGATAAGTATCGTATAACGCTTTTGGTAATGTAAAAATTTCTGTTTCTAAAAAAATCTCTCTCGATAACACATTAAAAGCGAGCCTAGAATGTACAGAATTTAATGTTCCAAATTTTTACCTTTCCTTTTTCAAAATTAATTCGTTATTGTAAATTTTATCTAAATGGGCTGAGAAGTTTAGAAGTTATACCCAAAATTTAACAAATTTAAGTCCGTAAACTAGTGCTGGAGAAAACATCGATGATCGAAGTTTCTTCTGAAGTAATACTTATAATTATAAAGTGAATAAAGATTTCTTAGCTACATGTATCATGATAAATGCAGGTTTTTTTTTTTTTCTGTAAATTCATGGTTCAAAAAATACAAAATGTCAACTTTGACGGCTAATTACTTAAAAACCACTAATTATAATTTACAACTATTTAAGAACAGGTTACCTTAATATGTGTAACATAATATTAAATTACCATTTTGTCCAAATTTTCACTTTTATCTGGAGGGCTTTTGGCCAAAATCTGGCCTTATGCGCACAGGCGATATCTACTGCCAATTTGCCAAAAAATACAATTAAGAAGAAGAAAAATAAAGAAATAAAAAAAATTATTTATTTGAAAACTCTTAGCTGCCTCAAGGTCATTAATATGCTTTAAGTATTTGAGAATTATAAGAAGAATTTACTGAATTCTCACATTCTCTGCTATCTTCAGTTTCGAAAGTTTTAGCAAGGTTGATCGCTATTCGGCTTGTTGAGCACTAATATAAGCAAAAATGGAGTCAAACTATTACAGTCTTCTGCGCTTTTTCGTGGAGAAAAGAAATTTCTCTGTCCTGATAGAGAACGATTGGTCGCCAAGCTGAATTGCCTTAGCTGCAGTTAACAGGGAGATGTCCTCGCCGACATCATCCTGTTGAAGATACTTCTTGCCGCTTACGCTGACAATGTCTGCGGACTATACTCAGATTATTGTCAGTACACTACCGTGGATGGAATGGAACTCGGGAGTAGCTCCAAAAACTTAAGAATTTTGCCAGACATTGAAATCTTTTAACGTATGCTTTACATTACGAACCGAGTCTTCTTTTTTTGTAGACAGAAGGAATTCTTCTTTCTTCTTTTCTGATAACCATGAAGTAGTGCTGGAGAAAACATCGTTGATCGAAGTTTAAAATTTCTATATATCGATGTTGGCCACTAGAAATGTTTCTCCAGCACTTCTGCGCTCATCAAATGGGTGTTTAGTAGTGCTGGAGAAACATCTCTGTTGGCCAACATCGATATATAAATATCTTAAACTTCGATCATCGATGTTGTCTCCAGCACTACCGTAAGCCATTTTGTGAAAGAGCTACAATCAACAAAATCGTTATGTAGACTATTAGGGCTGAATTATGTAAATGATTGATATTTCTTGGAGATATCAACCAGATGCGGGTCCAGAATTTGGTCTTAGACAACACTTTTAGTAATGTCAAATTTTCTGTTTCTAAAAAAAGCGTGATCTCGATTACATATTTCAAACACGCCTGAGGCATAGAATGTAAAGAATTAAATGTTTCAAATTTTTTTTAAGTGCTTAACCAAAAGTGCTGGTTAGTTCCGGCTTAAGTTCTTTTTTAAAAATTGATTGTAACCATACCAATACTATTGTATTAACCCTCTAGTATGGGTGGGTCAGCTGCTCCTAGTATAGGGGGAATTACATGTAGTGCTTCATGCCTGCGTGCCGTAACTGTACTAGGAGCGGAAGTGCGACTTCAACCTCCTCGTGGTGGCCCCTGGTAACAGCCCTCAGTTAGGTCATGTCTCTGCTGAGGGCTGGCTAGTGTTGTCGTGCCAGGGAGAAGGAAACTCCCTGACAGTGTTTGTCAAATAAATCCCCCAATCCAAGGTGGAACAGCGTATGCCGATGGATGAATGGCTGGAGGGCTTTCCAGTCGCTAATATGCGAACTTGAGGTGCCCAGGCGAGGCCTCATTTTAACAAATGCCTTACTGCGCTGACAGGGCCAGGTGCAGTGGACCTAATTTCCCTGATTACTCGTGGGAATCATATGGACTTACCAGAAGGCAGCAGTAGCCTAAATACTTGCAAAGCAAACGAGCAAGAGCTCATGGAGCACAGTGGACGGGAAGAGGTAGTTGTTGCCTCGACCTCCAAAGATGCTGCCAAAATGGCTAAAGACAGCCAAGGGGAAAAAAGGTTATGTGGAGCCGCAAGGAAGAGGTTGAAGTTTCTCCTCAAAAAGGGCATAAGCTTTGATGAAGCTAAAGCCCAGGCAACACAACCCATCACTCCAGGGGCTTCTGGCACACCGAAAAGACAAAGATCGTCAGACAAAACCCCTCCATAGGCGGCTGAGCGCAAACGCCCGCTAAGGGATAGCATAAGTGGACGTCATAAAACTCCACATGCAAGCACAAAAGGCCAAAGTAGGCCGTCATTTAGAGATACTTTCAAAGGTATCCGCATTGCAGTGCTGGCAAAGGACTACCCAAATACAGTCCTAGCCACAAAGCAGTTGGACCTTATACAGGATGACCTGATGGCTAAAGTACTGAACGGAAACGACGGTGAAACATCGCCCCAATTCCTGGGATGTACATACAAAGCGGGCTCCATGACCTTACTCTGCAGCAATGAGAAAACGGCAGAGTGGGTTAAGCAAGTGGCTCTAAATATAACACCATGGGAGGGTGCTTCACTATGGGCTATAGAGGAAGATAAGATGCCTCACCCAAAGGTCCTGGTGGGCTACTTCCCCAATGCGGCGACGACGGAAACAGAGACAATCTTGTCTTTTGTTAAAAAACAAAACGTAGATCTCCCAGTAGTTTCCTGGAGAACGCTGCGTCGCACCAACAAAGGCACAAGTGCCATGTTAGTACTTGCAGTCGACCAAAAATCGGCTGCAAAAATGGAGGAAACGAAGGGCCTCATCTTCTATAAATTCGGCCAAGTCCACCTCAAGTTAAAATCGGAAGGTGAGAAAGACAAGGAAGCCGAAGAAGAAGCGGTGGTTGACACCGACGCAGACATGAGTGCTGAGGAAGGTGCACTGACGCCTGCCAACACCACTGCGGAAACTAATACAATAACATGAGATGTATCCATGCAAATCTCCACCACGCTAAAGCTGCAACTGCAGAATTAGACAGGAGGTTTGCCTTGGGTACCTCACAAATAGGGCTAATACAAGAGCCCTGGATCAGGACGGGTAAGATATGCGGCCTGACCAACAAAAACGGTAAGTTGATCTATGATGTTAAAGCCGACAGACCTAGAGCGGCGATTTTTATAGACAAAAATACTAAATTTCTTCAAATCATAGATTTCCTGGATGGTGATACGGCTGCCATACTTATGGAGGTCAACCACCTGGGGGTACGCAAAGAGGTAGCCATTGCCTCGGCCTACTTCCCAGGTGAATATCAAACAGCACCTACCAATACAGTGATTCGCCTGGTGGAGTGGTGCAAGGAGAAGAACATTCCCATCATCATGGGCTGTGATGCAAACGCCCACAACATCGTCTGGGGGAGCTCCGACACAAATAAGAGGGGTGAGTCTCTCCTTGATTACATTATCACGAATAACTTAGCCATAGCGAATACCGGGAACTGTCCACCTTTTATAAACTCAATAAGGGAAGAGGTGATAGACCTCACTCTAACCATATTAAATATCACTGGTATGATCAAAGATTGGAAAGTCTCTCAGGAAGCATCCTTCTCTGATCACAACCATATTCTTTTTGAGGTTGAAATTGAACAACCTGTAAACATCCACTACCGCTCACCGAGAGCAACAGACTGGGTAAACTATAATGTAAACCTAGTTAATGAGCTTCTAGGGCTCAACAAATCAATAAGAGGCACAGCTGATATTGAGGCAGCAGTCGACACATTAACGACTGCAATTTTAACCTCCTATCACAAAAATTGTCCTCTAAAAACTAAGAAAACGAAAAACAAAGTTCCTTGGTGGAATGGCAGGTTAGCGTCGCTACGCGAAACAACCAGAAAGGAATTCAACAAGGCAAAAAGGGTAAAATTCTGGGAGCAATATCGAGTGGCTCTAACAAATTACAATAAAGAACTAAGAAAGTCCAAAAGGAAATCCTGGACTACCTTCTGTGAAAATCTAATGGATGTGCCGGCAACGGCTAGAATCCACAAAACTCTATATAATGCTAAGACAGCAAATATTGGTACTTTAAATCATCCAAATGGTACAGTCACGACAACGTTTGCAGAAACAATAGAGCTTCTAACAAGAACTCACTTCCCGGGCTGTTACCTAAACACAGGCGAGAGTACCTCACAAAGGACGCAATCAATCCTTCCGAGACCTAACACCGCCTTAATCAACGACATAATAACATTTGAAAAAATATAATGGGCGTTACTTAAAAACGGTACAACTAACCTAAAACGCATCTTGGTAAAGGTTCTCAGAACCTGCCTTAAGCTGGGTTACATTCCCAAAAGATGGAGGGAGGTAAAAGTAATCTTTATACCGAAAGGTGGCAACAAGCCCCCATATGAACCGAAATCATATAGACCGATCTGTCTATCATCATTTCTACTAAAAACTATGGAGAAACTTATTGATCTCCATATTAGAACTGATTTGCTAAAAACAAATCCATTACACAAACTGCAATTTGCTTATCAAAAAGGAAAATCAACAATAACGGCTATACATGAGCTAGTTACAAATATAGAAAAGGCGATTGAGTCGAAGGAAATATCCCTATATGCCTTTATGGATATAGAGGGTGCCTTTGACAATGCAAGCCATGAATCAATGAAGCGTGCCCTAACTAAAATAGGAGCAAACCCATTGTTAATAAACTGGATTCACCAAATGCTACAAAAAAGGGTGATAACAGCTGAACTTGGTAATGTCGCAATCAGTGTAAATACAGTCAAAGGATGTCCACAAGGAGGTGTATTATCTCCGCTACTGTGGTCTATCCTAGTTGATGATCTGCTTGACTGTCTTAACACTAGAGGCTTCAAAACCATAGGCTATGCGGATGACATTACAGTCATCATAAATGGTAAACATGACACTATCATTGGTGAGCGTATGCAGGAAGCTCTCAAAATCACCTGGGAATGGTGTGACAGGGAAGGGCTGTCTATCAACCCAACCAAAACTACCATTATATCATACACAAAAAGACATATAAATAACATTGCAAGTCTTTTTATAAAAGGTACGGAGGTACCACTTAAAGATGACGTGAAATACCTAGGCCTAACAATTGACAAAAGGCTGTCATGGGAACGTCATCCAGATAATACAATACAAAAGGCCACTAGACAAATATGGGCAACAAGACAACTGCTAGGAAGAACATGAGGTCTTAGCCCCAAAATGTCATCCTGGATATACAAACAAATGATAATACCTTCAATACTATATGGCTCAGTCATATGGTGGAAAAAGGTAACTCAACAAAATGAACAACGCAAACTAACAAAAATTCAACGGCTGGCTTGCCTTAGCATTACTGGAGCAATGAGAACAACACCCACAGCAGGGTTGGAGGCTGTTCTTAACTTCACACCGCTTCACCTAGCCATAAGGACAGAAGCGGCTAAAGAGGCTGTAAATCTCCACAAAACTTATAAATTTAAAGAAGGAGATTATAAAGGACACCTCGAAATTCTAAACTGGGCAAAAGAGGCAAAGCAAATTGCTACTTTTAATAACCAGATAGATCCAGTAGTTAGCCCAACAAAAAACTACGAGATCTTCATACCCACAAGGGATGAATGGACAAATAACCCAAATTGTGTGCAAGATGATGCGCAAAAATGGTATACAGATGGCTCCAAAACGAAAGAAGGAGTAGGTGCAGGGGTAGTCGGTCCCCGCTGCCAAATGCACATCTCTCTATGTAAAGAAGCAACAATATTCGATGCTGAACTGTTTGCGATAAACTCTGCAACTCAGAAACTATTAAGCCGCAATGTGCAAAGAATAAAAGTAAATATTCTATCTGATAGCCAAGCGGTACTTAAAGCCCTCAACAACTACAAATTTATGTTCAACCTAAACCTACTTGCATCCCACAATAATAAGGTAAAACTTATTTGGGTGCCTGGGCACAAAGGTTTTGAAGGTAATGAAGCAGCAGACGAACAAGCCAGAAAAGGGGCGGAGATTCTCTTCACAGGACCTAGCCCTCTGTATGGCTTCACAAAAAATGATATTACAAACATCATTCTAAAAAATACCAGAAAAGAGACAAAAAACTACTGGGATCACCTGGAAGGGCTCCGTCACTCCAAAAAATTCCTTCAGTTCGACTCAAAAAAGGGGGCAGCAGCTCTAGAATTCAATAGAAGAGACCTACGCATCCTATGCGGCGCACTCACTGGCCACTACCCATGTAGATACCACTTGGCCAAGCTAGGTCTATCGGACACGGTAACTTGTAGATACTGCAATGAAGAAGAGGAAACCATGGAGCACCTTTTAGCCAATTGCCCAGCGCTAACCAAACGCAGAGCAAAATTCTTTAACAGCTATATACTGGATGAAGAGGACTACAAAACCCTACCACTAAAGGGTATAATTGCCTTCGCCAAAATATTAAACGACGATTAGTCATATAAGGGTGCACAAAAGACCTATATGCTGGTCGCAGTGCAGAAGGAAACTAATACCCTAAACCCTATTCACATCATACATCATACATGGGTGGGTAGTGCGGGACAAGCGATTTCAGTAGGCACTAGGTAACGACCAGTACTTACCTAGCTATTTACCTCTTCATTTCCATCTTATTAACAAATGTCATAGGCGGTAGGCAATCGCCACCACCCGTCTCCCATTAGACAGCGGCAGCGCTACATACGTCTTCGTTTACCAGTAGACAGCGGCATCGCTACCTACGCTTTTGTACACTAGTAGACAACCTAGTAGTCGCCAGTAAGCACACATATATTTTAATGTTTTATATTATTTCAGAATTATTTTTATCTACATTCATTATTTTTTTAATTTAAAACGCTTGTTTTTTTGAAAACCCTTTTTTTTGAGCTGGAGGGCATTTTTAAGGTTGAGATACTGACGGTCCGGCTCCACTTCCAATTGCATCTGAAATTATAGAAATTTAATTTTAGCGCTGAAAATATTTATTGAGAGCTTTAATAAGCTTACCGATTATTGCTTCATAGACTTCTGGACTGCTTTCGTTTTCTTGCAAGCCGTTCAAACTTGACGACGGTCCAAACGAAAATAAACGAAATTTCAGAACATTCAAAAATTGTCATACATTTGTTTGTGTAAATTAGAGTCGCGACGAATACGCAGAATACACACAAAAAGAATAGCGAAAAATTACATTATATTCCCATATTAAGAAAAGGAGGCGAATTCCTTTTATTTTACTCCTATATTCGCTTTGCGTTTGTTGTTTGTCAAATATTTCGTTCGTCGACCGTTTACCTCGCGCATTACCAGGGGCTTGCAAAGTAGGTAGCCAGCAGCCGTGCTAGAGGGAAATTAATACTTTCGCCGAAATCCGGAGACTTCTTACTCATTGGGCCTGTTGAGGGACATTTATTTTTTATGTTTTCTTACTCTACATAAGCTTTCGAATAGAGGGTGTTTTTTTGGAATATTTTTTTTACATACAACCATTTTTTGCGCCAAACCAATGTACCCCTTACAGTATTGAGTAAAGAGTATTCGAGGCGAAACAAAAATTCAGATTGAATTAAAGTCATGTGGACAATGGACAAATCAAAACTAAATTTGATGTGACATAAAATTTGTAACAATTTTTTTATTGTTTTGAATATACAAAATTTATTTGTATATAATCAAAACTCAATTATTTAACTTTTATGATTTTTGTATATAATAACAATGCAGTATACAATATTTTTAATTTTCTTAATTTTTTAAATATATATTGTAATTTTTCAGCATTGAAGGCACTTAATTATAAACATTATTCGTAGCATGTATTATAATTACAATTTCTTGTATTATTAAATAAGCAAACATTTAATTTAATAACCATAAAATAAATTGTGGTTTTATTAATTATTATTATTTTTTTTTTTTTTTTGTTGTCTTCTCAAATTACAGTGTTTTGGAAACATTTTGAGTTTGTTTTTGCTTTTCTTTTACGCCTAACCTGTTTCTAAGCATATTTACATATGTAAAGCCATGATCATAATTAATTTTCCAAAGCTGTGAAGAAGTGTAAAGCAAAAAATACAATATCTACAACAATCTAGTAACACAAACAACAACAACCAACAACCAAGATACAAACACAACAAATATTTGGCAAACTTGCGCTTCGAGAGATAAACAAACTAAAGAGATACATAAAAAGAAATAAATCATAAATATAAAAATAAGCGAGGTGTAATTTATTAATTTGCTCGAATTTTGTTAATGGATATAACGCAGCAGTTTTAATTAATCACGAAAAATAACAATTTATCAAAAAATTCTTATTAATTATAAATTGATTCAACTTTAAGTTTTCAATATCTCATTCATTTGCTGTGCCTAAAAAGCAGAGCTCGTAAAATGCTGTCAACCCATTTTTCCAATGTGGTCGGCTCACGACCAAAACCGAACAAATGAAACAAAAACTGTCACACACTGAGCCGAACATTTTTTACGTTTCGCTTTTCGGTTCTGGTCCGTATTTTCGGCTGAGCAAAACAAACGTGTCTCTCTCGCAATAACACCCCTTCAGTTCGGTTCAGGCCTGAATTAGCCATGAAATCAAGCCGGAATTTTCAGTACCAGCCATGAACCTACGCATTTATTTGTCACTGAACTTAACACATGCATGTCCTAGGCGTTCTGGCCTGAACCTTAGCCGTAACAATCAGCTATGAATTCAGTGCTGATTGATATTGAAATGTCATGTCTGAAATCAGGGGTGAATTTTATAAAAAAACGGGCATGAATTCAGTGCTGATTTGTTTTTTAAAGTCAGGTCTGAAATCACAGGTGAATAATTATAACACTGCACAATGGGCCCGCGTGGCCAGATTTTGGCCAAAAGCCCTCCTGATGAAAATCAAAATTTGGACAAAATGACAATTTAATATTATTTTACACATATTAAGGTATCCTGTGCTGAAAAAAATTTTAAATTATAATTAGTGGTTTTTAAGTTATTGGCAATCAAAGTTGACATTTTGTATTTTATGGGCTTTCGCGAACATTTTCAGAAAAAAAGTCCTGCATTTACCATGATACATGTAGCTACGAAATCTTCATTCACTTTATTATTTATAAGTATAACTTCAGAAAAAAATAAAACTGAGCTTAACAACTTTTCGATTTTAAATATATTCGAGAAGTTGAAAAGATTTTTTTTGTTTTTGTATCATTTGGCTGCTTTGCTTTAAGGGTACCTCCGACTACCATTCGATATTTGATCGAAACAATTTTTATAAATTTCTTTACATGTTTTACAACAAAATGTAATTCCTCCCTATTTTCGGAAATTGAATTTTGTATCAAAAAGTTACTTTTTAAAAATTGACCCCACGAAATTTGACTATTTTTTGAATTTCTTAGCTGCTTTTAGGCAATGCTTCAATAACGATTTTTTCAAAGGTTGTACTAAAATGAACAAAAAATGTACAATTGGAAAATTTTATAGCATACTCACAATGATGCAAATCAAAAAATGTAAAAATTATCAATTTTGACGAAAAAACCCCTAAAAATGAAATATAGATTTTTGAATTTTTTTTTCTTAAATTTAAAAAGCATGCAAACAAAATTATAACAGTTAAAGACCAGATGCATTGGTGATGTCGTCTTTCTGTAATTTGCTTGGAAAGCTGAAACTATGTGGGGCTATAACTCCAAAACCATTCAATATTTTGGGTAAAGGCTATTTTTTCAATGTATGAGGAGCTCATATCTACCTCTGTGTAAAATATGGTCCAATTCCAAATAACCGTTTTTTTTTAATAAAGTTAAAAAAATTGTTTGGTTTTTTTAAATTTTTTCCAATTTTGGTCTGGATTATCTATATCTCAAAAAAATCGGAGGAGGCTCAAACTTGCCAGAAAAATAGTTCAATCATTAAGAAACACGTGTGTAAAATTTGATCACTCTAAAAAAATTATTATGGAAATGACAGGGTTTTGGCCAAAATATGAAATTCTGGGCCCACAGTGCAAAGTAATAAAAAACAAAATGGCGCCTGTAGAGAGCTACGAGTACATGATTATTTTTCGGAGAGGTCTCCACGGCTGCAGCTTTTTGACGTCGTCATTGATCTGAAAAATCAAGAAATTCTTTTCCTCTTAATCTATGGACCAAAAGCAAGTGAACCACGTAGGGGTTTCAAAACTATTAATTTAAAAAAAAGTGGCATGTTAGAAAGCAAATTTTGTTTTCGTCAAAAAAAAAATCATGAATTGTAAAATAAAACGTTTTTATTATTTTGACAAAATCCAATGTGGTGTCAAAATTTCAAATCGATCGTATAAAAATTGACTGAGTTTTAAAACTGGCCCAACCGCGCGGCGGGTTGCCCGACGCTTATAAGTGTCGGTAAATTTTTTTTTTTAAATCTCTTCGGAACATAATTTCCAGCATAATTGTCTACCAATTTAAAGGATATACGCAGTTCGAAAAATTTCGCACAAAACTTCATATAACAAAAAAAGTCCCACTTGGGATATCCCATTTGGGATTTTATTTTTCATATGAAGTTTTGTCATTCCGCGCGAAATTTTTCGAACTGCGTATAGGCCTTTAGCTAAAAAAAAAGAATTGATTTTCTGAAGATTCTACACAGGTGTTACCCCTTAAGGGTATCAATCCTCTGACACAAAGAAAATTAAAGACAGTACAGGGTAAATTAAATATAATCCGTATGCTCCGAGTGAAAGCGTCCTACTTTGTCAATATAAATCCATAATATTTTAATATACACATTTGAAAACTCCAGCAGTAAGTCTTCTTCAATTTGTACCATTTTGAAAACTGTTGAGTCAGCCCTCGTGCTTGACAAGCGAAGCCAACATTCGGAGCCTCTAATTAATATATAAAACTTTTGTCATTAGCAGCACTAACCGCTATAAGGCCCCCAGCCACTGACCGGATTCATTCATATTTCAAGTTGAAGTTTAAGGCGTGTTGAACTTGTGGCTGCTGCAATATTTACGCCAAAATTTGTTTTGTTTTATTGTTATCGAATATTTGATTGGGTGTGTATGGGATTCGAGTTCGTGTTAGACAACTGAAAGTTACAATGAACAGATGTAAATGCAAATTGATTGGGGTGACAATAAATTTTGAAATATTTTATAGTCAATAGTATGTTGAGGCATTCACTGGGATACCTGAACCCATGAACCAAACTCAGCAAGAAGTTTGCAATTGGATTTCTAAAGTAATTTTTTTCGGGTATTTGAATTCGAACAACAAATTTGAACCTTTGAGTCTTGGAGATCTTTTTCTAGACTTAGATTAAAAAAAAATGTCTACAAATACTCAGTAGCTTAGTCACAATAAAATAAAAACGAAACACACGTTTTTTTTTTCAAATTAAGCCTGAAATTATGGGAAAAAATTTTTTTGCTCTATACATCGAATCTGCATCATTAGTTTTCAAAAATCGCTGAGTCAATTTCCAGTACCTTATCCAGCTAGACCGTTTGGGTCGATTCTGAAAGTCATATTATTTTTTGTTTAAAGTACCTATCAGCAACTATCAATTCGGTACGGCAATTTAAATTTTTTTCATTTGTAACACTCTGTTTGTTCTAGATGTAGTTCCACTAGTCCCGAATCAGACATTAGGTTTTTTTAATTTATCCTTTGTTAAGATTTTATTTGATTAAAAACAAAAAAACAAATTGAAAAATGCGTTTATGTCGTGTCGCTAGCTATCACGATTCCATCACACGTCTGTCACGTATCTATCGCGATACATCACGTATCTATCGTGATACATCACGTATCTATCGTGATAGGCACGTGTGTTTATTTCGTGTCGCTAGCTATCACGATTCCATCTCACGTCTGTCTATCACGCGTCAACAAGGACTTTATCACGTATCCGTCACTTGCCTATCGTGTGGGCATCACTTGGCTATCACATATACATCACGTATCTATCGTGATACATCACGTATCTATCGTGATAGGCACGTGCGTTTATGTCATGTCGCTAGCTATCACAATTCCATCACTCGTCTGTCTATCACGCGTCAACAAGGACTTTATCACGTATCCGTCACTTGTCTATTGCGTGGGCATCACTTGGCTATCACATAGACATCACGTATCTATCGTGATACATCACGTATCTATCGTGATACATCACGTATCTATCGTGATACATCACGTATCTATCGTGATACATCACGTATCTATCGTGATACATCACGTATCTATCGTGATAGGCACGTGCGTTTATATCATGTCGCTAGCTATCACGATTCCATCACTCGTCTGTCTATCACGCGTCAACAAGGACTTTATCACGTATCCGTCACTTGTCTATCGCGTGGGCATCGCTTGGCTACCACATATAGTACATCACGTATCTATCGTGATAGGCACGTGACAGTCATGACACGACACAGACACCAAGAAGCAACTACATACAATCGTTAAGATCGAACTCAGCAAGATAAATATATAAAATATCATTTGTCTCGCTGGGGAAAGTGCACCGCAGCCTCCCGAAAAACTTTTTGGCTATTTACCCCTAATTCCTTAGATTACAGATTACAGATACATTTTACTACAATCGGTTGGGACTGCAAGAGTAATTTCGGACATCTGTATTTGTTTTGTCACCCGCCGAAAGTTTGGGATCATAAAAGTATCAATCCCATTGCTAACGTTTCCAAATTCTTTTACGTGCCGCCATCCCATTTCGGATATCCATACCGAACCCATCGTTAATTTCACTCATTTCGTTTAGGGCTAACAAGACAATTCGCACGTGTATCTAATGGTACCTCAAATATTTAATTAATGCTGCATAATTATATAATTAACATATAAACAATTCACAGCTGATGCGACAAGTCGTGTGAGCAGCACTAATTGATTAACCCCAATCTGGCATAGATTAATTTACATAAACACATGGATACGCACACAGATACGCACACACATAGCTACGCATAGGCACTAGTGTTTATATGTATATACTATACAAGTTTACACAAGTCCTTGAAATATGATGCCTTTCACCCGCTGCTTAATGTTTTTTTTTTTTTTTTTTGGTAATAATTATTATAAACATGAATTTAATAAATAGCTGGGCTTAAAACAACAAAAACAAAAATCAATACAACAAAATGCAACTGATATTCGATCAGTGTTAACTAAGTAGCGGCTACTACTCTTGGCCATTAACAAATTAAGCAATTTGTTCATCTGTCAAGCTATAAATACTGGCATTAAATCTTTCGAACCCAAAACCGGAGCTGATCGGTTTAGTTTATACTATAATTATGACATAACCTTACGATTATAATCCCCAGTATCATTTTTGGGGAGGAGTAAGCTCAGCAAGCGCAGTTTCCTCAAGCACAGCTGGCTTTTGTAAATCAATCTTGAGCGAAAACAATTTTTCTACTAAACAAACCCAAAAGGCCAAAAAAACAAAATTTAATTTTGTAATACAGGGTGTGAGCTCTACTCATCGTTGCGGATTTGAAAGGGCTTGACGAAGTGTTGGAGACAACACGAGCTTCAAGATCAAATGCGTATGTTGATGTTTGACGATTCATTTCCATCTCCTGCCATGTTTCTACAAGGGAGCGATTTTGCTTTTTATTTTATGCAGAGGAAATGCATTTTTATATTCTTTTTGATTTTTTTCTCATTTGGCCATAAATTTTGGTATAGGTACATTAGGGTGGGTCAATTTTTTTCGGTACAAAGGCTCACAGCAATTTTGATTCTTTGGGTCATTTTAAGCAATTTTGCCTAGGAAACTATGGGTCTAAAATGAATTTCGAGTCGCCCACTTTTTCAAAATAGGTTTTTATCAAAATATTCAAAAAATGACTTAGATCATCCAAGGCCAAAAAACGTTATTTTTCCACTAACCAAATGTGTACTTAGGGGTCGAGGAATCCATTTTTGACATCTATTTTTAATTTTGGCTGCAGCCAGAGGGTGCTTTTGTGTATTTTTTTAATCTTTTTTTTTTTAAAATTGACAAAAAGTTGTGAAAAAAGACGAATATTTTACTTTTTCAAAGTTCTCAAGCACTGTCACAAATTTTATGAAAATCGGTATCATACATATATATAAATATATGTATATCTCCCATGGGACCGATCGGTCCAAAAAATGTGTTTTTGTGCAAAATTCGTTTTGTTTCGTTTTTTTATCAAGATATCGTAACCAAAGTTGGCATTCGGAAATTTTTTTGTGTTTCCAAGCACTCTACCAAATTTGGTTAAAATCGATTGACTATATCATATAGCTCCCATAGGGACGATCGGTCAAAAAAACGTTTTTTTTACGAAATTCGTTGTGTTTTGTTTCTTTATAAAGACATCGTAATCAAATTTGTTGTTGTTGAACAGAATCGTGAAAAAGTTATGATGGTGACATTAGAAAGCCGTGAAAAACCCCCTAGTTACTTGGATTCTCTTCTAATACTCGTCTTTTCGTATTACTAGAGGGAAATATTTCTTCTTTATATCAAGAGTAAATCCAAAAAAACTATTGTTTTTTCTTAAATTCAATATAAATGTTGTACGTCGTCAAAGAGCCACCCCTTCCATTTTTCAACGGTGACTATTTTGGCAAATTTAAAATTTGAGATTTCATTATGAACATTTTGCCAATTTTCAAAAAAAAGATGGCGTACGTTAAAATCGGGCATAGATGTACCACCACATTACAATTAAGTCCGATATATTGCTTAGGACCTCCAAAAGATATTTTATTAGCCAAATTTGTCTACGATACTTTCAAAAACAGATCAGTCCTATGGGGACTACATATATGATATAGTCAACCGATTTGGTACAGTGATTGAGAACTATAAAAAACTTCCGAGTGCCAAATTTGGTTACGATAACTTCATAAACAAACGAATTATCCATCTAAAACTTTTCGTTTTTTTCGAGGTCCTCTGAAACACCCCTATGGGAGCTATATAATACAGTCCCGATATTAAAAAAATAAAATAAACTTGACTCCCGTAGGATAATAACGAATCTAATCTGAAAGTTTGGTTGCTCTAGCTCTTACCATCTCTGAGATCTAGGCGTTCATGCAGACGGACGGACGGACAGACAGACAGACGGACATGGGTATATCGACCTCTCTAGTCACCCTGATCATACTTTAGGTAACTTTGGGGGTCTCCTTCTGTATGTAACATACATTTTCGGCTTGCACAAACTTAATATACCTTTTGTACCATACGGTACAGGGTATAAAAATGGAAAAAAATCAAAAATAAAAAAAAAAATCACTAAAGCGCCCTCTGGCGGCGCCCAAAATTAAAAACAGATGTCAAAAATGGATTCCTCGATTCCAAAAATCCCCAAATAAACATTTCGCTAGAGCAAAAATAGCGTTTTTTGGCCTTTTCTATGCAATGTCTAAGTCGATTTTTGAATATTTCGAAAAAAAAACCTATTTTGAAAAAGTGGGCGACTCGAAATTCATTTTAGACCCATAGTTTATTGGGCAAAGTTGCTTAGAATGACCCAAAGAATCGAAATCGCTGTGTGCTCCAGAACGTTTTTTCGAACCCATACAAATTGACCCGCCCTTAAGAAAGAAAAGAATAAGAGAAAATTCTTATTCCGTTGACTAATAATTTTAAAACAATTTTTTTTGCAATACGTTTATTCTTAAAACAATTAGTGTAGTAAACAAATAATACCTATACAATATATCGGTATAGCAGCTCGATAATGATCATTACCATAAGTAACGTACATACCTTAAGGGATCCGAGAGTGCTGGGAAGACACAAAAGCATAAAATTAAATATCAAATTACTAAAAACAAAACAAAAATGCAAATAATTAAAATCTCGTGCATTTCTGTTTTCTTTACAAACTCCCAATTTTAAAATCTATCGAAATCTGATTAAAAAGTTTGTCGTCTCAATAGGATCAGTTTTCAGCCTTTCCCATAAATTATGTAAATCCTACAAGCATCCAACATATTGTTGGCCTACTGACAGCAACTTTGATCTTTGATGCAAAATCTCAAATAGCAATAACAATAAAAAGAAAAACATTTTGAAACTAATTAATGTCTAGCTATTAACAAAAGCATAGTTAAAAATGAATCAAACTTTATAATAGTAATAAAAATAAAAAATTCAAACGCCTAATTCGCAGTGCAAACAAAAGCCTCAAAATTGGCAACAACTTTAATATAAATAAAAAAAAAAGACACCATCTTGAATAACAGTTAATACATGATTTATTGGCTGTTCAAACAATATGTACAAAAATAAAATAAAATATAGCTAACAATTTGGGAGCTGTACAATTTGGCAACAATTTGAAATTTAATAAAAAAAAAAATTATATTGTTGTGCGACGGAAATTATTTACAATATTTACAAGAAAGTTTATTTGGGCCAAGTCTTCAGTTTTGAGTTTAGGCCCAACCGCCAGCGGGCTGCCAGCCTCCACCGCCACCACCGCCGCCGTGTCCACCGCCACCACCGCCGCCGTGTCCACCACCGCCACCGCCGTGTCCACCACCGCCGCCGCTGCTTAGCTTGATGATTTTGATGACCTTGGTAGAGCCACCACCACTACCACCACCACCGCCATGTCCGCCACCTCCGCCAGAGGACCAACCGCCGCCACCACCACCTCCGCCGCCATGTCCTCCGCCGCCACCGCCTCCACTACCCAGGCTGATAATCTTTACAATTTTTACTTCGCCACCGCCACCGCCACCGCCATGTCCACCACCTCCACCGGAAGACCAGCCGCCTCCACCACCACCACTGCCTCCAGAAGACCAGCCGCCACCTCCACCACCTCCCGAAGACCAACCACCGCCACCACCACCACCGCCGCCTCCATCCTCAGTAATGACTTTAATAATTTGCACTTGTCCACCACCACCACCGCCATGTCCGCCTCCTCCGCCTGAAGACCAGCCACCGCCGCCGCCGCCACCACCACCCGAGGACCAGCCGCCTCCACCGCCTCCTCCTCCGCCGCCGCTTGATGACCAGCCACCGCCGGGCTTTGGCTTGGCTGTAACGCTGGCTGCTCCAATAAGCAGTAGACAAACAAAAGCCTGCAACATAAATACCCAATAAAATATCTGCTTCAAATTCCAAATTCGCCTGTTGATCTGCAAAGCATTGGAATACCAGGCACAGCCAACCAAACTGATATTTGAACCATCTCTTTTTATTTTATACACTTAAATTTCAATTTAAGCCAATAAAAGCCGTGCCAGAAATCTCTAGCTTGTTATGCGTTTGATTTGTTATTAAATCTCTTAAAGAGCATTGAACTTTGAAAGAGATTTTTGGCACACAAAATACAAATATAAGATTTTGGTTAGAATGTTGCAACTAAGTTAATTCAACTCCATGTAGCGATAACAAAACACAGAAAAATACACAAAAAAAAAATTATTAAAAAAATCACAAAATGGCTTGCGTATGCGTAATATTCCAATGCATAATATTATTGTTAATCCTTTAGGCTGCCACACATACTTTCATATTTAAATCCTTATTTTCAAATTACTCGACTCTAGGCACACACTACACACAAAGCTACTCAGTCGTTGTTGCGACTTTGCACTGACATACCCAGGCCAGGTGCCCCACACTTTTATACCAAAATCAAATGAGTCTGCCTTAGACGACGGAACCAGACGACATCGTAACGATCGGTGCAGCGAGAGGTGCGGGCCGGTTTTTGGGCATCTGCACATATTAACCGGAAAAACGTTTTCCAACGTTTCTTGTTGCGCTCATTCGATTTTCAGCCGTTGTTGCCGCATTGGATTCACAGACATGTGCCGGTGCCATTTCCCCAGTCTTCCCAAGCCCCTCACGCTAACGATCCCGCGACGCTTCTCCCATAACCCTCACGACAGTTGTCATGATTTGTCTTTTTCAGCTGCTTTTGCTATGGCAGCCACAATATGGGCCAAATGCTGCAGCATCATGGCCATTACATTATTGCAGGCGAAAGTAAAAAAATCCGAAAAAGAAAAGTAGAAGACGAAGCTACATTCATAACCAGAGATAGAAAATGTTATGTTGAAGCCAAAAACCCTTATATACCCTAACAAGCCCTTGTCGATGAGCCTTGGCAGCGTCTGAGAACGAAATCGATTTCTACCTATTTTTTTTTTGGTGCTGACCCAGAAGTTCAGGAGTAGAGCACTCTCTCGACATAACAAAATAACCCTGTACAGATCCCTACAGATCAAACCTATGCTTCTTTATGGCGCTGAAGCATGGATATTGTCAACATCCGATAAGACAACATTAGGTCGACGCATCTTCAGACCGACAAATGTGGATGATGATGTTCGAGCTCTATGTGCGTTACGGTGACACTGACCTAATCAGACGCATACAATTACAACGAATGCTCCAGCTAAGAAGGTATTCGAGCGAAAGTTACTGGAAGGATGTCGACCACAGCGACGCGACGCCCGTCTCTGCGATGGGGAGACCAGACAGCTTTGGCGGCTTTGGCGAGGGATTATGCCCGCGGCCAAGGCCGACAACCGGTTGTAATGGCCAAATAGTTAGAAAAACCCAGAAGTAAAATGCTATTAAGATCGAGTATGAGTTTTTTAAGTTATAGTCATAAGATCACCAAGATCGGAATGAAGTATAATTTCAAAGTTTTTAGCAAAAATAAGTGCAAGCCCTTTAAATGTTTCGTTAAATTCCCATTTTATGTCTGACACATTTTTTTATCCCAATACCCCAATTCACTTAACCATTATTGTTCTGCTTAAGATTCGTTCGAAACTCAAAGAAATTCCTACAGTAACACTTCAGCTTTTCCAATGAAAGGAGAGAACAGTAGGTCCTGGTGGTGACTATCGATGGGTGCTAGTCGCACTAATTTTTCTTACTTTACTCGTTTCAAAGAAATATGAAACCCTTTAGAGCACTTCGAGAAGAATCAGGGTATCCCCCTCTCTAAGCTTTAGCTTAATGCCTCTTGTTGCAAATTGCTTTATATAGTTAGTGTACTCTCTGCAAATGTTTACAGCAACAAAAACAGCAAAAACAAACAGTCTCATCTGCCGTGCCACACTGCCACAAATAGTAGTAGTATGTATACTAACTCATTGTATATAGTAACTTAGCCAAGCGTTGGCGTCGGTTGTAGCAAAAAATAAAAAGCCCCTGTCTTGCTCACCCGCTGATCTTGCCACTTGCAACCTGCGCACTCACATTCAACCATTCGTTGCATCTTTTCCCCATTACATAAGCCCAACTGGCGGCAACTTGTAATCGTTAGTTTTATTTTTTTTTTTCTCCATTTACTCATTTATTCATTTATATACTTGAATTTATTCTTCCTCTCGCTCTCTCTCTCACTTATGATGTGAATTTTTTATGGCTGTAATATTTTGCCATTATTTGATTTGCATCTGGTACAGAGGCACAGTCGTCGTCTCAGACACCGCGCACTTAGTTGTTGATTACTGCAACGTGCCTCTTGCCACCAGCTTTTGGAGTAGGTACAGCAGCAGCCTCAAAGTTTTTGGAGACAACTTGGTTTATTTGGTTTTTTTTTTTTTGTGTGGTTTCAAGTTAAATGCCAAACAATCAACAGGGTCTTAAATCATACATCCAAGTGTTATTTACTTACCAACTGATAACAAAGTTCAAGTGTCTTAAGTCTTCGGGCAGTTAATTATTATAATTAATCATTTATTGGTTAGTACTTTTTTCACGATATTCATTCGAAAGCTACTTGGTGTAACGCTCGGTATTCAAATTTCTTAAGCTTTTTCAAGTTATTGCCACAGTTTTTCAACTATGTAATTTGTAAACGCTCAACTTTTAATACCCTGCAGTTTGGGTGAAAGGGTATAAGAAGCTAGCATGCCGTAATTGTTCGTCCATCTGCGCGTATTACTTATTTTGCAGAGATCTAAAGTGCTAAAAACATAAAACTCCACATCGAGGTGTGTTTGTGTTCAAGTTCTCAAGGATTTTAAACGCCAGTGTTTACCAGTGTTGCTGAATGTTCGAAAAAATCATAAAAGAGAGCAAAAGTACCGAAATTTGAAAGCCTAACTTTAAAGTTTGGTGTTATAACATTGTGTAGTTTGTGTTTTGTCGCTATTACTAGAGAATTTATCAACGTGGAACAAATTGGTCATCGTCTATATTAAAGCCGAGCATTCTACTCTACGTAGATACTGCAAATTTGTTTTTCAACATTTTTCTCATTCTACCAAATTCACTGAGAGCGTTCTCTAGCAATAGGGAGCAAAACCAAACTACATAATCTGCTGTGCTCCGGAAAACGACAAAGCTAAAACGAAAAATTTTATTCGGATTCGTTTTTGCGTGCTCCGGAAAACGAATTTTTTCACGATAACTACGCATATTTCCCTTATTATTTTTGATAAATTCGTATAATTTCCATATCTTTCCAATAAATTCTTATGTTGTTGTTTTGGGGCGAAATTATTTTTATTTGATACAAAATAACTGACATGGTTGCCACAGCTCTGCACCTTTCTATTTCTATCAGCCGTACTCCGGAAAACGAAAAAATTGATGATGGCTTACAATTTATATTGATAAAGGATAAGAACAGGGAAATAATAAAAACAAATACATTAGTTTAATTTTATCTATTTAAATATAACTTAGTTTCGTAGAGCAAAACATGAAGTTCGTTTTCGATTGCGAACAATAAATGCGTCCATTAGAGATTCGATATCAAGCGTATCAACCAAATTCGGATATGTATGTAAAATGGCCACGTGATTGAGTCGATCCTGAGCCATGGTAGATCTTAAATAATTTGCAATTCGGCGTAACACAGAAAAACTTATTCCATTGGAACATGAAGAACCTGGTATCGTTAGAACTAATGTAAGAAAACGAACGAATTCGGAAACGATTTTCAGATAATTTTCCGTTTCTCTAAGAAACTTAACAATTGTGCTTAAATCTGAAGCTTTTTTACCCTCACGCGCCATTATCTCCAATAAAAAGTCTCTATCTTTAGTCAAACGGAATTCATTGAAATCTCCTCTGTAAAATTTTATGATTGCGTCAGTATTTTTTGATTCGCCAATCGCAATAGTTTTTAGAGATTTGAAAAATCGAGCATTGTTGGAATCAAAGCTTTCTTTGGGAGAAAAATTTATCTGGTCGAAAATCTCACAAAATATGTTTTTGTAATAATCTTTTGGGGAATCAAAAATATGGTTTTCTGTTACGCCATCTTCCAGTCGTTTTGGAATTCGACGTTTTCTTGAAAATTTTGGTTTTTCAAACTCAAGTTTAGATGCCAATTTGCAACTGTTTTGCCAAATCGATTAAAATTTTTGATTAATTACAGTTGACACGATTTCTACCTCTCGATAAGATTCGACAACACACAGTTCCGATGATTGCAGTTCTTTGTTGAGGATTTCAATCCGATCAAAGATTTCGATCATGGCAGTCAAAAGGAAGAGAAACTTGAACGACTCCATATTGTGAAGGAACCCTGAAGCCTTGGCAACCATGGTGCTATTAACTTCTTTATTCTCAACAAGCTCTTCGAAAAATTCCATTAACTTTTCATAATTGCCATCCACTGTTTTGAGGGACTTTATACGAACAACCCATCTGAAAAAAATTAATCAATTTATAATACATGAGCCTAAAGTTTAGTATAATTGCAATATTTACCTGGTCAGACTGTAGGCTGCGAGAGCAGGTGTATATTTTTCAGAGTCTTCTGCATCAGCTTGAAGTTCTCGAAACTTTGCTAGGCGTTTTGGCGAATCCCGGATAAAGTTGATTAACTCTTTTACCATCTCGATAAAGTTTTTTGCTTCTAGCACATCTTCCAATGCATCTTGGACCGCAAGATTGACATTATGCGCATTACAATGAATATAAAGTGCCCGAGGTTCTTCTTTCTGTACTCGCTGCTGTAAGCCTGAAATTTTTCCCGAAACATTTTCTGCTCCGTCATAGCACTGGCCTCTGAGTTTATTCAACGGTAATTGGACGTCCTTCAAAATTTCAAATTTCAAGACGCCTCACTCACATACACGCATACAAACGCAAAAGATCTTTATTTTCTCGCTCGCGACAAAACGGTTGGCGAATAACCAGAGCAAAAGTGAAACAAAAAAATTGGTTACACAGGCCTACAAATACCGGGTCATGTCAGTTGTTGGAAAGCTAAGGGTCATTTTCGAAGTAATTTGCTGCGTAGAATCCGAATCCGGGGCCACAATTGGCCCATCACGTCAGGATCTTGAGATATTTGAGGTTATGTACCCGAAAAACTGCGTTTTTTTAAATATCCCAAATGATGATGATGGGCAAATTCTGACCCCGGATTCGGATTCTACGCAGCAAATTACTTCGGAAATGACCATTAGCTTTTCAACAACTGACATAATTCCGATGGGATGTTTTCCGAGTGGGTACCACTACCCATACTACCCACGTCAACAGCCGACCCTGTTTAAGGCCCATACGTAGTTCGAAAAATTGAATGACAAAACTTCAATATAAAAAAAAAAATCCCATTTGGGATATCCCATAAAAAATGGGATACATAAAATAAAAAAAGACTACTAAGCTTGTATAATAAATTGTTTAGTAGCTATAAAAAGGAGTCTGTGCAAAATTAAAAAAAACTATTTTTCGCAACTGATCGTCTTGACTAAAACTTTTTTTGAATTTAAACGATTATTATTGGTTGCTAGCAATTTAAAAAGAAATAACAATTTGTTCGCTTAGTATATTTCTGCTTATATACTATTAAGTTAGACTAATTTGATGGCAGTATTATTATTATTACATAATATTTAATTATTTTATTTGTTAGGTAAATAAATAAATATGCTGTGCCTCCTACTGACATTAATGGCTACTCTCTTAATAAATCTTTTATTAATTATGGATTAAGCTTGCCTTAATGTGCAACAGCATTTAATAAACACTCTAAGCTTTTATTCAATTTTTAATTAATTATAATTATTAAATGCACTTTAACTATTTGCACGCTTATGAATGAATGCAGTGTCATACTGTGCGTATGCGCAACACTCATACGCACTGTAGCAACCAAAATTGAGACTTAATTTTTTTTACAGTGCTTCATTATGTTTAGACAGTTCCGTGTTTGATTATGATTCATTAAAAGCGATAGACTATTCATCATTGGCTAAGCTAATCGGCAGCTATACTACGACCATATGTCATACTATAAGTAAATCCTCATAAATTAACGATTTAGAGAAATTAATGAAAAATTTACTTCAAGCTCTACCACGCCCCTAATTTGAGTTTCTATCTTGGATTTGTTGCAGCAGTTCATATCGAATCTACGCATGTTGCAGAAGCAAACATAAATCATATTCCATGAGGTATGGAGCCTCCTCGAGAGATCTTACACAACCAAAGTGAATGAGATGCAGATGCAAACTGCAATTTCAGTGGCCAAGCAAACTACAGTAAAATATCGTTTGACTTTTAGTTTCGGGAATACAAAGTGTTGCATAATACGCTGAGGTTGTATAAAGTGGAAAAGTTGGGATAGCACATTAATTGTCGCAATATAAAAAACAAGTCAACACTAGATACAATTATTGGGTCGAAAAATAAAAAGGTTTGGCCGATTCGAAGGAACGTGGCTTAAAAAAAAAAGTACAAAAATGTGAGTATAAAAGCAACATTAAGTAAATAATAAGATATGTTAAACATATAATAATTACACATTTACAAACATTCTCGAGTTCACTTTATTTATAAGTGTTCTATTCGATATCGTGACGTCACTAAAAATGTGTTTTCTAAACAATCATTGCGACCGTTTTCCTTCAAATTTGGGAGCTGAGAGCGACAAGCCCGGTGAAAGATTCCATCAGGCTCTTGCAGCTATTAAGAGTGATATGGGACAAAGGCATGAAGGTTGACCACTGCTAAATGCGAATTCATGAAGATGTCACTGAGTGCAAACGAAAAACTTTGAGTGAAAAATGTTTTTTTTCGATCAAAAGTGTGATTGAGAGAAAATTGGAACTTTCGCAGTTTTCGTGCATGGTTTCATTACATCAACAGTTTTTACCCGATTTTGAAGATCATAGATTCAAAATGTTCGCAAAAGAATTATCTTTCAGCTCAAAGCTTAAAAAAAATTAAAAAATTTCCTGTAAATAAAAGAATATTTGTAATTTTGAAAAATGATCGAACATGGCACTTTTTTCGACTTTAGTCGCTTGCTTCATAACTTCAATAATTTTTACTTAATCTGCACATATCGTATATCACCCCGTAAGGAGCACATCAATAGCATTCGATCTATTCATGTCTTTCGTCTTTGGTTCACGATATATTAACGAATAACTGAAAAAAGTACCTACCCAAAAACATATTTTTCGAAAATATCTAGAGAAAAAAATTTCTTGACCCAAAATTACCCTAAAAAACTTTACATTTTCAAGATTCACTCGATGACCCCAAAATTTGTAAACTTGTGTTATGTCAAGTTAGTTTTTTCAAAGATGAAAGCTTTTTTGTTGTTACCAGATGAAGACGATTATCTTCTGTTTTTTTTCAAATCTCGCAATTTATGGAATTTATTGGTCTGCAACATTAAACTTTGAAATCAATCATCTCTAAACGAAAATTGTACATTTTTAGGTATAAGGGGTTTTTACAGTTCGAAAAATTTCGTGCGGAATGAAAAAATTTCATATAAAAAAAAATCCCATTTGGGATTTTTTTTTTTTTTTTATATGAAGTTTTGTCATTCCGCGCGAAATTTTTCGAACTGCGTATAGGCCTATAAGTAAAAGTTGAAACTAATATAATGGAGGAGTACGACCCCTATACCTTTGGTACCAAGGACAACCTCCCAAGCCTTTAACCACAACCCATGCAACAAAGATGCGCCTGTAAAAAGACTCATTCAATATGCTTTAAAATTCATGCGCCTAATTTGCAAATTCGTTTTAGCGAGTTTCGACTGTACTATCGCATAAAGTGGAACTTCATGTTGCCATGTGCAAAAGTCATCCTCAATAATAATGCCAGGCATACAAATGTGCAACAAATATCTTAAGTAGTCAAAAGCCTGCCACACGAATTACTTCAAATCTGCCACATTTTTTTGAGACTCACACGATTCAAATATTGTAGAAAAAACAACAACAAAAACTCAACCAACAACAATTCAATGGCATGGCAACAGAGAGTTAGTCACTTTGTCAATCATTGCACCGTGGTATAAACAACAAATTTTATTATAAGGTAAAAAACCAAGTGTTGGCGAAATGCATTTTCTTAAATTGGCAACACTGTGCTCTGCTCTGCTCTGCTGTGGGGGATCAACAAACTGTTGTCGAAATGAGGAAGAGGTTAGCCTCGACAACCTCGACCTAAGCATGTGAATGGAGGAGCTTGTCATACTTTTTGTCGCTTGTTGTTGCTCTTGTCAATGTTGTGGGTATTTATTGTTATTGTTGCTTTTGTCAACACTTTGTACTTATGTAGGGTGTGTGTGTTTAATGTGGCTATAGTGTAGTGGAGCAGCAGGTCAGCGGCAGAAGTAGCGAAAATGTAACCCGCTACAACAGCTTTGTCAATTTAAATTAATTATTATATAACTCAGAGTTAATAAAGTTTAGTGGGCAGGAGGTGTCTTTAACAATGTTTCCCTCCAACTCGTGCCCTACTCTCCGAGCATCAAGCTTTCTTATATGCAGGGTCGTCGAAAGAAAAGTGATGCTCCGTCCGTGGTGAGTATCAACGGGCCTTAAGTGTATTAATTTTATTTTTCAATTTTTCCACCTAAACAAAATATGTATATTCGGCCGTGCTCCGGAAAAGGAAAAAAACAAAACGAACAATTTTTTTCGGATTCGAACTTTTTGCTGTCGCCATCTACTTAAATTTCCTTTGCTCATTATTAGCACAGACTTACACCTTTCGAGGGAAATTATGCACGACAAGGGAAATTTCTTGTTATGCAAGACAGGAACTTTTTATTTCCGAAAGACATGAACATTTTTTTACACAAGACATGGACCATATAAAAATTCGGTTTTAAGTTGTGCATGCCATTTTTTGGGCTTATCCGAAAAAAAATTAAAAACATTTATCAATAACTATTGAACTTGAAATTGACATAATATAGAATCTAAGAATATCAAAGAATATTCAAAAAATTATTTCAGTATAAATTTCGTACTTTTTTAGACCTATTTTTCCAATTCGTTTAAATTCCTCTTGCAACAAAACATTCGGTAGCAAAACACATAAAAAATTCGTTTTGGTGAAATTGGGAGCACCAAAAATTCGGTTTCAAAACGAAACCGAATAAAATATTCGGATTCGTTTTTCGGAGCGCAGAAGAGGCTTAATATGTTAATGCAAAATTTGTCGCAAATTAATACTTCTTTGGTAAGAGTAAGCGCAGGGTAACACACTTTTCTTCTTTTCTTCCTTTCGACAGAATGTAGCCCAACTCTAGGCCTTTCGATTGTAATCTCTACTACTCTCGACTTTATGGTCACAGTGTGCATTCGAGAGTACAGAGTATCTTAAAGTTGCGATGTCCCAATGATAATTGCAATTAAGTGCAAGTTTATTTAATGTGAGGATGCACTTTGATTAAAAATTACTTTTGCTATTGGTTACGCAGCCTTTCTTTGGTTATTATTTTTTTGACTCAAAACTTGTTCCCCATTTTGGTTACAGTGATACACAAACACGTTTTCCTGTCATTTAAACTGTGGGCCTTGCTACATCAAGCTTAAGTTTTTGTTGTCTAGTGTACTTTTGGTGAAATGTGTGCGTTTGTATGTAGAGCCAATATTATGACAGTTGCTTTTGGTTTTGGGACTGAAGTTTCCCACTACGTGTATTTGGTAAATGCTTTTTATGGACCTTGCTGCCTAGCAACGTCAGCAATTGGAAGATAATAAAAGAAGCGACTTGTTTGATCCCAACTCTTTTGACTTGGTCATCATTAGTGAGGGTGCGCATATATCGCCATAAATTTCGTTATGCTGTTTCCTGAATTGCAATAAGGCACCTATGAGGAGGGATCGCAAGTTGTTAATTTGGCTGTCTCATAAACAACTTAGTAAATATGTGACGGAACCCTTACAAATAATTGCCAGAGATGAAGACTGCAGCTTTAAAAATTTCAGTTTTTAGCTATTTTCATTTATTTTTGCTTGCAGTTTTACTCTTTTATGTAGTATATATATTACGGGAAACATACTTTTTGGGTGTGGACTTAATTCAAACTAAAAAAAAAAAAAATTTAAAAGCTGGGTATAATTTTTTTAAGTTCAAAACTGATGGGAATGAATATACATATACATATATTGAGAGATAAAGCGAGTAAAACACTTGCAAAGAAAATTTGCAGTTTCCAAAAAAAAGAATACAATTAATTAAACAGAATACACATTTTGTTTTTTAACCTTTCGATACCTTCGCCACTTGCAGCGCTTATAAACGGCTATAACGGACCTGGCTGGGCTTGCGATCTGTGAAGAAGTTGCGTAGCACAAGTATTTGGGCAAGACCTATTAAAATAATCGCCCCTGTTTCCAATGAGGACCACACCAGAACGCGCTGATTAAGTTCTTCGGCACGCTTACGTCCCTGTGCCTCACGCAGACGATGGTGCGTCTGTGCGTCGAGTATGTCATTGAGTCCCTTATGTATCGCCTGCGATGAGGTCTCCATTTGCGTCAGCACAGTCGCATGCTCATCGACACCCGGCAAGGCGGGCTCCTCGCCCACCTGGAAGTCCACGTAGACGATTTTATGCGAAAAGGCCGAAAACTGGTTGCTAAAGCAAGCGCTATATACGCCTGTTGTTTCAGCCACAAATTGATGACTATCAAACGTAGCGCGATCCAATTTATAGATGACCTTATTTTCTGGATCCTTAAGTGTCACATCGACGTCTAGCTGCCCGCCAGCAGAAACTTGGAATTCAAAATAGGCGCTAGTATTACGCTGAATCATCTCATAAAAGCAATCCTCAGCATTGTCCGCCAAATCGAAGGTAAACTCTACGCCGGCAGCGCATTGCATTAACGCTGCTGCTAATAGCAATAAGAGCAGCGCTGACCAGGTCAATTTGTCGCTGTAACGCTGCTGTTGGTGTTGTGTGTGCTGCTGCCCGCTCATGATTTTGCTTAAGGTAATTTGGTATTGTTGCTAGTTATAACTAAATTGTAGGTTTTGGCGTACGTATTACGGGTACCACTGTGTCATCTACTGTCAGCTGCTGCGTGGCAGGTAAATCCGTTGTTCTTCTTCTGGTCGTCGTCGTAGTCGATGTCGGCAACAGATTATGCCTGCAGAGCGTCAAGCTGAAAAATAATACGAATCGTAATATAAAACATATTTTCGAGTATTTAATCTTGTTTTTAGAGGCCTAGTACCATAAGTCACACGATTTTCTTAGTTATAAAATTATTCCTACGTTTTTTGTTTGCCTTTTGGGCACGACTAATTTCTAAAAAAAAAAAATTATTCTTATAAAAACACTGTGAAATGTTCTGACACGTGTCAACACTTTTTATGCGTATTGTGCAACACTAGGCCGGTAGCGCTCAAATTAAAAAGAACACGTAAGTACATTTAGGTGTGTACACACTGCTTGTGTATTTAGAATAAAAAATTGCATATACCACAATTTAATTGATAAAACAAAGCTAAATTTATTGCTAAGTAAGCTGCAAAGCAGCGCGCTGTGGTTTCTATAGCTCACAAATTTTTTATTTTTATTTTATTCGCAGTCGCAGCAAGCGTTGCCAGATCGATAATTTATTGGCTGTAATGTGGCCACAACTCGCTTGTGTCAAGTCGTCAACAAAATTGAAATAAGAATAAAAGTTGCTAAGGTTTTTTGTTTTTCTAATTTGCTTGTTTTTGCCGCGCAAATATGCCAATCGTAGAACTAGTTGTAGACCGTAGCCTACTATGCTCCAACTTTGATGGATACAAGCTGTCCTTTGATCCAGTGCCGGTGCTGCGTCAAGATTTAGACAAGCAACCGCTGAAGCTGCAGCCACATTCCAATCAGTACTCCCTTTTGCATTCGGAGATCTTTACAATGCATAATTTATTGTGCTCAGATCCCTGGGAACGTAATAATAACTACTTCGTCAACACAGCACGTGAAATCGTGTTTTGCTCCTATGATCAAAATAATGGACGCCCACGTGATGCACGCATTGTGCATCGTCTAGAACGTAACGACAACGGCGATGGAGCTTCTCATGTGCTTGGGGATTACAATTACTCTATGCGTTTTATATCGGAGAAATACTGTGTATTATGTGACGGCATGAGTTCACTATTGCTGCTAGACACCGGAGATCGTTTAACTGCTGCACAGTGGAAACTTGTATCAAGCACACCTATTGAAGCTAACACATCCGCACGCGGTTTTCTACTGTACGATGCTCGCTTGGATGTGATACAAAACCGCAAGCAGATCTCGACTGTTGTCGGCCATGTCAATCGGCGCAGCCACGACACCATAGCCGATTCGTATACCTACTTTATGCAGTTAACCTGGGCGCGCTGGACACAAGATGCCTCAGCCAATGATGTCTGGGTGTATAACATATGCGAGCATTTGGAAACCACTGGCTCTCTGTATTACTGCGCCTTTGAGCCACGCGCTGACTCATTGGTGCTATGCTCAAATCGTGATGTATTGACTGAGGCCCAACGCGTGGAGGCGATGCAGGCCGCTCAAAAAAATTCAGAAGAAACATCAGCTAACACAAATAATGGAACTGAAGAGCAGATGGAGCAGGAAGACTCTGCCGTATATAGTTGGTCGCAAAACGACGACGATATTGTAGTTCGTTTCAAAATGCGACCAAACACAAGTATTAAAGATTTTAACATAACTTGCAGCAGCACATCTGTAAAGGTAGCATACTTGGGCGAAAATCTGCTTGATGAAGAATTATTTGCACCAGTTGAAGAGGAATCCACAACTTGGACCACCGATCAGGGCTGGTTGCAAATGATTTTGGTAAAAAAACAACAAGCTCTGTGGCCGCAGCTATTGATTACAAACAGTGCGCCGCCGCAGACAGATTGTTCGGAAAAAAAAGAACAGCAACCAACAAATCGATTGCCAATACCAAATTTGGAAGACCCCTTGGAAGAATGTGATTTTCCCTTGGGTTCTTATAGTGATGACATTAAGATGGGTAAGTATTTTTGATTTGTTTGGCCTTCAAGAGTATTTAAACCAACAATTTTGCATTTGCTTATAGTACGCTACAATCTTACCAATGCCTGCATAACCCACACAATCTTCTTGGGACAGACACCGCCCCTGTTTTGTACATCGCTACGTCCCGGCTTTCCGGCTGCCTTTGCCACACGCCAGGGCGTGGATGCAGCCTTGTGGCTGCAAGTGTATCAGCCGGCTAAGCCCAACGATTGGACTGTGCGCCATGATGGAAATCTTCATGCCTTTGGTTATATTCAGGCGTCAAAAGAACAACGCAAATTCATGGATTGCAGTCCCGATCAAGACTATGCAGTTATTTGTGAAAGCTTTCGTCATGTGTTCATCTATAAACCACGTTATGAGAATGCTGAGGGATTGCGCAAGCGCAACGGTCCACAAGTTACTATTGGCAAGCAGAATCTCATTACGCTGGATGAAATTAGCGGTGAAGTACTTGGTTTGAGTACGGCTAAAAACGTCATCACTGTTTTAACAGAACATGCAGTTTTCTATCTACAAGTGTAGTGTAAGCATAGTTTTATTTTTATATAAAAATTGAATTTAATAACTTTTTGTTGCTTATAAGCTTTTGAGTTGTATTACTTTTAAATATTGGCGCCACTCGCTATCTGCAATCAGCTGGTTGACTGCACGCGTTTTAGAGCACACAATGCAAACATATGTTTGGTAGCTAAAGTTGCCACATCGCTAGCCTAAGAATGTTGTATTTTAATAAAACTAAGACCAAAAAATATACAAAATATTTGGTATTTTAAAATGTTCATTTGTGAAATACTTACGGTGGCCAACTGTCATGCGCCAAACCATGTGCCAGACACAGCTGGCAACTCCATGTAGAATGCGTACAACTTTTTTTACATAAATAGCCGCGCAGTTAAAGTGGAACGTTTTATAGTTTTTGGATTTCGTTTGTGTTAATATCGTGTTGAAAACATTTGTGTTTATCAGCAAACAACAAAAGTGTAAGATACTACTAAATAAAATCAATTAAGTGCGCAATTTGGATTTGAAACAACAACAAAAAACCCCAACAACAACAATTGTGGGTACTAAGTATAATTATTGTGAAATAGCACCAACCTCGCTGACACACTCGCACACACACACACACGTACACGCAGGCACGGCACACTGAGCCACATAACACACACACAAAACATACACAATCACCTGCCACCGCGTTGTCTTCTTGTTCTTGTAAAAGCAGCGCAGTTGAAATACATTTGCCGCAACAACACCACATGCATTGTGGGGGGGCGGTGTGCGTATCTAAAAATTTGAACCTGCCGCAGAGATCTCAAATCTTGGAACTCGGGTAACATTGAGCACGTTTTTATCTATTCACCATTGTCAAGTGCGATCAGTCTGGGAACGGTTCCATGTTCTGTGCCTTTCTTAGCAGCATATCTGTTAACAAATCTGACGAATCACCGACGTCGACGTCGTTAGAGAGCACTAGAGCGCTGTTTTAGCGTCAGTGACACGCGGTTCGCATTTATTAGTGTCTACGATATTTATAATTTCATTTTTTTTTTCGTTAAATAAAGTGTTAATAATCATATGCTGTGAATTTATAAAAAGTATCGCTAATAATAACAACAAAAGTAATATAGACAAGCAAATTGCATACATATATTGACGTTGGTCAGTGCAGCCGCATCAGCAGCAGCGTTGCTTCTTCTGGTTACACAACAGAGTCACACTCATACACCCACACACAGCATATTCACTTGAAATCACAGCAACACACACTTGCAAAGCAAAAACAATAACAAAAGCAGGTCATTTTTGTTGTGCCGCTAGTTTTCAACTTGTACCCACCCCCGCCGTCGACGTCAACATTCAGAGCAACAGCGGCAGCGGGCACACACACACACAACAAGAAAAACGTGCGAATTCGGCCGCCTGCATTTTGATTTATTTATAAAAACATCCGCGTGGAACTCACTCTCACGCACACGCTCTCTCTTCAACAAATTCACCGGTAAGTTTACTCATACTTATGCACATATGTAGTTGTTTTAGTTTTTGAATTGTATATACCTGGCATTAGTTAGGGTTACCAGGTTTATGGGCGTCTTGCGAGAAAATCAGTTCAAGCATTTGTGCTAAGAATCGCTTCTTTTTTTTACCAAAACTGATCACAGAAATAGAGAAGTGCATTTACGATTAATCATCAGTGGGCACAAAAATATACTGCGTATTGCTCGAAGAGATTTCAATAGCTTACGAAATTACTATTTGGTAAGCGGTGGCTTAAAAGAGTTTTCGGCACATGGATGGATTGCTGTTGAAATGTATTTATTTGTTATTTACTTTTTGATCTTTTAATACTTGGAAGTGATCTTAAATACTTTGCATCGGCATAAATTTTGAAAGACGTGATTAAATAAATAAATTTATAACACCGCTTATATCATCATAGCACCAATAAGTTCAAGTACTGAAGAATTAGTGCATCGGTAACCCTAGTATTAGTAGGCATATAAAGTACATACATTATTATATATGTACTAGCAATAGTGGTGTGCTTTTGTAAGTTTTGTGCCGCCTTATAATTAGGCACAGCCTTGATCTATTGTTAAGGCTTAGCTAATGCGTAATTACAATACAATAGTACATATGTATATATGTACCTATGTACGTACACACTTGTATAGTATATTAAATTTCAATTTCAACAAGTATTGTGTTGGTATTATTGATTTTTAGTGGCCAGCTTTCGACTAAACATCGTAAATAATATGCCAATTAGATATACCGCCGACCAAGTATTTTAATATATGGTTTGTTGTTGCTCCTAATGTTATTGTTACCGTAGTTATTGTTATTATCGTTGGGCTCCGGTCAAGCAGAGCCTTGAATAACCTTGACATTCGTTTTATATCCAAATTTACAACAACATGCAATTGGTATATATGTATGTAGGTACACATAGTTTATACAAATGTGTGCGTGTGTATCTATGAGACTGTTTGTTTGTGTGTTGCGCTCAGCACAGGCCGGTTTTGAACGCGTTCTTGTACATGCCCTTTCCGAGAGTATGTCACGCACAACGGACGGCAGTCCACGCAAGTGGCCAAAGCATTTTATATATACATGTACATATTTAATCTTTCTTTCGGAGTGAGTGATATAGTAACATATTATTGTACCATATCGTAGTGTGAAGTGTATTTTATCCTTCACATAATATAATTATAACTATTACCTTTGTATGTACATTCAATATGTTTGTATTAGTATATACCGACCTTAACATGCTTAAGACCGACCTTGAGCGCAAAAAAAATTAAAAATTAATAGAGAATTTCTGTTATTTGGGCAAAACTAATTTGATTTTTAATCTTAGTATTTTAAAACTACTTAGCCATAAGACATTCCATATAAGCTATATTTATCTAAAGTCATTCACGTTCTTTGTAGCGCTCTTAAATATAATTTGATTTGCTAGCGGCATTTATTTTTTAATGGCTTGTTTAACACATACTTTGTATGTTTGTATATATTTTCATTACCGTTTCTGTTGATAAAGATTACAAACAAACAAAAAAAATGCATTGTGGATCATTTCAGCCGGACGCAACTGCCTAAGTTGAAATGGAAACAAACGAGTTTATAATGCATGTATATGTACATTTGTATGTAGACGCATACGTACTTATGTATGTACATATGTACCAATATACATAAATATGTATACTGTACATGCAGTAAAATGTAGCTGCACACGATTGAAGTTCAAGGCACCCAAAAAGCAACCTAAGCTATTGACTTTTGTTGCGAATCATTTTTAAATACATATGTACATATAGGTATATACATGTATGCGTATATATTTCACCAGACGCTGCAAAGCGACAAGTCAGTGACGTCACAGAACAACAAGCAGCAAGGTGCTCCAAATTTGCATATCCCCCATAGTTCATAGTATATTGTTTGTTGTTGTTTTACGTTTCTGGTTTATCAGCATGAAGTTGCAGAAAAAATCCCATAAAAATAAAATAAACGCTCGATCGTTCCAAAAGACAGACCGATAGACCGACAGACCCATCATGAGTCATAATGATGGACGGACGCATCTATGGTCGAGACACCAAAATAGACATTGACAGTAATGTTTTGTGCCTTGTTTGGACTTGTTTGAATTTCGAAAAGCAAACAAATTCAACTGAATGTACTCTATGTACTATGTAAATATAGCACACGCATACATACATGCAAATGAATAGATTATAAAGTACAAATGTATATATACATATACATATAGCATATATGTATGTGCATAAAAACATTCAGTTTAATGAATTGCCGCAATGTCGCATGTCTATGTGTTATCATGATGACTTGCATTTACCAAATCACAGCAGCAACAAATACAACAACAACTTAGCTAAACAAATTTTTTAAATGCAACATATGTACATACATTTATCTATATACATATATGTACGTTTTACGTTACGCACAGTCTGTTCCAAATAACCAAGTGCCAATATCAGCCTAAGAAAGTGACATACAAAACCAAAACAATATTTTCCACAAAAATTAAACAAAGTATATAAAACATTTCCAACACTTGTAAAAAAGAAATGCTGACCTCTCCATTTTGTTTTTAATGTATAGATAATAAAAATAAATAAGCCCCAAATCAGTACTTCATTATTAGCCCAACCTGGTTTTAATGGCAACGTGATTACTTGTCCCTTTTATTGTTTGTCGAATTTGGCTCTTCTTCCCACGACTCAACATATGAGCTACTTTCTAAAACTTTTAAAGTTCTCGATACACTTGTTGAGATTGTTACAAATAATAATAACCAAAAAGGACACAACTTAATAAAGCATATTTTCCTACGCTAAAAACACAAGTAAATCGAAAAATCAAACTTTTAGTAAAAAATCTATTCCACACAAAAAATAGCGTTCACAAAAAAATGTATGAATATTTTTTTAAAGAGCTTTGAAATATATTTAACAAATAGGAAACATTCCTAGACAAAAAAGAATTATAAGAAAATATGTATATTTACCATAATAGCGTTCGAAAAAAGGAATTATATAATACATATTCCATATAAGATGCATAAACCATAACGCTTAAACCATTTGTGAATTGTAAGCAACTAATATTACAATTCTGTGGGTTGCATCTTTAAAATGTTATCACATATTTTTATTCATCAGTCCAATCTGTCCATGCTTTATAACGTTGTAAAGATGCTGAAGTTTAGATTCAGAAACTGTAATGGTTTTTTTGAACGAGTTTGAAAAAAAAATTAAATAACAAAATCTAGACGTAAGTTCAGGAAAATTCTTCAGCTGTATTTATTCAGTCAACAGTTTTTAAATAAATCAACAAAAAAACGAAAAATAAAATTTATCGTTCCATTTTGGAAAACAAAATACAACTTGTCTCGTCTTTAAATTTATTTATTATTTTCTTTTTTTTTTTCCTTTAATTCATTTATTTTGTTTACGCAATAATAATTTGTCGTTACTTAGGTAATTATGGTGTCCTGTAAGCAAAAGCTGCTTAAGCTTTGTGACTATTTTTGTAAAATTTCTCAACTGATTATATTAATGTTTTGTTTTACTGATATTGCATTGAATTGAAATGATAATAAAAAAAAATGAGAGGTAATTCAACTCCCGGTTCGATAATCGGTATCAATCGATACTCGATGCATACTAGAGAAGCAGGAGTCCAAAAGTCAATCTTGGTTATCCTAGCTGTTATAGTCTTCATGATCTACGCGTTCATAATAATAGTACAAAATATTTTTTTTGTCAAGTACATACCTTGACATATGGTTTTGGGTTGTTATATCGATGTTTCGAAGTTTTAAATATCTATATATCGATGTTGGCCAACAGAGATGTTTCTCCAGCACTTCTGCACTCATCAAATGGGTGCTTAGTAGTGCTGGAGAAACATCTCTGTTGGCCAACATCGATATATAGATATTTTAAGCTTCGATACATCGATATAACATCGATGTTTTCTCCAGCACTACTCTGCACGCTTCAATGACATGGAATGGTTAAGAGGTGAACTCCCAAGAGTAAGGCTTGTGCTCGGTACTGTAATTTTGATAGCTAATGACTCCAGCTATAATGTACCGGTATACCTCGTGTATGTTATATAGTAATATATATTATGTGTACAGTATATAAATACACATACATATGTGTGGGTCTGTTAATTTGGTCTTGCAATAAGACCAAATCAGGTAACAAGCTTTTTTGCCTGTAATGTGCCTAATCCCCTGTAAAAACAATACGCTTTTGACGCCTCATAAACTCTAGGTACACGCTTCTACAATTGTACAATAATACTTACATATATGTATAGTATTTCTAGGTACATATGTATTATAGGTATATCATAAAAGGCAATGTCAAGTTTAGCAAAAAATAGCAACAAAATAAACCTTCCACTTGCTCGAATTGAAAGCGCATTAAAAGCTAATTAACTGGGCTTTTAGCTTAGGCAATTATATATATACGTATATATGTATGTATATGTACAGTGTGTACATTATATTACCTCTCAGGGAATACCTACATAATGCCTATAACAATTTGGTGCCCATTTTGTTACTTTTGTTGCCATTTTTTTATTTGAATTAAAATTAGTACACACATATGGTAGTTATACAAGTACAAAATAATATTTAAAATTTGAACTGTTCTTGAAAATAAGTTCACAATTTCCGAACTATTTGTGAAAATACAATTTCTGTTGGTACCATAGCCAAGCCAATCCCCAATCGGCTTTGTAAATTAAACTCGAGACGTTCCGAGTATGGCCCGCGTAACCGCTGAACATTCGGATTCTAAATGCTACAGTCATGCTTACCCGACTCTAAATACGATTTACGCAAAGACTGACCGGTATCTAGGAAACACCACAAAGATGCCATTACAATTGCCATCTTTACAAAATTCTTAAATGGGACAGTTAAGACACCTCTACGTGGATGGGATCCCCAAAGAGTAAAAAAGAATTGTCATATTTTAGTGTTATGAGTCTAAATAGCGATTTTTGTAACTGTAGCTTCTTCGCAGAAAGTTTTAGACACAACTTTGTTTTAGAGGAAAAAAATCGTTTAACTTTTAGCTACCTTAAGAACCATCATATATATGCTATAATTCCCATAATAATTTATTTGTTTGCTGTGATGGTTCAGGGTATCTCAAAGTCATCCGCGCCCGACTTTAACATCCGCCATTTTTTACCCACAATTAAAACGCAATTTTTCGTTTTTTAAAACAGAACCAACAAAAAACAGCTTCTTTACCAACAAAAAAAAAAGCGATATCTTCGAATATTTACTGAAAGTAAACTATTGATACCCTGTACCGTATGGTACAAAGGGTATATTAAATTGGCGCAAGTCGGAAATGTATGTAACATACAGAAGGAAACGTCGGATACCCCCCAAAGTTGCCCAAAGTATGATCAGGGTGACTAAAGAAGTCGATATACCCATGTCCGTCTGTCCGTTCGTAGATCGCCTAGATCTCAGAGATGGTAAGAGCTAGAACAACCAAACTTTCAGATTAGACCCCTTATTATTCCATAGGAGACAAGTTTATTTTATTTTTCGATATCGGGGTCCCATAGGGGTGTTTCAGAGGACCTCGAAAAAAATCAGAAGTTTTAGATGGATAATTCGTTTGTTTATGAAGATATCGTAACCAAATTTGGCACGCGGAAGTTTTTTTTAGAGATCTTCAACACTGTACCAAATTTTATACAAATCGAATGACTATATCATATATGTATAGTCGAAATCAATTTTTGCACTAAATTTGTTTTTTTCATGAACAAATCGTAATCAAACCTCACGTTCACCTGTTTCAAACTTGATCAAAATCGGTTGACTGTATCATACAGCGCCAATAGGACCGATCGGTCGAAAAAATGTTTTTCGCACAAAATTCGTTTTGTTTCGTGTGGTTTTGAAGATACCGTGACTAAATTTGGTGTTCCAAAGTTTTTTATAGTTCCCAAACACTGTGCCAAATTTGATCAAAATCGGTTGACTATATCATGTAGCTCCCATAGGACCGATCGGTCGAAAAAATGTTCTTTGCACAAAATTCGTTGTATTTCGTTTGTTTGTGAATATATTGTATCCAAATTTGGCAATCAATTGTCTTTTAAATTGCTTAAGCAATATATAGGACTTTATTGCAATTAGTGGTACAGGGTATCCCAAAGTCGGCCGCGCCCGACTTTAACGTACGCCATCTTTTTCTATTTATTATTGGAATTTTCATTGTTATTTTTAATTTACATAAAATATATCTTACGGGATATGTTTTAAGAATATACATATTTTTAAATGTTTGGATATATATTTTCATACATTAAAAGGGCGAAACTTTTAAAATTATACTACTTTTTATTATTGGAGGGTGATCACCTTGTGGGGCATAAAAGCATAGAGACAAGAATACTCGAATAAAAATGCGAACAACCCCAGTAACGAGGCATAGAAGCAAAAATGCCAGATTTACAACTTGTGCAACAACAGTCAGCTGTTTACAAGTGTCCTGTTACGTGCTTTGCTTACAAACAGCTGTTGAGTGTTCTAACATACTGTTCGTCGAGGTCGCTGTTCAGGAATTTTAAAATTTCTAAATGACCTAAGATGGCCGCCGGAGAATAAAATCATTTTATCTTAATGTTTGGTGCAGCATGTTACTTGGCTGCCAAAGCTTAAAAGTGATTTGACTGACAGAGTGATTTTCAGGATTAAGGAGTTCGGTGACATTTTCATGCTCATTTCATGATTTATAGGGAGAAGAATCTCAAGGGGCTCCAGCTGAAGTACACTGAAGTTGGACATGATTTGAGGGCTAAGATTCAAATCTGTATATTTTGTTTTGGCAAAACTTCCCAAGTTTACAGCCAGAGTGAATACCATCATCAATGTAATAAACTATAAGACAATTTCAAAAACTAAACTGATATCATATAATGATAGCAAGATCTGTGCTCAGTAATTTCCCCCACCTTATGGGGCAAAGTTCCTATCTTGCCAAAATCGTCTAAATCGCAAATATTGAATTATATTGACGTAGTACTACGAATCTTACCATTTTGTTTTGCAGCTGTTCTATATATTTAATATCTATGATTTAATCCATATTATTTACGCAAAAGAGTATTTTTTTTTGTTGATATTTAAAATTTAATTGTGTAATTTGTAATACAATCTGCAGGTACAACAAACAGCAGACTCCTAATAATATCCATATTTCTGACGTACTCTACACATTTATATATATATATATATATATATATGTGTGTGTGTGTGTGTGTGAATAGTCACATGCAGCAAGTTTGTGCGTCACTTGTGACGACGACGTTTGTTGTACAATAGTTGAAGCCATCAGAGTAGCATGAATAGAGATCGAGGGCGTGTGCCTCCTGTTTCCATTGTAAAAGACATGTTTGTATATATATCGATTGTGCCAACTGTTGCCGGGGGCTGCGTCATGGCAGCTGGCATAAAGCCGGGGGAAGAAATGTTTTTTGTTTAAATTCTATATATGGTCTACAAAACATTCCACGCAATGAAAACTGAGTAAGGAACTAAAACCCACAAGTTCCAGATCCATCATAGCTCAGCAACTAGTCGAAATGAGTCAGTTGGTTTGAAATGAAGTCAGATATGGAATAAGTCGCATTATTTATACAAGTGCATTGTGCACAACGAAAGTATTTTAATAATATGAAAAAATGTCTATGTATGTACACATGAGTTCTAACATAGATATTTATACGCAAGAGTTACGTACATACTATATATATATGTAGGTACATATATGTATATATTAGCTATTTAAAACAAAAAACAGCAAAACAAACATTTGTTGTTGTCATTTGAAGGGGAATTTCTTTGCTGGTACTACACTAACCGGGTATACTCAAATTGTTAAGGTTGCTTGTAACGTTGGGATATGAACATGTCCAGACTGCTTCCAGTTCACACTTTAAAAAGGCAAAAGATTTTTAAATATAAATAATAATCATATTTATATCATGTACAAAGACAAAGATTTCTCAGAGATACCCCTTACACTTTGTGTACAGTGTATAACAAAGTTAAGAAGCTGTCAAGCGAAATTGAATTACTCTTAAATGATTCATTTAATATGATTAATAATTGAAACAAACAAGAACAAGTTAAGAATCAAACAACAAACAGACTTTTGAGAACCGGTTTCGCATGTTTTTATTATATTCAAGTTCAAGTTCAAAATCGATTCAATTTCCTTTTCATGTACATATGTACAAAGCTAGCAGATTCAGGTAAAAAGTTCGCTATAGAAAAGCATGCAGCTGTTTGTTTACACTTTTGTATATAAGATATATAATGCACTATTTATGTCTATTGGCAGAAATCGCATATACATAAATAAATTGATTTTACTTTACATAGTAGCGTATGTATACATAGTATGATGCATCTATGTTTTCCTTTTCTTTATTATTGCCGCTTACGTTTTGACCCTGAACGTGAAAAACTTTTCATTTTGTCATTTCTGATTTTTTTGTTTTGTTTTCTTTGTATTTTCTAAAGCTTCTTTTCGCATTTCTTATGATTGCTTTTGCTTTCATGTACATACTTGCTGTTAAGGAGCAATTGTGTTGCACATAACGTATACGCACAGTCTATAATCTAACTTGAAACACAAATTCAAACCAATAAACCAGAAATTATGTGTGCCGTGTGATTTGCGTTTGACGGGGGGTAACTCCTTGTACGACGAGTACTCATATAATACTGATACTGATTGTGTTTATGCCCTGTCATTAGGGGCGCCCAGCTAACGTCTCTTATCAGTCAGTTTTTCATTTTATCGTACTTATGTTCGAGAACATGCCAAATAAATTGGTAACACTTTAAATTTTCAATGACTCACATATCAATTATTTACTTTTTTGTTCCTATTTCAAATGACACAGCGCAAATGTAGTTCACCAGTTTTAATTGCGTTGGTCAGTAGTTTGGCTGCTTGGATTGGCTTGATATAGAACAATTCACCAAAGCAGCAATTTAGTGACGTAGCATATCATAAAAAACAAAAAAAAAAAATACTTAAACAAAGTAAAAATAACAAAAAAGCACTCTACAAAAAAACCAAGTTAAATATAAAATGTATTCATGCTAATTTGTTTTAATTAGCACAGTCATGCCATGTGGTTTTTCACTCACTCTTGGATACATACTATATAATACATTAATTGTGACATCGTGACATCACGATGTACGTAACAAACAACATATGACCTTCTCAAACATCACTTGTTGTAGTGTTAGTGTTTTATCTAATAATATAAAAAATAATTACAACCTTTATCTACCCACCCAAAGCGGACTTTCTTATCTAACTAGAACTAAACTTATATGTATAGTAACAAATGGGCATGTCCATGTCTGTGCCCCTGAGCCTGTGCAATTGCATTGTCATCCCTGATCATCAAGTTTTTCCATTTGTTATATGCATCCAATATCAATTTCGTCATATCAGCAGAACCTTATGAAATTCTTCTTCCTACTATATAGATTTCATTTTTTTTGGTAATTAGTAATTTTTTATGCTTGGTAATTAAAGTCTAATTTTCGCGAGCTGCATTGGCTTTTCAAAAAAATCCATCTGACTGTTTAGCTAATTGAAGTGTTAGAGAACTAAAGGGTTTTCCAGTAAGAGGTGTTATTTTGGTATTCAAAGAAAAATGCCATTTTTTGAGATAAATGATCGTATGTTTATTTCATAATAAAGAGGAAGGTATGCCGTTAATAATGAAAACCAACATCAGCCAAATGGCCACCACGACCATGCTTACAGGACCATATCCTTTTCATGAAATTTTCCATAACCAAATCGTAAAGTGGCTGCCCTATGTCCTCTCTTGATAGCCTCACGAATTCTATCTTTGAGGTCTTGAATCGACGCTGGGCTGTTGGCGTAGACCTTATCTTTCACGTGGCCCCAAAGGAAGAAGTCGCAACGTGTTAAATCACAAGATCTCGATGGCCAATTGTGATCACCTCTTCGAGAGATAAAACGGTCCGGAAACTTTTCCCGTAAAAGTTGCTTGTGTGGCACGTACCGCCGTCTTGTTGAAAGTAAACGTTGTCCAGATCAATACCATCCAACTCCGACCATAAAAAATCATTAATCATCTCTCGATAGCGCAATCCATTCACCGTAACTGTTGATTCAATCTCATTTTCGAAAAAAAAAAAAGGTCCAATGACCCCGCCGGACCATAAACCGCACCAAACAGTCACACGTTGAGGATGGAGAGGCTTCTCAACAATAACTCTTGGGTTTTTCGAGCCCCAGATGCAACAATTTTGCTTGTTGACGTAGCCACCGAGGTGGAAATGGGCCTCATCAGTCAAGATGATTTTTCGCAGGAAGATTTTTACCATTTTTGTTGTGAATTTTAATAATTTCAATGCGTTGTTGAAGCGTGTATCGTTCCATTTTTAGTAATGGCGTAGTTTCTACTTGTCAAATTTTAAAGAATAAAAGCTTCAAAAGTGACAGCTACCGAAATACCGGGTGATTCAAAATAACACCTCTTGTTGGAAAACCCTATAGTTAAGTTATCCAGTTGTGATTTAGTTTTCGTTGGTGAAGGTTCGGTCCCGTGGCTAAACGAGTCTAATCGAAAAACAAAATGGCGTACTTTAATTACGGTCACGCACAGTAGTCAATTTGACCTATCTGGCGGAAGAAAATCCCAATTTAAAAATGTCAAGTTTAATACCGAGAGTTATGGTCAAAACCAATTTTGGGTTTTGTGGCAGCTATATGATATACATAGTCCTTCGATCCAGATCAAATTCGGCAAAGATCTGATTTTGTTAAGATGGAATGATAAAGGAAATGATAAACGAAAATTTGATCAAAGCTATATGGCTACTAGTGCTCGAGATGCTATATCGATGCATCGATGTATCGAAGTTTAAAATATCTATATATCGATGTTCCATCCCCAGCACTTCTGCACTCATCAAATGGGTGTTTAGTAGATATTATGCATATTTTGAGCCAAAAAAATTAATTTTTTCAAAGTAATAAAAAACAAAATGGTTACGAGTACATGACTTATTTTAGGAGAGGGGTTTTCAAAAATATAAATTTAAAAAAAATGTTTTTTTTTGTCAAAAAAAAAACCTGAAAAATGAGTTGTAAAATATAAAGTTTTTATTATTTTGACAAAATCCTACGTAATTCACAAGAAAATAATGCTTTAAAGATTGTGTCAAAATTTCGAATTGATCATATAGAAATTGACTGAGATATTCGTGAAGCGATTCGGAAGAAAGTGGTTTCGATAAAAACGCGTTTAAAGTTTTAAAAAGGGCCCGACTGCACGGGGAGTGGGTTCTTTTTCCAAAAATTACTTCGGGACAATATTAGGTGTTACCCCTAAATGTACATATTATGTTTTCGCGGTATCTTTTGCATTAAATTTGTATACAGATTTAGATAAAGTTGATTCAATTGATAGCTTTAATTGAAGGACATGTTAGAAAATACAAAGAAATTTCGGATTACTACAATAAGTCGAAATGTTAAAGTTTTAAGTTTGTCAAAGACTCATGCGAAGATTCCGCACTCCTTTCCCAAAAGAAATTTACAAAACTTTGAAAAAGTTACTTGTGCCCATAGACACCAAGTACGAAGGATTATTCAAAATTATTAAGGATATAAGGTAGTACCAATTATATATCTACGCAGCCTTAACTTGCCAAGAAATATATGTAAAACTTTCGCAAAAAGCTTATCTATGTAAGACTTTTAAGCATATTGAGCTGAAATTAAAGATAAAAAGTAAATATGGGCTTAAATGGTAGTAAAAACTTTGTTACTTTGTTGTTGCATATCCAAGTTTTTAATTATATGCAATAACTACAAATGTTCAGCTAGTATAATACTTTGAAGTATTACGTATAATATTATGCAACAAAATACGATTAAGATCTACTATTGAAGACTTTCTTAAAAGATGCATCTATTGTTGCAGTGGCCGAAATCTTTTCATCAGTAGCGTACTTAAAACGTATATCATATAATTTGCATATACTATATGTATCACTTAAAGGTGTATTTAGTTCCCATAACGATGACAGTATAAGCTTACAAAAGGCACAAATGCTCGGAATTTGTACACTTGGAGGCAATTAAATGCCACAAGCCACTTGAATTCGTTAAGCCACCCTTTAATAAATATACTCTATAAGCACTTGGTATAAGAACTATTTCAAAAAATCTAAGCATTTCCGCTATGGCTCAAGAGTTGTATTAGTATAGAGATAAAAAAAAAAATAAAATACAGGAAAAATATGCTACACCTGGTTAGTACACAAAACGCACCATTTAAATAATTTATGATATTGTCGAAAAACAGAACCTAAGACGCTTCACATACATAAATATGCCACATAATAAATACTATACAATGCATATAATAGATTTTGAGACTCAGAGCGAATAATCTTTATAATGTAGTAAATCAAAATCCTGCTAAGACCCACCAACCATAACTAAAAACAGGAAAAATCTATAAAACAAAAAAAAAAAATATATGTATATAAAAAATAAATACCTAGCTATCAAAAATGAAGTGGTTCAAGTTGTTGCTTAGATCCCAGATACCGTGCGTGTAAATTTCATTGAAATTTGTATTATTGTTAAATACAATATAATAAATAACATGACAAATAATTATAATTGTACTCAATGGTTTCAAGTGGCCATTGCCTACCAAGGCCGTCCCTCCTCTCCTCCACTCACCTACCACTAAAATTTTCGATACAGTTCAGTATAGTTTTATTTTAAACGATTCGCGTACGCTCATTTATGACCGACCGACCGCTCTATACTTGTAGATACTTATGTCCGCGATCAGTTACCAACACACACACACACACACATAGATACTAAATCAGCTGAAGCTTTCCTTTGGTTGATTGACTTTCCTAACGACGCGTCGCGACATCGCAGTCGCTGCCGCAGTCGACTGCGAAAACTGCGTCGAGCCGCTGCATAATAAGTTGGAGTCTGGCCGCAAGTATATTTAGTCGGCTTTTGACCGTGAAGCAACCATAACGTGGTATTATTATTACTATTATTATTAATATTATTAAACTCAACTATTCATCAAAGAAGTATTAAAAATAAACTCGAAACGTAATTTTAAGTTTCATTAAGAAATTGAAATTGTTTACGCGTGTCTGTGTTTTTTTTTTGTTTTCAAAGTGTCCTAAAACTCTCCTTTTTTTTTTTTTTTTGTGAATACAAGTTAAAATTTTTTTTGCTGCTTTTCCTGAAAGGCTTAAGTGCTTTGAAATTTGATTTCTTCTTGTGATACATAAAACAAAGTGAGTTGTTCTTAATGATTTTCTTATCATGCCTATGATAATTAAATCTTTTGCAGTCGTATAAACTGATATCAATGAACTTGAAAACCATTGTGATTATATTAAAAAGCTTTTATCTGCAGGTTTTGCACACAGTGCAAGCTCTAAATATGATCTATGCATGATTATATTTTAAAGGTTGCTAAGTAGATGCAAGTGAATAGCTTTTCAGTTTCACTTGTGTCCTAAATTCATTTGATTCCTTTTTTTTCAGTTCTGTAAGTGAAAGTTAAAAATTTTTTTTTTTTTTTTTGCTCTTGAAAGACTTTCAATTGCAATTTGAAATTTAATTTCATATTGAGAGTTCTTAATGAATTTCTTATCATAAACAGACGATTTATCATGCATCAGTGAACTTGAAAACCATTGTGCTTTTTATCTATGAGGCAAGCGCCAAATATCTCGGGAAGGAGAATATAGTAATGGTTGCTTAGCAACTGCAAGGTACCTTTATAGGTAGACCATATGCAGTTCGTCAAGAATGTATTTGATGAGTAAGGGACACCCTGCACGCACATTTTTTTTCCTAAATAATATAATTGTTTATGCCAAATATTGCAGTCAAACTGAGAACTTTTCAAGAGCGAATGTTACGAGAAATTGTCAATATTTTTTGCTTATTAGGCTCACATAAGTTCACATACCCAATTTGGTACCTTCTCCAACTTGAATATTAACAAAACAAAACAAAGTGGTGCAAATTGGTGCATGCGTACCTAAATCTTACAAATAATTTGTATGCCATCTAGCTTATGGTAAAAAGGGTATATTAAGTTCGTGCAAGCCAAAAATGTATGTAAGTATCATACAGGACACGTCAGAGAACCAACAAAGTTACCTAAAGTATGATCACGGTGACTAGATAAGTCGCTATACCCATGTCCAACTGCCCGTCTGTCTGTCTGTATGAATGCCTTATTATGTCAGGGGAGATAAGTTTGTTTTATATTTTTAATATCAGGGTTAGGGGTGTTTCAGAGGAGCTCGATAAAAACCAAAAGTCTTAGTTGGATATTTCGTTTGGCTTTCGAAAGTTTTTTACAATTCCCAAGCATTGTAAAAGGTTTAAGGCTCTATGCTTCACTTAGGAATCAAGAATATAAGTAGTAGTAGTTGTAGTATCAGATTTGATCAAAATCGGCTGACTATATCATATAGCTCCCATAAGAATGATGCATCAATAAAAACGTGTTTGCTGCAATATTCGTTGTGTTTCGTTCGTATATTGAGATAACGTAAGCAAATTTGGTGTTAGTACTTTTTAAAAGTTCTACAGCACTATACCAAATTTGATCAAAATCGGTTGACTATATCATATAGCCTCCATATGACCGATAGGTCAAAAATATAACTTCCTGGCATAATTCGTTTGTTTATGAAGACATCGAAACCAAATTTGGCATAGTAAGAAGTTTTTTAGAATTCCCACGCACTCTACCAATATTGCTCACATATGATCGATAGGTTAAAAAAACTTTTTTGGGTGCAATTTTTGTCTGTCTTTATTTGTTTATGAAATTTAACGTTACCAAATTTTCAAAATTCAAATATCTTTTGAAGTTCTTAAGCAATATACGTCGTTTGCGCTCGACTTTAACGGACACCATCTCTACAAGTAATTTTAGCTAAAATACATTACAAATGACGAATTTTATAGAGCTATGCTGCCACAGGGGAACGCAGCCAGATATGCATTCATTGCAAATCAAAAGCTCCACACTACTCTTTTTCAGTTTAAAACGATTCTTAGCAAAATGTTCAGAAATAACGAGTAATGTGAAAATGTGTTGCTTAAATAACACAGGCCTACAAATGCCGGGGTCATGTCAGTTGTTGGAAAGCTATAGGTCATTTTCGAAGTAATTTGCTGCGTAGAATCCGAATCCGGGTTTTTCGGGTAAATAACCTCAAATATCTCAAAATCCTGACGTGATAGGCCAATTCTGGCCCCGGATACGGATTCTACGCAGCAAATTACTTCGAAAATGACCTATAGCTTTTCAACAACTAAACCATGTTGGTCTGTGTAATAGATTAGCTGAAAATTTAGTTAGCTTAGTTTTTAATAGATCGATTGTATTATATTTGTAATACAATTTGTAGCACTTTTAGGAATAGAAATATTGAATTTCTCAGTCACGATTGTTTACCTTGAAAAATGACAAAAGGGTCAATTAAGTACATTTTGTTTTTGTTTGTTTTTGTGGTAGGCGTAAGGATGACCACCAAGGGTCTGTGCTAAAGATTGATTTTACTACTGCGTCTTTTTTTCAAAAAGAATGTGGCTGAAAGCATTCTTAGGACAAGAAAAAAGTTTATTAAAGGGAATACTAAAAAAAGTTGTGCTTTCTAAAAACGTGCGGTTGTAGTGTGTCATTAACCCATTTGCATCACACATATATGCGCTCTGGTGCTAGTTACCAACCAAAATGCGCGCGTATATTGGTTAAAGATGAATATACACAATACAAAAAGTATATTAAAGCTTTTGGTTGGAAAAAGCAACTGGGAAATTATTTCCTCCACAACCTAGAGGAGCTAGGTCCTATCTGTCCGAGAATGATTGCAAGTTACAGGCTGGGATTCCCTTTAAGAATACTTTCTGGAGACGGGTTTAAATAGAGATTCGCGCGGTATCACAAGGGGCCAGTCTAGGCCTAAGTGTGCTGGCTTGATACCTCACCTATCCTTGGTTTAGTAAATGTATGCAGTAGAGTAGGATTCTGATATGTTTCCTAGTCCTCAACACAATGAAAAATTAGAAACATAATCTTTGCGCCTATATTGTCCCACATTTTTTGTTTGTTACAGATGTCAAGTGTTTCGATTTGTTGAAAACAAATTTTGCCCAGCGGCAACTAAGCTAGCTGGAATCTAGATGAAACTTGGCCGTCTGAGTCCTTAAGTTAGTACGGGTTGCTAACGCTATCTTACCGCTTTATTTCCTTTCCAAAGGCACCCGTCGCACATCTAGGGAGACTGGCTGGCTAGTTTTATAAATATCTTGATAACGTACAATGTAATAGTGTTTATTACAGTAATCAAGCTAAATTAGCAAATACTATAAACTAGTATAAATATATGTATGTATATTTTGCTCTAGCGCCCTTCCCCTACCGGACTATGTAAAAAACTTAAGAAATTACGTTTTAATGTGCTTGAATGAAATAATTTTTTTAATTTCCTGTATACTCACGAACAAAGTGCTGGGACAGGAAATCAAACAAAATTGACAGATTTTTAGGATTAATAAATATTTTTTTGAGATATTGACATGGGCCTTTATCTGCTAAATTTCAAAGAAAAGACAAGACCTCAATAGACGTAAGTGCTTAAGCGTGTGCCGTGGACGTAGTTTTTATAATATGTACGTCCTTCAACAGTGGGGGGGGGGGGCCATATAGTAAATATGATTGAAAATGTCAAGCACTTGGGTTGATCTTTTACCACAAAAAAAAAAAATATATCAAAAAGTACAAAGTGCTCAACAAAAGAATGATTCAATCAGTTCGAGTGTCGCAAAAAAACTTAAAAGAGGGATTTTACGTACATTCTAATATATATTATTTATATGAAAAAAAAAAATTAATACAAATATTATATTGTATCATATACTCGTACATACTATATTTATAAATGACTTAGACTCGTTGAGATAGAATTGGCAACCTGCTCTTATCAATCATTTGATTAATATTGTATTTGAACGTCTAAAGTTGCTCTGTTGTGGATTGTCCCCTCCTCTTGAGAGCTACCTGCTGCTGCTGTTTATCAATTAATTGAGTGAAATGTTGTAAATAATTGAACGGTATACATATATACATAGCTCTCATATATATGTACATATACATATTTAATGTACTTATAAAAAATATATACAAGTAAATCAAAATCGCGTGAGCCGTTTTTTATTTTTTTTTTTGTTCAAAAGTTAACTAAAACTCTTTACGGCTAGTCGATTAAAACTCTGTTGCTGTGTCCAAAAATGGCCATGAATGCCAAGCAATCTTGGAATCTAGTACTTCAAATGTGAAACTTAAAGAATTAAATTCAATCTGAAACAAAATTAGTTGCAACTCTTGTGCAATTGTTGCACGATTTGACAGCAAACAAAAAATGCTGCTATTAAAATTGCAAGATTGACTCGAGGTCATATAATTGTTACCTGACCAAGTCTTTGATTACTTAATAATTGGCTCTCAGTCAAAGACATTGTAGACTATACTATGTTTATCTATTGCAAAAGAAGAAAGGAAGTCTGGAGCTAAAAGTTATTTCCTTATATTAACTATATTTGTTCACATTACAATATACTACTAGTAGGCATTGTGGCAGCTCTTTTGAATTTAAAATATTGATATCATTAATTATAGAAACCATTGATAGGAATAAATAAAACATATATTTTCAACTAAAAAGGCCAAGAACTTAACAATTCAAAATTTTCAAGTTGTCCTTGCCTACGCACAATCAAGTAACAAATGCTTATCGGTTTATTTTGTTTAATTCTAGCAATGGGTTTACTTACCGAAGGCAGTCCACTCTCTTGGGAAGAAACCAAGGCTTTAGCCGATCATGTACGCGAGCATGGCATCACTCAGTTTATAAATCTCTATCACAGACTAAAAGATCGCCAAGGAGACATACTCAAATGGGGCGATGAAGTTGAATATATAATAGTTAAATTCGATGAGGAACAAAAGGTGGCACGTGTCGCGCTAATAGCACAGGATCTATTGGCACAGCTTAATGAAAAGGAATTGGCCGATCCAAAGGGCGTCAAATCGCTGTGGCGTCCAGAATATGGTGCCTACATGATTGAGGGCACACCAGGCAAACCTTTTGGTGGTTTAATGGCACACTTTAATATGGTTGAGGCCAATATGCGCTACAGACGTGAGGAGGTCACAGAATTACTGCAAAACGATGAGTGTGTCATGTCTATTACAAATTTTCCACGTCTTGGAGCAAAGAACTTTACATACCCATTGAGTCAACCACGTCCCGAGGATCCATTGAGCGCAGCACGTTCACTTTACTTTCCCGATGAGGCCATCTTTCCGGGTCACCCTCGTTTTAAAACATTGACACGTAATATACGCATGCGACGTGGCGAAAAGGTTTCAATTAAACTAAAGGGTAAATATTGATATTGGCATCCCAATCTATGGTAGAGAAACACAATTAACTTGTGCATTTTTTATTTGCAGTCTTCAAGGATGTCAACACGAAGCTACCTGTTGAGGGCGCACCACCCGGCGAACCCGAAGTGGTACTACTAGATGCAATGGGTTTTGGCATGGGTTGCTGCTGTTTACAGCTGACCTTTCAGGCCTGTAACATCACAGAAGCGCGTCGTCTGTACGATCAGCTAGCACCTCTGTGCCCCATTATGCTGGCCTTGACTGCCGCTTCACCTATTTACCGTGGGTATCTGACAGAATCGGATTGTCGCTGGAATGTAATAAGCTCATCGGTGGATTGCCGTAACGAGGAGGAACGCGGTTTATTGCCATTGAAGAATAGCAAATTTCGCATTGCAAAATCGCGCTATGACTCCATTGATTCGTATCTGTCGCCAGAAGCTGCTAAATACAATGATGTGCCTCTTACCTATGATGAGCATGTGTATCAGCGGCTAATTAATGGCGGTATTGATCATTTGCTGGCACAGCATGTTGCACATCTTTTCATACGCGATACAGTATCACTATTTAGCGAGAAGGTGCATCAAAATGACCAGGAAGATACAGATCACTTTGAGAACATACAGTCCACCAACTGGCAGACAATGCGCTTCAAGCCACCACCACCGAACAGCTCTATTGGCTGGCGTGTAGAATTCCGACCTTGTGAAGCACAGATCAGTGACTTTGAGAATGCAGCAATTGTGTGCTTTGTGGTGCTTTTGACTCGAGTCATATTGTCGTATCAGCTGAACTTTTTAACGCCCATTAGCAAAGTGGATGAAAATATGCAGACGGCTCAAAAGCGCGATGCTTGTCGCAAGGAGAAATTTTGGTTCCGCAAGTCGTCTAAGCCAACAGAGCAGCGTGCCGCTGAGGAAGAAGCAACTGCTACTGCTGCTGCTACTGAGGGTGTACAGCAGAATGGTGTCCCTAAACCCCAGGGACTGGCTGCAAATATAAAAAGTATTATAGGTAGTGTCTTAAGCAATGGCACATCTAAACATAACGGCCATGGCATGGAGAATGGTCTAAATGGTAGCTGCAATGGAATAAATGGCACAGACAGCGATCATACGGATACAGATGATGAGGAGAATGAGCTGTTTCAGCTGCTGAGCATTGATGAGATCTTTAACGGCAAGGTAGGTGGTAGTCACACCATGCCTCGATTATGCAATTATCTAATCTCAACTCTATTTTGCAGGCTGACGTGTTTCCTGGACTGGTGCCGCTTATAAGGAGCTACCTGCAGTCCATGGAGGTAGATACGGATACACACTGCACAATTGAACAGTATCTTCGTTTCATAGAAAAACGTGCTGCCGGCGAGCTTGTAACAACAGCCACTTGGATGCGCGAGCAGGTGCTAAATCATCCAGAGTACAAGTGAGTATAAAATAATTACAACTCTCTTTCATTTACAGATTTAATTATATGCTCCGTCTACTTTTAGGCAAGACTCTGTGGTTACTGAACGCATTAACTATGATCTGCTTAAGCGCATACAATCCATACAGGAGGGAAAGCATATTGAACCCGCGTTGCTGGGTCAAGGAAATCATTCCAAGACGAAAGATTTCATTCCACCCGCGCTGCAAAAGCAACTGGCCAAAAATGGTTGCTGCGAAGACAAATGATGAACGCGCTTGTAAAATAGCTGCTAAGGCAGGAGCAGGCGTGTGATTGGACATTGTTTGGCACTAGAACAGTCGCAGCAGTCGCCAGCAGCTGCTACTGCAGCGACTAAATTCATTTCGAGCATTATGTGCACATTATTCGGTATCAAAATCGTTCGAAATGGAAACATTATCAATATTATTTTTGTAGTTAATTGTAATGATTAGCAAAGAGAGACAAGAGATGGGAGGTAGTGTGAAAAGCAGTGAGCCGAACCCAAACGTACGTTAAAAGGTGACGGGGACCGATCCACTGTTTGGTTGCAGCTAACGTACGGAAAAGGTGTGCCATTCGACTACTTTCAGCACCAGTAGCACGCTGTGGTTGGCACTAGATGCACTTAATATTTACTTCTTTTAATATTATACATATAATAGCTACGTTGTTTTTTTTTTACAACATATATGTGTTTAGTTGAGCCCAAATACCTTATATTTTTTTATTATGTTTAAAAATAAATTATGACCCTTGATTGAAGTACAGCTTATGAAGAGAATGCAAAAAGAAAAACCACAAAAATAATAACAGACACCAAATGCTTTACTATATATAAATATATATATATATGTATATAATATAATATACTATACACATGCATATGTATACATTTTTCGCTCTTTTTGTAAGCGTTTAATTTTTGTGTCGCATGTCGATCATGTTTCGCAAAAATTTTAATACAAAACTGCTGTTAATTAATTATATACAAACTGTTTACATATTATAAAACTTATTGCAAGCACTGGTGGCGCCTTAAAAGTTAATGATAAAAACCAAACAAACGTGCTATTATAATTTATTATGTATTTCTATCACAACTACTACTATTATTATTATTATTATGATTATTACTGCAATTATTGTGACCACAAGCAAGTAAATAAAACAAAATCATTGTTGAATCTTAATAACATGTTGAATGCATTTGTTGTTATAAATATTTTAAAAAATTTGTTTGAAAAGTTGTATCCTAGACCTACATATATACATAAATCTATAAAAAAATACCGTCAAAAGTGTAATTTAAACTGCTGTAACTGAAATAGAAGATCCAAAATTTAAAAAGCTCTGAAAGATATTTCTGCCTTAACTCCTCGTTGAGGGTTTGAATTTCGATTGAAAGATATTTGTGAAACAACACTGATAAGAGCATACAAATTATTAGCATTGGTCAATTTTATATTTTAATGCTAGCATCTTTTATATAAAATTACATTAATTTGATTACTTCTTAATTACTGAAATCCATTGTTAAAGAACCGTTGTGCAAGAAACAGTATTTTTGTAAATTGAAGCGTGTTACATATTTGTATATTAACTGAATAACAAAATGCAAATAAATAAAATTTGCAAAAGCAACAATTGGCGCCTTTTATTTTGAAAAAATTAACGACTGCAGCAAGCGAGAAGCGTATCGATTCATAGTCGACTGCAACTGTATGTTTTACAGCACTGCTTATAGCCATCGATAGTTGAAAACTCACATCACTAGCTGCTTGAGTTTGCTACAACACACAACACGGCCAAAAATAAATTAAATGATTAAATAATAATACAAAGGGCATTTACGCCAAAGTTCGCATTTATTGTGTCGCCTTTTTGGCACCTACATAGAAAAGATTTTGTTTAATTGTGGATAAATAAAGTTTTGTAATTTCTGTGTATTCGGCCCCCTTTGATTTTGGTGCAAGTGTGTGGTATCAGCAACTACGTTTTGTGCTGCTGTTCATTCACCATTCTAATCAAAACAAACACGAAATACCGTTACCTTAAACAATTTCTAAGTGCGCGCGCCAACACTGTGTGTGCATGTGTATGTGCAGGCATCGCGTTTATGTGTGTGTATTCTTTTTGGGTGGAGCACAGAGCACATGCAATACAACAAACAAACAAGAAAAGACTACAGCGGCGACTGCGCTGCTTTTAGTGTTTTGAGCCTGTGTTAGTGCATGCTTCCTTCCGCATTGGCGTTTGGCGTCGCTGCTTTCGCTCTGCTTTTGTGTACGCGAGTGCGTGTGTTTGTGTGCACACATTTTGTTTAATTCAGGACATGAACGAGCAAGTGGAATTAATTAAGTATGTGCATTAGAAAAAAAATTAGCATACGCTGTGCTTCTAATATACATTCGCACATACAATTTACATTAAATCATTTACCCTTTTTATTTCTATCTGGACAAAAACAAATGACAACAAGTTGCCTTAAGAGCATGTAAATACCATTAAAAAAATAACTAAGGACCAAAACCCAAAAGCGCAAAATCAAGTGTTGTATATATGTACATACATACATACATGACAAACATTGTACATACACACACCACACACAGCCATAAGGCTAAATAAATAAATATACAGAGTATATACAAACGCACACATCATATGTATGTGTGACAACAAGGAAGAAGATAATAAAAAGCAAGCAAAAGCAAAGACGTCCTTGGCTAACAGTAGCATCAGCAACAACAACAACAACACTGGAAAAACTATAAGAAAAATTGCACAAAAGCGAAGTGTCGCTTAAACGGAATACAAACACATTTGAAAATATAATATGGGTAAGTGTGTGTGTACGCGCAGGTGAGAGAGTAGTGAACTGGCTCACATTAGGCTTTACGTAAAGTAACTAAATGAGCCTTTTAAATGACAAATTTATTATTTATCTATGTCACATACACATACATACATGTCAAAGAAGCTGCACTTTATAGTCATTATTATTAAAAACAAGCCAATTTCCAATTGTCGAAGCATTAAAGAACTAGTTCACAATTAATTCCTGTTTCGATGCAGCAAAGGAACCTTAAAAGAGTGTGAGAGCTAGTGATAGAGAGAGAGAGCGGAAGAGCCAGGCGTTAAGCTTTGCGTCGGCCTGTTTTCAAACGGGTTTCCCTTTCTTATTTGCATGTTGAGATTTTCAAGGAATTTTCCGCTACAACGACAACAACTACGACGCGCGCAGGCCCCCCTATTGTATCCCTATGTGTGTTTGAAAACAATGTAAGCAAAAGGATCAAAAGCGCAAAGCAGCGCGCAGCAGCTCGTTACACAAACAATAGGCGAAAAAGTACACTATGAAAATTGCATTTTCCTGTGCGCACTAGTATCGTGTTGTTGTTGTGATTGTTGTTTTTTGTCGTTTCCATTACCGTTGTCCATTTTGTTATTGTCCATTTTTCTTTAAGAGCGTTCGTACGTGCTCTTGTGCAATCGTGTATGCGTGTGTGTGTGTGTTTGTGTATATGTCGCGTGTGTCAGCCGTAGGCAGAGGCCCGCCCGGAGTCGAGAGTCCGAGAGTCTAAACGTCAGTCTGCAGTTGGCCCTCGGCAGTGAACTTTTAACGCCTGGCCTTTGCCAGCAGCGCCTGCATTTTCCGCTAATAAAGAAAAACACTTTGCTGCGCCTACAGCCACGCCCACTTGGCACACTCACAGACGCGCGTTCTTGTAATTTATTCAATTGATTTTATTATATTCAAATATAATTTTTCAATATTTTTTTGTAATTGTTCCCTGTCACTTACAGCTGCCGCAGGCCCACCACCACCACCGACAGCAATAGCAACATCATCCGCAAAGGCCACAACAAGCCCCACTACAGCGGCGGCGACGACGGCGACGGGCACAATCGAAGGCATCGAAATGCTTAAGGCGCTTTACGATTTTCAAGCGGTCTATCCCAAGACCATCAGCTTCGATGAGGGCGAATATTTTATACTATATCAAACATCGGCAAGACAGCGAAATTGGTGGCAAGTGGTCAGCATGAAGGGCAACATCGGTTTTGTGCCGTCGAATTACGTAATGAAGATTAAGGTAAGCAGTGGATGCATTTATGGGTGGGGCGCAATGCGGGCTTCTTATTTATAGGGTTACAACAACAACAACAAAAAGCTTGCATCAAGCGTGTGCTTAAAGATTTAGTTTAAGTGTATGCTACCGAGTAGACAAGTGGTCTCGAGTAGCTTACAACAACTTACACTTTAGCATTTTACATACTTTTACACTTGTCATCAATCCTCTTTTTTACGCTAGGTTGAACACGATTTTCTTATCAGTTTTCTCAACTCATCCATTGAGTCGCTAGAGAAGTGTCAGGAACATGAAATCAATGGCATTATGTCTAAGGACGAGCTGCTGGATAGACTGCGTGAAAAAAAGCAAACCATGGAGAGGCTTTATGCTGTAAGTTTTTTATTACACCAATACAACTTTTTTTTTTTTAATTCAACTCAATCCTTTATATAGGAGAACTCAGAACGGGATGGTGACTCTTCGCTTTCCTATTCGCACAGCTATAGCGAGAAACAGCTGAGTAAGAGCCATAAGCAGCTGCATCAACATGCGAATTATAGCCCGCCTGCCACACAACGCCTAGACATGAGCAAGAAAAGCATGTCCAGTCCAGCAGTGGGTTCCAATGTGCCGCAGTCTATGCCAGAGTCGCCCAGCATGGGCGCCATGCAGCTGCAATCAACAAGCAGCTGCACCATACAAACACCACAACAGCAGCAGCAGATACTGCCAGCTGCTCCTCCAGCGCCTGTGGCCGTCGCTGCTTCAAAAGCAGTGAGCGACTTGGCACAGGATAATAGCATTACGTCAGAGCCCTCGGAGACAACAACAACGACAACAACCACTAGCGAGGATGTGGTCACAACCTACAAGGAGACAAGTCAGCTGAGCGCCAGTGTGGCAAATCAGGCGACGCACAAGCAGAATGGTAGAAACAGCGTCGCAACCGGCGACGCAGCCTCCATCAAATCTCAATTTGCTGGTCAAGACAGAAATGGCAGCGGCATTGACGATGGCCTTGGCGAACATTTCAGTCAGGGTCCAGACAGTGCGCCTGATAAATCCGACGCCAGCGTTGCGCCTAGTGATGATGGCTGCAACGGCAATGGAGACTTTGTCAATAGTGCCGAGAATAGTCAAGCTTTGGACAGCATCGATAGTCCCTCGCATCGTGGGGATGCTAATGGAGCTGTCGGCTACTCACGCGGTCAGCTAAAGGTGGAGTCGTCTGACGTCTATCAGATTGTGGATGCGTTGCGTCGCAATACAAATCTAAGCTTTGATTTATCGTGCGAGGCGCTACGTGTGGTACTAACTAGCCTAGAGCAATTGTATAATGGTGCCATAAATCCCTATCTGGAGGCAGTAGCCGTTCATGTAACTGGAAAAGTGGCTACGCCCAAAGAGCTTTTGGGCATTACGCATGACGCAAAGCGTCTGCAGTATTTATTTGCACAGCTCGCCGACTGCAAAAATGACACAGAGCAGCGCACATGGATGCTTTACGAGGATGAAGACGATATTATGCAGTTTCTCGAAGAACTGGTAGAGATTCTGGTAAGTTGCCCATTCGTTTTTTAGACTAAAGCAAAAATTTATAACAATTTTTTTTTTACTGTAGAACAATGCCGACGAAAATATTAGCTGTTATGAAATGTCCTGCGATCAATACCAAATGTTTATTAACCTGGTGCAGTACTATCAAATGGAAACGCGCTGGTCGATTAAAAGCTTGTTACTTAAGACTTTCACCGCTGCTTGTCATCTTGACCACATTATAGTAGACATATTGCTAACCTCGGTGCTGCCGTTGGAGATTGTAAGTCCGTGATGTGAATAAGAAAGCTTAAAAGTTTTAACAAAACTAGTCAGTGAAAGGTTAAGAGATTTTTTTAATTTTTTACTTTGTTACTGCAGGACTTGGTAATTATTTTTGAATGATATTGTAATTAAGGCTGCAATTCTAATTTAGGTTTATAATCCAGTTTTAGTAAGCCAGTTAATCAAGGTATTCACTACAACTAAAGAACTTTTTGCTTTATACGTGTAAGATAAGGTAAAATGGTTAGCAGCATAAGTCCAAGTTGAACGTCAAAACTTCGAATTGAAAAAGCTATCTTAGCTTGAGATTGTACAGATTACTTAAAAAAACCCTACAGGCTGAGATACATCTAACCAATCCCATACACTAAAAGAAAAGAGTTAATCTAACATATTTTTTATCTGTTCGCAGGTTGAAGATATGAAGACTCATTTTTCGAATTTGGAGCGGTTCAAACAGTTGGTCAAAATGTTGACCATTATATTCTCACTTGGCCAACCCATGCCAGTCAACCACCAGGGTAAGATATTTTTACGTTTCAAGGTTCAGCACTCATTCTTTATATATTTGTAAAATTTCTTTTACAGACTATTTGGGCGTGCATTTTGCCAGCTTTTTGCTTGAAATAGTCGAGGGAAACAATCCTGAAATGCTTGTCGACATGGTCATAGCTCTTATATTAGCCTTTAATCAACAATTTGGAGAGCATACGGTGAATGTTATAATTGAAGCAATGCAGAATTTGCCCACGGCCAAGGTGTTCACTGAGAAGTTGCTGCTGCTTTTAAATCGCGAAGGTAAGTTATTCAAAATTGTGCGTGCTGAAGATGAGTGTGACACTTTTCAAACGCGAAAGATATTAAGATGTTTTACCTCTCTTAGGCCTAGTTCACAGATTAAATATTCTACTGGTTCTGACTTAGTTTGTAGTGTTGTCAAATCTGTGTCGAAAAATATTAACTAACTATTCCCATGAACCACTGCATCTAAAAATTTGTACTCCACAAAAGCTCGGCTGAGGATTTGGTTTCAAAAGGAAACCAAATAATTTTTTTTTTTGCTTTTACGTAAAAAATATCAGTTGTATTTTGTTAACTTCTCTTGTATTATATTGTAGGGACCGATTGTGTCATTTAAGTATTGTTACCTGTTCTTTTATACCGAATTTGAAATAATGTACTTTCAAAAAGTGTCACTGCCGTAGTTAGTTTTATTTATGTAGATGCACTAATATTTGTACCATTGCTTAGTTTATAATTGTAATGGTTTTTTTATAGATGATCCGACACGTGTGCTCAAGCATCCTAACGAGCATATGAACACGGTGCTACGCATGTTTATTGATATATTTAGCCATCCGGATACGGCAGGCATGTTCTATACAAATGACATAAAGGTGCTCATAGATATTGTAGTGCGACAGCTGTCCGATTTAGATGCGGGAAGTTCGGTAAGTTGCTCCCAGCTGTTAAATAAATGTATTATTTTTATAGTTTTTGTTGATTGTAGACACGTCCCTGCTATTTGGAACTGTGCCGTCGCATATTGCGCAATACAAGCTATCAGGAACATCAGCACCGCAAACACGATCTCATGAAGATATTTACGCGCATCTTTTGCGAGGAGACAGAGTGCAGCGCCTCAGATCAGCAGCTGGTTCGTGAGATAGCCAACGAATTTCCACAATTGTTTAAAGCATAAGCCCAAGAGAAAGTAGAACGGAGCAGAGATAAACCAACTAAGAACAAAGAACCATTTAAATATAAAAATATGATGAAGTCAGGTCGGTGCCTGACAGTGTGAGATACCCTGTACCCATTTTACCAAAAACATGAAGAAAGATAATTGGTGTGCCAAGTTTTGTACTAACACATAATACAGGCAAAATCGATTGTTGGATCAACGAAAGTTCAATTTAACTTTGTTTATTTGATTTACATGAGTCAATATGCTTATTTGCTAATTTTGGATGAAATTATTTACAAATAGTCGAGTTGTGATTGTGAAGCTTTGTTTTCAATCTGATGCAGCGATTCTGCAATCTAACAATTAATTTGATGATGGTTTTGTCGACACAATTATTGTCGCTGATAATTTTTAGTAAAAGTGAACTTAAGGTCTCTCACGAGTATTGCACAAATTGTATTACGCTTGACTCCTAGGGTGCAGGGTATAAACATATAAATTGTAAAACGTTGCTAGTGAGGTCCAATGCGGGCCAATTTTAAATTGTATAGTTTTAAACTTGAAAAACATTGTTATAGATGCCACTCCTAGTATACCTAACATACATTACATCTTTGCATAGCTTTAAACACACTTTTTTTAAATGCATCTAATGATTGCATTTTGATGTCCTTGTTTATTGGTTTAAGTTTCTAAACCCATGTTAATCTTATGAACATAGCTTTTAAGATACTTAGCAGCAGAGTCAAGTTTTAGGATTCGTATATGTTTAACAACAACTACTACATACCAAGTAGATATAAACACTAGTTAAATGCCCATGATCATCCATACATTGTCAGTCTGTGCCAGTTTTCGATACTTTAGATAAACAAAAACTAATACAAAAACAAAAATAACTGATAATACATTTATTGTATCTAAATGTTTAAAACTGATTTTGAGGCATTTCTGTTTTTAATCAACTTTATAGTAAACAAAATTTATAGTTATAAAATTTATTTAGTTAAACTTATATTTAAAAAAATGAAAAATTAAAACTCACAATGCAATTTCAAAACAAAAAACCAAACAAAACCAAAATCAAAGTTAACCAAAAACAAAAATAACTTTATATAATAATATAGTAAAAGCAAATAATAAACCTGCAGCAATTTTTTGAAAACTTATTAAAGTATGTGTGTATAAATATATATATACATATACATATATGATATTAAAAAGCATATTAAATATATATATATATATATAAAACGAATAATATGCAACAAAATCGTACAAGGTAAATTGCATATGATGTTAAATTTGTTTATATAATCTATGAAATGATAAAATTGAACTAAATTTAAAATGGCAAATTAATTGTACAAATTGCAGCAAATATTTGGCCAATTATTTTGCCTGTGTAAACTTAAGCAATTGTTAAAGCTCAAACAAAAAACAAAGGAAATTATAAATCGAAAATATTAAACATGTGCAATGAAATATTATAAAAATCAAATTGTTATATTTATTTCTTAATTAAATAAATAAGCCAATTGTTTTTAAAACTCAACAAAAGTCAACTTGATCAAAGAGCAAATAATCTTATTATTTATGCTGTGCACTTGAAAAACAATTAAAGGTTCGTTTTATTAATGACTTACATTAAATAAGAGTTTTGCTTAATTTATTATTAAGCCAACTTTGCACACGCTTTCTTTCCATCTTTTTCAAATTGAATCTATCTCTTTCACTGGCTATCTAACAAATTTATTATATAGCACAATAACTCAATAAGAATTTGCAATATAGTACATAAGTAGTTCAAATTCTATTTCCCATTCATACTGATGTGCTAAGTTATTTGTTTAACAAGTACTGCACGAATGTACAGTAGTCATCCTTCAATACGACCACATGCTACCATATAATTATTTTGATTTGTTAATATTTCAAAAGCAATATTAATCCTTGCTTTATTTATAATGAACTACTGTATAATTATATTGCAGCGGTGATCATTTCACCAAAGTACATAACGAAATGACTCTCGAATTGTATTATATAAAAGTGGATTGATTCTTGTACGCACAAAAGTCTATCTTCAAAGGCTAAATACTCAAATTGTGTGGGCATTGATTCGAAAATCTTTCTTTTTCCAACTATATTTTCATCACCGCTCAACTCTAGCCTTTACCTGAGCTGTGCAAATCGGAGTTAAATACTCTTGTTGAGTCTTCTTTAAATTGGATTATAAGCAGGCAAAAATATAAAAATCAATTACTCAAAGTAGTTTGGCTCAGAAATATGTTTTAATATTTGACTGGTTCATCCGACTACTCATTTATGATTAAAGCAAAGATTAAACAAAATTTTAAAACTGCAAATATTGATGTAAATTATCTTAACTTAGTACATATGTAATTGTTTTAAAATGATATCATATTAAATTATCTTTATTGTTAAAGTTGTTAAATTCTTTAAATGAAATTTACATTAAAGTTAGACAGATTATTAACCAATTGTATAAAAAGTTATTCAACTTGTACCTTTCGATTTAATTTGAAATGCATAAAAACTTTTAGCATAATTTGAAATATACTATGTACGTGTATATTATTTATCATAGTCAAATAACACAATATAGCTAACAAAAATTTATTATTTTTGTTTTGTGAACTAAGCATATTGCAGAAATTCGATTTTTCAAGTACCGGAATCAACAAGGTTATTGCATTTGCTCTTCTTTTTTGGTTCCTTAGACGGTTTCGGTCTACATTGGCTCAATTAATTAACAAAAATATGTCTTTAAGGTCGCAAAAGATTCATTAAAGTTAAATTAACAAAGTTAAAACGAATATTTAATGGCATTTTCGGCTATTGTATAATAATAAGAAACGATAAGAAACATGAAAATTCGAACACAGAGTCGCAGTTATAGCGTAAATTTAAATGTAATTTAAAAAAAAAAGAAACATTAAGCACAATTAATTAAAAATGAAATAAATCAACAGCAACGCATTAAAAATGTACTAAACTAGCAATAATTGTAATAAAACAATAAAAATAAAAAATAAAACCCAAAATATGTAAAATGGAAAAGCTGGCTTTGTCTTTAAAGTAATCCAAACCATCATACAAGAATCCATGTTAAGAAAAAAAAAAACACACTTCATTTGCACACAGAACAAAAAAAAAAAACGCTTACAGTTTAACAATATTATTTTCTTCTTCTTCTTCTTCTTAGCTTTTTTTTTTTTTTTGGTAGATACATAAATAAACAAATGTAGCAGTATAACATAGAAAAAAAACTAATCACAGTCTCTAGTCGAGCACTCGTGACAAAAAATCTTATTTATAATTCTAATTTTTAAAGATATATAACAATGAAAATAAAATGATTCTTCTTCTTAGCTTTACAGTCTTTGGTGGATCATAGCTTCCGCAACAATCTCTCTCCATTTGTGTTTCCCTACAACGACATCTCTCCAGTGTCGGACTCCTATTTTTCTGAGATCGGCTTCTACATCATCCAGCCATCGTTTCTTTGGACGTCCTTTTCTTCTTCCTCCAATCGGTTGCAATACAAAGGACTTTCGAGCTAATCTTTCCGTGGACATGCTTAGCACATGACCCAGCCACCTTATCCTCTGTGCTTTAATAAATCTGATAATTGTTTCATGTCCTGCTAGCGATTCTAGTTCATGATTGTATCTTATCCGGTAGCTGCCATCCGGTAGTTTGATAGGGCCATATATTTTTCGCCATATTTTTCTCTCGAAGCACAACAGTTGAGCTGCATCTGCGTTCTTCTTATTTTATTAAAACAAAAAAATTGAAAATGTCGGAACGCGCGGTGCAACGATGCAAGTTGGCTGCCTTCGATGAGCCCGGCATACCGCTCTTCGCCATACCTGATCAACAACCATTGGACAACATGTTACATCATTTGGTGCGTTTGCCACCTGGGAGTACGGATCACGACTGTCTCATAGCGAAAAGAGACAATGGCTTTGCCGGTTTTGTGGCAAATGAAGTACGATACCTGGTGAACAAATTTTCTAAAGAACGCACTGCTATGCAGCATCCCTATCAAGAGCGTTTGGAAAAGGATAAAAAGATAGCCGAAGCTATGGCAGCATTACGCAATGTGGAGAGCAAACTTAAACAGCTGTATGATCATCACGATATACGCAGGCTACAATAAAAGAACAAAGATGGTTGATCGATCCGGAGAGATCAAGGAAGCGCAGCGGATTGAAGCTGCCGAAAAGCGTAAGCAACTAGAAAGAGAACGGACTCAGGAGAAGATGGACTCAATTAGAAAAGCAAGACAATTTGCTGGAGAGGTGGAGTTACAAATGAGGGCAGATATGAAACGTGCCAAAGCCAAGCAAGAGCTGCTGTTGGAAGAAGGTAAACTCAATCGTACACTAAATGAGGCTGCCTATGCGCATGATATAGCCGCTGTCAAAGTAAAAAAGCTGAAGCAAAAGAAAGAACTAAAGAAGATGCTAGATGATTTCTTTGAGGAGCAAAGGGGCACAATGAAGCATCAGCAGCCATCGGATGTGAGTTAATGTTGCTGGATAGTCTCAAAAACAAACAAAGACGTACGTTAAAGTCGGGCGCACACGACTTTGGCATACCCTGTACCACCACATTGCAATTAAATCCGGTATATTGCTTCAGGACTCTAAAAGATATTTATTTTCCAAATTTGGTTACGATATCTTTATAAACACACGAAACAAAACAAATTTTGCACTAAACACGTTTTTTTGACCGATCGGTCCTATTGGGACTATATTATACAGTCAACCGATTTTGATCAAATTCGGTACAGTGCTTGGGAACTATAAAAAAATCTTGCAAATGTGAGGTTTGATTACGATATCTTCATAAACAAACGAAATACGAGTTTTTTACAAAAAATCGATTTTTTGCACGATTGGTCCTATGGGAGCTATATGATATAGGCAACCGATTTTGATCAAATTTGGTACAGTGTTGAAGATCTCTAAAAAATTTCGAATGCAAAATTTGGTTGCGATATCTTTATAAACAAACGTATTATCCAGCTAAAACTTTTTGTTTTTTTCGAGGTCCTATGAAACACCCCTACGGGAGCTATATAATGTAGCTCCGATATCAAAAATATAAAATAAACTTGACTCCTATGGAATAATTAGGGATCTAATCTGAAAGTTTGGTTGGGTATATTGACTTCTCTAGTCACCCTGATCTTACTTTAGGTATGTAACTTGGGTGGTCTCAGACCTCTCCTTCTGTATGCTATATACATTTTCGGCTTGCACAAACTTAATATACCCTCTGTACCATACGGTACAGGGTATAAAAATATAAAATTTTTCACATAACCCAAATAGAAGATAAAAACAACATTTTAACTTTGCTCTTGCGCCTATTGGCGTTTTCTTTTTATTCTTGACGAATTCGTATCATAAAAATAAAAATAATAGTACGTTTTATTTTAGGTCACTATTTTTGCTATTCTCTAATTTAGTCACAGCTTTAACCTTCAAATATTTAAGATAGTTTGTCTTTAAAAATATTCGCGGCTTGCACAATATAATGGCGACAATTTACTTTTTCATTTTTTCTTACAGACTAATAAATGCATTTGCCTCCGGTACGTGTTTCAAACTTGATACTTAAAAAAAATACGTTTGAACTTTAGAGAGAGAATAAGAGATTGAGAGAGTTATGGTGCAATATGAAATGAAATATTTAATAATTTCTGCGACCTTTCACTTTTGATAGTTAACATTTTGAAACAATTTTTTATGTGCATTTTTGAGCTATGTACAGAGAGAGAAAAAAAAAAACACACAATAATAATTATAAATAATAATAAATACAAATAGGATTGCTAAACATTTACACGCACATTCATGTCTGTTCCGGATTTCGATGCCGATATTTTAACAAGCAACTGTCTCGAAGTCCGGCACAGGCACAAATAGTTTTGTGGACTAAACTTATGTATACTATATGCATAGGTAGCAAGGACCCTTCACTAAGCATGTATGTATGCATGTATATACATATGTACATACTATATAATTATATATATTAGTTACGTATCTTTATGGTATAGATAAATTGTTACTCAAGCTATTTTTTGATTTTTTGATAAATTTTTTTTAAATGCAACAAACACAAATTCGAGCACATTGGCAACCCACTAACTTTGAGCTATAGCCTACTAATACACAACTGTATTGCCCCAAAGATTGGGAACAACTAGGATACTTGAGCTTGAGAGCACTTTAGTCAATCACTATGCCCCAGGGATGATCCAATTTGCCATACTGTATGTCGGTGAGAGTCTCGCGTATAAGCTCATGCACTGGCTTCTCTTGCTCCATGGTGGGTATATATAGATCCTGTCCCAAGTAATTGATGCGATTAACCGGACTGACCACGCAGGCTGTGCCTGTGCCAAAAAGTTCCAGCAACTGCAAAGTTTTCAACATTTTTAGTACATATGCGAAAAGTTTTGTGTGCATATTATTAAGACTTACGCGTCCCTGGTTCAGTAGCTCGCAAATCATAGGCATGGTAAAGACAGCCTCGCGCACCTTAAACTTGCCCCACTGGCGTGCCATGGCCAAAATGGAATCTCGTGTAATGCCCGGCAGTATCAGACCATTCAAAGGCGGCGTTATCAGTTCTTGTTCTGCAATTTTTATTTTGAAATTTAATTTGATTGTTTCAAAAAATAATCATTTTAAAATTTACCTCCTTGATCGTTCACATAGAACATGAAGATGTTCATAGTGCCTACTTCGGTTAGCTGATGATCCTCGCCGTATAGCCACAAGACCTGCTGTAGACCACGTGCTGCGGCTTCTTTTTGTACATTGATGGTAGGTGCATAGTTGGAGCCCATTTTGCGATTGCCCACGCCGCCTGGCCAGGCACGTGTATAGGCGGGATCTGCCAGCAAAGAGACAGCACCGCTGCCATCTGCCTTAAAGTAGCTGCCCACAGGGCTGAGTATGGTGTATAATAGCGCTGAGTCGGAGGAAGCAACACCTAAAGTAGGCTATTGTATAGAATAATAGTAGTTAGTTATTGTGTACAGCATATTAGATTGATAACTTACATCAATGCCTATCAGTGTGGGTCGTATGTACAAGCTGGCTGCATCTTTATGTGGCACCCATTCAGAGTCAATGGACAAGAGGCGCGACAAGCATGATACAAACTCCTTAGCCTCAAAAGTAGGCAAACCGGAACGCTTGGCAGCCATGTTCATGCGGTGCATGTTCATATCTGGACGAAAGATGCGTATCTTGCCATCGATACCGCGATAAGCCTTCATGCCCTCAAACAGCTCAACTGCATAGTGCAAAACTTTGGCAGCTGGATGCATAACCAAGTTCTCAAGCGGCGTAATCTCTGGCTTTTGCCAGCCACCCAAACTTTTATGATAATAGATCTTGAGCATATGATCTGTAAACAGTTTGCCAAAGCCAAGTTCCTCATCATTGTCCGGCTTGGGTTGCAGCTGTTGTGGCGTTGCCAAACGTACTGTCAGCTGTGACGCCTTGAACATAGTGCCAATATCCTTGTCATGCTTGATGGGCTCCGGCGCATGTGTGTACTGTGTATTGACCGATGTGGTTATCTCAAAGTCTGTAGATGATTTCTGCAACGGTTGCTGTTGTTGTTTTGCAGCCTTCAACGATTGATTGCTACACAAACGTATCGATTGCTCGATAAATCGAATAAGTCTATGCTGATTGCGAATGATATCCTGTAAAGCAGAAGAAGTTGAGAGAATGTTTTCGTCATTATGCTAATTATTATAGTAATTAATGCCGAAATCCAAAATTTATACAGCCAACGTTAGCGAATTTGGCAGCGCTGTGACCTTATCATATGCCCAGCATTTGCATTCGACTAGGTGCCAGACGTTCAACAACCCGAGACTCGAGACCCAAGTGTACACTTTTTTCCATACTAGATATGGTACAAGGCTTGTACACTAGGCCTCCAAACCTATTGTATTAGAAATGCTAAGTACTGATTTATATGTAAGTGGTCTGAAGAACTGTGTATGGTGCAAGATTCCCCAAGTACGCAAAATTTCCATGTACTCAAAAACAAATTTCAAATAACCTCGGAACTAAGACATAACATTAGCATATCATTATAGTTGGTTAGTACGTTGTAACTTGTAGTTCCGCAGAACTCGGAATTTCCGATTTAATCTTATACCAATACTTGACAGTCTAATTCAATTTGTGCAGTGTTTTATAGGGTATTCTTTTTTAGTCAAGTCTTGCGCAATTTTTTTTCAAACAGTTTGTCAAAACTTTCGCATTTCGTGTTATATATAGTAGGTATATATACACATATACATATATATATTTTTTTTTATTGTTATCACTTGCACTTTTGCATTATTCATTTCATTCCAACTACCCAAATTGCTGTAGTTCACAGTTTAAATAAACTTAATTCCTATACTTTTAAATAAATTACCAAATCAAACGTCAAATCAAGGCTTATCATTTTAGTCTGAGGTAATTTCCGTAAACTAGCTGATGAAATCTTTAAGCCTGGTGTGTTCATACTACATACATATGTATGTACATATATTTTGTGCACGAAACAAAAACAAAAATTTTCCGCGCACAACAAAATTATGTAGATGAAGAATCAAAACTGTTGTCAGGCCTTGTTTTCATTGCATCAGCCGAAAACACAAAAAAAAAAAAAGTAAAAACTAGTTCAAGCACATAATATTATGCTATATACTACACTTGAGACATGTTCGAAGTTGTCAACCAATTGTCTTAAAAATAAGTATGTTCTTGTATACATACATATGTAGCACTTGGCGTATTTGTACTAAGTACTTGCTATCCCTGCACCCACGCGCATGCGTAACTTTTAAGCTATGAAAAGCGAAGCCAAATAAGCCTCTTATAACTCAGAAAAAATTGGATTATTAATGGTATAAAAACATTCAATTCCAAGAAGTTGTCGAGTAAAAAAAGTTACTTTTTGAGCCATTTAGTCAGGCGCGGATCCAGTATTGGATCTTAGGGGGGGTTTTCACTTCGAACCGTATATATGTATGTTATATCAGCCAACAGTAAACAGCTTTTATAGGGTGGGCCATCAGTAGCTTTGTTTGTTATTCGTATATTTTCCAACAAAATTTAAAACTCTTTATTTATGTATGAAAAAAGTAATATAGCCCAAATGGCCGATACAGGTCCGTAGCGAACATCGTAATTTTTGATGACTTTTCCAGTAAAACGGATCCAATGCCTGCAATTTTAGCCCGAATGTTGTTTTGGAGCTCGCGAATTGTTGCTGCCGGAATCGAAAACCCCCCGTGGATCCGCCACTGCATTTAATACTTATTATGGGACAAAAACACTTCTTCGGCATGGAGAATATTTAAAAAAATATAAACTTATACAAATAGAATTTTTAAAATGGTAGTAATTTCTTTTGGAAATCGTTTTGATATTGACAATGATTCGGCGCAAATTTAAATTGTGTAGAACATTTTTATAAAATTATTTGAGATCAAACGTATGTTTGGATTTTTTTTAAAGTGTATAAATTTCATTTTTTTATTATTTTTGTTTTTTTTCGTGATAGCTATAAAGTTCAACAAGGCATTTGTCCAAACGGTAATATCAGTTTTGAGTTTTTTATTTACTTATTTTAAAGCCAGTTGTTGCTAGCTAATTCAATTAAATTCAGAATTAAAAAGCAAAAAAAAAAAAAACAAAGTCTTTATGAAGATGCTGAGCAAGCAGAAAGAAATTAAAATGCAAAATCATGGCACGCGCAATTTTTTGTTTTTGTATATTATAATATTTGTTTTTGTTTCGGGTTCTTTGACTGACTGACTGACTGCAAATATTGAAACAATTGTTAATCATGCGCTTATCAATGGGAAAAGTGACAGTTTCTGATAACATATGTTTTTGTACAATATTTTTCGATTTTTACATTTAGCTTATCGAATGTGGATTGACAGAGCTGTTAACGTTAGTTAGTAGTCTGAGATACAAGTTTCATTAGTGGCTTGTCAGGATCCAACGTTTTGCGCAAAAAAAAGAAATACTTTAACAGCGACACTCAACAAAAAACTATCTAGATATTTCTGGCGCAGACTTACATATAAATATGTACATAGTTATATTAGCTTTTACAAACAATTTAAGTAGTACAAACCTTTGCATTTATTGCCATTTTGGTATTCATGATGGAAACAATGTATCGAAAATTGCGGGCTCCACCAAAAAAAAAAAAAACACCTTCCGTAGATGGCAAAAAAAGTTCACTAGTTTTCCAGAAAGCACAACTCAATGCACACAATGTAAAATGCAAAAACAAAAGAAAAAAACGACAAAAACTTGGCGAGTTTTGGTTTAAAGTGCGTATTTTTGTTTCTTTATTTTATTTTAAATTAATTTAATTAAAATTTCTTTTGTTGTGCGCGTTGTTTTTCAGCCAGCGGTATTTATTTTTGTCACTGTTTTGTGTATATTTTATTTGTATATTGTATAAAAAAAAAATTATATGCACTTGTTTTTTCAGGTACAACAAATTGATTTCGCTTTTAAGCAGATTTTGATTGGGTTTTGCGTCCCAAGCTCTTAAAATGCGTCTTAACAGCACAAAGTCTTTGCAAGAACTGAGCTACTGCCGCCGTGCTTCCGTTATGTATAGCAGGCGGCGAGCGCAATAACAGCAATGTTGACGACTGCAGAGCGCATGCGTTTACCGCTAAGCGTCACCGGTGCGAGAGCGTTATTTTGTTTTAAGAGAATTTTGCTAAGAGGTTCAGTTGTTAAGAGTAGCCGGCAAACGTCAACAATCGCTTGTCATCATACCACCCCATACATACGTCAGGCCCCATTTCATCTCTTATTCTTGGAAAGGGGCAAGGAGGAAGAGGAAGTAGGCGCACTGTTTGTTACTTAACGCGATACAATATACATATGTATGTACTAATTTATAATGTATATACATCATACCTACAAACTATCTACACATGTATGTACATACATACATATGTATCTATTGTACTATTGGGACGCCGCATTGGTTCTGAAGCTGAATGTCAGCAGTACGCTTAACGCTTAGGTTGTCTTCATGTTGTTTACCCTTTTTGTGCTTTGTGTTTGTTCTTTTTGATACACTTCCTATGACTACTTTACCTTTATATTTCAATTTGTAGTCATATAAAGGACTTACAAGCGTGCCAGGATGAGGCTGTATATAACGCTGCGGAATTAGGAGACTAGGATCAGATGGTAAACTTCATCTGTGCACTACCGTTAATGCGCAATTTTTTTTTTTTTTTGGAAAATTGAGTGAACTTGACTACTATGGTCTAGGTGAGATGACGCACGGATGTTGCACAGTCTTAAAAAGTTTAGGAAGTTTAAGAACTTTGATGAAAAAACAATGTAAACGCCTATACGCAGTTCGAAAAATTTCGCGCGGAATGACAAAACTTCTTATTAAAAAAAAAAAATGGGATATCCCAAATGGGATTTTTTTTTATATGAAGTTTTGTCATTCCGCGTGAAATTTTTCGAACTGCGTATACCCCTTAAAGAACAAAAATTGTTTTGAAAAAAAAGATCGTTCAGATCAAAAAGAGTATGCGAAAGTTTGCAGGCGGGCCTAAAAATTAGACGTCTATTTCATTTTTGTGTGCACCAAAAAGCAATGTCACGCAATTAATTTGCTCTAAAATTTTGTTTTTCTATTTGACTTATTGCGTTGCGATATTATTTATAAAGTTTTGATTTTTTTTAACTATTTCCAAGTGTTTTTCCATTTGGCAATTTTTTTTATTGAGATTTTTGTTTTTATAAGGAACAAGTTGTTTACAAAAGAAAATATGATTTATTTTTTAATTTTACTATAGTTTGTAGTAATAAACATTTATTCTCTTACAGTTACTAAAAGAGATCCCCAATGTTCCGCCCGGGGGCGACTGACTAAATAGTAAGTCAGGGAAATTATTATTATTATTATTATAATATTTTAACTTAATAATCTTTGTGTAAAAGGCAAGGATGTTTGTTTTACGTTTGCATTTTATTAGGTTCAATCTTAATCAACTTGCTCAACTTAAAAAATAATGTACATTTAGTGTGACCATGTGTCGCGTTTTCGGAAGCGTTGTCCCGTGCCCCTAAGCGAATCCCCCGGACAGCGGGACAGCCCGAAAATGCCCCGTTTTTGAGCCAAATGTCCCGGAATTTTATGCGTTGAATTTTTTATTTCATCTCAAAATAAAAATTCAGCTTAAAACTTCCTACTTCTGTATATGCATATTTAAATATAATTACATACATATATACATAGCATTACAGCTCAATAGTTGCATGAAAATTCGGCTATAAACTGAAGGTCCCAGGGGCGACTGACAAAATAGTCCCTTAGAGAAATTATTATTTTTATAAGGGTATCTCAAAGAACCTCGAAAAAACCAAAAAGTTTTAGATGGATTATTCATTTGTTTATGAAGACATCGTAGCCAAATTTGGCACCCGGAAGTTTTTTATAGTTATTATAGTATTAAATTTGATCAAAATCGGTTGACAATATCATATAGCTCCCATAGAACTAATCGTTCAAAAATACGTTTTTTGTACAAAATTCGTTGTATTTCGGTTGTTTATAAAGATATCGTAAGCAAACTTTATATTCGAAAGTTTTTTAGAATTCCCATGCACTGTACCAAATTTGATCAAAATCGATTGACTGTATCATATAGCCACCATATGACCCATCCGCCAAAAAAACGTATTTGGTGCAAAATCCGTCTGTTTTTCGCTTGTCTTTTGGAGTTCTGAAGCAATGTGCCGGACCTAATGCAACGTGTTGGTATAGGGTATCCCAAAATCGTCCGCGCCCGACTTTAACGTACGCCATCTTAAGTCTTATTTCCACGAAAAATGTTTTTTTATTAAAAAAAAGTATTCCCGATAACGTCCAGTTTTTGGTTTCAAAATGTCCCGAATTGTCCCGTTTTCAATAGTCAAATGTCCCCGAACGCTCAAAAATTGGATGGTCACACTATGTACTTATATTATATAATACAGCGGCTTAGATAGCCTTTAAAAAAGGGGATTCGCATGAAATTTTGTTGGTAAAGTTTTCTTTTCCTCATTGGTTTTTATAGAAGAACAGTAAATTTTAAATTTTTTTGATCTCGAAATTATCTGAAAGTATATTCCCATTGACTGTTATTCTTTTCAAACTCACAGGTAAAAAAATGACGAAAAAATTTCAAAATGACAAAAACCAATCGCCTTAAAATTAAAGTAAAGCAAAAGTCTATCGAATTTTGATTAAAGGCCCATACGCAGCATGCAAAAATTTCGCACGAAATGTCAAAACTTCATATAAAAAAAATCCCAAAAAATCCCAAAAAAGGGATTTTTTTTTATATGAAGTTTTGACATTTCGTGCGAAATTTTTGCATGCTGCGTATGGGCCTTAAGATTAAAATTATTTATTCTCAAGTCAAACATTTGTTATAAATGTTTAAGCTTTGAAGATTTTAATAAAAATAAGTAAGTATTGTTGGTAGCGATCACTACTTTTGGCAAACCCTGCGATAATGTGAGTTAAATTTTGTAGACTAGATTGATCCCCTAGGCCACCTCCTTTCTACGCCACTGGCATATAGGTTGTATAATACTTTAGTGTCCGTATGTGTGTCACATATACATATGTGTTACTAAATATGTATATACGCCATATGTCAAAGGCATTTGCGGAAAATCTAGTGCCTCTGACGCACACGTGTTAAGTTTTTTTTTTACTATATTTTTTTAGTTCTACCTGCCTTGAGATGCACGGAAATAAATACGTAAATATGTAAACACGGAGTCACACGCACACAACGTTGCATACGTTTGTCTTTTTTTATATCGTATTAAATGGGGAATTTGTGTTTTTTTTTTTCTTTTATTATTTATATGAGCTACAACCGAGCAACATGACGGGAAACATTTTAATGTTTACTTTTTCCCATGTAGTTCTCCCAACATGCTGCAAATTGATAACACAGTGTGCTTATGTGTGTGTGTCTTTGTTGTAAAAATATTTGTAGTCCCAAAGAGAAGATTTTCAAGCATTGACCAGTCAATCAAAAGTGGTTGGTAAATTCCCGGAAACCTATTTGAAATTCTGATGCAATAGTGCACTTGCATGGACTCGAACTAAAAAAAAAAGGCTTTGTCTATTTTTGAACTTTCAAAGTAGTTGTATCAAAAGCATAAAAAAGTATGTGTTTTGTTGTTAAGGAGTCCCAACTAAGAAGAGATTGAAAAAAAATATCATAATGGAGGTAGGTAGGTTAGGGCGGCAGTTGGGACTTAGTGTCCCAACTCACCTAGGCCAAGAATAAGCCCATTGTGATACCGATCATGGGAGAAAGTGTTAAGTATATAGAATAGACAGGAAAATTAGGGGAATAGGAAAAGTGGAAAGTGCAGGACCATGGCTTTACGTGAGATTCGAACCCACAACCTCTGGGATGATAGTCTAGTGCACTGCCGAAAGCTATCGAGGCCGCTATCATAATGGAACTGCCTTACATAAAGTACGACTTTTAAAAACTTTTCGACGATTTTTATCAATTTAAGAAGTACCATAAACATGGCTCTAGGAGTTTAATTTGACACTTGGCAGTCACATCCTCCGTTCTACTTTTTAAGATATTGTAGTCCGATGATGTTTTATAACAAAACAATTGAACAAGTTGGTCGAATTTGGTAAACTACACTTTAATATCCCACCATTTGGGATGTTTTTTTTTTATATGAAGTTTTGACATTTCGTGCGGAATTTTCGCATGCTGCGTATGGGCCTTTAATTATCTCCAAAATCTAGAAGAGACGGACTGCCCCTCAGGCCTGAGGTTTTCTAAAGAGCCCGTAAATCTACAAATGTGAGGGCTCGACGATAGTCACCTAGAAACCCGTAGTATTCTCTCGTCGATACACGCGTCAATACTTATTAATTCAAAAATTCCACACGAAATGTCAAAACTTCATATAAAAAAAAATTCCCTCTTTTGGGATATTTTTTTTTATATAAAGTTTTGACATTTCGTGCGGAATTTTTGCGTGCTGCGTATGGGCCTTTAAGGGGTCTACGCAATTCGAAAAATTTCGCGCGGAAGGACAAAATTTCATATAAAAAAAATATCCCATTTGGGATATCCCTTTTGAGATTATTTTTTTTAAATGAAGTTTTGTCATTCCGCGCGAAATTTTTCGAACTGCGTATAGAGGCCCTTAGGCATAAAAAACTTACAGTATGTGTAGTTTTACCATCCCAGTTTTGAGCATTCGGGGACATTTGGCTATTGAAAACGGGACATTTCGGGACATTTTGAAACCAAAAACGGGTCGGTTTCGGGAACACTTTTTTTTTTATTAAAAAAACGTTTTGAGTTCACAAAATATAAAATAAGTGAATGTGTTGTTCCTAAAAATGGGTGGAAAATTAGACTAAAGACCATTCCTCCTAAACAAGCGAAAAACAAATGAATCTTGCATGAAACACGTTTTTGTGGCCTATCGGTCTATATGGGAGCAGATACAGAGATACAGTCATCCGATTTTGATCAAACTTTACTCCCGTGCGATGTTTGTTTGACGATTCGGTAGCAAGAAATGTTTCAGGTAGGTAGGTTGCTAGCCCTCCTACCCTAGCTTGGTGATAGAATCCCTATCTGCACCTCCAAGCAGGTGTTTTGTGCGATGGAACCCTTTCCAGCAAACAGGTCGCAGCATTGGTAGGCCGCGTATCACCTGGCGACGCTCAACAGAGGCCGAAATGAAATCTCTCAATCTAACATGGAGTGAACTCAGAGTCCTTGCACAAAAACCGGGTCCGCTGGCGAAGAGGAGTAGTTGACGCCCTATGCTCCAAATAGGAGTTAAAGGAACATATATATTGTCTCCCGTTGGATAATAAGGGATCTTATCTGAAAGTTTAGTTGCTCTAGCTCTTACCAACTCTGAGGTCTATGCGTTCATGCAGACAGACAGACGGGCATGGGTATATCAACTTCTCTAGTCACCCTGATCATACTTTTTATGCAACTATTGAGCTGTAATACTATGTATATAAATAGGTATATTTATACTGTGCTTTTCAAAATTATAGGACACCTTGAAGTTTTATGTTCAATTGTTAATATCTTCTTTTGTGGAGGTGATCCAGCAAAACTTTTTTGCACCAACAACAGTCTATTATTGGACCCTTCGATTTAGTTGAGAGGAGAGAGATCGTATTATAGCCAATAACGACATGGGGCTTAGAATCGTAAAAATTTATAAAAAAACATATAAACCGATAATATAATTATATGCATGTACAGAAGGAGGGAGTTTTAAGGCCCATACGCAGTTCAAAAAACCCAATGGGATATCCCAGGTGAGAGGTGCCTAGATTTATATGCAGATCATTGTCTATCTATAACATCCTTGACCCAATACAGATACAGGTTACTACATTTTATAAACAAGCAATGACAATTCATCAAAATGCGTAGTAAGTATGATTTGTGAAAGATACTTAGGTACATACTTACATATATAACGTATACACTGACGAGTGTAGAGAGCGTGTTTGCATTGATAGCTAATTAGCAACTACGTCACAAACTTGTAATTAATACTGAAATGATTTAAAGGAAAGTCTACTGTACTTACATACCTATGTACATATAATAAAAGACAACAAAAAAAAGTTGGTATTCAAAATGTTAAGCGTGTGCGATCGCGATTGCGAGCTCACCTTACTATCAAAACAACTTGATAAATTTCTTTTTACAATAATATTTACATAAATAATAATACTTAAGAAATAAAAAAAAAAACTAATAAAAACAATAACAAGCGCAGAGCAGCACAACAAGAAAATATACTCTAGAGCTGAGTAATATATTTTCCCACAAAACGAAACCGGGGGAAAAGAATACTTAGGATGGGGTGCCAGTTGCTCCGACCGCTCCGAACTGCTCCGATTACGGATGACGCGTTTAGTTATCAAGGCGAGAAAAACAAAATGCTTGTAAAAATAACAATAATAACAATAACATCAAAAAAAACAACAAATTAAGTAAGAAGAAAAACTTTTACTTACGAATGCCCGTTGTCTATACATATATGCTAGTTGTTATATAAGGCAATATTTTCTTAAAATCTTATTTGTTGTTATTGTTAACAAGCGGTGAGGCTACAATCGGAATGTCCCGACTATTATATACACTGTAACGATGTGTGTTCGTAATATTCCATATATGCAATTTTTTTTGTGAGGTTCTGTATAATGCAACTATCGATGTTATATAATATAATGCTGATATCGAAAAAATGCAACAAAAATTGTTTACCTTGTGATTATAAGGGCTCTAAACGCAGAGATTATTTACTAATTTGGTTGGCTTTTGATATCAACTGCTCTATATGAACTTTAGGGTATACCTTTGTACCTTAAGATTCCGAAAATGAAAAAAATGTAATATAGTCTAGGCGGTGCCCGACAGTGTAATACCCTGTACCTTTTTTTTTTCGAAAAAAGTTTTATTCCTGCATATTCCTTCTAAGAACTTTCCAATTGAAACATTTTTTTTGTTGGTGCAAAACGATATTTGTAAGCTCCACAAATTTTAACCGATTTTGATGAGAGTCGAAATTTACGTCAAAAAAGCTATTTAAAGTATATGGGGTAAGTTTCAAGGGGATATGTTGAAGAGTGTGGGACAAAACACGGTAAACCAATTGCGGGGGCCGCATTGCTTAAATTTGGATGTGAATTTGTTCATTAGAGCCACATGAATCAGCTTAGCAAAATTTGTGATTCTAGGTTATTTTTTTACCATTATTACGTAGAGTCAAATATTGACGCAGTTTATGGGCAAGGGGAGGTGAAATTTGTAAATTTTTGGCTATAACTTTTGTTGTATTTGTCCGATATTGTTTATTTTTGACACACAGATGCATGTCACCACAACGCATCGCTCTGTTAACTTTCAGATTGAAATATCAAACAGTGTAGCTAAAAACCGCGAATCTCTGCTACGGGGAAACGGGGAAAGATATGGACATGATTCAACAAACTTGATCTTCTCAGGAAATATGCGCATCAGCTGGTAAAGTTCGTATCTCTAACTCTTATAGTCTCCGAGACCTAGTTGTTCATACAAACGGACGGACGGACAGACGGACATGGCTCAATCGCTACCCGAGGTTATGATAAGCATTTTGGTATAAAGGACTTGGGGTCTGCCACGCCTCCTTCTTGCCGATACATACATTGCACAAATCTAGTATACCCTTTGTACCTATAGGCACAGGTTATAAAAAATCACTTCGGGACATCATTTCTAACATACTTAGTTGTCTACCAATAAATGCTCCTGCAAAAACTGGTATATTTAAAACATTCCTAGTAACTGAGCATTGGGCACATAATATGGCTAAATTGTTGGCATTACACAGGCCTAATTGCCACAAAACCCTTGGGAAAATTGCGTCAACTATAACACTGAGCTCTAAGGCAGTGTGAACGCAGCATATGGCTGCGATGTGCACGCTCTAAGAATAAACGCATATCATAATTTCGTCTAATGATGAGTTCAAATTTGATTTAATTAATGAAAACTCAACGAGCAAATTCAATTTCAAAAAAACGTGGCCAAGTTTGCAAAAACATAAAAAATAGTAAAAATCGGGTCACGTAATTTGGGTATGGCCTTACTTCCCAACATAAGCACGATTTTTGAAATTTGTATTATATAAAAAACAACATATAAAAACTAATATAATTAGCGAAAAACAATTCGGATTTAAATCTGGACATTCAACAACACACGCAATTAACTGTTTAGTTTCAAAAATAAATTGGAACTGGAACAAGAATCTATTTACTGGAGCTTGTTTGATTGAGTTGGAGAAAGCATTTGATAGTGTTTGGATTAAAGGTCTTATATGTAAATTGATCAATTTTAAATTTCCTGTTCATCTTCTGAATCTTATATATAATATGATAACTAATCGTGAATTCGTTGTATTTCATGGCAACCAATTCAGCTCGAAAACTTTCAATATTGATAATGGCTTACAACAAGGAACAGTTAATTCACCTATCTTGTTCAATCTATACATTTACGACCTTCTTGAAAAAATCGACAATATAATAACCTATGCAGACGATATAATTATTTATCATGCTGATAGCAAAGTTCAGAAAATCAATACTTTTCTACAACAAAAATTTGACACTGTTTATGAATACACAAAGAATTGGCACTTAAAAGTTAACACGGATAAATGTGAAACTATCCTTTTTAGACCTCCTGTCTACAAATGCAACAATAACCTACGAAAAAATTGGAAATCTTTCGGCATCGCAACCCCGAATGGTGGAGGATTAATAAACAACAAAGATACTGTCAATTACTTAGGGGTAAGAATTGATAAGTTCTTATATTTTGATAATCACATTCAACAACAAATTATTAAAGCCAAAAAAGCATTCTTTATATACAAACATATTTTTTATTCGAAACATGTCAAAACTAGAGTGAAAGTTATTATGTATCAATCATTTATCCGTCCAATTATAACATACGCTTGTCCTATTTGGTTCAACATATCACCATCATACATGGAAAGATTAAGGAAATTTGAGAGAGAGTGCCTAAGAGTTTGCACCTCAATGCACAGAACGCCGCAAAGTAACTTCTTAAAACTCTATTCAAACAAAAAAATTTACAACTCTACAAAAATTATAAGGATTGATAACTTAATTATTGATCTTATCAGAAAACACATCATTCGAAGCTTTGACTGTATAAATAACAATCTTATTTTGGCTCCTTATTATACCTGCGATGAATATCTGGAAAAATGTTTACTATCCGGCTATGTTCCTCCTAAGCCTTTTTGTATTTGGACAAAATGGGATACATTCAGAACTCCGAAGGGATCCCCTACTTCTATCATGTCTACAGAAGAGCAAACAAGAAATCCGTAAATATAACAGATATAGTAAGCTGTACCAACTTGAGATTTGACACAAGTATGTCTCGTAAAGACTTGTCTTACATTTTAAACAATTTTATCAAAAAACGCTTTTGGTGGCAACATATGTAAATTTGATAATATTATTATTTTATATATATATAATGTATAAATTTTTTTTTTTTTTTCTCACACCTCCTTTTATAAATAACTCTCATTTAATGTAATGTTTTTATATAATTTTTTCATTACAATCTATATCTTTTTTCTTTTACTATATACTACGTACTAGTCAATATAGTTTTAATATTTGTATTATTAATTTTAAAATGTTAATTTGATATGCCAAAGTTTGAGTACCCGTCCGGGGTCAGTGCTTTAAATAATAAAATTTTTTTCAACTAATGTTTATAATAGTAATTAAATAATATTGTATGAAATAAATAAACATCTATAAAAAAAAAAAAAAAAAAAAATAAACGCAGTTTATTACGCATAGACATTGTTTAAATCGCGCATACGCCGCTTGGTACGCAGTAAATTGGATGATCCGCAACAACTAAAGTATAGTAACAATAACAAAAAAACAAATAAATATATTTATTTATGTATATTAAATAAAATGTGTATTAAAAGTGGGCCTGTTTCTGTCAGAGAACGCGCCCCCTAAAAAATACATAGAGCGAGTATAGACGCACACACATGCACATATAAAATTATTTTGATGTATCGATATAAATGTAAACGTGTATATACATACATATATATTCATAGGTAAGCTTGTCTGCGTATGTATGTATGTATATTGTTTATGCGTTCATTTACAACGTCCTTGATGACGTTTACTTAGTCTATATGAGTTTATTTATATGTATGTCGTCGGTTCAGCGACTTTTGCGCTCAATTTACAATACAAGTGCAACATGTTGTTGTTGTTGTTATTGTTATTGTTGTGGTTGAGGTTTTTTTGTTGTTTTTCGGCTGCAAATATTGTTGATGTTGTTGTAAAACTTGGTTAGCGGCTGAGCGCGCCTTCAATTGCATAATTTAATATGCCCATTGCACTTTTCATATAAATATACATATGTACATACGAGTATATATAGCTACACACATTTACATACACACTAGCTATTCATGAAATTGTTTATTTGCTTTTTCATATGAAAAATACAATAACAACCATGACAATAACAACGACAATAAGTCTTATGAAGCATTCAAGTTTGAAAAAACCTTCCGATAAAATGTCTGAAATTTATTTTTGTTTTGCTTTTCTTTTTTGTTATTTTGTACTCTTCATTTGTTTACTGTCACTTTTTTTTTTCAAAAAAAATTTAAATGAATTGCTTATGATATATAAATTATTTTTATGCTTTTTATTTATTTATTTATTTTTTGTCAAAGTGCAAGCCTTGAGAGTTTGTTGTTTTCATTTCATATTATCTCAAAAAAATTTTCCTAAGAGCATCATTTATATAGTTAAGTTAAGTTAAGAAATGTTTATCTTTTTAGAACTACGCATAAAAAATGGTACTATATTTTAATTTTCCTATTTAACATTTTCGGCATAAATCATATCGCTTGGGGCATTCTTTATCCATTTCTATATTAAACAAGTCAATACATCGGGCATTCTCTGTCAAATCAAAATCAGGGCTAGAATTCCCAAATGGTGGACCTAGGATGGCCGCTGGAGAGTAAAAGAAATTTAAGGTACAGAGTAGGAGGCATCTTCAAATCTTCTGTTTAGTTTTCTTTTCAGCTTTTCCTGATATTTCGTATTAAAGTAAGAGAGTAAAGATGATTCTCTGAATTGAGTTTTACTCCATTTAAACCAAGCTTTACAAGTCTGACAAGTTAAAAAGTAATGAATGCCTTTGTACACGTTCACATCAATATTAACAGGACAAAAAACCCTTTTCTATCAGAAGTAATTCGTCCGTTATTTTCCCAGAAATCTAAAACTATGTTTATAATTTCTTGAGATAAAGATTTTCTTTTTTTAATACTTGTAGAAACTAAAACACCACGATTGGGTTTGAGTTTTTAGCTTTGCACCAAACATACTATAAAACATAAAATAATTTTACCCTCCGCCGGCCATCTTGGGTCGGCCATTTTGAAAAACTAATACGGTACTTATAATCAGCTATCCCAAAAGTATCTGAATAGCATATAACAGGGGATGCAATAATGTTTTAACAGAGCATTACCCATTACCCAAACAAGCCTTTGTCAAGTTAGAAAAAGAAGCAAAAAAAGGAGGATTGCGAGTAAATGAAAATAAAACAAAAGTTCTTCTAGCTCGAAACCCACACTGGGCTTGGCGCTTTGGACAAAACATAACCATAGCCGAGTAAAACTTCGAAGTTGTCGACCAATTTAAATATCTTGGTTCGTACATCAACTCAACGAACGACTGCCTAAGTGATATTAGAGAAAGAATTAAATCTACAAACTCTACATTTTTTTCGTTTTCAACGTACCTGAAGTCACGGCTTCTCAACAGAAACCTAAAGCTCCGGATATATAAAACAATGATCCGACCAATACTAACGTATGGTTGTGAGACGTGGACTCTGAGGAAATCAGGTATACGCCACCTAGAAAGGACAGAGAGAAAATTTTTACGAAGAATTCTTGATCCGATAAGGATGGATCCTAACATTTACCGCGTCCGCACCAACGAAGAGCTACGGGAGATATTCAACGACATAAGTCTAGGTGGGCCGGACATGTTGCAAGAACGCGAAACCCAATTCTGAAAAAAACATGCTTCAGTCAACCAGATGGAAGAAGAGTAGTTGGGCGACCTCGAGCACGCTGGATAAATGGAGTGAAAGATGATTTGCAAAAATTAAACGTCCTTAACTGGGAGGAAGCTCCAATGGATAGAGACTATTGGAGAGATATTGTTCGAAAGTCCAAAGCTGAACTATAGCTGTAGCGCCAAGGATGATGATGAGTGCTAAACGGCTATCATGCCTATGAATTTAAATTGTTTTTTAAACAAGTTTGCAGGATTTTATTTTGGCAAAAATTAGATTTTTGTTATTAATACTTGATTTTCTTCAACATTTGAAGTTTTGAATCGATCTTAAATCCAGATGACATTAAAAGTTTGATATCAGCCTAGATCGGGAAAATAATTTGTTCAAATTTTGTGTCCCTAGCTGCTACCGGACATAAGTCAAGAGGGTCAAAAATGATTTGCTCAGCTTGAACTTTTATCCAATTTTGACAATATTTACATCACATATGGCACAATAAGAGTTTGGTTAAATATTTAAAGTTCCGGCTAATGAAATCGTTTGTAGTGCGCAATATTCTCATAAGGTTGAAGGGGTCCGGTATAAGCATGTTCTTATGAACTTCCAATCGATATGTTTAGACGCACAGGCAAATATTGTATTGTGGTAAAGTGTTAAGAAAGGGTTCTTTAGCGTTTATGTACAGCAGACCATGTTTCTAGCGAACTTTCTTCTAAACATCAAGTCAAAACAGTGCCTGCAGCAGATTTAGTTACATAATTTTGCACAAAAGACTAAGACATTACTAAGCTCTGATTCAGAGATCAAATGCTTCAAGCCTTTTGAATCTTTTAAATACGATGGCTTAAGAAGAGCATTTTATGTATCTTAAATCAAATTATTTACAGCGAATTATTTGCCCGGTTCAGTTTGCTGGCTATCCTTCACATACTTAACTATGCCGAAGGTCACAAAACACTGACCCAGTAAGGAAGAGCGATATAAATCTACGTCACAGATACAAACTAACACATACACAGAGACAAGCACATAGATACATATAGATTACAACTGAATCGACACGCGATCGTGCTATAAAGTACATTGACATTGGAATTTACATAGGCATAGTTCCAACACGCATGCACATATACATATATATAAAATATACATATGTACATACACGTGTACGTAGATGACTAGACATCGTATGATAAACCACAAAAATTAAGAATGTGTGTTTGCTATTTTATATACATATAGTAAGGTGTACATATGTATGAGTGTTTAAGTATATACTATAAAGAGTAAATTGTAAAATTTCGGTAATGTGGTAAGTGCGTGGAAATTGGTTCTCAAAAGATTAATGTGATAAAGTATATTGAGCACATGTTGACCAAGTACTAGCTACTAGTTAAGGGTTCATGAATGTCTTAGCCATACGCCAAAAGAATTTCAAAATTTGAATCAGCGGGCCATAGTGCTGGAGAAAACATCGATGTTATATCGATGCATCGATGTATCCAAGTTTAAAATATCTATATATCGATGTTGGCCAACAGAGATGTTTCTCCAGCACTTCTGCACTTATCAAATGGGTGTTTAAAATATAGGGGAATATTTCTGCTAAATCCGTAGTATAAGTTAACTACAGCATTAATCGCAGAAAGAATTAAATGTTACTACGAGACTATAATCTCTCGCAAACTTTTGAAACAAGCTCTGGAGTGAGGCAGGGTGATAGCTTAAGCACAGAACTTTTTATCCTCACGGTTGCACAAATAGTAAGGAACGCTGAACTACGAACCTCTGATTCGATATGGGGCAATACTACGAAACTTCTCGCTGATGCGGATGACAAGGCGGCTCAGACACCAACGAAAGGGGTGAGTCTCTCTTTAATTATATTATCAATAAGAATCTTCTGTTATGCAATCGAGGTGGGAAAACCACCTTCGTAATCCAAAATCGCCAGAGAGCCTTAGACATAACCATGGTCTCAGACTCTTTGTTTGATAAAATAAATCACTGGATGGTTATCGAAAGAACACTCATTCTCTGATCATCGCTACATAGAATTCGAGTTCCAAGAAATAAATAAATAGAAACCAGAAAAGGACAAATTGGCAAGTGTATCTGCACGAATTAAGGGATAATATTGCCAAAAGCTCCCAAAAGCTTTTAACGTAATAGTTTAAATGTATTTATAGTAAACATATTCAAGTTTTTAACCTATATTAACATAACTTTCAAATACAAAGCCTAACGATGCATTTTCAATTAAAATAATTTTTTATAAATTCGTCACAAAAAGAATCCTGCAAACGAGCAGCGTTTTTTAGGATGCAAGCAATATGTGGTAAAAATATTTGAGCAATCCTGAAATTAGTATTAATTCCGTCTGAAGGCTTCTGAGAAAGTTACTTGATAAAAAAATGAACATAAATTTAATGAAAGCATCTAAACTCTTTTCTGTTTTGGTCGAGCCGATTTTGACCTACCTCTGAGTTGATAGCTAAGAAAATAATAAAGATAATAAAATTGTTAAAAAATTAAATGCTTTGAGTATAATATTGATTTAAAATGTTTTGAAAAACCGAGAAGCTGCATGCTTGTAAGCTTTGCATGCATATCATCAATATGCGGATAAAGTTTGTCGAATTGTTTTGATATAGTTAAACTTTTTCTCGAAGATTCTTATTTTTTTCGATCTACCACGGATTTTGTAAAATACTTTTTGCATAAAGAAAAAATGAGGCTAGTTCTTTTGTTAGATTTTAAATAATTTTATTTGCAATTTAATAGGTAAATTGAAAAAATTGAATTTACTTTCGCACTTAATACGCATATACTCTATATACTAGATACATAATACCGTTTATTTGTATCTGCAAAATAAATATTTATATATGCGTGTATTATTCTCCCACAACATGAGCATTGGGAGCACTTTCGTCTTTGTATTCGTTCTGTCGCATTGACGTCAGCTGCGCGTTAAACGTTCAAATTGATAAAATTAAAAAATACCAAAAAAAAAAAAAACATGATGCCAAGATTTAAAAAATGCGGCAAAAGCCAAACGCACACACCCCCTATATATATATTTTATATATAAAGATATGTATGTGTTGCGTGTGCTGGTGTATCTGTGTACGTGTCATAAATTTTCATTTTTATTTTTTTTCGACCACACATATATTTGTATAGCAAAGTGTGTCTTCAAGTAAACCATGAGATAAAAATTTCCGGACTTAATGCAAAAACAAATACACTTATACACTGAGAGAAATAAGAACAAGATCAGTAAGCTGATAGGACACGAATTGTCAAAGAAGCTATCAGTTTCGGGTACATGGCAATAAAAGACAAAGTATCCCCTAAATAATAGAAATTAATAAATTATAATAAATTATTACTTTTTAACTTAGCATAGACTAAGCTGAGCGGGGCCGCGAACACCTCTCACGCAGCTTTTCACCACTGTGAGCGAAGCATAAGGGCTTTGAGCGCAGCTTAGCTTGGCTTAACCCAGGGTATACTTATTTAAGGAAGAGTAATGCTGCCCGCGTCGTCACTAATTTTAGTGAGAGCAAGAAAAAGTGAGAGAGCGAAAACGTATACATATTAAAATAATATGCGGGAAGGCAAGCTGCCTCATATGCAGTCGCAACGAAACTAAAAATTGGTAAGATTCGTTAAGCGGCTTGGGCCGGAGTATGCTACCTGAAGTAAGTACTATACCTTGGGCTTAACCCACTCATGCGAGGCGAGTTTTTCGAGGTTAATTTAAGCCGTGTTAGCTTCTGCCATCAATTTTATACACTGTCGCCATAAATTAGGAGACAAAATAAGCTCGATTTGAAAAAAAAGTTCCTAAAATAAGCTAAAAATTCAAATAAATATGCTAAAAAAAAGCTAAACTTAAGAGGTGGAAAGCGGCCAATTTAAAAATGTCCAATTTTTTCATACTTGATGTATTTTTACAAAGTTATTACATAGTTGTTTTTTTTTCCACATGTATTTTTCATTTGTCATCGCTTTTCGAAGAAGAAGTGGCTCTTGTTCCAGTCGATTCAAAAAAAGAGCAAATTCTTCGCAACCTTCACCAGCTCGACTCTCATTCGATTCCTCAAATCGCTCCAAACATTCTTCATCACTGAAAAAACTTTTTCCACGTAGGCATTGCTGATGGGGATCGATAAAACTTTTCCAACAATTAAGGGCAATTGGACAAATCCGTCAGAACTTTCGAAAATTTTTACCCATTTTTTATCGACAGGGAGGTGAATTCGTTTGATTTTGGGGATTATCTTCGCCAAAGAAAGTATTTCGTCGTAAAGTGCGTCTTCGTCAACATCAAGATCAACCGCTTCAGCCGCTCGAAGAAATAGTTTCCGGTCTACTATTTCGTCTTCAAGGTTCAACACTGAAAAGTGTTGAAATGGAGATTTTTCAAAATCGTACCATTTTTCAAAATATGTAAGAGCTCGATGGTAAACTTATAATGCCTCTCTCTCTCAAATATCGATCGTTGATGCTGTGTCAAATGAGGTAGAATTTTGTTGACTTTAAAGTACTTGTCATCCATTCTGGCTTGAAACCCATCTCTTAATTCAGTCATTACACTGTGTTTGTGTGTACTCATCACTGTTCAGTTTTCCAGATTTTTTATACTTTTGGTCATGTGGTGCAAAAAATGATGAACGAACGCTAAATTTTCGTTTAGATCGTCGTTCAGTTCATTCTCTTGATCTTTCACAAAGCACCAAATCGTTTTGTCAACTTCAGCTTCTCCTTCATTGATAAAATATTGCTTTAAGCTCGGCCATTTTTAGATAATCCGCTCTGTACGCGGGAAATTCGGATTTACTTAGTTCATATGGCGGCCCGGCAAAATTTTCATGTGCACGGCGGCCCGACGACCATTTCCTAGGCGCGGCATTGCCGGGCGAGGCCCGTGCAGGTGGCAACCCTACTTTCACCTCTAAAATCAGCAGATTCTTGATTTGCTTTTGTAATAATTTTTAAACTTAACAAGTAGATAAAATTTAGATATTGCAAGAGCACAGTTTAAAAGTTGTAGATCATGTACGGAATATTCTTTATTTTGATTTTTGAACTTGATTTGGAACAACGTTTTCGCTGAGTGTACAAGTAAATATGGCTAAGCAATTATACCCAGAATATTTAGCTAGTTATATTGTATTTGAGTTTAAACAACCAAAAAGTGTTCTGATAGAACATAAAGAATTGAAAGTTATGATCGAAGCTACTTGGCCACATGATCTTCATCAGCGATAGAACAGGTAAGTTTTATCAGGACCGGAACTGACGTATGACGCAGATCATTTATCAAATTGATAATAAAGGTAGTTACTAACTTTTCTTTTCTTTTTTTGATTTCGGATTGCTTTCACACTTCGCAACTAACTAACAACAAAAAAGCCAAGTCATTTTAAGTTAGTTGTACTCGTTTTTATCTATTGAAGTATTTTTTTTTTTTTGGTTTTTTTAGTTTGTCGCGTGATATTTTCTGACACTAATGGAATTTTTACGAGCCATTAACAAAATATAATGTCGATGGTTATTTTTGTATAAAGACCACAGATAGATATAGTGTATGTTATTATAATACTAGGGTTTGTCTTGTTCTTGTTTTATATTAGTGGCATGTCTGGTTTTTTTTGGCTTTTTTTTTTTGTTACTGCGGGCCATATATCGTGGGCGTCTGCTGATTTATTTGCTTACGCGCAGTTTTCGTTTCGATTTTTCATTTTATTTTTTCTCAATATGTATTTTCGAAATCCTTTCAAGGTCTTGCACTTGTGCTTTCACTGTCAAAAATATGGCAAATGGCCGATAAAAAAATACGAAAAAATTTTGTTTACGTACAATCCGGTGGCATGTGGCTGGCGCTTCCAACTCAAAATAGTCGCACTTTATCTTTCCAATTGATCTTTGTCGTGCAATTTTTCAAGGCCAGCAGTATAGGTTGGTATCTACATAAATTTTCAAGCTTAAAAAATCCGCATTTGGCATTATGAGACTTTGGGATCATTAGAAGCCGTGTCCACTCAAAACTCTGATAAAGCTCATCTAATCCCTAACGGAAACTGATAGCGTCGCTGGTAAATACTGTGTGGGAGATTAACTAAAGGAAAAAACACATTTTTAATCCATTTATAGAAGGTTTTTTCAAAATAAATAGTCGAATATCTGATCCTAGGATCATGCTTCACGCACGCCTTACCAATTGCATGATACCAAAGGTAGTAAGCTCACCAAGCCTAACTAACCCTTGTCTTGTACTGATAGATTCGATCGTCTAGACTCTAGCGTGATCTTCACTTCTCAATTGTCTACTGAGACCAAAGTAAGATTGGCAAGAGTAATGCTCCGCCTGATATCCTTGCTAACGTCGTTGTTTGTTGTGACTGTGGTGCCAAGATAGACGGATTTGATCATCTGATCGCCGTCTCTTTCATCCCATTTGGGATATCTCATTTGGGACTTTTTTTTATATGAAGTTTTGTCATTCCGCGCGAAATTTTTCGAACTGCGTAGACCCCTTTAAAGGAAAAATATACTTCGTCTTGCTCTCATTTGTCACTAGATCCGCTCTGGCAGATTCTTTTTCCATAGCTGCAACAGTTGTGGTAACATCTCGCTTGCTACGAACAATGATATTCACATCATCCGCATGCGCAAGCATCTGGTTGCTTTTATAAAAAAAATTGTCCCTTTTAAATGTACTTCGGCCTGCAGGAGAGAGCATCGCCTTGTCTGATACTTCGAATAGTTAGTTTCTGATCAGGCAATATAAAAATAGAGACCGCTCTCGGTAGACAAATTTAACTGCTCACAAAACGCACATCGTGCCCGGAACATAAAGATCTTTGTGTCTTTACGACGATATTGACATGGACATAGCCAAATCCCTCGGAGAAACTTGTTCAATGGGGCTGTTTAAAAAAGACGACGCAGCTATCGAACAAGCCTCCTCTACGGGAGTAGAATTTGCGCAAAAAAGAAGACTCCGGTTTTTGATATGCCAATGTGGCTACAAGTGTGAGCCCCCACATTTTATGGCCTTTTAAAAGCAGTTTTTATTATGGGATTTTTATTTATGGTCTTATGAAGCATGTGCCACGCGACTTTAGTCGCGCGCGCGCAAAAAAAAAACGCGAGCATTGAATTTACAATGGAATCAATTTACCAGCTGACCAAGGAAATGCTTAATGTCGCATAATAATAAAAAAATTAAAAAAAAAAAAAACGGAATAAACAAAAATAGCTACACGTGTGTAAGGCAGAGCCGGCAACGTGTGGTAAGAAGATACTTTAGATACTGCTTGCAAAAAATGTTGCTCGACTTTTACTTTTGTTCTGTTCTGGTCTGTTTTTGTTGTTGCTCAAGTTTGTATAAAAGAAAGGGAACAAAAAAAAAACCAAAAAATAAATTGGGCGCAAAATCTGCCTAGTTGGCAAAGTCAATCAGCGCATAAGATACATGGTATGCAATACATATACTGTATATACATGTATACGTATGCATGTATAGTTCGTTTAAATACACACACACACAAACGCGTATACAAGTGTTCAATTTAAGTGTTTATATATATATACATATATAATATCGTGACTACACACATGCATACATGCGCATACTTTAATACCGCTCTTTGATCAGGTGCTGCTACTCTCTTAAATGTTATTTCAACGCGTGTGTCGCGCTCTTTTAACTTTAGCGAAAATTTACTTTATAGATATGCGCTCTTTTTGCATAAATTTATATGTAACAACAACAACAATAGCGACAGCTGCAGTAAGCTGAGTTGTGCTTACTCTCAGCAGAGAGTACTTCATTGCTCTGTCTGTCTCTTATTTGTTGTTTTTATTGTTATTGCTGTTCATTTAATCATAAACATGACGAGCCCTGAAATTTGGCCAATCCGCGAGCTTTGTATATTGTATCTTTCAGATGCGAATTGAGTATACGCATTAGTTATATCTGTATGTCATACAAAGTTTAGAGCATATGAGGGCTGACTTTTATGTTTTGAAAGTAGACTTAAATCTGTAAGCTGCAACATGTTATTTGACTTTTTTTAACCTGGTAATACTTCAAACGTTTAAGCACATGATCGCTTTCGTTTGGAATCTATTATTTACTTAATCAATCCGAGCTACCAAAATTTACATAGTCTAATTATACTAAGTTCAATTACCCTACACTTTTAAATAAATTACCAAATCAGACGTCAAATCAGTCTTGTCATTCAAGTCTGAGGTAATTTCCGTAAACTAGCTGATGAAATCTTTAGACTCTGGTATATCACATACTCTATACATGCATTTTATGTACACAAAAAAAAAATAAAAAAACAAAACTATTCCTATAAAGCTGTTGTCAGGCCCACTTTCTATTGCATCAGCCAAAAAAATATTATTATACAATACATATATGTATTATCATACATATATTTGGAAGCTACAATTGGAACGTGTTTCAATTTATCTATCATATGCCTAAGATATTTGTTGAAGCTGTGTCTTATCGCTAAAACCACGCGCATGCGCAATCCAAGTACAATCTTAATAGAGAAAATGCCAAATAAGCTGCTCCTTTGCTGTTACTCTTGTTTTCATTCGACAAACAAACCAAGACCTCCTCCATTTCATCCGTCCTAATTCGGCGTACAATCACGTCTCTTTTCTCCCGCTCTTTGTTTTTTTTGTTCTTTATTTTGGAAACATAAAAAGCCAACATCTTATGTGAATTTTTTCATATACATAAGGTGCAGATAACTTGTTTTTGTATTATGGAACTTAACACACAAAAAAAAAACAACAAACACCAAATTAACCCTTGGCTTCAATTTGAATTTTTGGCGCTTTAATATTTACATATATGTATGTATTGATGGGGGCTTTATGAATAAATTTGTTATGACATTAACTTGAATTAAATTTTTCACATTTCATAGATGTGTGATCTATTTACAAAAAAAAAGCTATCTCCAGAAATAGTCTTAGTTTCTGTACTGTTTAGTCATTTTGAAGCTTTGCAAGTTCCAGAGAAGGTCATCAATAACTACAATCAAAACGTGATTTAAACAAAGATAAGAGACAGTTTGTAAAATTTGAAAATAAACTCAAATTCGTAGAAACTAGGTACGTCTATAACCACTCGAGTATTTTTTTTTAAGGCCCATACGCAGCATGCAAAAGTTCCGCACGAAATGTCAAAACTTCATATAAAAAAAAATTCCCTTTTTTGGGAGTGCGGAGTTTTTGCATGCTGCGTTTTGGGCCTTTAGCTATATTGATTAATTTTGCTAATGCGCGACTTGAATTTTTTTGCAAACTGTGTTTCGTTAATTGTAGATTTTAGAATAAAAAATTTGATTATAAGGGCCTATACACAGTTCGAAATATTTCGCGCGAAATGACATCCCATTTGGGATATCCCATTTGGGATTTTTTTTTTTACATGAAGTTTTGTCATTCCGCGCGAAATATTTCGAACTGCGTAGACCCCTTAAGCGGTAATGTTTTTGGCCGATTGGTTGAAATTCGTTTGTTAACGGATTCTGGCACATCACTAATTAATTCTGGTTAGAATCGAAGCTTTGCCTTTCAATCTACCTGCAACCGAAAGATCTTGTTTTCTTAAGTCTTTGGTTTCCAAACAAAAAAAAATAACTTAAAACAGGTTAGCGACCGTTTTAAAATCCATGCCATTAACTGCCTCTGTGTTCCCTATATACTACATAAGCACATATATATATACAATACTGCCTACATTGTACATAAGCATATTCAAGCAAATCAACGCTCGCAAAGTCAAACACAGTCACTCGGTAAATTGAACGTGAAATAAATTTAAATTAATGCAAACGTTAAAAAAAACCAATAAAAGAGAAAAAATCAAGAAACAAAAAAGAAATCAACATTTTCAAATATTTTTAGCAATGCTTTTTATTTTATGCTGTTGCCGGGTTTTATTTTTACCCTGCGACATCTAGTTGGGTTACTACATATATGAATATGTCTAGCTCTGTCTATCAAGGTTAATGTTTAAAGAATGACAAAACAAACAAAAATTTGGCACTACTTCTAGGTGTATGTATGTATATATACTACGAGGGCTGTCTCTTTTGTTTAGGTTATAGAAAGCAAAACTAATCAGGACTAATTTTTAAAACATTCCACTTCGAGAATCAAAAACGTTTATTTAGCATTTATTTCAATTCAAAAATGATGGATCCTTAAAACGTAAGCTGTGTGGACCATATACTTATATATTATTATACATATGGGTCATTCTCTGGCAAATCAGCCCCCCAATCACACCTCAATTTTTAAGACGAAAGAACCTTTTTCGTCCTGTCGTCTACTTTTTAAAGCCGTATGGTGATGTTTGATATTTCAAAATGGTGGAGCTACAATGACCCCCCAAAGCAAAGTTACTCCATAATTTATTCACTATTTTTAATCTTATTCTCAGAAAAATATTATTATATTATTGCATTATATGCTATTCAGATACTTTTTCATAATTTCAAAATGGCGAATCCAAGATGGCCGTGTAAAAAAAAAAAGTATTTTTGTATTATATCACAAGTTGGATTTTCGGGGTCGCTGATAACGAATCTGGGGGGCTACAGTTTCTAAATTTCTGTGATTTGAATTGTAAGCGCTTGTTGCTTATAGAAGACCAATCTTGGCCAGATGCTTAGCATCTTCTGTGGTTCGATTGTGGATACGGGTACGCCTCATGCTTTAACCTATACATAATTTGAGCCATTGGGAAAGAAGTATACCTATTTCTTCGGTTCTTCTGGCAAACACAGACTTCTATAGAGTTCACATAGATATGATAAATACAAGTCCAAGGTTTCGATTGGACAGCATTATATAGACACCTACTCAAGCACCGCAAAAGTATTTCTCTTTGTTCCAATCGACGAGGCAGCCATGAACAAATTTCATGCTACTTGCTACTTGGGTCTTCGAGTAACTGGCGCCCCTTCATCAACCTAATATAACTCGCATGCTTTGGGTGCAGCTGCCAGATTTGTTTTGGAAACACCGAGTCCCCAAACATAAAAGTCAGCCCTCGCTTTTTTTTTTTTTTTTGCCACATTCATCTCATTGTTTATGGATGTATGATGGAACCTTTCATTATCAATGTCAGTGGTGATGACTGACGGTTGCTAAAACCTAATTAACCACTCTTTCAAATGGCCGAAAAGCAAACTGCAGATAAGATTTCTTCGTTTAAGTTATTCAGTCATAGCTTATTCATTAATGGATACCTCTGAACACCTATATATGTATGTATGTACTATAGCATGGGTTTGTATGAGTGTGGGTTGTCCAGCCGTATCAGTCCCCTTGTTGTTTATTTTTTTTGGATGGTCTTGATTTATTTTTGTAACAGCGGAGCAGCACCTGCAGTTGAATTTACGGCTAGCAACTAGTCCAGTTTTCTTATCAGTGGTAAAACAGAGATAGGGAGGGCGTGGTCGGCACGCCTTAGCGTTCCTTAGCGATCGCGTGTTGCTGCTTCCCATCTCTGTTGCTACTAGGAGCAATTCTGGGCGTGATTTCTTATCATTGTCAGCCTTAGGTCGTGCGTCATTCTATAGCTATAATTATAAGTAGGTACAAATACATGTAAATATATGCGCACGGGTAAACAATTTCCCAATTGATTTCTAGAACTGCTTTGACAGCGCACGAGGCTATGAGTTCATATCAACTGGGCGCTTCTTCTCCATGGCCTGCGGAGACTCAAATTGGAAACGATTAACACGAGTGACTTCAGCGGTCTTTGTTTGAACTACAAACCCATTTTTCAGGACCAAGGCAAACGGAGCTTTGGTTTTCCTACATTAGCCCAATTGGTTCTTCTTGACTATCCTTTTAAACAAGAGAAGCATTTTGACCAGTTTAACAGTGAATGCAATCTTGTGTTATCACAACACTCTTGAGACTAAGGAGCAGCATTGAAACATTGGATTTCGCCCGACATGGTGATGACAACAGTGTTATATGTAATTCAAATCGATTTCCTAGAAAAAGAAGCATAATGACTAAACTGTTGGACTGATCCGATCAGGTGCGGATCCAGGATTTGGTCTTGGGTGGGTTTTTCACTTCGAAGTGTATGTATGTATCTTAGAGCTCGCAAAAAACTGTCAACCCATTTTTCCAACTTATGGAACGTGGATCCGCCACTGGATCCGATGCTGACTTAAAATTCACTCCGATTTCAAACATAACAATTTAGTAGAACGATATTTTAGTCAGAAAGATTTTCTATGTCTACATCGCTTGCAAAGACAAGCACTTCAGAATTTTTTTTATAAATGTAACCCTTTCCGAACATTCGCCTCAGACTCACCAAAAATCTTAAGTAGTCGCAGGGGAGCATTGTTATGTTCGAAGCTTCACATGGTATTAAGGGTTCGTAGGGTTCCAAGATGTCAATCATCTTTAATGCTAGCCATATAAGGTAAGCAAGTTTTTATTTTTTGCTGTTGCCATCATTGACTAACAACAAACCGCTAAAGTGTTCCTTTTTCCTTGGAATTATTGAGTGTCTCTGATTACCAAAAACAAGAACAATTTTTTGGCAAAATCCTACCACATTTGCTTTTAGACAAAATTAGTTTGAACTTCTTCAGACATACAAACCTTTTCTGGCCTTACCATCCACTGAATGCTTAAAGCGTATACTTAATGTTGCTGTTTAAACTATACAATGCAAGCTGCCAATATCTTTTAAAATTTTAGAAATCAAAGATGTTTTTCGTTAGTCCAAATCGAAGCCAGACTTATCTTGCATTAAGAACAATTTTCGTAATAAGAACTCTCCCATTCTCATATCGCAACCACACGAATAAGGATATTGCACCAGTTGCTACTTTCGCAGTCTTACATATGTATGACATAGGTATGCGTTATTTTTTGTCTGCTGATTGTACTGCAAGGCGGCAGTTTAACAAACTCCAAAATCCTTATAAGAGGTGTGTCGAATCAGTCCAACAGTAGATAATTGCGTTTGCCTTAGTAACATAGCAATACTGATATTTACTTTGTATGTTCCTGACTTAACAGCGGCATAGTAGCACCTACATAATACATATGTATGTTCATGTCTATCATTGCGAGTGCATATTGCATAAATGACTCGAGTATTGAGCTGACTACGCCACTGCGTGCTACAGTCTTGCAATGTGGCAGCTTTATAACGCCAGAGCGAATCGATCACCGTCACTTGATCTTATTACTTGTCGGCAATTACTCAATGCAAAAGCTGCAACACCGGACCAGTTTTTAAGATTGACTTTACGTTCCTTTTTAAGTTTAAACTTACATAATAGTATGTACACAGTTAAGATATATGTATGTAAATTATGTATATAAGTGAGATGTGGTTGCTATGTTTATTGTTACTGCCCTGGATTGCCACTGCCTGTGTTTCGTTAATACAGATGTAGTATATAAATAGTTAGCAATACACCAATAGGTTCTTGCCCACAGTACATAGTATGTATGTTTGTACATATTTACAATATTATTATTACTACTTATGTATTTGATAACCCATAGATTTAAAATACGACTATTGCTACTTATGCACTATTTGATGACCCATAGTTGCGGCAGATTCTGTATGTTTCACTTTTGAAGTGTACACATCGTAGCCTAGACTGATTATATTGTCATAAAATATACGATATTTGGGCGCTATCCAGTAAAAGTTTACAAATTGTGCCACCGGCCAGACAGTCCATTCAGCTGCGTATAGCTTCCATGCTTTCTCTTTGATCTCCTCCCATACCTCGTGACTATCCTTGTGCTCTAGTATGCCAAGTGTGACAAAGAATGCAGTTATGTAGACAGGTGAGCAAATCAACTGATCGAGTACAATCTTTTTCATCACTGTTCGAATGCTACGACCAGGTAATTGTTTATCCAAGAACTGATACCAGTAGTGGCAAATGATGCCCACACTAACACCGGACGTGGCCATGTGGCTTGTGCGTGTGCTGTCGAATGCTTGGATTTCGCCATTGTAAATCTCCAATTGCTGTTCCAAGACATCGCCCAAAGAGCTTAGCGACAACGAGATGCCTACATTGGTTAAGAGTAAGAATTTGTTGCTGAATGCATTGGTATGCCACTCGCGAATTTTGAGCACCACATCAGTAGTTGCATTACGCCGACTAGGATAATAAATTTTGGGCCGGCACAGCCGGCTTAATGTTTTGAAACCATAGCGCAGGGATTGCATTTTAGAATTTGTTTTGCTTCTATGTGGCTGTTCTAAAGGCGTTGCGCGTTCATTGTTGTCCAAAAAGTCAAAAGAATTATTATTTTTATTAAATGATGTTTCAATTATGTGTTTCTATTAAGTATCAGTCAATCAAGCACATATTAAGTTGTACTTTTTATAAAAATTTACAATTTGACTTAAATTTCTTAACACGCAACGGCAGCGGCAGCAGTAACAACAACGGTGCTATCACGTGTAGCAAACAGCTGTTACCCAAATTAGTGTGGCCGCTTACCCATAATTTTGTGGTCGATATGCTTGAAAATTTATCGATAGCTTAGCTCAACAAACATAAAAAAACACTATCAACAAAAGCATTTATATTTTTAAATAAATATTTACTTATATATTTTATATATCAATATTGTTGATTATTAAAGCTATTTTATAAATGACTGTATAAGCAAATTCGATTTTGTGCTGATCAAAAATCGATATCGATAGCATTGTTTTTTTTACGAATTGCTTAAAAGTGTCTCTTATTTTTTTTAGCCAGGCGTTGCTTATAACTTGCAAGTTCTTAAGCTCCAAATCATTATTTAAAGAAAAATATTGTGACACTAAGTTTTTTGCATAAGGAATCATAATAACGCAAAACGAAGCGCAGCTGAAAATTGAATTAATCAATTTGCGAATAAGCTACAATAGTAAGTTATTACTAAAAACACAAATAGACATTGACTATGATACAAAGCAATGCTTAAAATGCAAATAATACAAATAGTTAAACAATTTATTTTCTTCATGTAGCACGCTCAAAGCAAACAAAGGAATACATCATAAACTTTTACACACACACAAAATAGCAGGTAACCATACGGGTACATACACATAAACGCTTAAGATGTATAATTGAGCTTTTATATTCTGTTTTTAGATAATATTCTAAATTATGGGTCGCATCTTTCTGGAGCACCTTGGAGGAATTAAATTGTTTAATTGCGCACAGTGTCACACGAATTTAACTAACCGTAGCCAATTAATCAGCACTCGATTTACTGGAGCTACGGGTAGGTAGAGAAAACTATACCAGAGTGTCTGAATTTATCATAAATTTATACTCATTGTCATTGTGTTATATGAATACTATTTTCTCTGTTTGTATTAACAGGACGCGCTTATCTTTTCAAACGCGTCGTGAACCTGACCTTTAGTAATGTACAGGAACGTGTAATGCTCACTGGCCGCCATATGGTGCGCGATGTGATGTGCAAGAATTGTAGCGCTAAGCTAGGCTGGATGTACGAGTTTGCCACAGATGAGTCTCAAAAGTAAGTACATGATAATACTTTGTGGTTGTTTGTGAAATCTTGTTCACACGCTGCTGCACTCTTCTTTTTGCAGATACAAAGAAGGACGCGTCATTTTGGAATATGCATTAATAACTGAGGCCGATGGATTTTCCTCCGAAGCTGGAGGCTCAAGTCATTGATGATGTATCAGCGTTTTTATTCCCTCACGAATGAGGTACAGAACGTGTCTAGCATAAGAAGTATTGTGTAGCCATTCCTTGACAATGGCATCTATATTTAAATTTGAATGTTACATTGGCCGTAAAGTTACTACTAGAACTCTGTGTCAAGGGAGTGTATGCACTATTTGCATTTGAGCTTACTGCAATACGGCCCTTTCTTAATGTTACTTAAAAACTAAGCTTAAGCCATTTAGCATCTAAGCAGCTGCGGCGCCTAATTCTATAATTTAATTTATGAGGCTGAACTGCTAAAACGAAGTCTATTGCTGGTTCTATGGCAGCGGCCAGAATAGATGCAATACAGATGTGCGTATCATTTTTATCCTTTTCAAACATCTCTTATTCGTAATAATAATAAAAAGAGGATCTCTAGTTAATATCAATGATAAATAAAAGTTATCAAGTAACTAATCCAACAAAGCATATGATTTGGTATATCTTTTAATTTTCTACAAATTATTGAATGCAGCAGAAATGCATTGTTTGTTTTTATGGAGGTGTTTGTATGTTTGTTTTAGGCATTTTTGTAAACTAAACTAGTTAACGACAACGAACATGTAGTTCTAGAGTTTGCCAGTCTTTGAGGCCATGGCAAGCGCATTTTCGTTGGCAATCATTTGGAATTCCTGAAAGCGTTGCGAAACACGTTGGTTCATCTTCAGATACTTTTCCATGCAGTTTAGCGAGCACTTTTCCTATAAATGAGTTATGTTTAAGTTTAATCTGGTTAATTGTTTGCATACAATTCGTACCTCAGAATCCTTGACATCGCGCGATGTAAAATCCCGGACGCAATCCGTAAAGCATATTTCAGATAGTTTGTTGTACGACAAAAGGAAATCTGAAAACTACATGTGGTCGGTTGTTAATATAATTAAAAACAATTCGACTTTGGGACTGCGTTTGATTCTAAAATAAAATACATTCTAATACTGACTGTTTTCATCTGATCTTTGTCCAATTGCTCTAAAGCAACAGATTCGGGCGTCTTTGCCATTGTTAACTATACAATTTTATTGATAGTTTTAAATATTACAAAAGCGTTTACGTGAATCTCAATAATTCCTATTGAATAATAGCAGCGCCGCACATCGCACAAAGCCAGCTGAGCCGTTTGAAGTTGCCACTTAGTTTAAAGGTGACTATCGATAGGTGTGCAATTGAATGATGCGCCAACTACAGGGTTGTTTTCGATACGTTGCCAAAAAGACGCCGCCATATTGCTTTTATGTACGCATTGTCACTTGATTTTTTCTTTCGCCTGCAGTGGGGTGTGTCTTTTTGTTGGAAGTCCAATAAAAATACATAAATACATATTGAATATAAGCCAAAAGTTAATAAAACCCTATAATACACTTACAAAAACACATAAACAAAAGAAATATGCCGCGTTATCGTGAATGGGACTTAGCCTGCAAGGTCTACGTTGGCAATTTGGGCTCATCAGCATCGAAATATGAAATTGAAAATGCGTTCAGCAAGTACGGACCACTGAGAAATGTCTGGGTAGCACGAAATCCACCTGGCTTTGCTTTCGTCGAATTCGAGGATCGTCGCGATGCTGAAGATGCAACTCGCGGTCTCGATGGCACCCGCTGCTGTGGCACACGAATTCGCGTTGAAATGTCATCAGGACGTTCACGCGAGGGCCGCGGTGGTGGTGGCGGCGGCGGCCGTCGCGGTGGACGCAGTGGCAGCGGTGGCGGTGGTACACGCGCTGGCGACGGTGGCGGACGCTATAGGTAAGTTGCATTTATACTTGTACATGGACACTAGCATATATTTATATGTATATGAATGTGCTAAATATGTTGCGCATTGCAACAAATCGATTCGAGCCAAAAAAAAAAATTCACTTGGGTATACGTGTATACATACAAAATTTAATTCTGTATGTGTATGGCACAGTGCTGGTTGTAATGATAAAATTCTCTGAAGATGTATCCGAAGTCCGATCATTTTATTATCTATTTGGTAAGTTTCTCTTAATTTTATTAAGAGAAACAGGGCCACGTTAATTGCTATGCAACCCACAGAAAAACCTCGACGTCCATGGCCAGATGGCCAAGGTCACTTAAATCAGATATCTATGCATTAATGCGTATTAACTTAAGTTGCATATATTTCTTTTTTAATTAATTCCAAGCTGTTGTGTTCAATGAACTCTTTTTATTTTATTTTTTTAAATATATATATATGACATAATATACGGCTTGGCCGTAGATAAAATTGTTGTGTTTTAGTTACTTGCAAACATAGAAAAAAATAGAGCCAATTTTAAATGTGGTTTCACAATCATTTTGCAGGATAAAGTCTACTTCTACTACAACCACAACAAGAACAACAACAACAGCTACTACTACTAGAACTTCTACTACTAGCTCCTCTTCCTTCAACAAGAACTACTACAACAACCAGAACAACTTCACGTCTCACAATTACTACAGCTCCTGCTCCTCTTATTACACATATTTCACCAAGAACACAATCAAATTCACTTCCAACACCAAAAACCGCTACAACCACAACAGCAACGTATACAAATGCCACAGCTACATGTCCAACAATTGCCACAACACAACAACCAATACAGCAACAACAAGTCCCAATCAAGTCTCAATGAATAATTTCATAATAATTGCCGTTTACAACAAACATGATATATTTCGTTGACGTTTACCAAAAGTAGAAAAAACGATACAAACACTTGGCTAAAACTAACAACGATCAGGGCCGTCGTCCGTGACATAATAATACCGTCAACACAAACATACAAATAACCAGGATATCAAACCGAAACTTATTTAGGCTACGTTTCCGTTTACCGAGGTTAAACCCATATTTGCCAATACTAGTTGCGGTATCCAGTCTTATGCTTGGGGAGTCGGTTTCCAAGTTAAAAGTTGATGTTAGATATCGGTAAATCTTCGACAAGCTCTGTCTGTAAGTTCTGTTGTAACTACCGTCGCAATCTTAGTTAGGTCTTATATGAAAAAGTAGTTTTCTTTAGGGTGGTATGGTGCAAAAGTTGTAGATCGTATATCTTGTTTTTTTATTAAGTCCGAATTCCGCGCTACAATTAACAAAAAAAAAATAGAATCAGATTCTGGTTTCGGCTTGATTCACTGCGTACAACACTCATCAACACTCGTCACAAACAAACACATGCACACACACACACATAAGTATATATATATATCGGGCCAAGAATTCAATTTAATTTCTCAACGTGACATGTACTACTAACGTCCAACGTACTTCACCAACAAACTCCAACAAAAACCCAGCAAATCAGTTGATGTTATAATTCAAGCAAGCGTCGTCTACTCTTGTGTGAACCAATCCATCAGCTACCACTTTTCATCATTAGCTTCTACTACTACTAATACAACTGCTACTACTACTACTACAACAGCATTACATTTTGCAACTTTACACTGCAACAAATGCAAGCAACAAATGCAGCAACCAGCCAAATGCAAATCAATCTAACTTCAAATATATACACCACAACGCTTCAACCAATCAACCAACCAATCAATCTACAACCAGCCTCTCAGCGTCCACACCGACGGCAACGAATTTCTGTCGAAAATTTATTTTCACCTCTCATCACGTTATTGTGACCCACCATCATCTAATGTCATCTTTAGCAGCCACCAACAAGTACAACACCAAATCAAATACAACTACTACAACAAGAACAACCATAACTACTCCTCAACCGGAAGCACAGCTCCTCAGTTAGGTTTAATCGTCTCAATTGTTGCCCTTCAGTTGTGCACACACACATACATAAACACATACATATGTCCGAGGCGCATCGCCCTGCCTGCCCAAAAGCTTACAAGTTCATAACAAATATATATGTATGTATGTATGTAAATCAAAATCATCATGCGTCTAAGAACTTCAACTTATGCCGCTGCTTCACGCTACTCTCCTTCAACCGCAAGTATAAAAGAAAGAACTCTCAAATAGATAAAAATAATAATGAGCAATTGACCAATCGTAAGCGTACTATGTAAATACCATTTAGTAAGCTTTGCTTTTAGCTAGATGAAAATCTTTTAATTTAAACTGAGGCTGCAAATCGCTCGCTTAAATGCCAAAGTTGTTTCGATTTTTAGGACCAAAAACTATAGTTGAAAAAATGAGCATTGGTCAGCTATTTTTACTTTTTTTTGCCTAAAGTCAAATATTTAGCAATGTTATTGCTTCCATTTATGAGCGTTCGGTTTAGAGTTCAGTTTTTGTTTTTTTTTTGGAATATTGTCATTATTGCAGGACAGGACAAAAACATTGTTTATTGAGTTAGCAACCAACTGAGGCATTCGAAATTGCCTTTAAAAGTGTCTTGCAGCCTCGGTTTGAGCAATTGATTCTTGTTTGTTTAAGGATCGATTTCACAATCTTCAAAGCAATGCTATTCAGAAAATAAAACAAAGCCTGCCAAATGATTGCATTAGTTTATGCTTTAAAGCATTATTTAGCATTTCATAAGGAGTTTGTGAAATTTGCCTCCCAAACAACTTGATTGCTCTTTCGTTAATATCGTGTATTTTGCTTTTTTCTTTTATCATAACATATATGTTTTTGTGTTTTTTTTTTTTTTGTTTTTTTGTTTTTTTAATTACGTTAATTACACGCTAATTGTCTGCTCTATTATATTACTGCGCCGCTAACGCCTGCCATTTTATAAGCAATCAACTACAATTTCACCTATGGGCAGCCCAGTCTTCAGCCTCAGTTAAATTTCACCAAAGCAACAGCAACAACAAAAGCCAAGATCACAACAGCTTAGCCAGCCGAGCAACGTTCCATCAATTTCAACCAACCTACAACAGCATCGCTTTATAGAGTATTTAGAGTATGCCAGCCCTTCACAGCAGCACTGCTACTAGCCAACAGCTTCTACAAGCAACGAGTACCAACAACGGCAACAACAACATCACCACCAACCACCACCTACACAAACCACAATTACTACCACCACCTACAACCACCACAACTACTACCAAACCACATTTAATCAGCCAACCAATCAATCAATCGAATCAACTGCCCAACTTGTACAACAACAACAACTATTACTACTACTACTACAACCAACAACAACAGTCTTCTCAGTCTGCTCTTCTCATCAAAAAAAGCCACCAACAAACCAACTAAGCAACCAATAAATTAGCCAACCACCACAGCCACCAACCACCACAAGCTACTACTACTACTTTATGTATGCCACACCAACGCTTTCGTTATGGGGCTCAAAAACTACTACTACTAAAATGATATCTCCAATCCTGTCGACCAAAAGCCGGCCAGCCCAGCTGTTGTTTATAACAAAACTCTTCTCATGTAGAGGATATGACCATATATATTAAGGACTAAATGTAGTTCAGGGCATGCTCGTCTCCACCACAAAAAAAAAAAAAAAAAAAAAAAATTGTTGACTTATATCGTTTATATTACGTAAACCAATTGCAAAATCTATTTAATTTGTGTATCTCTCTTTCTCTCTCTCTCTTTCTGTCTTTCTTTCTCACACGCTCTCTCCCTCCTTTTGATTTTTGCCTTGTTATTTGCAAACAAAAATCGTACACCCCATCTATTTGCAGATCTCGTTCCCCACGTCGTTCCCGCACACGCAGTCGCAGCTTCTCACGTGATCGCCGCAGCCGTTCCGATTCCCGGGATCGCCATTAAGAGCGGGCTACACAATCTACACATGGAAGACACACAAACACATATAAACACACACACAAAATTAGATTTCTTTATTCCAAAACAGCAAAAAAGTATCCAGGAACTCCAGTTGCAGATCTCTCTCAAAACAAGTAAATCAAGTTATAATCTCTTTTTTTGAAATAGACATCCTAAAAACTCATCAAACACTGTTACATTTAATAAAACAAGCAAACAAACAAACACCTAACAAACATATAAACACACAAGTAGAAACAGACAGACACAGCATGTTGGTGTTTAGAATATAAGCATAGTTTTTAAATAAAACTAAAAAACAAAAATTAAAAAAAAAGAAAAACTAACAAAAGCCAACACACAAAGAAAATCAAATACATATGTAAGTATATAATGTATGTATGATACGACGAATGTAAAAATTATACATAAAAGTCTAAAGTTTTCTACAATAAGACACATTGCGGGTATATTAATACCAACAACAAATAAAGTGAAAACACATGAAATAAAAATTAAATGAATTGTGTAATTATTAACTTGTCAGCTTTGATTGAGGTTCCATAGTTTTTTCCTGTTTATTGTGGTATGAGTCTTGTCCAACCACGCACATTGAGGTCCAGGTATTATCTGCCAGACCCCGGCTTGCTTGCAATGAGCAGGAACCAATCTTACCCAACTTAGGAACTGCCCTATCTACACGGAATCTGCGGAGAACTTTGCGTATAGTTCAGGGCTACGCTTAAGCGTGTACTAGTTGGATGACTACTCTAAGTTGATCCGTCAGAGCTGCAATTAGGTGGATAGATTTCGGTGCTGCCCAGGTATTGTCAATACGCTTATAACTGGAGTAAGCTTACATGGCCTGACCAATTTTTAAGGAAACAAACGGATGGATGGCAAAGATCTTTAAGATATATTCCAAATAATATGTTATGAGCTTAACATACTTTCTACTACACGACGAAGTGTAGGCGTTATTTTTTCTTGTTGAGATTAGTGACATAGCTCCTAATAACAAGTCAAGATGAAGTTCACCAACAAACTCACTGTTGTCCTTTTGTGTTTGGTCTCAATGACAGCAGCTCTTGCGATTTTAGATAAATTTGATTTAGATACACGTAATTATCCAATTTGGCATTTTTAAGATTGTTGGAAGAATTAGCTTATAAGCGAAAATTCAGAACACGACAAAATTTAGAGTCCATCTTAAACTATGTTATATAAAACATAAAATAATTGTGAAAGATATAATCGACAGCTCATCTCTACAGACCAGATCACACGACACACGCTTCAAAGCAGTCTTCAGCAATATCCAGATTTATTAAATCATTCTTTCCATAGTTTAACAATAATGACTTTAAGAACATTAAAAATACACTTTTTCTAATGTATACATATTTATGATTATGTATGTGTGGGTGTTGTGTATGTGTGCATATTTTAAAAAAATTCTTTTACTGGAAATACAATATCAAAATACGAATAAAAAACTGCATCAATGCAATTAAATCCAATTAACAAACTTCATTTTGATTCTAATGCAAAATTATTGTCAACTCTTTTTTTAAAAAACAATCAACATATGCAACAAATTATCTTTCAATATCTTTTAGGTAGCTTTTTTTCTTTGGCTTAAAAAATGAAAGCAACAACCAACAATAGTAGTTCAGCTATGTATAACAAATGCTATATATATGTATATATACCTACATATATATAATGACATGGGCCTAACGGCATACATACATATAGTATAATTTGAATGTAACTATATAATTCAATTTATGAAACACGTAAACATTAGGAAAAGCAGCTTACTGTGCTATTTAATTGATAATCGAAATTGACGAGCAACTGAAGTTATCGAATGGACTGGTTTATTTCCTCAAGACTTTTTACCCACGACATTCAAAAATTTCATATTTGTTTGCTTTGTATATATGTGTAGGTTTTTAGGGTTGACACGTTTTGTGAGTTCTAATCATATACATACATATATTTTTCATATAGTTTAATAATAGTGGAAAAAAAAAACAAATGGAAAATTAAGGACTTAAAAGCAACTGAAATCAACTTTAACACAGGCTGCTTTAACATAGCATAATGGTTAGTTCCGAGTTAGCACATCTCTACTTGTATTTCTTCATGAACTCGGTATGGAATACGCGGAACTTTTCCATCATAAGTTTCAGCTTGTCCGTTTGCGGCAGAATGGTGCTACGGAAATGATAGGTGCCGGGTTTTTGGCCAAAACCGCTGCCGGGCACAATGCAAATGCCTACGAATAGAAAAGTAAACTAGATTTAAACTCCATAATACGAATGGCAAGTATAAGAGCCTACCACTGGTTTCCAAGAGCTCAAATGCATAGAATGCGTCTGGAGCCAAGTTCTTGGCCTTGGCCGCAGCAACAGCTTTCGGTGGTATTTCGATTTGTGGGAACACATACATGGCGCCTTGCACGGGATTCACCTTGTAGCCCTCGAAACCGCTTAGCGTTTTGTGGACCAGCTCGGCGCGTTCTTTCAAAGCGGCCAATGTGGCATTCTTTTCGCTAATCCAACGTTCATAGGATGGCTCTCCGGGCTGCGGTGGATTAACCTGTGCATTAAAAACAAAACAGAATAGTTGATTTTTTTTATCTAATGAAAATATCATATAGACACATACCAAAGCGCTGACAGCCACCTGACCAGCAGTGGTGCTGCAAAGCGCCGCTGTAATGGACTTGGTCAGCATAGCCTTCACCTGAGGGCATAGATTGAGTACTTCCATATAGCCGCCACGTATGCCACACTCGCCCAAATAACCCTTTGAGGTGGACAAAAAGCTAACCAGCTCCTGGCTGCGATAGGGGTCGCCCATTTCGTACATGACCTTTTTAAACGAATAGAATTTGGAATTCTTATCGTACACATTATCCTGGTACACTTCATCGGCTAGTAGAAGCAAATTATTTTTATGGGCAAACTTAATAATCTCGACAATGTTTTCACGTGTCAGCACTTGACCGGTAGGATTGCCCGGATTAATAACCACCAAAGCACGAGGATTGCAATGCTTTTGACATTCATCATAAGCACGCTGTAGCTCCTTGCTATTTAGACTCCAGCCACTCTCCTCCTCCAAATAGTAATCGACCTTGGCCATGCCATATTCGGCAATGGTGGCCGAGTACAATGGATACTGTGGTATGGGCACCATTACGCCGGGCGTCTTGCCTCCGACATGGCAACTGCAAAATGAAAAGCAAAGTTATATTTGTCGTTATCTACGCTATATGTAAGCAGTCACTTACTGTATCAGTGAGAGTATACTCTTGATGCCTGGCGAGGCACCACCGGTCAAATAAATGTTTTGCCAATCACTGGGTACGCCTCCATCACGACGCTGTATGAATTCAGCCACCTGTCGACGCACCACCTCCAGACCAGCTGAGTCAGTATATGAGCCAACAGAATGACCTTGACAATTGCCCAATATGGCACGTGCACGTTGTTTTACATCCTCAGGATACTCAGGTGAGTCCAGCAGACGTGGTTCAAAAGTTAGTGCTAAGAGCTGCAAAGAGTAGACCACAAAAGTGTAAGTTTAAGTAGATCATTTTTGTTGGTGTGTTTGCGTGCGGATTCTAAGATTTCGTCCCGTAATTTTACTAAGACAGAAATCTTATTAGACAGTAATCCTTTATTCCTTAGTGTTTTTCCAATTTGGTAACTTTGTATTTCAAATTGAACTCACCTGTCGCAAAAATGTAACCGGCTGCTGTCCCATGGCATGGCAATCGCCAATATTTGCTCGGATAACCTGGTCGAATGGTTTCTTTACGCCCTGTAATTACCAAATGTCAACAAAATTATAGGATAATTATAGATGGCAGTAAATTGGGCACAAAATGGATTTTGCTTAAATTGAAAAAAAATTGCAGGTCCTAATTTAATACATATTTAATGGGCACCTACAAGGAAGGTGCACGAAATGGAATAAAAACTCAATAATTGGCCTAGTTAAGTGTAATTTTGATGTTACTACCCCGTATACGCATACATTTCTCTTACCAGCGGACACTAGCATTCTATTCTATTCCCAGAACCGCCATATGCGGGTCTCATGCTTGTGACGTGATTCTCATTTCCCCCGGACCCGTAGATTTGAAAAAAAGAAACTATAAATATTTGAATTCTTCGAGAAAAAGGAGTTAGGGCCGGATTGTCACTAACAGGCGCGTAACTTTCTCGCGACAGTCCTGGCGATTGTCCACTCTATTCTCAGCATTCACAATTTAAAACATTTTCTCACTCACTGAAAGATACAATGGAAATATCTCATTGATATTTAAGACATTTTCAATGCTTCAGATAAAATCGACTAGCCCAAAAAACCTGCTTTTACTCGGATTGAAAAAATTTCCAAAAACTTGCAAGATTCGAGTTTTTATAGACTGTACCCAAAATGAATACACTATTGCCACTGGGTTTGTTTTTTATAATAGAATGATCAAATTTATAAATAATAGTAACTTTTGTGAAGTTTTCAAAAATTTGGCTCATGCAGCTTTCAAAAACATACATATATATGTACTTAGCATGCACATAAGCACTACGTTTATACTCTAATGTTTGCCTATTGTAAATGACTCGGAGTCAATTGACGAACAATTTACGAGAAAATTTTAAATTAAACAAATGCAGTGCATTTTTGTGCATATATATGGTACAGTGGTACATACGTTATGTATACATTTCTAGTATAATACGTTACTCATACGTTTAGGGTAACGGAGTTAGAGAAACAAGTTCCAATAAGACTCGAACGATATTTTTATAGCTGCTGATAACACAAAGATACAGTATGCGAAAATATATGTACAGTATATAAGTACATATATAGAGTACACATAATGTCCAATTTGTTTGCTAGGTATTTCACACAAGCGTATCAATTGAAGAGCTTTGTAATGTTGCCAAGCGGCAATAAGAAATACAAATACACTTGTACGGGATACCTGCACGTTCCACATACAATTATCAATATACACTATGTACATAACAATCTTAAATAGCATTAGATTTTATATTCGGTAGCTTTTAAACAACAACAACACACCCAATACATATGAGTAATTATCGTATATGCGAAATATGGCTGTGTCCAACAAACAAAAGCAAAAATATAATATAATAATAATAATAAGTAATGCCAAAGTCAAATCAAAGGCAATAAATGATATTGAAGCTTTAAGGTCGGAACCATGTGGGCCCATCTAGCGGTAGAAACTTAAGCTAAAAATATTGATTTCAAGATACTCTAACAATTACAAACAAAACTTTTGATATACCCTTTGTGAGCAAAAAAAAGAAAAAAGAGGAATGATCGTCATTAATAAATGATTTAATTTTAAGCTGAGGTCTAAATCCGCGAAAATTTCAAATGAAATATATACATAATTTTTGAGAAGCCATAGTAGAAACGAGGGAGGCTTCTTTAATAATCCAAAATCAAAAACAACAAAAATCGACTAAATTGTCTTGAAAAGAGCGTTACTAATATCAAAAGATTCAAACTTTTTAATAAATGTTCCTGAAAGATTGCTTTCGAAAAAGAAAGAAAACGCATATCAAATATGTGCCTAATGCCTGTTGTAGGTATATTGGCAGAACGTGGCATATTGCTTTGGCACCAGTCCAAGTATCGTGCGTATGGCGTACATCATCATCGGCTGTGTCAAGCAAGTGGTAAGATGCATCTACGCGAGATGAAGCCAAAGAATTTAATACAAATTACTAAACAAGCAACCAATGGAAATGTCTATAAAGTAGGAAATCAAACTGAACATTCTCAAGGAAAATACACTTTGAAAAGTCATTGCCGGAAAATGCAAGACGTGCAAACAATGAGCTCTGAGCATGAGGCTGGTGCACCCAGTTATAATGGAGGGAAACGTATGGATACAAAGTATCTGCTTGGGTCAATGTGCGCTGTTGGGGCGCTGGAATGGGGACTGGATTGTGAGTAAGGGGACAATAAAAGACGATAGCAACAAAGTATTTAAAAAGCAAAAAATTTGCGTTGCTGGAAACTAAAATGTGTTGGAGGCAGCTTGTAAATACATATGTATATATATGTTCCATAATATACGCACGCTTGTGTGCACATATTGGCAGAATTTTACAGCTCATGCGCATAAAATTTGTTTTTTTTTTTTTTTTTTGCATGCACTTCAAATATCTCAAAGAAAACTGGCCACTAGAAGGCACATAAGGATTATGTAACAGTCACAGAGAAAATAATGTATCTAAAGGTCGTTCAATGAACTTGACTTGTTTTGAACCCAAAGAAAGTTGGCAAGATAAAATTTACTATGCCATAAATTATGGAGCTAAATGTATGAAAATATGTATTTTCTTTTCATTCTGTATGTATTGTATAATATGTATGCAATACTTACACACATATGTATGTATGTATTTATGAATTTACTACCGCATTGGAAACTTTTAGCAGCTGAACAATTGCTTTGTCATGCCATAATTCGCAATAAAAAAAAGTATAATTGAAATTTAAAAATATTTAATTATTTCATTAGAAAGACGCAACAAGTTCATAAATATGTACATGCATACATACTCGTACATGTGTGCCTACAAATTGATATGTGTCTGTATGTCAGCAATTAAGCGGCCAATGCGCGTCATACAAAGGGAAACTTAAAACGCTCACCACAATTGGAAACAATAACCAAATACATACCAATCAACACACAATACGTAAACAAACAAATAAAACAATAAACAACGGCCATTAATGGAAGCTATTTTACATACATATGTACAAACTAACAAACTTGTACATATCATGTGTATAACAAAAGAAGTAGATTTTAAAATTTACTCTCACTCTCTTTCTGCACAAGCGCAGCTTTTAAACGCAAACAAACACATACACTCCAAGCTTTTATTTGTCTTCAGTACTGAATGTATGATTTGTCCCTTAGTAGATACCATTTTGTCATTATGGAGTCAATTACCACCGCTGTCGATGTGCATTCTCGTTTTTTGCTCATTTTGGACTTCGAAAATTTTTTATTTCTTAATTTCTTTTCGCTATTCTCATTCGCCATAGCCAGCAAGGAACACACTTTAATCATGGTTGACTACTTGAACTCTGGTCCAATAGTTCCCATAGTGTGGTTGGATTTCTAGGTTGTCAAGATCGGCTGCATATACGAATAAAATAGGTTTTGTGTGTTGCTTCAATACATTTGGACGTAAAGTTTGATAAAGCTAAATTCAAATTCAACCTAACTTGTATGCATAGCTGTTCAAATTAGAGTATAAAATGTCGGAATGGTTATTTACTATGTATCCAAATTCATTCACTTGCAAACAGTTTGCATCTTCTAATGTTTCAAAACATTGAGTCAGTAATTTGGACTCAGTAATTTTTTGGTGTGCCCATGCGCGTCACCAAATCTCCGAATCACGAACTTTCAAATGTACAAATTTTTGTTATTTTAAGTATGCCCAAAGCTAAAAAATGTTAAATTTGTATGTAAAAATGTATGTACGTATGTATGTATATACTGTACAACTGGGTAAATTAAACTCAGCCTAGCAAATTCTTTATATTGACTTTGGTAAGGGAGAAAAGTAGTCCTGACGTGACGTAAGCATGGACTTGTCCATGGTACTGAAAGTTATTGTTATTCTTTATGTTTGCAGATACTTTTGCTAAATTGTAAAAAGGGCGGCAAAATACAAAAACAAACACACACACACACGTTGACTTTTACTGCGTCTTTCCCCCCATTTCCGTATGTGCAATTATTTCAATAACGATGAGAAAAAACTAAAAGAGTTTGACAATATACAACTTTTCGCGTGTTATTTTGACACGCAATGACCGTAAACGGCACGGTTAAACAAATAAAAAAACACGAACCGGCAATAGTCGTTGTGTTGTGTGCACACATACGTACACATATTTATGTACATAGTTCATACATACTTATGTACATATGTGTGTATGTTAAAAATAAAATTATTTTTTACTAACCTTTTCAAGTTCCTTCTCAATCTCGCCGGCACGTATCACCAATGGACCACGAACCGCATACTCCATGGTTATAAAGTTGGGATTGATGTTTTCCAATTGCAAACATTTTGCTGGCATTTTGTCCGCTGCCTGTGTTGAATATGTCGCCGTGGAGGAGCAACTACAATTGAGTTTTAATTTCAAGTGTTGCACAGACACACACAAAATAGAATAATAAAAAAAAAACGTAAATTAAAGTAAAAACAAGAGCATAAAGCAAGCGATAAGCTTAATTATATTGCTATAAAACAAATTTTTGTTGCGGCGGCTTAGTGTTTTTATGTTGTTATGTTCGGCACACGACCAACAATAACAACAGTAACAAACAAAAGGAGAAGTTAAAGCAAAAAAAGAAGCACAAGAGCTAAAGAGTAACAGAGCAACAACACTAACCGAGCGTCAAACGGTGAATGGCTACCAAGCGCACTAGTCGCACTCAATGCTTCGACTTGAGGCCGCAGCTTTCGAACGCTGCTGCTGCTGCCGCCATTGCTGCTGCTGGCAGAGCTGTTATTATTATGTATAAACGATTTCCAGCGACGTATCACAATACTGGCAGTTATTCTACCATGTTGTTGTTGATAAATATTGTGTTGTTGTTGCTGGGCTCTGCTAGACATTGTGGCAGCGGCATTTGCAGCACGCTGTATGGCACTAGGATTGTTAAGGAGTAGGCGACTCATTGTGTAAATCGTAAATAAATTGGTGCTGTAAAAAATCAAAGAAAATAAAAATTTATTAATTGAACGTGTATACATATATTTATGTTGTATATACTACATACGAAATTATGTACAAAATGCTAATGCGCAAAAGGCAAGAGCATCGAACAGTGGTTGAGAGCATGATACAACTCAAAAAAGGTCACGCAATACGCAGGTTCCCTATTCGTATTCCATTAAGCGCATTATAAAATAAGAGATAGCGTGACGTCACAAAGTCTAAAATATTTTTTAATCAGTCAGGCAGCGTAATACACTTAAAGTACTTAATTTCCTGAACTCTATCTCACTATAAACTTTTTAAGAGTTATATCAGTGATTCGCAACAAATTTGAAGTTAAGATACAGAATGGAGCGAAAGAAGCAGACTAATAACAATGATAATAGAAAAACACATCTTAGTGTTTCTATTGTCTTTGCTTATAGTAAATATGCCTAGTACCTCACATTTTCCATACATTTGTTTGATGTTTACACACAAAGATGATCTTTTGTAAAACATAAATTTTTTCCGTTTAGTGTAAATACAAGGCCTTTAAACATTTGTTACCACTTGAACAGTAGTAACTTTGTTCCACAATCGCTTTAAATTATTCATTTTTACTTTTATACGAATAGCATTGTAAGCAATGTTTTTTATTTATAACCAGAAAATGCAATGCACCTTTTCTGCTTTTAAGAACTCAACCAGTTACAATTTGAAAATTTAGATAGATTTTTTGATATAGCCAAATTAATGGCAAATCAGTTTATAGGTACATGCAAGCTAAATTTGATTAAGATAAAAAAAATATCCATATTCTGAAGCTGCAACAAAAATTAACTTTAAATTTGAAAAGGCGTACGTCATTTTAACAACGCCCTCTCTGCGCAAGCAAAATCGAGCGTTTCTTTGTACCACCTTGCAAAATCAATTGGCAGCACATTATATATAAGAGAGCTTAAAGCTTGCTTAAAAAGAAAAAAAAAAGAGAAGTAAAGCAAGGGCTGTTATCTGTAAGTTCAATAAATGAATATTTATCAGCCACTCACACTTTTTAAATGCCCCCAAATAAATGTACAAGCATACACATGTGTGTAAAATTAAGTCAGCTCGTGTCGCCGGCCAGTTTACTATTATATAACTTTCCTTCTTAAAACAAAAAACCTGTTTCAGAACACTTTTTATTTACGTACATACACATTATGTACATAAATAGCTAAATACAAGTATGTTTCTATTGGGAAACCAGTTCATTCCAGACCTAAAAGCAAGCAGCTTTTTAAAATTAACAGACGCGCGCCAAGATTCACCAAGTGGCAATTCCCACGAGTATATGCATGCACTTTAGCCGAGACACAAACCTATACAACAGCTGTTCGCATGCATTTCACGCGCGCATTTTTGAATTGTTTTCAAGTTCAATTTTGACGCTTTTTTACCAAAAAATAGAAATGCAAATGTAACCCAATAAATACTGCACTATAAGTTTTTGAAAAAAAAAAACATTTCTCTTTTGAGCTTTCTGGATTCTTTCTAGATGCCAACAAATGCGAGAGTTGCCTTTTATATTTCAGAAACGGACTATCCCACAGTCTCCAGATCATATATAATATCTGCACAGGACCGTGCGCAAAAGGTTTACAGGTGTTTTTGGGACTTGAGCTCCATAACCCCAGCGAGCTACATAAGAACGGTTGGCATCACAACGGGCCTTTTGCAGTCCTAGGAGTGTTGGAGACAACCACTTCTACCTACCTACCTACCAACATAAGCATGGGCCTGAGAAATTCAACATAAAACTGTTTATTTTAAGAAATGAAACTGATATTGGATGATTGTCTTATATATGATCTCGCTATCCTATTAGATCTGCAATAATGAAAATGTAATATTGTGTATATACACGCGTCAATTCTTCAAAATAAGATTTTGTCCTCAGATGACGAATTTAGAAGCTGCATAAGTAATAGGGTGAACGGTTTTTCAGAGACGATCCAAAACCAATAAAAATGTTTGCTTTCAAACTTACTTTGAAAAAAAAAAACAGCCAATAAATTCTTAGAGCAGAAAAAGTGTTTTGAAAAGATTTTCAAGAAATATGTTTTGCACCTTTCTGCAAAAAATAATAAAGGCAGCCCTCGCCTTCAGACACGAAATATGTATATAAATTTTAATAATCTTGTTATCAGTAGAAATCCAAATGTGAGGTGTACTTTTGACTTTTAGTAGTCAACAAGTGGCAGCATAATGATCAGCATCCTCATCATCGCCAGTCTACACCCAAATCTCTTATCGGTGACGTCTGGGTCCAATTCTTATGTCACGCCAGTGTGAACAATCTACAGCGACTGTTATTAAAAGGTATATACACTTAAATATATTTGTATGTATATGATAATGAATATAGCATGTATGTATACATAAAGCCAATTCAGTGAATTGGGTTCAGAACTTGCACTTTGAAGCGTTTTCAAAGCAATTATTGCGCAATGAGTAGCCAAATTATGGAAACAAACAATTTTTATAACACTGAGGAGTTTAAGTAAATTTGCCTATGTATGTATATTGATGGATAATTGATCCCACCCAACCAAACACTATTAGAGCTATTGAGCACTGCGCAATGGAGACCGGTTTTTAAAAAGCTGAACTTCCGAAACAATATTAATAAAAAATCTTAGATTTTCAGCAGCAGTAGAAGCCCTTTTTCACCATATCAATTGCGTCTATTGAGCACTGCGCAATGGGTTAAAAAAAAGCTAAACTTCCGAAACAACATTAATAAAAAATCTCAGATTTTCAGCAGCAGCAGAAGCCTTTTTTCACCATATCAATTGCGTCTATTAGACCCAGGCACTGACAGTGGAAACTCCGGGTTTTATGAACGTGGGGGTCAGCACCGTTCTGTGCAATCGTAATAAATTGAGCTTGATAAGTTATAAAATCACATTTAATCAGCTGTTTGTATACTGTGTACCAGATAAGATATAAATGCATGCACAAACTATAAAAGATAATAGATTGTTGGAATTTTTTTTTTCTTTTTGTGTGCAATGTGCTATAGATGAACAAGTGGGAAACAAGTGACAACAAATTATAATACTATTTAGTTGGGCGTTAATTCGAATTCGCACGCTAGCAAGTCAAGAAAACATTTAGCAACCTTATTAAATCGGAGGGGAAAAAGGGTGATTTCGATTATGATTGCCAAAGTGTATTCGCGTTGACGGCACGTTTGCTAATTGAGTTGCTAAACAGCTGTGGCGCCACAAACAAACAAAAAAAAACTCACGCACATACACTTAAAACAAAAGAATTAACTTTTGTTTGATTTTAAGATTGTGCGTATAGACAAATAAAAACATATGTACAAAAAATAGGTTTATCGAAATTTAAAAACAAATGTTCGTTAAACCTGGCACTTTAGTTCAAATGGATAATTAATTTGAAATTCATGTGGTTTGGTTAGTTGTTCAAAGCTTTTTTCCCTACAATTTTTCTTGCCCTCTTTGATTTTTGAAGCTTTTAATATTAAAATTTAATTAATAAATAAATAGATAATATATGTCTCAGCCTAAACGCTAGATTTTAGCTAGTAAAAACTAAAAAGTAAGGAAATAAAGCATATGGAAATTTATATATAGCTAACCGAACATTATCTGTGACTGACTTATGTAAACAAATCCTACCCTAACAAATTTCTCAAGTTAAACTACCTACGAACTGCGAGTATTTTCGGGAGCTCATATAAATAACATATAAATGGTCTCCCTCTTCTCAGTTTCGTATAACCCATTTTAAATTTTTGTGAAAGTCATAAATATGTTTCTTGAATAATTGATTGAAACTCTAACGGTTTTCCTTAGGGTGCATATAATATGCTTAAATTAAAAATAAAATGAAAACAAATACATTTTATTTAAAATTGTGTGCAAAAGCCCTGTAAAAAAAGTTTTCATACTATGATATTTTTCTGGGTGCCATGCATAATCTTAATAAGGAGTTGATGCATACTATTTTTTTCAGTGTACTCATGCAATCGCAGTTAGAGAAATAAACATAATAATGCCAATTATATATTATATTTCACGGCTTGTGCACGCACGCAATATTTTCTTAAGGGGCGCGACTAATAAATAAACCAATCAAAACAAAAAGTTAATTATAATTTAATCACACAAATGATATTATTATAATTTTATAGCTATGCACTTTAGTGTTTATTTTTTTTAGTTCAAGAACAGCTGTCGCTGAATTGCACTTTTGGCAACAACAACAAGACACACACACTAACACACACACACACACATATATATATGAAACGTTGATTGTCAAGGCTGCTTCTTATTAGTCTTCTTCTCTCGCGAAAGCTCAATCGATTTTTTACTTATGCCATTTCACTTACATGCAAAAATTAAAAAGAGTTTTACGAAATTATTTAGCTTTTTAATTGTTGATTTTGTGTGTTATCTAACGAGAAGCAAAGCCAATGCGGCAAAGGTAAGTTTATTGTTGATCCCGAACACCATACGCTTTTGTTTGTTGTTGTCTGTTTTTGTGTTTGCAAAAGAAAATTCAAATTCTATATGCATCAACATAACCGAAACTTATTAATAAACTTATCTGCACAAACAATATAGCATATAGTATATAAATATGTGTATATACAAACATATGTTCACTTGTTGAAAAAAAAAAACAATAAAAATTAAACAACAAAATATGCGCGCACGCTCACTTACCAATAGAATTTTAGTCTAATTCCAATGGTAAAATCAGAGCTATGTGGGGTTGCTCTTAATAATCGTTCTGCTCACGGCGCGTATCGTCAACAAACTAAAACTGAACAAAAAAACAAGCTTCTGCCATGGCAGAGCGTCGCGGTAAGCGATTATTGCTGCCGTTGCTGCTTTAGTTGACGCGTGTGCAAATTGTTTGCAATATTTACACTCAGACTTGATACATATTTGCACTAAACGTAGTATATAGGAATTGTTGTTATAAATTATATACAAAAACAGTATTTTTGTTGGCGGCTTTAAAAGCCCATGCTTACACTTTTGTTTACATTTCTTTTAAAATGGTCTGGCAAGGTTCGCAAAGATGCTTACCACACCGCACTTTTTAAACTTATCGAACGCTTACAAGAGCTGGTTGATTTATTACAAAAAAATAAGCTTTGCCTTCGTTACTTGCAGTGTGCCCGTTTCAATGTGAAAAATGTTTAGTTCTTTTTGGTTGCTTACCACACCATACCAGAAACGTTGTTGCTTTTTGTTGGATTTCTGAACATGAACAAATTTGCGGTAAATACATCACAGATTTATACGACAGGCAGTTGGTATAAGAAAAGAAAATTCTGTGACAAAGTCGTGTCCCTGCAGTTCGGTCGTTCAGGCCTGAAAAATGCAGATTTGAATTCAGGCATGAAAAGGAAGCGAATGCTCATGGTTTTGTAAGAGAAAGGATACATATAAAATTTATTTATTTATTTATTATCAAAAAGTAAGCAAAGAAAAATAAGAAAAGTCAATTGCATTTTTTTACTTGACCTTACATTAGTATTGGTGTTTGCGTTTGTGTGCGTAGCTTTTTCTGACGTTTTCGTATATTACACAAAGAAAATTTTTTTGAACATTTTAATTTCTAGGTAAGTTTTTATTAAATATTATTATTTAAAGCATTATTTTTTCTTTATAAAATAAATTTAAAGGCATTGACAATGTGGAACAAAAAAACAACAGCGCAAGTTTCGGCTAACTGAAAAAAAGGAACTCTGAAAAATTTTGACGAATTTGTAAGGAAGACAAAAAAATCAATTGATGCCTTTTTCATGGGCGCCAACAGTGACTGCGTGGAAAAAAAGATTGCCTTGAAAGGATTTAAGCAATTTTATACTTCTTTACTTGGTGGGTCAAAAAATACGGGTATTGCAATATTAAAAACATATTTATTGATTTTAGAATCAATACCAGTTACAGCGGACTCTGGCCCAGCGGAATCACAGCTGCGTAATGGAATGCAGTTCCACAAAAATCTCAATTTTAAGGCTACACACAATCCACTGTAGTTTATAGTTGTGAAAAATGTATGAAGAATATTTGTTCCAGTGTATTAATTACTCACTTGTGATTTCAGACCTGACTTTTGCAAATAAATCAGCAATGAATTCATAGCTGATTGTTATGGCTAAGCTTCTGGCCTGAACGCCTAGGACATGCATGTGTTAAATTCAGGGACAAATGAATGCGTAGATTCATGGCTGGTACTGAAAATTCAGGAATGATTTCATGACTCAGGAAAATTAATTCAAGAAAATGTTTCAATTCGAAATCATATTGTTCTCACGACTGATTTTGAAAAGGCTTTTTTTGAGCCCTTCTATAAAAATCTAACTGAATTGGAATTTTAATGTTAATAAGTTATTTTAATGACATGAACAACTGTTCGAAAATAAGCTAAATTATTTTATGAAAAATCGTTTGTTTTAATACATGCGTGGGTGTATAACACTTTTTCAAATGTCTTCTATGCGCCGATGGTATAGGGCATATACAAATTTTGAAATAAGCTTGGTCTGCTCAAGCTGAAGTATAATTTCAATGATATTTTTTTATTTACTTTTTATAAGAGTAACAGGTATTTTAAGAAATGTTTTATTAATACCAAAACGCACAAAATAAGTAAATATTTGGTATTATTTTTTCTATGAAATTAAGTGTATTTTTGTTATATGCGACATGCGGCCACACTATATTTTTTGGCGCCTGCTTTTTGCCGCCTTGCTTCAGCGCATTCGCAAATTGTTCTTTGCTGAGAGCACATTGGTTTTTGGCAAATTCGCAGCAACTATATTATTGTCTGGCATCTTGTCGTTGTATACGTCGCGTAAAAGAAAATCAAGTAATTTACACAAAACAATTAAGTTTTTGCAGCAACAAGTGTATAAATCGAATAAATAATTAACGTGAGTGTGGCAGTAGCAGAGCTTGAACACATCTATTACATACTCCTACACATAGTATCATCATGTACATTTCCCAATTTCTAAGCAAAGTCAAAGAGAAGTTACAGCTGAGCGTAAGAAGCAATGATGAATGCTAATAATTGTTGGTTTTTTCATTGATGTTGTTGGTCGGTTACCGAACATGATTTCACAAGTAAAAGTTTTGAGCACAAATCAATTTTCTAATGTATTTTATTTAGCAGCAGCAACAAGCACTTTTTCATATGTACAGACACATATGTATGTATATACTTACATATGTACACGTATCGTACTCTTTGTTTTTGTAATTTTAGCCGGCTGCAAAAACAGCATGGCGGATGCCACAGCGTCGGCAATTTACTTTTATTCTTTTATTTTTGCAATTTAGTTAATTTTACATTCTCATTTGAGCATGTACAGATGTATATATTTAAGTCTATGTCCCTTTGTTTCTCTATACTATTGGGATTCTTTGCTATGGAAACTTGTAGAACAAACGATGCCAGAGCCCTCATTGGCAAAGAATCTCTTTGAATTTGTTGTGGTTGTTTTTTTTTTTGCCGAACATTGCTAAAATACAATGTACAACAACAACAAAAAGCAGCGGCAACTAGTTTTTTGTCTTCTCTTATTTTACCATACCATCCATTAGTAGACGCCATGTTGAATTGCTTTTGATTTTCGAAATTTCTTTTCTCTACCATTCCTACCGTTCACCTGAATTTGTATTGCATAACTAATCGCAGCTGTTGTTTTTCCTTTTTCCCCCCATACCTTGCTACAGATGCCACAATTGCAAAAGCGTGCACCTGACTTCAGCGGTACTGCCGTAGTCAATGGCGTCTTTGAGGACATTAAATTGAGCGACTATGCGGGCAAATACTTGGTGCTATTCTTTTATCCTCTGGACTTTACCTTTGTCTGCCCCACCGAGATTATTGCATTCTCCGAGCGTGCGGCTGAATTCCGTAAAATTAATTGCGAAGTTGTGGCTTGCTCCACCGACAGCCAATTTACCCATTTGGCTTGGGTAAATACACCACGTAAACAGGGCGGTTTGGGCAGCATGGATATACCACTGCTGGCCGATAAATCGATGAAGGTAGCACGCGATTATGCCGTTCTGGATGAGGCCACTGGCATACCCTTCCGTGGCCTCTTCATCATCGATGACAAGCAAAATTTGCGTCAAATAACTATCAATGATTTGCCTGTGGGCCGCAGCGTGGAGGAGACCTTGCGTCTGGTGCAAGCCTTTCAATATACTGACAAGTATGGCGAGGTATGCCCAGCCAACTGGAAGCCCGGCCAGAAAACCATGGTGGCTGATCCCACAAAATCCAAGGAGTACTTTGAAAGCGCCTAAGCTAATTAGGCGTGGCGAGCTGAGCTCCGCCAAGCAAAGTCCCTAAAAACTTTACATACACATATGTTATAAAGCAAGAGGCCCTATATTTAATACATACACAAAAACACACAAACACATACCAGCATACAAATATATTAATCTATTAGCAAGTAGTACATCATACAATAATTGTAAACATGTATTTTTTTTTTTGTGTAACTCAACTCATCATGAGTTTTGGGTATTTAATATCCTTCATTATTGTAACTTTTTGCATCAATAAAATCGTCAACTATCGAATATAATGATGAAATACGTATAGTTTTGTCTTACACGTGGGCTCCTCTCGGTCGTTTTGGCTTTATCAGTGGTGCGCTAATGACAACCGGTTAAGCTGCTCAACAACCGCGCTGCACTATCAGTTCCCAGCTCAAGTTCAGGGCAAATGGTAACAGAGGCTTATCGCAAACACATATGTGCCAATGGGAACCAAAACATTTGCTGGGCTTATACTCTTAATTACAAATTATTTTTTATCTTTGTATGGCATCATATCTTTGTGGTTTTTGATAGTCTGGCCGTGACCGTCTGCACGATTGCGAAATTCCATTTTGTAAGACTGCGTCATCAGCGCAAAGACCCAACTCAGCTGTTTAGTTGCTTGGCACACTGCTCTACAGACATACATATGTACATATTTACATGCATGCGAATATATTCGCATAGAGTGTGGGCAGCTGCTTTGCCAAGTTGCAGTTCCTGTTTCGTTGCTATTATTACACTTACAAAAACTGATCATAAGTATTTTCTTAAGAAGAAAGATATATCAGAAAACATTAGCTCACTGGCTAGCGCTATAGTCGACTTGTCTACTTCTATATGAACAACAAAAAAATGCATAACTAAAAAGTTAAGGAAGCCGAATCAAAGGGATAAAAGAACTTAAAAGTATGTATATATGTATGTATATGAATTCGGCTTATTAGGTTATGGATGGATATTATAGGCATTTTAACAGAGCTCTATATATATGTACATATATGTATGTATGTCCGATAAAACAGTACATACTTATTTTCATATTCATTTGACATAACCTTTTAGTTTTCCGATCCGCCACGATGCAGGGTATTTGAGTTTCGGTGCCTGAAAGCTTCTGCTATTTCCTTCTCGTGTTTCGTTTCTATTTTCATTTCGTTTTCAATGTGAAGTGCACCGGCAAACGTGATCGGTGCTCGTTTGCGCAGCTGGTTGCTTACATTTTTAAATACATACATACATATATAAATGTATATATAAACGATTCGACACATACATATGTACACATGTCTGTAAAACACGACTAAATTATTTGCGGGCACATAATCTATGCCAAACCGGCTAAATATGTACATACATTCATATGTGTTTACACACACAAGTGGTATAAATGTGCGTGTGAAACAGTTATGTAAGCCAAGCTTATACATATTTGCCGCCTCATCGTGAGCTCTTATTTCAGTTAAGATGAGCCCTCATCGACAGCGGATAACTTACCCAAATATCCTATTCACACACATACATACACATGTACATTTTATAAAATGTCATATACTTGTATATGTATATAGTTACACCCAGGTACATATAATATAAGTAAATATTTAAAACTTTTATTAAAATTTGAATTTTATGCCTGTAAATGAGAAAAAGACCGTGTTTTTTTGCTACCTGAAAAAGAGTTTGTTAGACAACGAACTCTTAAAGGGTAACATATACAGTGCTGAGCAGATGTGGTGTAGATCATAGTGTCAACGACGCAAACATACCAGTCTTATACCGGGAAGGAAGTCAGACATCTGTAAAAATATAAACCAATGTTGTGGCCTAGTATAGCAAACTATCCGAAACCATACCCCCGTGCTATTGCTTCTCCTAGTCACCCAATGCTTGACTATAAATATAGCGTGGAGTAAAGAGTTTTCAAAGACTATCTATAAATATTTAGGTGACGGTGCCCACTTCAGATTATCAGATTCATTTTGGAGGTGTGGCAGAAATCACCATTAGTTTTGCTAAAGTTTTAAATCTCAGGAAAAGTTTAACATGCAGCAATTTGTAGAGTGTAGTATAGTAGTAGGTCTTGTTGTTTTGTCTGCTGAATCATCTGTGTGAATTTCAGCAATGATTGTACGGGTTGCGAAATCTAACAGAGCTGCTGTAAATATGATTTGCGCGATTCAACTTTTGATATTTATATAGTATATAGGTATTTGTAAGTGTATATGTACATATGTACGTACAATATGTAGGTATGTATTTCGAAAGGTAAACGTGAAGTGCCATAAGCTTCAAATCAAATGGCTTTCAATCTTTAAGTTTCGCTTTTTGTTTTTGTTGTTTTAACAAAAAGGCATAACAAAGAATTGTATGACAAGATGGAATTGTTCAAAAGAGAGGGGCACTCGGTTTATTAGATATGTACATATGTAAGCTAGTACAATTTTGATCAATGGTAATTATTTTGTAATGCTTTCAATTTAATTGCATTATAGGCACTTACATAGGTATCTATGTATGTACATACCCACATACATATGTATGAAATAATGTATTTTTGTATACGCTCAACGGCATGGCATTGACTAGAGATTGAGTTATCAGAGCAACAGAAGCTAACAAAAGCTAACAAGAGGAAAGCTGAGGATGACTACCGTATTCGATATGTACATATTTATACAAAGATAGAGATAGACCCAGTTAATAAGATGTTCAATAAGGCTATCCAAGGGTTCGATCGTGCTTTAATCAAGTAATGGATTGTTAAGGCCAGTGTCAAGGAGTTGAACACATTGACAACTTTTTGGTTATTTCTTGTAAAGCCAACTCGGCTTGTTTCTTAGGTACACGTTCAAACAAACATACATATGTATTTGTATGTACTATGTGTATATAATTTTCTAAGATCTGCTTGATAAATCATGCGCTTAAGTGATTTGAAAAGCCCATATTAAATGCAATTAAACTAATCGCAAATATTCAATCCGAAACATAGTCTTACTAAAAGTAGAGACATTTGTACATACATACATATAAATAACTTGTATATATGTACATAAATTCAAGTACTGTCTGTCGCGATTCATAGTATAATTAATTTTTTTAGCTGATAAAGCCAATTATCATTAGTCGCACAAATACACACATATGTAGGTACAGACATGTACATGATAAGTCATTTTGGCTGAACACAAGTCGCAACAGAAAAGGCTTTCTATCAGTTCTTAATCTCTACGGAAATCAATTTCTACTGCTGCACTACAATTCCAAGTTCTGGGGGTGTTGTGTTTGCACACTGTTCAGTACAATAAACTAGTACGCTGCTTCAGTGCTCGGATTTTCCAAAGTAAAACATTTTTCTTATCTTTATAAAGGAGCAGTTGGCACGATTCGTTCAGTAAATCTTTGTGGCATGTCTGTGCTGTCCCGAGCAATGACATGGTAATGAGTCTAGCAAAACCCAGTTAATAAAGATTTGCTCATGAATTTATTCTGAGCACAACACATGTGTAAACAAGCTCCCTAGTTCCGCGCTGACAATTTGTCCTTGTGAGTGAGTCCTTGGTACTGAATGGCTCTCACACTCATTTAATATAAATATTTAATCAAATTCAACTTTATGAAAAAGGCGTGTCTGCTGTTTGCCTTATAAGATCAATAACAACAGGAGGCGGTTTATTCCGGCGTAAACACAAAAATCTGAATTTCCAGTCACGCAAAGCAGATCAATACATCAGTTTCGATAGTGTCAATAAGATGGATGGAGTGCAATTATTCATATCCTTCTTAAGGTCAAGGGTATTAAAACCCATTATTTAGCAATAAAGCCTGAAGTTCATTTAAGGAATTCTAAATTAAATACAAACCAAATCCGTCTAGAGATTAATGGCGCACCCATGATTATGCTTTAACTATTTTTGTAATCAATTTTTTCATATTTGCACAAACCTAAAATTATGCTATACAAATTTTAGTTTTTAAATTAAAATCTTTAAATTAACTTTAAAGATACAGACTTCTTTACTAGTTATTGTTATAATTTGCGGTGTGTCAGGGATTGTAATCCGAAATTTATTGAAAAATCATAGATAATAAACTTTTGGAATAGACACTCGGTTGGGAAACTTTTTCCGCCTCTAAGTACCTTGTACAGTGCTAGGTTTGAAGAATAGAAATCTGTCCGGTATTTGTTTGATAAAAATCTTTCGTCTCCGAAAACAAAAAATAGGCGTGCGCGTGTTGGGCTTGATCAAACCTAGTTTAAAACGTAAGCACTCTTTCAATAATAAGCTGTGATCTTCCTACTAAAGCGCCTTCAGTTAGAAGCGTAAATATTTACATCTACTCAACAGGTTACAACTGATGCGACTTGAAGTGGTTTGCAACATAATATAATCTCGAATGATTCTTTATAATGGCACAGGATTTTTATTGCTGTTTTAAGTCTTTCAAGCTACTTTTGCACTCTCGTATCATCATATTAGGAAAAATTTGTCAGATAATTCCAAAGTCTGCAACATGTCTTCGCACTTCTAAAAAAATAAGGAATTAGTAGAATTTTAAACAAATCTTCAACTCAACATACTGTACCCTGCACATAAACTGGGCCAGCGTTTTTACATAATAGTAGACAGCTTCAAAAACAAATTAAATACATAGTCATAATTTTATATTAATAAAATACAATTTACTTTATCAAAGAGAACAAAAAAAAAAAAGAACAATCTTTACTTAAGTTATGTATCAATCATTTTATTTCTTGTTTTTGCATTATGATGAACATTCATTATTATCTTTAATTGTTTCCTCTGCTCAAGCCGGCTTTAATATAAAACTCTTATTTTTGTTATATTTCTGAATGGTAAAAGCAATGCCCGTGCGCGTTGTCAGAAATAAAACAACTTTTACATATTTTAACTCCACGCTAGATCTTGTTTAGAAGAAGAAACCAAGGATCTTGCCTCCCAAATGTTTTCGTCTGGCCTCCTCGTGATCCATAATGCCGCCAGAGGTGGTCAAAACAACGTAGCCAAACTGACGTGAAGGCAACAGATTGTTGGTCCATTTCTCAATGTCGTTGATGGGCACATCAAAACGTGGCGAAATGACGCCGCATTTGTTCAAACGGCCGGTTAAATTGACAACAATTTTACCGGAACGGTGATCATCGACGATCTCGAATTCGCCAATATAGCCATGCTTCATCATCACGGTCAGGAACTTGATGATCACTTTAGAGCAGGGACGCAGCAGAACCTGACGCTTGCCACGCTTCTCGGCATTGTTGATGCATTTGAGGGCATCGGCCAATACGTTCATTCGCACCATGGCTGTAATGGGGGAAAAATGGAAGAGTTATTGCAAGCGTATAAACAAAATATGGATCAGTCGGTGACCGACAGACAAATACCCTGTACACAATATCACATATCACTTGCTCAACATGTTTGGTTGCAATCAAGGCAGATAGTTTGCAGGGGATGGTGGTAATTACTTCCAGTCTATAGAAGTCGACTGGAATTAGTACATTTTTTGAATTGCACAACTCGTATGCAGCATTGCGAGTGGGTCCTTCTGGTTTCTGCTACCAGACCACACAACACAGTCTGGACTTAACACGGACGCCCCATTTATAGCTGTCACCTGGTAACGGCTTAAGTTATCGTGTCCGAGATCTAGGTTTCCATTAAGTAAGACAGACGGACATGGCTAAAACGATACCTCGTCTTAATCCTGTTCAGTAACTTAAGGTCCGCGTTCTCCGAAATATACATTCACCCTAAACGGCTCAAGTACAGGGTATAAACACAACAAAATGCAAATAAAACACGTGCAAAAAGTATATTTATATCTTTATGTATGGGCAAAGTTGTAAACGCCGCGTATTATTCCTTGGTCTGTTGTAGGAATATAAACAAAAGCATTAGTTAATCAATCGGATTAACAGCTTTAAAAAAAAACAATAGCTGGACGTTTAAAGCAAAATTACATTAAAGTTCTTGATTTAAACGCTTTTTGCAACTGCTGCTTCCAGCGCAATGCGACGCACAACAACTACAGCATCAATACAGCTGATAGGCGACATTTGAAGCCTTTTTAAACATTTTAGCACTGCACCAGAAAAAAATTTAAAAAAAAAAAGGGTAGTAACAACATTTGGCAAGGCTGCCTGTAGCTGTCTTGTTGCAAAGTACTTGCACTTGCAGTCAATATGGACGGACGCCGCTTATTTTGTTGTGCTGCAGTTGACTGTTGCCACTTTGCCCACAGAGTAAAGACACCAACAAAAAAAAAGGTTTTTTGCACATATTTTGTATTACACTTGCACTTAATTTTCAAGGCAAATGAAGCGGACAATATTTTGTCAACTTTTGGCGTTTTTATTTCATATTGTTTGGTATAAATGAACGCGGATTACCTAAGATTTAATTTTGTGATATTTCAACACAAAGTTACACGACCGCGAACGTATCGGAAAAGAGGAAGTCCATCTTGCCGCATTTGACAGCTGTCATGCGCAGTGTTGCTTGCAGACATACTATCGTTTGCGCTACTGTCAAATTGGCGTGTTATCGATATACATATGAAGGCAATTACGTTGAATGGCAAAATATAATGAGGAAGCAGCCATAATAAACAAGACATGTCGAAACAGTAAGTAATTATAAGTACGAAAATGCAAATAAATTATTGACTTGTCTTTCTTCACCAACAGATATGGGCTTATTGTACCGGGTAATCAAAAGATAGCTGCTATTAGGGCAGCGCCACCAGCAGCCGCAAAACCTTCAATATTCGATGAGAGCAGCGATGCGTCAAGCGACGACAATGCGGCCGAAAGTAAACTACCCAAAATGCGCGCAAAATGCAGCACCGCCAGTGGACCTAGTCTAATGGAGCGCCGTGTGGCGCGACGCATGCAAGAAAAGGCCTTAGCCGAGGATCCGACAGTCTTTCAATACGACGAGCTCTACGATGATATGGAAAACCAACGCGAGGAAGCCAAGCAAGCGAAATCGCAAGATCCGCGTAAGCCCAAGTATATTGGTAAGTTAATGGAATATGCCGAACGTCGAAAACTGCAGTATGAGCTGCGTGTTGAACGTCAGGTGCAGAAAGACCGCGAAGCTGAGGGAGAAGAGTTTAAAGATAAGGAGATATTTGTTACTTCTGCATATCGTCAGAAACTAGAAAGCTTACGCAAAATGCAAGAAGAGGATGCGCATAAAGAGTATCTTGAGACTATTGGCGATGTAACCAAGCAAAAAGATCTTGATGGCTTTTACAGACATATATATGAACAAAAATTGGGCAACGAGGGGCAAATGCTGCAACCCAAAACTGCACCCAGTGGCGACGATGTTGCTTATAAGCCCATTAAGTCAGAAAAACCAGCCACTTCAACCACATCAAGCAAGCAGCGCAGCTATAGACGTCGTCGCTCCTCCGAAGATGAACCAATGCTTGACAAACAAAAGCTTGCATCTCAGGAAGAAGACGCACCCAAATTGCTGTCTACAAGCGCCGCCAAGAGCCACTTGGCCAATAATATTGACGCAGATTCCGACTTTAGCATAGATGACTCCAGCGATGAAGAGCAAGAGCAGAGTAAAACAAATGCTCAAAAATCTACTGATCAGAAAGCTGCACAGGTATCCACTGCCACTAAAATGGACGATACAAAGGTGGCACTTAAATTTGAAGCCATGCGTAAAACAAATGCCGATTCTGCTAAAGAGAAGGAGTCATTGACAAAGCAAACAAATCATGCCAGTGCTAACAACGCCGCCCCTTCAGATGATGAAACTTCAAATGCATCAGTTGTGGCAGAAAAACCAAAAATAGACCGGAAACTTATTTGGCAAAAACGAACAGTGGGTGAGGCATTCGACGAGGCTGTGGCGCGCTATCATGAACGCAAGAGGAACAGGCGAGCCTAATATTAATAAGTTTGCCTCTTGGATTTCTGGTTACTCTATATTACTATTACGTATGAACTTATGAACGTATTTATTAGGAATAAGGAAACATTAAAAAAATTCAATATTCATAAATTTTAGAGTTTTCATCCGATTTTAAAAGTTTCTGCGGCATCCTATTTTTAGTACCCAGGTGTATGATATTGAGCGTCAAACTTTCAAATTGTGGGCGAAAACTGGGAAACACCCTCAGGGAACGATGGCAGACATCTACATAGCTTAAAAAGCTTGATCTGCGTACAGAAAATGCGCATCTTGTTCTCTACCTCTTATACTCTCTGAGATATTTTCATACGGACGAACAGATAAACAGAGATGGCTATATCGATACATCCGTTGATAAAAAAAACACCTATATACATTAATGGGGTCTGCCACGCCTTTGTTGTTTGGAAAATATTTCCGGAAAATGACTGAGACAACGAAGTTTTTACCTTTAAAATAAGATCTTTTGAAGAACTCAATTTGTCAAATAACAAGAGAGGAAGAGAAAAACTGAGAGAGAGGGAGAAAGCAAATCGCACCGTATAGAATGAAACAGATACTTGGTTACGCAGTTAAAGGGAATGAATCCAAAAAATATAAATAAAAACTATTTACAGATAATGGATTTGCGCATCAGTAAGTACTTGTTAATTCCTTATGTCACAATCAATTTTTTAATTGTGGACTCATGGACGAAAACTTTCTGTTTCAGTGATTTACTTTTAGCTGTTACTTTTTCTTTTAATTTCAATATAAATAATTTAGTTTCATACCGAATGGAAAAAAGGTTTTTCTTTGTTGTTTTGGAGAATTATATAAGTATGTATCAGAGACCTGCAATGGTACACTGGAACTACGAAAACACTAGTTTGAAACAAACTTTTATGCCACTACTTGCAGTTCTCTGGTATGTATGTATAAGCCCTTTTAAGGAGGATATTTGGCTTTGTTATATGAGGACAACATTTACCTTTACATGCATACTCGTTCACCAGGACAGTTCAAAGAGTACCTACTAACTAATAATTTATTTAAAAAAAAATGCAAATATAAAAATTCATTTCTGAGATGTTTTGATGCGGAATACGTACACATAGAAGGCTTAAAAAAAGTATTACGAAATTTCTTTAAGTTTTTATCTTTTGAGGCCGTTTTATTAACAACAAATCCAAATAAGTAGTATAAAGAGCAGCTTAAAAGCCCTGCGCCTTTAGATGCTCCCTCAAAACGTCAACGTAATCGCCGTGGAAGTATATTTGACCACTCAGCTCGTTAATGCGTGAGGCGCATAGTTTGCCATTGCGTGCACGTTCCACCACAGCACGCAGATCACGTTCCAGCGCCCAAATATCCCCTTGAATGCGTCGCACCACGGTTAGACGTCGCTCTCCACGAAAACGCGTGTGCAAGTAGATAGGAATCATGTGGTTTTTGGTGCGTGCGACGAAATATGCCTGATTTTTACCATCGGCGGTTTGTGGCTTCCAGCCGGAGGGATAAACAGCTTTGATTGTTGGCTGTGGCACTGTGCTAGGTGGTAGCAATCGCTCAACGTACTTCCACTCGGGTGCATTGTGCACTATTTCTACGTCTGGGTATTGGTCTAGGCTTTCGACAGGCTTAGATGATCTGAAGCTGGATAGCAGTGGCAATTGTGTGTGCAGGGAACGCGTGAGCTGCAAAAACATTTAACTTACTTGTAAATATTCTACATACTACTCTCAAACACTTACCTGTGTCAGTCGGTGCGCCAATGTGCCGCCCAATAGTAGTTTCGTGCTGGCTGCCATTATTATTTTATATTTCTTAACAATTTAAAAGATAAAGCCGAAATAATGGCACCAAAACACATATGATACTTATGTTACATATGCGGCGGCTGGTTCGGAACTAGTATTAGTTCATTTATTAGTTTGCAGTGTTGTAAAAGCTCACTTTATGAACGTTATATAGTGCGCGCTATTTAAATAGCCTGTTCTAGTTCTAAGCTACAAATGCAATACACTGTATCAAACTTAATCTAATTACATAAGGTAATAATGTGTTTGCGTGTCTTTAGCAATTAAAGAAGAGAGATCGGCGTAGGAGTAGTTTCGTTTGTTTATCTGGGTTTACGTTTGTCTTTGTGTGGGCATGCAACAAATGCAGCCTCTGACGTCATTGTGCTAAAGAGCTTTTGATTTTTTTGCATTGTCAAGCGCATAATATGCACACAATTACACAAGCGAGCAAAAGTACACTGCTCAAAAATGCATAGAACTTGCTGTGTTTCCAGTCTTTGTCTTTCCTAAGCCATCAAGTGGGTGGTAAAAGTTAGTAGCAGCTATAAAACAAAAAATGTGTAAATTCAGATCCCCATCCTTATAACCTTCTTAAAAAAAAACAATTTTTTTGGGACCAATTAATATTACCCTTTTCCCGTGAACTTTTTTCCTTAAACATGCCTACAATCCACAAAGTCTCAAAACAAATTGATTCAATTGATTGTAGGGTATTATAGTATTGGATACCACTTTGATTGATAAAGCTTAGGGAATAGGGCATAAAATGATTTACATGCTGTTTTTATCTCAGTGTATATATTCACACACATTGCGCTTAATCATTAGCATTGCAGCTGCATTTGATTCTAGGCAAGCAAACACACACACTTATTCTTTACTTTTTTGCCAGTTGCTGTTGTTGTTGGTTTTATTGTTGTTATTTTTGTTGTTGTTGCTGGTGTAGTTTTTCGCAAACGACACACAACATACAGTAAGAGCGTGTGTTTGTGTGTGTGTATATGTTTGTTATTGCGCTGCAGCAGCTTTTCATCGTCAGCTTTTTACGCTCAGTTTTCGCTGCGCTTTCGTTGCGACAAGTTGGTGTGTTGGAATAACAGAACAAGTTGTAAATAAATTAGAATATCTCGTGTGTTAAAGTTATAATAGTTGCAGTTTTGGTGTATGGGTGTAGATGTTTGGATGTGCGTATGTTTTGTGCTGAGAAACTAATCCAACAGCAAGTGGCACTGCTGTTTGCTTTTTAAGCGCGCCAACATCAGGATTTGGGGCATTGATATTTGTGTAATGTTTGTTGTTGTTTTGCTAACGGTTCAACGACGACAGTGTTGCAAAGCGACAGTAAAGCAAACGGCGCTGCCGCAAGCATGGCACGCAAGGACGATCCTGTTTTCAACGTGAAATTCGTGCAGCTTGTTGAAAGTCAAGCTTGCCTCTGGAACTACACACATCCTGGCTATAGCAAAAAGGAGGAAGTTCAAAAGGCCTGGCAACATGTGGCAAATGAAATCAAGGATACAGGTACAACGCAGTGTCATAAAAAAAATATAATTTTTATAATTCATTGCACATGCCATTCTGCATAAATTTCCATTTACGTTAGCTTTTTTTTTTGTTTTTTTTTTTGTGTGCAATTGCGTGCTCATTTGTTGTTTGTTTGCATGTGTGTGTGTGCGCTATGATGCAAGCTTGCATGTGCGAGTGTGCGTTTTACGATTTCAGTATAATTTGCCATCGTGCCAGCTTGCACCTACATATACATACATATGTACGGTACGTATGCGCATACATACTGCAGCTGCTTCTAACGCTCTCTGTGAGTAGGCAAGTTACATAGTGCCCGTGAATGCAACGGTGTGTGTGCTCGTGTAGGTGTGCCGCCGCCACTGTGTGACACAGAATTGCGGCGTTTACATGCAATAGACTTTTGTTGTTGCTGTTGTTGGCGCTACCGCCAAAAGCCAATTAAAAGTTCAGCAATTGCTGCGCAAAGCTTTTGCAGCAGCACAACACCTCACAGCAACAACAACATGCATATACCCTACAACAGCCACTTGTTACACCAGTGTAAGACACACACACATTATATGTAATTGCAAATCGCTAGAAAAACAAAAGTAAAAAATTCAACATCACTTGCACTTGCTGCTGAAGCGCGCCAAGTAATTTCTTGTTATGATGTTTAACAACACTGTACTTGCCTGAATCCGCAATGTAGGACACAGCAATTATCATTATAACTGTCAACGTCAACGTTAGAAATTTGTCAACACTGACTATAGCTCGTTTACACTGCAGTTGCTACGCTCGCTTTATTGCCTTCTAGGCCACAGCCTTGTGCGCGACTTTGCTAAAAATTAGTCTAATAACTATTAGAGACACTTTGATGTACTTAAAAACTTTGCAAAAACAAACAAATTAATGCACACTCTTTCTCTCTCTCACTCTCTCTTTCGCTATCTTCTCTGCATATTTTAGTACGCAATTGCCGGGAACGCTGGCGCACCATACGCAGCAGTTTCTTGCGCTCATTGAAATTGGCGCGCACACAAACTGGCCGAGGCAAGCGAAAATACTACTTGTCAAAGTACCTGCAATTTTTGATACCCTATACAAAGAGCCGAGCATGTCACAAGCAAGGCATGGTGCTGCGCAAACCCAGTACCTCGACCACGGCGGCCACATTTTTGGCCACCGGCAATGCCTTGAGCACACAGCCAATGACGCGCATTAATCCCATGCGTCAGAATCAGGGGGAAAGTGGCGCTGAAGATGACACCAAAGACAGCAATGCGGACCAACAGATGACGCCGTTGCACGATGACAGTGTTACACGTTTGCATGCCATCAAAATCGAGCAGCAGCAACATCATCAGCATCAGCAGCAGCAACAGCAACATGTCAGCGGCAATGATAAGATTATGGCCGTACAGCAGCATTCGCTGGTAACTCTACCCATGGCCACAGCGTTGCGCAGCAGCATGGAGTGGATGGAGTTTGCCGAATGGCTGAAGAGCAACAACCAGCAGCACGGTAACATGGTGGCATTACCTTTGCCGCAACTGTCGTCTTCTATTCCACAGAGCCAACAGCATATGCATCATAGCAATGGAAGTGCTGCAACTGGTGGTACAACAACGCCACCACCACCACTAGCTGCTTGCACGCCTGCGCCAGCGCTGCCCACACCGCCACCTACGGCACCAGTGCAGCCACCTGATGCAGACTACTCTTTTTTGATAAGTCTGCATCCATATTTAAAGGAAATGAATGGCAAGCAGAATCGTCGCTTTCGCCAGAAAGTGGTGGGGCTCATCGACAATGTGCTGGATAATGTGGACATATAGTGTGTGGCATGCCATTAAAAGCATTTTAGCTGTAATCAACCAACATACAAAGCAACTAACCACTAGTGCCCGTTTGTTATATGTATTATAATATTATTGTTTTGTGTCACCTTGTTTTTTGTTATCTTAACACACACACCTTTACACATACAATGTACATAACTATAATTATGTGCAACATATTAAAATCGAATATGTACAAATAAAACGCTTTTGAAAATACAAAGAGCGTAACAATTTGAAGTTTTCTCTTCCAAATGCAACAAAGAACTCCTTAAGTAGAACAGTGTTTTGAATAGACTATGCATACTGATATAATTTTATTAAAGCAAATTGTGTCATCTTATATAAATTACATTAAATTAAGTGACAAGTGTTAAATATTTTTATTTTTGGCTATCGCTACTTAACCAAACGTATTGTTGTAGCATTTACTGAAAAATGCATCTACTGCAGATTTAGATTTATTTATTATCAAGATTTTCTTTGTTACAAGCGTACAACAAATTATCACTGCTGGTGATAATAAAATAAGCGCCAAGCTTTTTAAGTCTGTGCCTCGTTTTACAGCACTGATTGCAGCACGGCGCTGCCTTTTTCGAACCATCGAACCAGTTCGTTTGTGTGAGCGCGTGCTACAAACCTGCCAGCTGTTTGATTTTGTATATTTTGCTAGAAATTTCAAGCGCCTTGTTATTGTGATGTTAATACTTAATATACATATAAATTAAATAAGCTGCACCTTCGAATAAATTTTATGCATTAAATGTACAGGCTGTCCATAAATCAAAAGTTAACAAAAAATGTAAGTTACTTAGCCTTCTTTGTGTGTGCGTAGAGCAATTACTCCGTGTATGATGTAATTTTTATTGGATGCTAGATAACAAAATTCGTTAAACACTTAATGCTAATAATTAATTATATAAATTCAATGAATACGCATTTTGCTAAGCAAATAAGACATAATAAAAGCAAAAACAGCTGCATACACAGTCAAATATGCGCACACACAAAGCTCATGGTGAAAGTTATTTGCTACCAAACCATATACTATACTCTTTTATTTGTCTTATAGATTCATCAAAAGACGCACGTTATTGCTTAGTCACGTCTAATTGATAGTAATCTTTGTTTGCATACTTAAATGCCCCACATATTATTACCAACCGTAGTAACCTCAGCAGCCAATTGAACATGAATAAATGTTGCAGTCATACTCAGACTCAAACGATTCTAACGTCCAAAGTCAGCGTTGCGATACAAAGCAAGGGTGTGTTGAACCCAAGCAACTCCAAGATCATGTCGGAATCCAATGGAACGGCTGTGGCCAGCGACAACATTCCTACAATTTCAGCGGATACACGCAGTCGCATAAACAAGCTACAGAATATTGCGTTTGATTTTTTTGCGGAAGCTTTGGAACTATACAGTCTGGAGCAGTTGATATTTTGCTTCAATGGCGGCAAGGATTGCACGGTTCTGCTGCATTTGCTAATGCAGTATTGCAAGCTTCATAAATTTAGCAGTCGCGCAATTCCCATGTTGTACATTCGATCAGACGATGCGTTTGCGGAAATTGATCAATTTGTGGCCGATTGTGTGAAACGTTATGATGTGGAACTGATTGAGTACAAAGAGTCACTAAAGCAAGCACTGACGCACATGTCGGCGGATATGCCTCGTATTAAGGCCGTGTTCGTGGGCAGTCGTAATACCGATCCCTACTGTGAGCACTTGGCGCCCATGCAGGTAAGTTTATTACCAAGTCCCATGAGCACACTTTAATTTTATCTATCTATCTTTTAGCCCACAGATAATGGTTGGCCTGCCATGATGCGTCTGAACCCCATGCTGCAGTGGAGTTATCACGATGTCTGGCATTACATACACATGCACAATGTGCCTTATTGCTCGCTTTATGACCAGGGCTACACGTCTATTGGCTACAAGTCGAATACTGTTCCCAATCCTCATTTGAAAAGAAGCATCGAAAATTGTAACTGTGGCAGTGGCGTAGCCTGTTGTAGGTGTTCCACAGTGAGGAACTTTAGTTATAAACCCGCCTGGGAATTGACGGATGCGTCGCTAGAACGCGCGGGACGCATACCAAAAAAATAGTCTCCGTTTGATTTAGTAGCTGTATTAGTGGATTTGTAATTTATTAGGATTAAGTTAGCTGAAATTGTGTACTTACGAAGGATGCAATATGTACATAAATACGTAAAATACGTATATTTTTATGGCGCATAAAATAGCTTGTTTTAATCACCTTTTTTTCACATAGATTCTTTTTAATTTAATAAATAAAAAATGCCATGCGGCTGTGTTTGCATTTGATCCGAACTTGATAAAATCATTTGTACTGCATGTTGAGAGGATCCACAAAAGATCGAAAGAATTCTAGTGCAGTTGCATTCTGAAGGTTTTTTGTGGACAGCTATTTTCAAAATGATTAAAGCAATGGTTTTTCAGTCTGGTCACACTTTTGGGCAGTGCTTTTTAGTGCTGCCAACTTTTGTCAAAACTCAGCTGTTGCACATTTCACAACAGACGTGCATTTTGTGAAAATTTAAAAAGGCAATGTTTATTTACGTAACGTAAACGCATCAACAGAGCAGCTAATTGTGCAAAAAAATTAACTAAAACAAAGCAGAAGCTGTAACTAAGTTTGAGGCTAGTTGTTGCTTATCTAAAGCTTGTAAATATTTAGCATTTCGTTGCCGGTCTGTCCAGATAGTAATAGAGCTCAAAGCTTTCAAATACGGCAACAACTGACTCACAACTCGTCAAACTTGTGTGTTTATCTCGACGATGACCCGTGCAGCGCAAGACGTGCTCGGCGTGCTGCGCGGCCTGCAAATAGTTGCGGAGGCGTGCGGTCGCGAGCATCTGGCGTTGACTAAGCATCTGTGGAGCAATTCAAGCATAAGAGAGCTACTCACAGACAATGTGAATCAGACAACCCAGGCAGCACGCACAGCTGGCGCAGAACCAGCTGAGGAACTGAAACGGTTACAACATCTTCTTCAGGAGACTGGCGAACGTGGTTACGTAGTGGCCAAAGGTTTATGCCATTTGTTGGAAACTAAGCTGCCTAAGGAGTTAATAAATATGCCAGGAGCATCAAAATTTGCTGCGTCTGGAACAAGCCATAGTGGCGAGTCAACCAGCAACCAGATTAGTGTGTCATCTTCAACTAAAGATGGTCTAGATGCAGCCAATTTGGATTTGTCTTCAATAACGCTGCAAGAATTCGAGGACATACTCTCAAAGCGTAACAAAAATCGAAAAGTGAGTCTTAGTACGCCCACAACCAAGAGCAAGCAGCTTCCTACGACGCAGCAGCCAACCAATGTTGCAAAATCTATAGAACCCGCAGTCAATGCAGGGATCATTTCCAATGACACACAGTATGTGGAAAATGTTTTACGATTTGTTGCTGGCGCCAGTTCCAGCGCAGCAAGTGCAGCAAGTTCAACTGCTACAGCCACCGGCTCAGCAATAGATTTGCCCGCTTTGAGCAATGTTGCCAAACAGCGTCGTGTGCCCTCCTCGCGTCTGGGTCGTATGGCTAGCTTTGGCGGTCTCTTTGCCGGCTTGGGTCTGGGAACGCTGAATGAATTAACAAAAGGCGCTCTGGGTTTGGGCGGTTCCACCAATATGCGCGAAGCATTGCTGAGTCCAGCAAATGCAGAGCGCATTGTGGATACGCTATGCAAAGTGCGTGGCGCTGCCCTAAAGATTGGTCAAATTCTAAGCATACAGGACTCTAACGTTGTCTCACCACAGTTGGCTAAGGCGTTTGAGCGTGTACGTCAAGCAGCAGACTATATGCCCGACTGGCAAGTTGAGCGTGTTATGAATACGCAGCTTGGACCGAATTGGCGCGAAAAACTCAAGTCTTTTGAAGATAAACCGTTTGCTGCCGCTTCCATAGGACAAGTGCATCGCGCTACTATGCTGGATGGCATGGATGTAGCTGTAAAAATACAATATCCTGGTGTAGCCCAAAGCATTGAAAGCGACATAGATAATCTGGTGGGCATGCTAAAAGTATGGGATGTCTTTCCGCAAGGCTTTTTCATTGACAATGTTGTGCGCGTGGCAAAAAGGGAGCTTAACTGGGAGGTGGACTATGCACGTGAGGCAGAATACACGGAAAAGTTTAAGGAAATGATTGCGCCCTATCCGGAGTACTATGTGCCCAAGGTAGTGCGCGAACTGACCACATCAAGTGTGCTAACTACGGAGCTTGTGCCGGGTGTGCCTTTGGACAAATGCTTCGGATTGAGGTGAGTAAATATTATTATGTGTAAATAGCTTACAGTCAAGTTTATTATTTCTTAAACTTCCAGCTATGAGCATCGCTCACATATTGCCGCATCAGTTTTAAAGCTATGCTTAAGAGAGCTCTTTGAGATTGAGTGCATGCAAACTGATCCAAACTGGTCCAATTTCTTATACGATGTACCCAGTCGACGGCTCATGCTTATTGACTTTGGTTCTACGCGCTTCTACAAACACGATTTCATACGCAAATATCGGCAGGTATGTAAAGTCATAGTATTTCCTTGGTACCATCACTAAGTCAATCAAATATTTTGTAGGTTATAATAAGCGCCGCTGAAGATAATCGCCAGGGTGTGCTGGATATGTCACGTGAAATGGGCTTTCTCACCGGTTATGAGACCAAACAAATGGAGCAAGCGCATGTCGATGCTGTTATGATACTAGGCGAAATCTTTCGCTATAAGGGAGATTTTGATTTTGGAAGGCAAAACACCACCGAAAGGCTGGCCGCTTTGGTGCCTACTATGGTAGCGCATCGTTTATGTCCGCCACCCGAAGAGATTTATTCAATACATCGTAAATTATCTGGCATCTTTTTGTTATGTGCGCGTCTTAATGTGCGAATGAATTGTGTACCCTTCTATGAGGAAATAATTTTGCGCAAATTTAAGGATTGATTATGAATTTGTATTCAATAGATTTAGTAGGGATTACTAATCCAGTTATGTTGTTACTCTCTAAGTGCTCTTTATATTGTTTGTAATAACATATTTGAAGCTGTACTCGTGTTTACTTATCAACTTATTGTACCATGGCTATTTCCATAATTGAATCTTCTAGACACTGCGCAAAAAGGCAAAGGTTTTACGAAGTACTTTCTCTTAGAAAATCTCCATCAAATCGCGCCATTAAGAAAAAGTATTCGCATCTATGTTATGCTGTTACTCTTTAAGTGCTCTTAATATTGTTTGTTATAATATATTTGAAGCTGTACTCGTGTTTACGTATCAACTTATTGTACCATTGCTATTTACATTTTGAAATATTCTAGACACTGCGTAAAAAGGCAAAGGTTTTACGAAGTACTTTCTCTTAGAAAATCTCCATACTAGTGCGCCATTAAGTAAAAGTGTTCGCATCTAGTAGAATTTAAACTTTTTTATTGCGTAATGAGATAAAGTAATGAATGAATTTTAAAGCCAAGACAAACAAGGTATTTGTTTTTTATATATTTGCCGAACTTTTTCTTCCTGAGCTACTACTACCTGAGACGATTAATAGCTCTTAACTTATGGTTTCTATGGATTGCGTTGAGGAAACAGAATGATGATCGGCAGAGCTGTTGGACTTCTTTTATATTTTAGCACCTTGGTTTTTAGTCGTATTATGATTTTCAATTCATGTTTTGGGTTTTTATGATAATATAATGCCTTTTTAGAACGTTTGTTTTTAAAATTAGTATGCCTTCGATATATAGTTGAACCTTAAAGTTTAAAAGAGATTTACAAATAATTTTCTAGTCATGATTGAAAATTTGACAACGAAGACTATTTCAGCATGTAGTAGTACTCAAGAAGCATTTGTTAAGTCGAATAATGATTATTGCCACGAGTTAGGAGAACTTCTTTCGAGTACTTTCATATGTTTATATATAAATTCGTACTAAAATTAAATTTGGCGTTTAGAAATTTGAAGCTGGCTCTTATTCTACAAAAAGTGATCGTTAATAGCGCTAAAGCGGCTCACTCTGTTACTTTTTATTTTTAAATTTTACTATGCTGTTAATCACCTTGGCTGTTAATGTTAATGCCATGCTTAATGAGTCGACTGTAAAAACAGCTGTTAATGTTAATGTGATTTAACATTTTCTTATTGTCTAATTTTATTTATAGAGTTGCCACATGGATTTTTTGCAAAGTTGCCAATTGTATTTTTGAATTTGTATTTTGTTTCAGTGCTCGTGTGTGTCAGATCGTTATTTTTGTGCATTCGGTGCGTTTCGTAGGTGTGTGGTGTGTGGGCAGCAAAAAGAACGCAACAACGATAAAAACAACAACAACTTCAACTAGATGTATCCAACAGAAGCCGTTGCTTTATATTATTTAGTTAATTTTGAATTTTTTTTTATTCCATTTAAATTGTTTATTTTTTGGTTAATTCAATTTTGACGTCGCCTAGCTGTTGTTGTACCGTTGTTTATTTTAAATAAATGTGCGTTGTTGTTGTTTATGTTGCTGCGCGATCAACGATCAACGCGTCTCTCTGTGGCACTCCGTTGTCACTGCTGCTGCTGCCGCCGTCACAGTCTTCATTGTTGTTGTCGTCTTTAAACCGTGCGCGCGCGTTCATGCTCATCGCATTAAATGCGCGCTGCCTGCATTTATTATAATAAATTCTGTTTCTTTTTTTTCCAAGTTATTTTATTTTTTTTTTGTTATTTGTTAAGTGTGTATGTGAATTAAGTGCATACATATATATGTGTGCAAGTGTGTGGTGTGTGCAGTTTAATAAAAGTGCTTTAAAATAAAAAAAAAAAAGCAAGATATAGTGCAAATATATACAACACACACCGATATAGAAAACAAGTGCGTGCCTCTGTATATGTGCGAGGAAGTTACAGTTTAATATCGGTTAGTACCAATTGACAGCGACGTTAACGTCGGCATTGGCATCGGCATCAGCGTCGACTGCAACTGCAACTGCAACGCGACGCAGCAGCGCAGTCAACGCATTTAGTCTCCTGTTTTCTTTATTTATTTTTGTTTTTGTGGATGAAAGCAACTTTATGTAGTTTCTTATAATTGTTGCTGTTGTTGTTGCGCTTAGCAACCGGCAAGCGCTAAACTCTTAAATAATATTAAAAGTGTAATACTATAAAATAAAAATTTAATTTATTGTTGTTTATTGCATTTTGTGTATGCCAAATTAGCTGACTGCTTGTTATTATTTTATTGTTGTTGTTGCTGCTGCGCTATTTTAATTTGTAAACATACAATTTATAAATGCATGCAAAAAAAAAGTAACAACACACATGAATAGATAGTGAGCGTGGGAGAGAGCGAGGGAGAGAGCGAGAGAGGGAAATTGAATTGATTATGCAAACACATACGCATCACACGCTACTTACACAGATTCGCACGCACACACAAAACTTATATGTGCATGGGCCATTATAATGATCATCTGCTCCAGATCGTTTTTTTTTTAATTCGAATTTTTTACATAAATAGTCAATATGAGGATAGTTTAAGTATCGTTAAGCATATGATGTTTTTTTTTTGCTAATATTTAGAATATATTTTGTATCTCGTAGACTGAAAGACTTTCTTTGAAAATCTCTATGATCGACAGGTCGTTCTATTAATAAACGCGCTACTAAGTTGTAAGTTATAAGTTAGTAACTATAAGTTACTTAGTATATGGGGAATTCAAATTCATTAAATACTGTAGCTCTACTAGACAGACTGCATTTTTGGTTAAATTAATTACATTATTCCAACTCACACCATTCCGATCCCCGTCAAAATGCGTTTCGAAAAGGGTATAGGCTTAAATTACAAATTAACCAATTGTTGAGATATATTACATTTATTTTAACCTTTTTTAAAAAAATTGCCTTTTAACTTTAGAACATACAGCCCTTTTTATGCTGAAGTTTTTTTGTAGAAAAAAATGAGTATACACGCCACTTTTAAAGCAAAGAAATAATTTTTTTTTTGGTTTTTTTTTATCCCTTAAAGCCATAAATGTGGTTAACCAGCTAAACAATTATTTATTACTTTTGTTGATTTAATTGAATTTAATTAATTTACCGCTTCAAAATAATATTTATTTTATCAAAAAGCATTTCGTTTCCTTTTGAAGAGAAAATTAATTTTTTCTGGTACTGCACATAGCCTACAAATATTTTGTAAATATTTTATTCCTATACGCAAACTTATGCATGCCAGTGTATATATTTGTACAATGTATAAGTTTTGTTTAGCGCATTATCAAGGCACATGCTTGGCCAAAACTAGGAAAATATTCTTAATTATATATACAACTTTTAAGTATACATACATGTGTATGAATAAATGTTTTTGTGCGAACATCTTACTTGAGAAATGCCGTTGCCGTCTGCCGGTGGCGACAGCAGCAGCAGCAATAACAACAACAACAATAATAAGCAAAGCCACAGCAACAACAATTCCCAAAAGAACCTCTTGATAATCATATCACGCAGACCACTGATAATTCTTATTGTAGTATTTGCTGCTGTATATTTATTGTTTTTGTTGTTGTTGCTGCTGCTACAATCGGCTTGCGCTGCTCAGGAGCACTTTATCAGGCATTCGCTCGATCACCTACTCCAGCCCTCTCTCTCTCTCTCCCTCCGTTCCTCTTGCATACATACATACATATGTACATTTTCTTTTTTTTCGTATTTTTGGATATACTCTTAAAATAAGTACATGGAGTTTGATGTGCCATATGTATCACATAATATATGACCCCATACAGTATTTATGTAGGTACATAATGGAATTACTCAGGCTGAAAAATTAATAGTTTTAATCATACCCTGTACCGAATTCGTCGATATAGACAAGTCTGTCTTTCCGTATCTCAGAAATAGAGAGCCCTAATTATATCAGAAGAAGTGCATTATCAAGTTTGTTAATTCATATCAATGCACCATTCCCCCATAGGAGAATATTAATTATTAATATAAAATAAATTTTTTTAGGAAAGAATTTATATTTTTCGTTAGAATTAAATTATCTTGGATTATAAAAGAAGTACAATTATGCTATAGTGTTTTTAGACACAAATTGAAGCAGCTTACCAAATTAGAGTATCTAAACGCTGGTGCTTCGTATTTTTTTTAATTTTTTAATTTAAGACTGCGCCTACGTCGATTTCTTTTGCCTCAGTGGCAGCAGCAGCATTAATAACAATAAGAATACTCATCTCACAATTTATTAAATTTAGAACATATTTTTGCGTTTTTTTTTGGTTTAGCTTTTTTTAATTCATAAATATAGTATGTTTACTTTCTCTGGATATTTGCAACGCAAAAGATACCGCCGATCTTAATCACTTAAAAAAGATTTTAATTTAAAATTTTGAGATCCATTTGTATTACTTAAATAAACCAGAGCCGCCAAAACTGACCAAAAGGAAATTGAATGTCTTGACCGAAGCCCCAGAATCATTTACAGTTAGTAAAATATTAAAAAAAAAATGAGATAAGATACATTTTACGAGATACATGATTTGAAATTTGGAATATTTCAGAAATTGTTAACCCTTAAACAAAGAATAACGTCTAAAAAAAAGAAAGAAAACGTTAATTAGTAAAACTAAATTTTGAAGGTTAAGGTTTTATCTACTTTTGTTTTAGTTGCTTATTTGTTTATTTTCTTTTTTTTCAGAGTTATTACTCTTATTATGTGGTTTTAATTAGCAATAACTTACAGGTAAGTTAAAATTTGATCTATGACTAAATTTGTGTATCTATGTGTGGGGGTCTTCATATATTTATGTGTATGTGTGTGAGCTTATGCTTGTTGATCGATTCCTCTGGCAGTTGGAGAACACAAAATATTTCAAACTATTGTGTAATTTACATTAACGACCGGATGTCGTTAGCTTTAGCTATATAATGAACCAATTACCCAGTTTGTCTCTTGATTCGATTGCACACTCACACACATATGCATATATCTGCAGTTAAGCAGCGTATGAATGTGTATGTGTGTATGTGTGTGAGTGTATCCATGTGAATACGATTTACTTTTTGCGTTGTATACGATTATCATTGTTTTTGTTGTTGTAGCACACAGATATAGATACTCGTATCTGCGCCTTTTGCGTTGAGTTTCATTTCATTCGTTTTGAAGATGTTTTACTCTGCTGCTCAGCATGTGTGCGTGCATAGTATGTGTGTGAGCGACACCCACTTTGCTGCCACTGATTATATGCTGAGTATAAGTGTGTGGTGTATCTATGTGTGTGTGTATGATGGCTACCAAGTTGACTTAATAAGCCAAGCCAAGTCAAACCAAGCCAAGCCAAGTCCAGTCAAATCAAGTCAAGCTCGTCACTTGATGCTCCACAAGTGCTCCACTAGTTTCTTATGCTCTTGTTGTTGCTGTTGCGTTTGTTGTCTTGCCTTTTGTTGTATCTGACAGATACATTTTTGGCATCTAAAGTGTTGCTTCCGCATTTGCTGTTTATGTGTTCGCTCACTCCCACCCACATGCCGCATGCCAAAAATGCCAATCTGACCAATCTATTCAAATATTTAACTCGTCAAAATTTGTTTCGACAAGTATTTGTAGCAGCTATGTATACATATATGTATATATATAGGGGAAAAGCTTGTAAGTTACCAGGGCTTGTAAGTTGCCTAACCTGGTCGATATTGATGTTCCAGCTATGAAAACACCAAAAGTCCACCTGTCTTCAATGGCAAATACGCCGTAAACAATTTTAATGTGTTTTTGATGCGAACAGACGCAAAAACGCAGTGTGTTTGTGATTAAATATAAAAATTGTTGTTAAAGAATTCGGGAAATAAAAAACATTATTTTTGATTGCGCTCAAAAAGTGATCAAATCAAAATGAGAAATCAAGGAAAATATATAGTATGCTGGAACTGAAATTCAATGAACTTTCATAATCAAAAATGGTTTTCGTTTGCATTCCAAAATGGCTTGAAAAATGTAAGTTGCCAAACTTTTTGGTTTGTAAGTTGCCATACATCTATTTTAATTCTTTTCCATTGCTATGTTATTTATATGACTATTTTATTGTGTGGAATTATCATTGAAACTAATTTGAATTGTTTTTAGTGCATTTTTCTGCCATTTTCGGATATATTTTGTCAATATTTTCCGTAACAATGCATATTTAGTATGTCCACCAAGAAAACCCGATCACAAAAAACCACAATTTAAAATCAATAAATTTTCATAAATTTTATGAATAATGCGTTTTTGTTTCAGTTTTCTCAAATTTTTAGCGATTTTTGCAGGTATGGCAACTTACAAGCCTTTTTTTTTTTGCTGGTCGTTTTCAAGCTGTTCGGAAAATTGTCTGTAAAATGCATATATTTATATAATTCAAATGATCTGCTAATTGTGGATTAAAGCTCTTTCTTTTCTCTTTCCAATGCTATGCTTACATCGATGCCTATGTGTATTCAATGTCAAGATATAGCCAAAAAAGCTATGGTATGGCAACTTACAATCCTTTCCCCTATTTGTTTATTTTATTGTTGTAAGCCCATAAGCCCATAAGCTACTATAGCTACGTAGCATAAAAAGCCCTAATAAAAGTTGGAAATTTTTTGCATATTTGGGGAAAAAATTGAATTTCACTTGATCAGCTTAGTTGCTAATGGCTCTGCTGCAACGCATCCAACACTGTTAAGGAGGCCTTAAAAACAAAATTCGCAAATTCTTTCGAAATGTTATTTTTCTATATAAAACGTCCATTAATAATTATCATAAACTTTTTTGTACGTCTGTTTTTATAAAAAAACTTATTTTAAATTGAAAAGATTAATCTGGAACTTAATTGTGATAATAGGATCGTACTATCCTGATTTTATACTTGTTGTTCATCCTTAATGCAGTTGTCAACATTTCTTACAGCTATACTCTATATTCCATTTATTAAGGGTATACTAAATTTGTGAAATGAATGTAAGAGACAACAAGTTCTTTATACTACAATGCTTGTTGTCACTTGGAGCACCTAATCTCAGTTGACTAAAACAGAGAAACCATATTTTGCCAAAAGACGTACAGCACCGTAGCGCACCACTTTTAATTTTAATATGATCGGAAGAAGACTTTGTTTCAATTAAAAAAGAAGCAAGATCAATCCAATTTGGTATGTAGAATAATGATTCAAATTGATCATTTTTTTACAAAAAAGATTTGTGAAAACTGGCTACAGGGTATTCCACTGCCGGCATCGACCCGACTGATTCACATAATTCTTATTACTATTATGCATTATTGTAGTATAAACTACTATTATAAGGTACTCTCTCATACTACTTATATGCTGTTTATTATTGTTTCTTCTACCTTGTTTTCGTTTCATTGTTTTTTATTTTTATTTTTTGATTGTGATTGACACGTTTACTTGATTTGAGCACATGGGCAAGCTACTATATAGTGCTGATATATGGCTAACATATAGTATATGTATAGTATGTATTTGTATGCGTATATACATATATGTAGATATTGTGCATATAATCGTATGTACATGTTTGTAAGATATGCGCGATAAGTGCCAAAACCTTCATTTGTAGTTCATCAACTTGAGTTGAATTAGTTGATTAGTTTTTGCGCAGCTTTGAGATATTCTGGCACTATAACTATTTGTAAGATACTTGGATAGATAGCCGACTGGTATACACCAGCGTGATGTCGATCTAGATGGCAATTGTTATCAGCATTTAAACTGAGACTGTGAATCGATCTTTTTGTTTCATGAAATATCTTATCTTTGTTTAACTAACATTCTGTGTGACTTAGTATGCATTATCGACGCAAAAAAAAAAAAACTTTTGTTTCTGAACGACCTTTTAATAGTATTTGTTATATATAAATAACTAACACGGCCTTGTTAATTTATATTCCTATTTATGGCTATGTAATTGATGTACATCAGGCCATCTTAACGAAATAAGCGTACGCCATACTCAGTCGACCGTGCTTCGGAAAACGAATCCGAACATTTTATTCGGTTTCTTTTTGAAACGGAATGTTTGGTGCTGCCAAATTCACCAAAACGAATTTTTCATGTGGTTTGAGACCGAATGTTTTGTTGCAAGAGAAATTAAAACGGATTGGCAAAATAGGTTCAAGAAAGTACAAATTTAGACTAAAATAATTTTTTGAATATTCTTTGATATTTACTTGCAATTATTTCAAATTCATTTTTTTTGACTCAACACAAAACAATAATTTTTGTGTTTGGGTATGTGCACGAACACATGACCGATTGATACGACAGGGTTTCCGCGTTACAAAAAAAAAAAATTCCCTTGTAACAAAATAGCTAAGCCGTGTTTAGTTTCAATAAATATCGTTGCTAAATTAATATTTTTGTGTAATTTTATTTAAAAGATAGAATAATAAAGAACTAGCAATATTTTAATGTAAATGAAATGTAAACAAAATATAGTGTCAGCTGTTTTGTATCGAACAAAAATAATTTCGCGCCAACACAACAGGACAATTTAACGGAAAAATAAGGGAAATATACGAATTTATCGAAAATAAAAGGGAAAATATCGCCAAAAAAATTCGTTTTCCGGTGCACGCAAAAACGAATAAGAAAAAAATTGCTCAGTTTGGTTTTTTCGTTTTGCGGAGCACGGCTGAGTGTTTACCTTTCAACGTAATTACATTGCTTTTCGGAGAACAAGGATATTGCACAAAACCATTTTCGTCCTTTGGAAATAGGAGATGATGCCGATTGCAAACGTCTGGACAAAAATAATAATTATATATTGAAATCTATTTTTTCTATTTCTCATATCTCTATATATATATATAAAAGAGAGTAAAGAGTTATGTTAGTTACACCATTTATAGCTCAAGAACGGTTGGGCCAATTGATGATCTATGGTTTGTTGGATTCGTCTCCGCACTGGTAAACAAAGTAACGCATAAAATATCGAAAAAAATCACATAAAAAAAAGTAAACCGCGAAATTCTCTTATGGAGGCTGGGGGTCAGATATCGACATAAAATCTTCATCTGCGTCACTATTATGCGCATTTTTTGGTAAAATTTCAGCTCCATGGCTCTTATAGTCTCTGAGATTCTTTTACTCATACGGACAGACAGACATAGCTATATCGACTCGGCTGTTGAGAGTGATGAAGAATATGTATAGTTTAGGGGGTCTACCACGCCTCTTTCCGAGCGTTACATACATTTGCACGAAGCTGCCCTTAATTCCTGTGTTCCAATCTAAGACTCACATTTTAAAACTATTTCCGAGTTAAGTGGTAAGCACTGCAGCGTTGCGACGTCAGCTTAGGTAGCTATGAGAACGTTAACCTCATCAACTTTTTGCAACTGCACTGGAAGACTTTTCAAATCTCCCATGACAGCTTATCTTAGACTTTTAAAAATACGATACGACTGATATGATATCGATTGATTCATTTGTTTCAAATTGCAAATAGAACAAATTAACAATTTCCCACTTATTTCATATGCTCAAGTAATTTTTGCTTTTTTGTTTTATTTTTGTTGTTCTCTTGTTTATTCGCCGTCTTTTTATTTGCTTGTTCGTTTTGTTGTTTGTTGGAGCTGAGCTTGCTCAAGCTGAGCCGACTGGATCATAAATTTTGCCTTCTCTAAGTTATGTCGTCAACATGTGGCGCCATTTAATAGACGATGTGGTGTCTGGTTATGGTTGAAACATAATTTATTAACAATTTTCATGCCAAGTCCAAGGCGTTTGTTAAGTGTTGTAAAAAGAAAAATGCAATGCCTGAATTATCGTCAAATTAGACGTTATGGTTAATCGATTGCGGGGTATGGAGGAATTGCATCGAAAAAAATGTCTAGTTGTGTTTAATAGTGCCACAAAAAATTTTGTTAGCAAATTTGGTAACTCTGGGTCTTGAAAGTTCCATACTTATTAGTAAGTATCTATCTGTGTGTTGGTGGAAACTTCAAAGTTTTTCGTTTTACTCATAAATTACACGCCAAAGTTGGGAAAAATTATCTACATAGAGAAAACAACAACAATAACAAGCAGGCTCAGCAATATTCACAAATAATAAATATAAGATACCTTTGAAAATAATGCATATAAGACTTCAGTTCTTATCTCTGTAAATTATGATATTTGAGAAACACATTTTTATGTCCTTGATATTCTTAGGTCCAGATGTCGTCTTATCATTTATGTACTATATATTGTTCTATTAGAGCTTATTTCATATATTCAGGCAAAAGGAGTCAAGCTATTTTCACATAAAACCTATTAATTAACAATAATTTTTTAATTTTTAATTAAAAGAGTTGGATTTTTTGAAGGTTTTGTGCCAGTAGATCATAAAAAACCCAGAAATTCCTCAAATTCCTCTGGACTGCAATCAACTCAATATTTTGCCGGAAATAGAATAGAAAAATTTATTTGATTTTCGTCTGGATTTATTTAAATTTCCATCACTGAGAAGTGCCTACAAAAAGTGCAAAATTTTTAAACTTTTTTTGTTAGTTGTAACATTCAAAAGCTGGCTAGGTATTTGCTGGCTTGAATACGAAAGAATTTGCCTTAGGGTGGCTCAGCTATTTTGAAACGAATTAACAGATACATTGACATTTACACTTGAAGCTTTTTTGCATAAAATTTATAGTAAACATATGTGTATTTGTTTATGGATATCATTTGCATATGCTTCATTTTTATCTTACATCTAAGCTGTATAGAGAAAAAAAAAAACCAAAAGATACAAAAAAAAAAAGTGTGTACATATATGTACGGTATGTTTTTAGTAGTTGGGGTAAATAAAAATTAATGTTTTGTTTGCATTTCGCCACAAAGAAAACAAACATAAAAATGCCGAAATATTACTTGGAAATATTAATAACGATGAATTCTTTTATTTTTTTTTGTTTGTGTAGTTGTTGTGTTTTCTTTTCTGTTCCCTCAATTCGTTTGGCTCTTTAATATGTATTTTTCTAACAATCAAAAAATTGTATAAACAATGAAATACTTAAAAGATGGAGCGAGAACCGTATGCGTATACAATACGTTTTTTTTAGCGTATCTTTCGTAAGTATACGCCCGGTATACCTAAACAAATATGCATATATGTACTTGGGTATAATAGTAAACAATGGTTTAATCAATTGGCTCAGACTAGTAGGCACAATTTTCCGATTTTGTATTTTATTTTACAAAAAACTTGAGATCTTAATTAGTGCATCTATTTTGAAATGCTCAAGAGCTATAGAGTATAAATTACGTACGTCTAATTGAGTATAAAGAACAGCAGTTCTGGCTAGTGACGTATGCTAGCCATGCGAATAGAGCTAATTTCAAGATTGCATAAAAATGGTGAACATTAAAATCGAGCGCAGCCGACTTTGGCATACACTGTACCATGAACCGATTTAGATCAGTTACTTAAGCTGCTTTAATAAACTTCTGATGGAATCTTATTCGTTGCCTTCTAACTCAACTGTGGGCTACAGGATACAAAAAGTAACACATTCGACTTTTATTCAAACATTTTTTTTGTTAAAGATTGCTAAAGGATGCCTTGTGTCACAAGAGACAGCAGAGCAGCGACTTGCTAAATACTATATGTCCTAAAATATCCAAAGTTTTAGCTATTATGCCTATGCCTAAATATGGAGGCAATCTTAACAAGATTGCAAGCTAAAACAAACTTGTTTTTTTTTTACGCAGAGCAGCAGAGTCTCGGAGCCCAATGCAAGAGGTTAAGGATGGCGCATTCTTCAACGGCGTCATCAACGATAATGCTGTTTCAGGCAATCTGTTAATGATCGTTACCAAGCCGTACGCAACATAGAAGTTGTTATGCCGGTTGTTGTGTCTTGCTCCAGCTTGTGCCCGGTTGTTGGGGACTTTGGCTTTGAGTTCCGTTCTACAGACGACCTTAAACGGGGCAGAGCGGGCAATGTCGTCTGCTAGTTGCATATATGTATGTACATATTGTATATGCATCTATACATGAATATATATGCGCTCAGGTTCAGGTTGGGGACTGGAGCAAACAACTTTTGTTGTAGGTAGAGCTGCAGTCGCTGTTGCAGTCAACGTTGCCGTCGATGCTGGCGTCGCTGTCGGCATCGCTGTCGCAGCCGTATCTTTACTTGGTTGCTACGACTTGGTTGTTTTTTTTTTTTGTTTTGTTTTTATTTCTTTTATAAACTTATTTTTTATTTTATTTTTGCTTGCCCACAAGTTTTACAACCGGTTCGTGTTTGTTGCTATTTTTGTGTATGCGGCTTAAAGACAATAACAACAAGAGTGCAACAACAATAAAATCACAATCTTAGTTTTTTTTTGTACAGTGGGAAGCGCATTTCGATTAACCGACCGACAGACCAACAGACCAACAGCCCGAACGACTATACGATTAGTAAGCTTATCATAATCTAATGGTGTTCAACAAAAGTTCAATTACCCAAAGCAAGATAGATAGAAAGACAGTGACAGATTGAGAGAGTGAGAGAGAGAGAGAGAGCAAGGCGAGCGCAACGCGTTCGATTCGTTGACTTTGACCTTTGATTGTGGCCCCTTCTTGGCTTGACACCACTTGCTGCACCCTCTGCTCTCTACTATGTACTACTCCTCATGGTCTACGACCAAGGGACTTTCCTATCAGTGCTGTATATTGCACACGTCGCGACGTAACCGCAATCAAGTGATAGTCGGTGCCTCAGTGCGTCAGTTGATAAGCCAAATCTCAAATGTGGCGATATGCAACAGAATGCTCTTCAAGCTTATTAGTCAACTGGAAATTGGTTTCCACTAAGTCAAGGCCGTTTGTAAAGGTGAAGCGGTTGCATTCCTTTAGCAGACGCATTATTCGCATGCACCCTCTCCCGCTCACAAATATAATTCTTTTGAAAAACAGTTTGTTTGGTAAAGTTAACCGGCATCTGAAGAGAGCAGAAGCATACGGACCATTATCATGATGCAAAGAATTTTACAAGGTGCCGTAAACTAGTGCGCGAATTTAGAATGGCGGATTGGGCTCACTTTTTGTATGGTAGCTATGTGAAATAGTGGACCAATTTTGATCAAACTTCACACAAATATAAAGACTGACACTAAATTAAACTGACATAAATTTGGTTGCGATATTTTAAAAATCTTTGTGTGAAGTTTGATCAAAATTGGTCCACTATTTCATGTAGTTACCATACAAAATTTAAGGCCGCTCTCTCTTTTGAGAGAGACACGAATAACGGACCTGCGCATTGCGTGGCCTTCTAATTGTTGGATCATGACCCATTATGTAGCCTGCAATTTGGGTTTAAATATTTGGACGTTGGCCGTAACGCCTTGAGGTATGCGTGTGTGTACGTTTTAAGTGTGCGAGAAACAAGTCTTTGGCAATGTCCATAAAAATTCGCTTTGCCGGTTAAGAGATTAATCATAGAGAGAGAGCATATGCCGTAAAGAGAGGAAGGCAGCAGAAAGCGTCAGCAGGACAGCGAAAGACAACTCAGCTTGTAAGTATAGATTTGGCCATGGTTGAATAATACAAGGTGAGGAAATGACAAATAGCTCTCTCTCGTGGTTGTTTATTTTGCACCCAGTAGTGAATTACATTTCAAAGTGAAAGGTTGTGCAAGTGCCGTCGGCAAACGATGCGGGTTTTCCATCGCATAAAATTTCTAAAAAAGTTTTTAAGAATTAAAAACAAAAAAACAAAGACTAATCAGCAATAAAAAATATCTTAAAATTTGATTGTAGTATAATATTAATAATAATAAATAATTAACAAAAATTTTGAAATTGAACTAACTAAAAAAAAATATTTTTTTTCCAACCCTTAGCTTACTCTCTTTCGCTACAGTAGCAAAAGGGATGTTTTCTCTTGCTCAGATGCACACATTTTCTTATGGTTGTGTATTTTTCGTTCTTGTCCTCACCTTGTATTATTCCACCATGCATTTGACATTTTCGAGGTCCTCTGAAGCACCCCTATGGGAGTTATATAAAATAGAAAAAAATTAAATAAACCTGTCTCCTATAGAATTATAAGGGATCTATTCTGAAAGTTTGGTTGCTCTAGCTCTTACCATCTCTGAGATCTAGGCGTTAATACGGACGGACAGACAAACAGACGGACAGGTGTATCGACTTCTCTAGTCCCCCTGATCATACTTTGGGTAACTTTGGGGGGTCTCCGACGTCTCCTTCTGTATGTTACATGCATTTTTGGCTTGAACAAACTTAATATACCCTTTATACCATACGTTATAGGGTATAATAGTCCTTTCAAAATATGATATATGGTGGTTAGAACATTTATGTAAACAACTTCGAAATTTTTCGCTTTAATATTTTTTAACTCCACTGCTCTTATTTGTGTTTCCTCATTTTAATTGAATCCGTGACGTCACGCACGTTGTGTGCTTAGTACTTTTTAATTGTTGCTCACATTATACTTCATTTAATTAGTCTACGCGTAGTTAAATAGGCATTTGCAGATGTGTACTTTTGTTTTTGGCAAAAAGTGCACCATCTTTCATGTATATCCATAATGTCTGATGTTACAGTGCTGACTTACGTTAAGGGGCTCTAGCCATAAGTATTCGCATATTACATATGATAACCCGGTTATATTAAGCGAGTAAAAAGACACAAATGTTGGACCTTGTCGTTTGGGGCTTAATGATCCTATTAAAAAAAAAAAGGTTTAAAATCTTTAATTAAATTTTGTAAATTGTCAGGATTACAGGGTAAACATGTTGTAGAGAGGGTAACACCTGTGTGGAGCTAAGGTAATTTTAATTTTTTTTTTTAAAGAAACTTTATTTTATATTCGAAATCCAAATAAGTGACGATATACATATTTTGAGGTACAAAAATTAATTTTTCCAAACAAAATGGCGCCTTTAGATAGTATTTTAGTATTTATTTGAAAGATCAACATATAATGTATACAATTTAAAAAAGATAATATAAAAATAAACTTATAAACAAAATTTTATAATATAATATAATGAATGTTTGGTAGATTGCCTCTGACCCGTTGATCTGAAACAAAAAAAAATTTTTTTCCTTTTAATCTATGGACCAAAAGCAAGTGAGCCACGTAGGGACTTTAAAAAATATCAATTTAAAAAAATAGGATGTTTGAAAAAAATCATTAAAAATTAGCTGTAAAATAAAAAGTTTTTATTATTTTGACAAAATCCTTAGTGGATCATAAGAAAATGATGTTATAAAGATTGTGTCAAAATTTCAAAAAAATCGGATAAAAATTGACTGAGTTATACATGAAGTCATTCGAAAAAAAGTGGTTTCGAGAAATAAGTGTAAAAAGTTTTTAAACTAGCCCAAACGCGTGGCGGGATGCCATGGGCCCGACGCTTATCATCATTTCTAACATAATTTTCTATCAATTTAGCTAAAAAAAAATCGAATTTCTGAAGATTCTACTTAGGTGTTACCTTAAAAAGGCTTTGAGACCTCCCCGCTAGCAGCATTAACATACATTTTTGCCACCACTGTAGTATACGGATCAGGCACGTTCGGAACGGGAGTACACAAAATTGTGCCATGGCCACTAGACTGCTATACTATGGCCCTTACCATGCACTGGTTCCACTGAACCCATTGGACTTTACCTCGCATATATTTAATTTTGGGCAAGAAATTATCAGCGCAACGCTTCGATGAACTGCCAAAACTTGTGTCTAAGTTTCGCAACAACATTTTAGACTTTTTTATATTTTGCGTAAATGTTTCCAATGCCATTGTCGTTGTCAGTGGGGCAACAACGACAACAACAACAACAACTTGGCTGATAACAACCATGAACACTTTTTATCAAACAATGTCAACGAGAACTACGTCGACAAATTAGTCGACAATTTGTTTGTCTATTTGCGTATCAAATTAAAAATAATAAAAAAATATAAAAATAAAATGTGTTTTGGGTTTTAAATACTTTTCAAAGCAGAATTAACTTTTAATTAAAGTTGTTTGAGCTTAATGCGTTATAGCGCGTAAAGATAGCTTTATGATTGGATTTTGCAAATTCACTAAAGTTCTATTATCGTAATGCGTAATAAATCAATATTAATATATTAATTTGTTGTTTCTACGAATAGTTGTTAAATGTGTAAATATTTGGTCAATGTCCATGACAGTTAAAAATTGAGATCGATGAGACTTTGTTCACAGCGCTGCTCTTTAAACTAAGCCGCTTAAAATAAACAACAACAAAAATTTTCATATCATCTTTATAGTTTATTTGGTGTTGTTGGTGTGGCTGGTTTTTAACCAGCTGACTAGATAATACTTTCCGCTTATCTCTTAAACCTTTCGAACAGCTCCATCAACAGGCATATCAATTTAAATGCAAATAGTACATAAATAGAGTATGTCGTTCCATCATTCCGTCGTAATGCTTCCGTCCTCCTCCGTTAAAAAGACCCTTCCCACCATAACACTATTCGGTTTTTGGTTCTTTTTCAGTTACCCCAGAGACTTGTTATTATTTTTGTTTTACATGTATCTTAGAGATATATTCTTTAATCCTATACCTAAGACCATACAATTACTCAAAAGCTTTGACTTTATTTTCTAGCAACAGGAGGGTGGCAAGAAAACTGAAAACAGCCTATCTATGCATCAAATACTGATGAATACCCTTATTATTGCTATTCCAACAAATTTGCTGGGAACTTAATTACTGCTGGGAACTTAAGAACCCCAATACTTTACTTTTTTTGATAGATGGCAAAACAGCTGATCAAGCAGCTGTGACCTTTTGGCACATATTATTTTTTGCCCTTATTATCTTTATAGCTCAGAAAAAAAAACAAACTTAGAAAAACGAAAAATTTTAGTAAAATTTACCATATAAATAAATTGCCAAAAATATTTGCTAGAATCCGAGATTTTATGTTCAAGCACTACAAAGTTATTGTAGTAACAATTAGTAAAACATCTTTAAATATATCAAGAAAACTCAGTGAAAAAATTGAAAAAAAATACGACATTTTCAGCACGTTGCATAATCAGGCGGAAGTTTATAATTGCACCTATAGTTAAAATTTTTATGCAAATTTTTTTTCTTTTTAAAGCTCATATATAACGTGGACAGTTTGATAAGACAGTGACTTTTTCCATAAAGGACATAAAATAGCTATACTCAAATAATAGGTCATCTCAAGGCCTCCAAAGGCCTTCTTCTGATCTAAGTCTCTAACCGCTCAGCAATTTCTTTAGTTTTGAAAACAGAAATACGTTGGCAGGATCTGCAGAGTATGGTGGATGAAACGATGTACTGAACATCATTCCAAAGATTTATTAATGACTATTTCTGGCGGGACGACGCACAGTGGGAGAAACGTTCGATTTATCGGAACGAAATTGATATTGTCTAAAATCCTGCAAATTTTTCCGAAATAGTAAAGGTAAAAGGAACAAAATAGTTGTTAAATTAAAAAAAAAATGTTTTTTGTAACTTTTTTTTTTTAATAATGAACACCCAATACGAAGGGCAACTGCGGGCGCCATATAATTTTTTTCTACAGAAGTTGAATTAATGATGCTGAATAGAAGACATTACAAAGGGTAATTTCTTACACAATTTCTTATGATTCTTATGATAATGATTCGCATGGATCACAAAATATATATATTTTTAAATTAATTACCTTGTACTATTAGACCGCATAAAAAGTAAGCCAAATTTGACAATTTAAAGACTTGAAATTCATCTTTTCTTGCCGCCAGATTGGCCTTTTCTCCCACTGTGCGACGACGGTTCTAAGCCATTTTTTTCAACAGATTTGAGAAAAAAATTAAACTAGTTCGCGGGAAATTCAAAACGGAACGGTCTTATTGAAATTAAATCATATTTTGAATTAAGACACACTGTCACGTCAATGTTGCAAGTTTTCTTATAGAGTTATATCAATTTGCTAGATCATTAGAAAGTTGCAAGCCAACACAAACAATTATTCAAAAGATAGAGTAAGGGAATAAGAACGTGTAACAGGAAGAGGTGGAGCGATATACAAGGGGAAAGAGTGATAAGTGTGGCAATGTGCAAGACAAGGTGAGCGCTTAAAGTGCTGGTTAGCCGCAAAATGAATTGGTTCTCGTGAGCGAGTTACGCTTGTTGAGAGAGAGATAGTCAGAGTGAGTGCTCTAAAAATTCCAAATTGTACCTTGAGGTGTTTGCTTGTGTTTTGCATATAGAAACAACAACAATAACAAAAACAACAATACAACAACCATACTGCAAGAGCATCAACGAAAATGACAACAATGGTTCTGGCTGCAAAACCAAATTGTGGCTGCTTCTGTTTGCACGCGCACACACCCACACGCCCATGTACTCACACATGGACATAGAGAGAGAGAGAGAGAGACATTACAATGCATGTGTGCGGGTGTGCGTGTGCTATTTTGAGTGTGTGCGGTTTGCCAGCAAGCGGCAGCTCGTTGCATCCCGGAAATGGCTGAAGTGAAAATTCGCTGCTCAACTTGGCAACCCTGACTGTTGGCCAGAGGGACAAATGGAGTTGAAAATTGAAGCTGTTGGGGTAGCATACAAAAGAGCGCAAGAGAAGCAGATAAAGCTGGCCAAGCAGTGTTTATGTGTGTGGCTGAGAGAGAGTGAGAGAATTTGTGCAATTGCATTTATTTATATTTAATCATATAAAGACAATCATTATGCTCGTACACACTGAAATACACATACAGACATGCATACGAACAAACACTCTTGAACAATTTACATTTTGTTTGCATTAATTTATGCACAAGTATGCATTTGCTTTCAAATACATATGCATATTTTACATACCCATGCGTGCACATGATGTCGTATACGTAATATGTGACGTATACGACAAGCGAATGCAAAACAAAAAAAAAAAACACGTGTAAATCTAGGCTTTAGCATATTTAACTCTCATTTTCAATACACTTAAAAACTGAAATACAATGTAACATTTTTTTTTTTTTAATTCTGCTGCCAATGTTCATATCGATAACCTTCAATATTTCCACTTGGTACCAACTAACTCAATAAGGTACAAATAACTTATCATTACAGACAGTACTGTGTATATATATGTAGATATTATCAATTTTCTCACTTTTCTAACATCTTTCTTTAGCTGCTTTGATGTAAAACTGCTGGGTTAGTTTTTTTTCTTTACACTCTTTTTCATTATGCCAACTTTATGAGCAAAGTCAAGTGTGACAATAAGCACAAAAGGTGCATGAGGTTTTTTTTTTTTTTTAAGCGTATACCTTAGTCCAAAATAGCCTACATTTTGGATTCTTGCTTGTTGCTGGCTGTGGGTGGTTTTTTTTTTCATCGTTTGATTGACATTAATTGAAAAACGGTTTGCTTTGCTGCGCCCATTTTACAGCCCATAACTTAATTTGGTTGTGTGGTAACAATTTCTGTTCGCTTACGAACACACAGACATACAAAAGTATGTATCTGTGTGTTTCTGTGTGTGTGAGTGTGTGCTTATCAGCTTCGCTTTTGCTTAAAATTATTAGAAGACTTAGTCTAGTTTATGGACAAGCGGCAACAGCAGCGACAAGTGTTAAATTAAGATATGAATAGTTGATTTGTTGCTCGTGTAAAGTGTCGAAGTACATATGTTGAGATATACGTATGAACGAGTATATATATGTGTGTATGGGGCTTTTAATCTAATTTTTTTTTGGCTTTATATAGTAAAAATGACAATCCATTATTGGGAGGTCATTCATGACATGATTATGCAGTTGTCTACAATAGGCTTATGGGCGTGTGAGTGTGTGAGAATTTATGGCACAACAATTAACAACAATTGACATTGATAACAATTTTCAATTGTGCCGGCACAAACTTGTACACACACACATACATTTTAATCCCCAAAAACATAGTTACCACTACATATAGGAAAATACCAGAATTATAAATTATACTGCCTTTTAAATTGTTTTGCCAGCACTTAAATATGTTCCTATCCCTATGATGCTCTCAAAAATACTCTAGGACTCTTGGCTACAGAAAATACTTGAATGACTCGCTGTTGAGTTACTTAGCTGAGTTGTTTGAGTTGACCTGAAATTATACTAAACATATTTCTTAGTATGCTCTTGGATAGTAAGTATTTATTGAACCGAATTACAACTTGAATTACAAACGAAAAAAATTAATTTTCCTATTAACTTAAAACTCGGTTAGTGTGCACAACATAGGTATTAATGAGCAGTTATATGCAGTGTTTTTGGAAAAGGGGGGATTGTGGGATAGTTTTAAATATTATATTAAGTTTGTGCAAATGTATGTAACATAGAGTAGGAGACATTGTAGACATAGGGCAACAGAAGTTAATCTTGATATATTCGTTTGTCTGTCTGTTCGTCTGCATGCCTAGATCTTGGAAATGCCAAAAGCTAAAGCTGTTTTTTTTGCTACCAGGTCGAACTCTCAATTCCCTATACTCAGTTTCAAGTAAAACGAATCGAATAAATCGTTTTATTCAAGAGCCAACTGTAATCTATTTAATTGTCTATGTACTAGTATAAGCAAGTTACGTTCTAATGTTGGTCAACATTTTGAAAGTCATATACCACACACACACCAACAAACCTACACACACGCACACACACACACAGATACACCATGCATAATGTACAATATCAATATGCGATTATAAAGCTGTTAACATATTGTAGGTGCACATTGTTTACAAACTCATTTTGTTGTAACAATTAATCAAATAAAATAGAACCACTTACATATGTATGCACATGATGTATGTATGTATGTATGTACATATGTAAGTACCTGTATCTATATATTTTCAAATGTATTATTTATTTGTACACACTTAATGCCACATTTGTTGTAATTAATATAGTAACAAGCCTCTTGATTATTTAGATGATTGCGTTTAGTGTTTAATTAACTCGAGCCAAGTTAAATTGAATTGAATAAATGTATTTAGAGTGAGAAGTATCTAAAATATTACATTTTATAATTTCATTGTATGACATTGCACTCGAACTGAAATAACAAATAAACTTATTAAATATTTTTTTTTTTTTCTTTTTCATTTGCAGTTCGTAAATACTTTGGTAAGTTCAGAGTAACCAACCTGATTCTTATTGCTATTTATTATCATTTACATTTCCTGTTTACATTTTAAATGCATATTGCAAACAGTCATCATTATAATAAAATATATTGAATATTGTTGAGTTTAAGAAGGGTACGTCATCGAAAAACGTAGTTTTCGAACAAATTTAATACTTTCCATACGCTGAAAAAAAAAACAAACAAATTATGGTTAAAAAACTTTGAAATTTTCATACCTAACCTTAAATTGTAGTTTAAACGTCTGTACTTAGTATTTGCAATACAAAATACATAAGTTCTATGGAATCTAGTCCATTCCTATCCGCAAAAACTTAGTCATGGGTTCTCCAAAGTTATGCTCTACATAGTAAAAAAAGAAAAGAGAATTTTGACATCGTTTGAATATAGAAGAATTCGTTCTACTCTAGGCTTTTATTTTTATTTTCGTTATCATTATAAGGCAAAAATATAAATAATTTTAATAATTTTTAAAAGTTTCGGGATGGAACGAAATAATAAATATATGAGCACAGGCAGGACAGGATCGAATTTTCATTCTCGTTCCCATCTATAGTTATATGTATCTATGTATAAAACTGTGTGACCTGACTGACTAATTGGCGATCAACGCATAAGAAGAAGAAGAGCAGAGTGCTAGATTGCTAGATTGCTGAAATGTTGTTGTTATTACTACTACTGACAAGAAGAGAGTGCTAGAGTGATGAAATGTTGCATAGTTTCGTTTTATAGCGTAGGAGGAAAATGCGAAGCAAAGTTTCGATAAAAAATGGTTTTCATCAAATTGACTTACAATTTTAAAAAGGTGTTTTTTTTTTGGAGTTTCAAGAAAACAATGGTAGCGATAAAAGTCGATGCTACTTTTCCACTTATCATTTTTTTTTTTTTTTTTTTACGTATACGTAATATATTGACATATGTGTTTGCTGATTACGTAATGTTACCTTTAGTAACATTGACCTATTGATAAATTTTGTACCTTAATTCGCATCATCGGCTTTAGATTTTGCAAATATATTTTATAAATATTAAAAGAAAACTTTTTCACTTGTAGACTTATTTTATAAGACGGTTCACCCTACTAGCCTGTAAATATATACATACGAGCACGTATAAGCATATTCAAAATTGCTTCATGCGCCATCGTATAAGACAATATACACACACATTATAGTGTTCATATGTATCTATATATAGGCACAGATAGAAGACAATGAACGCATTGATCAAATGGGTGTATCAGGGCGCATTAGTACGCTTAAGTCCCTCCTGCGTCAATGATAAGTGCCTCAATGTGTGGGCCCGTGTAGCAAGTGTTAGTCATTTACCATATGCATTAGCTAAACTTAATTAATTACTTTGTTTGCCAGCGTCAGTCATCAAGATTACAATTGGTACCACTTACCATTCATTGTCGATTTGAGTTAAGACTCCAATTCTGTTTGCGTTGACTAAACCAGGCTTGGTTTTGACTTGTGTTGGTCAGAAAGAGTTTGCTCAAATGGTTGCTTTGGTTGTGTGTGGCAGTTGATAGTCTAAAATAAATTGTCGTGAATATTTTGAAATATCTTTTCAATTTTTTTTTTCGAACTACCTTAAAATTGCTTCAAAGCTGCTATTTTACAGGGTATACCATTGCCGGATATGCCACACCTGATTCGTATTTATTGTACCCTTTATCCTACCCATTTCCGGCAACCAAGTTGCTGCATTGTCCTCCACAATCCCACTTCTCACTTTAAAAGTGTGTAATACTTCTTATCATAATACTCCCAAAAAGAGTTTTTTCATTAAAAACTGCTGTTCCCATTAAAGTAGAGGTTATAGGGTAACCCACTGTCGGACACGCCTTAGCTCATTCAAATTTTTTATTTTTTTCTGCTTTTCGTGATTAATCATTTGTCATTGTATTGTACTGAAGTTTTGCCGCACTGTCTGTTTTTTATTTAACTATCTCTCTGCCGCTCTTTGTCTCTCTTTTTCATTTCGCCTCTCTGGGTATTCTCTCTGCTGCATTGTAGTCAACAAGCCACTGCATGTTCATTGACGTCACACAGGCACATACACCTACTTGGCGGTTCACTGTTTGTATGTGTTTGTTTGTTCATGTTGCACGCAAACACAAACTACTTTTCAGTTCCCCCACCCACCAACTCAAGTAAGCAGGTCAGACCAACAACAACAACAATTGCAACAACAATCGAGTTCGCTGAGTACTTACCGATGGAGCGGTTCTTGTGGTTTGGTACGCCGCCGACGACCACGACGACGATGATGACTCCAGCGCCAGGGGTTGCAAGGTTTGGCGGGTGGCGTAGCACTGTTTGTGGTTTGGCCATAAGTTTTTCTTGCAGTGCACTGCATTTGGGGAACGCCATTGCATGATATTTGTCGTTAGTTAAAAATGAAATTGATTTTTATAAGAGCGACCGCAACTTACCCAGCGGTCTGTTGGTCGCGTTGGATCCCTGTTTCGCTGGCTGGCTGGCTGGCTGCCTGTTAGTGGCAGCTCCTGCTACGGCTGTAGCTCCTAGTTCCCAGATCCCCAGTTCCAGCTTTGCATGGTTTGGGTCAGCGTGGCGTCGCAACTGTCGTTAGTGATTGTGGTTGCAAATGTTTTGTGTGTCTGTTTGTCTGTCTGCCAGCGTGTATGTATGTGTATTCTGGGAACAATGCCAGAAGCAATATGTTGCCCCTGTCCTTACTGCTATTTGCCCCACTGCATGTCTTCCGTTCTTTAATCCTCTGTATCTCTTTGGCAGTAAGTCCCCCCCCTTTGAAGGCATAGTGTTGCGGTCAGTTGATTGCGTAGCGACGCCTCCGAGTATGCAACATAGTATGGCACAATTACACTGAGAGCTGCAGCAGGTGTGTCCAACTATAGAAGGTGTAACAAAGTTTGAGCCGAAAATTCATTCGTCGTTTGACTCTAATTTCGGTTTGTCCTCCGTTGACGATAGTGGTTAGGACGGTGAGGAAGGTCTGCTGGAATCTAGATCATGTGGCTGAAATAGTTTGCGTCGACCAGAGCTTGGAAATAATAGAAAAATGAATACATGTATAAAACGGTCCTCTAAAATGTGATGCTTGCTTCAATCGAATTTAAATTAACTTAGCTGCAGAGAAAAGTCGATTGTCTAGTGATCTGTACAAAATATTATGAAGGCTAAGATGCCCAAGTTTATTTTCAAGTTTAACGAGATAATTTGCGTTTTCAAGGCTCAGCTCATGAAATTGACAGAGCTCGAAAAAAAAACTGTCAGCCCATTTATCCAATGCGGTCGGCTCAAGAACAAAACAGAGAAAATAAAACAAAAACGGTCTCTCACTGAGCCGAACACTTTTTTCGATTCGCTTTTCGGTTCTGGTCCGTGTTTTCGGCTGAGCAAAACAAATGTGTCCCTCTCACGATAACGCTTATGTCGAGACACTTTGAGCGATCGTTCACTAAAAAACTCTCGACAAAAGACCGACAGCCGATTGGAAGAAGAAGACGTGGACGCCCAAAGAAAAGGTGGCTAGATGTATTGGAAAATGATCTTCGTTCTCTTGGTGTCTTGAACTGGAGGAATGCAGCAGTCGATCCAAGAACATGGAGAGGAATAAAGTAAAGCTATTGACGATGATGATGAATCCATAATTGATTGGGATGTTGAAAAATTTCCGAATCAAAATTTGACAAATCGTTCTCGACTTATTTTCCTTCATTTTTGTTTCACAAATTTTACCAATGTTTTAATAGTTATATCGCTAATCTGCGTGCTATCAAATCACCGTCACAAGAAAATGAGCCGGTTTTTATCAAATCGTACAGATATAGACGAATTATGGCCTACGAACTTTTTTTGACTGATCAGTCCTATGGGGGCTATATGACATGGTAAACTGATTTTGACAAAATTCATTATATTATTATTATTTCCTTGATTATACATACAGAGTTATATCCATTATATCAGTATATTGCTCGGAAACTCCAAATAACTTCAAAAACAAACAAAGACCTGTAAAATTTTTGGTAATTATTAAATATAACCCCGATATCCAAAAAATATATCTTACCCGAAAGTATGGTTGCTTTAACACTTATAATCTCTGAGATGCAGGCATCCTTGCTGACTGACGGCGCCCGTTTTGCAAGCGTTGGCTTGCCCGAAAGTTTTCCTTCTCCTCCCGCCACCATTGTCAGCACTAGTTAAGGTCGACTGACCAACTCTAGTTGCTTGGAATTTGAAAAATCTTTAAGCATCTAAAGAAACGCTGTAATTGGAAGAGCTGGCGAGCTTTGACCAGACAGTTAACATTGTATGCTGATTTTTATCTTATTTTTTTTCGCAATGTTTTTTCTTCTCAAGAAATCAATTTCAATTACCAAATATGCAAATAGAAGCAAGAGCCATAAATAAATTTCATTGAAGGCGAAACAACCATCCATTCAACATGGTGGAACAGACGTCCGTCATCTGTTAGCTGCCAATTTGTTGGCTTATTGACATTAAATGCGCTTTGGGTCCTTTTCAAACATACACACAAAGAGAGAAAAAGAGAGTGTGGTAGAGGCGGGTGTGGTGTAGTGTTTGTGAATGGGGTTGGGGGAAAGGTGGCAGCGTTGTTTGCAATTTGTCGCCGCTTGGTCTCGCCTGTTAATAATTTCATAGTCCGCGCATCAGTCAAATAAATTTGCAAACATTCAGAGTCAGTTAGTCCGCGTCAACCAGTCAGTCCATTTGTCCGTCCGTCTCCCGTCGGTTCCTCCGTCCATCCCTCAATGTGGCCATCATTCGAGTAGCATAACAAAAGTCACGTTTTGCGTTTTGTTATTGTTGTTTTTGTTTTTCGTTCTGTTTGGTTTTTTTTGGTACTTTATCCTTATTTACTTGCGGCATCCCTGTAGAATATTTGTGTACTAGTGCCATTTTTGACTACTTCGAATTAAAGTAGTTTCGGACAGGTTCAAAAAGGTGTAGTTGCGTAATGAGTATTAATTGGCTCAGATATTATGGCTCTATGATAGACATGTTTTAAAAACAGAAAAAAATGTAATACAGTCGAGGCGGTGCCCGACAGTGTAATACCCTGTACCTTTTATTCTCGAAAAAAGTTTTGTTCCTGCATATTCTTTCTATGAAATTTACGTCAAAGAAGTTATTTAAAGTATATGAGGAAAGTTTTAAGGGGATGTGTTGAGGGGTGTGGGAGAAAACACGATTAATCGATTGCGGGGGGTGGGCGGCCTGCATTGATAAAATTTTGATGTAGATTGGTTCATTAGAGCCACATAAATGAGCTTACCAAAAATTGTGATTCTAGTCCATTTGTTACTATAATTACGTAGAGTCAAATATTGACGCAATTTATAGGGAAGGGGTAGTGAAATTTGTACATTTTAGGCTATAACTTTTGTTGTATTTGTCCGATTTTGTTTATTTTTGACACACAGATGCAAGCAACCACAATGCATCGCTCTGTTAAATTTCAGACTAAAATATTAAACGGTGTAGTCAAACTCTGCTACGGGGAAACGGGGAAAGATATGGACATGATTCAACAAACTTGATCTTCTCAGGAAATATGCGCATCAGCTGGTAAAGTTTCGTATCTCTAGCTCTTATAGTCTCCGAGATCTAGGTGTTCATACAGACGGCCAGACGGCCAGACGGACAGACGGACAGTTGGACATGGCTCAATCGCTACCCGAGGTTATGATAAGCATTTTGGTATAAAGGACTTGGGGTCTGCCACGCCTCTTGCCGTTACATACATTGCACAAATCTAGTATACCCTTTGTACCTATAGGTACAGAGTGTAAAAATGAATGTGTGAGTGTTCACTTTGACTGACGAAATCGTTTGTCGCGCAATGTTAATATTTTTATATTTACCTACAAAATAAATTAATTTATTTCATCATAAAAACAAGAAGTATGTATTGAATTAAATATTATAAAAATGTATTATAATTTTTGACATCTTTTGGCAAAAAAAAAAAAAATGTGTTGTATTTAAAGGGGTATAATAAAGTAAAGAAATGGGATATCCCAAATGGGATTTTTTTTTGTTATATGAAGTTTTGTCATTCCGCGCGAAATTTTTCGAACTGCGTATAGGCCTTAAAAAAAATATGAAAAATTTTTGTTTTATTATTTTTTAACATAGTTCGTATAGAAACAAATGTTTTAAAAAAAAAAAATGGTGCTTGACATATTTAAGGAACTTACTTCTATAAGACACTAAGTTATATTTAGTGTGTAGCGATTTATTTTATGTGTCAATGTTGGATTATAACCTTGTACTTATCGGTTAATAAATAAATAATAAAAAAAAGAAATAAAAAAAAGGGACTTACTAAAAAAAAAATAAGAAAAAAATTAAACATTTTTTTAAAGATTCCTATTGCCAACTGAGATTAAAAAAAAATTGATTTAAAAGCATTCAGAATACATAGTCAAAATTAAATAAAAACAAAAAAAAGTTTTTTTTTTTTTTTAATAGAGCCGTAACGCGTTGTTTGAAAACTGAATTTTGCTAAATTTATTTAGCCCTATGAAACGAACTGCATTATTTCTTTTAAAAAATCGCTGTGGGCAGTTTCCAGTTCCTTATCCACACTATCTTACAAATTTATGGGTCATCGAGTGAACCATTTAGGGTAATTTGGGGTCGGGAAAGACGAAAATGGAAACCTTTTTTTTTTCTTAAGCATCGTTTTCGAGATATTTTCGAAAAACATGCTTTTGGGCACTTATTTCATCTATTCGTCAATATCTCGTGAGCCAAATTTTGTATCGACATAAAAGACGATTAAATCGAAAGGTATTGATTTGCTCTTTACAGGTTAAGAAAAAATTATAGAAGTTACACGCAACCAAAGTCGAAAAAAATCTTATTTTTGACCATTTTTCAAAATTACAAATTTTCGATTTGACTTTGATTAAAGAACAACATTTTTTAAAAATTATGTTAAGCTTTAAGCTGAAAGAGAATTCTTTTACGAAAATTTCGAGTCTAAGATCTTTAAAATCGGGTAAGAACTGCAGATGTTATGGAAGCACAACATCAATACCTTTCGATCTATTCATCGTTCATGTCGATACAAAATTTTGTTCACGAGATATTGACGAATTACTGAAATAAGTGACCAAAAATATGTTTTTCGAAAATATCTTGAAAACGGTGCTTAAGAAAAAAAAAAAAAGGTTGCCATTTTCGTGTTTCTCGACCCCAAATTACCCTAAAAAACACTTTTTTACGAAGGTTCATTTTTCGTGTAAAACACTAGTTTAGTTTGAACCATAGATTATTATGGTTGGTTAAGAACTAGTTCCAAAGATGGTTGGATGGCTTGCTGCAGGGATGTTGCGAAACTCTGGCCAAAAACTTTTTGTCTCTGTATGCGTGTATGTAGTTCGTAAAGAGCGAGAATGAAAAAGCATTAGAACTGATGAGGGGTACAAAGTGCCAGAACATTGGGTGCTATTTAAAATATATATATTTTTTATTTTTATGTATTAAAGTTTATATGCGTGTATGTACGTATGTATATATGTACAAGTGAAATTTACACCTACGTTTGGCATTGCAGGTTCGAGGGCTTAAATAAACAAACTGAGCTCTGGATAGAGGTTCCAGTGATTGTGGCTAGAGAGAGGGGCTCTCCAGCGGTTGCTTCTGTTGCTTGGCAAACAGTTTTTCATTTTATTGGCCTTTTGTGTTTTGTGCTGCAGGCTTTTTCATTTTCCTATTCATTTTTCACTGCCTCTCTCTCCCTCTCTCTCTCTCTCTCTCTGTCGGTACCTAAGGTTTAAAGAGTTTCTAATCAACTGATGAACGCAACTTAGTAATAATTCAACATCAACAAGAACAACTTTTAGTATTAACCGAACAAAAACAAACAAACTCGCAGATCATCGTGTTGTTGTTGTCGTCTCCTTTTGGGTAGGCTACCACTTGAGCAAACACATTGGCAACTTGCTGTTGTTGTTGTTCGCCTAAAATCTAATGAAAAATGTTAAAAAAATGTATAAAAAATATAATAAAAACAACATAAATTTACTAAAATAAACCTAAGCCAACAGTCATAATTTTCAGAATCACTTCGTGGTTTGAAACTTGTGATGAAATATTTAATATCCATTTTATCAAGCATATTCTTTTATAAGTTCCCAAAATCTAGCTATTATACGTACATTTTTTTTTAAATGATTGATGTTTTGAAAAATGGCTTTATGAAAAATGTATCTCATCTTTAACATAATGACCAAAGAAAGGAGAAATTAGTTGAACTCAAGAACATTATTTATTATGCTTTTAGAACTTACATAAAAGTTGCGCAGATTTTTTCTACATAAGCTTTTGTTATTAATTAGTTTTAAATAGCCTTTTCGTATTTAAATATGTATTGAGGTTAACAGGTATGTTAATTTTTAAATATCTGACAAATCGCAACCTTTTTTTAAGATGGAGATTTATTCTCCCATTGTAGCTCTTATTTGTGATGCAATAAGCATAAATCGAACTGAACCGAACCGAACCGATTGTGTTGATGTTTGACATACACGCAATGTGGTTCAGCGGGGAAAGGTGTGTGTGTGTGTGTGTTTTTGGCAATATATGTTAATTAAGTTTATGTTATTAAAGATTTGCTTTGTTGCGGTTTTGACAGCAATTTTCGGCAATTTGTGATGACGCCTATTTACACGGACACAATGGAACACTTATCTGTGTATGTGTGTACGGGCATACACTGCCGGTGAAAAATTTGCAGACATTTAGTCAACTGATATGGAATTCTATTGGATCTACCCCAAACTAAATTCTTTGTTAAGTTATAAAACAGTGTCTTTCAGGATAGGGTTTAAAATATACGCGCCGAATTTTTGCAATACCCATATTTTGCGTTATACCCCAAAGTTTAATGTTACATAATTGTACAACAAACAATCGATTGATTTCACCTAATTGCCTACATTTCAAAGAATAAATATAAACTGTACGGAAAATTTTGACCGGCAGTGTACAAGTATCTGCTTGCGTGTGTGAGAACGTTATTCTGTGTTGCTTTGTTGATTGTCGTTTTCATTTTGTCTTTGACATGGGTAAACATTAAACAGTTACATTTTGTGAGTTCAAAGTTCATTGCATTTTGAAAGGGTTGCCACCTCTCTATCCATGTCAATGTGCGTCTGTCTGTCTCTCTGTCTCTGTGTAGTGTTAAAGTCGCAGCAACTTGGTGTAAAACTTTGCTTCAGCTTTTCTCATCTCCGATGCCAAAATGTTTCTTTTTATCTTTCTCCATCTACCAACACTCAAAGCGTAATGCATATTTCAGTTTACATATGCTTGGCAACAATTGCAACCCAGTCTCTCACTCTCCCCATCTAGCGAAATCCTAAAATAGTCCTTCACTTTTTATATTGCTCTGCTATGTGGACTATGGAACATGTTCAACATATTTTTTGGTATTTTAAATTTTTTTTTATTTAATCTTATCATCATAATATATTTGTTTGCAATTTTATAACTCGTGGATCAAGTGTTCAAATTATCATAGATTTTTTGTTGTTGTGTTCTTCTCGGCCAACCTATGACAAAAATTAGTGAAAAGTGTTGGAATCCAAAATTGCATTCTTTTGCGAGTTTCAAAAATTGATCTAGTGCAAAGTTGAGGCAAAGTCGAATTTTATGTCAAAGGTTTCTAAGAAAATTTGTATACATATATGGATACATATTTATACATTATATTTGCTCTTTAAGTACCGCTTATGTGAATTTTACAATCACCAAAGCCGGTGAGTCCCCAGTCTCCCGCAGCAGTTGTGTATTATTTACAAAGAAACCTTTTTGTGCAGCAAGCTAAAATAGTATTTTGTAAAATTAAAGTACATGTATAAAAAAAATTATATTTTTTTTTTTGCGTTTTCGAAAAGTTTTAGTGAAAGTCTTAAAAAAGCATAACAAAAGTATTAGTAAAAAATATCCCAATTTCACACACCTACGTCAGCTATAAACTTGAGTCACAAAATAAATGTAGCATCATCTAAGCCTAAAAAACAAAATGAGTTTGAAATTTTTTTTTATTTAGGGTATTCACGCTTTGTGTTGAGTTGAGCAGTTGAGGAGTTGAGGACTTTTACAAAAACAAAATGTATGGCGAAATACAACCCTGCGTTTCAACTCTCAACTCAACTTTTCCTCAACCCAGACCCTAGTCTACTTTTTGCTGTTGAGTTGAGCAGAAAGTGTTGCATTATACGATAAATGCGGCATTTTCAGCACTGAAACCATTTGTTATTTTTCAGCAATTTCGTGGTATGAAAACCAACGAGTTGCCTTACACTCGCTAAAAAAAATGAGCGCCAAATTTCAAATAATCAAATTGTATTAAAAGTGGTCACCGCGATGCGAGAGTAAAATTGCATTCGTGTCCTCATGATAGTTATCTAAAACATCATCAATTTTTGCGTCGCCACGCAACCCCATTTTATCTGTATTATACAAAAGTTAGTTTTTCCGCAATGAATTTGTTTTAGCAGACGAACCTTCAATAAAATAGATTTCATCCAAAGCCTTTTGAGCAACAGCTTCAAGCAGCATAGACTTTACGCTCTGACTTGGCATTTTTAAATATAAATTTTAAATTTTGATGATAATTTGCAGCATTTTGCAAATGTAAACAAACACAAGAAGAAGAAGCATAAAATCAAATACGGTTTTTCTGCAATTATATTTTCGCAGCAATAAAATAATAAAAATCGATGTAATACATAGCTTCTTTAGCTACAGGTTTAGTTGAAATAGATTTTATGCTTTGACTCGGCATTTTTAATTCAACTTTTTGTATTTGAATGTAATTTGTACCAATATACAAATGTAAACAAACTCTGGAAAGAAGAAGAAAACTGCTCAGCTCTACACAAAAACTCAACAGGAGGGATTCACGCTTTAGCCTGTGCACTTTTTCCTCAACTCCTCAACCGCTCAACTCAACACAAAGCCTGAATACCCAAATTATAGTTATTTCAAGATGGTTGTCCGATTAGCAATAAGCGACCTCAAACTGATAGAAAATATGACGTTAATTACTACGTCAAAAACGTATCGGTTATAAATATAAAATTAAAAAAGTTGCATTTTAATATCGAAAGTGGACAGATAGGAACGATAGGAATCATGGAATTTGCAGCAATCTCTGTTTGGATGGTGACTGAATGCGATTTAACGCGTGGACTCACGCTCAAACTCTTTCACAGTTCCATGTCATGGGTTATTTTGAAAACTTTTGAAAAATAACAATTGGAAAAACTAACATTGCTTCAAGGGAAACTCTTTCCATAGTGCATAGTGTGTGTGTGTGTGTGTGAGTATATTTTCTGTTCTGGCTTGTCTGTCTAACTAGTTAGTTGGTGCACAAAATTGCCACTTTTGCACATTGCACCACACTGGCGCATGGCATATGGGCACAGTGGCATGTAAGCTGGCAAACATTTGCCAAAACATTTGGCAGCCAAGGACGGACTTGGCCGCTGGTTGTATTCGCTGTTTTGGCCAACCAACCAGCCAACTAAGCAGTAGAACAGTAAAACAACAATAACAACAACAACAACAACACAACAACAACAACAACACAACAACAGTAACAACAACAACAATAACATTGCACTTTGACTTTAACGCTGTTGCATTTTACTAGGTCAAAAGCAACGTCACTGCGTTTGAAAAGGTTGAACAAGCATCAGCTTATGTACATATAGCTCTCTCTCTCTCGCACTCTGTGTATATATATATATGTGCGTGTGTGTGTGTGTGTGCCGTGTCAAACAAAGTCGTAAATATGGCGCTCAGGTGAAACTGTTGCAGTGAACAGTGAACATCGCCTGAGGGCAACTGTACGAAATTTTGATTATAATCATATTCAAGATTAATTATCAAAACTGCATTGCTTTGAAGATGATTTTAGTAATACAATACTGACAATGGTTAAAAATAAACTGATGTTCGGTAAATTAATTATTTAATAAGATGTTTCAAAACAAACAAATAAATAGTGAGCTAGATTATTGAGAAATTGAGTCCAATACACAAGTTTAATTATCAGATAATTTTCAATAGAAAAAAAAAGTTTGCCAAACAAAATACAGTTAAATTTTGCACAAAAAACGTTTTTTTTACAGAACGGTTCTATGGGAGCTATACATATGATATAGTCAACCGATTTCGATCAAATTTAGTACAGTGCTGGGAAACTTTAAAAGACTGCGGAGTGCCACATTTGGTTTCAATAACTTTACAATCCACCGAGCTATGCCCTAGAAACGTTTTTTTTCCCGATCGGTCATATGGTGGCTATATGAAACAGTCAATCGATTTTGATCAAACTTGGTACAGTGCCTTGGATCTCTAAAATACGTTCGAATACCACATTTGGCTACGATATCTTTATAAACAAACGAGTTATCCATCTAAAACTTTAACTCTAAAAACTCTAAAACACCAGCTATATAATATAACCCCGATATCAAAAATATAAAATAAACTTGTCTCCCCTGACATAATAAGGCATCTAATCAGAAAATTTGGTGGTGGCAGATAGACAGACAGACGGACATGGCTATATCGACTTTTCTAGTCACTCTGATCATACTTTAGGTAATTTGGGGGTCTCTGACGTCTCCTTTCGTATGTTACGTACATTTTCGGCTCGCACAAACTTAATATGTATACCCTTTGTACCATATGGTACAGGGTATACAAATTGCACAATTCTCGTACCATAAGGTACTGGAACTGCGCGCATGTTTTTTTTTGGTGAAATTTTTTGGTTTCCGATATTTGCGAGGTCATTAAGATGGAAAGACGAATCACTTTTGTTACATATCGTACAACAAACAATCTATTATAATCGTTACTCTATAAATACTGCATTACTTGAATAATTTGTGTTTTGTTGCACTAAAACACTTTTCTATAACTTCCAACTATTTATTGTTTACTATCCATGTATTACTCTAATATTTTGTATAAAGTAACGTAGGGTATATACATATTTACCAAATTTGTATTTTTCTTATTGCTTCATCAGTATCGGATCATTGTTACTTACCTCTCAAGCTAAACAATATGCAAATTCCATAAACAATTTTGATACTCTGATATACTAAGCATAAATTTATGGGCTAATTATCTTAATTCAAGAATTTCAGACTCTAAATCTAAATACTTCAAATAAGATTGAAATTCTACATCTTAGGATTTTTGCCCTTGCAATCAAGTGTGGATGTCCTATTTTCAAGTATTGATTGAACTTGATTTTTTTCAGTAAATGTAAATGAAAATGTTTTGCCAACTTTAAAACTAAAGAATTTTATATTATTCTATTATTTTGGATATAATTAATTATTAATTTTACTTGGTGTTAAAGGCACCACCATACGCAAGAACTTACCTTCTGACTCATATAATGAAAAGTGAATCGAACACACTCTATTAATAGTACTTACAGTAAACGAAGAGTTTCGGCTTTCAGGCATCGTTAGGGACCTTGTTCTAAGTCGAATACCGAGTTTTTGTCTTTGTGGGTAGGGGCGTGGCACCGCCCTCTGGCAATATATGTGTGTACGGTTTTTGCATGATATCGTTTTTTCTATCAAACTTAAGTCATGATTTAAAGGTCGCAATTGTTGCCAATACAATTATCTACCAAAGATTGTGGGTTAATTGGTTCAAGTTTCATTAAGTAAGTGTTTTTTTCCAGCAGACGTCTTTTTTTAGCCTCCGTTTACTACTACTACTATTAACAGAGGTGGGCACGAAAAATAACGGAAAGAGCACTTTTTGCTTGTGCGCCTATCTTTCGCCACAGAAAAGACATAACGGAAAGAGCACTCAGTACAAAAAACGCCTTGGACATTTTTGCACCGAGTGCTCTTTCCGTTAGGTCTTGTAAGTGGCGCCTGCCAGACGCACACGCAAAAAACCGAGAATGTTACAAAAACAAAATACACACAGTGTGCGCTTTTATGGCCCTACTCGAGCATCCTTTTTTCGACCTTTTTAGACCGTAACGGTAGTTTTTATTGGTGCTCGCGACGAAAAATTCGCACAAGTACACTGAGCACAGAAATATAGTTAATTTGGCAACTGTAAGACCCAGTAATTTTTTTGGTAAATTAAAATTGTCATATAAACTCATATGACTTTTCTGTTTCTTTGAATGTGTTGCAAAATTTTGTCAGTGTACACGCACAAGCAGATCGTCGGCGACGCGCCGAGTTTACAAAAACAAAATACACACAATGTGTGCCTTCGCTCGACTCGCAGCAACTTACAAAAACAAAATACACACAATGTGTGCCTTCGCTCGACTCGCAGAATATTACAAAAACAAAATACACACAGTGTGCGAGTTTTATGGCCCTACTCGAGCATCCCTTTTTAGACCGTAACGGTAGTTTTTATTGGTGCTCGCGGACGAAAAATTCGCACAAGTACACTGAGCACAGAAATATAGTTAATTTGGCAACTGTAAGACCCAGTAATTTTTTTGGTAAATTAAAATTGTCATATAAACTCATATGACTTTTCTGTTTCTTTGAATGTGTTGCAAAATTTTGTCAGTGTACACGCACAAGCAGATTGCCGGCGACGCGCCGAGTTTACAAAAACAAAATACACACAATGTGTGCCTTCGCTCGACTCGCAGCAACTTACAAAAACAAAATACACACAATGTGTGCCTTCGCTCGACTCGCAGAATATTACAAAAACAAAATACACACAGTGTGCGATTTTTATGGCCCTACTCGAGCATCCTTTTTTCGACCTTTTTTCTTGATGTTGTTGTAGTGCTCTTTCCGTTATTTTTCGTGCCCACCTCTGACTATTAATGTTGTCGTCTTCTCGTCGTGGAGCATAGGGCCTCTACTATAGATGTAAACCTAACTCTATTAGGTGCTTCGTGGCATATATCGTTCCAATTATAGTTTGTATTATTGAGTTCCCTGTCTATAGTTCTGCGCCAAGTTGGTGCTGGTGCACCAGGCCTTCTAGAGCCTTGGGGGTTCCACCTGAGTTCTGCTCTTGCAATATGGTTTGCAGTTCTACGAAGCGTGTGACCAATCCATCGCCATTTTCGCCGACTAATCTGAACCGGAACAGTTTCTTGTTGTGTACCGCTCCACAGGTCTTCATTTCTTATTCTTTCAGGCCATCTTATGCCAAGTATTCTGCGCAAACACTTGTTTATAAAGGTTTGTATTTTTGACTCGATGCGGTTGGAGCCTTTTCAAGTTTCACAACCATAAAAAAGCACAGATTTTATATTCGATTGGAAGATGCGGAACTTCGTTTTTCGTGATATTTGGCTCGATTTCCATATGTTTCTTAGCATACCGAAGGTAGAATTTGCTTTGTTAATGCGTATAGCGAAATCCTCATCAGCGTCACTTTTAGCTGTGAGTACACTTCCCAAGTACATAAAGTTTTACGCGCACTCCAGGTTTTCTTCGCCTAGCTTAAGCACGGGGCATTGTGTGGAGCAGTAGCCACTGCTCATATTTTTGTTTTCTTGGCGTTAATTTCCAACCCAGCGGGTTTACTGTACTCTAATTCATATTCAATTTCATATATATTTTTTTTTTATCTAACCTTCTATGTAGCACTCAAAAGCCATTAAAATTTAATTGATCAGAATTATATCATTGGCGTAAGAATAGGGAAGTTTTTATATACAAAATTAATAGTTTTTACAAATGTTCCTTATTACAAAATTAAATGTTCCTAGGTCTTTTATTCTTTAAGAAATAGACACTGTGAGACATGACTAAATAATGCAAGACCCTGACTTTTGACTTCGAAAAATATGGCCTAATAAAGTATATATATTTTTGATAAGCACCAACAGCTAAGTCGATACAGCCAAGTTTCTCTGCACTTCCGTATGAGCAAAAGGATCTCACAAACTATAAGTGATATAAAGCTCAAATTTAACCAAAAGATGAGTATTTATATATATGTGTTAATTCTTTTTAGTTTTTAGGCATAGTTTTTTGCCATTTACTCAAAGGGCTTTTAATGGAGTGCATTAAAACTTTGTCTTTTCATTGCCTATTCGTGGATGCAAATTTTATTAAAATCTGTTGGGAACTTCGGGAGATAGAGCCAAAAGATACAAAATCTGCGTGAACGTTGCTGTGGGGCTGGTGTGCCCAAAGGCTGCTTATGGAAGAGCAAACACCAATACCAACACTGACAAAAATAGTATCTAAGAGTCGAGCGGGCACGCCAGTGCCAGTGATAACAAAATTCTTTAAAAATGAGCTCAATATACACATTTTCATTAAAATCGACTAACGGATGTATGGAATCGACCCCTAGTAAAAAAAAAAAAAAAAACGCTGTTCACAAATTACTTGCTAAAAGGGTCCTCAATCAGCTTCAGGCAAATCTTTATCCTCTTAAGCAATGCTTACTGTAGCATACTCTATATGATGCATGTGCAGCGTAAGTTGGTATGCCGGCAACCAGCAACAAACTGCTTCTAATTGGAGGTCATTGAGTGCTCCTGCAATATCTTTTTATTGTTGGTCCTAAGCGACTTATGTATCTTAAGTCAGCGGTACGATTTCTTGTACCTATTAGAGAAAACCATATTTAGCTGCAATGGCAAAAAAAATTTATAAAATATGTATTTTAGCCATTTTTTAGTTTGTTTGCGTCCTTGCATCCTTATGGAGCATCATAAATTCATTGCCTTCTACTTAGTTGTCTGGCGTTTGGTTGCGCACGTTCAAAGGATTAAATGCAAGCCTTAAGCTGCTTGGATACTGAGGTATCTTGATGGTTAAAGGAAAGAGAGAAAACCCGATTTTGATATACACTTTTTTCGAGGCTAGAGATGACTAGAAATTCGCAAACAGACTTCAGCTGAATAGCTCGTATTTATGAAAAAAATAAGCCCGGTTGACTTACTGGCAAAACCTATTTCAGCTGAGCGGCGCCAAGATGAAAATTCTAGAACTTTTTTGATACTGGTCTCTACGATGGCTTGCACTAATATCTGTTTGATTAGTTGTGCGATGCTATCTGATTCTCCTAACTAACAATATTTACTTCTGGCCTTGTTCAGACACCAGACATCTTTAACAGATGAACTTGAAAATTTGTTCGTGACTTGCACTTTGACAAACTTCAAATACCCGTTTACTCTGTACGTAAATGTATATACAACAAAAGAAATGCGAAATAGGAAAAGTGCAAGACAAAAGATGAAGGCATCAAATCCTATTGGAATTAAACAAATTGTGTAGGAAGAGATTTACGTGTTGAAAAAATGATTGCTTTTTACCTTGAACTTGGAGCAACTGGAGGCGGCCATTTTCTAAGAAGATTCAATAAATTGCACTTTGCTTGCCTTTTATAGGTAGCACTTTTAGTAGCACTGTACAACAGCCAAATTGGATGAAAGTGCTCGATGAGCACAAGAGGTTTTTGCATTCAAAGTCAATGTTGTCTTTTATGTGCTTTTAAGTGAAGGTTGTCAAATCAGCTTCAAAGACCTTGTTGAATTATCTTTTTTAGTACTATTCAATAATCCTATTCAGAGATATAGACACAAAATAAAAGAGTACGCCAAATTAGCAATCATAGCTACCCCAAGTTTCGGTGTTTCACAAGATCAGCGAGTTTGCAACTGTTGACCAAGATTATTCGGCCGGAAAATGAATCCAATGATTTGTTGCAAGAGGAATTAAAATGAATCGACAAAATAGGTTTAAGAAGTACGCATATTATAAAGAAATAATTTTTTTGATGTTCTCCAATATTCTTAGTTTATAACTTCGTTGGTTTATATGTGTGATGTGTTTCTAATTGAGTGATTATGGTCTTTCACCGAAAAATCTTGAAAAAAACGAAAAAACGAAATAGCGTAATTTAAGATTTTCCAAAATTTAACCTTAATGCGATATAGATTTTAATGCCAAAGTTTCTATGACATAGTTTGTTTTGGTTTGTCTTAACTTTACACATTCTTCTGACTTAGAAGCATTGCAAATATAATTAAAAGAACTTGCTTTTAACCAATTATGAATCATAAGCAACTTTACTCAGTTTTCAGGCTTGTGAACTACTCTCTTAGTGTATCACACTATCAAATGTGGCTGTTTAAAAATTTAAACTGAAACAAACGACATTGAAAAAGGACCTCTCTAGTGCCTTCGTCTGTTCACACTCAATTGAAATCATACAGCAACAAAATGTGCCAATATTGTTGTACACTGTAACAACTTGGATTCCAACTCTTTCTTGGCATATGGCAGGCAGCTTATTTGTACCTCATTCTTGTTATTATTGTCATGGCTATCTCGGGAAAAAAGCTAAGCTGAAATATGCTGCTAGCCATTCTCATAATTATGAAGCTTCTGAAGCATTTTTCCAAAATGTGCCACTATTGTTGTACACTGTAACAACTTGGATTCCAACTCTTTCTTGGCATATGGCAGGCAGCTTATTTGTACCTCATTCTTGTTATTATTGTCATGGCTATCTCGGGAAAAAAAGCTTAGCTGAAATATGCTGCTAGCCATGTTCATAATTATGAAGCATCTGAAGCATTTTTCCAGCGAATACCAAGCTTATTATTAGCTCACAATAGAAAGGAAAACAACATTTATTTCATTGAAAATATAATACTTGGAAAATTACCAAGTTATAAGTTGACTTTTGTAAAAAAATTATGTTGAGTTAAATTTCATGCCAATTAGAGTAACAATTGTTAGCGGACTATATACACAAGAAAAAAAATCGTTTTTGTCAACAATACGATTTTAAGCTTTATTTATTTATTTGCTTATTTAATAGGGGTAAATATTTAATAAAGCCGAGCTAAATTGACAAAACTTTGAAACAAGGTCGAGAAATGCTTGAAACTGGTGGATTTTACAATGAACACACAAAAGGTATTGAGCATTTTGGCCAAGGCTACATTTACTGTCCATATAAAGTAACATTGCGTATACATAACCTTAATAGAATGCGGTCAGGGGTCGCCCGTTGAAAACGTCGTATCTACCGCTTATCCTTTTTCAAAACTAAAAATGTCAGATGGCACAAACCACAAAGTAATTGAGCAACGTGGCCAAACCTACCTTTCAAGTACATATAAGGTACCATTGCGTATACGTTTTTTTTTTTAAGCTCGTGTTTTATGTATCAACAATTCAGCTGTACAATTTCACAGTATTATAATATAATTTGCGGGAAAAATAAGATTCGGTCCGGGGTCACAAGGCAAGAAAATAGTAAAGGTTAAAAAATTACTAAAAACAATGCACTATATTAAAAAAAATAATGTAGTTAATGATATATGTATTATACAAAAAAATATTTATTTGTTATAAATTACAAAAAATAGACTGTAATTTAAAAAAATTATATCCGAAAAGTAATTTTAATTTAACATAATGCACCATTTAGAAAATATAAGTTAAATACTTAAAAAAATTCAATTATTTACAAAATATGTTTGTTTTTTACGTCGATTAATTATTATTAATTTTCAAAGTATTTTTAATGCACTTTTTCGGAATCAATTTTTAAAATACTTTTCTTCACTCTGATTGAGTTCTCCCCAAAACATGAATTTTGAACGCCTTGAAAAAAGCATACTGTCAATTGGATGGATCAATTATTATTATTTGGCGTTTGACAATCCTATTGGGTCATAGCCTGATGCACGATTTGCCTCCTCCAGCTGGTAACACCAAGGCGTGACAGGGCTTCAGTTACTGAGTACTCCGAACGTGTCCGGGTCTACCTCATCTTCGTTGCCCGCCTACACTTTACGAGCTGTAGTTTGTTCTTCCAACCGTACGACGTGATCCAGCCATCGAAGTCGCTGAGTGTTCAATCGACTGACTACATCAACATCATTATACAGTTCGTACAACTCGTCATTCCACCGAACACGATAGCTACCGCCAACGCAAAGAGGACCAAAAATTTTGCGGAGAAGTTTCCTCTCGAACACCCCAAAAGCAGCTGCATTTGATTGTGTTACTGTCCAGGCTTCCGCACCATATAGAAGCACCGGAAGAATGCGTCTTGTAAAGTGTGGTCTTCGTCTTTCGAGAGAGAGCTCTTCTGTTGATTTGTCTACTGAGTCCATAATAGCAACTGTTGGCAAGTGTTATCCTGCGCTTAGTTTTCAGGCTGACATTATTGCTGCTGGACACAGCAGTGCCAAGGTAGATAAATTCCTTGACTGACTCAAAGCTATTGATGGATCAATAATACCCTATAAAACGATGATACCAAATTTATTTGGCCTTGGTGAATTCATTACAAAGACAAAAGTTGTGTTAAAAGCCGAACTGAGGCTTGTACAAATTTTCATTTCAAAAACGCCTGAAAGAAAACAAAACGTCATATAAAAATAACACTATCAAAATTCTTGGTGCTACGCATTTTATTCCTTGGTACGCAGCTGCAGTGCGTCCTATTTTTTGGCAATTGACATGTAGATGGCGCTAGCCACAACATCAGCTCTTCTGTGTGAGCGCTAAAAACAAAACATTAATGTTCTGTTAGCGACCATGTGTTGAAAATATCCAAGAACATGTGAAAGATTTCCAAAAATGCTGTATTTTCTGTACCATGGCTTCAAACTGAAAATTTTCCGCGAAATGTGAATTATTGAATTGCAATATTAATTCACTTTGAAAAACGTACGTGTCTGCAAAATCTTCTACAATCTCTCTGCGTATTAAACATGAGTTTACCCACATACTTGGTTTTTTTTTTTTTGAGTTTTTCCTTCCAACAATTTCGCAAAGAAGTAGGAAATAATGGCGTTGCTTGCGAAATAAAAACCAAGTAATGTTTTCTGTCGGTGATTCATTTTTTCACTTTTTATTATTTTGTACACTTGTAACAAATTTGAACAAACAGCTGATTTTTATATTTACTTGTTGTTTGTTGTTGCTGGCGCCATCTTTTGTTAGTTGCGACATCTACATGTCAATTGCCCAGTTATGGGCAGCACTGTTTGGTCACAAACTCTACTCATACAATTGCTTTTGTAATAATTAGCATTTTTTTCTTTCACGACTTTTTAAGAGGCTGCGTACTGGCTTAAATAAAAAAACATAAAGTTAAGTTTCAATTTCGATTTTTTTTTTTTGCAACGAAACAGTTGTCTGGTTATCAGAGCTTTCAAGCTTATCAAAATTTCAAGATTGCCACCAAATTGTTTTACTTAAGGCAGCTTCAAAAAATTTAGTCCAAGCCATTTACATAGGCCACGAAACAAAGTAGTTCCAAGTGAAATAAGATCTAAAATATTGTAAAGCAGGCAAAATGAACTTCAGGAATTTATTTAAAAAGCGTATGAAAACCAAACCAAAAATATTCACTGCAACGAGCGGAAAAACTGCAAGGAAAAATAAATGAAAAATAAATTTAATTTAAACTAATTGAATTTGCCTATCACTTTTGTTTAACGTTCTTGACAAGGATGAAAAATTTGAATATAGTTGACATTGTTTGTAGATACATAATTTTTGTTGGTCGTATCATCATGTGGCAATGGCAGTCTTTAATTAAATTGGAAGTGCACTCACAAATTTAATTAAGTTGCCATTAAAGTGGCAAGTGACGCGGATCCGGCATTACTCGACGTCATCATCATCCACATGCATGTGCATCAGAATATAAACGTCAAAGGTCAAAAAGAGAACTTGGTAAAATTTGTATTTATTTATAGTAAGTTGATTATGTTAGTTGGTGAGTTGCCAAAATTTACTGTGTGCCTGATGTGATTATCCATTAGTTGCTGAGATAATTCGAAGCTAAGAATAAATAGCATTAAATACAGGCATTTGATTGAGAACTTGGTATATGCTTACCTTGACATAATTGCAGACGGGAATGAGCAAAATCAGCGACTAAATTATTTTAAAGATTGTTAATTATTTGTTCGGTTTTCGGTTCCACATGCAAGTCGTCTGTAGAGATTTTTGTGATTATTGATTTCCCGAAAAGTAAGAAAAAATAGTAACGCTTACCGTATTAGACAGATCGTACCAGGCTGCTCAACCAAGCGGGTTGTTGATACCTAGCTCTACCTATGTCGGCTGCAGCTTCAGTATAACTGAAATACTCAGAACGATCCGAACCTTTATCCAACCAGCGCATAAATCGTTGCATTTGTCCCCTAAACAACTCGCCTTGTTTGCCGTGTTCAAAGTGGAACCAACGTTTAATAGCCAACTCACTTATCACATTCATCTGGTACATAAACGTTACCAGCGTCTCAAAGCCACTAAAGAATTGGGTGCGGTTGATGGTGCAAAACTCTGCTATATGCTTTATAAGCTGTATTTGATTGGCCTGTTTCGAGCAGAACTTTCGGAATATTTTATTTAGACCATGTAAGTAACAACAAGTTTGTCTCACAACAGCATTCTCAGAGGATTGTATGTTGCGTGAGGACATGACAGTCTGCCAGATGACGCCAACTGCATCTGTATCAGATATGTTATGGCGTGCCTGGAAATGGTGCAGCCTGATTATTATTTTGTCTAGTTGACTTTCCTTGCATAAGCCTTCACTAAGTATGTTGCCAAAAAGTCGTTGATTTTCCTGCTTCCGGGCTAAAGCAAACTGCTCAAATAGCTCCATTAGATTGTGCTCACGACATATCTGCTTCAAGTAAGATTTGTTTCGTTTGTCCTTTGGCATAAAATTCATGATTTGAAGCAAAAATCCCATTTCATTGACGGTTTTTGTTAAAAATGGACTGCGTCTTTCTTGTTTCACCATTGTTAGTACCTCGATAAGAAAGTTCAATGCTGCGCCATTAGCTACTGCACTTGGCTGGTTCAGACATATCAACACTGCTGGATGTATATGATCGTTAGCTATAAACAGTCCGAAAAGCAATGCTAGACTGGATCGCTCTTCAGCTCTAAAAGTTCCAGACACGGCTAATATTTTCTGTGCGTGTGTATCAAAGGCCGCAGCCATATTCGTATCGTACCGTGTCAGACGATGGAACAGTGCATCATAGATCCTTAGTTGGCGTATTTGTTTTTTGGCCTTGAGCACGCAGTACTTGGTTTTAAACTTAAGATCCGAAGTCTTGAGCTCTTCCGCATCCCAATTTAGTAGCCCACCAGTATAGAGTATATCAAAGAATTTGTTGGCCATACGGCGATAACAATAGAGCGACATGACAGTCTCGATTGCCTTCCATGAGGCCTCAAGTTGACCTTTGGACTGCTGCAGTGCGGACACCAGCTTGTCCCGAAAATCTAGAATATTCTTCACTTTCTTGCGTTTGACGACATCTGTGTCAGCTGGAGTTCCTGCTAGCGATGTGGAGACATCCGTTAAATCTCCTGCCCACGTTGTTGAGTCGTCGAAAACTAATGAAATATTGCTATTATTATCCATGCCTTAGGCTTCAAATTAAAAACAGACAAAATTTTATAAAAATGGACTTGGTTCTTTAAAAAAATATATTGTTTGTTTGATATAACCATTAGTTTAAAATCAAATTTTTTATAAAGTATCTATGTAAAAATGCCAAAATTTTGTATAATTAAAAATAAATTTTCGTTTAATAAACTCAAACCAAATAGTTAACTAAATAAATTATGATTATGTTTGCTTGTATCGAAACTGATTAGTTTTTCAAAGTTTTTATTTTTTACTGTAAGCCGTTGCGACTGTTTTCTACGCTTTGGCGACTATTAGTGGCTCACTTTTGTGACTCTAGTGTGAACGCACCATAACACATGCTTCGGATGGCCAATTAGACTTTTCACTTTTAATGAACTACGAATTATTGGGATATCAAAGTTGAAAAACTATTCCAAATAAGTAACTAGGCCAACTGAAAATATCTGCTAGGATAATTCTTATATGATGTTAAGAATTTTAGTTGGAAATGCCAACTTGTTTTACGCTTTTTTTTTAAATTTTATTTTTAAAGTTGACACTGCTTACTATAAGCATTCTTGGTGTTTGTTGAGGTGTCCTGCATGAGATGACACACATAAACACACGCATATATGTATATGCACACACACACACACGCTTAAAGAGTGCTCATATTGCTTCATATATGTATTTATGTGCTCTACGCTTTATGTCGCCAATCATTTGTCATATCAAAATGGCGGCTGTGTGTGTGTTGAAAAGTAGACATGATAAAATGCCCGCTTAGGCACTGTCAGCAACACAAATGTGTGCCTGTGCAAGTGTGTGTTTAGCTGACAAATGAGACACTGACGAGCAACAATGTTGTCATGTAAATATCTTCATTTTTTCAGCTTAGGCGTCCCTTGTGTAAGCTGAGCCTGGGCCTTATTATGCCCCATGTTGTCTGAATCATTAAACATTCTGTATTGAATGTATTGTATGTATATCAATCCAACATTAAAATATGCATTTCGAATCCAATTGATTTGTTGTTTGATTTAACGAAAATTTTTGTAATTTCCTTTCCTTTTATTTAAATATAATACTATACATACATATGTAAAATACTTATATATGTATGTACAAAAATAAGAGTAGAATAAAACCGCTTCTATGTTTTATTTGCCCATGAGCTTAATAAGACTCTAGCTGTTTCAATATTTCCGAAAAATGAGCAACTATAACTATTACACCAAAACTATCGTCAAAAAGTTTAAGACCACAAAAATTAGTACCACTCAGTAGGTGCCCGACAGTGTAACACCCTGTACCTTTATTCCTGCGTATTCCTTCTAAGAACTTTCCAATTGGATTTTTTTTTTTTGTGCAAAACCATATTTATACCTATTTTCGTAAATTTGTACCGATTTTGATGAGAATCGAAAGTCTCGTCAAAGAACTTATTTTAAGGTTATAGGGTAAGTTTTAAGTTGATATGATAAGGGGTGCGGGAGAAAATACCGTAAATCGATTGGGGGGGTGGGGGGTCCACATCGATAAAATTTGGATGTGGATTTGTTCTTTAGAGCCACATAAATCAGCTTACCAAAATTGATGATGCTAGGTAATTTTACGTAGAGTCAAATATTGACGCAGTTTATTGGCAAAGGGGAGGTGAAATTTGTACGTTTTAGACTATAACTTTTGCTGTATTTGATTATTTTTGACACACAGATGAATGAACCACAACGCATTGCTCTGTTAAGTTTCAGATGAAAATATTAAACGGTGTAGCTATAACCGCGAAACGTTGCTACGGGGAAACGGGCAAAGATATTGACATGATTCAACAAACTTTGTCTTCTGAGGAAATATGCGCATCAGCTGGTAAAGTTAAGTATCTCTAGCTCTTATAGTCCCAGAGATCTAGTTGTTCATACAGACGGACGGACAGACGGACATGGCTCAATCGCTACCCGAGGTTATGATAAGCATTTTGGAATAAAGGACTTGTGGTCTGCCACGACTCCTTCTGTCCGTTGCACAAATCTAGTATACCCTTTGTACCCATAGGTACAGGGTATTAAAAAGAAAGTAGACTGATGGAAGATTTCAAAACTTTCCCTATAAGCACGTTGATGTGTATTTCATGATTTTTTGAAAAAAAAAAAAAAAAAAATAGTTGATACCTTGTGTGTGTGTGAATCTTTCTTTCAATCATTCACCATTTCACATTACATACATTTCAATCAGAATCTTCAAAGATTGCGAAATTTTAGTGTGATTCGATATAGAGCCCTTAGCCTAACAGCTAAGAATTTACATCAGCTGTCATTGATTGTTCGCAGCGATTGATTGCCATGATTGACATGCATATACACCACATACACATGTGCTTGTAATTGCCACTGATTATGTTGGAATTCGTTGGAATCCGTTGAGCCGCCTGACGGCCCTCTACATTGCTTCACTGAGCTGATTAAGTTACTGTCAGTTGCTGTCAATCGTCTATAACCAGTTAAGCTTAGGTCGGATTCGAAGCTGGAGTAGCAGTAGTACACAACAGTAAAGTACAGCGAAGCGTCGATGACGTTGACGACGCGTCGTCTGGGTATCATGTTCAAACTGTCTTTGCCTTTTTATTGACTCTTGAAACTCTTGAAGCGTAGTGCAAAATGGATTATAGGAAGGCGTCGGTTAAAGCGCACGGACTGACACTCGGACAGAAAAAATAAATAAATAAAAAACAAAGTTAAGTATTTGATATCCCACTCACCCGCACTCACACACACGCACACACGTATGGCTGTAAAAGCTGGCAAATCCGTTAAAAGATTAGCATGCTACAGTTTCTGTTCCTGTGCCCGTTGTTCTTGCTGTTGGTGTTGTTGTCATTTTAGCGGTTTCATAATGTGAGCGGAAATCTTTAAGAACGCAGAAAGAGAGTCCGATTTGTTCATCTTACACACACACACATACAGCCAGCAGCTGACTTAGATGAAAGAGCAACAATACACAACGAGCTGGACTCTCACTTGTTCACTCTCTCTCACGCTCTGCTTCTCAATGGCTTTTGTTGACATTCCATTTGACATTTTCCTTTTATTTTTTCGTTTTAGCCAATTGCTGTATTTTGTGATTTCTTTGTCATTTTTGATTTCTATTTCTATACTCTTTTAAATGGAGCATATGCAATTCGTCGCTTCCTTTCGCGGAATTAAATTTCTCTCATTTGCTTCAGGATATACTGAACTAATTTGCAGCTAGTAAATTTAGTTAGCTAACGTTGAAAACAATAAAATTCGAATACAATGCAACTATGTTGTTAATAACAAAAAATAATTTTTAATTAAATTCCCTATTGTATCAGGCTCATAAATGCATCATTGTTTTTTGCATTTATAGCATTATTTATTCGAAAAAACATATTTGCAAATTGCAATACCTCGCTCTTCATCTTCTATATATATAAAAGAGTAGCCTCAAAAATAGTTTGTAATAGCGTTAGTTGACAATACAATGCGTCTACAGATTTTATCCGAACCACTTTTAAATTAAAGGTCTTTTTATTCTTTAGGAAAAAAAAGAAGCGAATTTTGCAAAAAAAACACGTTTCTTTACGGAAAAAAAAAAATTCAAGGAAACGCTCTCTGCCGACTCTCAAAAATAAAAATAAATATTAAATATGGATTTCTCGACCTCAAAATCTTGCGTATACACATTTGGGTAGAGAAAAATTAACGTTTTGGGCCTTATATCTAATTTGATTTTTAAATAGTTTCAAAAAAACCTTTTTTGAAAACCCGGCAGTGTCGCGTCACTTAGACATTTCATTCTTCATTTGTTATCAATCACAACGAGGTGCTTCCAAAATTTGAATCTTACGTGTTTTGTGATTGTGAAAAGTTGGTAAAATACTAAAAGAACACCTTGGTCTTAATTGTATGTGTTACATTGAACAAAGTCAAGAAGACGTAAGGGGCCATTTGGACCGTCGAACGATTAATCGAAATAAATATATGTTTTTTAAATTTTATTCATGTGTGTTAAATTATTTAGACCGATTTACTATCTTCGTCCACATGTACATTTTTTTTGACGAATTTCGTTTTTTTTTAAGAGAAAAATTCTGGTATTATTTCTGATCAGAATATTATTTTTTTTGTAATGCCGAGATGACGCAGCAATATTGGCTGTACGACACGCCAAATGTCAAAATTTTTGAAATTTTTAATGCGCGTCAAATGTCAAAATACACAGAAAAGCGTGTTCTCGCGAACAGCAAGTAAAAGTCCAGTTATGCGCTAGATGACTATGCGGCACACTCGCCGCGCTTCCAATATGTGCGGAACTCTAACTCCCTTTCTTTGATCACGATTATTCTGACCGATACAATTGTATCCGAACCCGCTTCAAAATGAGTGCCCAGCAACGCGGGAGGAGGAGCCATTATCAACGTTCCTATTCCAGTTGCGAATCAGAGTATCATAGACGTCACTGCTGTCCCAGAGAACTGTAAAGTCGGGCAGGACCGACTGTAGCATAACAATGGTTTAAAGCAGTGGTCGGCACGGCCCTATCTCGCGTGCATAGGGATTAGCGACGTCGACACACGTCATGTGTTGTACACAAAACGCATGCATGTGTGCGTGCTTTTTGAACTGAAAGTTTTTCTGCCGCAGTGACGTATTGCGACGCTGACGTTGCTAAGCAACAAACACGAAGTTGATGGTGCTTGACTTCGGCTCTTGTTGCTCTGATATTGTTTTCTCACCATAATCCATATATCAGTATAAATCCCAAATTTCTAGTTTTCCACAAAAAATAACATAGTCGCTCTATGAGAGAGCGTGAGCATGGAGAGATACAAATTTGACAGTGAGAGTGCTTTCTTTTAACATATTTTTCAATTCGAATTCCTGCAGGCTAATTCCTATATACCTGAGATGGGGTCACTGATTTAAAGAGTATACGGAACTCGACAAAATGGCATACTCTCAAAACTAAGACGATTCTATTCGATTTTATTTTTGTCACATTAAATCTTGTTTATGGCGCTTAAGAACTTTATTTCCGCTCGATTAAATTACCGCCGCAATGGGCCTGAGATTTTTTTGCTTTTTTTTCGGGCTCTCAAAGCAGCTGCGCTTTTTTTTATATACCTTTTAACTTACACACACACACAGAGACGCACAAGCACAAAGCAAGAGTGGCGACAAAATTAAGCATTTGCTTTTTCTTGTCTCTTCGTCTAAGGCCAAGAACAGGGAAAATGAACATAAAAAGAAAAAGCAATGAAAAAGAAAAAAAGGAGTCAACAACAACAGCGGAGAAAAACAGCTGGCCGCTGAATGGGCTTAGCTTCAATTGACTGTAATGAGCATCAAGTGGTCAGAGCGACGGGTCGCCACAACCGTCATCGACACCCAATGACTGGCATTCAAGCGATTTGATAACTTGCTCGTGGCATCCGCTACCAATTCTCCAATTCTTCAATGATCCAACGCTTGGTGCAATTCGTCCATATAATTTCACTGTGCATTTTGTGTTCAACTTTTGGCCAACATTTCAAATGTGTTTGATGTTGGCTTTGGGTCTCTGACATCGCCTGTCGTTCTACCAAATATATCGGCATGTTTTAATTAAACGAAATTGCTTGTTTTTATTGATGGCTTGATGTGTGTCCATGTGTGCCCTTCCTGTGTGTGTGTGTGTGTCTACTATATGTACGCATTCTGAGAAAAAAAAAGATGGCGTACGTTAAAGTTGGGCGCGGACGACTTTGGGGTGCTCTGTATGTACATTGCTTCAGAACTCTAAAAGATATTTATTCGACAAATTTGGTTGCGATATCTTTTTAAACAAACGAAACGAAACGAGCTTTGCACCAAAAAATTATATAGTTAACCGATTTTAATCAAATTTGGTACAGTGCACTGTGGTCGATTTGACCTATCTAGCGGAAGAAAACCCATATTTCAAAATGTGAAACCTGTCATTTTTTGGTTTGGATTCGATTATCAAATCATCATTAGGTCTATCAATATGGATTTTATTACTATATTATGGGTATTCGCTTAGCTAAGAGCTTCTTGCTACAACTTGCTAACTTAAACAATATATGCTTTTAATATAGTCATCCGATCCGGACCGAACTCGGCACGTACATGTTACTATCTAAAATCGTTCTTCATGCCAAATTGGATGAAGATATTAATTTTCTTTCGCTAGATAGGTCAAATCGACCACAGTGCAGTGTGTCAAACACCAAATTTGTTTACGATATAAGTAAACAAACGAAGTATTCATCTTAAACTTTTGGGTTTTTTCGAGGTTCTGATTCACAACCGGTTTGAGTGTGTATCTAATAAAAACTATTTTCGTTTACAGCTGCTTATAGTTCACAAGTTTTTAAAGCACAGCTTTATATAAGCTGTTAATTTCTAACGCAATAGCTCAGTTTGAATTTTATTTTTATCTTTTAATCTTTTAATATAGAATTAAGTCTCAAATAAGGTTACATTGAAAAGTGAAGATTTATTTTTGTTTTCAGCGGAACTTTAAAAAAATTTTAATTTTATAAATGAAACTATTTTCGTTTACAGCTGCTTATAATTCACAAGTGTTTAAAGCACAGCTCTATATAACCTGTTAATTTCTAACACATTATCTCAGATTTTATTTTAAGCTTTTAATATAGAATAACTTAAAAAAATTTTAATTTTATAAATAAACTATTTTCATTTACAGCTGCTTATAACTCACAAGTGTTTAAAGCACAGCTCTATATAACCTGTTAATTTCTAACACATTAGCTCAGATTTTATTTTAATCTTTTAATATAGAATAAAGTCTCAAAGTGGGCTACATTAAAAAGTGAAAGATGTGTTGTTTTCAGCAGAACTTAAAAAAAACCTTAAATTTCTTTCAAGATATACCTATAATATTATTATTATACCATGCACCGCCGTACGGATTTGGCTATAAAATGTAGGTCCCTGTTCTCTTCGAACTGTTATTAATAGAGATTCCCATGCTCCACCTAAGGGCGACTGACAAAAAAATAGTCAAGTCAGGGAAATATATATATGTACTTTGCATTTCATCAGATATTTGAACCCCGTACCGAAGGTTCAAAAGTATTCTGTATATTTTTTTAAATCAATTGACTCTGATATTGATCAATGTAGAGAAGATTTGAAGAGTTGTAATAGAATAAACAGCTAGCCTAGATTTTACAATACGAGAATGTATGTATATGGTTCGATGACGTCACCGTGTCGGAAAAACTTTGCTCTTGAGGTTCACGCCCTTACATTTGTCTGTATCATCTAGTGAATGAAACCCGCCACACACTTACTGCGATTTAAGACGAGAGAGGGTGACAGCGCGAGGACGAAGTTGATCCATTGTTGATAGCTTTAGAATGCATCAGTCAGATCTGCCCAAGCCGAATAGCGGCGATGTAAAGATGCTGAAGCATGGTTTTAAAATAGATATATGAAATCAAGACGTAAGTGCTACAAATTTAAAAATTTGTTGAATTTCAGCTACTGCACTGTGCCTATTTTCGATACTTGTGGTCTCGTTATAATAATCGAAGATTTTCTAATTTCATACATTGTTTTATTTCTTACAAGCCAAAATGACGAACATTAGTGACGTCACGTGTGCTAGCCAGTATTGTTGATTGTCCTTGGTGCTGACCAAGTGTCAATGTATAAGGTTACAAGAGCATTTTTTTATTTATTTTTACCCAGCTGAAAAGCTATTTCATCTCCCCCTCCGGCAACTATGTATCTTAAGCCCAAAAGTCACGCTCATTCTCATAAGGCTTTCCTCTGCTCTGTTTCAGACGTTAAGCCAAAAACCTTGGCTACAACTTTGTTGGTTTAATAGCCAAAGTTAAGCTTTGATTCTTCACATTTTTATAGGTAGCTACTACTACATGCTTATGTTTTATATATAGTATATGTGTATATATATAGGCACACCCACAGACCTCGAGAGTTACTTTTGGTACTAAGTTTGCTGCTGAGTGATATAGCTAAAAGTTTGAGTATATTTTGGCATGTTGATATGAACGGAAAATAATGCCATAACAATCTTAAGAAATTACGCTAAACGACATACTCATTATCATGACTGTGGTTAGCACAGGAGTCACAAACAATTACACACACACGCACGCACACACCGATGCACTATAAACAAAATCATTGCCTACTTATGAGCGCGTTGATGCTAATAAAGCCGCCAAAATAAGCATGTGTCATTTATTATTTAAATAAAAAAACATACAAAAAAGCATTCGAAAAGCTTTATACACTGCCAGGCAAAAGTTTGATAGCACTTAATAATTATAACTTTTATTTAAAACAATAATATATTATTTATTTTATAAGTTAATTGTTGTGTAAGGTGTTCTTAAAAAGAGCCACAATATAAGCATATTAGGGTGGGTCAATAGTTGGTGGAAATACACGCCTCTATACAGCAGAATCTTGTTATCTCCATGCAAATGCATATCAACGTAGTCATAGGCAAATAAACCAATAATTTTCCAAAAAAAAAAATTGCAGGCTTACCTATTTATTTGAAATTTAGATGCACATATACTTATTTCTTATGAAATGATATTATTTTATTTTCTATTATTTATTTTATATACGGATTAAAAATTATAACTTGTTTAATGTTTACTATTAAAACTTCAAAGAAAACATAACGTGTTTTGGCCTTAGGAATGCAATGTTTAATTCGATTTTGAAAAAACCTATTTTGAAAAATTGGAAGACTCGGCATACGTTTTAGACCTATAGTTTCTTGGGCAAAGTTTCTTAGAGTGACCCATAGAATCAAAATCGCGAAGAGCCTTTATAAAAATTGACTCACCCTTAATGTATGTATCACTTCATTTATAATAAACTTTTTATATTGGTTAAAATGACAATATATAACTAATAAGTGACCTTATTAGTATACGTAATCCTAGACTTGCCGTACCAAAATGAAGGGTACTTTGCTATGTGAAAGAATATTCATTTCTTTTCTTGATGCATAGCAAATGTGAAAAAGTATCAACGTGTCAAGTTTTTCATTCGGTTTTGAGGCTTTCAGCTTATTTTTACCACTATTTTATTTTTCTATTTTATTTTTTTGGAAATTCTATGATTCAAGTAATAAAAAATACATATATCTTTATGGATCGCAGTTTTCAAATTATTGATCGCCCACCCAGCCCGATTGATTGGAGATATCATAAAAGGGGCCCAAGAAATGGGAAACAATTTCGGGCATCTTTTGGTGAAGATTAAGATCATATTTTATCGAATCAGATTTTAAAAACTTTAAACTTGTTTCTTGAAAGCAAAGTACTCTCCATAAATATTTCATTGAGAATTATTTTGTGATACCCTTTAATCGACCATTGATTGCGAAAGTGTTTGGAAACAATTTAGCTTCAGTGTAGCTTGCTCCTTAGTACTGCTGTACTAGTAAAGTACGTAGCAGACTTTTGAGCGTTTAGAGTTTATTTGCATATAAAAGTGTTCATTATGTTGTCGAATGAACAATAATAAATGTCAGCGCTGTTTGGCCGCCATTGTTTGTTGTCCTTTTGCTTTTCTTGTGTGTTTTATGCAGCTGCAACATTTTGAATAACGAATAAAGGAAAAGGAAGGAAAGTTGGCAAACTTTTTCCTTTGGTATAAGTGTGTATCTGTGTGTGTCTGTTTGTGTGCTTCACGCATGGGCCTAAGCAATTGTTTGTGTGTATGCGCTTGTGTGCGTGTTTGTTTGTTTGTGTCGCTCGCTAACGGGTTTTTAAACGTTTTATTGGCTTTTAAATTGGTTTATAGCAATTGGCAATATAAATGTTTTGTCAAGAATAATGTAAAATCCGCCAAAAAATTCGTGTGTATGTGTTAATATATGCCTGTGTGAGTGTTTGTGTGTATCTGTGATACAGTGGCGTATACAATTTCTTGCAATGGGGTAATGCGAGACAGTATTAACTTTTAAAGTAATTGTAATTTTTCAACATTATTATTATTTTTATTAGTTAATCGTTTACAAATATGCAACTGACATTAAACATTTTTTATAGCTTGAAGAATAATCAATAAAAATTTTTTAAATTTGTGCTTAATAAGACCTGAGCTGATAACATCTTTTTTTGAGTAAGCATTTTTAAAAACACAATTAAAATTGTTAGTGTGTCAAAAATATTTTTTTTTAATTTTTCCCTCTCGTACTTAAAAAAAAAAACTTCTATAAGCTTGTAAGCTAGTGAATAAAACTAAATAAAATAATGCTTTAAGCAAGATTCAAACTTGTTGCATATAATTTGTGCAACTAATTTTTTATCGGATTTGAAAAACTAAAACATAAGCACACTAAATTTATTTTATTTTATACTTCCAAGCAGCCACTTTATCAAAATATTTACAAATTTTACGCATTTTGGGAGCACAATGGCCTAAATACGCCCTATTAACTTTATTGGTGTGCACTGTTTGGTCCAAGTGTGCGTGTGTACAAAGTTTGCTGGTATTTTCTCGTTAGACTTTTCATTGTAATCTTAAAAGTCCTTAAATTGTGCAGGTTTTACCAACATTTGACAAATGCGTAAAAAAGCCGAGGTTTATAAAATTCTAGCTGCAGTAAAGTTTGATTTGTGGATTTGCCAAAAAGTAGCTAACTGTAGATTTTTGTACCACTAAAATTATTACATATGCCCGAGTCCGCGTCAGTCAGTCCATATTGATAAGATAATTTATCTTTTATAACATCTAAAAGTATAAGTCATAACAATTCGCTTTGCATTTGGAAAGAACATCAATCGTGTACAATGACAGCCATAAAGACCTTAATGACATTTAGCATTGTCGTCAGTATTGTGGCAATTAACGCTTTTTGAATTTATGGCCAATACTATTAAGGACTCGGCTTTTCTTTTAAGCATTACTTAACAGCTTTATGTGCGCCGTTTCTTGCGTCATAGTTCATCAAATACCAAAGGACTGGACTGACCCGCTCAACTTATTATATTGAGAACTTACTGACTGTCTGACCAACTCAACGGCTAAAGAAAGAGCATAATGTGCAATTTATATATAGTTTCATGGGAATTGGGCTGTAATTGAGCCGAAAGTGATGTGAGTAACACACACATTTTATAAAAGTTTTGGAAATCAGATTTTTAATCGAATTGTCAAAAGTAAAATCTTGTAACCTTTTGCATATTTTACAATTTCTAAAATTTATTTATTTTAGAAATATTATTATCAGTTTTGAAGCAAAATTTTTTGGGCATCACAAAAGAAACTTTAATGCAATTGTCTTGCCACAGCTCTAATCAAATTCTAATCTTTATTTTCGATTGCATCTATTTTGGCTTTTTTAATAGCTTTTAGCCAAAAATCCCACGGGAATACCGTTCCATAATCAAACCAAAACCATCATCATATAAGTATGCGTGAGTGTTTGTGTGTGTGCATGTTTGTATGTTGTCTAATAAAGCGCCTGCCATTGTTGCTGTTGTTGTGCTAACAGCAATACGGTAAATATCAGCTGGCACGACGCCGATGCCGATGCCGACGCCGACGCCAAAGCCGACAACGCCAATGTCGATGGCGAGAGTAAGCACAAGAGCGAGAGCGTAAACGTCAAGGACTTCGACGAGGACGCGAAGTAAAGACGATAAAGACGAGAAGAATATCAGCCTTGTCGCATTCATTGTTCTGTATACAACGCTTAACGGTAAATCACAGGTGTGCGTTATATGGAAACACAACAAAACGTGAAGCAAAAATGCGTTTAGCGTGTGTGTGTGCGTGTGTGTGTGTATGCGTGACGTAGTCAAGGCGCAGGCGTTGTGAGTAGAGTATTACCAAAATTTTGTTGTTGTTATTATGACAAACATACAGTTTTTCAAAGGAAATAATTTTATAAAAATCTAAAAAAAAAAAATCTTTTTTATTTGCTTAATTTGTTGAATTTAAAATAAAAGTAAATTATGAAGTAAGACAAAATATAATTGGCTACAACTTGAGCTTAAGCCTAGTGCCCCAAAGCACAGCAAGGACTCTCTGCTTTGGCGGCCAAGTAGCACAGTTAGCATAGTTTGCTATCATGTGTTATAATTGTCGCACAGTTAAGGCGCACTGCCTGCGCCAGCCAGCTGAGTTTTCAAATTTGATAAATACAATTCAGTTGTTGCTTCACCTCAGTCCAGTTCAGTTCAGTATAGTGCAGTTAAATTAATAGCGTCTTGGCTTATCCGAGCTAAAGTTATAAATATTAGCTGTATGTGTGTATTTAATTTGAAAAATTTTGCTTAAAAATGCATGCGACTGCTTTTTGTTTATTGTTTAAACTTAAATCATAAAAGATAAAAAATGTATTTATTTAGGTAAGGCTTTTTTTTTTGTTTATGGCTTATGATTTGCTGTGATTCACATTTCATTCGAGCCGCGCTCTTAGCTTAGCTTAGCATTCTCAGCGGCGTAATGCATAAGTAACAAAACAATAATAGCAATAACAACAACAAGCTGAAAAAAAAGAACAGAACTCGCTCAACAAGTTGTTTAGTGCAGTTGTTGTTGTTGTAGCAAAAAAAAAAAAAAAACTTCAGTGGGAGATTTTCAAACATTTTCCAAGTTCATTTTCGAAACAGCCAAAATATATAAAAGCACTGTTGTTCGCACAAAAGAGCTTGCGAAGCTTTTATTACAGTTAGAGGCAGCGCTCTCTTGCGCTTTAACTAACTCGCTCATTTGCTTCCTTTAGATTGCAACGAGCCAACTTTTAAAGCACTTCGTGCTGCCCTCGTGCCATTTTCGTGCCGACTTCGTGCCCTGCTTGGCGAGCAGGCTGGCACTGAAGCCAAGCGTTGGGGTATGTTAACTCATTTTAGCTTTTGAACTCATTCAGTTCAAATTTACCAGCGGATTTGTGCGGATTACAAAGTAACATTCTAGTGTTTTTTTTTTTTTTTTGTCAATACATAGCGTCAAAGGCAGCAGTAAGTTTGTCTCTCACACACGCACACTTACGCGCGAGAAACTATAATAATAAAAATAAATAAATATAGTAAAACAAAAAATATTTAATTATATTACTAAGCGGCGCAAAAGTGTGCCAAAAGCTTAAGCATAGTCAAAAAATAAATAAAATATAATGCTTCAAATTATTTCCTTTGTGTATTGTTGCTTATAATATCCTTAACGCGCCTCTTTAAGCTGTACGACGGTGGCGGGTCTCTTGATATTACTTCAGCGAACTAAACCACGAATCAACGTGAATACTTAGCCACTAAAATATATATATTTTTTTTTGATTTGTTTTTGGTGTTGCCACAGTGCGTATGTGTAACAAAAGTATTGAAATAGTCAAGTGCAGAAAAAAAGAATTAACTACTAGAACTAAGTTCTAAAAAGTTGCACATTAAGCGTCAAGCAGCTGCAGCAAACAACGTATTCATAAAAAAAAAATCAAACTATTATATCAAAAACACAGGCAAGTAAAGAACAACAATTTTTAAGATTTTTACGCTAGTGCCGGCCAAAGGGTCGTTCTATTTGAAAACTGATTGAGTCGTATCTCGACTTTTCAAATTTTTTTTTTTTTTTAATAGCTTACAATTAAGTGTTTGTTGGTTTAAGTTTTGTGCGAAGCTCTTGCTCTGTGCAAACTGTCGTCTCCAAAAAAAAGAAAAAAAGTAAAAGGTGCTATGTATGTAGCTTGAAAAACTTGAAGCTGTTAAAAACTTTTCACTTTGTGTGGTTTTTTACGCTTCATATAGAGATGAGTCTCCTAAATTAGTGAAGATATTTGTAACAACATGTAACAGGTGAGCGAAAAACCAAATGTCTAGACTAAAGTACGCTCTCTCTGGGGCACTCTTTAATTTTAACGAAGTTTGATTTGTATAGCTGAGTACCCTTTAAGAGGTAAGAAGTGATATCTTCTGATTTTCGTGGGGATCGGTTAACTCTAAATGGAACAAACTAAAGTTTGGGTCTAGTCCAGAGAGCACAAAATGGCGATAAGTCGCAAAGTAATGTAAAATGGCACTTTCCGCTGCAGAAAAGAAAACGATTATAGTTTTTGTTTTTTTTTTTTGTTTGGTTGTTAATGAAACTTTTATTCCTTAGGGTTGATTTTTCTAAGGCTTCTTTACTATATGCAATTGTGTTGCAAGAATTGAAAATCTTTAAGCGTTTTGTTAATAACTATTTTATAGTTATCCTCCATCTTGACTTGTAGTTGCTATTGCAACTCTTCTATTGATATTTGTTATGCATTGACAGTTTGCTTTGAGCTTAAAAGTTATGTTATTATTATTAGTTATTCGTTTGAAAGACATTTCGACCGAAAAAGTTGCTCAAAAATGTATGTACTACCTTCTCTGGTTTTACAAAAATGCAGTAAGAGTACAAACACTTCGTTTTAACTACTTTCAAAGATAATGCAAATATTACTCTCTAGCAGCGGTAACAATATTTTTTGTATGCTGAAAAAACAACATTGCTTGTACACTCACACACATACACACACTAATACAAATGGCTGCTGGCCACGGAGCCCTCGAAAGTATGCAATGTATAACAAAATAAAGTGCAATAATTATTTGAGTTTTCTTCTTCAAGACGCCCCTTTACGCCCACTATCTTACCCTATTTTGGAACAAAGGCGCTTGGGCCACACAAACACACTCATATACATGCATTCACATAGATACAACATAGTGTGTGTGTGTATGTATGGAAATTATAAGTGCGCCTTTGCATATAGCGGACTTTGCTTTTGTTTTTGTCATTGAAATAACACAATATAAAGCGTGTAAATTGTGCAATATACATATTGATATACATATAGGTATATATTATATTATATAGTATGTAGATTGTGCAAATGTATAGCATATATTAAATGTGTTAGATTTTCTTTATAAACGTGGGTTTCCTTTTACATTACTAGAATAGAATTACATAATCAACTATATTTTTTATTGTAAACAGTTTAATGTTTGTTTTTATATATTCTCCATAATGATCATTTTTAGAATTTTGTTTTAATCGAATAATTTTTTTTTTAAAGTCAAGCTAAATTTTTAAAGTCTAATGTTTTTTAGAAATAAACTTTTGCCATATTATTGTTAGAGAATTTTTTAAATAGAAGCTCCCGAATTTACTATCATGTTTTACGAGGAAACTACAATTTTGCTGTAATATCTGGCTGCAGTGCATGCAGAGCTGTACTGTTACTAAAACTAAACTTTAAACAAAACAAATATAAAAAATGGAGTCTTCAATGTTACATTAACATGACATTTTACCTTAGAAAAAAGATTCGTCTTTTGAGCCTAGTTTTCTTCAATTTGTCTGACACTTTTGTTAATCAAAATTAACATTTAGAATCTGCCGACGTTCGTCGTTGAAGACCCAGTAGGTCGATTGTTGATAAACCTCACGCTCAAATACAAAGAATTCACGATAATTCTTTTGATGTTGAAGATCATAAAATTCATTGGTTAGCAAAGTATCTAATATATTTATTTATTTACTTAACATTGTAACTTAGAATTAATTCTAGGGAACAAAAAGTAGTTTTAATGCCAGAGCTACATAGGCCTTCAGGCTGGGTGGTATATACATCTATATATATCTAATATATAAAAAACCTAATCGCATGTTAACCAAAAAGAATTTGCTCTCATATGTCAAAGCGATCTGAGTTTTTATTCCGTATAGCGGGCTTTGGCTTTTTTCGATATATAAAGGCAAGCCTCGTATATATGTCTAGTCATTTACTTCTGCCTATAAACATTAAATCCCTGTGTGAACGACATAAATACAGAGTGCGACAGAACGACAGAGATGGCAAGGTCGAAATAGTCCAATGCGACAAGCCTTTGACAGGACTGTCATTTAATGTGCGCCTAAGTGTATGCTGTAAATTTTTTATATGCATTTTAACGCATTTCAAGTTATGATTTGGCTTGAACCGAGTCCTTTAGGCACATATACAGACACACTCACACCCACTTAAACACACACACACATGTGTGGCACGGGGAAGTTTCTGCTCATAGTGGTACCTCTAGTAGGTGGAAAGACGCTGACTGCCGTCAACCTGGTGATGGCCAGCTCGATTCCTCTATGATCAGAAAAAGTAACTCGTGACCTCCGGCTCTAGGCCAGGTAACCCCTAGACAGAAGTTACACACCCGTGTAGCGTCTGACTAACACGAGGAAGCGAAACTTATAAGCAGTCGGATAGACTGCATCAAGGTCGAGACCAGTAAAACCTTGATTAGGACACTGGAAATTTCTTCGGATAAGACGACTCGGGCTGACAGAAGTGTCATTCTAGTACCCTAGTAAGCGGAGTGAAATCTAGCCGAAACGGCTACTTGCTCCGTCCCATTAAAATCCTGGCAGGCCTTCAAGTACGCTCATTGTTTCGTCGCCATTAAGTTGGTGGTGCAGGCTCAGATGTAACATTCCTGACTTATGTGGATTCGGCACTGAACTCGTGACCCCATGAAGGCGCGTGTCAACCCTCGCATGGCCTCACTGCTTGCATAGATAAACAGGGAGTCTTTTAACGCAACTGGACATCGAATAATGATAACGACTTGAAGTTTGGACCCTTTTGTATGAACAAAGTTATAGTATCACCCCAGATGGTAGAAGAGAGCAGCATAACTCCTTCGCAGGAGGAAAATGCTCGTTTTTCGAAGAGTATCAGGAGGGCAAGGTCACCAGCCGGCGGCCCGACAGCTATAGCACATGATGAAAGAGCACAGTTTATGTCAAGTCATGGCGGCTACAGGGAGTACCTGCATAGGTTCAGGCACGAGGAAACCCCCTTCTGCCCAGTTTACCCTGACCAAAGGGAAAACGTACAACACGTGCTATACCAATGCTTACGGTATAGGAGTATAGTGGGCCAACTGCACCTTCCGGAGGACTTGATGGCACATATTCTTGAACGCAAGGACACGTGGCAAAGAATGTGCCAAATTGTTATTACGGTCCAAAGCGACTTACGCTGTGCGAAAGAACTCGGCAAGTGGCACAGAGTTCTCAAGCGAACGGATGAAGGAAGTCAACGGAAAACACCCAGTTCTACGAAGGCAACCAGAAGGATCTGAGATGACGCAAAGAGAGCTATAGTGCCTAAAATAGGCAACCCCCCGCGAAGTAATACTTGATACGGTGGATCCCGCGGGGTGTGGAGGCGAGAAGTTGTGTGTGGGATGAGGTTAGTACGTAAGCATGGCGTAAGCAGACGTCAATCGTGCATGCTTAGTGGTACGGACCACTTGTTTTTTTTTTAAATTATCATCCCCCATGGCGAATCCATGGAAAAAAAAAAACACACACACACCATTCAGTGCATTCAAATTTTATATGATAGCATTTTATGAAAATTCATATATACTGAGAGCCTTTGGTCTCGTTTCTGACTTGAGAACTAAATAGTATGTACATGCTCGTTCTCATGCTCTATTAAATCTATGTAAGTGTGGCTGTGTGTGTAATTCATTTTAGAATTTATAAATATTGTATGACTAATGGCTTTTGGCCCAGAAATGCCTGCATTACAGACAGACTCTAAAACAAACTGTAATGACAAATTCTAACCCATTTTGAAGTAGTTTAAAAATCATGCAATAAACTCATTTGTAAAAACCCCCTTTTAAAATGCATTGTTAACTCAACCCAAATAGTCGTAGTCGTGCACAAACAAAGCGTGTTGTACAATATATATGTAGATAAATGCATATATGTAAAACAGAGCCGTGCACAAAGGCGGTATTTGAATCTATTTGTTGATCTATTCAATTTTTGTTAAGAGTAGTGTCTTGTGTCATACTTTGTGTGAACGTATGTTCCATTTTCTTCTTCTTTTTTTTTTTTAAGTTTTGAACACAACATGTTTTCACACAAATTCAGTTGAAATGGGCTTCTGGCCCAATGATGGGTCACACTCTGCATACTATCTAAAGCGAAGCAGAGAATGTTTTTACTTGATTAATTTGAAAGTCTTGAATACTTAGAAACAGCTGGAGGCTATCAGTTTCTAATCAAGTACTGCAATTTAGGTTTGTTTTTGGGCTTTGTACTTTTTTTGAACTCCTTTTTAAAGTTAACAATAAAAGAAGATCAGCTCAATTAGCTTACCAGATCAAGCACTATATCCAAAGCGAATCATGCGAATTTCAAGCCAAAGCTGAACGAGTCGAATGTAGTATTTGGTGCCCCAACATTTGCGTTGCATACAAATACATATTCAAAGTGAAATTTTAAAAATTTGTTACCCAATTTCGCTTCAAGCATGCATTCTATAGACGGCACTGAAATTCTTAGATCAAACCATAATATAAACATGCATGTATATGCATATCCATGTACTGGATACTAACTTAAGCACCAATAAATTTTGTATGAATGATATTAAAATAGAAGAGGTTTTTGCGTTTGTGTGTGTTTGTGTGTATGTGGCATGCCAAGTGGTGATCCAATGATGCTGTGGTACTAGTTCTATATAATACTGTCCTTCATTGTAAAAAAAAAAATGGCAAATTGATGATTTCCTGCCAATGGGCGACACTTTCAACTATGCCTGAAAATTCCAATAGTATATCCCAAACCAACACTCATCAACACAAGTCGCAACTCCTAACATCGACAGCATCATCGTCATCATAGTTGGTGTTGGTGTTGCTGCTGCTTCTTGTCATGCTCATAAAATTATGGAAATTTCTTGCCCCTTTCCAGCCATTTTCGTTTAAGGCGCAAAAAAATGAAGAAAGATAAGTTTCACTGAGGCATTTCACCGAAGTGCACATACACTTTAGTGTCAAATTTGTAGACTTATTAAGAATCTTAATTTTTTTTTTTTTGGATTCTTCTTTCCACAAGTGCTTTGGTTTTAAAAAGAGCAGTGAGGTATAAATACATAAACAAGTAATTTTTACTCAATTTACTGACCATAAATATAAACTGATGAGTTATTATTGCAAAATTCGTAGAAATATTTGGAGAATTTTATTTATTGCCCATTGTTGTTATCGACATTTTAAATTAGGAAAAACTTTATTGCGACTATTCCAAGCTTTCCAATCTTTAATTAAAAGTAAATATTGGCAAGGAAGTGTATCCTGACTTCAAGTAAAATGTCTGACAATTTCGTTTGACATTTTGTTTTTGCATAATAGATATATAATAGTCTTTAATGTGCATTCTATGTTAGCATGGGCTGATGATACATATGTCTTTATTATAAAGCTATTGACAGCGCGTGAGTAAATGGACTTACTGACTGACTGCCTGACTGACAGACTGATTCGATGAGCAAATTAGTGGGTAGGTGAGTGACGGAGAGAATGAGTCATTGCTGCACCTGTCCAAGTTGCGGTTAGCCATGGCCAAAGTATTTTCCAATATTCCTGCACCGCAACAAACAAAAGCAACTGCCAATCAAAACTTTGTTTATTTTTCTTCTAGTTTGAGTTTTTGTTGTTTTCTTTTTTGTGGCTGCTGTTGCAGTTGCAGTTGTTGCACACAAGGACAATAATAACAACACTTGAGAAGGGTTTGGCTTGATTGGGTGGATGGGGGGCGTAGTGTAAAACCTGTTTTGATTTGTTTTCGATTGTCAGAAACTGTGAGCTGAGTAGCGTTCTTTTATGCATCTGAGCATTGTTGACGATATGCAAATGTCTTTCATAAAATGTGTTTAGTAGCTGAGATTGGGTAGGACCCAGTAAAAGTTGGGCGTCTTAATGAGATAGAGCCGTTCCAAAGGCGGAAATTCCATGCGGAGCCTCCGCAAAGACGATCACTATGTAACTTTGCCTAATGCACTGTTGTATCCGCTCATCTTGTTTTGTTGGATAATTATGCTCACATGCATCATTTTACCAGACTTCACTTTATCAAATAGGCTCTCTGAAAATTATATTATACATTCTTGCCTTTGTCTTCTAAGGATTTGTCTGCTCCTTGAAATTATATTTTGCTACGTCTTCGTCAGACTAGAACTGTACTGAGTATAGAGCACTTGCACTAGCTTCTTGCTTTTCAAGAATCAATCTTAAGCTAACTTTATTAATTATATTTGATTATTATTATTAAAATTAAGTTGATGCTTTGATTAAATTCTCTATAAGAATACTTATTAAAGAAACCCTGAATGGTAAGAATTGGATAAACTATCATCCATCTGGTCAACCTGCACTATTTATATATTAACTGGCATAGTTGATCCTAATTACATGCTCAATAATAATAAAAGTAATTCATATAAATGTGTTTTTTATGTGTTAGTAAAATAAATAAAATAAAAACCCACACACATTGGTTTTTCGATAAACCCCAAACAGTGGGAAATAGGATAAAGGCACTTGCAGCAACCAAAATAAAAGTAAAAAAAAAAATCACCGAAAAGCTTTGATTCTTTTTTATTATTTTTGTTCTTGGTTTGCTTGTCTGTTGAAAATAAATATTCAAAAAATAAATGCGCTCTTTAAGCCAAGAAAATAGAGTGAAAGCGAAAAGCAGAGAGCATAAATCGGCCATGCGCCGGAAAACGAATTCTTACAATTTATTTGGATTCGTTTTGAAACCAAATTGGCTTACAAAAAAAAAATAAATTTTGTACTGAAATAATTTTTTGAATATTCTTTGATATTCTTCGATTGTATTTATGCCAACTTCAAGTTAGATATTTATTGAAAATTTTTTTAAATTATTTTTTTCTGACTCAACCCAAAAAAAAACATGCACTGCCAAAACAAATTTTTTTTTTTTGTTCGTGTATGTGCACATATCATATACGAACTCATGACGGTAAGTGCGACAGGGTTCCCGAGTTAAGGGGTATACGCAGCTCGAAAAATTTCGCGCGGAATGACAATGCTTCATATAAAAAAAAATCCCATTTGGGATATCCCACGTAATTAGAGCTACTTTTTTCAAAGCGTAAGTAACGCAAAATCTTTGGCAGCCTTGTGTCTTTCAACCGCATGCACTCTTACATACGTTAGGTTAGGTTCGGTTAAGTAGGCATCTCAGTTAACTGAGAGCACCCAGAGACCATGATTCCATTGTGTTGCCTAATTTGAGGGAAAGGAAGAACGGAGTTGGAAAAGGGAGTGGGGAGGGGCTGAGGAGGATCAAAAACTGAAGGACATCCCTAATCACCTACGACTCTCCTATTACAAAAACCATTTTGAGGATTCGACAAACGCAGCCAGATCCGCTATGGGCCCAAGAGCCAAGCTACCCAGATCCTCCAAGAACGGTTTTCTCAGAAACTGGGTTCGTCTTCTTAGAAGCGCCGGGCAGTCGCACAGCAGGTGTTGGATGCTTTCTGTCTCCTCCTCGTCGCCGCAGCTACGGCAGAAGTCGTGATGGGGAACATGCAGTCTCTCAGCCATGTGGCCAATGGTGCAGTGCCCCGTTACAACTCCTACCATCATCTTGGTCCTGTTTTTATGAAAACGCAGGAGTTCCGATGTGCGCTTTGGGTTATACCTAGGCCAGAGTGCTCGAGAGACGCGACAACTGGACACCGTGTCCCATTCTCTTTCCGCCAGAGCTCTGGCCGCCTCCCTGATTTGCCATACGACGTCCTGTAAAGGTCTTTCTATGTCCGTAACCGCAAGGTTGGCTGCCAGCGCTGATCCATTCCTGGCGCACTCATCAACCTCCTCGTTACCAGAGACGCCTGAGTGTCCCGGTACCCAGCAGAGGGTAATTGAGTGGTGGTGGATACGGTTGACCTCTTGCAGAGTTAGATCGGTAGGTTTTTACACTTGATTAAATATGCCTTTTAACCTTATGGTATATAAAAAATCAAAAATCAAGTGAAATTTGAACTCTTGCGAGGGAGGTTTAAAATATTGGAAGATAATTTGAAAAACATTTAATATTTTCTGGGCCAAGTTAAATATTTCAATTGACCCACGGTAATGGCGTTAAGTGGTGAAAATTATTTTCACAGCTTTTTCATTTGAGGTTTGAGGTACTTTGCATATGTATGCGTGCCTGTGTGTGCATGTGAGTATGTCTCTTGGTGATTTGGTATGTGTATGTGTATGTGTATGTGTACGTGCGTGTGTGTGTGATGTTCTTTATAAAATTTTTTTTTATTTAAAAAGCGCGCGAAATTAGCAAAATAATAAAAATGGCGCAAAACAAGGTCGCGCATAAATAATGAGAAAACAGTACATGCTGCTGCAGCCAAAGGAGGGGTGAGGGAGTTAGACAGGGTACGTTATACGTTGAGTTTAATGGGCGTGGTTGGGTAGCTCAGGTGAGGTGTCTCAGCCTCTCTCTCTCTCACTCACTCTCTTTTTTGCATACTCAACAAGCGGAGCAGCAGCAGCTCATTGAGCAGGAATATAGTCGGAGGTGGCGGTGGAGAGCGAGTGGCTTAGAGGTAAAGAGTTTTAACTATTGTTTGCACACAAAGACAATATGTATGTGTGTGTTCTTGTGTGTTTGTGTATGTATGTCAACTGTAGATTAGACGTTTTTTTTTTTTTTTGAGCCTCGAAAACCGCTGTGCTTGTTAAAGGTGGGTCCTCTGTGGTTTCTAGAGCTAAATAAGGCTAAATGCAAAATAAAGGCCAAGTTATGCGCCAATTAAATGCCATTAACTGTAGTTAAATTTTTTTTCTTTAGCAAATGTTAATTGAATGGATGAGATAAGTGAATACTGTATAAACATATACATGCAAACTCATTAGCCGTACGTATATTATAATACATACTATTAAGCACCTAAGCGTAGATGGTAGCATATGGTAGTGTTGCACATACAAAAGTGTGTAACCGTCTAAATGCACATTTGGCTGTATTAGTTTGGAGTCCAGCGTCCTTGCAACACAATAAGTTGCTAAGAAAAAAAAGTGTCGAGCAAATGGCACTGTAAGGGAACTAAGGGAACTTGCTTTAAACATGAACGGAAAATTTCTGTCGATAGGTCGAAGTAGGAACATTTATTTAATATAATTTTTTAAGTTTTAGTCTCATTTAGTAATGCTTATCAGTTGTTTGCAATTCCGTTATTCTTTTCTATATGTATTAATATAACTCAAATTCAAAATCTCTTGTCTTTATTTTCTATTTCTCCGATTTTTTATTTTCCTTGTGCACTCCTCTAGGTAGCATAGCGCCTCAACAAGACTTTTCCATCGAACTCGGTTCTGTGCAGTTGTTTATACCGTCTCCCTTGTAGTGTTGGCTGCTGCAAGTTCGCGGATTGCTGATTTCCTCCATGTGTTTTTGGGCCAACCTCGTCCTTTGCAAGCTTGTGTGTTCCATTCCAGCGCCATTCTCGTTATGCTATTGGCAGGTTTACGCAATGTATGCCCTATCCATCTCCATTTCCTTCACTTAATTTGTTTCAGTATGGGTTCCTTGTTTGTCAGCTTCCAGAGCGCGCTATTGTTGCGATGGTATTTTACCGATTACCTTATTTATTGATTTTTTTTTGCCAAAGCTTAACGATTAAGAAAAATGCAGTGGACTTTATTGTTAAGATTCTTGATAGACGGTCGCACGGGGGGTTGTCGTGCAAAGTACTCAGGCGGCGGAGCCCCTAGTTTTTATTTTATTTTGTTACCAAGACATCGAGAGTCCAACAACGTTTCAGTTTATGAAGTTAGTATCGCTTTGAACCTATTGCTTAAGAACATAGGCCTGGTTGTATAATATATATGGTAGTTTTAGCACTTTTGAAATTGAAAATGTTTTTAAATAATTACAGGTATATGAAATGAAAATGCAAAAAAGTTCATCGGCCCGGGAAATGCATGTTATCTCCAAGCCCTTAGTGAGATATCTTATGTTTATGCTGATCAACTTGGTTAATTGTTTATAAGGTGGCAAATGTTTTTTCTTTCCATTATATAAAATCGAATTAACTTAATGCTCCATTTTACTCTATGAGTTACGGGCATAAAAAAATGGTCATCGAAAATGACAAGTATGAGTGCGTGTGTGTGTGTGAGAGTAAGTTTGCAGCAAAGCTTTTTACTTAAAATGTCATTAGCTGTGAATGGCAGCCATGTTGCATTTTAGCCATTTTGTAAATAACGTACGTACGTCATGCAAATGTTAAAACCCCATTTGCATTTGCTGCTTGCTCTCTTCGCAGCAGTCATCATCATCATCAGCATCGGGAATGCAAAAACAACAACAACATTGATGTAAGAGCGCGGTGCAGCGCAGCTAGGACATTGCCATTAGTTTGCATTGTTTATCCTTGTGGATACTGCGGCGCTTCTCAGCAAGCGAGATCCCAAATAAAATATGAGAGAGGTAGAGTCGAGGGGAAATGACATGGAAACCCACACACTAGCATATACATTATTACATTACATTATACTCTGCATAGCAAGAATGGTGGGAAACCATCATCATACTCCTCGTTCTCGTGCTGCTCATCATCAACTTCGAGTCATGCTGAGCAAATATGAAAATTTAAGCAAATCTTTTTTTTTTTTTTTTTGATGGTCTTTTGCTCGCTGCAGCTGATTTCTTATGCACAACTGCACAAGCAGTGCATTAAAGTCGCATAGACAATCACACATTCACATAACATACAGACAGACACACAGCTAGCCAGATAGACACAAACACACACAAAAATATATAGATACTTATTTATGTATTGGACATGCTTGAGCAGCCATTAGCAAGGATGCTGTTTGCTGCAATTTCTTAAATAATTAAGCAGTAGACAGACCAAGCGCTAAAGCCAACCAACCAAGCCAACGAATCCTCAAAATGCAATTTGAATTCGAAAAAAGTAAGCTTAAAGGCACAAAGTATCGGAAAGAGATACCAAGTCACAGTTTCTTCCTTTTATATAAGTATTGGTAGTCAGACATGCCACACCAGCCGGTCCAAATCTACAATTTCAAAATTTGTTAAAAAAAAAAAGAAGGCATTTATAGTCAAATAATGATGGTAGTATACTCTACTTTTGAAAAAAAAATAATGAAAAAATTCGAATTAGTAAAGTTTTTGTGTGGTTCAACTTTTTTACGATTTTATGTAATTTTTAAATTTATTTTACAATTGTAATATAGCAGAAGAAGAAGAGTAGAAGTAATATGATGAGCACTATAAAGCAAATGTTAGAGCTTCAAAACTCGTTTATCCAGTATCCCCGAATTTCCAATTAAAATCACACGTATTTGTAAATCTGTTAATTACAAAACAAAAATTTCATTCGAACCCTAAGTATGTGACACGGAAATAAGTCGAATGCAGTGTAACTATGATTTCCACGAAAATTGAGTTGATATTCAATTCTCTTTTTACATGGTTTTGAGATAGGTAGCACAGTCTAGAAATAATTTTGTGGATATAACTTCACTCAATGTAGCACGATAAAAAAAGCTTCTTGATCTTTTAAAAATTTAGTTAGGGAACTTCCCCTTCTAATTTATTTTCAGGGCAGCTTAAGGACTTACTTCATGTCTTTTTTAGACGGTTGATTGCAGCAACGTATCTACCGTGTAAAAACAGAGTTGGGTCTATTTAGTTGTCCAGTTGAATATTTCTGGGCAAAGTTTCGATTATTGCTAGTTTATGCTTTTTATTCGTTATAAGTTATTAGATTTATAAAAAAAAAAACAAAGTTGACATGGATAGTGTATGGAAAATGTAGGCCTTAGCTTTTTCTGCTAATATTCGTTATAGTTTGATTACCCCATAAGCAAGATAAAGATTTGCTCGTCTTACAAACAATCGGCTAAAAATATCAAAGAAAATAAGAAATTTAGTTAGAAATACGTAATACGAGGAATTTTAATTATGACTCTTGCTTCTTCTGTTTCAACATGGCGTTGAGACTAGTTTCTTGGAAGCACAGTAAAATGCAGTTAAACGAATGACTACGCGGATTATGTTACAAATTTTACTTGTATAGAATAACAAGTCATATCAGCAACACTACCGAGTTTTTTTTGTGTTATTTATTATTAACAGTGTTGCACAAGCCCAAGCCTAAGGCTAAAGCCAAAGCTAAAGACAAACCCTGCTGACCTGCCAATTAACACTGAAACATAATCGCTCACCTTTAGCAGCTCAGGGGCTCCAACCGCCAATATTAATTAACCTTGTCAATGGAGTTCTTTCTTTCTTTCTGCTGTTACTCTTTTCCTATCGCTACTTTTCTCTCTACTCTATTTTTATTTTTATTATTTCCATTATTGTCTGTAAATGAGATTGCAAGTGCTACCAAATGTATAAATATCGCTGTGTTTGTTGTAGAAAAATATTCTATTTCATTTAGAGCCTTCTCTGCTTCTTTTCCTTTCCTTTCCTCTCGCCTCGTCTCGTTTTGACGTGTTGCGTCGCGTTTCTTCAAAAATAAACAAACAATCAATGTTCATTATTTATTTACGCTTGTTTGCTCTAATGCTTTTTTTTTTACGCTATTACGCCTTGTTATACATAAGAGAGTATTGCATTTCTTTATATCTAATTTTCTATATGGTAATACAATATTGATCATTTGTTTCAATTACCATTTCAAATGACTCTTTGTTACAGCACTGTGATGTAAATGAGTGAAGTGTAACATTACGAATATATCTACAAAATGCTACAAAGACACAAGTAAATTTGAGATATTTAGACGTGCTCCGGAAAACGTAAAAACCAAACCGAACAATTATCCCTTATTTTTTCGAAAATTTTTTTTAAAATATGTTGCTTACATTTCATTTCCCTTAAAATATTGCCAGTTCTTTATTATTCTATCTTTTAAAAAAAAAAATTACCAAAAAATTATTTGTAATGGGTGTAATATGTACTACGACCCAAGTGGATCTATTGTACCCCTTCACGGCTTAGAGCTTTCCCAAAAGTCCAATTGCCTGCATGTACTCCAGTATTTTGTTTGGATTTATGGTGACAATGCTTTCTGGTGAGATAACGTACATGCCTAGAAGCTTGCTTCTTTTGTTGACGAGTGCTATGCATTCACATAGTAGATGCACTGAGGTTTCTTCCTCCATACTACAGAAGCGACAAATTCCACTATCCGCTATGCCAATTTTATTTAAGTGGCTGCGGAGCCTACAGTGTCCCGTCAAGAGGCCCATCAGGATCCTCACAGTATTTTTCCCGTGAGTTATCATGAGTTTGAACCTCTTACGGTTGTAGTTAGAGAGGAAGGTTTTTGACTGCTTAAGTCCTGGTATCTGTGCCCAGTGAATCAGCCTTTTGTTTTCTTCCTCTTTCTTCAGTAGATCCCTTACCACGTGGTTGCCAATCCCACAGTATGGTTCAGGTCCGATTAGCGTTGTTTCTGCACCTGTCCTTGCTAGTTTGTCTGCTAGTTCATTTCCAGGGATATTATTGTTTCCTGGAACCCATCTGATTGTGAGCTTGTTTCTGGCACCTAATTTGTCAAGTGCAGCTCACACTTCTTTGACCAGCCTTGATGTTATCTTGGCTCTGCTTATTACCTTTATAGCTGCTTGACTGTTAGACAGCATGGAGATTTCCTTGTCGTGATAGTTCTTTTGCAGATTGAATTCTGCACACCTTCCAAAACACAGACTTCATCTTGAAAAATGCTGGTGTGTCTGCCTAGTGATATTCATGATATTTAGTCCTGGGTCCTGCTACCCCCAGGCCACTTCCTTCATCGGTGAGGAATCCATCCGTATACCACTTTATTGTCTGTGGTTTCATTGGGTGAACTGCCTAAAGAGTTGTCCAGGCCTCTTTTGTGCTGAGTTTAATGTGGAAGTTCGGATTGAACTTGTACTCAGCTGGCATTTCATCCCTTGGTTGCAGAAGCATAGGTATGTCCTTGGCTAAGTCTGCAGCGTCTTTCCTGCTGAGGTTGAAGTCAACTCCTTCCCTCCCAATTCTTATTCACGTTGCTTTCTGCTGCATATCAACGACGATATGAAGCGGTGTAACATCCTTTAATACTTCGATGGCCGCAGTAGGACAAGTACAAAAATATTACTTTAGCAACAATATTTATTGAAATTAAACACGATTTCGCTATTTTTGTTGCAAGGAAAATTTTCTAGGCGTAACGCGGGAACTCTGTCGCACTTACCGTCATGCGTTCGTATATGATATGTGCACATACACGAACACAAAAAAAAATTCGTTTTGTCAGTGCAAGTTTTTTTTTTTGGGTTGAGTCAGAAAAAAATGATTAAGAATAATTGTTAATAAATATCTAACTTCAAGTTGGCATAAATATACTCTAAGAATATCAAAGAATAAAAAAAATTATTTCAGTATAAAATTCGTGCTTTTGCAGACCTATTTTGTCCATTCGTTTTAATTCCTCTTGCAACAAAACAGTCGGTTTCAAACGATATGAAAAATTCGGTTAGGTGAAATTGGGAGCACCAAACATTCGGATTCAAAACGAATCTTAATAAAATGTTCGGATTCGTTTTCCCTAACACGGTCGATTATATAAAATACAAAACAACTACTAGTTGTGGATTATAAGCAACGTGTCCGTTCGCTTTGCCGATTTGAACACCGGCCACTAAAATACTTTATATAAAATATATATATTGTGAATATCTCTGCCGTTCGTGGTCTGATTATGATAAGTTCTGAAGTTTTCTTATAAGGCTCTTTGTATTAAGACGAGCATAAGAGTAGACCTATGGTCTCGTAACTTGTAGAAGCACTTACGTGTCGCAGGGGGAGGTACGACCCACATAAGTCCGTTACTCGGTAACGGTTTGTTATGACCAGCCAAGAAGCAAAAAAAGAAGAAGATGTGTGCAATTAAACACATAAACTGTGTCACTTTGAATTTTCTTTGAAACCGCAGGCGTGTGTCCTTACCTAAGTGATGCACTTAAAGTGTGTCAACTTCCATGAACGCGTTTGGAAATGGGCGTATCTGGCAATGCAATGCTGTGAAAACCCACAGATGTCGCCAAACTGTTAGTAATTATGGTCTACAAACAATTGGATTAAACGCCTATTAATTTCACTGCATAATAAATAAATTGCATTTTCTATATGGGCATCATTTGAAATTGTATTTTTTATCTTTTGTTTTACGATTGAACGCAAATTTAATACAATTTATTAGTGGGCAATCTATTTAGCCCGCATGAAAATGGAAAATGCAATTTTCACATTTTATTTATTGATATTTAATGGAATCAGGAAGTCGCCATACGCTCAAGCACGTACACGCTTAATTAGTGTTGGCTTAAAAAAAAAAAAAACAAAACAAACAACAAAAATAACAACATATAGAATTACAAAGGTATGCACCACATGCTCATAGCACACCAATAAAAGCCTTTTAAAAAGCTTATGTTATTTACAACGAACAGAATAATATTTTAATTTGATTTCCATTTTTTTTATTATTATTTATTGAAGGGAGTAATATTGGTTGGGTTGTTATGGCCAGTCACGAAACAGAAAACAAATTATCTGTTTATTCTGCTATGTATGTAACAAACAGAATCAGACCATAAGTCCTTTTTAGCAAAATGCTTATCATAGCATAGAGTGGCGATTGCGCTATTACCGTCTGTGCGTCCATACGAACACCTAGATTAAATTTCGGAGAGCAGCAGATGCAGGTAATGCATTTTCAAAATAAGTTTGTTGATTTAAAATGATATCAATTAAGAACAAAGTTCTGCCAACATATGCAATTGAGACTCATCAGATATATTTTAAATAATTTTTTTTGACTCAATGTATATATATGTATATTATTTCGTTATGTAGCATAAAGTTATACCTATATTTCTCAAAAATTCCCTGGACTTGTTTTTATTTTGAAGGTTTTTAAGTTTGATCTTTTTCGCCACCCTATTCCATTAATTGACTAAATTTAAATACTATATCCTTAACTTCACGGTCCAAAGCTATACAAAAGTTTAAAATACTTCATTTATCGTGTTATTTATTTTATTCATAGAAAATATTACATTGCAATTTTACAACTTGTGGCACTTAACCAATTAAACCTCTACGGAACTATGCAATACATTTTTATAAATTAAATTTACACCTTTTACATTTGATGTTTTTGTGTAAGTATGTGCGTTCCCATACGTTTTTAATCCAATTGATTAATAGCCACCGTAATAATTGCATATTGCATGACAGTGAAAGATTTCCATACGAATCGTCGTACAACACTGCGTATGATGAACTCATATATCATTGAAAAACTGCCATGTTGTTACTGTGCGTTTGTTTTTGCTGAATATTTCAAATTTGAATAGATGCAATGGCTCTTGGAATCCCAACAAGGAAAATCCAAACAAAACTGAACTTAGCCCAGTAAAGCCCGTCAAGCAAGTCAAAGCTACTTTATGTGTTTCGTGGTCATACACAGCTTGTTAAAAACTTTGGTCAATTGTGGCGTATATACCTGAAGGACAGATCAGAGCATAATGCGTTTATTTGAAAAGATATCGTAGCCAAATTTGATACAGAGGAAGTATTTTAGTGCTCACAAGTGTTGTTCACATAACTAAACAGATTTCACATTTTTACCAATAACTTTACGATAACGATTTTCTGCTTATTTAATAATTGGCTAAACAGCGCCAAATTGTTCTGACTTGATTATGCGCATATAGCATAAGTAAGTTTTTGGGTCTCTAGAAATCTAGTGGTTCGTACGGAAGGACATAGATTGCACATACCTAGTATATCCTTGATGCTCTGTGGGTATAGAGTAGAGATACCGTCTGACGTATAAATCGCCATTAATCGACTTCCCTGCAGATGTAAAACGCTTTATACTAGGATACTTTTACATGAAATTTGCCGTGAGCAAACGATGAACAATAGTAGTACGTCTATGCACATAAGTATAGTATGTATACATTTATATATACATATGTATGTACAGACAGATACACTTGTGCATAGCTTGCTACAAATGGTACAAAGCTGCAACACTAAACCAGGGAACCTGCGGCAACAATTTAGCAGTCTGGCAACTCTGAGGCACTTGCAGAGAGCTGTCCAAAAGAGGAAGAGTGTGGCAACAAGCATGGTGGCAGCCACTTGTGCTCTCGTTTAAGCCGCAATGTAAATTGACTTGTTTCCGTTTTTTACCTGTGCGATACGGCTGTTTGTGTGTGTGTGTGTGTGTCTTTGTATACAATATATATATGGACATATATATGTATGTATAATGTAGCAGAACGTGCAGCATAAAAAACGAGCCAGCCGCTTAGTCTGCCTCAACGTAACACCACCGCTCTCTTGCTCACTCTCAATCTTTCTCACTCGCTCCTTGTTGTTGCACGTTTGAAATGGTTTCGATTTTCACGTTTCGTTTTCTCGCCACTTCCACTTCCTTTCCTGTTGTTGTTGTTCTTGTTGCCATTGCCGTGCTTTCTGTTAGTTAATTGTTGTTGCTGTTAGGTTTCATTTCTACTCCCTTTTCAGCATTCGGTTTTAGTTTGTAATTTTGAGCCAATTTCTGTGGCATTGCACCAAACCGTCGTCTCAAGACCCCAACGCATGAGAGTCTTTTGTTTGCTTTAGGCACTCCACACCGCACCGCACCGTATCCACATGAGCCCATGTTCTCTACTATCCAGTCGGGTCGCAGTCATCAGCAGTCGCCATTCGCTTGTAAAGCTTGTATTTTATTTGTGTCGTTTATCTGGCTTGAACCATCCCACCCTCTGGGCCCAACCAGACCCTAAAATATTGCTTCATTTTAAGATTTATACCCTGCTGCAATCCACGCACCAAGAGACCCAACCCATTTGGTTTGCATTTTTTTTCCTTTTTTTTGTTTGAATTTTTATATATTAAGATTTATTTCTGTTTGAGTCTAATTACAATGTTGCATTGGCCACGACGGTTTGTTCTGTAAGACGCGACGATTATGTGAATATACAATTTTTTGATTTAAAAACCATAGTGCAATCGAATGGATCACCAAACTAAGATTGGCCGCCGCACAAAACCTTCACGAAAGACAAATACTTTTGAAAACCTTTTATGGATCTAACTCGGCTCTATTTATAATGAGTTAATAACAGCAAACAGTCTAGCAGTGGAAAATGAAAATTTGTTTTACAAGATGATAGGTTTTTGCAGCCTGTACCCATTGCTTAGGGGAGTAGTATACTTGAAATCAAGGTACAAAAGTTTTTTTTTCTTTTTAAAAAATTTTTACAATTTTGGTCTGGATAGTCATATCTCAAAAAATATGATCAGGCTCAAACTTTCCAGAAAAAAAACTTTAAAGAACATGTGTATAAAATATCATTACTTTAAACAATTACTATGGAAATGCCAGAATTGTGGCCAAAAAATTACAATCTGGGCCCACAATGCAATGCATGCAACTGGTAGAAGAAGGCGTAGCCGACCATAAATTCCTTATACCAAAATGATTATCATTACCTCACTTAGAGATTCAAATATTGGTTGAGTTAAAAAAAGAATTTATATCTCTCTCTTATAAAAATAATGAAACAAGTGCCGTTATGTATGAATATTAGGATTAAAAATATTTCCTACCAAATTTAAAAAAAAAATGTTTGACTTTGGCAATTGGCAGACTTATTTGCAGGCCATAAATATACAACATGATTTCTTGTCATTATGTCAGAAATCATTATATCAAAGTAGGCCTAGTTTATTCACTCAACTGGATTATATTTTCTTCAATGGAACCATATATAAATATCGAAATGGAATTCAAAACTCTTTCGACTACAAGTTCACTAACCCTGCGTCTCTCCAAGCAACTACACGCAAAAAGCTTGTTGATACCAACTATGACGGACTCGCTTCAGAAGGGTAAACATGCTTCCAAAATACCTAACTTGGTTAGACAAAAAACATATTCGCCTTGTTCAACTGAGAGCAATTGTGCGTTTAGGGCGAACGCTGAAAAGACGAAGGCAACTGATGACGTGCAACTTGAAGTCGCAGCAAATGTTGATAGTTCCAAGGATCTTCACAAAAGCGGAGTTTGTAAATCCAATAACTATATAATAGTCAAATTAAATAAGGAAACGAATACCAAAGTCAAGTTCTTAAGCATCATTTGCAGCGATAATAAAATGGTGCAAATCGAGTCGAAGCTAATAGAACAATTTTCCAAGTATAACGAGAAGCTGAAGAGCTGCGTTACCAAACGTTTTGGAAACCACAGCTCTGGGACGGTGCTACGCTTGGTCACATGGATGAAACAACATTTCAAGGATAACCTTGTTGAGTTGGCACAGCAGCAACCTAAGGTGCATAGCTTCAGTACCTGGGATGAGCAATTTCTTAAATTGGAACTCGAACAGTTGATCAAATTAGTTCTAGCTGCTAATCATTTTGAGTTGGAGCCATTGCAAAGCCACGCCTATGCATATTTAAGTGAGCTGTTAGAAATTAAGACACGACCCTGGCAGGTGAACGTCGTGTTCAAGTCCATAAGCGAAAATCTGTCCGAGTTGCGCAACTCCGTGATATGCTTGTCCAAGCTTAACCTTAATACACTGTAATAAATACTTGGTTGACTTGTTGTTGTTGTTGTTGAATAAATGTATTTGCATTTTAATTTGTAAGCCCCCCTTATCCCAGTTGGAGGCGACTCTGGTAGCCAAATGGACGGATTCATTTGTTGGCCGTAGGCACCAAAAAACACAACTCAATGGACGGCTCAATGGCCAACTTAATGCCTTTATTCTGGGTACACACAAAAGTCGCTCAAAAACTTAAAACCCATGGAAAAAGCCAAACCCAGCCTTGGGCGAATCATCAAAAATGTATGCGGTGATGTAGGGCGGCGGTAAAACCTTTTGGAGCACCAAACAACTTGTCGAAAAGTTTACGTTTGCGGCATTATTGTTCGGTTAGAAGAAGAAGCCCCAAAAATTCGGTAGAAGCGCCTACACCGGAAAGTATGCCACAGCTGCTGACAATGCCAAAATGGCGACGGCCGACATACTTCCTTCCGCCGCCCAAGACGTGTTGGGCGTTCTGGGCATGGCCGGCTGGTCTGGCACCTGTAACAACACAAAAGTCGGCGGCTGTCCTTTTTCTCATTGATCTATGCGTAGCCGGGCGTAGTCATGGAAAATTGTAAAGGGGGAGGAGTAGAGAGGCAGCGGGTTTCGCTGGGCAATTTAATACGCGCATAATTGGCTTGTTGCATATTTTATCGCTTAATTGCCCACATTGTATGTACAATAAACTTTTGGCTGGAATTCTGTAAGCAATATAAACACTCAACCTCTCAACCACTCACTCGTTCTATTGCCCGCTTGCCCACACGGCGTATGAGCGATAAATGAGTAAGCGAAGAGAATGTCTACATTGTATATAGTTAAGCGCAAAGTAATCAAAATTGTTGCTTTCTTTTTTGGTTAAAGTTTTCTTTGGTTTTTGTGTCGACTTCATAAAGATGGATAAAAAATGTGGCAATTAATTGACTTTCGCTTAATACTAATAATGCCCATAGAAAATAGCGTCTAATTGAAGTACTTTCATACAGACAGCCCTAGGGTGTGCGTCATAGTTGCTAACAAATGTACAAGTGGTAGTTGGCACTGTTCATGGTAGGGGCTGAGTTCCATTGTCACTATTACCAATTGAGGGTGCAGCAATTTAGAGAACCTTTTCAAGAGATTTGGGTTCAAGCACCTGTCGGGCTGTTCTCAACTACAAATACTAAATATATAACACAGACAAAAAAAAAAAAAAATATATATATGTACTTACTAACACAAAAACGATATCTTAATGCAGGTAGAGCTATGGAACACACACACACACACACACTGAAGCAGTATGAGTTTTTATTTTTATAACACGCATACGCCCCATGCGCCGTTAGTCAAACGCGTTTTGTCGCGTGAGCTTCTTAAACTCGATTGCCCCGCAACTTAACTCCTTTAACTTAAAAAAGATCGTCACAATTAGAAACAGAGATGATTGCAAGTTTTCATTTGCCTGCTTATCGCTTGTATAGTAAATGTAAAGAAATTTATTTAAGTAAATTCGAAGTTATAATCTCCGAAAAACAACTAGGACTAGATCAGTGTTTAGCACGGCCCCTTCCCCCTGGGCTCTGCTTACACGTACAATATAACAAACGCGTGGCTGCGGCAGAGGAAATTTCAAAATAAAACGCACACATCTACACAGATATTTTAGTATAGTTTTGTTGCAACGTTCGAATTCACAAGCAAGCCAATGCTTTGCGTGTTGCCTAGGCATACATATACTACATATTTATATATACATATGTGAGCCATACTTGTGTTTTATATGTACATACATATGTACTTAACTTGGCAAATTTAGCTTGTTTTTATTTTTGGTCCCGCTGCGCTCAATGCTAAATAAACTTCGATGGCTTTGCTGACTGGCTGGCTCTCCTCGCAACAGGTAGGAACCCCGCTTGGCTCCCAATACCCCATACCAAGCAGTAGTCATTCTTTAGATTTCCGCACCCCCATCGCAGCACCGCCCCCCGCTAAAACTAACACAAAAGCGCGTGCGTTTTACTTTGTTTGTCCGTGCGTTTCTTTTATCGTGTTTTTTTTTTTTATTTTATTTCGTTTCGCCCATTTCGCGATTACTAATGAAAATCTACACGAAAATTGTAGACAACTTTTGTTGTTCTTCTCCTTCTTCATCTTGCTTTTCGTCGTCGTTGTCGTCATCGTCATCGCCATCGCCTTGCGCTATTTGGTGCAATTTAACAGTTGGCATTTGTCGTTGACGATAATATATCGCAGCTTAGCCAACTACTAGAGCAAAAAGTTATATCTCTGGTGCACACCCCCTACAGCCCCCTAAGCCCCAAACACAAACACAATGAAATACAATTTTCGAATCTTTTTACCCGCACTTTGAAAATCGTGCATTGAACTTTCTTTTAGCTTTTACGTGCACTTTTTTCTTTTGATACCCATTGCTCATAGACTGAAAGAGTACGTTAGCTTTGTCCACGTGTAGTTGAGAGGTTAAAGGGTATATCTTAGTACTTAAGAGCGCGTATCTGAAGAGTCGATGTAGACGGACAAATTCACTTAACGTTGGTACTGATTCGATAAGATGTATTGAAAGAATTTCGCCGTAAAAATTATTAATATTATAAAATTATATTTATTATACTATAAATTGTAGAAAAATTATTTATTGCTTAGAAAAAAAAAAATGCAAGACCCACAAAGCTTGATGAGCCCATAGACTTTTTTACTATCCACAAAGTTGTTGAACATTTTTTTTTGAGAAAAAATTTTGAAGTGTATCCCACAGTCGTTTACTAACCTGATTTAAATTTTTTGTATATTTTTTTTTTTTTTTGCCGAGTCCTTGTTGGCTGTCATTTAATACATTTTCCATTGTGCATTCAACAATTTTATTTGTATGTTGTTTGGTGTTTTCTTTGCCAAATGTATTTTAGTTTCTTTTTTTTTTTTTTTGTGTGCACTGATGCAAGAAGTTGTGGAAAAAAAGAAGCGAAAAAGAGAGAAGTACTGAGTGCATTGTACTTGGTTGTGTATGTGTTCATTTGGATTACAAAATATTTTCTCTTTAAATCAAGCATGTGCAGAAAAACATTTTTTGAGAGTCGTATCTAGCTATTCCTTTGACGGAGTTTGTGTGAGGAAACGATGAAAGTTCGGTACATGCGGGCTTTGGATGCACTTGATTGCTTTATATATGCATCGTATTTAAAATAAAACCATGGAGTGTGATATTTTTACAAGATCCAACTATATCCCTTTAAGGATTTTTTTTTCAGAAACTTACTTTCAGATACATAGGATTCCGATTCCAACATTCTTATTATACCCTGTACCTATAGGTACAAAGGGTAAACTAGATTTGTGCAATGTATGTAACGGACAGAAGGAGGCGTGGCAGACACCAAGTCCTTCATACCAAAATGCTTATCATACCGTCGGGTAGCGATTGAGCCATGTCTGTCCGTCTTTCCATCTGTCCGCCCGTCCGTCTGTATGAACACCTAGATCTCGGAGACTATACATGTATCTATGTGCCAAAAATGAACAAAATCGGACAAATACAGCAAAAGTTATATTCAAATGTTTTCCAATTTCACCTCCCCTTGCCAATAAACTGCGTCAATATTTGGCTCTACGTAATTATGGTTACAAGTGACCTAGAATCACAACTTTTGGTAAGCTGATTCATGTAGCTCTAATGAACAAATCCACATCCAAATTTGATCAATGCGGAAAAAAAAGTACAGGGTATTACACTGTCGGGCACCGCCTCGACTGTATTACATTTTTTTTATTTGGCAAATATGCGTATATTGGATTATTTTGGGGTTTATAGGTATGCCCAAGAATAAGTTCTTAAAAACTGGACAATGGGCTAGTTAGTGTAGATTAAGAATTAGTTGGTGATTTGTCCTTCACATTGGGTTCCAGTGAATGTATATTCGCTAAAACTTTCGATTACTAAAAGCCGTAGTCTCTTATGAGGCTATAGAATATTTATGTTGTCGGGTATGCAATAATGACCATCAAACTAACCTTTGTAACTAGCTGGCAATGCAGTCGTTACCTAAATTGTCTGCCTTTTTGTCACTCCAAAGACAGAGTCGACACTGTCTTTTACTTTGCAACAAGAATTAGTGGTAACAAAAGTACGCCAAGAACAATTTGTCTATTATTGAGAGTAACATTCTTATTTCAAGAGTTTTTTGTAGACGAACATTCTTAATTAGAGAATGTTTAGAATAATTTACTGAACAATTGGGCTTGAGTGTGGTAAGCTTCTGAGACAGAAATTCTTAGTTTGAGAATGTTAAGAATTATTTTAAGAGGAGCACCTCCTCCTATTGTATTAATTCTTATAAATTCATTTTACGTTACCTCAAATACACTTGCGAAAGAGATGCGTTCGTAGAGTAATTACCTTGTCAACAAAGATATGAATTGATTATAATTGCAGATGTGTAAATTTCGAAGCGAGTTGGGATTCATTTTGTTTTCTATTCATACAGCGTCAGCTTAAGGAAGGCTCTTGTTTCTGGCTTATCTATAAAGGCGCTGGATCAAGAAGCAAACCATCGCTACTGCTATATATAATTCACAATCAGTATCATTTTATGCACTTGGTAAATGGTATTGTTCAAGTATCTACTATGTACTTGCCTGCATTTATGCGGAATCACTTCGAGTAATGCATGCCTTCAATTTATGCTACACACAAACATACACATGCCATTATGAGCGTGTGTGTGTTTGTTTTTGTGTACAAGAGTGTAATGCAATGTTATTGTTGTTGTCAGCAGCAGCTGCTTGCAAACATGTTGTCTTTCTGTCTTCAGTCTTTTCTGTCTCTTTTGCGTCTTCTGTGTGGACAACATAATTAAGTTTAATTGACTGACTGACTGTTTGATTGGCTCTGTTTTTGGCTGGTTGGAGAAAGCGTAGGAAAGTGCTCTCAGCGAGAGATAGAGAGAGACGCAGTGGGGCGGCAAGGGGTACCACATAGTTCAAGTTGTTGTTGTTGTTGTTAGTACAGCTGCCATTTGTCTGTTACTCAGTATGCATTGCGGACGCTTCATTTGACCGGTTTATTATTGTTGTTTCCTTTCATTCATGAACAGCGAGCTCCCACACACACACAAACACACACTATCATTTTGCTTTCTTTGTTCGCTTTGTGCTGCTGCATTACACATCTTGCGGTCACAGGCATCGTATACTTAATTTGCGGCATTTACGTTTAATTGTTTCTTGTTGATACACGAGTACAAGTCTTAAGGCGTATGTACCTATTTATAGTTGCTAGCCCCGAAAGTATGCAACACTTCTTGACACACTTCAATTTTCCACCAAGTGACAACATGAGCAACCTTAACAGCGAGGCATAATGGTAAAAATACTTGACTTAACAACGTGAACAACAACAGTCTGCTGTCTGGAAGTACAATTTTTGTGAGAAAAATGTCATTTGAAAGCATTAACGTTAAGTTTTGTATACTTGTCAGTACTACATATATACTCTCCAATCTTCAACAAGATTAGTCCAGCCAAGAGAATATGGTATATATATGGGAGTAAATATGTTAAGCTGAACACTTTTTGAGTTGTTTTTGAAAGAGCGTAACACGAATAGCTCATTCTGCTCAGAGAGAGAGAGAGAGCAAGCGTGCATGGTTTTTTCGGTTATGTTGGCGTGTAGACCGCAAAAGGGAAAAACGGTCAACTGTTTTTTGCGAGCTCTGCATACGCATCAACCATTGCCCCAGGAACTTAATAGCCTATTGAGGCGACAGTAGCATCGATTCACAATAGTGAGTATACGCTTGATATCAGTGCTGGTCCTATCATTAAGAGGACCGCTTTTTGAATTTTCGCAAAGTTAAAAAATCGTATGTGTTTCCAAACGATTGGCTGACATTTGACCATTGCCAAATGCAATAATATCTGACTAGAGGTGTATTGCATGCATATAAAAGTAATTATTAATATTTATTAATATTAATAATCTAGCTCATAAATTAATGCATGTAAAACAAAAACAGATGCTGATATCTTTTAGCTGCAGGGTATATTACATACGTAATAATAATTATTACAATTATAATTGTAGTTCATGAATATGGGCGATATGGCTGGACATGCCATGCAAATCAGTCCATCGGTTATTATCTTTTAAAAGTGTGTAATATTAACCTTAACCGACTTATTTCTGTCAAAAATGTAAAATTTTTATTTTTGCACAAGAAATAAAGAAGTTTTTAGTGTAAAATGACTTGTATTTGAATGTAAAATTTATCAATCGGTTTCTATATCGAGCCGAAATTTTTATGATTTTTTTGCAAAGAAACTTTATTTAATATTCAAAATCCATATAGCTGAGGATATTTTACATATTTTGAGCTACAAAAAATAATTTTGCTAAGTAATAAAAAACAAAATGACGCCTGTAGAGAGCTACGAACACATGACACACTTTCGGAGAGGCCTCCACGGCAGTAGCTTCTTAACGTTTGACATTGATCTAAAAAATAAAAAAACTTTGTCCTTTTGATCTATGGACCAACAGCAAGAGAACCTCGTTGGGATTTTCAAAAAAATCAATTTTACAAAAAAAATTGGCATGAGTTTGAACAAAAAAAACGTCAATAAAATTCATGAAAAATTAAAAAAAGTAAAAAGTGTTTATTATTTTGACAACGTTTGTCACTAGAAAATTGTGTTTTAAGGATTGTGTTAAAACTTCAAATCGATCGGATAAACATTGGCTGAGTTATTCGTGAAGCCATTCGAAAAAAGTGGTTTCGAGAAAAAAGCGTTTAAAGTTTGAAAACTGGCTCGACCATGCGGATTGGGGGAAATTTTTTGAATTCATTTCTTAATTAATTTCTTACATAATTGTCTTCCAATTTAGCTTAAAAAATAAATTGATTTTCTAAAAATTTTTCACAGGTGTTACCCCTTAAGTGCACTTATGCTTCAATGCATTTTTCACTACTCTCATGGTCTGCCTTGTACTGTTTTATATATTATATATGTAGTATGTATAGTATGTGTCGATTATGGAACATTTTTTTTAATGTTTTTTTTTTGTTTATTTATGAAATTTTTTTTTTTAAGCCGCATATAATGTTTGTCAAATTTCGAAAAAAGGGTATGAAAGATTCGGTGTCTTTAATTTAGCTTACGCCATTTTAAAGGGCAAAAAATGTAATTGATTTTATTTTCGTTGCACTGATTAAGCCGCTGTTCATAAAATTATTTATACATGTTTTATTTATTCAATTTTTCGTTGTTCGTGTGTTGAAATAAAATTCGCCCCCGGCTTGGCCTCATAATTAACGTAATTGCGCAAATTAATTTATGTCACAACTTGGACACAATCCTACGTTGTAGTTGGTGCTATTGTTGTTGTTGCAGTTGTTTTCAGGCACAATTTATATCAATTTATATGCTGGCATCTGCAATTTCATTCTCATTACAAGACTGTCCATTATCTAACAGTCAGTAAAATGCGAATGAATGAATGAATGAATAAATGAAAAATTTGTATAATTCCCTTATAGCTTTATCAATATTACACCCTCCACTCACACACACTCTATATGCTTAATCACTAGCAACATAATTACACTCATTTATTTGACTTTTTACCTCTCTACGAGAGAGAGCGAAGAAATAAGAGAAAGAAAGAGAGCTCTTAAATACAGCAACAGGTTGCAGAACACTTGGAGGAGTAGGTGCGTCACCTTTTGATACTCGTCTCCATAGAAAATTGTCGAAGGAGGGCAAAAAGATTAACTAAAAACTTTAAAGCATAAACGGTATACATACATATATCGGTATCCTGTGAACTGCAGTTCTTATAAAGTAATTTGCGATAGCTTGTTAACGACCAGGATTAGGCAATTGAAAAATTTTCGTCTCTGCTGAACTGCCATGTCAGTTGCCATCTCCTTCTATCCTTATTAACAACTTGATCTCAGAAACCATAAGAGGCAGAGGCATCAACTACGGGTGAACTTCATCGTTATGTTGCTTCGTGCGGGGCATTCCATTGTTGGGCACTGAACCGATTGAACCATATTCTTTTTGTTTTTGTATAGATAGAAGTCCAAAGAAATTAATAATAAGACTGCTGAAATAAAATAAACCGCGGGTGAGATAGAGCCAACATTTTTTTTTGGTTATGTTGATAGGACTAATATAAGTCGTTCCTTCTTGGCGATGCAGACCTTTTGGTATTGTGTCGTTCAAGGAGGATCAAATTGTGCACAAGAGAGCTTACTCTTACATTTGCTTGAAAAGGAACCTTAAGCAATTCCTGCGAAGGCATCATAAGTGTATGCTTCAAGGCCAAAAGATATGACTTGTCGATTTCTACGGTAGCATGTTCCAATTGAGAATAGAAACAGAATTCCAATTTTGTGAACTCATATAAGAATTTGAAAATTATTTTTATTGTTGCCCTTACTAATTCTGATTCTTTTTATTTGCAGGTATTAAACTTTTGCAACATTTTATATAAAAAAGGTAAGCTCTATAGATAAAACTATAGAGTCATTAGACATATACGCTATCTGTAGTACATAAAAATCCATACTTACAACAATATTTGCTGTATTTACCTGAAAGTTAAATAAATTGTTTAAGCTCTCTTGTTATATAAATGCAAATTTGGACATCGTTTGAGAATCCCCAAAGATGTCGCTTGTTTTATCCATTAATATGTAAATTATTCATATGCGCATATTTACAAGTGACGAGTGTGTGTGTGTGTGTGCGTGTGTTTGACATATGTACTATATGAGAAAATCATTCAAACAAAAATTGACATTAAATATCATTTAAACATCTACATATACTTATTTTCTACATATGCTATTTTGCCCTTTGCCCCCGGGATAAATCAAATACGAGAAAAATATTGAGTGTATGAGTTAAGCCGAATACATAAGTGTGGGAAGAGAGTGCTAGTCCAAGCCCCAAAATAAATGTCAATTTTTCTAAGTCTCTTAAAATCCATCGAACATTTACAAAACAAACCGAAACCGGTGCCATGGGCATTTGCGAATTACAAGCTCATGCACGTAAAATAATTGTTGCTGTTGGAAAACGCTATCGTCAGAAATAGTTTTGTAAAACAAACATTTCTTGAAAGAATCTCAATTTGAAGCATTTTGTCAGCATTTACTTTAAGTAAGATTGTATTTCTAGTATATAAGATGACCTTATGCTTTATACCTTGTTCTCAGTTAGCCTTACCTCTTGAGATATGGTGGAACTGAAGAAAAAAGACCAAGTATAAAAAACTATGCAAAAAGCTCCCTTAGCCCCATCGTCCGCTTTCTCAAGTAAACTAGTTAGCCGTCTCTCAGAGAGTATGTGTCGAATTCAATTTCGCACTGCTTCCCTCCTCATATCCTCCTTGCTATCTTATACCTTATAGCCTATAGAATCGTAGGTAAAGGCGGAAAGAGGTGTGACAGGCCGTAAGTTCTTTGTTCCGAATCGTTTACCATTACTAACCTTGGACAGCAATTCAGTCATATTTCTTTGACTGTATGCGAAAACCAAAAGCCAAAGGTGTGAAAGTTTTTTGATATATTTCAATATCTTACCCTGCTTATTTATAGTAGTAGAAATTCGTAAATAAGCAAAATGTATCTTTTTTAGATCGTCGCTCCTATAGATTAACGTCCTTTGTTCACTGAAATCATTTTTTTTGAATCCGATTTCATGTTTCAAACTCTTTCAACGTGCTACAAATCAAGAATACCCTTGACTTTGTGGATACAGGGTATACATTAAATGTGCAGCTTCTCCACCAGTGCCCCGGGCAGTAGGCACATATCCTTAGTTTGTTTCCCCCGCATATGCCGTAATGCTGCAAGCGCTTCCATATACTCATTCGTGTGTATGCGTGTGTTTATCTTGACCAGCTAAATAAGCTTACTTTGGCTTACATTTTTATTACTACTGCTGCTGTCCCGCCACACCGTGTCCCAACGAGGTCACATTTCTCTTACTTTTATTGTTCTTTTCGTTGGGATTGTTGTTGCCAACGGCATTGTTAGAATGTTGTTGGAAGCCGCAGGCAACGCGCAACGTAACGCAACGCAACGTAACGGCGGCAACTCGAATTAGTTGTGAAAAATTGACGTTTATTGTTTTTAGAATTTTTATGAGTTCACCAACAGAGGCCAGAGACACCCCGGCATCTACATCGACCCCTACCCAGGCTCACAAGCAGCGTTAAATACCCCGCCCCTTGCCACGGTTAACATGTTAAGTAAAATGTCAAAAATCTGCTTCGTTCGTGGTGTGTGTGTGTGTGTGTATGCGTACGTACTCGTATGTAAACAACGCAGCTCAGTAAAGAAATCACGCATACGCCAAGTATGCCGAGAATGTTTAAAATTCACGCGCCGCTTGAAAGCCCTCTGCCCAGCCATAGGCGTTAAGTTTGTTTGGCATTTTGCAGGTCAGGTCAGAAAGGGCAAGGCAGGGCAGGGCAGGGCAGGGCAGGGCAGGGTAGAGCAAAGCAGAAACACTAGAGCCGGATGGTAGTTGGATGGATGGGGAGGGTTTATTGAAATGGAGCTGCAAATGGCAAAAAGGGCGCTTGTTTTCTCAGTGGCTTCGCTTTACTTTTACTTAACTTTGGAATCCCACTTGCATTGCAGTTTGCGGTACAATTTAAATATATATATATATATATATAAATATACTTATATACCATGTCCATATACCATATATTTATGTCTAAATGCCACCGTGCGTGTGTGTATGCTGCTAGCACACTTATGGTTGCTGCAGCTATGCAAAAAAGTGGGCGGATAAATATATGGTAAATGGTATGTTCAAAAAAACAACAATCAACAAATGACAAGCTACAAGCAAACAGCAACAAGAACAACCGAAACCACCGCAGAGCAGAAGAATATGCTTTGATTTTAAGCAAAAGCCATATTTGTATGGGTGTACGTGTGTTTGTCTCTATGTATTGGTACAGTGGATATTTGAAAAATACGAATAAGCGATATGCAATATATCTCAATCAAAGAATTGTAAGTATTTGCCCCAATGTGCATTTGCAATAAAAATAACAAAGGGTCTAGCTGGATAAGGTAATGGAAACTGCCACCAAACTAATGATGCAATACGATGTATAGGGAAAAACTATTTTTTTTCGAAAATTTTTAGTTTTTAAACTTAACGCTTTACGGCTTGGTTAAAAACAACGTGTTTTTTGTTTTGACTGAACTACTAAATATTTTTGAACCAAAAAAAAAATATTAAAATTATTCAAACATGGTTCTGTTGCTAACTTATTTCTCTTTGACATTTATTTTGGTATTTAAAAAATAAAACGGAATATTTTTCAGTTAATAGAAAACTAATTGCATATATTGGAAAAAAAAATATAAAAAACTCTACCGAAAGTTGTTCTCATTGCTGAGAGCTCCCACAAAACAATTTTCACAAGGGCGATAAAATATCTTCAAAATCTCAAACTAACGAAAACCATTTTCTGTTCATGCTATTCCAGTGTTTACTGTACTCACAAAAAAAGCAGCAACAAATCGAAAACAAAAAAAAAACAAACCCCTAAGCACCCACACACTCATGCATACAAGTGGATTTAAGCCAGAAATTATATTTTATTTTTATTTGCAAACGTTTTGCGCCTCATCGTTTTTGAGCTTTATTTATTTTTTACAGTAAGTAAACCCTTTTGTTGGTGTTAGGGGGGAGGGGGGGGCTTTGGGTGGTTAAGATGTATGATTATTGTTGTTGTTGTTATGTTTTGGTAAACTTGTTGTTGTTGTTGTTGTCACAGTTGGCTTTATATGCCTTTTTTATGATTGTCTTGAGGATTTTCGTTTTACATTTGTATGAATTTTTAATATGCCAAAAAGTAAAATAACAAAAACAAGGAAAACAAGACCAATAGCAAGATGAAGATGAAGATGAATAAATGGTAACAAGAACAATGCAAAAGCTTACAATAAATATCAAACAAAAAGCCAAAAGGAATCCAAGGCGAAATACATACATACATATATATTTATATGTATGTAAAATATAGGTATACAATATAGGTAGCTATATAAAAATAAAAATTAAAGAAAAAGCAGCAGCGCAAAGCGAAAAACCAAACCAAGTCAAGACAAGTTAAGACTTGAGTAGCGTTGGCCTTTAGTAGGCCTCGGGGGGCGTGGCAAGGAACGCTGAAGGCGTAGCCTGGCAACAACAGGCAGTTGGCAGACAAAAAAACCAAGTGTATATGTACGTATAGACATATACATATATGTATAAAAGAAAATTATAATAAAGATAAAACGGAATATCAAGCAAAATAAACCTTAAGGACATTGTAATATTAATTTGAACGGACATATGTATGAAAAAAAGTCAAAAAGACATACACACATATACCTACACTCAAGTGCATGCCCGAGACTCATAGCCAAGTTCTTTGTACACCCAAGACATTGTTTTCTAATACTCTTTTTTTTTTACTTAATTGTTTTATAAGTTTTCAATGCATTATGTAAAACATAGTTATATTGACATATTATTTTAACGACTTTTATTTAATTGAACAGAAGCAAAAACCGATAAGCGATTCTTCACAAATTTCCTTATCTTCAATAAAAAACACATTTTGCGGTTGGGATTAAAGAAATTAATTAAATTTTTTTTTTTTTAGGTTTTAAGTCCGAAATTTTGCAAAATAAACTTTGTTTCTCCCATGAATTCAACTGCATGAATAGTTTTCAAAAATCGCTGGGATTTCCAGCACCTTTTTCAGCTAGACCCTTTCAAAAAAAAATACAATAAGTTTTTAATATTTATATAAATGTATATAAAACAATTAGGCTTATCTGGGTTTAAGTTAAGAATCTGCATCTATTGTTGAAGTTGAAATTAAAATTTTTTTTTATTTATATTTTTAATACTTAAAGATTCAAAAATTTTCTGAAAATACTATATAGACTCGACTCGTTGTATTAAAAATTGGATAGCGCTCATGGTTTCCCAGAACAAAACGATCTGCAGAAAATTTAAATATTTTTATTTAAGTATTTATATAAATAATTGTATTAAGCCCAAAACTTCATGAAGATTCATTTTAATAGATTAAAGCAACTTATTTGATTTGAAATATTCGACTAACTATGTTTCTGTGTACATCGAAATTAAAGTGTATGTAAACTTCGACTTGGTAATAGGAATACCTGTTAAAAACCACGTCTTAGGCATTTCCTGTATGTGTTACTTGGCGTAGTATAAGCCGCTGCTGTGCTTGACTGCTAAGGACTCACACACACACTCATACTATGGGTAAAGCACGGCATTAAGTCATATACATCGTGGCGTATACGCAATATTGCATGATATATATTATAAAACGGGCTAATAATGTGTCAAAGGCATACTTATACAATTCCTTTTTTGCTTCTGATATGTCTTATCATATCTGTGTACGTTTGTGTGTTAAAGCAAGTATGTACTAAATTCAAAGCCATTCCATTTAAAGTACAAATCATGGGACAGGACATTATTTGTGCAAATACTCCTACACAGATACACACGCACACACACTGAATGCAAGTCGGATTTGAAAAATTAATCAGCTTTGAAAGCAGCGACAAAAAAAAAAAAAAAAAAAGTTTACAAATATTTGAACAATCTCTTCTGATTGTTGCATTTGAAATAAATAATGCACACATTACGTATGAATAGATGAATCTATAGCAAATTCACTGAAAAGTTAAGAATCGAAAAAATTGCGCTTATGCTCCATTCCAACTTGCAAGAGTTTCCGCATTCCACGTAATCTGTCTCTTGCTGTCTATATAGTCATCTTTCCAAGTCATAGCCATTGCACATTCCACATAATCTCATTGTGGCGATGCAGTTGGGCGAGTTATTAGCGGAAATAAGCACAGGGTTTACACAGCTGAACAGTGTATATTCTCTGGCTAAAATGGAAGAGAACCCAAGGTCAACGTTTATCTGTGTACATATGTGTGTGACTGTCTACTATATATCGTATATTGGATTATACTTTTGCAGATACTTGAATGATTTGGTGCAATGAATGCTACGATTGGGTCTCCCTCAAACCTACGGCACAAAAATCTCAGCGCCACTTGGCCCAAATCTATTTATGACTCAATCTTAAAGCCAGCTCTGCTGCAGCACAGCCGCCGCGATTCTACAACAAAAAGTAGTTAAAAACACTAAACGAGCGAGCAAAAGGAAGACAATAAACAGACAGCAGACAAGAGAAGACGAAGGAATGACAGTAGACAGAGAACCCGCCGATAGCTGCAGCCATAAAAAGGCGAAAAAGTCAATGACGCCTTGTAACAGTTGTAAGCAATTGTTATGCGAGTGCGACAAGGACAACGACAACGGCAGCGAAGAAGGGGACAAAATGTAATTGAATTTCTGTTGACAGATTTTAACGCACAATATCCTGGAGCGAAGTTTTTCTTCGTTGTCGTCCAAAAACGAAGTTGTTATACCCTGAAAAGAGAGACAGTGTCATATTGTCCGGTTTTATTTTACGAGTCTTTCTTTCTCATCGTTAGAACCATTGCACGGAAACATTTGCATCTCGGTGTTCCAAAGTTATTGAACTATAGCAAATTTTGTTATTGCATATCTTTGAAAAAAAGGCGTTATCCGTTTCAATCGCCGAAGTCGATTCGGTAAAAAATTAAAGCCCGGCTATAGCCCTTACTCATAATCAAATAGTTTGGAAGAATTCTGTTGTAGTAGCGGCACGTTTGGCTTTTCTAACGCCTTTTCATTAGGATTCTTAGCGGTTTGACAGGATTTGCACAAAGCATATCAACAGTCTGGGAATTCCTTAGGCGTATTCTCAAATCTTAGTTGCTTGCATATTCGCATGGCTCGTCAACTTTTATGGTCTGCTTCAAGTGAAATTATTCAAAGAATCGCTATTATATTAAAAATCTTGAATTTTCCGAGAATCCATACGCCACGCCTATATTTAGATTGAAGCAGGGTGAACCAAATTCTGGGCATGAAAAACTGAAGAAAAAGTTTATCAGTAAAGAGATATTCGATGAGCAAGTTAAAAAATTGGTGGAGTGGTGGCTGCTGATGGCAATGGAGGACCCACAAAAAACGTACCACAGAATATGCGCAACTTACCAAACGGTTCGCTATAAGTTGTGCAATTCAATTATTCTGTATGATTGTTTCCAAGTTCGACATCTTTGCCAGCAAAGGCGTTATGTGAAATTGAATCGCGCGCCCAAACAAAAAAAGAAACTTTAGCTGGCTTCCCTTTACAAGCATTATTTATGGTTGCTAAAGTATATCATATTACTACTTTGTATATACATACTTAGTACGTGTCTGGTAGTATACTATATTTGGTATACTATGCATATAACAAGGCTTTGGCCAAAGCAATGCTCTTTAAACTCGAGGGTCCCTCGCTTCTGACATAATTCATAATCAATTAATCTTCATCATTTACACACAAAGCTGCGTTACATAGCTCTGAAATTGAATAGCCTCGAAACAATACCAGGAATACGTTGTATCTTACGGATACAATTAATTATGTAATGCCATATTAATTAAACATTAACTGATTCTTTAATTTCATTTCCTGTAATTGATAGATATCTTTTTGATTTCAACTTCAGTCCATTAACGTGCGTTAATAAGCTAGAAATATTTTTGAAAACAATTTCGAGATTTAAATTTCTGTCCCAGCTCATTGTGTGTAAATCTTCCAAATTGCTAACAGACAATGACATTAATTTGGTATTCTTCTTTTTGGACCAGACCTTTGGACCTCTTCGCCCCGTTTTTGGTTTTTGCTAATTAAGGACTGGACCTTGGGCATTGTGGCAGTACGTGCTTTGAATTGCCCGGTCTATCTCGAATTGCTTAAACCCAGGCTCGGACTAGTCTGTTACCAGAAGGACTAGCAAGTTCCAATGGAAGTCTTACTAGTTTTATAATTTTTCAGCATCTTCTTTGCTTGCAACTCGAATGACAGAATAAGAAAACTAAAATGACTAGAATGCTCAAAATAAGCCTGGATTGGACAATTTTATGCTCAGCATATTGCTAGTCAAAGCAAGCATTACTCAAGAAATGAGAAAACGCATCAATGCTTTGGGTAGACTTAAAGTGAAGTGAAAGCAGTTTCAAATCATGGAGAGTTATGAATTGACCATAAAATGATTTAAGAAAAGATTCGAATTTTTGCATAGCCGTCAGTGTGATTACATAGATGAAAAATCAATTCACCAGCAACATCATCATGCATAAAACAAGTAATGAAGCGCATAGGGAGCTACTACAAAAAGAAAATCCATAACAAAGACAAAAAAAAAAAAAAAAAGCAACAGCAACAGTAGCATCAAAAAAGAACAAAAGCTGGCCAAAAGCCAAACCAGACCACAGCGCAGCCAAAGTCAAAGTGAAAGTGAAAGCAAAAGGCGAAACTACAAAACTCAGTCACGCAAGTAAAGGAAATTCTAAAACCTAGCTGCATTGCATGTCCCCTCTCGCTTTGCCTCACCTCACCTCGCTCTTGCTCATGCTCTTTTCCTGGCATATGTGTGTGTGACAGTATGTGTGTGTGTGTGTGTGTGGAACTATGTATTTGACTCTTAAATCTTGCGGAAATGCTACGTCGATTGCCAAAGCAATAATGCTCCGAACGAAACGAAACGAAACGAGAAGAAACAGCATGATACTAATACCGCCTGCTGTGCTCATCGCTCCAGTGCTCAGGACGCTACGCGTTTCAAATAACAGCTCAGAGGCTCGAGGTCTGGTTGTTTCTGCTCACACAAAGACACACACACACACACACACGCACACTTGAGCACTAAATGAACCACAAAATGATGTGCAATATTCCAGCAGCTCAAGGCTCCCGCTGTGAATGCATACAGTTGGAACAACTACAACAACAACAATAGCAATAGCAACAGCAACAGCAACAGCAACAACTAACGCCTAAATGTATGCAGCTGAAATGCGTTGGTTTCCAATCAATTTGCTTACAATGCTTTTGAAGTATTACTCTACTTTAGCCATTGACGTAGACAATGGAGGGAATTTAGGGTGCTAACCAATCTATACTATGATTTCAGGGACGTCCTATAGGGAAGTTTTATTTTGCAAAAAATTCATTCACGTTGGATTATCTATATCCTCAGTCGTCTAAATTCTGCGATCGTTTAGTATCATTCCATGGATTTCAGCTCTTTTAACGCCACTACCCTTTGTTATCTTCATTAAAGATCTGCTCCACTATTTTACTCTCACAAACGCATAGACAACATCATCACCGCTGCATACAATTTCTATTAGCTTTTTAATATCTTATACTTCATAAGAATGCACAAATTGTATTTGTTAAAGTTGCCCAAAACAAATAGAAAAAATTAAACAAGAAAAACATAAAGTGCTCCATGAAGAAACGATTCTGGAGCAGTTAATGGAGCTGCATGGAAAATTTTTTGTGCGCCGAATGTTTTAAACTTTTTTACAATTTTCATGGCTTTATTTTGTTCTTGGGAAACCGGCAAAGCGACAATAAAAAAGGAAGAGCCAATAAAAAAAAAACAAATGACTGGTTGGCTCACTTTTTGGTTTTGGTTTCATTTTGGGCCAAGCTGTACGAGTATGTGTGGCTTGCCAATGTTTGCCGTGCTCCATGTGTGCGTATATCTTCGTCCTTATGCTCTGCCTGCCACACGGCGCTTGGCTCGGTGTGGCACTTGAGAAAGGTCAGTTTAAACGTCATGGGAAATTGTTATCCTTATTACACACTTATGTGCGTATGCGTGTCTGTGTCGGTGTGTGGACTGCGGTCAGCAGCAGTGGATATAACATACATGGGTTCAGACAGAAAGTTATACACCATGGTATTTTATTTTTATTATTTCTTGGTTCCTCTTGTTAGCTCTTCCTTTCTTCTACTTCACTTTTTCACGCTTGTCCACCGACTGAAGGGAACATCATTTGCACACATACTTAGGACAAGAGTGGGACGCCCCAGTGATAAAGCGAGCACGGGTGAGAGTGTCGCTCATCCAGCCATATCTTCGAGTAGGCATTAAATTTTTAACGCCACTTGTGGACCAAGCAAGTGCGTTGAGTATAAATCTTTGCCGTGGCGTCTTATGTACTATACCTTGTACTTACACAAGTAGCATTGGGCATAATTTTTTTTCATAAGCTAATTCGTTTTTTTGGCGTTCAACGGAATGTGCAGATTCTAATTTAATTTCTAAATTTATATTTGATAAATTAAATATCTTAAAACGAATATAAAAAGAAAACACTTTAAAATGTTTTTATTTTCCGAAATATTTGAATAGTCTTAAACTGGAAGTTGCCTGATTGGCCCGTGCGCCCTATTCACTTCATCATTTTGACTATATCAAATTCATCGTTCTATTGATTCTAGAAGTATTTTATTCAGGAGTTTTTACCAATCAATTATAAACTGGCAAACATTTATAAAAAAATTAAAGACAAGGGCTTAAGGCATAAGCTCAATAGCCAAAGACTTAAAGAAAAGAATAACTTCTTAAAGTGTTCGCATTTATTTAACATTTAGAATTTAAAATACTATGTGTGACTCGTCATCTGGATATAAATGCTGTGTTAACCGGCTCGCTGCCAATTTTCATCTCAATTGCCTACTTTTGCTCCTCTGGAATATGTGTCGAACTGCTGGCGGCAATATCATCGCCAGCATCACCACTCGATCTTCTAGTTGTAGCAATAGTAGGCAACCTATCCACATCTAGTACATGCCCAATACTTTCGCTTTTCCCATATCGTTTTTCAGCCATGTCCAGTGAAGAAATTGAAGTCAGTCCACATAGACTGTACGTGGGCTCTGGCACATACTTAATGGGCTTATTTAAGTGGTCACCATGCAAGTCCCACAGCCTTATTTTTAAGTTCTGTGGCAGCATAGGTGCCCCTGTGCATGGTTTATCTAAGGACATTGGCCGTTCGGCATTGTAATCCCAATAACGCTCAGTCTCGAAATTCTCCAAGTTTCCCCAGACATCCATGCGCTTGGCACAATAGGCTGCGGCCAGTGCTGTAGTGCGAGCCCACACACTTAAAGACATCTTAAAATTGTTTGTTTTTCGAAAAAAATGTGTTATTTCTAATACAAAATTTAAAGTTATTATAAACGCAGAAAATACAATTTTTTTAAATGATATAAAAAGCAATGAAGCGTAGTTCGGCTGATTGGTGGCTTCTGTAGATTACTGAAATCTGATTACCCGGTCACACAATGACAAACTGGTTCTTTGGATTTTCAATCGTAGCTTTTGAGATACGAAAATGGATTGACTATTATTACCCCATAAAATTGGGAGTCCCTCCCCCACCCTTCAACTAAGTATAATTACTTCTAAGTTATAAGAATAGGATATAATAATCATTTCTAGACTAATCACTATAATATGAATTTTCAATGAATTGAATTTACATTAGCAATAGATTTGCTTACAAAAAGCAAAGTTTGCCCAGTTAAAAGACTTAATTAACGTTTTATTACCAACTTATGACTTATATAGCTTACTGTTTGATGATGACGTTGACGATGACGATGATGCAGAGGATAATGAACATTTCAATTTCCATCATTAATCACAAAAAGTGCTGGCAATTAAACTTTTTGCAGTTTTCTTTCGGTTATTCTCTTTTTTTGTTGCTTCAGAGGAAAAGGGCAACTTTGGATGTTTTATTTCATAAGAATTATTGCTATGATTGGATACGCCGCGTGGCACAAGTTAAATTAGTAATTGAATTTCAATTTTTGGGCTTATTGAAGCTTGTTACCTGCAGCTTCATGTCCAATTCCAATTCCACAGCCATTTTTAGGTACCCAAAAAATTCCCCTTTAACCGCTTTACCCGCGTCAGGGTAGTGCACACCTTGCCAAGTATAGTTGGATAAAAGTTTAGATTTCTGTTCACACTTTGGCTTTGATTTTATTTTTATTCTTCGATTTATTTATTTTTTTCGTTTTTCGTTTTCTTTTGTTGTTGCTGCTGCTGCTACTTACTCAGCTTCTTCTTCTATGAATGAATTTACCTATGGGTTTTGTGTCATCTTCGCGTCTTCTGCCACGTTTCCGGTTTTTGGCCAAGTTTTCTTTTACCAAGAAGGTCTGTCTGCCTGCCTGTCATACTTGGTTTAAAATAGCAAATTGAGGCAATAACAGCAAAAAGTTTTTAATCAGTTATGTAAATTTGTTTTTATACTTCAAATGTTGAAAGAGTTTCTTCTCTTTTTGTTGTGAAAGATGCATCGTTGTCCTTGTTCTTGTTTCTGTTTTTTGTAGTTTTTGCTTTCTGCAAGCGAAATGTTGAGTTGTATAAATATTTATTACACTTGACAATTATACATAACCAATATTAAATATTGTGCATAGATATACATATGTATATGTTTCTACACTTGGAAAAAAGTTAGTGTGAGTGTTTGTTTCTACGTTTATATTTTTGTTGTCTTAGGGATGGTTTTTTTTACTAGATTTGTGCAATGTATGTATTGTACAGAAGGAGGCGTGGCACACCCAAAGTCCTTTATACCAAAATGCTTATCATAACCTCGGGTAGCAATTGAGCCATTTCCGTCTGTCCGTCCGTCCGTCTGTATGAACACCTAGATCTCAGAGACTATAAGAACTAGAGATACGAAACATTACCAGCTGATGCGCATATTTCTTCAGATGATGAAGTTTGTTGAATCATGTCAATATCTTTCCCCGTTCCCCCGCGGTTTTTAGCTATACTGTTTAGTATTTTAATCTGAAATTTAACAGAGCGATGCGTTGTGGTTACATGCATCTGTGTGCCAAAAATGAAAAAATCGGACAAATACAGCGAAAGTTATAGTAAAAAATGTTCAAATTTCACCTCCTCTTGCCAATAAACTGCGTCAATATTTGACTCTACGTAATTATGGTTACAAGTGACGTCGAATCACAATTTTTGGTAAGCTCATGTGGTTCTAATGAACAAATCCACATCCAAATTTTAGCAATGCGGCCCCGCACCCCCCGCAATCGATTTCTCCCATACCCTTCAACATATCCCCTTGAAACTTGCCTCATATACTTTTAAGTGCTTCTTTGACGTAAATTTCGATTCTCATCAAAATCGGTTAAAATTTGCGGAGCTTATGGGTATTAATATCGTTTTGCACCAACAAAAAAAATATTCCAATTGGAAAGTTCTTAGAAGAAATATGCAGGAATTAAACTTTTTCGAGAAAAAGAGTACAGGGTATTACACTGTCGGGCACCGCCTCGACTGTATTAAATTTTTTTTTCTTAATCTCTCTGATTACGTATTATATGCACATATTAGTGAAAACTCATTTATAAATAATTTAGAGTCTTTAAGTTAGTCTTCCCAAAAATAAGTTAGGTTCTTAGCATCGGTTTTTTTTCTATCGGCCGAAATGAAACCGAATGTTAAGTGCTCCCAATTTCACCAAGCCGAATTTTTCATGTGGTTTGAAACCGAATGTTTTTTTGCAAGAGGAATTAAAACGAATTGGCAAAATAGATTTCAAGAAGTACGCATTTTATACTGAAATAATTTTTTGAATATTCTTAGATTATATTTATGGCAACTTTAATTTAGATATTTACTTACAATTATTTTAAATGATTTTTTTCTGACTCAACTCAAAACGTATTTTTTTGCGTTTGGGTATGTGCACGTATCAGAGACCTGCAATGGTACACCGGAACTACTAAAACACTAGTTTGAAACAAAGTGTTTTTCATACATACTCGTTTTAAAGCACATCCAAAAATGGTGTGCTTTATTTTTGCAGTAGTTTCGTTTTGATGTGTGTATATAAACACGGTATCATTTGAACACATACCTCAGAAATTGCTTAGTACGTTTTTGTATGGATCGTTTTTTTGCAGTGACATTTTCATGCTGCATCATTGTAACACAAACAACCAAAAATATGTGTGAATACATTTACTGTGTTTTATTATTGTACTACACTGTACTTTTTGCTTGTTGCTTTAGTTTTTTTAATATTGTTGCTTAAGTAATTGTATTGAAAAGATAAAATAATAAAGAACTAGCAATATTTTAATGAAAATGAAATGTAAACAACATATGTTTAGTGATAAAAAAGTGCAAAAAAATCAATCGAAAGCAAAATGGGAATATATCGACAAAAAAATTCATTTACGGAGCACGCAAAAACGAATCCGAACAAAGTTGTTCGGTTTGGTTTTTTCGTTTTCTGGAGCACGGTTGTATATTTTGGCAGTGTATGCATTAATCACGTATTAATTATTATATTAATTAATTTTTTTATGTCTAGTGTTTCAAAGGTATTAGAAATTTGTGAAATATTTGTGACAGTTAGAGGAGGTATGAGGCGTGGCAAACCATCAGTTCCTGTGCAAAACATAAGTACCATCGCTTAGGGAGTAGATTAAAGCTCTCCATCTGTTGCACATTTAGATCTTCGATACCATAAAAGCTAGGAACATCAAATTCACGTTCAATGTTAAATCGATTTATTTTTATATCTAGCCCCACAATCTTAAAGCCATCGAAATTTGACACATTTACACTATACTCTACATAATTACTAAAAATAATAAAATAAGCTGCCTTAACATTGCAGTCTCTGTAGGTATTTAGCATTTCATCAAATTTGTATATTCAGAGAGAGACAATGCACGTACTGGGTGCAGGGTACCTTGCTAATGGACACCGCGCTGACTGATGCAAATTGTTTTCTGTTATACAATTTCAATTTTAACACCGAAAAGTATATTTTTTTTTACAAATAGAGTTAGAGTTTACTTGAGTTCTGAACTGCTGCAGCTATTAATTTTGAAAATAATTATTATTATTATTATTATTATTATAAATTAATAACGCGAAATTACAAATTGCACGTTACTTAAAAGTAAGCTATAGCTACTTTGGCCTTAAGCTTAGTGAGTTTGTTTATTAGGTAGGTAGGAGGTACGGTTTTATTCTTAGTGAGATAATAGTGATTTGAGATTTTTTTTTTTTTACAGTATATGGGTTATATGGAATGGTAAATTTGTGCCGCTTTGAGAAATAGGATGGTATTTCCCATATTATTAAAGGATGTTATTTCTTTGATTGTAGGCTTAAGGAATTTAGTTCTTTCACGCTGAAGATAGGAGCAGTCTAGGAGTATATGGTTAAGTGAGAGTGGGGCGTTGAAAATAATTATAAACCGTTTTTGCAACTAGCTAAAGGGTAAAACGAAAAAACGCGCAAGGGAGTGAAAGAGCTTGACGGAGAGTTTGGAAAAAAAATTAAATTAATTTCATATCAAATTGCATTTGTGACTAACTGGACTGGACTGACTGCAGCAGAATAATTTAATTGTATGTTATATAATAATTTTCAGCCTTAAACTATGCAACACGAGGCAAAGCTGCATCCAAACTGTTGCACTGTGTGTTAGCATGTGTAAGTGCAGCTGAGTGCTGTCAAGTTGGCCATACAGTTTCTGTTCAAAGTATTTGGACGCTTGAGAAATTTCTGCGTTTGAAAGACTTAAAGCCCTGGGGCTCCATGTGCAACAGAACACAACGCTCGTCCAAACTCTGCAAAATCTGTAGACGCACAAAGAACAACCTTTCGAACAGATATTTTTACAGCTTACAATAGTTCCAATAGACCATATGAATGGTTATAGGTGTTTGTAATCTTTTATCTAGCAGTGTATGCATGTTTATGGCATGCTGTATATCTCGATAGCTTATACTTGCTTTTATCCTCACACACTCTCTTCTTGCCCCTCTCAGGCACACTCTCAGACCATTTTAAGCTGATATGCTGTCCATAAGCGGTATAAGTATTAAATTAAATACACAGATAGTATGATAAAGCCAGACAGAGGAGTTGGAAATTGTTCAGATGCACTAAGGTCTGCTGGACAGTTAAGCTGGTATATTAACTCAAGGGCATTTCATTAGAGCATTAGCTGTCAAACGCATTTGAGCGTCTATTTGTTTGTGCGGGGGTTCGTTATCGGAAATATAATCAAAGTAGCCTAAAGCAAGTGTGTAAAAAAAGAACATGAGTAGGAGAACTTCAAGACCATCAATTGAATATTGAGAAATCCTTTTCCGTACAGCCTTCGTATATAATCTATACATATAAACCACTTTTAAATTACAGGTGTTTTTATTCTTTAGGGTTTTGAGAAAAAACAAGCGAATTTTGCACAAAAACACAAAAACGCCCTCTGGCGACTCTCCAAAATAAAAATTAATATCAAATATGGATTTCTCGACCTCAAAATCTCGCGGATACACATTTGGGTACAGACAAATTAACGTTTTCGGCCTTATGAATGGAATATCTAATTCGATTTTTTAATACTTTCAAAAAAACTTGGATTTTTTGGCTTGACATGGAGGTAGTACATATAGCAAACTTTACTTTGGGCTCCCAGTACAGTATGATGTGAGATTGCTCTAGCAATTGAATGTTGCCACTAATCAACATGGAACAGGATTGTCTGACAGGACAACGTAAATTTCAAATTAAAAAAAAAAAATCAACAATAGTACTCTACAATCTAGTTAGCAGGAAAACGCTGGAAAAGCAAAACAGCAGGTTTTGAGGCTGAACAGGGCATACTATACGGACATTATGGACACAATTACATGTGTGCAAGTATGCGTAACTGCTTAAATGTCAGTATGTCTGTCTGTCTGTCTGGCTGCGTGTGTTTGTGTGTATGTTTGTGACAATGTTGTACTAACTGTCAAATAGGCTGACAAACACAAATTTCGTACATTTAACAGCCATTTACACACACAAACACACACTCTTACACACAGTAAATGGAGGCTGTGTGCGTGTGTGCACATGTGTTTGTGACTTTTGATTATACTGTCGGTTTGCATGGCGGTTACTCAGTTCATACTCAGTTCGTCCATTCGTCGTCTGTCCTTGGTAAATATATTGTTTAGACCTGCTGTGGTGCTGTGCTTGCTGCAGCAAAAACAAAAACAACAACGATAACACAGGCTAGCAATGCGGTAAGCTGAAGCGCCCAAGTCGGGGCCCATTTTTATACTCTTTACCTAACGGTACAAGGGATTTATGCGTGCCGATATTGCATGATCAGTTTTATTGGAGAATTCGATATTTATTGTATAATTAGGACCATTTATTTTGGCATGGCAAACAAGTTTAATTTTTTTTTTGATACTGTTGTTAGATTTTATAGCTTCCATAGGGCCATCACATAGCAACTCAAAAATATACCGGACGTTAAAGTCGCAAGCGGAAGACTTTCAGATAGCCTGTACCATTACAACAAGCAAATTCATTTTTAGTAAATAATTGCCGAACAAACGAAAACTTTTTTGACCGATCGGTCCTATGTTGGCTATACAGTATAATAAAATTCTGAACAGTGCTTGGGAAATCTAAAAAACTTTTGCTTTTTTTTGAGCTTCTTTGTAATATCTCTATGGGGGCTAAGATTTAGGCGTTTATACTGACAGACAGACCGATCATACTTTAGGCAACTTTGGTCTCCGCCAAACATTTCTGTCTATTTAATATATCCTTTGTTTTTAGAGCATCATTTTTTAATTGATGCAATGGCGCCCAATGCGGCACTGACTGGGAATACATAAAATCATACATATTTGTTTTTTCGTCGTTCAGCACACAAGCTGGCAAGCTATGGTTAGTTTAGGCATTCTAAGTTTATCTCATATTGTGTTGAAACTTTTAAAGCATTTCCTTGCTACATCAATTACAAGTCTTGCATCTTTTAAGAATAAGCCACAAGAAGCTGTCACAGTGTCACTGTCGCAGCGATTGCGAGTCCTCATTCGGTGTCCATGATAGATGGTAACTGGTAACTAGAAATTGGAAACTGGAAACTGGAAAGTGATGCTTGTTCCTGTTAGTTTTCGTTGTCTTGTGGTCGTGCTGCCTGGGCCTATGTTCGCACATCCGGTGCCCGTATAGTCGTATGTCATACCGTACTCGGTCAGACCAGATTGTTTGCATGCGCTTGACAAATATTGTTTTTTACTTGCCATCATTTTTTTTTATTTTTTGCCTCAAGTATCCACCGCTCAGCCTCTCGCTTTTCCTCTATGTCAGTATCAATGATGTTAGTTTGTATCTTGGGTTTAATGGTATCTCAGTTTCTATTCTGCTTTGTAAATTGGTTATTTATTGTTTCTATATTTTTGGGTCGTAAGTACTCTTACACTGAGTATATTCATTTTTTCTAAAGGAACCATAGATCCGAGAGTCACTAACTCTATAGAAAGTGAGTGCCGAACAATTGTTTATATGTAAAAGGATCTGTTAAATATTGGACAAGTTGTGTCAGCCACGTGGTTTCTAAAAGTATATTGTATATAGAAATTGGTATTCCGCACTACAAAGATAGCAACATTGCTTCAATTTAGGAACAATTTTTCTCTAAGATCTTTATAAGCATAGCGGCTTCTTGACAGCACGGCTATTATACATTTGTATACCTCCGTAAATCACGAACAAGTTGTTGCTTTAAACTACGGTTGCTTGCGGCATCAGACATCTACTGCTCTTGCTTTTTATGGAATTCCAAGTTATCATCATATGTTACTCACACTGTGCCAACATTGCTACCCTCTTTGTTTCTTTCTTTTCTTTTGGGTTTCTGCCTTATATTTCAATTTTTGATTAATCTGCCTTTTATTTAATTGAAATATCGCTTTGGCACTTTTCGGCTTGCTTTATTTTATTTGTTAAACGACCATTTTGGGTCGATCCCATGAGACCATGTGAATGGCCTCAGCTTGATTTGGTTCTATTTGTAAAAGGTTCAGGAGCCAAAAGGCTTCGATTGCTGTTAGTTCTTAGGGGCTAGCTGAAGCTACATTAAATTACAAAGCAGCTTATAGAATATATATATATATATATATTTATATGTTTATGTCTGTATTATGTGTGTGTGTAGGTACTTGTGCTTGTGGTAAGTGTATGGTGGCTCATTGCTCTATGCTTCGTTCTCCGTGGCGGTTAATTAGCTTTGACTGCGACTTTGCACAAGCCTCAAGCCTCAGGCTCATTATGCCGCACAGTTTAATTTCCATACGTCATATGAGCGGGTAAGTGGTGGGTGTTGGTGTGTTCTGAAGTTGTACGGGGAATATGTGGGAAGTGGCTACTTGTGTTTACTTGAAGTATTTATAGATTTCCATGTGGTCTTGCTGCCACTTACCGCCCTTCTGCTCGATGTACTGACGTCAAAAGCACGCTGGTTCTTCATTACAATTGTAATAATTTCCACTGTTTTTCATATGAAAAAACAGCGTAAGCCGCTTGCAACTATGACCACGCGCGCTCGAGGCTTAAGTGGGTTAAGCTTGACCAAATGATATGCATATTAAAATAACAGAAATCTCAACAACTATATAGAATTGAAAAAAAATCTGGCAAAATAAAAAGTGCAGCATATTAAACAAGGAAACACTTTTACAGCTAAATTAAAAGCAGCTCTGTTTGGTGTGCGTGTGTGTGTGTACATAGCTGAAAAAATTTTCAAGCAAAAACTGTCGCACCTGTGGGAACGTTCCCCTTTCAACCAACACAGATACACACACACAAAGGGACGAAGAAGACAAACAAAACGAAAGGAAGGCGAAGCAAAGCAGTGCATGAAAAGATAAATAAGCCCGAGCCCGTTGGCCGGGAAACTACTCGTATATAGAAAACTACAGCAGCAATAAAAAAATATATAAACAACAACAATATGGTAAATGGATGTGTGTGAGCGTGTTAGTTTGTTGGTGTGAAACTAATGCAAAACTCGGCAATGGCATTGGCAAAGCCAAAAGGAAACAGCGCGAACATTGTTTGCCACTTGCCAAGTGGAACACTTTTGATTTATCACCTTAATAAGCGTAAAGAATCCTGTGGGTAACATTATTTACAACTAGCCCGATGATGAATGATCCAACAAGCAACACTTCGTCCCTACATCCAATCATGTGACCCAGCGACCAAGGAAACTAACGCCAAGGTGAGAAATCTATGCCAAAAACGAAAAAAAAAAAATAAATAAAATACAAAAGGAAATCAAATTAAAGCAGCGTCGGATCCAGCATACTCTTTAAAGTTTAGAATTTCACAATTGTTATAGGCAGTCTAAAGTATATCTAAAGCATACTTTTCTTATATAGTAGTTATTGTGACCTCTCCGTCACAAACGTGACAAATGTTAAAATATAAAAAAAAATGTAATAAAATATAGTTTTTAAAATATTTACAACCACAATGGCTAATACGCACAATCAAGAGAGTGTCATCAGTTTAGTTTACTTGGCGTAGTATCGAAATGAATATGTAGCACACAAACACATGTGTGTACATACAGAAACACCCAACACACCTACGCACACACACACACACACACACTCAGGCACACATAAACAGACACAAGCGGAAAATCTCAAAATCACTCGCTTAAGTAAGTTTCACCTCGCCCGCCGTAGACATCTTTGTTGTTGTTGTTGTTGTCGCCTGTGTTTATTTTTGTACGGTTCGTTGGCTTACCTTTCCCTTCTCACTCTGTATATATTTTTGTCGCTGTTTCTTTCTCTGTCGCTTAGGCGTTCTCTGCAAAACTTGTTTGCTCTTAGCTTGATTGAATGATGTATGAAAGTGTAAGCGTCTGTCCCACTGTATGTCCGTCACTCTGTCCCTCAGTTCCCCTGTCTGTCTGCTCGTAAGTGTTCATGCGTATGAGTGTGTGTGTGCGTCTGTGTGTAATATTATAGCCGCAATCAATGTCAACTTTCTTAATGGTCGCAATAGTTTTGCTGCTGACCAATGCATTCGTCCTCTAAAAACCATAAACTATATACGAAATACATCTATTATACAAGGGCAGTTTGACAAGTCAAGCATTTTTCAAACGAATTTCCCGCGTAGCAACTATGAGTTCAACACTGTTTTTCTTAAATACCATCTGTTAATAGATTTTGCACCGAATGTATGAAGCTAAAAGGAGACTATGTTGAGAAATCAATTGCTTAACATACAAAAAGTTGTTGACTTATCAAACTGCCCTCATATGCATGCATAAGGTCTCAGAGGAATCAAGCTTATGCCTTTGCTTTTCTTATGACTTCATATTTGTGGCGTAGAGGTTTTGCCTTGCAACTCGTCTTGTGGTCATTGGAAATGATCAAGATTTTTGAAGTCACACAATAGCTCCATATATAATGAGTTTGAGCCCATCGAGCTTGGGATATTATACATATAGAAGCGTAGCACAGTCAAAAACAAACATAATTCTGATACTAAAAAAATCTTGCTCAAAGGGATTTCTTTCGTCTTAAATTTTATAGTAAAGTTACATTTTCTACCCTTGGGACATTTTTGGTTGGTAAGAGGTTTGAAGTATAAAATCAAATCATCTCAAACGCATAATCATATGGGAGGTAACAAAAAAGATGAATAACAAAGTTTTTTGTTAAATTTATGAATAATATTATTAAATGTATACAGAAAAATGAAATGCTCTAGTTTCATTGTATGCTCTAACATGCATCAACAAAATAAAGCCGGTTCATCGAAACCTTGGCTCAAGTACAAAAGTGTGGCCACCCTCTCCATCTCCCTTTATACAAGTAATACATACCAACCGCTTTTAAATGTGCAGGTGCTTTAAATGCATATAGCCTACTTTTTGGGGCGACACCCGCATAAACCATAAAAATGAAAATTGATGCCGTCGCGGCAGACGTGTCGGTTTTGATGGTTACTCTATAGCAACACTATCAACAACAAGAACAATAAAATAAAAGGCAAACTGCTAAAATAACGCACAACAGATGGTGACGACGACTGCGACTGTGACGCTAGCAGCGACGACAACGTCAAAGTTGACCGCGATGGCGACACACATTTTGCGGTTGATATGAATATCGATTTGGCTGTGGCAGCAGGCACGGCCGCTAACTGTGCCACACACAGATACAGAAACCAACACACACGCACACATACTTCGTGTTGTGCGAGTGTGTGTGCATTCAAACTAGCACTTTGTATAAATTTATGTGCACAAAAGTGTTTATGTTGTTGAATAAACAAGCACCAGGTTTTGCATGCACTCTAACTCGCTCTCTCTCTCTCTCTCTCTCTTTGTCACTCTTTCTCGCTCTGCCTCTCTCTCTCTCTGTCATGCTCTCTCGCACTCTCTTTAGCTGTTTGTGTGTGGGCAATAGCTGAATGCAACACGAAAATGGCGTGCGGTTGGCTACGTCCTATTCGCTGTGTGTGTGTGTGTGTCTATGTGGCTTGGTTTGTTGTTTTCTTTTACATATTTTGCGTCCTGTGTTATGCAGGTGCAAGGTGTGTGTGGGTTCGTGTGTTATGCATTGGTTTAATAATAGAACTGCATCTACACACACCGTCACACACACACAATTCCAATGCAATGCCGGTTCGTGTAAGCGGTCCAGTCTGATCCTGATACCAAGACTTTTATACGCTATCTAAACAGGTGTATGAGCGTGTGTGTGCGTGTGTGTGGCATGCATTTATTTGTCGGTATGTGTACTGTGTGTTACTGTTATTGTTGGAGCAGTGTTAAATATTCAGTACCTAAGACTACGGAAATCGCTTAACAACCTTAAATAATGTACATTCCGCAAATACGCAATGGGTCGCAGGTTCAATCGACTTGTACAAACATACACACATTCTAAAACACACACGCAGACCTACTTCGTTCAGGGTTTTTTTTTTGGCTTACTATATTTTCACGTTCGACTGGTCTTTGCCTTTCATTATTGATGGACGTCCAGTTAACACTCCAACTACTTCTAGGGTCAGCAACTTTGTTCACCAGTGTAACCTGAATCTAATTTAACGCATTTAATATTTAAACGTTTTGGCCACTTGCTGCTTTCTGCTTGTTCAGTGTTTCGTATATCGTAGTATTGTTTTTACGTGTAGTATGTTTATTTTCCTTTTAGTTTTTGATTAGTTAAGTAAATTTGATGGGCTTTACAACACTGGCTAATTTAACTAAAACGATTGTAACAACATGTATGTATGTGTATCAAAAAGTAGTAGTAGTAGTAGTAATAGTAGTAGTAGTAATTTTGAGAGGAGCTAAGCTTCAAGTTCTGAAAAGTATTGTTAAGCTCATCGAAACAATTTGGGAGAAATAAATATTTTAAAAGCAACTTTGATCTTTTGGACAGACGAAAAATTCCCATAAATAAAAGTTTTTAAAGTTAAAGTTCATGTATATTAAAAAAAATAAAGTGTGTGCTTGTAGTTTGCTTATCAATCTATGAGTTTTTTCCAGAGACCGCAAATAAGAGTACAAGACACAATGAAAGGACCTTTCGTAAAAATGATGGATTATTCTAATTTTTAATTTATATCAAAAATACATACAGACAGACAGACGGACATGGCTCAATCGCTACACGAGATAATGATAACCATTTTGGTATGCAGGACTTGGGGTCTGCCACGCCTCCTTCTGTCCGTTACATACATTGCACAAATCTGGTATGCCCTTTGTACCTATAGGTACAGTCGAATTTAGCTCAAAGCTAATTTTTTTGACCGTTCGGTCCTATGGGGGCTATATGATATGGTCAACCGGTTTTGGTCAAGTATAGGACAGCACGGGGGAACTTTGCAGCACTACAAAATACCAAATTTGGTAACGTTAGCTTTATGAACAAACATCTCGCAACGAGCTTTCGCAAATGAATTGCCCAAATAAATTCCGAACTTTTGGTTTTTGAAAAACTCGCAAATTCGTCACAAATATCGCAATACAAGAGGTGAGACTCGCTCGTTTGTTTTGTCCCGCCTTTTATAGCAATTTTTACTTGATTCTTCTTCACACGCAGAGATGGCAAGAACAAAACGAAAATGTCTTAAAAAAAAAAACAGGTAGAGTAAGATGGGCGAGGTGCAAGTATTGCCTGTCTGAGCTTATTAAAAACATTTTATATTGTTTTTGTATAATGGATTTTATTGTTTGCTGCCGTGCTAAACAAATAAAATGAAAATTACAACAATGCGCAAAAAAAGAAAAAAACAAATAAACAATAAAATGTTGCCAACATTCAACAAGTTGGCCACACTTTCGTAACGTTAGAAAGCAGCTTATAGACCAGGTCTGAAGCTATTAGCAACGTTTTTTGTTTGGCTTGGGGGCTTGGTTCTTGGAGCTTAGTGCTTTGGCGGTTTTCTGTTTGTGTTTTGCCGCCATGTTGCTATTGTTGTTGCCATCATTGTTGGCGTTACCTTTGTCGTTGTCGTCGCTGTTATAGTTACATGTGTGTAAAAAAGTCTGAAGGGATGTTCTTTAATATTTCGAAAAAAAAAAAGCGAAAAACGATGCAGATAGTTAGATAAGCGCCTGCAGGTTCCTCGACAAAAAAAGAAGTCCTCGTGCTGCTGGCACAGTGGTCGATGCATCATTATTATTTCTGTCTGGCTTATGGTATCGTTAGAGGATTGGCAAGATATATCCATACAGTCCCCTGTTAACACACCTGCAGCCATCTCGTCAGCATACCAACACTCTGCATGCTTCCTTCCGGTAAGCAAAGCTCACATGATCTTTGCGATTCCATGCTATTGTCTGACGCTGAGTCAGCTTACCGATTGTCCAGTCACATTTCCTTTTGTTTTCAGCAGAGGATGTCGGTTTTGTATGTGTGTGTATGTGCGTGTGAGTGTGTATGACACATCTCTAGCTATTTCGTGGTATGTTACTTTTTGTAAACGCTTTTGAAGAGGATTTATTCATTTAGTAAACAATTTTGTTGCCCGAAAGTTGCCGAGACAAATCTATGTGGCCGGGGCAATATGTTTTTTATGTATTCTACCAATTCGTTAAACATCTTGATTTACACAAATAATAAAATTTTTTATCATTGACATTCATCGGCAGAAACAAACATTATTGCTGGCGTAATCGTAATAACATTAATATCTTCTTTGACTAAGTCAAAGGGCTAAACTAAAATTCACGTAGTATGAAATATTTAACTTTAAGTTGAATGAAAATTTTGTCAACGGACAAGAAATATGGTCTAACTGCAATTTCGTACTCAAACGGTTTGTGATTTAAAAGTTAAAACACATTTTGTTTTCTGGGTTAATTCTTAAAATAATTGTTATGCATTTCATAGGACAAGGATTCGCATAATCATTTTAAAAGCCATCTCATGGCTATTCCCAAAATTTTATATGGTCTTACTTCCCAATTTCCTTGGAGTTCTTTGCATTCCTGCATCACTTTCTCAAAGCAATCCAATATCCGAAGAACATTTTTTTTATTAAATATCACTTTTGATAGATAATTTTAAACTTTTTTCTAAATTAATCGTAAGCGAAAAAGAGCCAATTTCAATAAAAATAAATTTGGCAAAAAATCTCCAAGTGTTGCAACAGTCGCCGCCGGATATGATACAAAAGTAATATTTTCAGATCTCTTATCTCAAGAATTGAATCTCTCGATTAAAGATTGCAGTGTGTTTTTTTAAGTTTTACTCTCTTTTCCAGTCATTATATTGTGTAAGTAAGTTGTCACTCTTTGACATTTACTGTCAATTTCAACGACGCGTCGTCAGCCCTCTCATACATTCAATAGTTGCTTTTGTTGTGCTTCTTGTCGTTGTTTTTGCTGTTACATACTGTTTTTGTTGACTTGTTTTGTGCAATTGTCGTTGTTTATCCATAGTTCTTTTTCTCGTTTTTATTCGCCATTTTTTCCCTTACTCGCATCATCGACATCATTGGTGGTCTTCCAGACGGGCTGACTGCCTTGGCTTTATCTGTTGGCTTTATCTGTTGGCCAGAATGTAAAGGAATTGTGCTCGCACGTTGGACTGGTTGCATTGACAATCAATCGATTGTCATAACAAAAGTCTACAACAGCAGTTACAGAGAGATAGCAAATAAAAAAATATATTAAATATTTGCTTTGTGTATATTTCTATTTGGTTATTTATACATTTGTTTATTTGCTGATTTCAAGCAGCTTTTGTTTTGCTTTAGCGGACTTTAATTAACTTATTTCGGTAGCTGTAATTTTGATCTCCTAATGGCTTTAACTTGAAATTATGTTATGAAGACAACATTAAACATTTTTTTAAGCAAAAATCAGTCGAGTTAGCTCAATCGTATTTGCTGATAATGTTACCCTACTCGAACGCGTTTGGTTTGAGTTCGTTCAAATAACGCAAAAAGCGATGTGTGTTTGAGTTCGATCAGGTATGAAGCGCAACATTAAATATTTCAGTTCAGGCAGTTGGTATGATTGTTTTTGCAGTCTGCAACTTACGATCAGTTCAGATATAATATGCTTGATTTGATTCTGAATGACTCGGTTTGACCACATTATGAAAAAATAAAAAAGGAGTATTTCGGACTTAATTGCAATACAAAGGCATTTAAGATAAGGATAATTTTATTGAAGACAAAAATTATATTTTTATTTTAAGAAATAAAAATAAAAAAGTAAAAGCTACTTTTTTTAGAGTAACATTAACATTAAAAAATTCAAGTGTTTTTTTCCATCATTTACATAGATTTGGGTTTTGAAGTAAATTGTTGGAATATTGGGCAGCAAATCGTACACAGCCTTTTTCGTCTATTCATAATCTGCATTTCTCAATAGCCTTGGATTTTTCCAGTGCTGTTACTTGTTTTAAGACTTTGGATTGCTTATTATTTCTGTAGCATTTATGCCGTTTTATTTTTTAAGACTGTTTGGCTTTCTACCGCAACACAATGCAGGAAGTGTTGCAGTGAATAAAGCCTTACATTACTTTTCCGCACGGCTTTGTAATACTACGACACTACGTTCCAATTAAAGCTTCGTTCTTTTCGTTGGACAGACAATGTATGTTTGTGTTTTAACTTTTGCGCAAAAATAGTATAAAATGCACTCTTTTTTATTAGCAACTGGACTGCCTTCAACCTGCCTCGACTTTTTACAAGCAACTGCCAAACGAAACCGTTACACAACCGGACACTTATGGATATGACCGCATACCAAAACAGGCTTATTAGCTCAAAACGCCATAAAATAAAAAATTATTATTGTTGCTTAAAAAATGTGAGAGTAAATTTCAAAATTCTAAGCCGGGCGCGGACGACTTTGGGAAACCCTGTGCCACCACATTGCATTTAAATCTCATATATTGCTTAAGAACTTCAAAAGATATTTTATATGCCAAATCGGGTTACGATATTTTCATAAGCAAACAAAATTAAACAGTCGAATTTTGCACCAAGCACATTTTTTTTGACCGATCGGCCCTATGGGAGCTATATGATATAGTCAACCGATTTTGGTCAAATTTGGTACAGTGCTTAGGTACTCTAAAAATCTTTGAATTGCCGAATTTGGTAACGATATCTTCATAAACAAACGAAACAAAACGAATTTTGTTCAAAATACGTTTTTTCGACCGATCGGCCCTATGGGAGCTATATGATATAGTCAACCGATATCGATCAAATTTGGTTCAGTACTTGGGACCTATAGAAAACTTCCGAGCGTCAAATTTGGTTACGAACAAATAAAATTATGTTATAAACAAACGAAACACCAAATTTTTTACAAAAATCGATTTTTTGACCGGACCGATCGGCTATGGGGACCGATTTTGATCAAATTTGGTTTAGTGCTTGGATAATCTAAAAAACTACTGAATGCCAACTTTGATTATGATACCATTATAAACATACAAAACATATCGAATTTTATTTAAAAAAAAATTTTTCACCCGAAAGTCAACCGATTTTGATAAAATTTGGTACAGTGTTGAAGATCTCTAAACAAATTGCCAAATTTGGTTCCGATATCTTTATAACAGGGGTGCCCAGGCCCATAGCTCATCTGGCTCTTTTTGTTTTTGTAATGGCTCTTAGGCATATGCGCATGCACGGCCCCTTACTGTATATCACTCAATGCCAATGCAAATTACAAAAACAATTTCGCGAGTACTCTCTCTTACTCTCTTCGCTCTCTGAGCTCATGAGCACAGAAACAACCCTTGCGTATATTTGTTGTTGGTCCACTGATTTTCGCTGTAATTTTGTTGTTGTTTTTCGTTTATGCTCTCTGAATCGGGATTCAACTGCGATTAAGCTCTTGAAAGTGGTTGATTTTCCTATATTCGGAACTTTTACATAAAGAAGTAGTCATTACCTTTCAAATAAGTCTTTTTTCATGAAATTCGAACTGTCCATTGAACACCAGCAGCTCAATGAATCACCATGAGTACACGAAATCTCATGATTTCACAAAAAATATACGAATTTTTGTTTATAATGGTGCTTGCGTTGACAAAAATTGACTATTTTGTATGGACTTACTTAATATACACTCGTAGCTAAGGTATAATGGGTATAAAAATTATCATCGCCATTCCCATCAAACCGATTTCGTACATTGTCTGTTATTATAAAACCAATTTAGTGTTAAGGCGTAGTACTTTAACTAATAGTCCATTTATAAATTTAATGTTTTTAATGCGATTTTTTTCTCCTTTTGCCTTCTTTCTACTTACAGATTTGTCAATGCAATATTTAGAAACATAATGCTGATTGCAGCATATTGACTGTTTGTGTTCGTATCAACCGGAAACGGAAGTGACGCGTGCCAGCGAATCAACTTAAACAATAAGAAGTCGGATATGGACACGGAGACACACACGCAAACGTAGAACATTAAAGGGCGGTACGAGGGCTTTGTATAAACAAAAGAACAGTAAAATAATACAAAATTAAAATACAATAATATGTAAAACATAACTGCGAGAACAATAACAGGAATAGCAGAAACAACAACAAAAGCAATAACAAGCTGTATAGCATGCCAAAAAATTAAGGTCAAGAAGACAACAACAACAACAACAACAATAAAACAGCGGCAAATTTTACACTGAATCGATTTGAGCGCTCGCCCCGCCCCGGCTATTCTCAACAAACGTTCAGATTTTGGAGACGCCACCAACTTAATCATTATCATCGTCATCGTCATCATCATCATCCACATCGTATAGCAAATTTGCATAACTTTGCTAGCGAAGCATAAAAATCAAAAACAAATTGCAAGTAAAAAAAAAAGGAATCGCTCATAAAAAAGGCGCCATAAAAAAATGTGAGCAGCAGTAGCAGCAGGCGACAAGGACAGACATACAGACCAAAGGAGTGCCAGTAAGTAGGAGGAGGAATCGCTCGCGGGTGCTAAAGAGCGGCCAGTAAATTAATTTATGCAAAGAGCACAGTGACAAAGAGAAAGCGGAGTCAAAAACAACAACAACCAAATTAAATAGTAGTAACAATTGCATAAAGTCGATAAAAACTGCTGTTAAGGACACGAGAAACGCAAGCAAATCGCGCCGTAAACGCTCCAAATACAAATAAAGCAAAAACACATTAACGGACGGGTCTGCAACTGCTCGTTATAAATGTACAAGGACAAAAGCTGCAACAGCAGTAGTCGACGTGGCAACGCGCAACACACAACAACAACAGCAGCAGCAGAAGCAGCAGCAGCAACAACAACAATAACAACGACGTCTGCAACACAGGAAAGTTGCAACGAGGATACGCTGGAAGCTTTAACAATTATAACAACAACAACAACAACGAGCAGCGCAGCCATAACAACAACAGCAGCACCAGCGTTAGCAGCAGCAAACGAAGCTTACACAGAAGCCGATGTCAAAGTCGAAGTTAATGCCGAGCTTGAGAGTGTGAGCTTTAAAGATTTTGAGCCACCGGCAACGAAAGTCACAACAACAACGACAACAACCACCGTCATACAAGCAACGAGCAGAGCGGCTAGCAGCAGCAGCGACGATAGTGACGAGGAATACGCTGACGCTGACGCCAACGTTGACGCCGATGCCGACATAGCGATCGGCGCAACGCACAGCTCTCGTTTGCCCTCCTCTGCCAGCAACACAAGCTCCAGCTTTGTTGTTGTCAGCAGCGCAGCAGCGAATGTTGTGGATGCTGGTCATATAAACGCTGCACTTGGACATGCCACAAGACGTCAACAGCAACACCAGCAGCAACAGCAGCAACGAGAGCAACAACAGCAACTACAACAACACCAACAATCTCAATTACAACATCTACAGCCCAGTGTTGCAGCAGCTGCTGCGGCAGCGGCCGCCGCTGCGCTAAGCGCCGATGTGCGTCTTCTGCGCAAGATCGGCTATATAGCATTCAGAGTGCGTGGTCTGGCCGAGTACTACGGAGATTTTCATTTGGTAAATCCGTATAGCGCTCGGCGACAACGACGTCAACTGCAGGAAATACTGCTAAAGCACTCGATTTTTGATCCAGGGCGCGAACGTGAACGTGCGCTAGTATTGGCCGCGGCCACAGTCGCCGTTAGCGCAGCAGCAACAGCAGCCGCCACAGCGTCAGATACTACTACCATACATAGTTGTAGCCGCAGTCGCAGCAGCAGTTGCAACGGCAACGGTCACGGCAACGAAAGTGCCAGCTCTAGTCTTGGCTTAAGCTCCAACGCCAGTAGCACGGTACATCTGGACGTCGAAGACGACGACGACGGCGGAGTGGTTGCAGACGCAGAAGCGGCAGGTGCAATAGATTTGGAGCATCAGCTTAATCTTGATGCCGACGTAGCCACAAACTTGGTAGCAACCACAACAACAACAGCGACTGCTACAGCAACGGCGACAACGACGGTGCGGCGCAAATCCTCCAGCAGCAGCTCAGCGGCTTCTACAACGGCCACATCAGCTACGGCTTCAACATCCAATCGTGCACCTATTCGATTGCTAGAGGAGCTACTAATACAGCTGTACGAGGATCAGCATAGCAGTCAGCTGACTGTGATCAGACGTAGACGCAGCAGCAGCGTAACCACCTTCACAACAACACCAACCGCCAAAAACAACAACAGCATAAATAACAATATTAATTACAACAACAAGAACAACAAGCACACTCAATTACGAAGCAGCAACGATAGCCGTACCATGTCCTCCTCCAGTGTGGAACGTCTACCACAATCGATGCCAGCGCAGTGCAGCAGTAGCGTCAGCGTAGGCGGTGGCGGCGGCAAAACCAATGATAACAATATGGAAGCCGCTGCAAGCAGCAGTAGCAGCAGCAACACTAACACCACCACCACCACTACGACCACCACTGACAAAGTCAACAACTATAATGCAAACAATGCCACCTCTGCCGTCTCAGCAGCGGGAAGTGATGCAGCTGTCGCCGCTGCCAGCTCAAGTCAGCAGCGCCATATGGCAGCCTTCTTGCAACCGTATGAGAATAATCCACGCCGACGACGCGCCAGTGATTGCTCACCATTGCATACCGGCAGCCATGCTGCAATTCATGCCGCTGCCGCGCTATCCAATCAGCTGCATATAACGCTCAAGAACAACAATTGTGCCACAACGGCAAACGCCAAGTTTCCATTCCATCGCGGCTCCTGTGGTGCCGCCGGTGAGCATCTGCTGGCCGCCAACTCCATTGCCAATCGCGCCACCATTATACTAAGCAAATCTTGCAACAATGTCGATGGTGACGGCGGCGGTGGCGGTGCCAGCGTGGGAGTAACCAATGCCACCACCGCCGGCGTGGCCGCTGTGAGCAATCAGCTGAGAGCCAGTGCCACAGATATCGAGTCAAACGCACTGAACGGGACAAGAGATGCAGTAACAATGGCGGCAGCCGCTGCCGCTGCAGCTGCTTCCAATAATGGAAATAATGAGTACAGCATTTTGCAGTTGAATAATACGATTATTCAATGTCATTTCAATGATGATGACTTTCGCGCCCTTGTAAAGGATCTGAAGCGCAAGGTTGAGTACACGGAGCACATGAATTGGTTATGTAAGTACATTTATGCTTATACTTAATACTTATACCCAGATTCCTTATAAACGATGCTCGCACACAATTTGGAAATTAATGGAGTGCAATAATTGAGTCGGCTGCACATCGACTTTCAGTAAACGATGTGCCATAAATCTCCAATTGTTTGCGGATTTATTAAGTATCCGAGTATTTACATTACTAAATTGCACTGCAACCTATGTTAGACTTAACGTTTGTGTGAAGTTTGATCAAAATTGGCTCACTATTTCATATAGCTACCAAACCAAAATTGAATCAGTTTTCTGCGCAACCAAACTTACGCACTTCTTTGCAGCACCTTGTAAAATTCATTGCATAATGCCATGGGCTGATAAAATTAGTTGAAAATTGCTTTTTGATGGATTTTAAAATTTCTCAATACATACATTGATACAAGATACCATATTTTTAAAGCCATGCTTTCATCTAAAATTCTATACATACATATTAGACAAAAAGTGCTTTATTTTTTCAATCTCCCTTTTCGATTTAGCAAAAATTTACCTTTTATTTGGTTTATCACTTTTGTTTGCTTTTTAAGTAAGCGAAAATTTAACTCTTGAGCCTGTGCATAGTAAAAATGATTGCTTTGTGCAACACTTGGTTTATTGTTGCTATTTTTTACATTATTATTGAAATGGCCATATTCATGCCAATATTAATTTTCATTCAGCAACAACCTTTCAACAAAGGACATGCCAACAACAACAGCAACGGCAACATTGGCTACTAAACATAATTCTGGGCAACTTTTAGGGCCTTCTAAAACCCATTATTACTCAGCCAAATGAGGCGTGAGTACATATTTGCTATTTGCACAACCAAATTCACATGAGCATTGCTGTGGGCATATACTATAGATATATGTACATAGTACTTATATATCTAAATAAATTTTCATATGTACATTGTGTGTGTGTGTGTATTGTAAAATGGGTAAATACAATGGCGGCGCATACGCTTGATTCACTCGCTGTAAATGTTAAATGGAAATCAATGAAAAGCTGCAAAAGTCAAATGGTAAAGGGCTGACCTTATGTCGAAAGCATATCTTTAGCACCTCCCTCCAAACACACGCACACACATTGCAATTTGTGGTAGAAAATTGCACTAACTTTAAAGCGAAAAAAAAATGGTGAACTTTAAAATCAGCGCCGACTTTCCGACTTTGCGATACACTGTCTGTCATTTTTCCTAAAATATTTTTTTTTAAGAAATAATTATTTTATTTATATCTCGTTTGGGACTCTAACCAATAATTTATGTCAGACTTGCATAAAAACAGCAATACTCAAAAAAACCTCAAAAAAGAAGAACAAATTTAATTTGATCTGCCATGATCCAAATAATTTACAAACATTTTTTGAGGACAGTGTATAAAAATTCACTCAAGCTATAAAAAGACAACAAAAAAATGACTTCAAATCAAAGAAAAATCAACAAAAAAGGGCTAACCAAAAAAAAAAAGGTTATAAAAAGAACTGCAGCTCAGACAATAAAAATAAAAGTGAGCAAGAGGCATAAAAAAGGCATAAAAGGACAAAGCACATGCAGCAGGAACTACAAGTAACTACCTGGCCGAGTAATTTTGCAGTCACAGTGGCAGCCATTGTGGCCGTTGCAAGGGTCCAGGTACTCAATGCCAATGAAACTAGCAATTGCAAGTGCAACGAAAAGTACGTGAGCAGCAACTGATATTGTTGTTGTTATCGTTGCAACAATAACAAGGAGCATACAGAGTAGGTACTACAATCAGCCACGTAACGACTCCTGGTCATCAAAAAAGTGAACTCACTTTCCTTTGCTCCGTCTATAAAAGTTAAGTGTGTTATGCACTCGGAAAAAAAACTAGGCAAGAAGCAGCACTTGCCTAGTTCAATTGAACACCTTGCGTAAATACCCTTAATGAAAATTTGATTTTTTATACCCTGTACTATTCCTGGAAGTAACATCGATGTTTTTTTCCTGATCATCGATATTTATATTTCGATTTTCGATTATCGACCAAATCGCATTACGTACAAAATATGGGCAATCAACGGTATCAACGTCGCAGACACTTTTCGCTTTTTAGAAAAAACAAATCGCAAAAGATCCGAAACTGTAGGGTTGACTCAATTTTGGCACTTCGACTTTTAATGTCGAAAACTGAGATTCAAGCATGTGCCCGTTGAATTACTACAAAGGAATACTTTTGAAAGTTTAACAAGGCTGGCAATCTAGTGAGCGACAAGCAGAGTTCGCTTAAATCAAAAAACGTTGACATAGTTTTATTTAATAACCATAATAAAGGGATCTCAAATTAGTTTACAGATTATGAGTTTGCAATTCTGGCTGGAACAGAACACTTTTTATACCCTGTACCTATAGGCACAAAGGGTATACTAGATTTGTGAAACGTATGTAACGGACAGAAGGAGGCGTGGCAGACCCCAAGTCCTTTATACCAAAATGCTTATCATAACCTCGGGTAGCGTTTGAGCTATGTCCGTCTGTCCGTCTGTATGAACACCTAGATCTCGGAGACTATAAGAGCTAGAGATACGAAACTTTACCAGCTGGTGCGCATATTTCCTGAGAAGATGAAATTTGTTGAAAATCTGATTCATGTGGCTCTAATAAAAAAAAACCCACATCCAAATTTTATCTATGCGGCCCCCTCACCCCCCGAGATCGATTAACCGTGTTTTCTCCCACACCCCTCAACATATCAACTTAAAACTTGTCCCATATACTTTAAAAAGCTTCTTAAGGTACAGGGTATTACACTGTCGGGCGCCGCCTCGACTGTATAACATTTTTTAAATATGATAGAATTGTAACATTTTGTGTTGGATATGACTATAAGAAGTATTACGCCTTCCTTTCCTAGCTTCTATGGTTGCGTATACGCAATGTGCAAATCGCCGCGGCGTATCTACCAACTGGCATTCTATTCTATGATCAAACATTTTCCATTTCCATTTCTTTAAAGAATTTTCAGCTCTTAAGTGGATTTTTATATTAATAGCTATGGCTTTGCCATTTCGTTTAGCTCTTGGTCACAAAATGTACTATCCTTAAGAGTGTAAGAATAAGCTGCAACGCCTTAAAGTTTGCTTTATTTTCTCACTATTTTGTTACTTTATACAGCTTACGCCTTTTATGTGTATAAGCCCAGTCTCTCCCTTCCTCTCTCTCTTTCTCTCTCTATTGGTATGTGTGCTTGTCTTTGTGTGTGTTTACCGAACGACAACGACAACTTTGTTAAATAGCATTAAAAGTTGTCTTTGTATCGATGGCAAGGCGTGACGTAGAGTAAAAGCAATGCAAAGCATTTGCGCTCTTTCCCTTTCATATTCCTCTTTCACACTTCTCTCTTTCTATCTCTGTCTTTTGCCGTTTTAAGCATTTCAATTTTCACTTCACACCAAAATGGCATTGCAACAATGTTGTTTCTACTCTGCACATTGGTCGGAAACGTCCATTTCTCGACATAAATTTCTAAAGTTAAGGTTATTTCTTCAAAACTTTATTATGAGAATGTAATACAGTCGAGGCGGTGCCCAACAGTGTAATACCCTATACCTTTTTTCTCGAAAGAAAAATGTATTCCTGCTCAGACCCTCTATTTTTTTTTTTTTTTTTTTGCACAACGATATTTATACCTATGAGTTACGTGAATTTGTACCGATTTTGATGAAAATCGAGAGTTACGTCAAAAAAGCTTTTTAAAGTATATAGGACAAGTTTCAAGTTACCATAATTACGTCAAGTCAAATATTGACGCAGTTTATGGGCAAGGGGAGGTGAAATTTGTACATTTTTGGCTATAACATTTGTTGTTTTCGTCCGATTTGGTTCATTTTAGACACACAGATGCATGTTACCACAACGCATCGCTCTGTTAAATTCCAAAGAAAAATATTTAACGGCATGACTTAAAACCGCGGGGGAACGGGGGAACATATTGACATGATTCAACAAACTTCATCTTCTGAGGAAATATGCGCACCAGCTGGTAAATTTTCATATCTCTCGCTGTTACAGTCTCCGAAATCTAGGTGTTCAAACAGACGGACGGACGGACATGGGTATATCGACTTCTCTAGCCACCCTGATCATACTTTAAGTCGGACGGACAGACGAACAGACGGGCGGACGGACCGACGGACATGGCTACCCATGTCTAAATGACTTATACTCTGCCACGCCTCCTTCTGTCCGTTACATACATTGTACAAATCTAGTATACCCTTTGTGCCTATAGGTACAGGGTATAACAATTTCAAGTTCTTAGGACTATTATATATTCCTAACACAAAATCACTTAAAACGACGCTGCTGCTTAAGAGCTACCAACTCGACCAACTAGGCACCTCCACTTCTTACATTAATAAGTTCAGGTAAAATGGCAATTGAAGTAATAGAAAGAATATTACCAAAATAACAGTTCTTTACGTGGGGTGTCTTCGGGAGAAAGACTAGAAAGATAGAAGAGAGAAAAGATGGATTATCAAGTTTGCAGGCTTTCGAATATAAATATTGTGTTACCAATTTTATAAGAAATCTGAGCTCGCTGAAAATTATGAACTATCCATTCTGCGCTTAAAACGCTATTTTAACCGAATGATCCTATGGGGGCTATACGATATAAATATATATATTATTTTATTTGGAGGTGCTCTCTCCCATAGCTCCCATAGGGCAGATCGGTCAAAAAGTCGTTTTTTGCACAAAATTCGTTGTGTTTCTTTTGTTTATGAAGGTATCGTTACCAAAATTGGCATTCGGAAGTGTTTTTGTAGTTCCCAAGCACTGTACCAAATTTGATCAAAATCGGTCGACTATATCATATAGCTCCCATAGAACAAATCGGTCAAAAAAACATTTTTGATTCAAAATTCGTCTGACTTTGGTTGCTTATGAAGGTATTGTAACCTAATTTGGCAATCAAATGTCTTTTGGTGTTCTTAAGCAATATACCGAACTTAAATGCACTGTGGTGGTACAGGGTATTCCAAAGTCGTCTGCGCCCGACTTTAACGCACGCCATCTTTTTTAGTTGGAAACTCCGACCACTGTGCTTTAAAGGGCGAGTTAGATTTGCGTGGGTCACGCTTCAGGCTTATTCTTTCGTCGTCCTAACCTGTTGATTCCCTTCGATTCAATTAAATTGCATGGTTTTTCTTTCATCCCTCTCTTTTTTCCTCTTCCGCTATTATCGTTCTGCCGTTTTGTGTTTTTTTTTAATCTCTTATGTTGGTAACACATTTGTCTTGTCCCAAAAATTTGCATATGCTTTGCCAGGGTCTTCGCCTCTATTCATTTTTTTTATAGAACATCATTTAATATCTTACTTAAGTATTTTTCCAATTATATAAAACACATTAAAGTAGGACTTTTGTACATATATCTATTATATATCTATATATATACATGGTATGCATGCAACGTATACGCTTAATGGAAGCGCGCGTGTTTCCCTCAAGCATTTTACAAGCTAAAAGCGAGCAAAGATACTCTTTGATTTTTCCCCAACTTGTTTCATTATGCCCTGTACATTAAGGGTAAGGGGTATATTAAGTATGCGTAAGCTTTATTCTGTCTGACTGTCCGTATAAACGCCTAGGCCTTTTCGATTTTTTTCATTGTTTTATGTCAAATGATACGTGTGCCATCCAATGTTAACTTGTACATTTTTTTTAATGAAAGATAAAATGTTGAAGAAATATGTATGTACTAGAAATACACACAGTTCTACACAGTTTTAAAATAACACGGTCTAAACTTTAGACTCTAAAGAAAATGTTTTTACACAATTTCATTTGATTTCGGACGATGAAAAGAAGCTATTTGATTACAATTTTAAAGAAAAATATTTTAACTAACCGTATCTACAGTGTAAAACGAGAACTAGGTGTATATATATTTTAGGGAGGGCCAAAAGCTCTTTTTCATGTCCGTCTGTATGAACGCCTAGATATTAGAGATGGTAAGAGCTAGAGAAATTTAACTTTCCAATTAGATCCCTTATTATTTCATGGGAGACAGTACATTATGTAGCTGCCATAGGGATGTTTCAGAGGACATCGAAAAAAAACAAAAGTTTTAGATGGATAATTTGATTGTTTATTAAGATACCGCCACCAAGTTATGTATTCGGAAGTTTTTTAGAGATCTTCAACACAATACCAGATTTTATCAAAGCCGGTTGACTATATCGGATAGTTACCATAGGACCAATTGGGTCAAACCTCACATTCGAAAGCTTTTTATAGTTCCCAAGCACTGTATCAAATTTGACCAAAATCGGTTGACTGTATCATATAGTCCCCATAGGACCGATCGGTCAAAAAAACGTGTTTAGTGCGAAATTTGTTTTGTTTCGTGCGTTTATGAAGATATTGTAACCAAATTTGGCAAAAAAATATCTTTTAGAGTTCTGAAGCACTATACCGGATTTGAGTGCAATGTGGTGGTACAGGGTATCCCAAAGTCGTCCGCGCCCGACTTTAACGTACGCCATCTTTAATATAGTCAAATGGAAATATAGGGGTTTTTGGGGTCGAGGAATTCATTTTTAACATTTCTTTTTGAGTGCCGCCAGAGGGCGCTTTTGGATATATTGCATTTTTTTTACATTTTTTTAGCCGTTTATTATTGCACGCATCATTGGCGTAGCCTGGAAAGGTTAAATTCGTAACAATATTTGAAACTCAAGTTAAATTGGATTTAAAAAATGTTTGTTTTTTTTCTATTTGCCTTGTAAGGGGCCATACCCAAATTACGTGACCCGTTTAGGGGGGGGAGGGGGTCTTGAAAATACCACGCTTGGTCACTCGACCGGGGGGGGGTCTAAGTTTTTGTCACGTAGTCCAATGACCTTTTTTTTTTTTTTTTTTTTTTACACGTATCCCTTCCACAAGTGATACTTTTCTATGTTTTTTGGTTTGTTCGACGGTTTTACTTGTTATTAATTTTTTTAAATGTAGGACCACGTGACAATTAGGGGGGGAGGGGGGGGTCTTGGCATATACTACGGTTGGTCACCAGGGGGGGAGGGGTTCAAAAATAGTGAAAATCGGGTCACGTAATTTGGGTATGACCCCTAATGTGTTCATAGAGGGTATCTCTAAGTCAACCGAGACGAACTTAATATTTGCCATATTTTCGTTGTTGCTGTAGTTGGCTGCAAGATATTTTTGCACGCATCTGTTTTGGCGCTTCAAGTAGGTCAACAGCCGGAGTCGGGCTTTGCCTTCTCACATTTAGCCGTAAATCAAAACACGCACACACACACACTCGCATAGTCACAAAGTGTGAGCGTATGTGTGAACACACATAAATTGCCCGGGCATTGCAAGATAAAGCAGAAGAAGAATAAGAAGAAACAGTAGACTACGAAGAAGAAAAGGAAGCAGTAGCCACAAAACGCAAAATGGCCATAAATTCAAAAACCTAAATGGCTTTGGCAATGCCTGCAGCAACAACAGCAACAAAAACCACAGCAACAACAACAATAACATTGACAATCACATCGACAACAGGAACAACAAACAGCAAACAACAAAATTTCAACACTCAAATCAAAATCCCAAAACCACCAACAACAAAAGAAAAGCCAAAACCAAAGAAATAGTAGCTAAAGCATAAGCAGCAACAACAGGGAACGGCAAGAAAGTGAGGAAGCAAGAGAAACCAAGCCACATAATACAAATGACAAATAACAAGGGGCAGGAAATACATACAATACATATACATACATATATACGAGTATATGTTGCAAATCTACTAGCGGCAACAGCCAACAGGAGCAACAACTGCCAACAACTGTTAACAGCTTACCGCCATTTTTGCCACATGCGAAATCAAAAGGCAACACAACAAGCACACCAAGACGAAGTTGTAGAAGATGAAGAATCCAAAAGGCAACAAAAGGAAAAGCGCAAAAGGAGCAAAACTGCTCTTAAGTGGCAGCACAACAATGCCAAAGGACAAGAGGATCGTCATTGGTAAAAGGAAAAAAGAGAAGCCAAAAAAAAAAAACCAAACAAGCTTGAATGGCAAGCAAAAATCTAATAATAATAAAATACTTTATTGTTCAGTTAACAATTCAATTGTTTTACTTAACGACAAGCAAGTGCAAGTAAGATGACGAGATGATAAAGTAATGATGAAGATGATGAAGGCGAAGCCAATAAAAGCACGGAGAACACAAGAAGAAACCAAAAGTTTTTACTCTTTGTTTTTGTACGCCGCGTTCAATAAACTGAACGTGCAAACAAATCATAGAGTAAATTGCAATATCGATTTGTTCAATCGAGATCCGTTGGATACAATTTCTGAAATGTTTTGATTTACCTAAAAAACAAAATGGTTCCGGCAAGCGTACAACTTTGTAAAGTTCTTTATTTTTTCATTTTAGAAAATTATTTTGGCCTTGTAATTATCTTATCGAAGTCGAGAAAGAGGTTGGGCATCGCTTTTAAACTCACCAAAAAAAAAAAACAACATAATAATAACAATTATTTTCACAAAGTATTGCGAAATATTTAAAAAATAATCGGCCGTGCTCCGGAAAACGAAACCGAGGATTTTATACGGATTCGTTTTAAAACCGAATGGTTGGTGTTGCCAATTTCACCAAACCGAATTTTTCATGTGAATCGAGAGGAAGAGCAATTAAAAAAAACAGTAAATTAGGTTTAAAAAAGTACTCATTTTATACTGAAATAATTTTTTAAATATTCTTTGATATTCTTTGAAAATATTTATGCCAACTTAAAGTTATATATTATATTTATTGACAATTATTTTAAATTATTTTTTTTCTGGTACCCAATCCAAAAAATAGCTGCACAGCCTTATGTGAACATATCATACACGAACACATAATAATAAGTGCGACAGGGTTCCCGCGTTACACAAAGGAAATTTCCCTTGTAAAATTATAGCTCAGTCTTCTTTAATTTCCATTAACATTGTTGATAAAGTTATATTTTTGTGTAATTTTATTTAATGTGAAGAATAATAAAGAACTAACAATATTTTAATGAAAATGAAATGTAAACAACATATAGTGATAAAAAGGTGCAGAGCTGCAGCAAAATGTCAGCTGTTTTGTATCAGACAAAAATATTTTTTCGCGCCAACACAACAGGTGAATTTATCGGAAAAATAAGGAAAATATACGAAATATCGAAAAAAAAAATCGGTTTCCGGAGCACGCAAGAACGAATCCGAATAAAATTGTTCGGTTTGGTATTTTCCTCTTCCGGAGCACGACCGAATATGTAGCATTGTAGATATTTGACAGATTTCTCACACCGCCACTGGTCAAATTATCATTGGGCTAAAATTCGATTCAAAGAGATTACTGCCGTAACGATATTATTATAGAATCTTCTGCTTTATAATTAGATGTAAGGATGCAGTTAAACTCAAATTATAGCATAGCCAAATAATTAGAATACGCTTAAAGATTTTTATCTTAAAATGAAGCGAGACATCCTTTACAAGCCATCCAAATCCATCCATCAGGAGTTTTCATTATTAAAAAACTATTTCTTATTGTTTACCTTTTGCACATTTCTATAAATAATTTCCAATTCTTTAACTTTTTGTGTTTCAAATAGCTTTAAACACTTGTAATATCCTATTGTTAAATTACGTACAGAGTATGAAAATGGAGCGAATGAAATTGCTACCAAAGAACATTAAGTGATAAAGTGTTTGTGAAATCAAAACGAATGATTGCAACCCAAGTGAAAGCGAGAAAGAAAGTACTGTGTGCGTGTGTGTGTGTGTGAGGGAAAAAGAGAGAGAGAGTGAGAGACTGGGATGAGGGGCAGCTATATAAATAAGGGCAGGCTCGATTAGTGTCACATATGCCTGGCCATTTCATTCATTAAGTGCGTCTATACAAATACATATGTATGTGGCTTTTGTGTATGTGGGTGTGTGTATTTGCGATATCATAACGTGGCCTACTTTTATAACACATACATAGTATCGTTGTATGCCCCACTTACTTACCCACCACTTACATCTTGGCTCATTCAATAAACAAACAATGCGAAAAGGAACTTCCAACTCAATGAAATTATTTCATCCCACTACATGCACACAAGACAACCATTTTCATTTTATTAAAAAAAAAGAGGGGAAATAATGAACAATCTACAAACACAAAGCACAAACATAGAGGAATAGCTGCCATTTTCATGCAACGCGCACAAAAGTATGCAATGTGTTATGTGATGCGATGCGATGCTATGCAAAATTGCACAGGATTCCAGAAAAAAAGACAGACAGACAGAGAGAGAGAGAGAGAGATCTTGCTGAGAATGAGAAATTAATATTTGCTTTGGTTGTTTTTGTTGGTGGCTGTTGTTATTGCTTGTCGTAAGCTCAACACATTTTCCGGTGTACTTTGACACCTAACAGCACTCTTAAACCCTCCGTAGTAGACCTTCATTGCTTACACTTTTGACCCGATCCAAACCCGAGCCGAACGGAACCATTATTACCCTGGCAATTTTGCGCCTTAATAAAACGCAAGAAATTCAGCTGTTTGTCATGCAATCGCAATGCATTATAAAGCGTGGCACAGCGTAGAGATGGGACAGCACGGCTTAGAATGTCTTTAACACAGCTAAATTCTTTATTCCTTTTGTCTCTAAAATATGAACAATACTATTAAACTAGTTTTGTATTACATCAAGTTAGATTCTTGAACATGCCATTAGTTGTAAAATATTTTATTGCATACTTATAAGGGTTTCAGAATATTTTATGCAACTAGCGACAATATTTTCATTAGTCAGCCTGAAGGCGTACGTTGCTCTGGCTACAAACATTTTATAACTTAGAATCAATTTCTTCTTTATAATTATATAAATAAATAAATAAAATTTTCATTTGTACAGAGTGGCTGATGAATATAGCTACATTAAGAAACTCGAATAACTTTTTGTTTAATTCACGTAATTTATTATACCGTGTACCGTATGGTACAAAGGGTATATTAAGTTTGTGCAAGCCAAAAATGTATGTAACATACAGAAAGAAACGCCGGAGACCCACCAAAGTTACCTAAAGTATGATCAGGGTGACTAGAGAAGTCGATATACCCATGTCCGTCTGTCTGTATGAACAACTAGATCTCAGCGATGGTAAGAGCTAGAGCGACTAAATTTTCAGATTAGATGCGTAATTATGTCAGGGGAGACAAGTTTATTTTACTTTTTCGATATCGGGGTTATATTATATAACTCCCATAGGGGTGTTTCAGAGGACCTCGAAAAAAAAAAAAAGTTTAAGATGGATAATTTATTTGCTTATGAAGATATCATAATCAAATTTGGCACTCGAAAGTTTTTTAGAGCTCCCAAGCACTGTACCAAATTTGTTCGGTTGACTATATCATATAGCTCCCATAGGGCAGATCGGCCAAAAAAAGGTTTTTTGTACAAAATTCGTTGTGTTTCGTTTGTTTGTAAAGATAACGTAACCAAAGTTGGCATTGGGAAGAATTTTTTAGAGAACTCGAGCACTGTACTAAATTTGGTCAAAATCGGTTGTCTATATCATATAGCTCCCATAGGACCAATCGGTCAAAAAAACGTTTTTTGTACAAAATTCGTCTGTTTTTGTTTGTTAATGAAGGTATCGTAACCTAATTTGGCAATAAAATGTCTTTTGTTGTTCTTAAGCAATATACCAGATTTTATTGCAAGTAGTGGTACAGGGTATCCCAAAGACGTCCGCGGCCCGACTTTAACGTACGCCATCTTTTGTTCCTACTTGAACGTAAAAAATGAATTGTACACCAAGCACTTAAATTGGGTGCTTTATTCATTTTTACTGTGTAGTAAATAACATAATTAACATTCTTCCTTATAAAATAAAATGCATAGTAATTGCATGTTAAATAATTGAGTTGAAACTTGGAGGATTCTTTTTAACACTATACCCAGAGTTGTGAGGGCATTTTTAGAGGAAAACGGAAAAAAAGAAAAACTACCAAAATAATTGCTTAATATGATAGCAAGGTGGATTACTTATGTTGTATTTTATATGGAAAGTAACAAGCAACATTGTGGTCAACATTCTTGATTTGAATTTGATGGTTGGCTTAAACGCAGCTTAAGGTATTCGTATAATGAAAATGGTTTCTTTTTATGTAGAAAATAAGAATAATGTTAAAGCAATCAATAAAAATGTAGATTATGTCTGGCCAACAATAATGTGAAGGAAATTCCACCACCACTGCCAACTGAAGAGTACCACACTACAAAGAAAAAGCTAGCACACAGATACACACATGTACGCATAGGAAAAGCCATGGAATACTTAAGAGGCGCACGCTCCACTCGATAATGTATGTAAATTTATATTGTACAACATAACAACAACAATAAAAAAATTTGAGGGGAGCACAAATAGCGAAGGGTTGTTAAATGACGCCACATTTACGTACTCATCATCAGTTTTTACACAAACACACGCACAAATATACACGTGTGTGTGTAGTATGTCTATGCATAGTACAATACGCTCCAGTTGTAGATCCGGAGAGTGGATCCTGAATGGAGGAGGATTTGCATCGCAGGCTTCACAAAAAATTGGCCCCAATTGAGCATGCACAGCGCCTAGCTCTAGATGCTAATTAAATTTTATTGACTTGGCGTAGACCCATAAAGAGACTTTGTCGTCGTAATACTTGTCGTTGATGTACCCGGAAAATTGCCTAGGCGTACGTGTGTATGTGTGTGTGTGTGTGAATATTTCATTGACTGACTGACTAACTGACTAAATGAGTGAGTGGAAACGAGCAACGGAAAATGAAGGAAATGGTAAATAGAGAAGAGGAAGCGAATGTGGCAGCAACATAAAACATAAGCAATCATTTTAATGAGCAATAAAATGCTTGCATACTTTTCAGCGCAAAGTGTGGGAATTTTTGTAGCTTTAGCTTTTGTTATGGAAAACTAACCAAGTAGATAGGCCACAACAACAACAGCAACAGCAATAACACAACATCAATGTCAACGTCGGTGAATTATGAGATACACACGCCAATACCAAAACACTTTTGCCTACAGTTGGGCATTTTCTTTTGATTGTTGTTACTTTTACTTTAGAAACTTGCGATGCCAGCAAATTGTAGTCAACTGTGTGTGTGGTGTGTATGTGCGTTTGTGTTTGTGTCACCCTTCTTCTGCTTACTTATATACATACAAACATACATACAACAATGGCGGCGGCACCTTAGTGATTGCTTTGGCGCCATTTACCAAACTGCCGTTTAACTTGAATAATTTTGAATAAAGACGCAAAAAAATAACAACGACAACAACAAAAAATGAGCAAAGTTTGTGTATGTATGTGTGTGTGTGTGCAAGTGTATCAGCCAAAAAGGTCCTTAGTCAGGAATACCCTTGACACCAAACACATTTGCAGTTATTAATGCTAAAGTTGACAAGTTGACAAACAATTCAGCAGGAGCAGGAGCAGCATTTTCATTGAAACTCTTAACGTTTAACTCTTAACTCTTGATGACCCATAAACAAAGATGACAATGAAAACATTTAGTTACCATTATCATAATTTCACTTTATGAACACAATTGATAATCTTGAATGTCGTCGACGAAAGCCAAAGCTAAATACCTATTGTGATGTTGTTGCTTTTACTGTTACTTGTCAGAAGAGCGCAAGTACCGTTAGTACGGTCACTATCCGTTAATTTGTAGCAGTCAGTTGCTTAATATTATTATTTTATTTAAGCTTTGTGATTTTTTGTAGTTTTTTCTCTTTGTCAGTAAAAACGATGGTGTACGTTAAAGTCGGGCATAGACGACTTTGGCATACTCTGTATGCTACTACTACTACTACTACTACTAAGCTACTACTACATTTCCCAAATTTGGTTACGATATTTTCATAAGCAAACAAACAACAGTTGAATTTTGCACCAAATACGTTTTTTTGACTGATCGACCCTATGGGGACTATATGATTTTGTCAACCTATTGTATTTTGATCTTTGGTACAGTGCTGGGGAACTCTGAAAAACTTTCGAATGCCAAATTCGCCTCGCAATTCATTTTTAAATGTTGGATTTGAAGAAAAGTCAAGTTCAGTCGGGGCTGTAAGTGAGGAAACCCATTGCTGGATTTATATAGTTTCCACAGGTGGAGTTTTTTTTTGAAGAAACAGTCCGTTTGCATTAATGTGGTCTTGGAACATCCATAAGTTCGATAACTGTTATATAACTATTTATATATTATATATCAAGAAATCCTGAAATCCTGAAATGACGAAAATCGCCCGTAGAAGATAAAGTACTGAGTATCTTTGTGCTAAAAAATGCCAAACTTTGTGATTAATTGTGAACTAGCTCTCGTAAAACACATGCTCTATTGTGAATTCTGCTCTATTATTACCCTTTCATTTTTTTTTAAATGCAAGTCATTTGAAAGGCACACACACACACACACCATACGAATTCCACGTGAATAAAATAATTAAACTAAATAGCACATATATTGCATAGGATTAAAAAATATAATGTACTTTTACATACTACAATGAATTCTTCTCAACATATAATAAAATTCCTCATGACAAAAGGAGTCAAAGAAAAAGGATTCCTCGATATGGGCCTGGCTATTTAATATGACTGAAATATGTTTGCTCTTGAATTCAAAAATACTCACACATACATACGCTTCAATTAGTTGTTGTTGTTGGCATATTTAACTCAATTAAGCTGCTTGTCTATTGTTAAGGCTTTTGTCCCGTTCGCTCGGTACAAAATGTGGTACAGTCGAGGCAGTACCCGACAGTGGGATACTCTCTACCCTGTTTTCCAAAAAAAAAGAAGGAAAATATATTTCTTTATTTATTATTGCAACTTTAGTTTTCAGTGGATTATTTGGTTACATAGCTCAATCGCCAACTGAAGTCATGATAAGAATTTTGGTACAGAGGACTGCCTGTTTACAGGGTATATAAAACAAACAAAAGTCTGCACCTGTAAATGGTTGCCCTTGAAGCTTCTACGCTCTCTCTTTCACACAAAATTCCCTTCAATTTGTAATGTATGCAAATACACCCACTTACACACAAACACATCCCCGCCGCAACAAAGAGTCACCCACAGGTGGGTGCACAAATACTGTGGAAGTTTTATAGAAATACATACAAATACAGACACTATTATAAGTTAAAGCATACTGTGATTTCTTTTTAAGCTATTCTTTTCCCTGCAAAAATTCTATGCAACATGCCACATGTCGCATGCCACATAATTTCCAAGAGCTAGCATACATACACGTCGTATACGCAAATAGTTGTAAAAGTAGCAACCGCTTTCTAATTAGTTGGTCACAGTATTGAATTACTGTGCAACTTTCTTGTTCGAAAATGTTAAGAAATAAATATATATATAGGTATACAAATGACTGTATGTACTCGCCTTCACCGCTCAGCCTAGAAAGTTAAGTACAGCTTTATAAGGCAATCCTCATACAGTGCGGACGTATGTTATGTAGCTATGGGGGGGATGGCGAGCACCATATAACAGACGCTCCTTGGTTCTTCAATGTACCCAGACTCGGTAGCGAATATATAAAGTCGAAATATAGTGTGATGGTAGTGTCACTTTCCTTCAACTTGAAATCTTTTATTTGAGTGCAGGGTATCTAAAAGCCAGCCGCGCCAAATTTTCAATTCGCCCTATATTTTTTGTACTAAGGCTGGAGAAAACATCGATGATCGAAGTTTAAAATCTCTATATATCGACGTTGGCCAACAGAGATGTTTCTCCAGCACTTCTTCACTCACCAAATGGGTGTTTAGTAATTTGATTTCAATGTGGTGGTAAAGGGTATCCCAAAGTCGTCCGAGCCCAAACTTTAACGTACGCCATCTTTCACTTTGTATTGGAAGGAGTTTTGTGTGTCTGTGCGCTTGTGAGTACTGCTTGGCAGTTACCGTGGGACGTCAGATAATTTCAATTGTTGGCTTTTAACAAACAGGCAAGTCACGCTCCCTCGCAAGCCTGCATACAGCACCATACACATACACTTACTATTACTTGTGGGCCTCCTAGAGGTACAATCATATTTTTAGGTCCACCACCGGAAAAAAAAAAAAATAAAGAATACTGTCACGTCTAAGTGACAACAAGTCTCAAAAACTCAGCCTGTACAGTAGCCAAAGCTGTATCTGGGGAATATTCACAGGTGAGATAGCGTTCCTAAGTGTATTGCGTATAAGCCATCTGGAAATTGAAGTGGTCCAGCAATAAACAACAACAAAAATAAGAACAACAACAACAAAAGAAACCCCCGCGATTAATGAGTGTTTAATTTCCACACCAAAGGCGGCTCCCAAAAGTAAAGTGCCCCAAAATGTCAGTTATTTTTAATATTTTCCATATAATAAATATGAGTGAGTATTTATGTTATTCTCTTGCTATCTGTGTGTGTGCGTTGCGTGTGCGTATGCGTGTGTGTGCGTCAGGCTCATTGAATTTTATTTGAATGTATGCGGCACCATCAGCTGACACCTGAAACCTGCCACCTGCAAACCGCCATTTGCCACTTGCCGCCATCTTTCGCAATTTCACATTTTCACATGGCGTGCTTTATATGGGACATGTTACTGTTGTCGTTGTTGTTGTTGTTATTATTATTTTTGTTATTGTTTTATTCATAAACACAACGCATGGCATTGCATTGTTGTAATTTTTACGTGCTGTTTATTTTATGCCAATTTAATGCAAATACAGTGAAGCCTAAACAATCGCGCCATCTTCCATATTATCATATAGAAGGCAAAGAAAGTCTTTGTTTAATCGGTTGGGAGCTTTGGTAAAAACAACTCGTGCACCTAAAAATCAGATGAAAACTGTAGATATTATAAATAGTACTGGCTAGTAGCTACCTAATGTGCTTACATACATATGATACTTAAAAGTGGACTACCGAGCCCTGGTATACAGCATAAATTAGTCAAAGGAGCATTATCATTATTTTTCGGTTTGTTTCCTGCAATATTTACTGTAAAAGTTTGCTAGAAATATTAGAAAGTCACCGGAGCCCATGTAAAAACTTGTACGTGCCAACATGTGTATGTGTGAATACATTAATTATTTGACATACATTTACATATGTATGTAAGTCAACATGGGAAACAGCTTCGATCACTTTATCCACGTCGTCCTATAGGACTCGTTGTGTGCGTGTGTGTGTGTGTGTGACAGATAGAGTAGACGCTTTAAATTGCTTCAATTATGCCAAATGAAAAGCGTAGCATAAAAATTTAAATTCAAACTCGAATTTTTATAAACTTCAAGCATAACTTTTTTGTGAAATATGACATTTTGTCTTTTGTTTTTGTGGGAGCGCAAAGCTTAAAGAAAAATGGAAAATCCAGAAGAGCTGCATAAAAAAAAAAAATATGGCGAGCTTTACATTCGGACAAGACCGACATAGAGTTACACTGTACCATGAAAGCATAAGGCAACAATAAAAAAAGTTACAAAACAATTTGTCCTGACTAAGACTAAAGCTTGGAACCCAAGTCGGGATTAGCAACTGAATTACCATAAAACATTGTTCTGCATATGCTAGGTATGTGTATAGCGATTATCTTCGATATTTATGTGTCCGATTATAATGAAATCTGCTTTCGAATGATTTTTTCACTTCCCAAGTTTAGACCATATAAACTTAAGCTGTAACTTCAAAATTGTAGATTATATGGAGCTAAGAAAAAAAAATTACATCTGGCTGCACATACGGCATCAAAAGCTCAAGTTTGATAAGGTCTTATAACTTTGGGAATCTCCGGCGCACAGCGGCAGAAATAAAATGTACTTAAACATAAATCGGCCTGTTGGGCGACCACTCAAAGAATTTGCCGATTGCCATAGAAATTTTTGAATTGGTGGGATCACATTCTTGCGTAGAGCTGGTGGTTTCGGCCCGAATAAGCTTGCATAAAGCAGGAAGGCGAATCACACACATAACAAGTAAAAGCAAAGAGAAAAGTTATTTCGCCAAAAAAAAAAAGAAAAAAGCATTTCAACAAAAACGAAAACATTACAAAAAGTTTGATTTTATTTTGTCGTCGGTTTTTTTTTTTCTTTTTTTTTATGTCAACGTTATTGTTGCCTAGGCTAAGGAATAAATACATAATTAAAAATTAAATTATTCATGATTTGATGCTAAAACATACACTTTATACACACATCCAGCACACACACATACACAAACAACACACAGATTCAAGTAAACCCCATTAAAAAAAAAACAACAGTAAATTTCAAGGTAAGAACTGTACTTATCATATTCGTTATATTGTATACTAACAGTGATAGTAAATTGTCCCAATTTATTCGATTTTTGCATTAATTTGCCTTGACTGGGAATCCCGTGTAGTTACAAAAGCTCCACGAGTGAATACACAAAATTAACAATCCGCTGTGTCTACAAAGCTAACAAGAGTTTTGCAAGTATATGCATTTCATTCATTGGATTTGTTTTAAAATACGCATACGCCATGTGTTTAAAACTTTATCCTAAGCCACAGCAAACCACAAAAAAAACAAGCAAACAAGAATAACCCCGACAAGTGACAGCCACGTGCCGCACTTGGCTAAAATTTAAACAAATTGTATGCTATAAAAGCAAACACCTGCCACGCCTACAAAATCGCCCATTCCACCCACTCCAGGCAGAGCTCCCACGCCCTTTTCTTGGCTTGTCCCAAACTCAACAACCCGTTTCTACAATGACAAAACAACTAACTCCAGTCCAGCTATTGGGCAAAAGTTTTGCGCTTGCTTTTAATAACTCTACACTGAGCGAAAAAGAGCGCTGGACTGCAATTGAAAGAAACGATTTTATAGTATGATTTCTTATTGGGAAATTTTGTTCTCTATTAACTTGGTTTAGGTAATTTTTTCGAGTATATTATTTCAAAAACGTATTTATCATAAGTATCCGCAGCCTAGCTCTTACATATTAAAATAATTCATTCAGCTGAGACGGCCACAGTGTCAATCAGTCATCTTATAAATACATTTCAGTATCATTTTATGGATTGTAACAACGATATGTAACGTGCTGCCTTCTTTTGGGCGACCTGAACAAGTGGTTTCAATTCGTGGTGGTATGACAACAACGGCATTAAGAGATTCCCTTCTAGGCCATAGAAAACTTTTGTGCAGAGTCCTCTTTGAATTTATCAATAATTGAAAAGAGCAGTGTTGCATTAAAAGTGACTACTCGGAAAGTTTTATAATTAACTGTGTTATCAGACCGACCTCATATATATTTTTTTTTTTTTTGAGCAGGTGACAGACATGACTCAATCAATTTTTCTTAAGTAAATATCTGTATTACTTATGATCGAACTGTCTTATTACTTACCATGTTCACATGGAGACGTTCCATTGCATAGGTATATCCTTAGTATAACTAAATATAACTCCTTGAATCATAAGAAAACTCCATAATTTTTATTATCCCATTTATTTTGTTAGCGTTTGCGTTTGCTTGTTTGCGTTTTTTTTTTTTTTCAGTGTACCTCCTTTAAACGCACGCACAGCCTGCCAATTGCCACATTGCTGTTTTGTTCTCTCTCTCTCTATCTTTTGGTTCGATATACACCCTCCACCACTATCCCACCCCAGCCCAACACAATGCTGCCCGTGTTGTTAGATACAGGCACATCCACTTTGAAGATGTGTCACCAACAATGTCAGTCAGGGAGCAAATTGTTTGTGGTTACGCTTTAGGTGCTTTGCTCAGCTGCGGTTCAAAGCGGTGCGGTTCAGTTTGGGAATTGAAAATTTGCCGCACGAGGTGTCAAGCGCTGTCAGCTAACAAGTTGCAGTATATAATAAATTACGTACAATATATAAGTACATATTCTACATACATATGTATAAAGAAAGTAGGTACCTATGTATAAGCTTATATATTAATTGGCTTTATTTATTTACCTTTTTTTGGTTTAATTTATGTTGCTCTTTATGTTGTTGTTGTTGGTGTTCTTGTTGTTTTCTTGCGACAAGCAATAAAATCGCCTTAGTATATTAATTAAAAGCGATGAGTAAACCCAATCATTAAAGCGACGGTTTTGGGGCCTCTTACAAATGTTTTTTTGGCTCCCAAAAATTTTGTGGCGCGAAATTTGGCTTGTTGCAGGTGTCAACGGCAGCTGTCGCAAGCCTAGAGGGAGCTAGTGAGATGGAGAGAGAGGAAGATGGGAGGCAAATGCGAGAGAGTGTACAAGCAGGAAGAACATCATCCAACAAATTGCAAAGTGGCGGCTGTAACTGTTCTTGGCAACCCTGCGGGCATTTACTCTACAAGTTTCTCAGTCCCATCGTCTCTCTAAATCTGCGTGAGACTTTCTGGCAGTTAGTCAGTCTGTCAAACAGGATGTTGGCTTCAAATTATCAAGGTAAAAGCTCAATTAGAAAGTTGTCTTAGTTGTGTGAGTTGTATAGTAACTCAGTTAGATATCTAACTAGCAACAGATTCAACTGGTGTGCCCTGTTTACCACATGGACTTAGCCAAAAAAAAAAAAAACAGTAATTGCTGAAAAACATTACAAAATAGTATATGTATGTATACTATATGTAGAGACATGCATGATGTAGAGCAGCCTTGATTACAAGGCATTTTTGCCTTAATACTTAACAATGACATTGCTATTTAGGCCTGGCAACCCTTGCCAAAAATCTTCTCTTCATATCCAAACTAATCTTTATGATTTTCCTCATTTTCTTTTAATGCATCAAAACGTAAAAGGTTAAAAAAGGCAAAAACTTTTCCAGTTTAAATAACTTTTTGCTGTGGGCATATTTGTTTTAAGCAGCTATTTGTTAGGTATATGATTTACGGACTGGACTATGAAATATGTCAACTCTTATTATTATTTTAAATTGAAATTTTAGTTTTTCTGAAAAAAAAAAAAAATTCGAATATAAATTTGAGTTTTTAAAAAGCGTTAAAAAAATAAATGCTCTGCCGATGAAAAGTTGGCTAACACTGAATAGTTAGTTATTTACAACCATTGTTACATGCAAGGACATTTGCTGTACAGTTTACTTATTGAGATCTCTTGGAAAGACTATGTTTAACAATAAATACTTTTTGTAAAATATATTGTTTATATTGAATGTTGCACACAACTGCAGAAAGGGTATGGCAACTTTGGCTTTTATTCCGTTTAGTTATGATTACTTCACACACACACATACATACCCACCTACACACGCACATAAATATGTGTACACTATATATATACACCTTCATAAGCTTTAACTCTAGCCAGATATCTGACTGTCATTCTTGACATGAGTTGTGTATTCATATATGAACTTTACGCTAGAAGGGTTACCACATTTGGTATACATGTATCTGTTGTTTTCATATGTAGAAGTGTGGGTGTAAGTATAAGTGTGTGTATAAAGCTTAAATTTCCCTGCTTTTTTAAAAAAGGCTCATTTCGTGTATGTATATACCCATGAGATCGCTGAACAGAAAACAAGGAAAAAATACTTTTAAAATGTGATTTTATTAAAAATATCGAAGTTAACTACAAACTATTGTTTAAAAACAATTAATATGCTGCTGTTACATCTAGAAATAATAACTAATATTGAGAGAATATTTTCTACACTAATTTAAATATAATAATAATACTAATTGATTTAAAGAATAATAGGCAGCAGAATCTCTCATACCTTTGAGATGCTTTATAAGTTTAACAATAAAAGCAGTTAAATTTATGCTGACGTTTTTCACAATTTTTCCATTAATACTTGATCCTTTAATTTTCTTCTTTTCGACGCAGAATAAGTTCACTTCCTTTTTCACGAACATCTCAATCAAATAGTATACGCTTTTGTACCTATAGGTACAGTGTATAAAAAGTCTAAAAAGTGCTAAACCAAACCAGGACTTTGCTTTACTTGCTATTATTGCTTCTGAAATACTTTGAATTTAAATAATATATTGTGGAACAATTTATTTATTTTTGTTTTTAAAGTGCAGTCGTGACTTTATTTTAGCTGTTAATATCGGACACTACTTCTCATTGCCTTTAAATACACACCATACATTATAAAAAGCATTTTTTTTCCAAATTATGGTTCAATTTGATGTTAATATAAGGCTGAGCAACCTCAAACAAAAAAAGATGGCGTACGTTAAAGTCGGGCGCGGACGACTTTGGGATACCCTGTACCACTGCTTGCAATAAAATCCAGTACATATATTGCTTAAGAACACCAAAAGACATTTGATTGCCAAATTAGGTTACGATACCTTCATAAACAACGAAAAAACAGACGAATTTTGTACAAAAAACGTTTTTTTTTACCGATTGTTCCTATGGGAGCTATATGATATAGTCAACCGATTTTGACCAAATTTGGTACAATGCTGGGTACTCTAAAAAATTCTTCCGAATGCCGAATTTGGTTACGATATCCTCATAAACAAACGAAACACAACGAATTTTGTGCAAAAAACGTTTTTTTGGCCGATCTGCCTGGGAGCTATATGACAAAGTCAACCGACTTGGGTACTCTAAAAAACTTCCGAGTGCCAAATTTGGTTATGATATCTTCATAAACAAACGAATTATTCTTCTAAAACTTTTGGTTTTTTTCGAGGTCCTCTGAAACACCCCTATGGGAGCTATATAATATAGCCCCGATATCGAAAAAATAAAACAAACTTGTCTCCCCTGACATAATTACGCATCTAATCTGAAAATTTGGTTGCTCTATCTGTTACCATCTCTGAGATCTAGGCGTTCATACAGGCAGACGGACAGACGGACATGGGTATATCGACTTCTCTAGTCACCCTGATCATTTTTTAGGTAACTTTGGGGGTCTCCGACGTTTCCTTCTGTATGTTAAATACATTTTCGGCTTGCACAAACTTAATATACTCTTTGTACCATACGGTACAGGGTATAAAAATTAAATTCCAAAGAGAGGAGATTTTTTAAATATATTAACTACGACCAAATTGCATTTCTAATTGTTGTGTTTTTTGTTGGATCTCCATAGTGCAGCATCGTGATTGCCTTTGCATGGGTCTATATCCGTGGTCGGCAAAATATACATATGCATTTTTCTTGCGTTTGTATTGAACATTTTCTGCCGCTGCGACGTATTTCGACGCCGACGTTGCCAAGCAACACAGCACCAAAGCCACGGCATACTAATGCTGGTGCGCTTTAGTTTTGTGAGAGTTAAAAAGCAAGCACGCTCTGTAAGCAAGAGCCGAAGTCATGCACAAACAACTTCGTGTCTGTTGCTTTGCAACAAGAGCGTGGCAACGCCAGAGAATTGGCTGAGAGAATTTCACTACAAAAATCACGCACACATGCATGCGTTATTAGTACAACAGAGTACGTGCGAACCATAGACCTATGGGATAGGACCGTGCCGACAACGGGTATACTTTTTGTAAGTGTGTCAAACAGTTTATACGGTTTGGTAGATTTATACATGACTCTTAAAAGAAAATTTCATTAAAATCACAAAGAAAATCTCAATCTCAATTTTACGAAGCGTTCCAAACAAATAATGTTCTTCAAATAAATATGATATAGGTAATATAAATTGAATTAATGAACAGTGATGCCAGAAATTGAGAGACGAAATATGCTAGATTTGAAAAGAAAAGTTGCTGAAATAAGCTAAAAATTAAAATAAATCTGCTAAAAAAAATTCGAAATAGAACTGCTCCCAAAAACAACAATTTTAAGTTGTTTTAGTTCTTAAATTTTTTTATTATATTAAATTACTAATGATTTCATCAACATCAGCCGAATCTTCTTCATCACTTAAATATGCTAGATTTACTTATATAAGCATTTTGAAAAATTTATAAGCTATTTAGTTTTAAAATACTCTAGATCTAGCTATAAACAAGCTAAAATGGCATCACTGTTAATGAATATTCTCTAAAGAGTATATAAATTTCGGCTACGAAAGTTTGATTTCTGTTCATTTTTTGTTTTTTTCGTGGCCTGCCGCAATTTGCATTTTGTGCATTGTAGTTTGCTTTTCAGCTTGCGGCTGCTTTCATTGAGTTTTCCATACACACACACACACACACATACATTTATGCATTTGCATGTGTGTGTATGTGTATACATGCAGTTATTTTCAATATGCGTTGCTTTTTAATTTACTGGCAAAGCCAAGAGGTGTCTGCAGGGGATGCAGAGGGTTAGGTGTTTTATGGAGAAGGGAGCAGACTGTTCATGTGTAAAACATACGCGACAGCTTCAATACATTGCCAATACAATTTACATACGACGTTGCATACCCAGGTCGTTCCTTGTCTGTGTCCCTATTTCTGTGTATGTGTGTATCTATGTGCGTTAAAAGCTGAGCACGCCTGAACGTATGCAAATTATTTGATTTTTTCCACCATTTTCGTTTAATTTAACTGCTAGCTGGCATTTTTTGTTACAAACACACACACACCACATTATTAATGCCCCTGTGGAATGTAAAAAGAACTTGCGGCTTTAACACTGCTGCGCAAAAGTATACTTATACTAAATAGATAATATGTATAGAGCGGTGTGAAAACCAAATAAGTAATAAAACAACAAATAAGAAGAAAAATGTTACTAAATGAAACCTTGGTATTTAGCTCGTTTAGTTCATCTGACTGGGGCCAAACCCCCGCTCCGTTAAACCACCTCAACCAAAACGCAAACCGCCTTAACCAGCAGCTACCTGCAGCAGATAGATGATGCATACAACTCTAATTACATTGCGTCTCTTCTGCTACATTTTGCCTGCAGCTCTAGGCAGCTGCAGCCTCCATTTTAATGCGCAGCTTTTTTGCTTTCCAACACTTTTAGTAAGGGAATTCCAGGCATGCTACAACAGCTACTACACAGCTCTGGCTTTCAAGCTTTCACTTACCGCTTGCCACTTGCCACTGCTACAACAAGACTATTGCTACAACTATGACTATGACTTTGACCATAAAGCTTAAGTTTCTGCCACAGCTTTCGCTTTGGCTTTGATTCAATTAACGCCGCTTCGGCTTAAGTAGTTAGTTACTGGCAGCAGTTTTAAATCTCTTACCCCAGCCTTTACCTTTCCATTGCCAAGGCTGTAAACGGCAAGATCCAGAGCAAGGCAAACGCCGCTAATAGGCTAAGCATCTGCGTTGCTTTAAATTAACCAGCAACATCTTCGTTTCATCCAATATGTAGTAGTATCTGTATCTAACATTTTTCTTCCTTTCAACCCAAATAAGCACAAACATTGATTGACAGTTTAAACACAAAACGGCCCAAGGCTTAAAACAGTCAACACAGTTAGCACCAGGCATGCAAGCAAGTAAATTTCTTTAGGGCCAACATTGAAGAGAACCCAACGAATATTCAAAACCATTTTTTTGAAACCACAATTTACAACTGTTCATGACGGATTGACAGCCTTGCCCAGGAAATAGACTCTTGTGTTGCTTGGTTTTTTGAAAACTAATGAGACTTCTATTGAGAGGTTTTTCGTTAAAGAAAAGGAAGCCAAATGAGAAGATAACTGGAAAGTATACGAGTATATTAGAAAAATTTGAGCGTGTCTATTTTATGGTATAAATCGATTTGGAGCAGAACACAACCGATTTGAACTTAAATATAGGAAAACACAAGAAGTAGATAAAAAGTATATTATAAAGAAAATGTGTCGAGCTCAGAACTTATGATTTCTTTAAAGCGAACTGAAGCAAATAAATTGAAAATTTCCAAAATGGTTTTCAGCCCTGCCCTGCATGAAAGGAAGTGTTGCCAGACAGACACAGGCGCAGGCACAACACTCGTGAGTCATCAATGACGCGCACATTACCGCAAATTTGCAGCGACAAATTCGCACATCTGTTAGGACCCTCGGGGCCCAAAGTAAACTCTCGCTGAACTTTATCTATATATGTATGTATATATATGTATAGACATATGTTTGAGTGTGTGTCTCTACTTGGCTGAGACCATTGAAAATCATTGCGATAAAATTCCATTTAGATGCGCAAATAAGCAAAAATCAACAAAGAAATTGACTTTGACGACAGACACAAAGGACCAGCATATATGTGCGGATATGTGTGTGTGTGAGGGATAAGAAATTTATTTGCGCTAATTTTTGTAATGCTGCTCATTCTTTTTGCACATACGCCAACATAAAAATAATAATAATAATAATACTATGTACATAATAATACCAGGCAACGAACGCTTACAATTGTTTCCGTTTATCATTTATCGGCTTATGTGGGGGCGCGTGTCAGGTGTACAGAGATAAGGGCAGTAGGACCCTACTCCCCAATATCTGTGTAAGCAATTTGACAGCTGCAATTTGTTGCTTGGGGTGGCTTATTTCGGAACTCAGTTTTATTTCAATCATTGACAGTTGAAACAATTAAAGCACCTTAACAGTTAAGCTGCACCAAGGCATATGTTTATTTTTTTTTTTTAATGAAATTTAGCTGAAACTGCAACTGAGCACAGAGGAGAGCTAAGGCGGTAAGGATAAAACTGAAAGCTTTGCAAGCGACCCTTGTTAATCGCATTTAAGCTCAACTTGAAAATTGCTGCCAAACTGAACCCAAAAAAAGAAAAAGAAACAAAATTTTGCTCTAACAGCATTACAAAAAAGGACGAGATGTAAATTGGAGGTCAGAGAAAACTTCATTTGTGTAAAGCTGCGAGTATTAATTTGCAACAGGTGAAACCAACACACCCAAACACACACGCGCACACAACCAAACAGTTTGAGGGTGGAAAAATGTCAACCACATGTGGAATCATTGAAACTTTTTCATGCTGTGTCATACTTACCTGGTTTATGCAATAGACTAATCACAAGTTTGTCAAATTCGCATACTCGTCAATTAGCCACCAAGTCGAGATAAAGCCAATCTATAAAATTGGTTAGTACAATAATAAAGCGAGGCACTCTTTAACTCATAATATTATTAAAGCCACTATGATTTTTTGATGAAATTTTTTTAAAATACCAATAATAAAGCGAGGCACTCTTTAACTCATAATATTATTAAAGCCACTATGATTTTTTGATGAAATTTTTTTAGCAAGGACACAATGGTAAATTGTTGAAAAGTTTTGATTATAAACAACTTGGATATATTCAGATAGCTTCTGTCATTTTGGTATGGCTTACCCTTCAGTACTGCGTACTAATTGTTGGGTGCTGAAATAGGTATCCACTACAAGCCACCTAACATCCTACCACCAATCCTTTGCTTTGTTATTTTTTTTTTTTTTTGCCCATAATGTCCAAAGACATGGGGGACCGGCGCCACCACATCGATATGGACATAGTGCTACAAAAGTACACAGGAGTAAATGCACTGTGTCTGTACCTTTACCAGGACCATTCGCGTAGGTAGTTTGGAGCTTGCAATCGCTACCATCAATGCTATGAGAAGAGAACACGATAGAGCATTTTAGCATTTAAAGAAATGCCATAAGTCAAAATTATTAAAAAATCGCGACAATCCCAACAATCGTACTCTCAGAAACCGACAATGTGTGTGTCTGTGTGTGTTTTTTTTTTTTTTTCCATGGATTCGCCATGGGGGATGATAATCTTCAAAAGATGTAAGTGGCCCGTACCACTAAACATGCACGATTCCTGACGTCATCTTACGCCATGCCTACGTACTAACGTCACCCCACACACAACTCTTCGCCTCCACACCCCGCGGGATCCACCGTCAAGTATTACTTCGCGGGGGGGGGTTGCCTAATTAGGCACTACAGTTCTCTTTGCATTATCTCAGATCCCTCTGGATGCCTTCGTAGAACCGGGTGTTTCCTGCTTCCTGTAGTCCTTTGCACCTTTTACTATATTGAGTTGGCCTGCTAATCCTGAGCTTCTCGCCGGGCTCTTTCGCACTGCCTTAAGTCTCTTTGGACTATGACGATAATTTGGCTTACGCTCTGCCAATTCTCTTTGTCCTCAAGCATATATGCTAACAACTCCTCCGAAGGGGGCAGTGTACCCACTATAGCCCTGTATCTTGAGCATTGATATAGAACGTGCTCCACATTTTCCTTTTCGTGAGGACACACTGGACAGAAAGGTGTATCTTCGTGTGTGAATCTGTGTAGGTACTCTCTATAGCCTCCATGTCCAGACATAAATTGCGTCAGATGGTAGTTCATTTGTCCTTCATGTCTTTCGATCCATATGTCCAGCTTTGGGATAAGTCTGTGCGTCCATCTTCCCTTTAGAGAAGAGTCCCATCTGGCCTGCCAGACTGCCATTGATGCTTCACGTTGTATCCTTCGGGTTTCTGCCACCGTGGTAGTGGCTCTATTCGCTGTACGGCTCATATAGATAGCATCCATTTCCCTTGCCAGTATGTCGACTGGCATCATCCTCGCAAGCACAAGGGCAGCCTCGTCGGATATCGTCCGGAATCCTGATATGACTCTAAGAGCACTTAGTCGGTACGGTGCCGACAACTTTCTCCGAAGTTCTTGGACTTTTAAGGCCTCCACCCATACTGGTGCTGCGTAAAGAAGAATGGACGCAACAACTCTGGACAGTAGAAGACGCTTTCCGGCTCTAGGACCCCCCTATGTTGGGCAACATCCTAGCAAGAGCACTCTGCCTGCCCGCGGCCTTTTTACTGGCATACTCAATGTGCGCACGAAAGTTAATCCTGTAGTCCAGCATGACGCCCAGGTACTTTAGGTAGGGTTTAGAGTGGATAATGACATTGCCGATCTGAATAGTCATGGTCTCCACTATTTTTCTGCTCGAAATCAATACTACCTCCGTCTTTCGACTAGCTAGCTCGAGGCCAGCCCCATTGAGCCAGTCAACGATTGCTGCGATGGAGGCGTTAGCAGCCAACTCGACATCATGTTTGTGTTTGGCTACTACCACCAGTGCCAGATCATCCGCGAAACCAATAAGCTTACATCTTTGTGGGAGGCTTAGTCTTAGTACCTCATCGTATGCAATATTCCAGAGGAGAGGTCCAAGAACGGACCCTTGGGGAACGCCAGCTGTTATTATATGCTGCTTTGGTCCGTCATCCGTGTCATATACGAGCACTCTGTCCGATAAGTAGCTCGAGATGATTCTCCGTAGGTAAGCTGGAAGATCTATTCGTGCTAGAGCCCTCTTAACTAGTCTCCAGCGCACCGAATTAAAAGCGTTGCGCACGTCTAGCGTAACTACGGCGCAGTATTCCTTATCTCCACACCTCCATCGTTTTCCTTCAATGGCGTTCGAAGCAATATCCACTACTGCCTTGACCGCGTCGACCGTAGAGCGAGCCTTGCGGAATCCGTATTGGGACTCGGAAAGTCCACCCTTTTCTTCCACAGCAGCCAGAAGTCGGTTGTACACTATGCGTTCTAAGACTTTTCCCATCGAGTCCAGTAGGCAAATCGGTCTAAATCCAGAGGGGTCGTCCGCCAATTTGTCTCCCTTAGGGAGGAGAATCAATTTTTGTAATTTCCAGCGCTTTGGAAATGTCCCTTCCTGTAGACATCTCGTAAAAACATCCGCGAAGGTCTGTGGCCTCTTTGTTATTGCGAGCTTTAAGGCTTTATTTGGGATCCCATCAGGCCCTGGTACCTTATTGTCTCCTATCCTTCTGCTAGCTGCGCCGACTTCCTCCAGGGTCACAGGTTCGATCCTTTCCATCCTATGATCTTCAGTGGTTATCTCCAGTAGCGGATGTCGGGGAAACAGCGCTTCTACGATCCTGCGGAGTATTATTGGGCAAGTAACTCTTACCGTTGATTGGGTTCTAATCCTTTTCGTCACCACTTTATAGGCTGTACCCCACGGGTTGACATCAGCCTCCTCACAAATCCTCCTGAAGCAGTTGGCTTTGCTCTCCTTAATAGCCTGCTTAAGCGAAGCCTTTGCCACTCTGAAGTCTTCAAGCCGGAGCTGAAAGTCGGGGCGATATCTCGATCTCTGCGACCTTCTTCGGGCTCTTAGGCACGCCTTACGTAACTGGCAAATTTCGTCCGTCCACCAGTAGCACGGTGATCCGCGATTTGACGGGTTTCTCCTCGGCATCGACGCGTCGCAAGCATCAGCCAATCTGCGTGCCAGTTGGTGAGTAATCTGTTCCGCGGCGCCTTGGTCTTCTTCGACAGATCCTAGAGTCTCTATAAACATTTCCTTGTCGAAGCAACTGTCTTTCCACTTGGGTCCAGATGTCTTTGGTCTCTGCTGCGGTTTTCGTGAAAACAGTTCAAAGAAGATAGCTTGATGGTCGCTAAAAGTAAAGTCCTCGCTAACTTTCCACTTTGTTTTCCTAACTAAGGAGTTGCTCAGCCAAGTAATGTCGATACATGAGCCGTACCCTGCCTTGCGGAAAGTGTTCTTTTTGCCGTCGTTTGCTAGTGTTACCTCCAGCTGTGAGAGCGTCTCCAAGACGCAGTTTCCTCTAGCATTTGTCTCTCGACTGCCCCATTCAACTGCCCATGCGTTGAAGTCCCCTGCGATGACCACTGGAGCTCTGGGTCTCGCGTCTGCTACAATATATTCCAGCATATCTTTAAATTCGTTGATTGTCCAGCTAGGAGGAGCGTAGCAGCTATAGTATGTGACTCCTTTTATCGTCGCTCTAACGAACCCATCGTGGCTCGACTCAACATTACTTATCGAAGATGTGCAGGACCAAATAGCTGCTTTTCGGTTGTTGCTGGCTGCAAAACTATTTCCGCGTGTCTGTGTGTGTGTGTGTGTGTGTGTGTGTGTGTATGGGTAAGTGTAAGTTGTCCTGCTGCAAGTTCTCTAAACTCATTTAATCAGCACAAAGCGTTTAATCTCACAAAACGTGTAACACACACTCACACACACATGAACCTCAACTCACTTAAACACACACACACAAAGGGAATGTGATTACGCGCATATCAATCAGTGTGTTGCTTCTCTCTCTCCTCTCTCTCTCTCTCTTTGTCACTGTGGGAGTGTATTTGTGTTTTGGTACGTGCTGCCATCATGCGAACTTAATCAGTTATAATGCACTTCATCATGAACTTGACTCTCGCCTCATTGCCTTTACGCCTTGTTCTCTTTCGCTCTTTCTACGGGGCTCGGTCTCTTACGGTATCTCTCTTACTTGCATATTGAATATAAATAATGAATATCATAAACTTAATATGTATTTATTTTGAGCATGTTAAGGTTGATTAAGAACTTGATTTAAATGCTTTAATTAGACAACAAATGAGTTAAGCTTTTAAGCCAAAACGAATGTCAAATGCTCTATAAATCCAATTTGGCTTTTGTACTTGCTTTTGTTAGCCTTTTAGAGGCATTTACCTACAAGAAGCACAAACACGTGAAAATGACAAAGACAAATTTCAATTAAAGAATACATACATAAACACACATATTGGCACACAGACAGACAGACAGACATACAGACAGTCATTCATCGAATTGGCAATCGTGAGTTCTGTTGATTCGTTTCCTTTTTCCTTTTTCCATTTGCCTGAAGCTTGGCCATCAATTTGCAAATTTTTGCACCTTTCCGTTTAATCGCAATGTCTTCTGTGTCTATTTTCCTGTACTTGGGCGTGTGTGTGGGTGTATTTGGGTGTTGTGTCGATGTGGGTCTGTGTGCTTAGCTGCAGCCAGGAAATAATTTGCAATGTTTTTACTTTTGCCTTTATTGCAAACCCGCAAGCGTTGTGTACCGCAAAAGGGGGAAATTTGTGCCGGCCTCAAAATTTTAAATGTGGCCAATAATAACCGCAAGAATAACAACACAGTTTAAAGGAAAATCAACCAAGTCAAAAATTTATATGCAAAATATAATCGCATTTGAAATTGCCCATAAGCCAATATTGTGTATTTGTAATTTATTGTTAAATTGTATACAGAGAACATGCCTATTCGCTCTAACGCTTAATTTACTGGCAACAAAGGCTAGCACGCACACAGATACACTTGGATACACACCTACACACATTGAAGGTTATTAATAGCCCAAAAGTCAATGTTGAATAGCATTAGTCAACTATGACAATGACTATAAGAAGGGAGCTTGGAAAAGAAAAGCAAGCAAGAAAATCAGAAAGTCGGAAAAGCAAAGGAAAAAAAAGGACACAATGTCAATGCCGATGACAAGAAAAATTGACAAACTGATATACTAATATATCGATAAACTGGCAACAAATATTAATTACAAGTCAATGGCTGTCAATTAAAATATTATGTGCTATAGAATCACAAAGCCGTATATACATATACTATATGCTTTAGAACATAGACACTCACATACAAATAGTGTACAGAAATAATATAGTAAATTGCTTGGAGATTAAAACCCAGGCCAAAGTCGATCATGGACCATGCCAAGGGCTAATAGTCTAATGCACAGTATATTGTATACTAGCGAATAAATAATGAATTACCAATATAACCAATTCCTTTTGACTAGCCCAAAACGTTAGCCAAAACTTTTGATTTTTGTACTTTTACTTGAACTCGCAACATTTAAATGAGCCAAGCTTTGAATTTATGATGGCTAAAAGTTATAAAAAGGAAAATTTATATGATTATTCATAATGCTGTATGTTTTAAAAATCATACATCTTCTTTTTGTTATTAATTATGATCTTGAATTTACAATTGTTTCCGAATAGAATGTTAAAACTTGGTACGTGGAATTCAAAAATTCACCTCTATTTATTGGCTCTATTTCGGATGAATTATTAATTCAATTCAGTAAGGTGCAGCTAGTTGTCTCGCTTGCATGCTCAGGCTTCATGCGGAACGTGACAGTTTTGAAAAATATTACCCCTATTCATCGATTTACAAAACGTTATCAAGTCAAAAACGTACAGGGTATTGCATTGTCGGGCACCGCTGTATTACATTTTTTTATAAAACTTGGTTTATCGAAAGTTTCTCATGTTCGAAGCATTGAATTATGCTGTCCTAACCAAAATTATTGATGGTTGTGTCTTCCGGCAAATATTTTGGCACTTTAAAAAGTTTATCTATTTATTAATTGTAAATTTTTCTTTATTCCGTTGCAATGATGAACGCAGAGAAAAGCTGTGTGGGTATATTAAATATGTCCGAAACTTCTGGTACTTCAGTATGATTTAAATTTTGGTATAATGCGTTAAACATTTCAGGTAAAATCGACCTACGTACCTAAAAAGTACATAAGTCAAAGAGACAAAAGTATATGACAAACCTGTTGATATACCAAGGCAATTAGTCAAATTCCAAGCATTTTGTAAGATATTTTAAAAGCTTGCACATACAGATACCAAAACACACATAGGCACACAGACAAACACACACATATGCATATGTAAAGTACTTTTGATTAGCAATCATACTAATTGTGGTACTATGTATATGCAAAACAAATACAATTGAAGAGCAGCAGCCAAATTTGATGAAGTAAGAGTGAGATAGATATAGAGAGGAAGGAGACAGCTTGAGACACACGCACAGACGCACGTGTGCTCAGACATGCATAGACTCGCAAAGACGTGACGCCATTGCTGACTGTGTAATAAATGAACTCAATATTTTGTGTTTCAATGGCTGTACAAGGTAAGCGTGAAGCATGTGGATGCGGGGGAGAAGTAGGGAGGTGCTTGGCATTTTGTTGCATTCACAAAAAGGCAAGGTTTGGTTGCAATAAAAGGCTGCCAAATATTTGTTGCTTCTCTTGTTGGTTGACATAAAAGCCGGCCCAAAGGCACAGCGGCATGCAATACATCTGTACGCTGCGTATACGCCGCGTGTGCAATGCTTGCTTGGTTGCCGTATGTTTGAAAAGCAATTCGAATAAACCGCTTGAAATATAATATAATAATATAGTTGTGCTGTATTTACTAAATAAATATATATGTATATAGTTTTACGATGCGATAAAGTATGGCTATATGTATGTATCTCCCCTGCAAAGTGTACAGCCCGTCGCTGCCACCCATCAACCGTCAACTCAAAACTAGTCATTTATCAGTTTGGGGCTGGCCTTGCTCTGCCTTTTCTTGTCTAGCCCTTTCCTTTGCATGGCTACATGCAGAAAGTTTCACTGCACATTTCCTGACGTCACTCTCTCTCCCTCTCTCTTACTCACACTCTCCTGAGCTTGCTTGTAGTCCTCAGCTCCTTTACACAAATGCAGTTCCGTTAAGTGACATTTATTTTCATAGCTTATATGGTTAGGGCAAGAGGTAGTTTGCGCTGTTTAGTGTGCGGGTAGCGACAGGGCAAAAACCCGACTTGCTATATTTTCTGCAAAACAAACAAAATTGGTCTTTGCTTATGGGACTTACGCTTATTTGGGGAAAATTGAAGTTTCATTTCTGATCTTTCGTTTGCACAACGTGATAAAGAGAGAAACGCTTATGTGGATGAATAAGGAAGAATGAGAGATCCGAGAGCGTGCACACGTATATGCACGAATACATTCGAAGCCTTTGACAGGATGTCAGAAATTAAATGAAATGAAAAATGATAAGAGACAAGATGTTAAGTTCCTGACTTTGATACACATACCATGTGTAAAACGGCTTAGTGGGATGCGCATCTGGACGACGCGAAAATGTTGTGGATGCGAATCTCGGTAGAGGCAAAGATATTTTTCTTTTATTAATTTTTATTATAATTCAAAATATTGGTGTTTTTATTATTTGCATTATAATAAAAAAAATAAATATTTATTTTTATTATTTTCGTATTGAGTTCAAAATAATTAGGGTATCATGGCACGGGGTTCATTACACTGATTATTGTGGGGGAAGTTACAGGGCAAACCGACTATCTAGTATATAACTTGCAAAACATTTGTAAATACAACAAACAAAATTGTCAGAAAGCTGTGGTATTTTGTGAAAAATTTTTGTTAAGTTTCTGATCTGTCGTTTGAACAACGTGATAAAGAGAGAAGCACTTATATAGATGAACAAGGCAGAATCAGAGATCCAAGAGCGTGCACACGTATATGCACAAATACTTTCGAAGCCTTTGTCCTTAGAAAAAAAGTTACCTAAAGTATGATCAGGGTGACTAGAGAAGTCGATATACCCATGTCCGTCTGTCCGTCTATTTGTATGATTGCCTAGATATGAGAGATGGTAAAGGCTAGAGCGACCAAATTTTCAGATTAGATGCGTAATTATGTCAGAGGAGACAAGTTTATTTTAGCATTGTACCAAATTGGGTCAAAAGCGGTTGACTATATGATATAGCTCCCATAGGAACGATCGGTCAAAAAAACATTTTTGTTCAAAATTCGTCTGTTTTGGTTGTTTATGAAGGTATTGTAACCTTATTTGGCAATCAAATGTCTTTTGGTGTTCTTAAGCAATATACCGGATTTTATTGCAAGCAGTAATACAGGGTATCCCAAAGTCGTCCGTGCAAGTGCAAGCATTTCAGCTACTAACGTATTTTTTTTTAAACAAAACAAAAACATCAAAAATGTAAATTGATGTTTATAAAATGTTCTTTTCTCAAAAAAAAGCATTGCAAGAAAAAGATCTCGTATCTCAAAAATGTCGCAACAAAAATATGTGATACCCACTCCAAAGTATCTTTGAAAGTTAATGTGGAGTTTTGTGTTAATAATTTTTCAATACTTCTATCATTGCAAATCAGTTTTCACTTATATAGTCCATATCAATGTGACGGTGTATGTACAAAGTGCGGTGAGCTATTTGGAATAACTTATGTCAGTGTCACGAAGAAAAACTCAACAGTCCGTATTTAAACCCTGTAGCTATAGGGTCAAAGGGTATACTCGATTTGTTCAATGTATGTAACGGACAGAAGGAGGCGTGGCGAACCCCAAGTCCTTTATACCAAAATGCTTATTATAATCTCGGGTAGCGATTGAGCCATGTTCCTCTGTTCGTCCCTCCGTCTGTTCGTCTGTATGAACACCTAGATCTCGGAGACTATAAGAGCTAGAGATACGAAACTTTACCAGCTGATGCCCATATCTCCTAAGAAGATGAAGTTTGTTACATCATGTCAATATCTTTCCTCGTTCCCCCGTAGCAGAGTGTCGCGGTTTTCAGCTACACCGCTTCATATTTGCATCTGAAACTTTATAGAGCGATGCGTGGTTACATGCATCTGGATATTGTTTTTCTTGGTGTTAGAAATACTCGTCGTAGTCGTCGAATTGTCGTCTGGGTCTGAACTCGCAAGGCTAGATGCTAAAATAAAAGTGCAAAGCTCAGAGCTTTCTGAGCAAGCCTAAGTTTAACGTAATTTTTAAAAATGCTACATTCTTCAGTTACGTAACTACCCTATTTAGAAACTGGTTACCTTCCGAAATAGTTAAGCCAACAATGTTTAAAAAAGCTAAACGCCAGTATTATTATATGTAAATATGTTTGAAAATAATGTTACAATATTCAGAGTTTGAACAAAGAACACTTTGGTGTTGTAACATTCCCAGACATTTTTGTTTGTATTTTTTCAAACATGACAACAGTCAAATCTTTTATTCTTGTAGGTAAAAACTTTTGCACAATGTCAAATGCAACATCTCTTTAGAATTTTAAAGTGAAAGTATTTCTTGTCTTTTTGTCCTCTTTAAAAATATTCTTGGCAGCATAAAATTTATAAGCGGACATACATTACATAGATGGTACAATATATATATGTATATCAGCATCCTGCACCCAATTTTCCAAAAGGGTGAAAATTTGGCCGAATTTTGCATCGATATATTGAGGATTGTACTTGGAAAAATTCAACATTGCATTATTGATTAGGCTGACATATGTTAGTCTGCACATAATTCGCCCGTTTGCAATATATCAAAACAGATTCGTTTGATAGCTTCTTTTGATATTTACATTGGAAATCTCTTTCGCATATATAGTATATGCTGATATGGAGTCATCAACTAAGCAATTAGCCATGGCCTTTTTATTGTTGGCACATTGCCCAACAAAATAGTTACACAAAAAATGTGAAACGATAAGTAAAAGGTATAAAGGCTCAAACAAAAGTCATACAAAATGAAAACATGCTAAATTAAAGCAACCCAGCCCCTTCTTCAAAAAAAAACAAAACAAAAAAGCTCATGAAAATTGAATGGCGGCATGCCAAGCGAATAGCCGTGCTTCTGGTACTGTCCGTCCTTCTGTCCCATAGACAACTATTAGCAGAGACCCCACCAAATCATAAATCAATGGGTCAGCAGAAAGGCGGTCACTTTTACTTTGCTTTCGTTTTGGCCTTTCACTTTTACTTTTCTTTTTGGTTTTGCTTTGGGTTTCGTATTCGCTGACGGTTACGGTTTGTGTTTTTTGTTTTTGTTTTGTTCCGACTCTTCTGACTTTAGCTGCTTTTTGTGCTAAATGCCATTAATTATGCAAGCGTACAGGAATAATTTCACGCCTAACAATATGCAATAAAATATGAGTTTTGTGCGTTTTTTTATGCGGTCAACAACTGTCGTCGGGTCAAAGGAATGCCAAGGAGCAGACCAGCCAATAATAAGATCCTGAAGGAAGAATGTAGCTTAACTAAATGGACACACACAGCGCGACGAGCGCGTTGATGTTGATGTTGATTATTATAACAAGCTGTTTATAACTGTTACTGTTTTTGTTGTTGCTGTTGTTTTTACTGTTACCGTTACGGTTTTTGTACCGTTGTTTGCTGTCTGCTGTTGCTGTTGCTGTCGCTGTTTAACGTAATGACCCCCGTAGCTTTCCTTGTCTAATTAATAAATGGATTGTAATTTATTATTTAACATAATGTTGTTGATGCTTGTTCTCTCATTGTTGCTCTTGCATTTTTTTTCTAAGTCTTCATTGGCGTCTGCCTAAAGTCAGGCCAAGGCCAATCTCTCAGTCTGTCAGTCATTTATTCAATAATCACGTTAAACACATACAATTTAAGCCCCAAGTACTTATCTTTACCACAGCGCGGCTTGTCAACAGCATATCTCCATAAACGGTCAAGTAGTCGTCGTATCTGTATTAATTCGGACAGGTACAATGTTAACCTTAATAAATCTCATTTAATCATTTTGATAGGCATATATATACATACATACATAATGAATGGCATAATGCGTTAAGTAAAATCATAATTTAAATTCAAAATCTTTTTGTTGCGTCTCACGTCTCTACATACCTTCAAAAACGTTAATTTATCTTTGTTCGGTCAAATCATGTACTTTCCGATCACCCCTCGCAAGTTAAGCCTCACCCAAAAGTAACCTAAGTCGAACACATAACTGTAATATTAGCACATACCCAAGCAACATAAACATAACATTTCTCTCATTCTCATTATGCTTTTTACACTCTGTTAATCCTAAGCCAACATGTATCAACTCACAATAAACTTCACTTGCCAATTATCAAAATATCAACTCTCTGGCGAAGCGTCACGATCAAGAACTTTGACTTTCAAATTTCGCAAAATTCAAAAAGTGGAGTTAATTGATTTGGCAGTTGAACCATTCATATAAGGGCCTAAATTACCCAATAAGGCTATATTGCGTATACGTATTTTTCTAAATTCATACAGCCGTGCTCCAACGACAGATAACTGGAAAATTAGATACCCTTTAAAAGTAACAGTTTTTTTGTTGTTAAAAATCAAATCTCGAGTATATTTACTAGACATTTTGAACTTCCTAGACTTATACTTCACAAATCTGCACAGCTCGCTAGAGATGTGTTGGACTTCATAAACTAATCCATCGTTCAAGTCGAGTATAGTACGGCACGAAGAAAGCAGCAGCAGTGCTTACTCTAGCGCGATTTCGTCACAGAACCAACTGTCGTTCGTTGTGACATTGATAGGATCAGAGGCACAGCTGCAGGTTTTCCTGCTGTTGGAACTCCAACGTAATGTAATTGACAGTTTGCATTTGGCATTTTGCTCAAGAAGCATAAAGTAAAATAATAAAAGCATTTCCTAAGTCATAAGTACATACTATATTGAAAGAATATAAGAACTGTGTGACTGATGAACTGACTGGCATTTACTGAAATTCATCGATCAAAATGCAATATGCATTTTAATTCAATTCTCTCTCACTCCCTTTCTGCTTATATTCTTTTTTATAATATATATAAATAAACTAAAACAACACTCTAAGCAATAACAGATAGCGATAATATAAGGGAATATATAATCCAAATAGGATATTATACATATTTTGAGCTACAAAAATTGATTTTTCCAAAGCAATAAAAAATAAAATGGCGCCTGTAGAGAATGAAGAATACATGACCAATTTTCAAAGAGGCCTCCACGGCTGTAGCTTTTTAACGTCGCCATTGATCTGAAACATAAAAAACAAAATTCCTCCTCATCTATAGACCAAAAGCAAGTGAATCACGCTGGGTTTTTCAAAAACATCAATTTTAAAAAAAATCATGAAAAATGAGTTGTATGAATAAAAAAAAAAATATAAAATCGTGTTATAAAGATTGTGTCAAAATTTCAAATCGATCGGATAAAAATTAAATGAGTTATTCGTGAAGCCAATCGAAAAAGTGGTTTCGAGAAAAATTTTAAAACTGGCCCGAACGCGCGTGGTGGGGGAAAATTTTGTTTTTCTTTTGAAAAATCAATTCCGGAGATCATTTCTAGCATAATTGTCTACCAGTTTGGCTAAAACACAGGAGTTACCCCTCAAGCGTACATATTATTTGCGACTTTGAAACAGCTTAAGCTTAAGTTTCTAGGCTTATCCCACCTGTACAAAAAATAGTATCTTAAATCAACTCATATTACCCATATTTTCGCAGTAGTTGTAAGTGTTGCTTATGACACCAGTACGTGTAGAAACATGTCTTTGTTTTTAAAGTCTTTGTTTTTTTTTAAAAATTTAATTGTCGTCAACTGTATTCTTGGCAAAAATTGTCAAATCTTTAGACTCAAAATTAAAAAGTTGAAAAAAAGTTCAGAAATTGTTCGCTACGATTTCGTGCAGCTGCAACAAAGATAGATTTAGTCCTAAACTAAGCTGGTTTTAAGGAGTTGCAATATTTTTATGTTTATTCGAAATATTTCTGTCATTGTTGTTTGTTGTTGTTATATCTTTGCATCAGTGGAGCGTACCTCCGATTGAAAATTTAATTTCCCGCCGCACAACGACAAACATAATAAAAACAAAATGGAAGCAGGTTAGTAGAATTCGAGCTTGAATTCGAGTTCGGACAGAGATTTTCAGTCTACTATGATTCATTCTTCATTCATTTGGCCAGTGTATTTCCGCCATTTCAATGTTGTTGTAGTTGTTGTTGTTGTTGTTTATTAATACACTTCAATGCACGGCTGACGCTTTGATTTGGTTAGTTCATCGTGGAGCCAAGGGTTTTTCAATAGTCAGTGCTCAGTGGTCGGTGCTTGGTTTTCACTTTTCAGTTTTCGTCTTATTTATGGCTTTTCATTTGCAATAATCCAAAAACCCAGGCTACCAGCCGCACTGGCAACTGCCGACAGTCTGTGTCTGCCCCTCCCCTCTACCAGTCTGGCATTTGGCCAGTCTGTCTGAATCTGTCCGACTTGGAGCTATATTTCCTGTCTCAATTTGCTGATTTATTTATTGCTACTGCTGCCGGTGCCGCCAACGCCGCCGCCATTGCAAAAACAAGATTTACTCTCAACACTGAGCCGATTTCCGGTTGACTGGGCTACAACAACAGCAACAGCAGCATCGTCATCCTAGTCTATCCGGTCAAATCTGTATTTTAATATTTCCATAAATTGTATTTTGATATACATTTGTTTAGATTTTTATTGACGTCTTTTTACCTTTTGTTGTTTGTTGCAGGCCTCTCCAAACGGCCACTGGGTCCGCCGCATCGTAAAAGTAGTCTACCAAAGCATCAGGAGGTAAAACGACGCTTCCTGGAAATTTGTGATACTGCCTTCTCGGATGAGGTTAAGGCAGCATTGCGTTTGCCCGCCTTTGATTCCTACGAGTGGGGCGATGCCGATGTTATACACCTAATGCAAACGATGTTTATCGAATTGGGTTTCATTGAAAAGTTTAGCATACCCATCGATACCCTGCGTGAGTGGCTTTATGAGGTCTATAAGCACTACAATGAGGTACCATTTCACAATTTTCGGCATTGCTTTTGTGTGGCTCAAATGGTAAGTAGTACAATAAATACCAAGAGTGCTCTTGGTATGGCTTCAAATTTACAATACCCATTAAAGAAGAATTACGTTTATTTTGTTTAACTCAATTTAATTATCGTTCTTAGAATAAGAATAAGAACATTAAACAAAAACATATTTTTTGTTATAATTTTAGTGGAATATATAATATTTTTATTTGTTACTAGGTGGCTCCGCCCCCTGCGTGCTTCGCACGCCAACCCCCGTGCGGTCTTCTTTATTCAATTTAGATCATGCAGACCATAAAAAAAGAATAAAAAGACCTTTAATTTAAAAGTGGTTCGGATATATATTTTTGACTCCACTCTTTTATATATATAGATAGATAGGTTTGTTAATACGCTTATTTTTTATATGCAATAAACCCTAGTGCTATTTGCTGCATTCGGATGCAGATTTCTAAAGAATTATTTACATATACATACATAAATTGTATAAATAAAATTGAGCAAATATAAAGGATGATTTTATTAACATTTTTTTTTTCTCAGCATGTATTTTTGTCGCGCTGTTTTTATGCATGGGTCAACAAAATTGTTTATGGAACTTTGCTTGTTCGTGCCGTGCATAAATGCGCAAATAAGAATTTATAGAGAATATCAGGAATTGATTGAAAAATAAATTTAAAAAATGCTTAATTTACATAATGATGTTTTTGCATTTACATATTGCAATCCATATGTGTAAGTACATATAGTGGAAACAACGTATTTACTTACGCCCATTTGTATGCAATATAAAAATAGCTTAGGTACAGCCATGGGCCAACTCTTATACATATATGACGCACAAGAGTATATATGTGTGCCATTTAATACATATATACTCAAGAAAATAACACAATGGCCCGCGAAACGCTTGTTTTTAGACGAAATAGTGACGAAGAAACGACAGAAGAAGGCATAACTGATGAAAAAAAATTGAAAAAAAGAAAACGAAGAAGATAAAATTTCAAACAAGCGGCGTAGCTTCTTCTGATCAGGGCAAAATCACTTTGATATTTATATACAATATATGTAAAAGTTTTCATCGAAACAATCTGTTCTGCTGAAAAGTAGTGTAAAAAAAAAAAAACAAAAAATTGATTTTTCATATAATTGATTTAAAGCAATTCAAATGCAAATTTAATAACACTAGCTTACATAAAACATTTATATACTTATAATATGCAATGTATAAAGTAAGCTGTAGGAGGCGTAGCGGCACATATGTACATTCTTTATACCATATTATTTAAAGTATATCCGGCTGTTTATTCGTATGTATAAACATTCAAATTTCAGAGACTTTGAAAGATAGAAACATAAAATATGCTTTAAAACTATTCACGCTGTACACCTCCTTATTCCATTAATAACACTAATTTACAGCAAAATGTATCCTCAACATGTTTAACTAGTTCCCGTAGTAAAATGGCACGCTGAATCCTAAAATGAAGTTCAAAAATTTTTTCACCTAACGGATTTCGAGATATTTCGAAAAAAAACACTTTTCGAAGCTAAAAAAAAAGTGTGTCTACCCAAAAGCAAATATCTATGGTTATACTAAACTGATTGTGATTATTTTTTTATCAAAGTGTGGATAATTGAATTATCTATCGATTATACTCGGAACATATTTTGGTAAATTTACGGTTTGGTCGTTATTAATCCATTCAAAGGAAATTTTTCGTCATTTTAAGCAAATTTTTGAAAAAATATTTCGAACGTAAATTTAAAAATTTAAAAAAATTGTTTTATTCGTACAGTTTGATCGATAATGAAGCAAATGAGTTGTTGTTTATCAAAATCGGAGTAAAATTATGAAATTAACGGGAATTTTTGTAAAAAGTACAAAAACTCAATTTTTCTGAAACCCTAAAGTTTTAGATGGGTAATTCGTATATAAAGATGTAACCAAATTTGGCACTCAAACATTTTTTAGGGTTTTTAAGTTCTGCTGATAATCTGATAATCGGTATCTCTATATTTGCTTTTTAGTGTTTTTCTTTCATATGTATTGTTTTTTGCTCTTCCATAAGAAGCGTTTGGGCACCCCTGCTCTAGTGAGTTCTATATTCTAGCATAATTTTAGGGTTGACAAAAAAAATAACAAGAGCTAAAAGCGCCACTACAACATAGCATATAGTGTGCCTATTAGGGTTACCAAAGCTGACAAGTAGCAAGCAACGCAAAAATGTTGCAAGTAATGAACAATAACAACAACAATAACTAGAACAACAACAAAAGTATTCAAAAAGTAAAGAACTAATGTTTTATAGCAGAGCGCTTAGTAGATACGCTACCAATTTGAACTTCAACTCGTTATATTGCAGTACTGTACTGTACACTACTGAGCGGTAAAGTACAGTCACTATGATATATTTTGTTCGCACAGTTTTTAACCCACATTTGAAACAAAAAGCGAAAAGTGGAAAGTAGAAAGCGGGAGGGCCGTTAAAAAAAGCGGCAGAGGGGCGTAAAGTGAGAGTTTACCTCATCTTTAGTCTTTACATGAAATATTAATTTGTTGCATGCAAATGTAAGTAGTGCCATGGACACTTTATAGCCCATCTAGTATGCAAATGGCCTGGTGCTGCCAACTTATTTTTCTTTCTCTGGCTGTTTAGCTCTACTGGACTGATGAGGCGCAACTTAACCTTAGAGTCAGAGGCGACGGCATGACAACAAATTTAATACGCATATACATACCTAAATAGCAAAACTTTTATAATTAAGTATATACTTTGCATTGACGACAAAAAGGACGCCAATGAAAAGTGTTTCATAGCAAAACATGGCCTGAGGTTTATGCATTACTTTATATCGCGAATTGTAAAGACATATTCAGTTTAATGGCTGGAGGCTTGTGCACTTAAATATAACTACACAAGCCATACTAATAGCTAGTCGGCAGTCGGGCGACCTTATGTTCGGTTTTAAGCATTTAGTGTATGTATGGAAAAACATTACAAATTTGAAGAAGAGAGTAATATCGTGATTTCTTTATATTATCAAGACTTGCAGGCTTACATAAACCTTACATTGAGAATCATAGCAAAAGCATTGCCAATGAAAAGTGGAAATTGAAATTATATTGCACATATTTTCTATGGGAAAATTATTGTATAGAAATGACCATGGAAACAGACACCAAGATAGACCAGTGAAAAGGGTGCGAAAGAGAATGAGAGAGAGAGAGAGAGAGAGAGAGAGAGAAAAATGAGCTAAAAACAAAGCAGTGTAATAAAATCGGGCAAGCAATAAACCCAAAAACAATTGTTACACATTAAGCATACGCACTGTTGTTACGCCAGATTATTGCAGTGTGGTTTATACACACTTTTCTATGTTTATGTGCATGTGTATGCATTTATTATTGAGACACACATATACGTGTCTCCAATGCCCTCGATTTGGCAGGAGAGAACTAACAACAAAAATAAAACTGACAATATTATGACATTGCAGGCGGCGTTTGAATATTTTAAACTTAAACCGCATTATGAGCATAACAAAATATGACACTCACACATACATACTTTGCTGTTGCCATTTTTATGGCACAGTCATTATGAATAGCAGGGAGGTAGACGGTTCAAAATTGAGAAAGCGCTGACGTTGACGTTAGCTGCTACATCAGCAACTGCTCACTTTTGAGTTTAAAAATGTACCCTCAGACTGTAGAAGGCTTAAGAATCTTATGGAAAATAAATATTATCATAATGAAATTAAGATATGTCCTGCGTAGATAGAGCAACCATACTTTCAAATTAGATCCCCTATTATTCCATAGGAGACAAGTTTATTCTATTTTTTTTAAATCGGGGTTACATTATATAGCTCCCATAGGGGTGTTTCAGAGGACCTCGAAAAAAATCAAAAGTTTTAGATGGATAATTCGTTTGTTTATAAAGATATCGTAAGAAAATTTTGTATTCGGAAGTTTTTTATCAAATTTTATCAAAATTGGTTGACTATATCATATAGCTCCCATAGGGCAGATCGGTCAAAAAAAAGTTTTTTGCAAAAAATTCTTTGTTTTGTTTGTTTATGAAGTTATCGTTAACAAATTTGGCATTCGGAAGTTTTTAAGAGTTCCCAAACACTGTACGGAATCTGATCGAAATCGGTTTGAGAAGATATTGTAACCAAATTTGGTATTTGTCAGTTTTTTAGGTTTACCCAGCACTGTACCAAATTTGATCAACATTTTTTTGTGCAAAATTCGACTGATTTCTGTTTTATATTGGTATATACTATTTTTGTCAGTGTACATAATAACATGAAAATACGGTTTGCATTAGTGTTTTTCTTTCATATGTACCTATTGGTGTTTGCTCTTCCATAAGCAGCTTTTGGGCACCCCTGTTATATATGGTTATTGCTTTTGCCTCAAAAGAACCAAAGTTTTGTGATTAAGTTTTTTTAGTACCAGTTGTACCAGAATTTGTATTATTGAGACCAAAAGGATAATTTAGCAATGCTCAATTCTCCAATAGATTTGCCTTTTTTTTACCTTCCATAACATACTTTGAAATTTTGACGTATCTCCTTGTAAATGGTCGAAGCGCAGTGACAATAACACTTCCTCTCAGATATGGTGAATGGTTGAAAAACCGTTGATTTCCTTTGGGGGTGTTGGTGCAGCATGTAAAGTTGGATACTATGTGGAGAGAATGAATGCTTAAAGTGCTCCATACTGCAAACAGTTAGTTTGTTGTTCGTTCTGTCCCCTCGGTTTGTCGTCTGCTCATCTCTATCTGTCTGTCTGTTTTTCTGCCGCTTGCGCTGTTTGTTGACAGTGAATTTAGATAAACTTGCAAAATTCGAAATGCAAACAGAATTTGCATTTCCATAAATTTACAAGCCAGAGACCCAATAGAGATTTAACTTTCACTTCTCACTCTCTCTCTCTCTTTTTCTCTCTCTCTCTCTCTCTCTCAATCTCTCTCTCTGTCATTGCAAAATTTGTGCCAAGAACTTTAATAATGGCCAACATTCCATCTATGTCGACACCCTAACCCACCCCATCCCTTGCACTTAGCAATTGAAATTCCCCAAAGTGTTCTTATATTATCCAATAAATGCAACTTGCAGTTTTGCTCCAAAGCTGAACTGCAAAATTTAATTTTAAATTATTAAATTGTCTATTTAATGCTGTGTACGAGGCGTTGCAGACAACGAGTTTCTTATAGCTTGTAAATTTTCTAATACAGGCAGTCTGGATTCAAATACTTAACTTTTCTTTTTAGAGCATGCAGAAATAGAATTCTTTCAAACAAAAAAGGTCTTGACTGTATCATACGCAGGTACAGATCCCAAATGACCACTGAGTACAGGCTGCGCTGTTAAGAAGATGAAAGACACAAACTTTTTTATATCATCTATAAATGCCTTGCCGTTGCCACGTTACTTGGTACTAGTTACCACTGCAGGCTCCTTTCATTTTGTCAGTCACTAAAAATTAATAAAATTCTTTTATTTAACTAATTATCAAGTTAATTAATGATGATGATTACAAATTTCTTCTTCCTCCTTTTGCAGATGTACGCTATTACACGCCAAGCGAATTTGTTGAGTCGTTTGGGCGACTTGGAGTGTCTCATTCTTTTGGTTTCCTGCATTTGTCATGACCTCGACCATCCTGGCTATAATAATATCTATCAGATAAACGCGCGAACTGAACTGGCGCTCAGGTGAGTACACACACACACACACACACACACACACACACACACACTACAACTCAAAAATGTATGCTATCCTTTTTTTTATTTGATATTTTTATACCCTGTACCTATAGGTACAAAGGGCATACTAGATTTGTGCAATGTATTATATGTAACGAACGGAAGGAGGCGTGGCAGAGTCCAAGTCATTTATACCAAAATGCTTATCATAACCTCGTGTAGCGATTGAGCCATGTCCGTCTGTCCGTCCGTCCGTCCATATGAACGCTTAGATCTCGACCATAAGAGCTAGAGACACGAAACTTTACCAGCTGGTGCGCATATTTCCTCAGAAGATGAAGTTTGTTGAAACATGTCAATATCTTTCCCCATTCCCCCGCAGTAGATTTTCACGGTTTTTGGCCACACCGTTTAATATTTTCATATGAAATTTAGCAGAGCGATGCGTTGTGGTCACATGCATCTGTGTTTAACAAAATCGGAAAAGTTATAGACAAAAATGTACAAATTTCACCACCGCTTGCCAATAAACTGCATCAATATTTGACTCTACGTAATTATGGTAACAAGTGACCTAGAATCACAATTTTCGATTTATCGTGTTTTCTCACACACCCCTCAACATACCAACTTGAAACTTACCCCATGTACTTTAAATAACTTCTTTGACGTAACTTTCGAGTTTCATCAAAATCGGTATAAATATCGAATTTCACAAAAAAAAAAATCCAATTGGAAACTTCTTAGAAGGAATATGCAGGAACAATTTTTTCGAGACAAAAGGTACAGGGTATTCCACTATCGGGCACCGCCTCGACTGTACCTTATTTTTTTAATATTCGATATGACTGACACCTTTGAAAAATTTGATGCTGCTATTATTATTGTGTTTTTGGTTGTTGATTATTGTATTGATTGCTTACAGATATAATGACATTTCGCCGCTGGAGAATCATCATTGTTCGATAACATTCCGTTTGCTAGAGCATCCCGAGTGTAATATATTCAAGAATTTTAGCCGAGATTCATTCAAGTAAGTATTGCACCCTTTAGAAAGCACTATTTGGTTCAGGTTGTTTATCTGCTTGTTGGTTTGTAATAAGTAGGCGTAGCAGAAACAAAACCATATAATTAAGTCTTATTGAGGTCAAATGTGCATGGCCCCAAACACCAATTTAATTGCCAGCTCTTCGCCATTTTGCCATTTTCCGGGGTACTTAATAGCTCAAACCCCGAGATTGAGACAGAGACCGAATCCAAGCTCGAGCTCGAGCATGAGCCCGATCCTGTTCACACATACCTACATACTTTCGACTGTTATATATTAAGCTAATCCTTGCGAAGTCGTCGTCGAAAGCCTTCAACAATGGCGGCAGTAGACTGTAAGCAGGGCACAGTGGGAGAAATGGCTGATTTAGCGGCGATTAATTAATTACTCCTGCAAAAATGTTGCTATTTTTGTACGGATAATTTTATTTTGTAGATAAATATGTCACAAATCAAAATTAATATAGAAATAATTTTTTGTTTTATCTAAAGTATTTATTTATTTTTTTTTAATTTCTGTTAAAACTGCTATCTGGACAGTTTGGCCCAAATCTAAGACATTTTTTCACCAATTTTCATAAAATTTATTCTTTAAAAATGTTTAAGAAATTTATATAAACATCTTTACAAAATTTGGCATGAATCTGACAACCAAATAAATTCAAAATAAACACCTGAAATCCATTTTGCCCGCATATGTACTTGTTAGAAAAATGGTCATTCTAGCAGAAATTTATATATAACTTTGAAAAAAATTTTATTTTCTGAAAGAATAAATTTATTTTATAGATCAATATTATACAAATATAAAATAATATAAAAATATTTTTTTTTAAATTAAATTATTTATTTATTTATTATTATTATATTTCCGCAGTTTTTTCTCTGTATCTGATGAGAAATAATCTGATAAGTCTTCTTCCACTTCTTTATTTAAAATAAGACGGATAACGTCATTATTTATGAGTTCATCCGCTTTGGAAGAGGGAAATGATCCTTTTGATAGCATCGTAATGAATGGGTCCAATGAAATACAAAGTATATGTGCCAAGTCTTCCATTGAGATTTTACGCAAATTTGTGTATCAATATATAAGGACAAGGCTTCCTCTGCTGTTTTTAATTTATTTAATTATTTAATTTTGTCGGAGCTTAAAAAAGATACCATCTGAGATGCACTTCGCTTGCCAGAATTGAACAAACTGGTGCTGGCCGCATATACGAGCTCCTTGCACGGAATTTGTTTAGCAATGTCAGAAACTATTTTGCTATGTATTTGTTTTTTTTTACACTCTGCTAAATTAGTTTTGGCATTTGAGCTTAGGTCCACCAATAATTTAATTTTATATATATCAAACTCATTTCCTTTTAAATTTTCAATTCTACCTTCATTTATTGCTTGCATGACCTTTGAAAGAATAGGATCACGTCTTGTATTTTTTGCAATTTCATTGTAAGTTAAATGTAAGTGATTGTTTGATTCTGTATAATCTACAAAGTTGCATTCTTGTATATCCTGTGCTGTTTCGTATTGAGGTATTCTGGATAACTCGTCAGCTTCATTGACTTTGCCTTTAACATACTCAATGTTATAATTAAAACCTGACAGAATAAATGCCCATCTTTGGACTCTTGCTGACGCCATTACTGGTAAACCTTTATCTTCTCCAAATAAGAACTTTAATGGTTTATGGTCCGTTTTTAAAATAAATTTTTGTCCAAGTAAATATTGTTTTAGTTTAACAACGCTATATTTAATAGCTAAAGCTTCTTTTCTAACGTGCTGTAGTTTTGCTCAGTTTTTGTTAAGGCTCTTGAAACGAATGCAATTGGTTTAACTTCATTGTTTGGAAATCTATGTGAAAGTATACCTGCGACTGCAGTATTACTTGCATCCGTTGTCAGGATGATCGGTAACTTGTTATTGAAATGTACTAAAACCTGATCAGATACAACTTCTTTTTTCATGACTTCAAACGCTGTTTGACATTTTGTCGACCAATTAAATTTAATATTCTTTTTTAGAAGTTCATACAATGGATTTATTTTTTGGGAAAAATTTTTAATGAATTTCGAATAATGATTTACCATTCCTATGAATGCTCTGACCTGTGTAACGTTACTTGGAATTGGGCAGTTTACAACACTTTTGCATCTATCTAAGTTTTTTTGTAAACCGGTTCTATCAATTGTGAATCCCAGATATGAAACTTTTTTTTGTAAAAATTGGCATTTATTAATATTTAATTTTAGTCCAACTGACTGTAATTTATTTAATACTGTTTTTAGAGTTCGAGTGTGTTCCTCTAAATTTTTTCCTGTAATTGTTATGTCGTCTTGATATACGACTACACTTGAAATTCCATTTAAAACGGATTCAATTGTTTTTTGAAATATTGACGCAGCTGGTTTTACACCAAAAGGTAACCTTTTCATTTTAAGAGTGCCTATATGTGTACTCCATGTACAAATTTTCTGCGATTCCTCATCTAGGACAAGTTGATTATAAGCACTTGAAAGATCTAACTTGGAAAACAATTCACCTCCGCTTAAAGCTGCAAAAATTTCATCTATGCGTGGTAAAGGATATTTATAGTCAACTAACCATTTGTTGACTGTTACTTTATAATCACCACATATACGTATTTTTCCATCTGGTTTTAAAATTGGTACTAATGGTGTTCCCCAATCGGAATAATCTACTGGTTCTAAAATATCTTTTTTTATAAGACTCTTGAGTTCTTTCTCTACCATTTCTTTCCATGCTAATGGTATGGCTCATGGCTTAAAAAATATAGGCTTTGCATTTTTATCTATTGGTAACGAAACCTCACTTAATTTAAATGTTCCTAATTCGCCATCAAAAATTTCTCTAAACTCGTTTTTTATTTCCTCAACTAAAGTTTCAGTATTTACTTGTATGTTGTTCACTTGTGCAAAATCAAATTTAAATGCTCTAAGAAAATTTCTACCCAATAGTGGTTGGTTTTTACAATTTGTTACAATAATTTTAATTCGCTTGGTGATCCCATTGAATTTCACATTTGCATAAAACTCACCAATAATATTTATTTTATGTTTTGTGTAGCTGCTGTACTCTTTTGTACAGGTATTTAATTTTTTAAGCTGATCCGCCGTTACATATTTTTCCGGAAACAATGTGCATGGAGATCCGCTGTCGCAAAAAATTTCCAAGTCTGTACCGTCAATAGTAACTGATAAAAAATATGGATCAGCACTATCTTCAGTTTGAATACTGTAAACAGATGTATCAAAGTTATTAACATTTTCATTAGAACTAATATTATTTACAACTTTAGAGTTATTTCTACAAACGCTTGCTAAATGTCCCACTTTGTTGCAAATATGACACTTGCTGGTTTTGTAGCGGCAAACATCTGATCTATGATTTCTCCATCCACAATGAGTACATGCGTGTGAGTGTTCTTTTTGCTGTTGTTTTTCCTTATTGTTGTTGTTGCTGCTGCAGTTCGTCCTGTAGCTGCTGCTGTTGTTGTTGTTCTGCCACTGGCTGCTATTACCGTAGCTCTTTCTGTTGTCTCTTCTGTTCCTTATTTCCTTGACTGCATTTATATTTGGCATTTCATCAGATTTGGTTAGCATTTTTGTTTCAATAATTATTGCTTTTCGCAAGGCTTTTTCTACAGTTAGCGTTTCGTCTTCTTCACACATTTTGTCAAATATGAAGTCCGGCAGACCCGTTACAAAGCGGTCCAACACAAATGCATTTAAGTTGGCGCCAAATTTGCAATTTATTGCTAACTGTTTCACTCTCGCATACCATTGCGACACATTTTCTGATGCCAATTTATTTGCTGCATAAAATTTTTTTCTTTCAACAAACACTATTGTAGGTGGAGTGTAATGACTCTCCAACATTGAACATAATTCGTCATATGATTTTGATACGGGGCTGTTTGGACTACACAAACTATGAAGCAATCGATATGGCTCCGATCCAATTGACTTGAGCAAAATTGCCTTCTTTATGTGCTCCTCTGTGCACCCAATCTCACACAAATGAATTTCGAATTTCTCCTTCCAAATGCACCACGGCTCCTTCATGTGCATAAACTCCGGCAGCGTTGCAGTTTGCAGAAGAGTTGTTGTTGTCATGCTGGTGTTCACTGTAGCGTCCATTGCCGTTTATATATGTTTGTTATATATGTATGTACGTAACTTTTTTTGCTTTTCGTATTTACGAATTTGCTTGTAAGTTTTTAGTTTTTTTTTTTTTTTTGTTTGTATTTTGTGATATTATCACTTCTTTATTATTCTCGCGTATTTACGCACTTATTTAAATAATAATTACTATTTAAATAACTTTTAATTTTTTTCCTCGTCGCCAATTATGTTGTGTCTTGCACACTTCTACTTTTATTCTTATTGTAACTTTACATTATATCGATGTTCGCTTACATTGGTTACTTATCGATATCACTAAGCTAGTATTAAAGTACTAATATGTATCACAAAACGATATTGGACCTAATTTTTATTTTGAAATTTGAATAAAACGGAGCTAGATTGGCCATTTCTCCCACTGTGCAGGGGTGTCATCTGGTTTTGTTTTTGTAATGGCTCTTAGGCATAGGCAGCAATGTCCGTTTACATGCACGGCCCTAACTGTATATCACTCAATGCCAATGGAGTTCTCTCTCTTACTCTTTTCGCTAACTTAAATCAAGAGGACAGAAACAACCCTTGCGTATACTTGTTGTTGGCCCACTGATTTTCCCTGTAATTTGTTGTTGTTTCTCGTTTGTGCTCTCTGAACTCTTGCACTTACAAAAAAGGGTATAGGATTGATCGCGGACACAAAATCGTTATGCACCACGTGTTAAATGTGAGTGTTAAGGCATTGCTTGCAAACAAAAACTAGTTACAACGAAGATCGAAACATTGATAAGAGTATATAATATTTTTTTCAGTGCACATAAAACGGTTCGCTTTAGATGTGTTAGTGTTTTTCTATCATATGTATTGGTTTTTGCTCTTCCATAAATAGCGATTGGGCACCCCTGCTGTAAAGTATATCGATTTGGCATTAAATAAATTTTGAGTGTTTCCCAACACTAACAAAAGCTGTCGTTGTTAGTTTTTTTTTATTGGCTGCATGCGAAACTGCGCTTAAAATTGTTTTTGTAGTAGAAGCAGCTGTTGAAAGTATTGGAATGGTGAGTTGCATTAATTTGGTTTCTTTTAAGTCATTTTTATGGATATTACTCACTATACTATATTTCAATCAACTGCAAGTCTATTTGAAATTTTCAATTCTCGATGAAATACATTGACTTCGAGAAGAAGTGGAAAAATTGCTTAAACGAAACCCGAGTCGATGCATCCGCGGCGTTTTCACTGCATAAAATTTTCGAAAACTGGCTATATACAACTTCTGATATTTTAAATTGTTTTTTTTTTTTGTATCAAGTTTAAAATTTGCCCAAGAAAGGAAAACTGTTGCGGGGAACTTGGGACTTTAGAGCCTGAATATGATTGCAAAAAAATATACCATTAGGATGCTTCTAGTGGAGCAAGCAGGCAAAAGAAGTTCTTAACCTATCATATGGAAGGATACAAATCAGTTTAAAATTTGCAAAGTTTGATCTGTTATATCTGTTTATAGACAATTGCTATGGCTAGCGTTTCAACATTTTATGATAGAAGGGTAAAGTGTTTTGAGGGTCTCCCACTATCATAAACTGATGGTTTCGACAATCCTAAGAAAACAAATGCTGATGTCTGGCCAGGCGTGAGAGAATTTCACGGATCATACCGATACTATAAAAGCCTCCAGGCAAACTTGGGACAGGTATACACGTTCTTAATAATAATTGTATGCTGTAAAAAGTTTCATTACAAGATTGGTTGCAAAGATCAAAATATGCCTGACCAACAGTATAGGTATAAATTTGTCTTTTATTTGAATTAATGTACATATTATTTGCCTTGGCCTATTAGTTACTCCTATTTGTCCATCCATTGTGCTATGTATTGTTCTTGTTGGAGGCTTTGTATGGAATCCTTCGGGTGTTCAATGTGTTGCCTTAGTAAAGCCAAGTAACTAGTATGACGAATGAAACAACCACGATGAGTATAATAAGGAACAAAAACTTCATGCTAGCCCATTGATGTTTCCGTTTCAATCTCGCGGCATGTTGCTCAAACTGGGTAGCTCCTTGTGCAAGCTGCTCCACGCGTTCGTTCAACTCCAGGATTTGCTGATCTCGTTCCAACACTTTCTCAACGTTACTACACATAATGCCAACTACTTCATTTAACTGAGCCCTGGTATTTTGCAGTCGTGATTGGCTGTCAACCAGCGACGGCTCACTGGAGCTGCCTCTGTCAGAAGCTTCTAAGAACGGTTCCATTTTTTATGATTTGTGGAAGTTGTTTTGTTTCGCTTGAATAATTGAAAATGCTTTGTTTTAAAAAGCACGCTGCGATTAAGTATTTTAATTTTTTTGGTTTATGTAAATTGAATATGCTTTTTAATTCTCTGAGAAATTTGTCAAATTCATTTATTAACATGCCACCGCACACCTAACCCCAGATAGTATCCTATCGAACACTAGATGTAGCTGTTACTACAGTAGTTAGTTACTAGTACAGTAGATGCGATTTGCATAGGAAATTACGTGATTGTTTTTTTTTTTTTATTATTAGTAGCCATTTGCAACATTTTTTCAGTGTTGTTAAATGTTGCATATTGCTTGCATTCTATTTGATTATAATTCAATTCATCTGCTTATTATGGATTATAGGTCTTTCTTCTCTTTTTTCAACGGTGTATTTATTATATAATACATCTATGCCTATTTGTATTCAATATCGAGATATAGACAAAAAAAGAGCTATGGTATGGCAACTTACAAGCCTTTCCCCCAAATATATTTATGTTTATGTTTCAACTTAAAAAATATTTAAAAAAATATAAATTGTATCATATTCTTCAGATTGCTTTGGTTCTAAGACTATTGAGAGCTTCACCAAATGCGACACTTACTTGGTGGGTGCATTAGACTACCCGACTTGCATTTAAAGGCCTCAGCAAATTCGGGAAAGTTACTCAAAACATTGTTCACCCGCTCCCTATGTGAGGCATGTTGGCTGCTTATAGAACTAGTAGCAGCATGACCACACCAGGTTTGTGCAAATGCCATAAAGAACTGCTGCTGTTGCTCAGTGGTGAGGGAGCCGGCGGCGGAGTTCTTATAAGTCTCAAAGGCCAGACGCAGTCCCTCACTATCCGCAATGTTCTCATTGATTGTCAGACTGGCATTGCTATAGCGTGTTGTCATATAGCAACCAGCACGGACACCAAACCGTATAATGGCGCGCGGCGTCCATTGGCTGGCCACGTTGCCAGCCTGATCATAGTTGATGCCATCGTAGTCAAAGCCATGTAGCAGCTCGTGGCCGAGTATATAACCCAGACCACCAAATCTACGAGACACTGCATCGTTGCACTCACTCCAAAGCGGGGCACGCAGCAAGCCCACGGGCAGCTCAATGGCATTCTGCTTTAGGCGATAATAGGCATTCACGTCCAGTGGTCCATAGGCACGACCTTCGTTGGCATCACAGGCTTCACTGTCCAGACATTGCAGCACCTCACTAAACTGCATCTGGGCTTCGTGACGCGACAAACGCAAAAGATTCTCATCATAGTTGTCCCCCAGCACGACGTGCACAGAACTGTCGCCAGCTCGAGGTGTCGGTAGTGGCAGCAGCAAACGCATTGCCCGCAGCTTCTCCAAGCTTAGCTCCTGCGTAAGCGTTTCATTCTCGAATATGGGGGTGGCATTCAGCATACGCTCAAATTGTAGCTTTAATGCTGCAAAGTCCAACTGCAGTTGTGCCTGGGTCTCTGCTAAGAAGCTCTCACGCTGACCGTGTAGCAGGCGCAGGAACAGCTGGGTAAGCTCCCGCGGCATAAAGTCGTTAAGCTGTTGCAGGCAATAACTGCGCTGATCCGCCAGCGTCTTGTGTTCGTGCTGATGCAGTTCGAAATGCGCCAGGAACTGTACAAGTAGCCACTTGGCTAAAATATCTGGGTCGGTGGAACGCAACAAACGTTCCAGCTGTCGTAGATAGGCCAGATCCGCCACGATCAGCAATTTTTCTGCAGAGTATGTTAGCAGCGGCTGCTCTGTCTCCAAAAGCGTTTGAAAATATTTTAGCAGATGCAGTCCTGGCAGCAGTGTGGCAAGCTGTTGCAGTGTTTGTGGCTCACGCAGCACCAACGTCTGGGCAGAGTCTATAGGAGTAAGCGAGTCCAACTGTTCCTCAAAAGCTACCAGTTCGGCAGCCATGGCATTGGCACGACGCACACGCACGCCCAAATCCAACAAAAGATACTTGATGTACAGCTCATATAGATACTTGCTCTCCTCGGTGACTGCACCAAGTCCACCGCCAGAGCGCAGCTGCTCAAAGCTGGGCGGCATAAGATAAAAGATGCGCTGTTCTGCCGCCTGCCAATTGGGTTGCACCAAGAGACGCCACAAGCCTTGGCTGCCGTAACGACGAAGCTGTGCACTAACGTTACACCAATCAAAGCCCAAAGCTGTGGGTTTGGAAGCATTGTTGTTAATATTGTTACTGTTGTTGTTAATATTGTTACTGTTGTTGTTATCGAGCAACGGCCAGTCGGCATGCTGACGCAGTGCGTCCGTATAGACGCGCATTACCTGACGTGCACTCAGGCAGCTATTGTAGAAAGATGCCACTGCCGAGTTTGGCTCGAACTGCTGCATCTCAAAGTGTTGCATCAACAGTTGCTTGTTGAGCGCACGCATCTTGGTGCGCGTATCATGAGCGCCCAGTGCACGCAAGTCATATGGAGCACGCCAATTGCCACAGGCGTGTTCAAAAAAATCGACACATGCATCAATGTTACTATCCATTTGATCCTCAATATGTCGTTGCTGTGTTGCACAGGCGCCGCTGCTGTTCTTCTCCGGCAGCTTGGCAGTCCCGTACCCAATGGAGAGCAGCCATAGCGAAAGGCACCAAAAGATTCCCTTTGTAGCCATATCACGAACGACTCGTTGCTGTTATAATGCCATTCGCGTACTGACTGTCCGATAAGAACTTTCATTAGTTTTGCTCAGTTTTGCTGTGTTTTTTAGATTATTGCTATTTGTTTTGCTTTTCTGATACCCTCTGAGAGGTTTATTTCGCTTTTAATCCAGAAACAGAATTCCCCGTTTTGCCATTTTCGATCATCTTTGACTTTTTACGCACCAATTTCCATGCAACTTTTTTCCTCTTTTTAACTTTGAGCTGATATTAATCCGATACTTTACTTTTTATATTTTTCACTGAAAAAAATTCACTTAACTTCTTTCAAGTACAGGGCATATTGTAGTTAGGATTCCCTGATCACTTTAATCAGACTTTTAAGATTCTTGTACATGTGTGTGAGTGTGTGTGTGTGTGTGTGTGTGGAAAGCTGATAAGGTTTGGCATTCGTCGAGGCTGCCGGCTTGCGCAATCAATGAAGGTCGTGTCTATTTAAATTATATTTAAATCGAGTTAAGATTAGCTAATGAGCATGGACAATGCAAGCGAGAGATGCGAGAGAAAAATCTATCTAAATCTAAACCCACAAGTCAGAAGCGAATTGTTTGGTCTGAAATTTATAATTTTTTGACCGTAAATTACGCTTACAAAAAATTTCAGATACAGTAAGTATACGAAACCTAAAAGACAAATTCCTTTTTAAAATAAATAAAAGCATCTTGATGTGAGAAGAGGTGAGCTAGAGAATAGGGAAACACAAAAAGTGGGTAAACATATCCTGGCTTAAACGTGTTGAAAATTAAATGAATTTAATTAGCCATTAGCCTGAAGTCAAGGAGTGGAGCACGTGATTAGAGAGGAGACCTATAAGCAGCATAAGTAGAAAATGGGCAGGTGGCAAGGCAATTTTCAATTATATCAACACACACATTCTGACTGACACAAAAAATTACCGCAAAAGTAAAACCCACGTGTAATCAATTAATCATTACGTATACGCCACGTAAAACCAAATTAACTGCACTTCGCTCCGTATCTATCTCTTTCTTTGTGTCTGTTTCTGCCTTGTTTGCTCCCTTCTACTTATACTTCCTATATTCCATCCAAAGCAACACAACCCCCGCCTCGCTTGCGGGCGTGGCCCAAGAGTGGGCCTACAGCAAATGTTTGCTAAGCACAGTGTGGCGGTGCTTTAAATAAAGTAGAAAATCCCAAAAAATAAAAATAAAAAATCCCAAAAAATACATATTTTTGTTTCCCAGTAGACGCCGCGGGGTCCACTCCAAAACAAATGCGCGTAGTTGATAAGCATTCGACTTTGGCGTCAGCGCCGACTGCGGTAGCGGCAGCGGCAGCGACAGCAATATCGACGTCAGCATTGAAGGGTCAAACACAACTGACATTGGCAGCTGCGCTGACTTTGGTTACCTTTTTGCTGTGACTTTGCTTTTAAAGCAGCTGCCTAAATTTTTAAATATTTTACTGAAAATTAAATATATGTAAGTATGTATATACTAATAGATTATGTATAGTCTATATAGGCGCATATACTATATATATATCTGACTATGTAATTAACATGAAAAATGTAAGCATTTAATTACAATCAAGCTGCAAAATGCTAAGCAACGCCATCAACTTGACGAAAAGTGCCAAGCACTAAAAACATGGCCAAAACACACACACACTGCAGTGGGGAGGGGGGCATGCGCCACGAGTTAGGGTGAAGCGCCGGCGTGACAGGGGTTTAAGCAAAATTCAATCAAAATTCAAGATGAATCAAGAAGAAGACAGCTAACCAGTCAGCCAGCCATCCAGCCATCCAGTCAGCTGTGGCAGCTACTTGTATAAATTCATAAGAAGAATGAAAAACAAAGAAGAAAAAAATAACTGCCGCTTAATAGCCGATTACTTGATGCTCTTTTGTCAGCTTAAAGCCCCAATATATAAATATATATATTTTGCAGGCCATCGGGGCTCGTGCTAATACTGGCTCAGGTTTTACATACACAAGGCATTAAGCTCTAATGCTCAATTTAAATACATATATTAGTTTTTAAGTGCTTCACCAACTCAATGATAAATGTAATACATATACCCTTTACTAAGTAAAGGGTATACTATACTATATACAACTTTTAGCTGCCACTTTTGCCTTCAACAGATTCATCATTTGCGTACAAGTCGCTACTTGCTGCTTGCAGCTTACTGCTAATAATGATTACCTTTAGATGTTAGGGATTATCATGATTGTTGTGGAAGAAGAAGGAGCAGAAGAAGCAGCCAAACAAATTAGTTTTAAATTCACAACGTTGCTCATAATTACCGCATAATAGTAGCCATTTTGATGAAAAACTTTTGGAGCTCTCGTAAAAGCAAAGCTAAAGATTTGAAGTAGTTATTATATTGCACATACATACACACATATGTATATATATAATATATACATATATATATACGTACAGTATCATATTTTATTACAAAGTTTACAAGCACCACTCAAAAGTGAGTTGAAATCAAAGCAAGTTCCAAGTTTTTGGAAATAAACACTGAACTGAATGTTACCAGCCGACCTTTAAAGGCCGGCAAATCGTTAAACAAAGGTGAAGCAGGGGGGTGGTTTAAGTCGAAACTGTCACTCATTCAATGTCCAGCAGTGTCGGGGTACATCATCAACTTTGGCTGGCTTTTGAAGCAGATTTCTGACACTTGTCGACTGGCCCCACAACGCAAGCCACAGCTGTCAAGTGGCATTAGAAAGACGCAACCATCGTTTTCGTCGGTCTCTTTTTCTTATACTTGAACACATCAAATGAAGAGAGTATATTGAATTCGTCTAAATGAATGTAGCAGGGAAAAAAATATGCTTTTTCGGTTTCAATTCTATAGTTCATAAGTAGTCATATGCATCTGTGTCAATAAAATGACGTTGAATTTTTGAATATTTTCGAATTAGAGCCATTTTAACAGTGCTCAATGAAAAATTTTAAAGAGACTGTATTAAGCGCGTCCTAGCCGCCCTAAGAAGTCAACAGTTACGATATAGCAAGAAAATCGTTAAATTACTAAGAGAAGTTCTTGAGAATGCTTTGGCAGCGAAGTTTGTTTTGAAATTATGGAATTTTTGTTGCTAATAATATCCAAATGTGTTAAGAACATGTGCTCCAACATAACAAAAACAAAAATAATTATTAACTGAATGAGAAATTTAAAAATTTTAAATTATTTTTAAATAGAACTTGTGTCTCGAAACTTTTGGGATTTACAGTTTAGTTTCCATTTTGAAATAAATTATTGAACTAACAAAAAATAGCACGTAACATATTTTTTTTTTTTACGTTTGATGACCGCCTCGGTGTAAGAATATTTTTATCTATGCCTCTATTTAGCTGTCCTTGTCTCTTTCGACGTACCCCGACAATGTTGTGCTTCATCAATGGTTGGGATTTAGCAACTGTTGCAGATGGTCACAAAGCTAAACGCTAAGCTACTTAGCTGTTGGTGGTAACCAACACACTTGTATTGGTGAAAAATGAAAAGTTTTGCCCCAAAAGTTGATTGCCAAGCTGCAACAAGACAGACCCCCAATTAGTTAGCCAACAATTGGTTTAGTCTCTATGGGAGGTTGAATATTAAGATTTTCTTAAGTACTTTATCTTTAATCAATCTTTGCGTATTCAAAGCAGCTTAAAACCATAAATAGTTTAAGCTATATCGGTGGTGAAGTTTAAGTTTAAAGAAACAAATCCCTTGGGTAAGCGGTTGCCAGACATATTATGAATTCATACCTTTATGGAATTTCTTAAGAATTATTATAGTATTTCGTAGCTCTATATGATATTCAGTACATGCTTTGACACAAGAAATTTATCTATTACTAATGTTGCTTAAAAATAAAAAATGTCATACTATATACTACATATAAAATTACTTTGCTGTTATTAAAAATGCACAAATAAATGCCAACAGACGAAACTTAAAGAAGAAAAGCTATTGCAAAATACTCTAGTTGAAAATTTAAATTTTCGTGTCAAGTAGCGCATTGACGTTGAACGCGTCATTGCACATCTCACATAAGCGCATTGGAAATTTAACACCTTTGGAGCTTGTCACAAGCTCCTCCCTCCAGCCATAAAACCACCCATATCAAACCCAATTCGTGCAACTCCAAAAGGGCAGTAGTGATAAATGAAGAACAGCGAAAATTTGCATGCACTTCAGTAGATCTGGCTGTAAAGCTGTCATGGCAACTGCCACGGTTATTTGTTATTATTATTATTTTATTATTTGCTCGGAAACATTTCTTATGGATGACTTTAACTAAATATTTAATATCTTCTTGTAGCACCATACGTGAAGGCATCATACGCTGCATACTGGCCACCGATATGGCACGTCATAATGAGATCCTAACCCAATTTAAGGAGATTACACCCATTTTTGACTATACGAATCGTGCGCACATCAATTTGGTAAGTTTCCTGTTTGTAAGCCTGGAAGTGCAAGTGTTCATATTGTCTCATACTCCTGCTGTAGCTCTGCATGATACTCATTAAAGTGGCGGATATTTCCAACGAAGCCAGGCCCATGGATGTGGCCGAACCCTGGCTGGATCGTTTGTTGCAGGAGTTCTTTGCACAGAGTGCTGCCGAAAAGTCCGAGGGTTTGCCGGTAACACCTTTTATGGATCCCGATAAGGTCAGCAAACCGGGCTCGCAGGTGCGTTTCATTGGCCTTGTACTGTTGCCACTGTTTGAGGCATTGGGTGACCTGTTGCCTGAGCTTACCGAGCTCATAATAATACCCGTGCGCATAGCACTCGAATACTATAGGTAAAAGTTCTTTATAGCAACTTTGGTTTCATTTTTAATACAATTGTTTCTGTGCAGACGCCTGAACGATGCACAGACCAAGACACGTAAGTCGGTGGCCGATAGCAACACCTCGGCTACATCGGACAGCAACAGCGGCACGATGGACTCCAATGCGGCAATGGGTAGTACGCCTGGCAGCGACAAGTTGTTGCAAGATAAGTCCGGAGGCACTGGTAGTGGAACCGGCGGTGCAGCAAGTGGTGGCGGCTCAGCGGGCAGCATATCACCACAAATGCCAAGGTCTGGATCGGGGATTAGTGTCAAGTCACGACGCAGCATACCCTCACAGAAGTCCGCTTCGCGTACTTCGGTGGATGAACCGGGTGGCATGCCTGCCGAGCTGCATGATTTGCCCGAAGGCAGCGAAAGTGGCGACTCTGAAACAGCCACAGAAGTTGATGTAAGTAAGCGGCTAGGGGATGAGGGCTGGATTGGGCCTAATGCCAACTAATGCTTGTTCTGCATTATATATCTGCTCTAAACAGGTTGCCGAGAAAACCTCCAAGTTTAAGGTTGACACCGAAGGCAGCAGCAATCGATCCAAGTCCTCACATTCAACTTCGCGCAAATCGTCGCGTGAGAAACGACCTTCTATGATTGGAGAGATGTGCAGTAGCGGCGGAGGACAACGTATGCGTAGCTCCTATGGCAATATACATGGCTACCATACAAATCGCTGCCATTTTGGCTCCAATCGCGCCGTAAGCTTGGATCAATATAGCACCAATAATCGTCGCCTGTCCGATGGTTTGCCACAGGTCATTTCCGACAGTAACGTTTTCTATGGACGCCACAATCGCAGCAACATGGAGCCAGCTGTACCTGGAGGAGCTGTAAACACTGGCCCTGGCCGCGCCAACGAGGATTTAAACATGAATGCAACGCAGCATCAGCAGCCACATCAACTAATTCAGCAGCAGCCGCTGTCACAGCTGCCGATTACACAACTTCTGCCGCATCTTGAGGATGGTAGCGGCGGTGTAACGGGCAGTAGCAGCAGCAGCACGGTGCAACTGCCAGGCCCAAATACCGCCGGAAGTGTTACCAATGGCAATATGTCACCCAGCCAAACGCTTGACTCACTGCAGCAAACGGCGGCCAGTAATGGCACCACACCCAGTATTGTTGCTGCTACCGCTGCCTCTACTGGCAGCAGCAGCAGAAGTGGCAGCGCCACAGCCTCCTCTTCTTGGAAGTCACGCCTACGCCAGTTCTCCGACTACTTTAGCTTCAGCTTTGACAAAGGTAACAAACGCTTTGGCAGCACACGTAGCAGTCCTTGCGCTGTTCGCAGCAGCAACGCCAACAACAATGCAAATGGCAGCAATGGTGGCGACAGCAACGCAGGCAGCGCCCATGCCCTAGACATTAAGCCACAGGCCACATGCTGTACCATATCGAATAGCTTGCAGTCACCAGGTACCGATGCCGGTATCACAGCTAGTGGAAAACCGCCGCACGAGCTATTGGCCCAAGTAGTGGGACGCAATCGCGCCTATAGTTTAGATGTGCCCTGCAGTCGCAGCACAGCACGCTACTCAAGCAGCAGCGGTGGCGCGGCTGAGAACAACAGCCGAAAGTCCTCACGTCATGGAACCGGCGGAGACGCACACAATAGCAACCTGACGCTACACAGCAGCAGCGGCGCTGGCAGCGATTTACCCAGCATACGCATTGGAAGCGTTGAGGTTAATGAGGGAGGCGCTAGTGCAATTGCGCTGCCGACTGTGGTGCAGCCTAGTCTGAGCATGGAGTTGGGACTGGCAAGCATATCATCATCTGATGCGGCACCAAAGATTTGACAACTGGAAAGCTCCGACAGCACGACAAATAATTCGTTGTCGAATCAAGGCGCATTTGTGGCGCTGCTGCAGCATGATGCAAGGGAACTTCATGAGACGATTGATGGAGATGATAGAGAAGATGGCGATGGGGATGGGGATGAGCGTGAGCGCCTGCAGCATCAGTTGCAACATGGTTCGAGCTGTGAGGTGTCATCCATGTCGATGACTGTGTGGTCGGCCATAGGGCAGCGTTTAAATGCGCTTATTTGTCATTGTTGTGAGCGGAAATTGCCGGAACCGGAAAATGTGTAAGCCGGCCAGATGTCTCTATGACGTCATTGTCATATTGTTATGTTGTCATTAACCGTTGAGCAGCTTAGCTATGCATAGAGCAATTTATTATCGTTGTCACTGTAATGTTTATCGTTATTTTTTTATGTTACAATAAAATATATATTTTATTATTATATTATTATATATACGTATATATATTTTATTATTATTATATTTTGTTTTTTAATTTTGTTTTTGTGGTCTTCTTTTTTATTAATATTATTTAACTTATTATTATTATTATATATTATGAATATTATTATTATATATTATTATTGTTATTATCATTATTAATTAAGTTATTTATTGTTTGTTATACGTACAACTCCCAGACAAACAAAAAGATTTACGAACACACAGATACATCGACATACAGATACACTGACACTCAAATACTACGACACTTTGGCAGCTCAATTTCTAGGTGCTGCATTTTCAAATACATTTCATCCAACTTTACCTTAATTGTTCGCTGCATTTTCAAAATATGACTTAGCAATTTAATTTTAAAGTATGTTCTAGCACAAGCATGTAAATCAAATATATACATATGTACCGACAAGCATTTCTTTTGGCATATACACATTTAAACATATGTATGTTTACAAACCTATACAAATAATGTTTATGCCTGTACACATTAATTTTATTATATAGGTATTCAAATATATTTACTAATATTATTTTGATGCACTTTTTGCTGAACAATTAACAAATTTGTTTCAACAAAATAACATTTTTAAAAACATATTAAAATAATGACACATGAAAATTCTCTCTTTCTTTATGGCTTAATAGAAGCTTTCACATAAATTCATAAAATTCTAGGTATTTTCATTTGTTTTTTGGTTTTCACGTTGGCACGTTAATTCATTTATGCCTCTTATATGCACAATTTAAATAGAGATATTGAAAAATAATAGTTTGTTTGCTTATACATATACTAATTTATTTATTATTACTCGTAAAGAGTACGTCTGCTAATTTATTGGCATTAATTTATCAAAAATTCATCACAAAGAAATCGAAAACTTGAGATTTTTACACTATTTCGCCTAAGATAAGATTCATCGGAAATAGTTTGAACATTCCTATTATATGAGAAGCCTTAGGGTATGCTAAGAAGATGCTAACACACCCCATTCCTTAATGTCGTAAAAACGCTGCAACGACAAAGTGTGTCCTCAAGGCCATGTCTAGTGTATCACACCCTACTGGCGTCTCTATACAAAACGCTTGCTTTATATCTGGCACAATTCTGCGGAATGTCTTGGATTAGTTCGGGAGCTATGAGCTCGGGATCGTATACCAATCGCTTTGTCCGCACGTTTTACATACCAAGATGTACTATGGAACTAATAAAAGCTGTACTAAGCCAGTTATAATCAATCAATCTGCGTTAATCCCAAGGTGTAAAAGTTTGTTGACATTGGCAGAATATTCTGGGCCTGCTAGATAGCAGGAGGTCTTTAATTTTACTTGCTGCTAAAAGTATGTTGCACGTTTGTTCGTTTACATTTCAATATAGTAGCAGCTAAAAGTATAAACACATAATTTTTGTGGCCATTTGGATAACTTGCAGACGACATCGTAGCTATGTAAACTTTTGAATTCTAAATGCGCAATTCTGATTCAATACAGGTAGTTAATATGATAGGTGAGCAAACAGAACCCAAGCTAGCCGATTTTGAGCAACTCGGATTTTGAAAATTTAAGCCAATCTTTATTTTTAATTTTATATCATATAAGCTTTCATCATGATATTAATCAGTTTAGTAAAAATTGTAACCCCACTGACTTGGTTAGAAGCTTCAATTTTTATTTCAAGCTTTTTATAAAATGTATAAGCTAAAGTCCATTGGAATGTTCTTTAAGCCAGCGCATGGCATATTTTAAAAACCGAAATCAATTTCAAAATATTAAATTGCAGAACTTCTAACAGATATTCTCTGCCGTTGGTTTTTATATAGTTAAATTAAGTTTATCAAGTTGATAAATAAAACCAAGTATTTCGAGTCGAATTATTGCTAACCCCTTAAAGATTTCAATCTTTATACACTGGCGATTAAAATATTACAGACACCTAAAAAGTATTCATATCATATCGCGAAACTTGCATAATCCATAGCCTTTTTTTGTTTCCTGACATGACTGACGATCAAGCTTATTTAAAAATCGGCAGACTTTTTTGTTATTGTTCTAGTCAGTGAATTAATGTTGTAACATACAGTCTATGGTGTCTATGGCGTTAGGTATAGCATGAAGCCTCATCTGGCAATGCATAAAATTTCCGTGAATAACTTCAGCTGCTCTGATAAAGAATGACCGACCGTCGATGAGGCCGTTGTTGAATCGTTGGTTCATTATGTTTGATGGCAAAACGATGCCTTACCCAAACCTGTTTAGTTTCGCTTTCATGTGAAATTCACGGATAATTAAGCAAAACAAATTTACGAGTTGCATGAACCACGGCGCATTGGCCAATGCTTATTAGCTTACATTGCAGCAGTGACGCCCCAAGTGCCTTTATCTGCCTATTTTCGGATGCTGCTGCCACATGCCACATACCATATGCTACATGCTACTTGCCATGTTTGCCTAATTCCATTTGCCTGTACATGCCACCATACGATGAGATCCGGTATGCGTTTAACATGCCATTGGAAGCCCGTCCATTAAGCGTGTGTGCCTCTGGCCAGTTGCATTGTGCCACACAGCAGCTCTTGTGTTTCCGACTGTGTGTATGCGTGGGCGTGTGATTTGACATGGAGCGCATGAATTATGGTTCATGATGCTGACCAGTTGACCAGAGGCAAAACATTGAAATGGATATCTCCGCTCAAGAATATACGTTGGAATAGCACATAAGCATTTTCCATTCTTAGTTTGGCAGTAGCTTTTTACAAGACGCTGCAACTACTTATTTTATTTATTAGATAATAATAAAATAAAATTTAGTCAGTCCTATATATATTTCTATATGCAACATGGCGAACATTTATGAGATCTATAACGCAACACTATACACAATCTTATGTATTATCATCAACACCAATTCATCTGTAATTAAATGCGGTTTTATAATTCACTTATTGAGTTTTATTTTTTTCTGCAAGCCCTACAATGCATAGCTAAGCATATCTCACCACATAGTTATTCGTTAGGTAATAAATTATGTATTGCATACGCATGACACAAAGATTTCGGTGCTAAAGCCAGCATTTCCGGTAGCATGACAATGAACATTAAATGAGCTCAAAATCTCCATTTAACAAATAAACTAAAAACAAACCAAAAAAGAAACAAAATCCGAAACAATTGCATTTATGTAGCAAACGCAGGATACAAGAAACAAACATGTTTGTTTATATACTGCATGCAGTTAAATGCCACAACATCTTAGCTGAACTCTGGTGGCAATAAGTTCACTTAACACACTAAGTAGATAAAGAAAACATATCCGGAAATGTGTATTTACTTAGACTTCAATGGAAATGAGACACCCAATTACATGAAAAATATATAGGTATATATAGAGAAGAGCCTAGAGCCGAAACTGAAACTGGCAAACCACAAAACGTATACATATTATTATTATACTACTTGTAAATGTAAAATTTCGGTACGCAACTGTTTTAAGCTACTACTATACTATATATAAACACTATAAATTAAAGCATATATTTACTATTATAAAATTCAATGTTAAGCGTTACTTCAGCTAATGAAAAATTATACATATATGTATGTACTACTGTAATTACTATGTTTAAAAAATTTACAATTAAAGCTAGGCAGAGGTAGCAGAACCAAGCTGGTACTTGGCCATCATTTATTGTAGTGACTGTAGCTGCTACAATACTATGTAAGAAGAGTACCTTGTGTTGTTGTTTTTTTTTTTTTTTAATCGCTAAGTAAATGTGAATTAAATTATTGCAAAAGTTAATGTTAAAGGCAAGTGTAATTTTGTTATGGAGTACTAGAGCGAAAATGAATTAAAGAAAATGGAGGATATGAGAAATGAATTAGGGGCAAGAGTTTAAAAACAATAAATATACATATGGTATCAATTATTGAATGTACATTTTAATGTCTATAGCATTATTATACTATACGATATATGTATTATATACTCGTGTATGTAATAGTTTCAATATCAAGCAGGCATATACGTCGTGTGCGTTAGTGTGTGTGTATGTGAGTGTATATGCATGTGTGAGTGTGTGTGTGAAATTTCAACTCACTTCAGTAAAAAATATGGCATATAATTCCTATAACAAGAGAACAAAAAACAAAAACAAAAACAAAAAAAGTCTATAGTAAATGTGGTGTTTAAGATAATAAAAAGATATACATTAAATGTGTATTAAAAAGCATTTTTGTTGCAAATGCAATAAGAACAAATTCATTCAATTAGTTCGCAGATCTATGTTATAATATATACCATATATATATATATATATATATGCAGCTATATGTTTGTGCGAATGTTTAGGCTTTTGAGTTAATATATTACTAAATTTCATAGCTAGTTGGCATGCCTATATGCCTACAAAGTTATACCTAAGGTTTAACTTAAAAAAAGCCAAAGATTACGATTATTTGGGCTTAAAACAAAACTTTTAATCCAGGGTATTTTTGATAAGGTAGGATATCAATCTTTCGTCAATTACGAAAGCTGTGTCCAAACACATTAAATCAGTCGAGATATCAAAGTAATCCTACTTTGTTAAGTTTATCCTGATCTGATGACTGCAGCATTTATCTCGAAGCATATGCTTCAGTCAAAATGTCCCATGAACCTGCTTCAATGGAACTTTGCTGGTACAGTGATATTGAGTTCAGTCAACGAAAAACGCCTGTACGGCACATGCGGGCTATTTTTGCACATGCCTCATATAATTTTTATATATACCTACAAAAGGACTCAACTTTCCTTGTTCTATGAAAAACCCAAAAACATAAAGACTAAACTTGAATTTACAACTTACCAAAAAAAAAAAAAAAAATGAAAAAAAAAAACATTAAAAAAAAATTCAAAAAAGAAATGAAAAATTTATGCAACAAAATCTAGATGTTTCACAAGTGTATTTATTGTATGTATGTTAATTAAATTTAAAATAAATTTTTAAATCAAACATGTTTTATGTAACAAAAACTTGGCGAAAACAAAGCAAAAACAACTTAAACGCAAAAACTAAATCTAAATGTTATTGTAAATGAATATCGAAAAATGATTCGAAAATGAAAAGTATTAGTCTACATTTTGGCAGTCAATTAAAATGCTTCCCTTGACCCCTAAAAAAACATGAAAAATAATATACATGCAAAAGTGTAAGTGTAGTATTGATTATGAATATAATGTAATGCTGGTATTACAAGTACTATAGCAAAATGTTAGACATATAATGCAAAGCACCTTTTAAATAGTACTACGAAAAACAAAAACAAAACAGAGGTAACTACTTCAAAGATTATCAATTAACATGACTACAACAACTAAAATAAACTTATGTACTTGCATATGTATTGTATGTAGAGTATATAGGTATATTTGTTTCCTTGTATGTATAAATGTAACTAGCTAAATAAACCTTAGAAACATGTGTAATTTGGACCAACTTACTTACTGAATTCACACAGTATTAGATATTTTTCTATAGTATCTATGCTTACACACAGACACACATACACACACACACACACACACATAAGATATCTATAAGCTCTTTTACATACGCTTCTATATGTATCTTCGAGCAGCAACTACTTCCAAACGGTTTCTAAGCCATCACACTTACGTATAAATATGTACGCAGACCCATTTTATACTTAAGCTACTACTACTACAACAGCACCCATATACACATAGATAATGTGCATCATATTTTCTAAGAGACACTTTCTCGAATAAAAAAGTTTTAAGCACTTACTAACATAGATCATAATATAAAGCGAATTTTCTAACCACCGATTTCGGACCACAATAGCTGCTCTGCTTGCCTGTGCTTACCACATAAAACTGACTATACATGCAGCTCTCATAAGAATTCATTGATTAGTTCATGGATTACCTGATCGATCAGCAAAAGCTGCGAATTGAGAGCTTGATTGAGAGCCGCAATAGCTGCACGATATTTTACCCAAATACTAGTATACACACACACACACACACACACATAAATTCAATAATTGCTCTATGTACTAAGAACCCTCCTTAAGTTAAAAACCAAAAGCCTTTTATTTAAAAATAAAAAGAAAGACTACAACTTATTATACAAAAACATTTAAAAGAAGAACAAAAATCTTTAAGAATTCATAAATTTGTATTACAACAAAAAAAAAACTGTACATTATCCAACAACAATTTTTTTTTTTAATTCTACATTACTACTACACTACATAATTTTATGTATATTTATACATATACACATACAATATATTTAACAAAATACAAATGTATATTTACAAACAAAAATAGTTATAAAATGTAACAGAAAAAAATTTTTGAAATCAAAATAAACAAAAAAAAATGTTCTAAAGCCCCTAAAATTTAATTTAAGTAATTGTTAAACAAATCCAAAAAAAAAAGCGAAAAAAACATAAACTAACAAAAAGTTACAGCATATGCATAAACATTAAATAAAAAAATTTATTAAATCAAAAATGGTCAAAATCCAAAAAAAATACTAACTAAACCATACGCATACTATAAAGATGAATTCTAAGCGAGACCCCAAGCACATCCACTGTGTTGTTTTTAAGTTGGCAAACTAAACATATATGTTTAATAAACAATATAATAATTAAATAACAATACATAAGGCTAGCTATGTAAAAATATGGACTACGAAAGGCTCTTGAAAAGTTGGCAAAAGTTGGATACTATTTACAAGCAGCATGTCTCTATATAAGTAGATAACTAACAAGACCGAAGCCGAAAACAAGCAAATATTGATGTTATAATTTCAGAGAAATATCTCAAACTTTGCAGATACTAAATCAAAGAAAAAAAAAATAAACCAAAATAAAATATATAAAGCTGTATGCTTTATGGACAAGTATACGTTCAAGAATATCTTATTCAAAAAACACCGAACTAAAGAGTTGCAGCACATCTGAAAGATACTTATGATTGAATTTAGAGTGGAGCAATTTAGGCAAAGGCAAAGCTGTATACCCAATATATAAAGTAAATACTATATATGTACATTTAAATACCTTATAACAAGAAACCAAACGATAAAAGCCCGAAAATTAGCAAGAAAAAATGCATTTAAATGGAAATACGAAAAAGGAAATCAACTTGTATTTAACATTTAAGTAACACATGTCCTACACACACACACACACACACACACACACACATACATGCATACATAAACAAACTAAAACTCTTGCATAATAACATAGATACACATAAAAACACACACCGATACCCAGCCACACAAATACAGACATGCATATTTTTGTGTAAAATTAAACAACAAGCGTAAACTAATGAACTAATGAAAAACATATAAAATATATTGAAATAAAATAATTTCCAAACTAATTGAACTTGTCTTACTTTTAAAGAAATTCAATATGGTTTTTTTTTTTTTTTTTACTTTGGGATCTTATAAATCTTAAAGTAAAAAATTTGTGTCTTGAGATCGAAAATTTTGTCAACTAAGTAATCATTGCTTATTTTTAATTCGGAGCTTTCACATTGGCAGAGACGATATTAAGGCTCACACTACGCAACTCTTATTGGACAGCCTCTATACAAATCGATTGCACAAGATAAAATGTTTGCGTCCAAAGCGGTTCACTTGGAACATAATATCGATTTTACTAACGATCTTTTAATGGCTTTTCTAAGGTTCTCGGACAGCACCTCTTGCAATTTGGACTGCGGACCAGAAGTGTCTGAATTGTTTGGTCAAGCAGATGGCCACAGGAAGATATTTAAAGCTGCAATATCAGGCTAAAAGGCACCAGTTTTAGCTGGTCACGATAACATGGTCCAAATCGTCGACGTCACGACAACAAGTTGATGCCCTTATAGACGTCCATATTTGTCGCGCCATTGCTTTTTCTTGAAGGCTTTCAGCCCTCCAACGGGGCCGGTGTTGACGCATTTCATATTAACAGCCTAATATTAATAATTTTGTTGTCATTTTATGAAGTCTAGTGTAAGATAGAATAGGGCGAATCGGGAGCCAATAAAGCTTTTGTCACTCCCTGAGAGTTCGCCCCGTTTTGCCCCACTAATGTAAGCTAGACTTAAGAGACATAATTGAAATTAGGCTACGTCAGTTGTCGATTATCGTTACATGCGAGCGTCCACACATTTTTTGTTATCGTTCTGTTTCTTTTTGCATTGAATTGTAATTTTTGAATTTAAACGCGTTCCATTTGTATTTATTTAAATTTAATCATATAACTCGTATGATTTTTCACATCTCCTATTAATAAAATATTGTTATATTTACTTGAGGTCCCGATTCCGATCAAAATGTTTACCAATAAGCCAGAAAAGAAATACATGACAACTATTTTTATACCCTGTACCCTATGGTACAAAGGGTATACATATTAAGTTTGTGCAAGCCGAAAATGTATGTAACATACAGAAGGAGACGTCGGAGACCCCACATGATCAGGGTGACTAGAGAAACAAACCAATTATCCATTTAAAACTTTTGATTTTTTTCGAGGTCCTCTAAAACACCCCTAGGGGAGCTATATAATCTTACCCCGATATCAAAAAAACAAAATAAACTTGTCTTTCATGAAATAATAGAGGATCTAATCTGAAAGTTTGTTTGCTCTAGCTCTTACTATCTCTGTTATCTAGGCGTTCATACGGACAAACAGTCAGACGGAAAAGATGTATCGACTTCTCTAGCCACCCTAATTATACTTTAGGTAACTTTGGGGGTCTCCGACGTCACCTTCTGTATGTTGCATACATTTTCGACTTGTACAAACTTAATACAATACCCTTTGTACCATATGGTACAAGGTATAAAAATGGTTTCTAGAGTCAATAGCGGGCTGCTATTGTAGATACTGCAGCGAACTGAATCAAACGACGACCGACCAGGATGCAGGCAAGTAAATTGGGAAGCAAAATTCAAATTCTTAAATGTAGGTATGTTTTTCCAGCCATTTTGAAAATTTCCATAGCTGACACAGAAATCGTAGCAAATGTAATAAATTTAACAACTAAAAGTATGCTACGATTTATCTTGAACTTAAAAAAATTTCGCTTTCAAGCCATTCCAAAAATATCCATAGCTGCTAGTTCGAAGCCAGGGTATGCTTATACTGGTCCGGCGTCCTTACTTTTGTGAGAGCAAGAAAAAGTGAGAGATAGAGAAGCAAACCCTCGTAGCTGTTGCATGCACACGCACACATCTACATGTGCCATGATGATAACTAATAAATATAGTATTAAAATAATTTGCGTGGAAACGAAACTTTAAATTGGTAAGTTTAAGAGCTACTGTGCCAGAATAAGTATGCCCTGTTCTAAGCCAACCAACAAAAAAAGCCCAAAAGATTTAGATTAAGAAGTCGTTTGATTATAAAGATATCGTTACCAAATATGGCATTCGAAAGTTTTTTAAAGTTCTCAATCTCCGAACCATATTCTATCAAAATCGGTTAACTATTTCATAAAGCACCCATAGGATTGTTCGGTCAAAAAAACATGTTTGGTATATAATATTAGGTCATAAAAACTGTACTAATTCGAATTTTTTCATTATTTTAATTATTTTTTAAAATTAACCGTATTTTGTAAAAATTTCCGTTTTCACTAAAGTAGCCAAAAAGAAAAAAAACCGATTTTGAATGCTGAAACATTGCCCTAATATAAAATATAAGTCTCATCTCTGGAGATTTTTCATCGTCGACTAGAAAATTAAAAATAATGCTACTGTATGCATTATATGTCCTTGTAATACATATATGTATTAGCGTGCAAATTTTTAAAATGCTTTCCATAGAAAATCTTGATTCGTTTTCAAGAGCAAATGAGTAAGCTATAATACAACCCCTTTTTTTATAATAAGCATTATGGGACGATTCATTTACCTTAACACCAAGTACATATATGGGAAGTAATATTATTATTTTTTTTAAACTCTCATTATATTCATCCTAAACTTAAAATAAATCTTTCCTTATATGTTACGATTAACATTAGTTGATTGTATACCATACTTGTGATATATTTTTTTATCGGAATCTGGCTCGAACAAGTTTTTAAAACGAATTAGCGTTTGTCGGTGATTTTTTAAAAGGAGTCAAAGCTTCAAATAAATCTTAGAAACCCGTAGGCAACGGTTTGCAATAAAAAAAAAAATCGTTCAAAAACAGTTTCAAAAATAAGATAGAGCCTTTTTAAATAGCAGTAAGCTTACAAAGTTTTGTTTAGCAAAGTTTTAAGCCAAAGTTTAATACAGTGCCAGGAGATCTTTCTGCTATAAGGAGAAGAATAAATTTAAGCTTAATATTCTTATGTTGCCTTTCAAGGGAATGCAATTGAAGCTGTAAAGCTTAGTTAAGACACACACCTATCAACCATATGCACATAACACAGAACTTTCTCACAAGCATTTGCAAGCATGGTGGAATAATATAAGGTGGTGTCGTCAGTACAAGATATCCCTTATTGTATGTAGCGTAAGAGTTCGAATGAGAGGTCAGATCTGTTAGGAAAGCTCTCTTAGCATTGCTTCGTGAAAGTGAATGAGATAGATATATATTTTGTTGATGTTTGTAAATAAATAACAAAGAACAATTCAGATATGTTTTATAGTTAATATAATAATTAATTCTATTCTAGTCTTATTTTAAGAAGTTTGCTTTTGCCCATAATTTTTTGCTTTTGGTTTTGTATTGCAAGTTTCGTGTGTAGAAAACAAAACACACACAGCCGAAAATTTCGTCCGCTTCCAACCTTACTCGTTTTCTGCATGTTTTGCACTGATGATAAGGGCTATAAACGAGAGAGTAGAATAAACAAGGTAAAGTATTCCCGAAGCTTTTTCACAGCACAAACCTTATTTTTAGTTTCGTTGCTGTTTTACATGAGAAATTTTGATGGTAATAATAATACAATATTCATTATATTATTCCATCATGAGAAAGCCACTGTAGTTGCAAGTATCAGCGAAAAAAAAAAAACATTTTAAATGTGCTTGCGTATGCACAACAACAGCAACGGGGGTGGTTTTCTTTTCGCTCAGACCAAAAATAAGGTTTCTGTGGAGTGAATACCTTACCTGTATAATTCTACCATGTTCCACCCAAGGTATACATACTTCAGGGAGCATACTCCGGCCGAAGCCACTTAACGAAAGTTACCAATTTTTAGTTTCGTTGCGACTGCACATGAGGCAGCTTGCCTTCTCGCATATTATTTTATTGTGCATACGTTTTCTTTCTCTCACTTTTTCTTGCTCTTACTAAAATTGGTGACGTCGCGACGCCGGCAGCATTACTCTACCTTAAATAAGTATACCTTGATTGCATGTTGCTTCCAAAGAGCATTAAATAAACTCTCTGAACAACAGCGACAAACGTCTCACTGTTTGAGGCGAATGTTCGTTCAAACATGTTCGAGCTGCCGCTGCAGGCTTTAATAAGTACCCACCGTCGAATGCGACATTTCAGTTGACTTTTGTATTTGGGAGACTGCGGTCGGCAGCGCTTGGAACGTCTTTTGCTTTTGTTGCTAATTCATTAGGTGCGTTGTTTATGGTGGAATGTGAAGTGTGGAGTACTCAGCAACAAAATACAAAATGAATTAATAAATAAATAAACAAAACCTGCACAAGCAGCGCAGAAGGATAGTGCATAGTTATCGTTGTTGCTTTTGTTGTGGCTGGCAAATTTACACGCCATTTTGTCGGCAACTTGCGTACACACACATCTGTGTGCTTATGTGAGTGTGTGTACAGTAAAGTTTGGTTTTTTTTTGTTTTTGTTATGCTTTTTGCCTGAGCAAGTATTTTTAGTGTTCGCGTGCAATATTTTTGGTGTCAAAGTTAAGCAGTTCTATAAGATGTAGGTAATGGGAAAAACGGCAGCCTTGAAATGTCCTAAACAAAAATAAATGTAGACAAAAACAAAAAAAAAAAGGGAAAATCAATGCTCCTTATAAAGCAAACGCTGCGTTTGTGTATGCACGCGTGTGTGCGTGTATTTGTGTGAGAGTGAGGAAAATCTATAAAGCTATTAACAGGCGGCGGCATGAAACTCTTCGCAACCGAGGCACACAAATAAATTATGAGATTGAAATTAAAGACCCATCTTAATGCATGTGTGTGGCTGTGTGTGTCGCAAAAGTTCATGGCAACAGCCGCAACATATACTAGACCAAAAACTAGAAAAATAGACAAGAAATATTTACATGGTAGCAAAACAAACAAAACACACATACAAACAAACTTACACTGCATCAAGCACAGTGGCAGAGGCAGTGACGCAGACAGCGCAGCAAGAATGCTATAAAAATGCAAAAAATTTAGAATTCAACCAAAAACAACAAAAAAATTTACATTGTCAGCTGGCAGCCAATAACAATGTACAACAGCTGATGTTTTGATGTTGGAATGCGCTTAGCTCTCTCTCTCTCGCCGTAACACTGCCACACACACACACACACACACACACAAATAGTAAATATTAAACTCAAACTAAATTTAGTTTAAAATATGGCGTACGTTAAAGTCGGGAACGGACGACTTTGGGATACCCTGTACCGCTAATTGCAATTAAGTCCGATTTATTGCTTAGTCAACCGATTGCGATCGAATTTGGCACAGTGCTTGGGAGCTATAAAAAAACTCCCGAATGCCAAATTTGGTTACGATATTTTCAAAAACAAACGATTTATTCTGCTAAAACTTTAGATTTTTTTCGAGGTCCTCTGAAATACCCCTATGGGAGCTATGTAATAGAACCCCGATATCAAAAAAATGAAATAAACTTGTCTCCCGTAGGATAATAACGGATCTAATCTGAAAGTTTGGTTGCTCTAGCTCGTACCATCTGTGAGATCTAGGCGTTCATACAGACGGACATGGGTATATCGACTTCTCTAGTCGTACTTGATCATACTTTAGGTAACTTAATACACCCTTCGTTCCATACGGTACAGGGTATAAAAATAAGACAAATATAATAGGTATACGCCCTGTGTGATTTATAACTTATAGCAAGTAAAGATAACGTCCGAGCCGGTACCAGCTTAAGCCTCGCAACGTTAATGGAAAAGAGCAGCAGATCTGAATCGTATTTAATAAACTTTATTTGTTTAGGAAAATGTGCAACTGTCCAAGCAATTTGATGGACATCGGCAATTCACGCTGATCTGTTTGGTAAATACTAAACATTGTCTGTTAAGCTTCTTTCTGCCTATGACAATGTGCTTGTACATTTCAACGAGCTTATTGTACCCTTAAAGTTTAAGGCTTAAACATATGAGCAGCTTATTCTTTAATACTTAACAACTTCAAAAATCGATACTTGTGAGAAGGTAAAAGTTAAAAGAAACCAAACGAAAACAAATTTTTTTATCATATACATTTCTTGTGAGATTCGATTCGATGTTGCATGGGTTTGGTTTTGACTGATGTAAAATTTGTTGAGAAGTGGACTAAAAAAGACTCCTAAAATTGAAGCTATAATATAAACAAAAAATTATAGACAAAAGCTAAAAAAAATAAATTTCTGTTTCTGCCTTAAAGCCAATGAGTTTATTATTTATAGCACAAACACAAATAAATTCATCTACAAAGTAAACATTTTTAAACCAATGCTTTGCAAAAACCGAAGCGAATCGAAGGCGAACGAAGCCTGCGAATTTCCACATCAGTGAACACTCAATTTACTATATTTAACCTTTTGCATTTTGCACAATCACACACACACAAACACATACAGATCAAGCTCAATAGTAACGGAGGACACGAACAAGAACAACAACAACAGCAGCACTCAACATCAAGTTCAAATCGCCTGGCAATGACAAGCCAAACAGTTGGACGTTTTGTGGCAACACCAGCCACACCAACAACAAAAGCATCCAGGCGCATGCCAACAAAAGCTACAAGAACTGCAACAACATTTACAATAACAACAGCAACATCAACAACAATCAATGAACAAGGCACGGTTTGGCAGCCCACAACGTCGAAGTGGACGTCTACGTCTGCGTCAACGCCAACGCCAATGCCTTCAAAAACAACAACAACATCAGCAAGAAAATCAACAATATTGCCACCAACTACAAACTGTGCAATGACTTGGCAGCTCCTTGTCATTTGTCTGCTCAGTTGCCTTTGCTGTTATACAGGTAATTACCAAACGCTCATAAGAACCCACTTCAGCCCCTTGCCCCTCCACCCTAGCGAACTCAACTGTTGACTTGGAAATCGCGACGTTTGAACGAGTAATTCCAGTAGATTATATTATATACGACAAATGCATAATACTGTGTATAAGCATTAAATGCTAATTTTCATTCTTGCGTTACGCATACGCCACGTGGCAAGCGTTGCAAGAGTTTTCCCACTTTCATATTTTCATAATTGATATGCCGCACGCTAGCAAGAACAAAATGTCTGCTGTCAAGTCAACACACACTGACGTATACTTAATATTTAATGATTGTTCCCATTTTATATTAACTTGTAACAAGTGCGCAGAATTGCATTTAAATAATTCAAACAGTTGCAAGTAAACTAGAATATTTTTTTTTTTATTACAGCACCATCTTTTTTGGTCATTTCCCAAGGATTTCAAAAGGCAAGAATTTTGAAGAGTCTACCAAGATTCTGGCCTTTAGTTATTTTCTCTAAGGCGCCAGGTGGTTAACACTTTTTTTTTGCATAAAGAGCAGGGGGATAGCCCAAACAAAATTTGTGTGTAATACTTGAAGGAAAATGAGTCAGGATTATACAAAAATAATGGGGTCGACAAAAGAAGTTCTTTAGCTTCTCCAAAACGAGAAAGATTTTATTCTCTCACTCAGATTGTTTAATATCTGCCCCTCTTGCTTTGCCAAATACATTTTTGTATAAAAGAAAACAGGAAGACCGTTATCGTCTCAATTTCCTTTTCGGTTTCGTGAAACTCACGTAATCTATACTCGCGACACAGCTCCATCACGCTTGCCAATCATGGTGTTCAACTTTTTTAGAAACGCACCTCACAATACTTGCCACGGTTATTAATTGGATATGGGCCTTTTAGCCGATATGCCATTTGCGGCATTCCTCTATTTTGCCTTCCAATAAATAAATGAGCTAGCTCCAATTATCCCGTACATATGGTTTATTCGTTGTTTAGGTGCTCTAGAGTGGGTCATTATTCTGGTAACAGTGTTAACTGACGTAATGGTGAGGTGATGGGCAAATGTGGCTTATATAAGGCAACTCTTTCCCTTTCGGTATTCCTTATTTCTATGTTGTAATGTAATTCAGGCATAATCCAATGTTTTGAAAAATTAGGCCCTAAGACGTGGCCTTATATACCTAAGGACGTAGAAGCTTTGCTTCTTTCACACATTGTTCAAATGTCGATTTTTTTTCCTAGATCTCAGAGATGGTAAGAGTTAGAGCAACCAAACTTTCAGATTAGATTCGTTATTATCCTACGGGGGACAAGTTTATTTTATTTTTTTGATATCGGGGTTCTATTATATAGCTCCCGTAGGTGTGTTTCAAAAGACCTCGAAAAAAGCAAATAGTTTTAGATGGATAATTTTTGTTTGTTTATGAAGTTATCGTAACCAGATTTGGCACTCGGAAGTATTTTATAGTTCCCAAACACTGTCCCAAATTTGATCAATCGGTTGACTATATTATACAGCTCCCACAGGGCAGATTGGCCAAAAAAAAAAATTTGTTTGCACAAAATTCGTTGTGTTTCGTTTTTTTATGAAGTTATTGTAACCAAATTTGGTGTTTGTCAGTTTTTTAGGTTTACCCAGCACTGTACCAAATTTGATAAATATCGGTTGACTATATCATGTACCTCCCATAGAACCGATCGGTCGAAAAAGTTTTTTTTGCACAAAATTCGTTGTGTTTCGTGTTTTTTTGAAGAAACCATTTGGTGTTCCGAAGTTTTGTATAGTTCCCACACACTGTTTAAAATTTGATCAAAATCAAATGACCCTATCATATAGCTCCCATACGACCAATCGGTAAAAAAAAAACGTTTTTTGCTCAAAATTCGTTGTATTTCGATTGTTTGTGAAGATACCGTGACTAAATTTGGCGATCAATTGTATTTTAGAGTGCTTAAGCAATGTATCGTACTTAATTGCAATTAGAGGTACAGGGTATCCCAAAGTCGTCCGCGCCCGACTTTTTTTTGGACACAATTCACCAGGCCCGCCATGTTGCCATTACCGCTTTTCTTTTCGAACTTCCAATTCTGTTTATTTATCTTTCAAGATGGTCAATGGCAAATAGTCAGTAATTGGAATGGAGTCCAAGCTGCGCTTAAGCAGCACCACGTGGAACGTGGTGTTTGTGTGTGTGAATGCATGCGTCATTACCGTTGGCAAATTGCATGATGTCTACGATTGCTGGGCAATTGAAAATCTAATGCTCATGTAAATAGTCTTGTAAAGCCGATATCGATCTGCAATAAGTGCCGGTTACACAACTTTGCTACAGCACATGCCGACTTGATGTATACCTACTTGTCCACAGGAAAACTTTGCATGGGATTTGACGTAAACTTTTTTTTAAAAACTTTTTTTCAATAAGACCGATCAAATATTTACGAATTCTGAAAAACTTCCCGACTCCAAATTTCGATGCCTTTATCAACAAACGATTTATTTCCTGACAACGTATTTTGGGTCGACTATTGCTTAAGGCAGTAGCTAAATTAAAAAAATGTGGTACAGTCGAGGCGGTGCCCGACAGTGGAACACTCTGCATCTTTTGTCTCGAAAAATTTTTTCCTGCATATTCCTTCTAAGAACTTGCCAATTGAACTTTATTTTTCTTTGGTGAAATTCGATATTTTTAAGTAAATTTTTACCGATTTTGATGAAACTCAAAAGTTACGTGCGGGGGGTGGTCGGTCCGATAAAATTTGAATGTGGATTTGTTCACTAGAGCCATATGAATCAGCTAACCAAAAATTTAATTGAAAACTTCATCTTTTGAGGAAATATGCGAGATCTAGGCGTTCATACGGACCGATGTTATGATAAGCATTTTGGTATAAAGGGTCTGCCACGCCTCCTTCTGTCATAGAATATATCTAGTATATCCCTTTGTACCTATAGGTACAGGGTATAAAAAAGGTCTGATGTTTATTCATGACCTTGAACTAGTTTCGTCTTCGACTTAATAGATTTGCTTTATTGAAAGCATGAAAATGCCTGCATATACATATATGGAAAATGTCATTGGATGGATGAGTAAAATTAGGGAAAGATTATTAATATTCGTTACTTAGCTTACTACTTAAAACAAGTGAGCGTGCCATAGTTCACGCATATATTCCATATATGTATATTAACGTGGGTCAATTTTTTTCGCTATAAAGGCTCACAGCGATTTTGATTCTTTGGATCATTCTAAGCAACTTTTCCCGAGAAACTATGGGTTTAAAATGAATTTCGAGTCGCCCACTTTTTTAAAATAGGTTTCTCCCTCCCTAATGTATATGTATACGCAGTATACTATATGTACCGTGTAAAATATTGTGTGTGTGACTAATTGTGTTGGTTGACAATTGTGACTATCTGCATACTTATCCAAATCTAAAACTGTCTGCTGCCACAGTAGTAATTTGACGTAGCCAGATGAGGGCCTGTAGTTGCATTTTTAGGCCAGTCAAGAGCTGTTCTTGTTATTGTTGTGTTGTTTTTTTTCTTATTGTGTTAAGATTTAATTGTGAAACGGTAAATGTGAGTATAAGCGTAAGTGCTCGTATTTGTGTGTGTATATACGTTTGTGTGGGTGTGGGTGTTTGTCATGCAGTCAAGTTGGCAGGCCCACAAAACATTCAACGTTTGCATGTGCAAAGTCAAGGCTGTTGTTTTCTACCAGCTCAATACTTTTTTTACACAAGCTCACATATATACATTTACATATGTGCAGTATGCATGTATATGTACATCGCTCGATTGTTGTTCCATGCATTTCACATAAGTATTTGTGTTGCGGCTTGGCTTGTTTGTTGTTATCGACACACACACACACTCACACTGGAAACAAGTTGGCCGACTACAGACGGAACTTCCCGACTTATAATGTACACTGTGCCCTACATTGGTCATCAAAGTTGCGTACTTTTGAAACGATTTTCAAAAGAATTTATATTTACATTTGAAGACACCAATTTTTGGACACTGTATTATAGCTTTTCTAGACACTGTGAGTGTGAGCTAAAATAATTTCTTCTTTTTTATCTTTTTTTCGCTGAAAAGAGCGCAACAAAAAATTATTTAGATTGAATAAAAAAATTCTGTTTTTGTTGTTTCTTAAACTTATGTAGGTAATGCCAAAAATGTTTAAAAAAAAATATTCCAAAATATGGTGTTTTAAAAGAAATAAAAAATCGTTAACTTTTAAAATCTAGCTAAACAATTAATAATTCAAATAAGCACCTAGTTTCAAAATGTTTAAAGTAAAAATTTGAAGCTCAAAATACGCTGTTTTGTGCAAAGAGCTTTAACATAGTTGCAGTTTCACGCTTTATGTTTGATAAATTGGTTTATTTTTGGACAGGATCGGGATGGATGAGATGTATAGAACCTCGGCACGGGTCATGATATTAAATGTCTGCTTCGGTACGAGATCAAACAGTTTTTCCCGCACTCAATTCTCTGCATATGTAAAAAAGCATGCGCTCACTTACCTGCTTATCTTTTTCTCTTCTGTTTATTGTTTTTAAAATTCACAACGATAAACGATAAACAAGACAGTGCAGCTACCGATTACTATTGTATGTTTATTCCATGCTGCACGGCTCACACCCACATTAAAATGCGCTCATTAATACACAAGAGCAGGGACAAGCTGCTTTATCTTAAGCGCAGATTAACTGCACCGTTTTTACTAAGCGCCTTCAATAAACAAAATAAAAAAGGCATAAAAAAAGAGAGCGTTTTGCTCTCCTCGTACCCTCACTGCACAGACAAAAAAAAAACAAACAACAAAACAAATCGCATACATCAGTGCGCGTTCCTTTTCACACTCACGCACAGCATATACTATTTCGATTGGGCTTCCTTTTTGCAACTTCACATTGATAACTTTAATGCGCTGTTGGATTAACTAATAGTTATTTGTTTTTAAGTTATTAAAATGAAACGAACGTATTGCTTAACAATTGACTTGAACACGCGACGCAAGAGCGCAATGCAACCGTATGCATGGATAGATTAGCAAGACTAATTGAGCTGATCTTGGAACGCTGACGGCTAGGCAAGGGCCGCAGCGCTGCCAAGAATCGAACATAGCATAAAAGGGAATAGATTACTAACATAATGCAGTAACAAAGAGAGAGATAGTTAAATACAATGCAAGTAAAGAGTAATTATTTACATAGCTTAAGAGTTTATGTTATGTTTATGTTATGTTATGTTATGCAGAGAGTGTTATGTTATAATATGTTTGTACTGCTTGTATTGGGAAGCTGCTGCTCCCGACAGGCGCGATTTATTACTGTTTTTTTTAAATTACTATTTAACCCTCCGTTTGGCACATGGGTCCAGCCAGACCCTTTTCATTTTAAATTGTATTTTTAACACAATTCTAATTGAGCAATCATCTTGCAATTTTCTGACTTTTCCTAAAAAAGACTTAATGAATAAGACGAATACTATTGTCAATTCATGAAAATTATTAATTTATATACATAATCATCTTCAAAATAAACCGTAAAATGCATAAAAAAACAAAAAAAATTTACCTGTGTTTTAACCATTTTCTACGTAGGTTTTTTTTTTTTTTTACCTGTAGATCATATTGAACATATGCGAAAGGCATTAAGTAAAAGAAGTAATGCAAAATTTATACCTGTGCGTGATATAAATGACCGTGAATGCACGTCCAAAATCGACAATTCCCATACAATTGTATGGAAATATATAGGGGTCTGTCTGGACCCATGTGCCAAACCAAAGGTTATCGGAACATGTGCCAAACGGAGGGTTAAGCATTGCGAGCATTTGCTATTTTGTTTAAAACATTACTTATAGTTCCACTAACTGATTTAACATATTTTAAAACTTTTTTACAGTGCGTAAATTTATTAATTTCTTTTAAAACAGTAGAGCGTGACCGACCGGGTCCGTGGTGTGATTGACTAATTTGTAATTCTCTCTTTTTTGCTATTCTTTTATTTCGTCTGCAGTTATGATCCAAGTATTTGAAGGTCACGCAATGCACAGTTTCGTTTTGTGTCTGTCTGACACAAAGTCACTGTTTTATTATAGTTTTCTCATTTTATCATAATCGTCTTTTTACGTTTTTAAACATAAGATAATTTAAAATATTTTTTTATTAATGAAAGCATTTTCAATGAGAATTTACTTCAACAAACGAGATAAATTTATTTTCAATTATTTTTTCATAGGGTCCAGCTGGATATGTATCTGGAAACTGTTCCCTGCTCCTTTTAAAAAGTAATGATGCAGTTCGATTCATATGTCAAAAAAAACTTTTTCCAAAATTTCAGTTTTTAAACTTAACGCGTTATGGCTTAATTTAATAAATCTGTTTTTGTTTTTTTTTTAATTGTGAATAAACTATATATATTTGAGGCGAAACATAAGGTAAATTTCCATATAAATGTTTGTAAATCCATAGGGGTCCAGCCAGGCATCATGTGTCCGTCCGAAGGGTTAAAAATATGTGCCCGATTTTTTCAAAGAGCTCTGTTGACAACTTAAATTAAAGAAAATATGGCGTACGTTAAAGTTGGGCGCGGACGAATTTGGGATAGCCTGTACCACAACAATGCAATCAAATCCAATATATTGCTTACGAACTCCCAAAAATTATTTCTGTACAAAATTTGGTTACGTTATTTTTATAAACAAACAAAAAAGTCGAATTTTACACCAAACCTTTAGCTTGAATCATTGTGTTCCGTAAGTAGGTCAGTAATTACACCGGGCCCCTGAGAGGCCCTCAAACCATCGCTGCGATCTAGGCGTTCATACGGACGGACAGACTGACAGACGGTCATGGGTATATCGACTTCTCTAGTCACCCTGACCATACTTTAGGTAACTTTGGGAGGTCTCCGACATCTCCGTCTGTATTTTACATACATTTTCGGCTTGCACAAACTTAATATATTGATGGTACAAGGTATAAAAATTTGTTCAAAAATATTCCGTAGTTTAGTCACAATTAAATAAAAACGAAAACGTTAAGCTTAAAAACTGGTATTTTGCGAAAAAATTTTGTTTTGCCATGTGAATCGAAGTGCATCGTTAGCTTTCAAAAATCGCTGGGGGTAGTTTCCTGTGCCTTATCCAGATAAAGGCGTTTACTATTTATGCTAATAACTTTCGAAGTTTTAACCGATTTTAATAAAATCGCACCAAAAAATAGGAAAAGTTTTTATATTGTAAATTAGGAAAATTTACATAATTAGATCATAAGACGCACTTATCGGTACAACTCATAGACGAGCACGCCTTAGTCAATTTTGCCTGATCGGTTGGGTGTAGAGATTCTTAGGTCTTACTCGTTTTTTCAAGCAGTCATAGAGATCATGCTGTTGCAGTTCCTTAGTATACCCTTTTTCCCTTTGGATTGAGTTTTTGAATTGAACTTTAGGCTGGCCAATGATTTGGCCATATAAAAAATAACCCCACACATATAGCGCTTTTCAGAGCTTTTCCTAAAAATGTTCCTCGATCATGTGCTGCCAACTTTTACTTTTAGTTTGATTCTTGCATAGCTAATTAAAACAAATAAAATTGCACTTTTATGTACCTATAGGTAATATTTAAATTGTAGCATTGCCTAGACAATATTTAAAGTCCAATAACTAAAAATCAAAAATATGCCGGTGTTGAGAAAAAATATGCACATTTTTGTGAGTAGAAGGCTAAACATAGAGTCAAGGATATTATTGATTTGTGCAATGTATGTAACAGGCAGAAATTTTGAAAACTGCAAATAAACTTTAAAAGATGTAGACACAAATTTATCATGAATGGAAACTTTAAAGACATAGGCAAAAATATATCAATTATACATCTACTTTTCAATAAAATTCAAAAATGTTTCACTTCCTAATAGTAATCAAAAGGCTTCAGCCAACAAATAAAATCAATTCTGTCTTCCTGTTACATACACTTTTCCACTCTTTATACCTTATAGCCATAGGGTGAAGAATATGCTAGATTTGTGCGGACCATAATTCCTTTATACCAAAATACTGATCATAACACTAGTTTACACGAAAAATGAACCTTCGTAAAAAAGTGTTTTTTAGGGTAATTTTTTAAAATTTTGTATCGACTTGAAAGACGATTAGATCGAAAGGTATTGATTTGCTCTTTACAGTGATATATAATTATGTACAAATTAAGTCAAAATTATAGAAGTTACAAGCAACCAAAGTCGAAAATTTTTACCATTTTTCAAAATTACAAACTTTTGGATTGCGCTTTATTAACGAAAAAAAATATTTAAAAAATGTATTAAGCCTTAATCTGAAAGAGAATTCTTTTACGAACATTTCGAGTCGAAGATCTTCGAAATCGGATAGGAACTGTAGATGTTATGGAACCATGAATGAAAAAACACGACTACAGCTGCATACAAATGCGTGAAGACGTAAATGAACGTAAATGAAAAACTTTGAGTGAACAATTTTTTTTTCATACAAAAGTGTGAATGAGTGAAGATTGGAACTTTCGTATATGGTTCCATAACATCTACAATTCTTACCCGATTTTAAAGATCTTAGACTCGAAATGTTCGTAAAAGAATTCTCTTTCAGTTCAAAGCTTAACATAATTTTTAAAAATTTTTTTTGGTTAATAACAAGCAAGTCGAAAATTAGTTATTTTGAAAATTGGTCGAAAATTACACTTTTTTTCGACTTTGGTTGCTTGTAACTTCTATAATTTTGACTTAATCTGTACACAATTATGTATCACTGTAAAGAGCAAATTAATACCTTTCGATCTAATTGTCTTTCATTTCGATACAAAATTTTGTTCACGAGATATTGAAAAATAACTGAAATAAGTGCCCAAAAACATGTTTTTCGAAAATATCTCGAAAACGGTGCTTAAGAAAAAAAAAAGGTTGCCATTTTCGTGTTTCTCGACCCCAAATTACCCTGAAAAACACTTTTTTATGAAGGTTCACTCGATGACCCTTAAATTTGTAAACTAGTGTAATCTAGGGTAGCGATTTAGCTATATCCGTCTGTCCATCTGCGCAAAATCCATCTTCAAAAAAAATTCTGCTCATGGCTAAATGCATCTGGTCGTCAAAATTAAACAAATATGTCCAAGTGGAGACTGATTTTATATTGTATAGAAGCATTATGGACTTAGGTTGGAATGCATTTTGAAAAAAGTATACAGAAATCCGTCTTGAATGTTTTACATGAGTAATGGGTATACAAATGGCGCAAACCTAAAAATTACGCATACGCCGTATTGCCTGCATACACGAATGGAAATAATGAAACAAAAACATTGCATAAAACAAGGCGCACACACACAAGAACACAAGTGCGTGCAGTGTGACCGCAGCGGAAATAGAGAGAGAAGAAGAAGGTGCTAAATATGCCTAGTACTAATTACATTACTAATTACATCTTTTGCTTCCGTTAACATTGAGACGCGACGCGACGCGTCTTCGCTGCCAGCTGCTGCGTTAACAGCCAACACACACACGCATGCACACATGAAATCTCATTAGTGACGGCCAATAATTACTCACACACCCACACTCGCATAGGAAATACCAACCAGCCAAAGTGAAAGAGGAAAACACGCTGACTGCACTCACTCACTCAAAGCTAGCAGAAGCACTCACCGTATTTAATTTTTTGTTTTGTTGCTGTTTTTCCTCTAGAACGTTGCACATGCTGTTTAACAACAAGGTTACTGCCACGTACAATTTTCCAACAATTTCTACATTTTCCCCAACACTGAATTCTTATACGCTCAAGCGTAAAATACATGTGCTCAAAAATTTCAAATACTTGGCAAACGTTTAATTACAATTTCCTTTAAAATTTTTTTTTTCTACAACGTTAAAATTTTTAGCTATTTGTTGAATTATACATTTAAACACAATTAAGGCCTCGCAAATACTGAGATAAGAATAACTGCTACTGGGTGATTGCCTTTTAAAATTATAAACACTGAAAAAGAAACGTCTGCGCACACCTGCACCTAATATAACAATGAAATCTTTCGCTTAAATCTTAAGCGGCAAAAAATTGTTTTTCCAATCAAAACAATTAATCAGATATTGTGCTTAGAAGCAAGACTCAAATATGCATAGATGTAGTACCAAGTTAAAAAACCAAAGTTTATATACCCTAAAATTGCTTTTTGTTTTGAAGAAGCATATAATATTTACATAGTGACAGAACATAGAACGTTTAGTCAAATTAAAAATGTTAAATCTATATATAGATATATATGCTATAACTATAAACTTATTTGTGTTTGTATTGTATATCGGGGGTAATGAAATCTTTAGAACCAATTATTAGCCACTTTTCGAGTTTTTTGCACATTAAGAATCACCTTATATCTTGAACATAGGAAAAAATAAAATTAACTAAAATATGTGCAACACTTTTTGATACTTTTTGAACATACCCATTTAAGTATAGAGTATATGAATACTTTTACTTTAAACCACAACACATTGCTAAATTTGTCATAGCCAAGTTCTTATCCATTGCAAACATAAAAGAAGAGGCTTACTCTGTGTGTTGTGAATAGTTTAGTTGAAAGATGGCGCAAGAGTTGAACGCTTCTTTTTAATTATTTTGCGGTCTTTTAAAAAGAAAATGGGAAAAGTGACCAAAGGGTACGTGACACATGCTAAAGGCACACACACACACGTAAAGAAACTGCAGTAGCGTACCAAGCACAACAAACAAATAAAATAAACAAACAGTTACAAGTGAGCAAACAACTGCAACAAAGCAAACAACAAGAAACACGCCATTGCACCAGCTTCCAATGGCCGACCAACTGTCGCCGCCGCCATTGTTGCACACTATACATACTATGTGTGTTTAAAATGTTACCTTCAAAGGGCGCACTGCTTATAAGCTCTCTTTTATTTAATACAAAAGGCAGCAGGCGTTGGTGTCAGTGTCGGCACAGGAAAAACTTTACTGCAGTTCGCCTTCGTCGTAACTATCGTCGTCGTTGCCGCATTACAGGCGAGACGCCCATCCGAAAGTTGGTTACAACTTTGCCCTGCCACCCATTTTGCCTACGTCACGATTGCACTTGTCTCACTGAGCAGCAGCTGCTGTTGGACTTGTCTTATCTGCAACATGTTCGCTCGACAATGAACGGACAAAAAGCTCATTGCGAGGCGAAAACATTTTGCGGCGAACTCGCAGAGCGGCGAAGGAATTTAAAACAAGACTTTTGTAGTCTCAATATTTTGTTCCCTAAGGGAAAGATTTTCAATAAAAAGCAATTTAGTAGACAAAATAAAAAGCAAGGCATTAATGCTGAATCCAGCAAAACTAAAGAATAAAATTCACTCCTACAGTCCGGATATTTTTTCCGGAGGGGCCCAAAGACTTATTGCAATGTAAGGTAGTTGCAGTCACATTACGATTGCTGCAATTGTTTTAAATATATGTATAGAGTTTATAACGCTATTGGTCTTAAAAGTTATTACTTTGCAAAATAGCTTTTTTGAAATAATACCAGCTCTATCAAAATATGTATACATATGGAAAAAAATCGAACAATATCAACAAAATGTGCTGATTTTTTAAAAGTCATTATTGAAATGACAAAGTATAAAATTTGATAAAAAATATTGTTTAGTAGATCTGCAATTGTAAATGGCGCTTTAATATATTTTTCAGATTGTAAAATTATAATATAGATTTCTAAAATACCATTTAAGAACAACCCTTGCGTAGTTTAAGCGAGTTAAAGTTACTTTAATGGATTACATGCGATAATTTCCATTGGGGGACAAACAGCGCCTAATTCTATTGATGGATATAAGAGTCCTACAAAAAATTATGAAACATGATGAAATCGTTTCATTATTATACCCTGTACCTATAGGTACAAAGGGTATACTAGATTTGTGCAATGTATGTAACGGACAGAAGAAGGCGTGGCAGACCCCAAGTCCCTTATACCAAAATGCTTATCATAACCTCGAGTAGCGATTGAGTCATGTCCGTCTGTTCGTCCGTCCATCTGTATGAACACCTAGATTTCGGAGACTATAAGAGCTAGAGATACGAAACTTTATCACCTGATGCACATATTTCCTGAGAAGATGAAGTTTGTTGAATCATGTCAATATCTTCCCCCGTTCCCCCGCAGTAGATTTTCGCGGTTTTTAGCCACGCCGTTTTTCTTTGAAATTTAAGAGAGCGATGCGTTATGATTTCGTGCATCTGTGTGTCAAAAATGAACAAAGTCGGACATATACCACAAAATTTATAGCCAAAAATGTACAAATTTCACCACCCCTTGCCAATAAACTGCGTCAATATGGGACTCTACATAATTATGGTAAAAAGTGACCTAGAATCACAATATTTGGTAAGCTGATTCATGTGGCATCCACATCCGAATTTGATCGATGTAGCCCCCCCCCCACCCCCCGCAATCGATTAACCATGTTATTCTCCCACACCTCTCAATATATGAACTTGAAACTTAAAACTTACCCTATATACTTTAAATGGCTTCTTTGACGTAATTTTCGATTTGCATCAAAATCGGTAAAAATTTACGGAACTTAAAGATATAAATATCGTTTTGCACCATTAAAAAATGTTCCAATTGAAAAGTTCTTAAAGGGAGTATGCAAAAATAAAATTTTTTTCGAGAAAAAAGGTACAGGGTATTACACTGTCGGGCACCGTCTCGACTGTATTACTTTTTTTATAATACTCTTGTTGTGGCTCCCATTGCACCTGTTCGTTGTCATGGTATTTAAATTACTAGATGATCTTTAACTGGGATAAGCGAACCGTTAATTGAGAACGTGTTGCTTTTCCCTAATTTTCTTAACGTATTTTGTGCGCATTTCTTTTCGTACAAATATTTTGAAGTAATTTTGTTTATATATTATTATAGTTTTTTAAATAGTTTTATACGAATATCAGTAAAAGGAAACAAGAGGGAAGCAAGTTTAATATAATTTTTCGATATCGGGGCTATAATATATCCAGCTACCATAAGGGTATAATAATACAAAGCATAATAACTCAATTCTAATTTATTTCTATAATGTGTTTGTTTAAAGATACATCGGCATTTTTTTTTCTTTTATGAAGATTTCGTCACCAAATTTGACAATCAAAAAATTTTTGGGATACGAAAGCAAGTTACCAAATTTGATTGCAATGTGACAGTTTTTGATATATGTTGTTTCTATAGAAACCCATAGTTGAGTGGGCTTACAAACTTTATTATTGAGTGTGTCGACTTTATTGTAAAGTTGACTTTATTAACTAAGTATACATATGAAGTTATGCTGATGACATAAAGCATTTGAAATTTGAAAGAAAAATGTTTTGGTCTTTCTCAATATTTAGCAAAAAGATAAATTTTTTTATATTTGTGTGTTGTATGTAATTTTTAAATTTTAGTTGCTATGTACTGCTTCTAAAACTGCGCAAAACACGTATTATCTGGCTACAGTTTCACCCATTAGCTGAACCCAAGTGATTAGAAATGTCTGATTATATTTTATAGGGTTCAATCAGAGAGCACTTAATTTTAATCTTTCGATTAGCCGGTTTAAAGTAGAACATTTACGAGTAGTGTTTAAACAGATTATCAGCCAATAATGCATTTTATGATAATTAATTAAGTTAATATCAGAGCATATTATTATCTTTTCTAGCCGCCTTGGAGGAGGATTGCGTTGATTTTCAGGGCAATAAAGTAAATCATGGCATGCTCTATGTGCCCGGACCAGGTGTTTGTAGTCTATGTGTTTGCTATCATTCCGAGCCACTTTGGTGTAAGGCTATCTACTGTGATCCGCCATATGTAAGTATGCTTTGCCTCTAAACGTTACCACTAATGAGAACACCAGAAATCTCTCTGAAAATCTCGAACTACCAACTTCTGGTTTTGTATAAGATCAATCAGTCGGTGTGAAAAATAGGCATTCCGAGTAGCTTAGAAAAGTATCCTTAAAGCTTTGAGTATTTCAAGAGATTTAAATCAAACAAGCCTCTCGATACGTATAAAGATAGTTGCATTAAAACACCAACAGAGCCACATCCCAAAACTTGCCATAGGCAAATTAAAGAACGAAGTGGCCCGTACAAGTTTCTTAAATGAATCAAATAGGAATCAGTCCACTACGGAAGCAGTCGATAACTCCATAGAAGCTAAGTGGTCGAGGTTTAAGTCTTGCTTAATTAATGCTGGCAAAAATGCAATCGGTATTCAGCCCAAGCACTTGAAACCCTGGATGAGCGAAGACTCCAGGAAGCCATCGAGACTCAGCTGTGTCGCGAGTGCAAAGACAAAAGGCGGCAATACACAATCCTCGAAAAAGCTGTTAAAAAGTCCTGTAGAAGTGATAAGAGAAAAGATCTTGCTCAGGAAGCAGAATCTGCTGCTGAGGCTAGGGACATGCGAAGGCTGCATGAAATTTCGTCAAAGCCGCCCAATTAGAAACACTGCCGGAGAACTACTGACCTCAACTTCCTGGGCGGAAGGGGAAGTTAATGCTTCTGGCAAAAGCTGGCGGGAAATAAAAGCGATTACTGAGAAAGCTGGAGAAAGTTTGTAGAGGCCCTTTAACCCAACTAGGAACCTAATAAAGGACACACACACACAAATCAAACAAGAAAACCCGACAGAGGAAAGCGCTGCATTCAATTTTCCCACGAGTCCTCTGCAAAGCGGTGCAATAAGCGGGGCTGATAAGGACCCAAAAAATTTCCGAAAGTACCGAACTACCGAAGGGACTATGCGCTGATAAAGTTTTGGGTCTCTAGCTCATATATGCTACGGAATCTAATTTTTTTTATTTTCAAAATCTAAGTAGGTGACGAAATTAGACATATTTTGAGCTACAAAAATTAATTTTTCCAAAGTAATAAAAAACCAACTGGTGCCTGTAGAGAGCTACGAGTCAGAGAAGCCTTCACGGCTGCAGCTTTTTGACGTCGCCATTGATCTGAAACATATAGAAACTTTTTTCCTCTTAATCTATGGACCAAAAACAAGTGAACCACGTAAAGGTTTTCGGAATATCAAATAAAAAAATGCCATGAGTTTGAAAAAAAAATATTTTTTCGTAAAAAAAAAAATCATGAAAAATTAGTTACAAAACAACAAGTTTTTCTTATTTTGACAAAATCCTACGTGGTTCACTAGAAAATGATGTGAAATTGGGTGAGTTATTCGGAAAGCCATTCGAAAAAAATGTAGTTTCGAGAAAAACGCGTTTAAAGTTTTAAAACTGGCCCGACTGCACACCCCGCCGTGACTAGATTAGATTATCGCTGGGTTTTCACTGCCTTAAGAAAATGGGATTGGGGACAATAGGTCTTAAAGGTCGTGCATTCAATAGCACTCGAAATCAGATATTGTAGGATGTACTGTATAAACATAAAAAAATTCACGTGCAGTACAAGCACGCGTTTAGGCCTATACGCAGTTCGAAAAACTTCGCGCGGAATGACAAAACTTCATATAAAAAAAAAAAAAAATTATTTTTATAACGTATGGTTGCACAACTAATGCGATCCTTGCCAAATGGAGTTCACAAATCCACTGATAAGACACTTGAACAGGGCAAAGCGGGAGACACAAAAATGCGTATTAAAAAAATGTAAGCAAATGACAACAACAACAATGCCCAAAAGTGCACAATGCCGCCTAAAAAATTTAATTTTTAAATGCGCATAGAGATTTCTGGTGCAAACCTAACCTTATTTTTGTAGTATAATTAATTTGAATATCTTTAACTGCAGTTCTGCAAAAACTTTAGAGTTGGAGAACGTTGTTGTGAATTTGAATGTCTCGATCCACCCGGTGAGGACAAGCTCTATCAGGTACGTAATATTTCGTGGATCGAAAATCTGTCTAATCTTGTATACTTGCAGGAACGCATGCGCAAACGTGCCGAGATTTTAGCCGGAAATAGTACGGCCTCAAATATAAAATTGGCACCGTTGGCCATGTCAACCATAATGCTCAGTTTTCTTGGTAATAGCTTCTTCAATTTATAACTTCAAGACAAATAGCAACAACAATAATGATCGTTTATAAAATTCAAATATTTTTATAGTATAAGTAAATATATACTAGAAAACAATTTTAACTAGGAAATAGCGCGGCATAAGTTAAATTTTTAAAATTTAATTATGCCCGAGTGTCTTTTTCTCTTTAGTTGTTGTTAACTTTTTGTTTCAAACGTATGCCTTAGAAAATATTATATAAAAATGAAAACTTAAAAAAAAAATAGAAATTATATACATTCTACTACTTCTTATGGATATTTTATAGCTTTGTCTTATTTATGTAACATGTCTATGAAATCACAACTACTGAACAATACGTAGGTTTTCAACTTATATACCCAGACTTGATAATAATAATTTCCATTTGTTATTTTAAATAAATAAAGCTCACAAAAGTCCAAATCGCAATATTCTAAACATTTCAATGTGATCAAAACTCATCATGCGAACCTTAAAAACAGATTTAAGTACAATTAAAGTACAGAACATACAAACATATTATGTATAAGTATAGAACTACACAAAAACTATATAAAAACTTGTTAATTAGTTATAAATAATTGGCTAATGCAATGTACCATGTAAATTTTTACGATTAGTCTTTAAAAATTTCACTCACCTGATAGTATATAAATTTAAGCATAGAAACCTGTACTACTACTATGTATAGCTATAAAATAGTACAAGTACATAAAAGCGGCAAACTTTCAGACTCTTAAAAACATATGAATCATACTATAGCTAAGTACTAACATCTTAAACTTATATACTAAGTCTATCTATGAATCCGGCTTGCTATTGAACCGTTTGTAGTTTTTCCTGCCATTTACATTCATCTTTCTATGCGTTCCATTTACATATTTCGTTATTTCATATTATTATTATTATTATTATTGTAATATTATAGTAGTTAACTGCACATATCTTGAAAAAATTTCAACAAAATTAACATCAATATCAATAGGTAAAGCTTGTTATTAGGTCCAAAGTATCTAATATATTATATAGTTAAATATTTGTCATTGTTAGAGAACTTTCGTGAAAAATGAAAATTAGATTTTGCATTGGTGCTAATTTTTCATAGACTATAAAAAAAATTTAAAAAAATCGTTTCCACAAAGCTCGTCCATTATATTTCAAAATTTGATGTCAAATCAAATTTTAACTAAGTCAGCTAGTAAATAGTTTAAATATGTACACAACTGAGACCCCTATGTATAAGTAAGTACATAAAAATTTTCTTTTCGATACCTATGCTCATTTTAAAAAATTTTTGACAACTTGAAAAACTATAAATACCATTTATTATAAACCTTTGGGTGTTTTTTGTGATTAAGTTTTTTATTTAAAAAAAAGAAAAAAGAATTGAGTAACCGTAAAATAAACGTATTAAAACCAGGAAATCAAAATTTACTCAGTGCTCTACAAGAAATCTCAAAATTTTGGCTTATATCCCATTTTAATTCTTTTGAATATTCAGTATCCAGACTCTTTTAGATCAGTGGAGCCCAAATGGTGAATTTCCTGCCACACGTGGTCTGGGCAAACGATAGGCAGTACAGTTCAGTGTTGCTGACGGAAATAAACTTTCGTTTTTTGCTGTTTCAGACACAAATACAAAACGCGGTGGTGTGCAATTGGGCACCATTTCTTTAGATCAGTGGTGGGCAGTCTGTCAATTTTCACAACACGCGTGGATAGGACACGAAATTCTGCCGCAGCGCAGTCGGCGCACGCACGGTGCAAGTGTGTCAAATCTCTCTCTCGTTTTTGCTTAATTGCGGTTCTTGCTCTCGCGTGCGCATTTGCTTACTGCGCTGCTTACTCACACAAAAAAATGTTTATTTGCATGAGTTCTGCCCACCACTGCTCTAGATCAGAGCTGGGCAGCCCATACTTCGTGCATTTACACAGACACGAGGCCGAAGCAAGCCAAAGTCGTCAATTTGAGCACAGCAGAGAGCAAAATTGTTACTCAGTTCAACTCAACTGTGGCTTTCGACGTTTTGTGCACTGAGAGAAATAAATGATTAAATGCGCCGTTTTGACCAGTTATCGCAATGATATATATTTAAATATTGGCAATCAACGCATTTTATTAATTCAAAAACGAATCAAACATAATATGGCCAAAAATTGCATTCAATGTGCTGCACTTCAACATTAATATATTCTATGATAAATAAAAAATAATTCAATTATTTTGACAGTCTATATAATTACCACAATTAAAAACTAATACTAATAACAATAGTAAGATGCAAATAATTACAAAGATAAATATATAAAAAATAAATGCAAAAACATGTTGCAACACAATTCATTTGTGCTGTGTATAGCTCACTAACACACTCTCATTTTACGTCCGCTCTCTTTTTGCCCAGCTCTGCTCTATATGGAGGAGACTCTTAGAGCCTTAGGTTTGATTTGCAATTTTTTATAAAAATTATATATAGTAAGTCGGATATATTGCAATTGAGTTTATATTAAAATTCTAATAAGCGAATTATTTAGACACGATTTAAATAGTTTACATTTTTTTGTGTTAAGGCGTCGTGACGTAACTAAGCTACTCTCAGAAACGCAAGCTAAAATGTGAGTGTACTTCATGCCGACCGCTGTTCTTAATTAAAAAAATATAAATATTTTATATAACGTAAAGATCACTTGAATTATAGACGATTTTTACTTTGTTTAAAAAAAAATTGCGTATTCATTTTTTTTTTTTTGTTTTTGTGGTTTTGACATTTTACTACGCTCCATGTTACTTACTACGCTAATGTTACTTAAAAATAAAGAATTAAATAGAGTAAGAGCTTCTGGTTCTATTCGTCTTGTACTCACTTCTATCTGTAAGTTTAAAACTTAATATTAAAATTAATAGGCCTAGACATAATAAAGTAGCAGGAGCAGTACAGAAAATGTTAATAGTTAATGCAATTTAAAAGAGAAAATCAATTTTAATAATGCAATAATAAATATATACATAAAATATAAAAAAATGTATCTACATAGATGTATGAAATGTAAATGAGTACGGCTGTGAAATATTATTTGCTTTAAATGCATAAAATATGTATGCAATGTAATGTAATAAATAAAATACTTAATAGAAATTGTTTAAGCTATGAAACAGATAAAAGAAAATAACACAAACACGCACTAAACCATCTACGGATTGGACAAATTCAATAAAATAAATCTACCCTTGAACAAATTGATAAAGGGCATACCAAAAATATTTAACAAATGGTAGCTTAAATATAAAATACTTAGTTAAAACTGAATGTACAATTCGAATGCCACAAAACATCTGACCAATATGCAAATACTTAGTATAAATTCAATATTTATAATATATGTTAAAAAAAAAAAAAACAAATAAACTAGCTGAAAAAGTAATTAGTTTTTAAGGCATGATAAATTTTAAATAAAAAAAAATTAATATAGGAGAACCTATAAGCAAATATGAAATGCGCTTTAAAATATTGAATGAAGTTTCCAAAGACTTTTTAATAAAACTAAAAATATAAAATATACAACAAAAATTCTATAAAATCTAGTAAATAAAATAATAAATTATTTCCAATATAAAAAGTTGAAAGCTTTTCTTAAACTTCAAATAAACAAAAAACAAAGTTCAAATATTTAATAAAAAGAAATTAAAGTAAAAACCAAGTGGTTATAAAGTTTAACTATAACAATGAAAATTATATAAATAAAATGAATACAAATTCTTTATGAATTATTTAGCAAGAATAAATTTCAGATTCATGTATTCCATCGCATATTTCAAAGATCAAAAAATGTAACACAAAAAAAAAAAGTTTAACAAAATAAAAAGAAACGAAAAACATTTTCACAATAGCTTCAAGAAATATGTCTACTTATTTCCTGTACCACTTGCATATTGAAAATCAGCGCGCAATGCTGAATGCCCAAACCGATTAATTGGCAAAAGTTGGGACTGGCCTCCAAAGGAAGCACTTCCTAATCTGCCTGTCTACGTCAGTGTCACTAATCTGTCATCGTCGTTCAGTGTGATGGTGGTGCCAAGATAGGCGAAGTCTTCTTTCTGACCGCCACGAGCCACGCCCTGGAGCCGAAGTTTTTAAAAGAGTCCCCTATTAAATTTTGTTGAAAAAAGGAGTGGGCTTAGGGCTTTTCGACAACTACCAACGGTAGTAGTGTATTGGCAGTATATTAGTGTGTCACGTCAAGGTCAGATCTGGGCTTTACTAATGCAAAAGCCTATGATAGGCTACATACTAGTGCTGGAAGTAACATCGATGTTATATCGTTGCATCGATGTTTTTTCTTTTTTTCCGATCATCGATGATTTATTTCGATTTTCGATCATCGACCGAATCCCATTACTAAGGCAAAAGACAAACTATAAGCGAGGTGAGTAAATTGCTGCAGAAACATTTTTAATTAAAATACCTTATTAAATAAATAATATATATTATACTTTATTACGCACATTACTGACGAGCAAAAAATTCCGCGATTCTTGGTTACATCAACCAGATTTTAAGAACTGGGCGCTGAAGTCCCATTTAAATATTGCCGCAATGATAGAGAAATGTCACAAAGCCTCTATTTTGAGCATGAGATTAAGAAGCAGTTCAAACAAATATATGGGAAATTCTGTTGCGTAAACTTCTGAATTGGTTTGTATTTTATCTTTTTAGGTAGCCGGATAACTTTGAAGTTTTAAAGAATTTCTATATATTTTCAATAGAGAACATTCTTCGCTCGATATTCACAAAGGCCCATACGCAGACACGAAAAATAAACAAAACTTCACATATAAAAAAAAAACGCTCACAAACGTGGTATGTACCCCAGTGTTGCTCGTTTTATTGTTTTTTTAATGCCAGTAGCATAAACCATAGATGGCGCACTCAGCAAAAACAGCTGTTCGCTTTTGGCGCCACAAACAAAACTTTGTGCAGCTAGTTTTTCTGTACGCGAAATTTATGGCTGGTCGACAAAATTTTTGCGGATCGTTGGGAAAGGATGGGAAAATAGCTACAATACTCAAATAATTCAATTGTAACATTAATGTGCGTAAAAATACGTCTATGCAATTCGTCCACACTCAGCTCTGCGCATTAAATATGGGTTCACCCAAACACTCCGCCTTTTCCTGGGTTTTGCCTCCTCTCGTCGCTTTTTTTCCTCATCCAATAATTCAATTGCAATGCATGCCATTATTATAGAATTGTTTACACAAAGTAGCATAAGTAATAAACGTTGACGATAATTCATGTTTTTATGTTTTACTTACAAAAAGCAGCTGATTCTCGATAATAATTCCGATAAAATTCACATTTTGTTACTAGAGACACACTGTTCGTTTCGTGAGCAAAATAAGTCTGTCTTTTTGCTAGGTGGAGACAGATAAAGCAATTTTATCCATCAGGTTATTCTGTACTACTAATTACATATTTAATTATAAATATGTATATTAAATCTAATTTACACTTTTTATTTACTTTTGATTACGCCTCCACGGTGTGTGCTGCTCAAAAACCAAAAGCAACAAATTATGGACAATAGTAAACTTGTTAAAATTAGACTATAGCAAAATTAATAATTATATTAACTATTAAACATATCGGAATTGTTCATTGTTATTTATTTGCAAACATCAACAAAATATATATCTATCTCATTCACATTCACGAGGAAATGCTAAGAGCATGGTGGAATAATATTATTCCACCATGGCTAAGAGAGCTTTCCTTACAGAACAGCTTTTAATCTCTCACTCGCACTCACACGCTACATACAATAAGGGATAGCTTTTACTGACGATACCACCTTAGGGGCCATACCCAAATTACGTGACCCGATTTTTACTATTTTTTAAATTTCGCAAGTCTTCTAAGGAGCTCAAAATAAGTTGGTGCAAATCAAACAGATCTTCTATATGGCAGCTATAAGAAATATTGAGCCAAACCGGGCGAAACTTAGTCTTGGGGGCTTAAAATATGCATAATTGCCAAATTTGGTGCAAATATCTCAATATTTTGAAGTTTTTGCCAAAAAAGTGGCCAAAAAACCCATAGTACACTGTGCTGTGGAGGCTATATGATATAGTCGACCGATTTTGATTAAATTTTATATAGTGCTGGGAAACCCTAAAAAAGAGCTAAATACCAAATTTGGTTACGATATCTTTATAAAAACACGAAACACAACGAATTGTACACCAAAAACGTTATTTGACCGATTTGATACAGGGCTGGAAAACTGATAAATACAAAATTTAGTTACGATGTCTTCATAAACAAGCGAATTTTTCATCTGAAACTTTTGGTTTTTAAAACACCCCTATGGGACCTATATAATGTAACGCCGATATTAAAAAAATAAAATAAACTTGTCTACCGTAGAATAATAAGGAATCTAATCTGAAAGTTTGGTTGCTCTAGCTCTTGCCATCTCTGATATCTAGGTGTTCATACGGACGGACAGACAAATAGGCAGACAGATAGACAGACGAACATCGGTGTTTCGGCTTCTTTAGTCATCTTCTGAATGTTACATATATACAAAATGGTAAAAAAATATGGCTGTGCTCTAGAGAAAATTGCCGTATCGTTGCCCGTGTCGATGTTTATCATCTGTCAACATTCAATAAAATTGTGAAAATGTTTGCTAGCGAACTACTAGAGTTGCTGTATCGATAATCGAAAAACGAAATAAAATACATCGATGCATCGATGTTACTTCCAGCACAAATGGAAATAGTCTTCGCAGGCGCGCTAGCCGTAAGCCTTGGATTAAATAGTCGATAGTTTTTGTTCGATTGTTTCAACTGTTTTCAACATTTTCTCATAAGATGCCCTTACAATGAGAATTTTTAATCGGATAGAAATTTTCGAATAAAAACACCAATAGTAGTTTTAATTTACATTCATTAAACACTATACAGTGAAAATTTTATTTTGTTCAGCCATTGCGAAAAAAAAAATATATTTTTGAAAACAAAAATTTGTAAAAAAAATTGTACTTATTAGCTAGGCATTTGAAAAAAAATTTTAGCAAAATTACAATTATATATGTTTAGGGGTAGGGGTCTTGTATTGAATATATGTATATTTATAATTAATTAGTTTTACATTAATTCGTTTTCGTTTTGCTCCATACATAATATTGGCTTATAATTCTAGATATCGCATTACTTTCGTACTTCAACACTTTTGCTTTCGCTTTAACCCAAATCATTTCACTTATGTTGTCACTTTTGAAGATTCCAAATGTTTGGGTTATAAAATATACATATATTGAACTAATATAAATGATGTATTTAAACTTTGTTGTATACAAAAATTATAGTACTTTTATAAAAAATGATTTTTGTTTTGTTTTTGTCTTTAAGCTTAATGTAAATACTAGCCATAATTTATATGTTTTATAGTAAATAGACGCAGCTATTTACTTAAACAGTTGTAGTACATAATTGTATATTTATTTAAGTCAGTTATCTTTTGTTACTAATAGTTTATTTGATAAAATTTAAAATTTGCCTTAATGCTAAATATTAATACTTATTTTAAGCCAGTTAGTTGTGCATAGTTGGGACTATGCCAAAGGTCTGTAAGCTTCTGATGATTCATGTACAAAATTGGTCATGTAAGAATTATAATATTTAATTCGTTTCTTTTTATTTTAAATATATGAGCCGAGCCTAGTACAGTGGCGGCGGATTTAATGGGAAACAAAATTGTTGACTGATCTAAAAAGCTAATTTCAATTGTTAAAATTGACGCGAAAAATATCTAGAAATAGTAAAGTTAAAGGCTAATATATAAAAGAATATAGGTACTATATTCTTATTTGATGTATAGATTAATTGAAAAGCGGACCTTTATGTATACACTGTCATAATTGCACAAATAATAAAATTTAATTTCTATTTCGATAAAAAGCTACATCGATCAATTTTGACGGTTCTGTAACAGTGTGATACTTATTTAATGTTCAATTAAGCAAATTAAAGTCCTTTACGAAACCTACCGAGATGACAGGGATGTTAACAAAGCCAGTCATAGCTACCATCTTTCATGTTCCAGCTGCGGATATACAGCAAAGTGGCAACATATTTTACTAATTTTTAACTATTGAACAACAAACTTGCGAAATTACTGTATTCAGTAAGATTATTTCTGACATAACGCCGAGTTTAATTGATTTATTATACAATGTATACCACAAAAAAGGAATCGTCTGAAAAAAAATAGCTGACCTTGCATTTGTTTTTAAAAGTATGTAAAGATTGCACGATTTGTAGGAGTTTCATTTTGAACTTTGTTTGAAAACACAGAAAAAAAAAAAAAAATCATATACCAGTTATATGTGTAAAAGTATATACAATACCATACACCTATAATACAATCGAACATAAAATTAAGTTCATATTGATTGTGTTGGTGTATTCACAGTCAGTCGATTATCGTTTAAGCTACTAACTACTATAGTTAAGCTTTACTTTTTGAACCAAAATCGATGAACCTCTTTAGCATGATAAGAACAGCTCTGGCTGAAGAGGCAGTTTAGCTATTTCGTTGAGTGGAGTTTCCTTTCAAGGATGCGGACAAAAAAATAATTATTTTGTTTCTTACAATTGGTCTTTTAACCGGCCTACCAAATTATTTAACAATTTGTCAAAACTTGGCCAAAATCAATTCAGTTTTATATCAAATATAAAATTTCCACACTTTAAACTATCCTTTTCACATGAATTTATAATGAGAAGCGAAAACGAGAGGCGTTCGAAAAGTTTTGATTTGATTTTAGCTTTTTTTTAACTCAGCAGCCTAAACAAAAAACGATTGCGTATGAATACTATCAGTATTGCAACAGCGACCTTAAAGATTTCAACTAATTGGCGTTGTGTACTAGGTCTTAGGTCTGTCATACATATAGTTATGTACAAGTGTGCATGTAGTTGGATGGTGGCAATTAAAAACTAATAGTCAACTGTCTTATAAAGATATTAATGTATCTATATGCACTTTCTCTGTTACTATAAAACTATTTATGGTGCTACTTTTTAAGACTTTCTCCTCTGTACAAAAAACTCGATTACTATTCGAGCTTTAGATCAAAACACTACGCAGCCAATAAATTACAATCATTGGCATTATCCAGCTCGGATACACTTGCGCATGGAGTTGCTGGTCGCGTTGGTGGCGGCGTTGTGGGCGTGGCTGGCGTACAAGAACGCGTCAACGATGTGGGCAAAATAGCTGAGGGCGTATTTGGTGTTTCCGGCGATGAAAGCGCCGTCATTAACAACATGGATAGCTCCGTCGAATCTATGCAGCCACTCGAAGATGACGCGGACATGGTGCTAAATGGCATAACTGGCGAATACGGTGGTGGCGTTATCGTATACGAGGGCGAGAGTGACGACGGCACTGGTGTGCTGCTAGGCGTGATTGGCGGTGTTGGTGTGATAGCCGTGCCGCTCTCCATGACAATCTCATCATTATTATCCTCATCTAACTGAGACTATTGCGATGTGCACGATTCCTTGCCATCAGCTGACTGCGGCATATTTACCTCCTTCATGGACTCCACTTTAGCCACAATCTTAAGTGCAGGTCCCAGCTTCATGCCCATGGCATTTACCAAATGATTCTCCTTCAGTAACAATAGTGCCTGCCCATCAATTTCTTGCTGCTCGAAGTCGTCCACATAATCTTGACAGCCCGGTAAATTGCGTATAAAATCGCAAACTTCGCCAACGCTCCAGCTGCATATGGGAGGCCGTTCACTTTTAACGCTGGCAACGCCCCCGCCACCTTCGCCGCCTGTATTCACTGTAGGCGTGACACTTGTGATATTGCCTACTACGCTGCTGGCATTTAGCGTAGACAAAGCAGGCAACGCATCGCTAGTTGTCACCAGCATCGGTAGCTGTTCTGCCGCTAGCGGCGCTACATCAATTTGCATTTTCTCCTCGGCCATGACCTCGTCCAGCTTATCAACCAGTGCCTGTGCATCGGCGCCCACAATTCCGCCAATCATGCTGCTGTTGTTGCCAGTTCCTGTGGTGCCGCCGATGCCGCCACTGCTTTTGGCCAGACGCGCACATGTGGGCGAACAGTATCGCTTGCGCTTAAGCTTATTCTTATGCTCCAGTTTGCCGCACTGCTCACAGGCTATCATATCTGCTGGCAATGTGGCTGCTACCACATTGGCCACGGGCGTGTTACTTGACTTAAGGTCATCCTGCAAGGCAGCTTTTTTCTCTGAAAAAATTGACAAATGCATATGGTTTTGAGATTTGTTGGTAGTAAAGTTTACTTTTTAATGTTTTACTCACTTGGTGGCTCATCGTTGGCATCCTTATCAGCATAACGTTGCCTTGTAACTGGAAACGGTTCATTTGCCTCCTGTATGATAAAGCCGTCAATGACATGGGTGAGCACATTGGGTTTAATCATTGCCTTGGGCAGATCCTTGGCAGCATTATTGTTACTATTGCTGCTATTGGTAATAGTGCATGCTGTTGTGCTACTGCTGCTTGTTGTTGTGTTTATACTGCTGCTTGTCGTTGTTGTGGTCGTTGTAGTTGTTGTGCAGGCTGTGCCGCTGCTTGGCCGCAACGCGGCGATGCCATTAGCCATAGTCGGCGCAGTGCTGGTGGTCACTGTGCTGCTGCTTGTTGTAGGCGTAGTTGCACTACTTTTGGTGATATTGTTACTCTCGTCTTTGATGACAATACTGCTGTTACTGGGAAGCACTGCATTGCTCTGCTTCGACTCACCACTACCAGACGTTGTTGTGCTCGACGAAGTGTTCACTTTGGTGGGCGTTGTGTTACCTAACACATCGCCAATCGCCTCACCGTTAACGGTGTGACTAGTTGTTTCTGTACTGTTTGTAGACGTTGTTGTTGTGCTGCTGCTGGCCTCTACTGCATTCACCTTGCCTTCGCAGTGTATAGCAGCCGACAGTGGTGCATCAATGGGCACCAAAGTTGCTGACTGTTGCAACTGCTGCGCCGCCTTATGCAAGCCATGTATTTGACTATCCTGCGCATTAGACTTGGTAGGGGTTGCTGGCAGTGAGTTATTATTGCTGGAAACGCTACTATTGCTTAAGGCCGGCAGTGGCGTGCTTATAACCATTGCTGTACCACCAGAACCAGACGTTGTCAAATGACCCACTGTGGCATTCATCATAGATGTCATGGCCAAAATGGGATTTTGTGTGGGCGAAGCAACAGTTAGCGTGGGTGCATGCTGATGGTTCAAGGTGGTACTTGGCAACTGGCTTTGTTGTTGTTGTTGTTGTTGCTGTTGTTGCTGTTGTTGTTGTTGCTGTTGTTGCTGTTGCTGCTGCTGTTGTTGCTGTTGTTGTTGCTGTTGTTGTTGCTGTTGTTGTTGCTGTTGTTGCTGATGTTGTTGCTGCTGTTGTTGCTGCTGTTGTTGCTGCTGTTGCTGCTGTTGTTGCTGCTGTTGTTGCTGCTGTTGTTGCTGCTGTTGTTGCTGCTGTTGTTGCTGCTGTTGATGCTGCTGTTGCTGCTGCTGCTGATTGGCAGCTGCAATAGTGGCAGTTATAATGTGTTGTTGTTGCTGCTGGAGCTGCTGCTGCGCTTGTTGTTGCTGCTGTTGTAGACTAGCCACAGTGCTGCTGGTTACCAGCGGTCCTGCACTCTGATTTGAAAAGGTTACCACAGAACTGCTAGGGAGTGAGCTGCTTGTCTTGGTGGTCTGGTATACTGTGCCACCGGATGTGCTTAGTGCCGCTTGCAGAGCACTAGATGTGGCTATGCCTGCAGGCGTGGTTGTAGAGGATACTGAGAAGGGCACGCTAGTCAGTTGCTGTTGCTGTTGTTGTTGCTGCACCGCCTGCAATTGTAACTGTTGCTGTTGGGTTTGTTGCTGCTGCTGTGGCGTGGCTGCCGCCGTTTGCTGCACCACAATTTGTTGTATTATATTTTGTTGTTGCTCGCGTTGTTGTTGCTGTTGCTGTTGTTGCGCCTGCTGTTGCAGCTGTTGTTGTAGCAGCGTATTATGCAGTTGTTGCTGTTGTGTGGTCATATACGTTTGCGGCGACACTTGTAAGATTTGTTGAGCTGCAGTAGCAGCAGTCACGGCTTGTTGTGGTTGTTGTTGCTGCTGCTGTTGTTGTTGTTGCTGCTGGTGTTGTTGTTGAATTATAAATTGGTGCATTTGTTGCTGCAAAAGTTGCTTTTGCATTAAATGCATCTGTTGTTGTTGCTGCTGTTGCTGCTGCTGTTGCTGTTTGTCCACGCTGCTGGCTGTTGCCGCCTGCAAGGTTTGACCATTCTGCAGAGTTATGGGCGTACCCGAGGTGCTCATGACAACCATTCTATAAAAGATTTTAAAAATAGTTGCAATTAAATTCAATTTTAAAAAAGGACTGAATAATCATAGTTACTTGTTGCCCGCAGTGGTCACCACTTGATGCAGATTGGCCTGTTGCTGTTGCTGCACTGCCAAATGCTGCGTTAGACAAGTTGCTGCATTCACCTGCGTTTTGGCCTGACCCTGGCCGTTTTCCGTCTTAAGAGCTGGCAGCGCTGGCCTTACCGGCTGCTGCTTATTCCGCATTTTAGCCTTAAGCAGACTTTGGTTTTGCGCCGTCTGTGTGGACACCGAACTAGCTGGGCGCACTTGTGTCCCATTGTGTGGCAATATGGGTGCACCCGGGCGTTGCACTGCAGCAGCTGCGGCTGCATTCAATTGTTGTTGTTGCTGCTGTTGCAACTGAGCAGCAGCCACGGCTACAGCCTGTTGCTGATTTGCCAGCTGCTGTTGTTGCTGTTGCTGCTGCTGTGCCGCTGATTGTTGCTGCTGCTTTGGAGTTAGTGCATCCAGCTGGTTGCGAGGCTTTGTGGGCGTCTGCGTCACATTGCACTGAATTATCTCTGCAAATGAGGAAGAGATAGTTATTTTCAATTTCATCATTAGATGGTTTTAATGTGGACTAAGATCCGGTTGAATTGATGAAAATTTCAAATAAGATTTGCAAGCTTAAAATAGAGCGCGTTAGTTAATCTCATATATCTAGTAAACAATGTTTGAAAACAAACTCCAAGATATTAAAACTTTTTTCCGAGCCCAAATCGATTAATGAGACCCACCTCTCGTTTCCGGAGTTATCTTGTTCCACAATTTTTTCAACTTAATAATAAGGAAACTACTTACGATTCTGCTGCGTCTGAAGCGCCTGATGCGTGGCCGGCTGTTGGATGAACATGCCTGAGGTGCCATCCGGTTGACCGCGTAGTATAATTGGATTATGAGCAAACGGCACATTGTTTTGCCAAAACCACGGTGCTATCTGCATTTGCTGTGTCTGTCCCGCTGCGCTCTGCAGTGGATTCAATAGTTGTGCCTGGGCAGTTCCAGCACCTGGCAAAGTAGACTGTGAGACCTGGACGCATTGCTGCGTTGTAGTCTGTTGCTGCTGTTGCTGCTGCTGTGGATTTCCTCCTGTACCGGCTCCAGTCGCCGCTTGCACAGTATTTGTAGTGGTCGTCACCTTTTGTACAACCTTTTGCTGTAATTTACTCTGAGCATCAGTTCCGCCTGTACCAGCTCCAGTTACTTTTGGTCCCGAGGCACCAGCTAAAGCAGCAGCGGCTGCTGCTTGTTGTTGTGCCGCTGCAACTTGCTGTTGTTGTTGTTGTTGGGCTGCAGCCGCTGCCACCTGTTGCTGCTGCTGTTGGGCAGCAACCATCGATTGCAACAAAGATTGCTGCTGCGGCGATGAGATGACATTAACTGGTGAGATGAGCAGCGTTTGTTGGGACTGACTCGATGGTATGGCATAGGTGCCACTAGGAAAACCTGTCTGGCCACCAATCATTTGCTTTGCATTCTGCGTGGTGGTTATCATTTGTGGTCCATTACCCTGAAAGGGTTTACTAGCGGCTATGACCTGTATCGGCTGCTGTCCTAAGCCGGTGGAGTGCAGCAAATTGCCCGCTACAATCATTTGTGGATACAAAAAGCTGGTAGAAGGCTGCATAAGCTGCACGGTGCGACCAGTACTCCAGTCACCGGGAACCGTTCCCGGCGCTGCTGTCAGCTGCATTGGCGACATAGTGCTAATGGCCGTGGAATGCTGCTGCATGGCTGCCACGGCTGCACTGCTGGGCGTTTGCTGCGCATTGGCTGGACTGGCTGCGCCAGCAGTGGCCACAGTTGTGGTACCATCGGCTGAAGTTAGCTGTTGCAATTGTATTTGCTGCAGCTGAGTGGTTTGGCTGGCATCCAACATGTTGGCAGCATGTTTCAGTTCCGCAGCTGTAGCTGCATTAGTTGCATGACTGGGGAATTCTTGCTTAACTTGTATGGCCGCATAGGGATTACTCGCATAGAATTGCTGCAATTGCTCAGGTGAGATTTGCAGTGGCATCGCCGAAGCGGATGCCACCTGTTGGGCAGGACTCTGTGATTTCTCCAGCGTGTAGCCGGCTTTAATTTGTGTTTGCGAGTTTATATTGAATGTAGTGGTTGTTGCTGTTGTCGTTGTTGCAGTTGTAGCCTGTCTTAGACGTGCTGAAGGCGATATGCTATTGCTGCTGCTAGTTACTATAAACGTACCCGCGGCAATTGATGTGGGCGTATGATTATTATTGGTAATACTACTGTTGTTGTTGTTGTTGATGGGCGCTTGCTGCGTAGTGGCAGCAGCTATGCCCGGATGCGGTGGACTGGCAAAATCGTACTTCTCGTCGAAAGTAATGCCCGCCTTTTGGGCGAGCGTCTCTAAGCACTTCAATGGTCTTTCGTTGACAACGTGCTGTGGCTTCTGCGGATGATTCTGATGCTGCTGATGCTGTTGATGTTGTTGTTGGTGATGATGATGCTGACTAAGTTGTTGCGTCTTATCAGTGCGTATATTCGAGTTATCCTTAAGAGGCTGCGCCACAACACCTACTGACTGCTGACTACCATTAATCGTGGCTGTGTTTGTCACTAGATTTGGTGATGACGTTGATGTTGTTATTGTATTAGTTGTGGTTGTTGTTTCGCTTTCAGGGTCCGTTCTGCAAATAAATTTATTGGAAAATTAATAAACTTTTTCTTGGTCCGTCCAGCACCCACGTGCAATAGCAATAGCAAAAGCAAACACATACATTTTGCTTTGCATACCGCCTGCCTTATATTTACGCGCCGCAGTCTGCCACCAAAAAAAATCAGCATTTTTAAGCATATACATATATATAAGTAAATATTATGTAAATTTAACAATAACGCTAAAACAAAAATATATGAAAATTTAAATTTATTTATTTTATGCAGTTTATCATGTCACAACAACAACACCAAAATAATATGCAACTAAATGCAACGCTGATAAAACGGGTTGGCAAGGTCGTGTAGGCCTGAAAAGCTCACTCTCTTTCTCTCTTTTTTTCCCTCTCGTGTAAGCAAGTAGCGCAGCTTTTGGGAGCGAAGCTTAAGACCGGGCTTAAAATTTTTTGAAACATGATTTTTCCTGCTCTTATGCCCTCCTCTTTTTACTTCTGTTGTTCAATGTAATAAACAATGGCGGTGTTGGCGAAAGAGACAGTTTGATATTAGCAGAAGAAGGTACAATTTTCCGCACTCTACTACCACAACATACCACTGCATTCCCCTGAAGCTGTACCTGATAAGATATATGCAGTTCGTGTGTCAAAAACATTTCCATATTGCATCTGCATATAGCTATATATAAAAAGTCCATCCAATGTAGTTATTGGCAGTGACGTAATAGTATATGTACATAAATCACGAGTTTCCAGGTTGCAAGGGGGTAAAAGCGGATACAGAGGAGGCAGAACTTACTTTGGACGCAAGCTCCACGTACGGCAACAACGTACATATATTATTTATAGAAGTGAAGAGGCGTAAGCGTATATACTTTTTTTTTGTTACATAAAACAGTCAGCCTGATAATACTTTAGCCAACTTTGGGACGCTCCGACGTCTCCTTCCTAAGGTACAGAGCATAAGAAAAAAATATTTGCATTTTAATATATTAAATTTTCTTAAAATTTGATTTTCTGAACTTTTATTTAATACTAATGGACAGCAGTTTCAGGTTTTTAATAAATTGCAACAAAGCACTGTGGGCCCTGATTTTCATATTTTGGCCAAAACCTTGTCATTCCCATAATAATTTTTTTAGAGTGATGAAATTTTACACACGTGTTCCTAAAGGATTGAACTATTTTTCTGGGAGGTTTGAGCCTCCTCCGATTTTTTTGAGATATAGATATTCCAGACCAAAATAGGAAAAAATTTAAAAAAACGAAACAGATTTTCAAACTTAATTAAAAAAAAAAAAGGTTCATTGGAATTGGACCATATTTTACTCAGAGGTAGATATGAGCTCCTCATCTTTTTTTTGCATGCTCTTTTAATTTAATCCATATTTAAATTTTTGCGTATTTTCGTCAAAATTGATCATTTTTACATTTTTTGATTTTAGGTATGCTATAAAATTTCCAAATTGTACATTTTTTGCACATTTTAGTACAACTTTTGAAAAAATGGTTATTAAAGCATACTTTTAGGCAGCTAAGAAATTCAAAAAATAGTAAGATTTCCTGAGGGTCCATTTTTAAAATCGGGAGAAATTACATTTTGTTGTAAAACATGTGAAGAAATTTATTAAAAAAATTTCGATCAAATATCGAGTCGTAGTCGGAGGTACCCTTAAAGGAAAGCAGCCAAACGATAAAAAAACCAAAAAAATCTTTATAACTACTCGAATATATATCCAATAAGTTTTTAAGCTCAATTTTATTTTTTTTCTGAAGCTATATTTTTAAATAAATGAATGAAGATTTCGTAGCAGCAGGTTTTTTTTTCTGAAAATGTTTGCGAAAGCTCATAAAATACAAAATGTCAACTTTGATGGCTAATTACTTAAAAACTACTAATTATAATTGAAAAATTTGTTCTGCACAGGATACCTTTATATGTGTTAAATAATATTAAATTGTCATTTTGTCCAAATTTTGATTTTCAGCAGGAGGGCTTTTGGCCAAAATCTGGCCACTCGTGCCCATTGCGCAAAGATAGAAAACTTTGATAGAAGTATGCCAGCTCTGCACTGCTTTATTCGAGTTATTTGACAGCCTGTTTGTTCAGAAGCAGGCGCAAAACTGCAATATCCCAAAAATTATATTATAATGTAAGAATCAGACAGTTTGCGCCCACTTTTTTGACACTTCTGATGGTACGGCCAGTGGAGCCGGTTATAGTGTAATATTTGACATATTACATCTGCGTCTCTAGCAAGTCCCAAAAATCTTTACGTAGTTTTAAAAAGTTAGTAGTAGGTAGTTTACAACCAGAAAGTGGAAACTAGGCAAAACAAAGTTGTCAGTAGCTATTGTCTTATAAGAGAAATATTTTTCTAATAAACTGGTTTGAATTATATTCACTATTAAATACATATATGTAATCAATCTGTAGCTTAAGGGTTTCCACAATTTTTGAGACTTGCAAATAAATAAACCTGTAGTTTAATCCAACTAGCTGATATATGTATAATACATTAACAAGATGGAATCCCTGGAAAGACCAGCCCGAAAGTTTGACCTAAATGATAAAAAAGGGAAGCCCGGACGGGGCCGGGGCCCTAACAGTTGTGCGCAGCTCAAAATTGTGTGCAGACGAAGTTGTGTCAGCCCCGGACATTGCTATTTTTAGTATGTAGTATATATACATACATGTATATACATGCATCCAAACACACTATATACGAACATACAAAAATACAATAGTACATGCATATGTGCAGTAAATATATATGTACATACATATATATGTACTATACTAATAAACAAGCTGAAATGGGAAGGAAATCTGAATGAATCGGCCGCAGCATTGACGTCGAGAGAAAATTGGCAACATGGCAAAAAGGACTTTGCATTGCAGTAAAAATGCATTTGAAGTTTTTGCTACATACTGTTATTGAAAACGCGATTGGAAATTTATTTTTCCTCCGGATAACAAATTCGAATGATTTCTGATGTTTCACTGTGATGCTGAATGTGATAAAATAAGGAAAAGTAATTTTGGCTTAATCCTCCTGATAAGACTGTCGAACAAGCATTAAAAGAAATTTATCGATTGCTTTGCAGAAGATGCGTTTTCCTTTTAAAAAATCTTTTTACTACTTTAGCATTTTGATCAATGTTTTAGTGATGAATTTCAAGACCTCTGAATGGTATTACTGAAAAATAGGCGCATTCTTTTCGGTTTGAAGTTCGGTCGAAAGCCATTTCAATCCCGCCACTGCGAAACGGTTTTGTAATATTGTCGACCCAGCGATCTGGTAAGGCTTAGCTAATCGAACAAAAAGTTATAATTCCCCAGAGATTGTATAAAAAAAAATAATAAAATGATGTTAAAAAAAAAATGAAAAAAGCCTTGAGCGTAAAAAGCAAAGGCCAACAAGAATTTGATATTGGGCTGTTCGCGCTGTATTAGGGTTGTCTATAACAACGAAAGCAGCTTGCAGAGACGGTGGTTTAACATACACAATAAGCTGGAGACAGGGGTTATTGCGTTGCGGGGTTGCTTGCCAAAAAGTAACTGCAACGGGTGGGTGTCGTCTCAGGGTCGTCAGAGCCCACGCAAAGGGCAAAAAGCGCAAGAAAGAAGCAAAAAGAAGCAAAAAGAAACCCCTTGTGACTAGACAGCTTTCCAGACAACATGCTGCAAGAAGCAAGCAACAGTTCAGCATCGTGAACCAAAAAACGTGTGGCCAGAAAACAAAGGAAAATAACTTGCAACGCCACGAGACGAGACGACCGGCTTAGGGACTGGTTTTGGGACGACGAGTGACTGTGGTGGTTGCCCCGCAAGTCTTGTGACAACAAAAAATTGCTACAGCCTTGCCGTCGCTGCACTGCTGGCTTGGACAACAAAAACGGCACAAACAACCATCATCAATTTTCTTTTCTTTTTTTTTTTTTTTTTTTGAGTGTATGTGCGTGTGTGTGCTGCAAGAGAGAGAATAGAAGAAATCAAGGATGAAAACAATGCGGCATGCGACGGTGGTGGTACATGTTTGTTGTGTTTTTGAGCGAGCGAGAGAGTATGTCGGAGCAAGAAAACGTGTGTAAACTCGCTTAATAACATATATTTGGCTATGTGTGCGAGTGAACAAAAAGCAAAAGAAGCATTAAATTAAAAAGCAGCGCACGAATTGGGAAGTTGAATTGCGGCAATGTCATAGGAAAAAAAAAACGGCAGCAACATAGCACAATATAGATGACTGACTGGCTACATATTGATTACAGAGCGCAACGAGTTTTAATTTTGCAAGCCGCTGTAGTGCTCTCATACACACAGATACACACACGTACATAGTTCAATGATACTAAAAGATTCCCACAGACAGTGTAAGCGAGAAGGCAACAAAATATACACAAATATATAAATATATGTGTGTGTGCTTAAAGCAGCAATTAACGTTCGAGTGAGAGTGATAGCTGGCTGACTACAATAAAGAACCGCGCAAAGCAACAAAACATATGTATAAACTAAAAAAAATGTAGGAGACGAAATGAGAGACAGCATAGAGTTGCCAACGATGCCAAATTGCTTGGACCTAAATTTGTAATAAATATTTAACATTTTATTTTCATAAACAAAATGTTTGCGGCAAACACTGCCAGTCGGAATATATGGCAACACTGCAAATTTTATTTATCCTGCTTATGAAAAAGCGTCGTACAAAGAGAGTGGGAGAGAAAGAGAGAAAAGGCAAAAGAGCGCGTGTTGCATGCAGTTTCTTTTTGGTTGCTTTTTGCTTAGTACTTTTGCTTTCCAAAACAAGAGGAAAGCAACCACCGCAAACGCACAACAAAAGTGCAAATGCATACTTACAACTGTGACATGCATTGCAAAATTCGTACGTAAATAAGTATGTAAGTATTTGTGCGTGTAGCTGGCTGAGACTGCAGTGTGATTTGGGTATTGTTGTTGTTGTTGCTGTTGTTGTCAACAATGCACAGCAGGAGTATAAACTCGTTTTTGGGCTTGAATGTGCGATTTTTTTTTTATACTTTTAGTACATAGTTCGTTTGTTGTAACGTTAAGGTAAATGTAAATATTATGAAAAATACGAAAATGTATATACCTATGCATTGATAACAACAATAAGAACATAATTTAAAAAAAAAAAACACGATATGCATTGCAAATGTAATGCAACATATTCAAACAGTGTGTACCCATATATTTTTGCTTGCAGCCAAATTAAAAAGTGAGTGCACACTTGCCGCTGTGCATTTGCGTATTTTTATTTTAACATAATTTTCGTGGCGAGAACAATTTACGTTTAAAAATTTGTATAAGCAAACATTGTTAAAAATATGCGCATACATTTATATAAAATTAAAAGCAAATTTGTAAGAAACGTGCAGCAAGCAAATATAAAAGTTAAACAATTGCAGTATGTATGTATGTATGTATGTATGTACATAAGACTACAAAATTAAACAACAAATGAAACAAAATCAAAAAATACCTTTTTTGCATAAACTTCAATGCACGACGATCCATTATTTAAAACAAAAACAATTTGTATAATAAATTAAAAGTATGCATGCGACGACGTCAACGACGACGGCGGCGACGACAGCAGCGACGTAGACAGCGGCGTTAGGTTTTTTGCTGTTACTGCGGCGGCTGCTGAGCTTCTCGTTGTTTTTATTGTTGTTGTCAGCATATTGCTGCTGCTGCTGGGTTTTGTTATTAGATTTGTAGCTTTTTGTTTTTCATACAGAAACAGTTAAAAACAAAACACGGACACACACACAAACACACACATATATATATATATATGTATGTACATACAAATGCAAAAATAATCATATACACATAAAAACAGGCAAAATGTAAAACTTTGGTACAACAAACAAAACAACACAAATACTAGAAATGTACATAAAAAGAGACTCAGTGTTTGTCAGAGTTGTGTTTCGTGTACTTATATTGGTAGGTATCGAGCATTCTATATTGTGCGTATGAATGTTTCGTGCACGGGCAAAAATTAGTACATACTCCACTGGTTTTTTTTTCGAGTGTATTTATGCTTTGAACAGAAAAAGGCCAAGCACCTGTATACACGGCGACGACAACGCCAAGTTGCGTGGGGCGACCGCGGCGGCTTACATAAACAGCGAGAACGATAACTAGACGCGACAAGCAACACAAACTTTTTTTTTTTTATTAGAAGACACACATATTTTAATACACACACAGAGACACATACGTACACATTAATGGCTTAAGTGGCGACGGCGACGCCGGCAGCATAACTTTTTACTTAGCGGCATTGCATTTGCCTTTAATTTATTTATTTACAATTGGCTGCCTTTAGTCATTCATATTTAAGATTTCTTTTATCTCATCAACTGGTCCGCACACATTCACGTAAACGCATTTTGCTTTGTTATTTATTTTGTAGATTTTTCAATCGTTCGTTTGCTTGTGAACGCGAGCGTTGCGATTTTCGGCCCAAAGAGTACACCAAGCACGGCCAAGTTGAATTTCATACTGTGAAATGGCAACTGCGGCAACTCTATGCCAACGCTGAAATTGAAACAAAATGAAGCAGCGCGCATGTGTAGGTGTGTTGATGGTGTGTGTGTGTGCGTGTGTTTAAGTGTGTTCATGCATGTGAGGGTTGTTGGGGCAGCTGGGCAAGTAAAACCCGTTTTCTCAAACATAAATACACACACACAACGACAGTAGAAACTTTTCTCTATAACAAAATGCGCGCGTGCGAGTGCAATAGCAAGTCAACGTACGCCTATGCTACATTGGTGCGACCGAAACTGCGTACTATGCATATGCCGCCTGTTCGCACATATACGCACAAGCTTGTGTGCAAGCGAAAGAAAAAATTACACAAGCACGAAATCGAGGCTACATCTGGCCGGCATGTGTATTTTATTTGATTTTGCGCGCTGGCAGCTACCCTCCTTGCTGCCACTGCTGTTGCTGATACCCTTCTGAACAACTTCAGACCAGTTTTCTGTGTCTCTATACTCGAATTTTGCTGTTGTTACTATGTGTATGTGTGTGATGTTATACTTCATCTTTTTTTTACATTGCCACCACCATCATCGACGCTAACGTTCACCACGACGACGACGACCCCTGCTACCTGAGACGAGTGATATTGTACGTTCGCTCTGACTGACTCTGGACTAGCAAGCGGCTTTATTTTATTGTTAATATACATACATACGTCGATACAGAGGCGTCTGAGGGGCCTACACGTTATACTCGTTTGTATGTACGTTTGCACAGTGGGCTGTATTGTATTAAATATGAAATTAAATTCTCATGCTTAATGGGTTTTTTTTGTGTGTTTTATAAGGATAAATGCTAATAAACTTGTGCATTGAATGTTTTGTGCAAGTACGCAGTCATTTACAAATGTTTTTTTTTCATTTCAAATTTGAACAGATCAAATATTTAAATACGGATTTGTGTTATGTCTTATCGTAGAAAAAAAAAATTTATATTCATTCTAATGTTCTAAAAAAGTTGGAACAACTTTGACAAATATTAAAATCCCAAAATTTGATTATTTTGACACTGAATATATAGCAATCCGATTTTCTTCGATTATTTATTCTTATTGAAAAATAAATAAAAAATTAAAAAAAAAATTTAAATTTTTAAGCATATCATGCTCTTGCGAAAATTTTTGTATGATTTGGCGTTTACACCAATCTAATTATAATTTGCATTAATTTTAGTATACAATATGTGTACACCATGTGTACAAAAATTTAACGTCATCATTATGACAAACGCACCACTGTGCCTTGTCAGACTCTTTGGCATTCCATTTTTCATTTTGTTCTATGGTTGTGTATATGTGAGTGTGTGTGCTGCTCGCTGTTGGCGTCGTTTCGCCTTTTTGCCCACCCGCCCTATACCTAAAAGCATACAAATGTTCATCATTACATGTTCGCTGCTGTGTAGTTGTTGTTTTTGCTGCTGACAATGACAGCCAACGTCGACGGATGCGACGAAGGGACTGAAACGAAACATTTTCGGTTTCTTTTTTTTCTTGCTATTGCCGCTGTCGCCGCCATATTATTTTTACGCTCGTTAAGTGTTTTTTGCTGCCCGCCCTGTCAGTTTTAACGCTGATGCTCTTCTTCTTCAGCCTCTTTTATTTGCGTTTTGACTGTGGCAGCGCGCGACGTCTATGTGTGTGTTGCGTGCTTAAATGTGTACGAGTGCGACTGAGTTGGCTTCATCTTTGCTTGCCTCTCACCATGCGATGTTGTTGTTGCGCTGTTTTTTATGAACGGGCCAACTTTTTTAGCTTTTTCTTATTAGTTTCGAATTGCCTTTCCATCTGCGTCTGCCACGTTCAACTGTACAAAAAGCAGCAGCATTCGCAGTCTGCTAGTGTCAGCAGTGCGGAGCATGCGCTGTTTTTTTTTTGTTTTGTCTCAATTTGAAATCTGTTTTTACTACAAACTCGTTGGGCCACAACTTTGTTGTTGAAATTCACGCTGTGCGATTCGATTGCTTGTGGAAAAGGGGTGCATTGGGTCGGGGGGTTCTACCAGCGCACATTGCGCAGTGTGAGCGAGCGCACGAGTGTGCGCGACTAATTTGTGTATGGATGTGGGATGTGTTTGTGTGTGTTGATGTTTGCTTGTGTGCTCTTTTTTTATTTCTTTTTCGACTAAAATGACAAATGTATAATCAGCTTAAATTGCTTTGCGCGTGCTTTTTTCACTGCCATTAATTTGTGCGCTCTCGCTCTCTCTCTGACACTTGCTAACTAGCTCGCTCTCACTCGCTTAAGTGCTTACCATTGTAATTGCTTGCGCACAAACACACACACACGCACACATTTTGTGTTATCGCTTTGTGTTGATATTCTGTGGTAGTTTTGTAATTTATTAGAACTTCCTTCACCATTTTTGGAAAAAAATAAGAAACAAGACGAAGTTTCTAACGAGGGCTGGTATTTATGTTTCGGAAATAGAGAACAAAAACAAACATAACGTAAAACTGGTATTATTGTACTTTGAAATATTCTTCATAAAAACCAATACGCTTTGCAATCTTTCAAAAAATGTTGGAAAAGATTTTGCCATAGCGCATATAAGCTAGATCTAAAAAAATATGTTCTGGGCACCTCACGAGTAAGTTATGAATTAATTACGCAGGCTCACAAAAAAAAATTCTGTGAACATTGCATGGGACAGGGCTGCTTTTATGGACTTTTAACCGCTGAATCGAAATCCGATCCGAAGTACAAAAAACTCAAACACCCAAGAGTTCTGAGATAACCTCCAAATATCTCGTTTTTCATAATATGCCCGAACCTTGACGTTGTAAAAGTTTTTGGGCGACCCCAAATACAAAGTAAATTTTTTTTTTTTTTGGACTTCAGAAACGCCATAGAATTTATTTTCGAAAAACCTAGTTTTGCAGGTTTCTAAGATAGCCTCCAAAATTTCTAGAGGTTATTTCTCAACCCTTGAGTGTTGGGGCTTTTGAAACTCGGACTCGACTTCAGCGGCACAGAATATTATATCACATTTTTTTGAGGGCTTGTGTTATGATCTTAGTATGGCAAGTTACGAAAATATGTTTATTATACCCTGTAGCTTTAGGTACAAAGGGTATACTATATTTGTGCAATATATGTAGCAGACAGAAGGTCTGAAGTTATTTATACCAAAATGCTTATCATACTATCGGATAGTGATTGAGCCATGTCCGTCCGTCCGTCCGTTTCTTCTTCTGGTTAACTACCTAGATTTCGGAGCTAAGATACCTAGATTGTAAGAGCTACAGTACCGATGAATGAACACAATCGGGCAAACACAACTGCATAAATATTTTACTAAGAATATTCTTAACATATATGTTATGTGCATATATGCACTTGAAACTCGCCCCTTATACTTAAGATAAATTCTTTGACGTTACTTTTGATTCTCAACAAAATCGGTAGACTCTTATGGAACTTGTAGGTATAAACGTCGTAATGCGCAAAAAAACCAAAAATTTTTAACTTGGAAAGTACTTAGAAGCAGATATATGTATATTCAGTGTTAAAGTATGCATCACACTGAAATATGTAATCACTGTCAAACTATAGACATTTTTTCTATAAAAATTATGCGATATCCAAAACAAATAAACCTTCTTTACGGTGAAATGTACATTGGGATGATACGACGATTTTAAAATATCAGCTTGCACAATATGAATGGATTCGTCCTTGACACAAACAGTGGCACCAATTGAATTCTGGAAGCAACTTTACATAGTTAATTTCGTCAAAAGATTTAAAAAACAATAGCATTGTCGGGTTAGTAACCGACAAAGGTTCGATCCGCACGGTCTAAGGGAGCACAAGACTCGTGTTAGCAGAACATATTTTTAATTTTATGAAGAAGATGCCAGATTTGACAACACCGGATTTGGACTTACCCGAAATAGTGAGGTCAACCCTCGCTCCAGCAATCTATTCCGTTATTCCGGTTGTGTGTGTGCGTGGACCTGTTACAAAATGATTCGGTAGGTTTTTGATTTATTTTTTTTATTGAGGCGTGGTTAAGCGGATAGCAAAAATGCCAAGTGACAAAAACTTCTTGAGGTGTTATACTAGGTAAAAACGGATGAAAGTACACACTAAAGCTGTTAACCGGGCCGCTGTGATACTGTAGGATCTTAAGCACCTACCTAATGACTACCTAGTTGTTTCAGAATTCTTATACAGAGAGCCAGCAAAATGAAAATGGAACTATATTTTAAGGTTTATTAAATTTATACTTTTTCAAGGCCTTTTTGCGTTTAGTCACTCTAATTCTGAAATTTCTAATGCTTTGATTTGCAATGGTGTAATATATTTTTTTATTAGCGCTACGGGCAGGTCACCCCTACTGACGATTAAATAAGCTCGTTTTATCAACTGTACCAGATTATTGTGGAAACGGTAGCTTGAGTCCTACTCATTAACTCAAAGGGGTGACTTTTGCCAAAAAACTATGCACAGATGCGTCCCACGGTAGCAAAAAACACCCTTTTTCTACTGGAATTACACGACGTGGCCATTTTATCCATTTATAATTAAACCCTTTTCAAACAAACACACAAGAATTACCCCAAAATCCAAAACTTTTAAGAATAACTTCATAGACACAACCCCTAAAATTTTAACCCATGTTAAACTGCTGAGCCCAAGATACCCAAGGTAACTTAGTCATTATTGTGCCCTGATGCAGGCAACAAGTTCTAATGGGGATGAAATCTTCGAATCCGAGATTTGAACCGAGCTGATCGGTTGGATTGCATCTTGAAGCACTTCAATCAGTACAATGCCCCTCCCTTTTTCTTATTTTTAAAGATTATGTTTACGTAAGGGCATTCACACACCCCCACATTAGTATGTCCCTCCAAAAATTGTTTTTAACGAATTTTAAATTTTTTCATTTTATAACTATTAACGAATACCTCAACTAAAAATTAAATAACTAACTATCCCTCTTTTAGTGGCAGCGCCTCAAATTCAACTGATTGATTGACTTTTGGGAATTTCAAAATATTATTTGTGTTTCCTGGAGTATTACTTATACTGATCTTACTTGTGACACCAACTACAAACTTTACTTTAACCTTTTAACTACAAACGTTAACGCCTTCCCAAAAGTGTACAGATTATTCTGTTGTTAACCTTTATTGCTCTTTTTTGGCCCTTTTCGAAATATTTTCCCTTTTTCAGAGATGAAAAAAAAAAATACCGCCAGAATCCCACATGGTTGTCGCCCAAGACTAAGTTTATCTGATGCTGGGCCAAATTAAAAAACAAAACTAGGGGGCTCCGCCTCCTATTTCTACACACATTCGCTTCAAAACTTACCGACTTTGGTATCCCCTGCACATTCTCTAATTTCCGCAGTTTTCTGACTCTAATATACCCTGTATCAACGCCGCTCGGAATCGCTTCTGAAATGCAAAGAAGAGAAAATTATAGTTATCAAGCATATTTGAAATCAAATTTTTCAATATACATGACCTTTCTCTAGTACGGTGTCCAATGTCACCAACAGTGCACAAAATATGTTGTTAGTTCATGGATCGCACATAACACTAGTCGACAAATTTAAAACTTTTTCTTTCTCCAGAGATGAGACTTATATTTTATGTTAGGGCAATATTTCAGCGTTCAAAATTCCTTTTTTTTTTATCCACTCATGGCTCGTTTTTTTTTGTGGCTATTTTAGTGAAAAAGGAAATTTTTCAAAATACGCTTGCACATATGAGGTCATAAAAACTGTACTTATTCGAATTTTTTGATTATTTTGATAGTAGATTAGACTAGCTTTCCAGAATGTCCTGAATCACAAAAATTGGTAACCTTAAGAAAAAACTACAGAAGAAAGTGTGTGACTTTTCGTACAAATATCGTTATTACTCTCAGAAAAAGTCCTTGACACTTGAAAAGTTAGCTATTTTATGTTATTGGTCATGATATGTAGATGCGATTTCTGCATAGTGTATTTTTTTTGTCACTTTCAACTGCATTTAACCTTTGAAAAGTTGTTCACTCTTCTAAATTTGAATTTTTTATAGAAAGTAGGAGTCAGTACCTTACAAATAGCCCTTTTTCGTGAAATTCGAAATGTCTATTAAACACCAGCAGTTCAGCAGCGGACGACTTTGGAATACCCTGTACCACTGCTTGCAATAAAATCCGGTATATTACCAAAAGAGAGAGAGAAAACTCGAACTATTAAAGTTTTTATGACCTCATATGTGCAAGCGTATTTTCAAAAATGTCCTTTTTCACTAAAGTAGCCATAAAAAAACGAGCCATGGGAGGAAAAAAAAAAAGGAATTTTGAACGCTGAAATATTGCCCTAACATAAAATATAATTCCCATCTCAGGAGATTTTTCATCGTCGACTAGTGTAATTGTTTCATCTTTAGTTTCTGTGGGATGTCTTGGCGAAAATGGTTCAAAGCAGCAGAAGATCACACTCTAAAAAAAGCAGTAAATTGAATAACTTGTCAGATGCTTTTAACAGATCCAGGAACTCATTCGATCCCATTATCTAGACACTGCTCAAATATTGCTAGCATCCTTACATTGATTAAGTTATATTTTGATTAATGTTACATAATTTTCGATAACAAATTTAAAGATACGATCTAAATTGATTCTTTTAAGCCTAATGTGGAGCGGAATGCTAATGGGCCAATGGAGTTCATATGGGATATTAGACTGGGCGTGATCCGATCGAGCTGAGATTTACTTCAATTTATACGTAATTCATGACTATGAAATTCGTAAATTTTCAGATCTGTACGATCATTTTTTGTTTGACATCGTAGTCAAACCTCACATTCGAAAGTTTTTTATAGGTTCCAAGCACTGTACCAAATTTGATCAAAATCGGTTGATTTTATCATATAGCCCCAATAGGACCGATCCGTCAAAAATTTGTTTAGTGCAAAATTCGTTTTGTTTCATGTGCTTATGGAGATATTGTAACCAAATTTGGTAAATAAATATCTTTTAGAGTTCTGAAGCTATATACCGGATTTAATTGCAATGTGGTGGTACAGGGTATCCCAAAGTCGTCCGCGTCCGAATTTAGCGTACGCCATTTGTTATTTATATAATATAAAGGAGAAGTTAATTATAAAAGATGGCGTACGTTAAAGTCGGGCGCGGACGACTTTGGGATACCCTCTACCACTAATTGCCATTAAGTCCGATGTATTGCTTAAGCACTCTAAAAGACAATTGATTGCCAAATTTGGGTACGATATCTTCACAAATAACGAAATAAAGCGAATTTTAAGGAAAAAAGTTTTTTTGACCGATTGGTCCTATGGGAGCTATATGATATAGTCATCCGATTTTTATCAAATTTTGTACAGTGTTTGGGAACTATAAAAAACTTCCGAGTGCCAAATTTAGTAATATATAATATAAAATAATATAATAATATAAGATAATTTCATAAACAAACGAAACAACGAATTTTGGGCAAAAAACGTTTTTTTGATCGATCTACCCTATGGGAGCTATATGATATAGTCAACCGATTTCGAGCAAATTTGGTACAGTGTTGAAGATCTCTAAAAAACTTCCGAATGCAAAATTTGACTACGATATTTTTATAAACAAACGAATTATCCACTAAAACTTTTGATTTTTTTCGAGGTCCTCTGAAACACCCCTATGGGAGCTATATAATGTTACCTCGATTTAAAAAAATAAAATAAATTTGTCTCCTATGGAATAATAAAGGATCTAATTTGAAAGTTTGGTTGCTCTAGCTCTTACCATCTCCGAGATTTAGGCGTTCATACGAACAGACGGACATAGGTATATCGACTTTTCTAGTCACCCAGATCATAGGTTAGGTTAGGTTAGGGCGGCAGTTGGGACCTATCGCCCCAACTCACTTAGGCCAGAAAATTGGCCCATTGTGATACCGCTGGGTGGGCCTTACACCACCCTTCCCCCACTTAGGAGGTCCCCTATGTGTTTTAAGAATCACGCCCATCCGGCGGCTTTAATAAACCCCAAGAGGCTTCTTGGACTCTTTTTGAGAGCTGAGATAGGTCATTTAAGACGTATGATTTGAGGAATCGGAGCCTAGTCCTACACAGCCCAGGGCAGTGACAGAATAAGTGCTCCACCGTCTCCAGCTCCTCATCATCTCCACAACTTCTACAGAAGTCATTATGAGGCGCGTTGAGCCTTGATGCATGGATACCCACCAGCCAGTGTCCGGTGATTGCCCGGATTACTGTCGAGCACTGAGCTCTATTCAGATCGCAAAGTTGCTTAGTCCTCTTTTTGCAGTATACCGGCCAAGTCTGCCGTGAGATTCTACACGTGTTCGATATCCGATTCCACGCTTGATTAGCAGCTAGAGCAAAATAATTCTTAATTTACAGCTGGCCATAGGTATACCCAGACGCTCCTTGTCTTGAAGGAGGATGCTGGTAGTTCCTTTTCTTGCCAGTTCATCCGCAATGCAATTGCCCTCAATATCCCTGTGTCCCGGGACCCAGATGAGGTGAATCGAAAACTGTACTGCCATCTCCTCCAGAGATGAGCGACAGTTGTTCACTGACTTCATGCATGATGTCATGGAGGCGAGAGACTTAACAGCCGCCTGGCTATCTGAATAAATACAGATACTGTTACTACCAATCGGTAGATTTTTAATTATCGAAACGGCTTCCTGAATTGCCGTGACCTCAGCCTGGAAGACACTACAGTGATCTGGGAGCCTAAAAGATATTCTTACGTTATGTTCCTCAATATAGACGCCTCCGCCAACGCGGTCGTCTAGCTTGGAACCGTCCGTGAAGATTTTAGTTGAGCCGCTTGGACCCGGTATGCCAATATTCCATTCTTCCCTGGTTGGAAAATGGGTCTTGAATGCAGTTGTAAAATTTTCCTGTGCGATACAGTAATCCGTATCATCAGGGATTAGAGGATTACCATTAAGAATCCTTGAGTGACCGAAGTCTAGGCCATTCCATTTTCTTGCCTCTCTCATACGTAGAGCTGATAGAACGGCTGTTTGTTTGCCCACTTTGTCCAGGGGTGATAGGTTCATTATGGCATCTAATGCTTCATTTGGGGTGGAGCATAGTGCCCCGCTGATGGTTAATTCTGCAGTGCGTTGAACCCTACTCAGCTTTTTTAGGACGGTTTTCTTGTCCAGTGAAGGCCACCAGATTGAAACTCCGTAGAGGAGAATCGGTCTCACGATGGCAGTGTACAGCCAGTGGACTATATTTGGAGACATGCCCCATTTAAGACCAATAGCTTTCCTGCATGTGTACAGGGCGATCGTGGCTTTCTTCCTTCGATCTTCCGTATTGAGGTTCCAGTCCAGTTTACTGTCGAGGATTAATCCAAGATATCTGGCTGAACCGCTGAATGGTAATGAGACACCATTTAGTTTTGGTTTTGTTAGAGGGGGTATTTTATACCTCCTGGTGAAGAGCATGAGCTTGGTTTTCTCTGGATTAACTCCTAACCCGCTAGCTGTAGCCCATTTGGAGAGTGTACACAAGGCGTTTGTCATGCGCTCACATAGTGTTTGAGGATATTTTCCCGAAAAGGCAACTGCCGCGTCATCCGCGTATGCAGTTATACTGCATCTACCCCCCTCCAAGGTGCGCAGGAGACCATTGATTGCCACATTCCAGAGGAATGGAGAGAGGACTCCCCCCTGAGGCGTTCCTCTATTTACGTATCTTACGATACTGGAATTTCCCAGAGAGGATTGAATAACTCTACATCTGAGTAACTGTTCAATGATACTGATGACCCTCGATTCCACTCTCAGATCCTTCAGTGCCTCAATGATAGTCTCAGGTGTGACATTGTTAAAAGCCCCCTCAATGTCTAAGACAGCGACTAATGAGAATTCCTTATAATGAATTGATTTCTCAATTCCTGAGACTACAGAATGCAGAGCTGTTTCGGTAGAGCAGCCCTTTTTGTATGCATGTTGTGATTCGGACATTTTGTATTGAGGAATGGTTTTCCTGAGCTGTAGGCCAATTAGTCTTTTCATCGTCTTCAGAAGAAAAGATGAAAGACTAATGGGTCTGAAATCATTGGGAAGTGTGTGTGTAGCCTTCCCTGCCTTGGGAATAAAGACTACTTTGGATATAAGCCACGGTTCCGGAATAGTTCCAGTGGCTAAAATTCTACGGAAGATATCTGCCAGCCATCTTATGACAGATTCCCCTCCATATTGTAATTGCGCCGGGATAATATTATCTGGCCCCGGAGATTTATACGGCTTGAAAGTGCTTATAGCCCATTTAACATTTTCATAAGTAAACAGGTTGGCAGGGACCTGCGTACAGTCCACTCTAGGATTAACCGTCAGTGTCAGTGGTACTTTCAATTTCGGAGCAGAATAGCTGCCATGATGACCGTTTGGCTTGTCGGACTACCTTCTTATATTTTGATAGGCTGACTGTATATTCATTCCATGAATTTTCGTCATCCCTAGTTCTGGCACTGTTAAACAGTTTGCGACAATTGCGGCGTAATTGCCCAATTTCCGGCGACCACCAAGGAGGTTTGTCTTTCCCCCTTGGTGTTTTTAATTTAAATGATTTATTAAAAGCATTTTTACATGCATTTGTTAGCGTTGAGATCAGAGAGTTATTGAAGTCTTCCGAGTTGGGACCTCTTGGCGGGTCCCTAGGAAGCGTTCTACCCATGATCTCCGCAAAAAGCCCCCAGTTTGCCAAGCGGGGGTTTCTAAATTTCCCTTTAATGGATGGGGCTAGGGATATCATCGTCTCAATGTACCTATGATCCGAAAAGGAGTGATCACTAAGGACCCTCCAGGTTGGCAAAAATCCTATAGCTGAACCCTCCACGAGGGTGCCGACTGGTAATGGTACTACAGTGCCCTTTTATGGGCGGTACCAGCTAAGATTTGGAGCTAGCTGCTTGCAACTTAGCTCCTCTATAGCTTGGTGGCTTGTTTGTCACTCCTTATCATGGCTATTAGGTAAAAAGGGCTGGATCAAGGTGTCACGCGACCCGTGCCGATGATCAACCTGGCTGGGGGCCCCTTTCAAAAATAGCCCAGTCGCAAACGGAGCATCCGGATACCTGGCGCCCTCCGGATTAACTAGCCTTACCTGCGTATTGCGGATCTCTGCGCAGGTGGACCACCCTTTCTCCGCCACTCGTGGGACCTGTTATGTCTACTTTAAATAAAAATTCTTTTCAAAAAGAGTCCGGAACTCTTAAAAAACCGGAAAGGACCGAAGGTCCTTCTTCGGGAGCAAACGCAGTGGTCACTGGACCTGGCGTTGCCCCTTCAATTATGAGCTCGAGTACAGAGGTCACCGGACCGGTAGTCAGCTCCACACCGGCGAAGCAGGCAACTGTGCCTAATCGCCCCTTGGCCATGTGCAAAGCGGAAGGCACCTCGAAGGCCCCTGTCACCCTGAGCAGTCAGCAAGGTGCTACCTTAAGCGCAGCTGTCTCTCGGCCGGGTGCGGGGGAGCTAGAGAGGCCCTCCACAAGCAAGGCCAAAAGGGAGAGGTATGCGGAGAAAAAAACGCTGCCCAAATCCTGAAGCGTCAGGCCACCACTAGCGTCACAAACCCAACGGCCGACTGGCTGAGGAAGGTAGAGTGGGCTAAGGCGGTGTTGCCCAATTTTGTTGTGGAAAGGCCTAGAGCAGAAATGAAGCAACCCAAGCGACAACGATCGCAGGAGCTCGCGGTCCCTAATGCTCCAAAGAGAGTTAGGGGGAACGGGTTGGTAGCCAATAGAAGCTTCGCTGAGATAGCGAAAGAAAAGATTCTTTTGGGGGTCCTGGACCAAGGCAATTCCGACGGCAGGATCCCCAGAAATCAGTGGAGATGGGTGGAGGCGGCACTGGCCATCCACTGTTTCGAAGCACTGGAAGCGATGCCCGGTCCACCCCCAATCTGCAAAGATGTCGGGTGGTACCAGGGCAACGTGAAGGTGATAGCCTGCGAAGGCACTCGATCGGCGGAGCTTTACAAAGCGGCCGTATCGAAGGTGGGCGAGGTTTACCCGGGCGCCAATCTAGTCGCAGTAGATTGGAAGGACGTTCCGAGTAGACCTCGCGCAATCATGTGGATCCCGGCATCCTTTAAGGAGCCGGAGATGATCCTCAAGATGCTGCAGAGGTGCAATCCTCACCTTCCGGCCTCAGATTGGAAGGTCGCTAAAGTTGAGGATACGCAGACTCCCATGAGGAAGATTCTGCTTATCCTCAACAAAGAGTCGCTGGCACCGATTGACGTGATGCACGGAGAGCTAAACTTCGGTTTTAGCTCGGTGCATATTCGCGTGTATAAATCGGATGCCAGGCGGACAGAAAGCCAAGAGGCGATAGAAGAGGTTCTCGATGAGGAAATCGAGGAACCAGAGAAGGACCCAGAGATCGAGGACTGCGAATCGGTGATGTCCGATGCGTCCTTGGTCCGAGGGTTAGAAGCGCTGTGTCAGGAGGGTGTTGACTCCGCTGATGAAAACATCAGCGATGACACGGAAGCGGACGTAACGGTGGTGGAGGTACAAACGCAAGATGTCTCTAAGAATCTTGCAGATAAACCTCCACCACTGTAAAGCAGCAACTGCTGCCCTTATGCTTCGCCTGGCAGGAGGCGAAGTCGACATAGTGCTGATTCAGGAACCCTGGATTGTTTCCAACAGGGTATCCGGGCTCAGCACTCCACAATATAGACTGTTTGCGGATTCTAAAGAAGGTAAAAGTCGCACCTGCATTTTAGCAAAAAAAGCACCTTAGTGTATTTTTGCTCTTTAATTACAGTAATGGTGACACCACGTCGGTAAGCCTGGAGCTCCATGGCAAACCGTTAAGAATAGCATCGGCGTATCTGGCCTATGAGATTATGGATCCACTTCCGGGTCTCAAGCTACAGGAACTGATCAGAGACAGCGATGACCGGGGCATTGGTCTACTGATTGGTTGCGATGCTAACGCTCACCATGGACAATGGGGGAGCTCCAACACAAACGAGAGGGGTGAGTTACTTTTTCAATATCTTCTCTCCACAAACTTACTTATCTGCAATAGAGGTAGTGACCCAACTTTTATAATTAGAGACAGAGAAGAGGTCATTGACCTAACTTTAATCTCTAATCTCATATATGACCAAGTCATAAGCTGGAGAGTCTCTAAAGAGCACTCTTTTTCAGATCATAGGTATATCGAGACGTTATTATCCATATCCTCCCCAACTCCAGTTGCGTTCAGAAATCCACGCAGAACCAACTGGAAGTCTTATAAAACAAAACTGTCGAATGCTCTTTCGACCCCACCTAGGATGACTCCCTCCTCAAATGAGGATCTTGAGCATCTTATTAAAACCTTCACAGATGCGTGCATAAATTCTTATAAATCTTCGTGTCCGATAAGCAAGCCAAGGGGCAAAAGGAAACCACCTTGGTGGAGACCTGAAACAGATACGCTCAGGGCAAGCTGTCGGACACTTTTCAACAAAGCAAAAAGATTAAATTGTGAGCAAAGCTGGCTGGAGTACAAACAAAGCCTAGCTAGCTATAAAAAATTAATAAGGCGGGCAAAGCGGGATGAATGGAGGAAATTCTGCTCCGAAGTCGAGTCCTCATCTGAAGTGGCAAGACTTCGAAAAGTGCTCTCAAAAGCACCCACAAACTTAGGGTATCTTAAGAGGCGAGATGACTCCTGGACGGACTCCAGTGAGGAGTCTCTAAAGCTACTTCTGGATACACACTTTCCGGGTAGCAATTCAGATACACCATCGTGTATTCCTTTCTATCTCCCAGTACATGTACTGAATGGGATAATAACAGAGTCCAACATTGAATGGGCTGTAAACAGTTTCGAACCCTTCAAATCTCCAGGCCCTGACGGGTTAATACCCGCCCATCTGCAGAATGGGGGAAACCTGGTAGTCTCGTGGCTAAAAGCCATTTATATCAAAATCACTGCGTTAGGTAAAATACCTTCTTCTTGGCTAACGTCTAGAGTGGTATTTATACCCAAGGCGGGTAAAGCCTCACATACTGTCCCCAAAGACCTCAGACCTATAAGCTTGTCATCTTTCCTATTAAAAACTCTGGAAAGGCTGATAGGTTTATACCTTAGAACGTCCATCGACCCAAAGTTATTATCGGGGTCGCAACACGCGTACAGCAAGGGCAAATCGACAGAAACAGCACTTCATTCTGTCATAGCAAATATAGAAAAATCCTTACACTATAAGGAATATACTCTCGCGGCCTTTCTGGATATAGAAGGCGCTTTCAACAACATCGTCCCCAATGCAATTACTGATGCACTGCGGCACCTAGGGGTGGATGACCGGCTAGTGAGATTGATTAGCCAACTGCTGCTGTGCAGAATGGTGACATCTTCACTTGGTACATCCACTCTCTGTAGGTACGTGAGCAGAGGCACTCCACAAGGGGGGGTACTATCACCTCTTCTATGGAACATGGCAGTCAACACGATGCTATGTCGCATAGAAGGAGGGGGTTGCAAAGTTGTTGCATATGCGGACGATGTGGTTTTAATGCTGAACGGGAAATTTCCACAGACCCTCTGTGACCGTATGACAGCAAAGCTCAAGGAACTGTCACTGTGGGCACTTGAAAGTGGGTTAAGCGTTAACCCAGATAAAACTGAGCTTATGTTATTTTCGAAGAAATACAAGCTCCCAAATCTTTCTCCTCCGAGACTAAATGATTCAGTCCTGTCTTTCAGTGATACTGCAAGATACTTGGGGCTAATACTGGACAGGAAACTTAGCTGGAACCAAAATATTTCAGAAAGAGTCCAGAAGGCTAATACAGCACTTTTCGCCTGCAAAAAAACAATAGGACTTAGATGGGGTATGTCCCCCAAGTGGTTCGATGGCTATACACCGCCATAGTGAGACCCATAATGCTGTACGGGGTTTCGACCTGGTGGCCAGCCCTCACCATAAAATCAAAGCTTAAAGCACTAAATAAGGTGCAAAGAATGGCACAACTATGTATCACAGGTGCCCTTAGAACTACTTCAAGTGAGGCACTAAATGCCATCACCAATATCTCTCCAATCCTTCTAGTGGCAAAAGAATTAGCTACCTTAACAGCGAGACGCCTAAAGGATGCTCAAAGCTGGGCAGTCTTACGTTATGGGCACTCGTCCATTCTTGCAGAAGACACTATTGTGTCAGCTACCGATTATTGTATCCCTAAGGAATACACCTCAACCCTTTTTACTACCATTATACCTTCAAGGGAATCGTGGAGAGGAACTCAGCCGGGTCAAAAAGACTCCATTAGTTTCTTCACGGATGGCTCCAAACTCAACAATCAAGTTGGGGGAGGGGTTTTCTCGGAAAAACTAAATATCAGGCAGTCCTTCCGGCTCCCGGATCACTGTAGTGTTTTCCAGGCAGAAGTCCTTGCTATCAAAGAGGCTTTAATCTGCTTACGCAACGCCAGTCCAGACAACAGGGTAATTAACATCTACTCAGATAGTCAGGCAGCTATTAAGTCACTTCGTTCGTTATCTTCAAATGCGACGACAGTCAACAACTGCCGCAAATCTCTTCAAGAGATGGCACAGCAGTTTGTTATTAGCCTTATCTGGGTGCCGGGGCACCAAGATATTAAAGGCAATGAAATAGCAGACGAACTGGCCAGAAACGGCACGACCACTACCCTCCTTCCTGATAAGGAGGATATACGTATGCCGATGGCTACTTTTAAGCTACATACCAGGGAAAAGTATAGCCTTCTTGCTCAAAGTATGTGGAACAACACACCTCACTGTAGGATCACCCGCCAAATATGGCCAACTATTGACGCAAAACGCTCCAGAAAACTTTGCAGTCTTAACCGTTCACAGTGTTCGGCAGTCGTTAGAGCGATTACTGGGCACTGGCTCGTTGGAGCACACGCTGCTAGACTTAATGCTCCTATAAATGACTTTTGTAGAAGCTGCAGAGACGAGGAAGAGATAGAAACAGTAGAGCACTTCTTCTGCTCCTGCGAAGCTCTTAGCAGACGCAGGAAAAAGCACCTGGGTTACTATTTCCTTCAGAACCTAGCAGGGCTGGAGTTCATCTGTCCCAGAAAGTTTGCAAGCTACATTGCTGCAACAGGATGGGACCCCTTTTAGGCATACCAAGCAGGAGAAGGGTAAAAAGATGTAATTGTAAGCATAGAGATTCGTGCGGTGTCACAACGGGCCAGCCCAGGCCTAAGTGTGCTGGCTTCAAGCCAGCAGCCGCCCTAACCTAACCTAACCTAAGGACCCTCCAATTTTGGACCCTGTGGTACAGAGAGTTTGATACCAAGGTAAGGTCTAGGACTTCACTCCTATTTCTTATAATAAAGGTAGGGTCATTACCTCTATTACATATCAATAAATTAGTAGACAAGATGTAGTCAAGAAGTAACTCACCCCTTATGTTTATGTCAGTGCTTCCCCACTGAGTGTGATGTGCGTTGGCGTCGCACCCTATTATTAGGTCGATTTTTTCGTCCTCGCTATCCTTCACAAGGCGACGTGCCCCTTGCGGAGGAGGGTTGCTCTGGTCGTGAGCCATATAGCACGAGCTTAGCCTCAGGCTGCCGGATTCCAGCTCTATGTTTACAGCGGTGTTGTCTTCATCACTGTAATTGGGAAGCAAAAATACATGCAAGTGCTTTTTTGCTAGAATGCAGGTGCGGGCTTTACCTGAGTTTTGCGCTACTAAGAGCTTATAGTCACTCGTCCTCAACCCAGAAATCTGACCTTTGCTGAGCCAGGGTTCCTGGATTAGGACTATATCGACTTCGCTTCGGCTGAGGCGAAGCATTAGAGCAGCTGAAGCTGATATAGTGTGATGAAGGTTAATCTGGAGAAGTCTTATCGACATTTTCCGTATCAACCTCCACCACTGTTATATTAGCTTCGTCTTTATCGGTGTCCCCGAGAATTGAGTCATCGTCCCTCCGACCTAGCTTGGAGAGCTCCCTTGCTAGATCTGACGTTTCCGAGGCATACCCCTCCAGGATATCCTCTTCTTCGCTCAAGACCTCCGGGATGACAGGCTCTGGGTCTTCCAGCTGTGGTTCGGTACACCCGAATCACTACCTTCTTGTACCCATACCTGACCATCCCGTCAACCTTGGCTAAGGCTTCCGCTGATTCTTTATTAATGATCAACATCACCTGCCGTGATGAACCAGCTGTATCTTCCACCTTGGCGATCCGCCAATCATCCGTTTTCAGGTGCGGGTTGCACACCTGAAACAGCTTCAGGATCTTTTCAGGATCCTCTGGCTTAGCCGAGACCCAAGCACGGGCTCTTGGTCTGAAGGGAACATCCTTCCAATCAACGGCTACAAGCTTTGCGCCTGGGTAGACCTCCTAGAGCAGCGATTGCTACAAAAGGTAGGCCTCTGCCGAGCGCGCATCCTCGCAGGCGATGGTCTTCACCGTGCCGAGGTGCCACCCGGCATCACTGCAGAGAGGTGGGGGTCCTCCACTACTCTCCAATTCTTCCAAGAACCGATCCTGCAGCTCATTTTCCACCTTCGCCCACATGTTACGGGGGACGAAACCATCCTTGTTGCCCTTATCTAGGACGCCAAGGAGGATCTTGTCCCTCGTTACCTCGGCGAAGGAGCGGGTAAGTGGCTGAGGCCGTGTTCTTTTTGTCGGAGGCGCAGTGTCTTCTGCAGACCTTTGCCGCTTTGCCTTTCCTTTTGACTTGCCTGGGCCTGCTGGCTGGAAGCCTGACAATATATCCCTGGCCCATTCGACCAGCTTCTTACCCTCCGGAGTTTCCTCCGGAGTGGTTAGGTTCTTTTGAAGGATTACTCCTGCACGTCGCCTGTCTTGGTACGACGGCTTGTTTGGTGGTGGCATCTTCGGAGTAGCCGACTCTGAAGAGTTAGCAGCCATTTTTAAATCTGGAGGTCGGCAGGTATCCAGAGTTCGCAAAGTAAAGACTGACCCCCTCAGCCATTCATCCCTCGGCCTTTGCTGTTCCACCTTAGATTGGGGTAATTTTATCGAGTTTTCTTCTCTCGCCCGAACTACCATTTGTCAGCACCCATGGCAGAGACATGGGCCTGCTTCCAGCCGCCCTCACGAGGAGAGTGTAGTCGCACTTCCAGGAGTGTGACACAATTACGGCGCGTACCACCGAGGTGGTTACACGTGAATCCCCTTGTGTCACCTTCTGGCTGACGGCCCACCCTGATCATACTTTGGATAACTTTGAGGGTTCTCCGACGTTTCCTTCTGTATGGTACATACATTTTCGGCTTGCACAAAATTAATTTACCCTTTGCAGCATACAAGGTATAATGAAGCAAGCTATTTTGATACAATTAGGCATTGTGCTTAGGAAAATGTAAAAAAACACTTTGGATTAACAAATGAATTATGCCCTAAAACCTTTTTTTTCGACCAATCGGTGTCATGGAGGGTATATGGTATAGTACGCCTTTTTTGCTAAAATTTGGTATAAAACTGCCGAACGGCACATTTCTTAAAAATGTAATACAGTCGAGGTGGTGCCTGACAGTTTAATACCCTGTACCTTTTTTCTGGAAAAAAATTGACTTCTGTATATTCCTTCTAAGAACTTTTTCATTGGAACATTTTTTTGTTTTGGTGCAAAACGATATTTAACCCATAAGTTCCGTAAATTTGTACAGATTTTGATGAAAATCGAAAATAACATCAAAGAAGCTTTTTGAAGTATATGGGGTAAGTTTCAAGTTGATATGTTGAGGAGTGTGGGAGAAAACACGACAAATTGATTACGGGGGGTGGTGGGGCCGCATCGATCAAATTTGGATGTGGATTTGTTCATTAGAGCCCCCTGATTCTAGGTCACTTGATACCATAATTACGTAGAGTCAAGGGGAGGTGAAATTTCTACATTTTTAACTGTAACTCTATAGCCTGCTGGCAAAGTTTCGTATCTCTAGCTCTTATAGTCTCCGAAATTCAGTTGTTCATTAAGACGGGCATGGCTCAATCGCTACCCGAAGTTAAGACAAGCATATTGGCATAAAGGACTTAAGATCTGCCACGCCTCCTTTTGTCCGTTACATACATTGCACAAATCTAGTATACCCTTTGTACCTATAGGTACAGCCACGGCCTTAGAGAGAAAATCCGGGCCCTTTATTACACTTTTAGCTTGAATCACGACGGCTAAAGATATGTACACTGTCAAACTCCAATTAAGAACATATTTTACTACAGTACATAGAATATAAATATGAAGCAATCTAGGAATAACACAGACAGACAACGGTTTAACAACGATTAATGAAATTAAAGAGCTGGTTAATATTTTTATGAAAAGCTTTGCATGAGCGAAAGTCATTTTGCCGACGCTTTTTCGTTTTGACCATCAAAGAAAATATTCAAACGCTTTTAAATTTGATACTTTCAAAAAGGATGTAATTAAAAAAGGCATTCATTCACTAGATGATTTGCAATGTCCATCGTGATGATCTTGTTTATATGTCTGCCATTCAGATTGAGGTATAAAGTTTTTCGTTTGAAAACCCGTCGGCTAAATTACTTTCGCTCATACAGAGCTTTTCATAAAATTATTAACCAGCTCTTTAATTTCATTAATCGTTGTTAAACCGTTGTCTGTCTATGTTATTCCTAGATTGCTTCATATTTATATTCTTTGTACTGTATGTTGTATGTACATATGTATGTATGTGCTTAATTGGGGTTTGACGGTGTAGCTATTAACAGGTTACCAACTTCTTGAAAAAATTAATTTTTCTATACTTGAGCTTTTGATAAATACAGTCAAACTTTGGTAAGCGAAAACCTTTGGCAAGTTTACGCCATTTTGAAAATAATCGCCTTAATTGGACTCTGACGTCATCAGCAACGACGAATCATAGGCAACCCTCCCCCCCCCATACACAAACAGTTTCACGCACACACATTTCGAAATAAAATTAAATGTATACTATACACACATATGCATATAAATATACAAGCTGGCTGTCGCTGCGTCGCTGCTTTGGCTAATTTAATTGTGGGCAACGACACCCGTTAGAGTTGGTCGTTAAATAAAATACAAAATGCCGACGGCGAAAAAAAAAAAAAGGGGCGTTACTCGCTGGGCCGTCATTGCGTGAGCGAGAGAGTTGATGTTAGCTGAAAGAGAACTATTTGCAGCAATTTGTAAATGTAAACAAACACAAGAAGAGAAAGCACAAAATCAAATACGGTTTTTCTGCTATTATTTAATTTCCGAAGCAATAAAATAATACAAATCGATGAAATACATAGCTACTTTAGCTACAGGTTTAGTTAAAATAGATTTTATGCTTTGACTCGGCATTTTTATACCCTGTACCGTATGGTACAAAGGGTATATTGTGTTTGTGCAAGCCGAAAATGTATGTAACGTACAGAAGGAGACGTCGGAGACCCCCCAAAGTTACCTAAAGTATGATCAGTGTGACTCGAGAAGTCGATATACCCATGTCCGTCTGTCCGTCTGTCTGTCTGTCCGTCTGTCCGTATGAACGCCTAGATCTCAGAGATGGTAAGAGCTAGAGCAACCAAACTTTCAGATAAGATCCCTTGTTAATCCATAGGAGACAAGGTTTTTTTATTTTTTTGATATCGGGATTACATAATATAGCTCCCATAGGGGTGTTTCAGAGGACCTCGAAAAAAAGCAAAAGTTTTAGATGGATAATTCGTTTGTTTATGAAGATATCATAGCCAAATCTAGCAGTCGGAAGTTTTTTAGAGATCCCCAGCACTGTAGCAAATTTTATCAAAATCGGTTGACTATATCATATAGCTCCCATGGGACCAATCGGTCAAAAAAACGTGTTTTGTGCGAAATTCGTTGTGATTTGTTTATTTGTGAAGATACCGTAACCAAATTTGGCATTAAGAAGTTTTTTAGAGTTGCCAAGCACTGTTCCAAATTTGATCAAAATCGGTTGACTATATCATATAACTCCCATAGGACCAGTCGGTCAAAAAATCGTTTTTTGTACAAAATTCGTTGCCTTTCGTTTGTTTGTAAAGATATTGTTAGCAAATTTGGCATTAAGAAGTTTTTTAGAGTATCCAAGCACTGCACTAAGTTTGATCAAAATCGGTTGACTATATCATATAGCTCCCATAGGAACGATCGGTCAAAAAAACGCTGTTTTTACAAAATTCGTTGTGTTTCGTTTGGTTTTGAAGATATCGGAACCTAATTTGGCAGTTGGAAGTTTTTTATAGTTCCCAATCAGTGTACTAAATTTGATCAAAATCGGTTGACTATATCATATAGTCCCCATAGGACCGATCGGTCAAAAAAATTGTTTGGTGCAAAATTCGACTGATTTCTTTTTTTTTAATTTGCCGAATAAAATATCTTTTGGAGGTTTTAAGCAATGTGTCGGACTTAATTGCAATGTGGTGGTACAGGGTATCCCAAAGTCGTCTGCGCCCGACTTTAACGTACGCCATCTTTAATTCAACATTTCTAATTTAATTTTCTAATTTAATTATCATCACTTACCCGCTAAGTCAGTGGGTATTGCCCCGCTGCATATTCGAGAATATGTACTAATTGTATTTTCAGCAATTTGCAAGTTATTGCACCATGTTTTACGTGCAATTGTATTTTTGGGGAATGCAAATAAATTCCTCCCATTGCAATTTTTTACACTGCATTTTTTAAACATTATAATTTTCAATAACAAGTAGCACTGCACTTTTTAATGTCTATTACTTTTTAATAGAATTTATACTTGGCCACTTGTTGCTTTTTAGTTTTTTAATTTTAGTTTTGCACTCTTTATGGAATGCGCGTAAAATCAAAATGGTAATTAGGCTTGCCACCCTGTCCAAAAAATTGACGAAAGCAGCAAAAGCAGACAAAAAAAAAACATATAAACAACATTTTGCAACAATACAAACTCCTTTCTATGTATATTAATTATGTTTTTTATTGTTAAATAATTTTTTGTTGTAGTATTTACATATATTTATTTATAATTTAGAGATACCTTAATTCAACATTATTCCGTTAATTATCATTAGTTTTGGAATTAAGGCTGCCACCCTGGCCAAAAATAAAAACCAGCGTAAACAAACGCGCCAAAGCAACTGCAGAAAAACAACTTGAGGGTGTGGGAGGGAAAAAAAAATATATTTACCCCATAAAAAATTAAAAGCAAATTTTATTTAGTATGATTATTTATTTTATTTAAAAAAAATATTTCAGCTTCAATGCAAATAATCTATATTGTTTTTACTTATAAGTAAGTAAACTCATATTCATTGTATATTCATTTTTATTAGAATTTAATAATATAATATAATAATAAACAATTCACTAAAAAAAATATTTCAGCTTCAATGCAAATAATCTATATTGTTCTTACTTATAAGTAAGTAAACTCATATTCATTGTATATTCATTTTTATTAGAATTTAATAATATAATATAATAATAAACAATTCACTAAAAAAATATTTCAGCTTCAATGCAAATAATCTATATTGTTCTTACTTATAAGTAAGTAAACTCATATTCATTGTATATTCATTTGTATTACAATTTAATAATATAATATAATAATAAACGATTCACTAAAAAAAATATTTCAGCTTCAATGCAAATAATCTATATTGTTCTTACTTATAAGTAAGTAAACTAATATTCATTGTATATTTGTATTAGAGAGATCTGATCTGGAGAATGCCTAAGCTTTTCAGCAAAGACACAAACCCTATAGTCTTGCCGCTTACTCTTAGTCTTGTCTCTGTCTAAGATTTTCACAAACCCTATAGTCTTGCCGCTTACTCTTAGTCTTGTCTCTGTCTAAAGTTGGGCGTTAAATAAAATACAAAATGGCGAAAAGGGCGTTACCTTTGCTGCTATGGTGAGTTGTGAACTTCGGCCGAACATGGCAGACACTGTTATACGTGTATAACAGTTGAAATTACATTTTCTTTAAATTTATTATGTGAACGACTAATTATAATTGACTTTATTCGATTTAACAAACAAACATAAATTGTTAAATTTATTCATTATGTAAAATTATATGTTCCAGTTGAAAAGATAAATTATCTAACTCTGTAAATCTAAATGGCTAGCTTTAAGCAAAATTTATAAGTTATATAAATAAAGCAAATAACAAACTAACCAAATAAATTGTTAAATAGCAAGCCATGGCTTACAGTGATTTCAGTAAGCTTACATTATTTGCGATGCATAAATAAATAGACTTTTTTTTTTTAATTCTTGCTGCTATCGATATTATTGTTGGCTAACAACTATTATGACTCTTACTATTATAAACTTTAATATTTATATTATTCTTATTCTTATTGTTTATTTGTATTATTAATGATATTATTTTTACTATTTCTAGTTGTTTGAATGTTAGATTTGGTGGTAGATATTAATTTTGTTTTGCTTTGGTTTGAGGTGACTGAAATAAGATTGTAGTAAGGTTAAATAATGGCCATTGATGATTTTGGTGCGACTGAGTCGAATTTTTGTAAGTTTAATTTTTTTTCAAGTATATATTATATATAAAATTGCATTAAAATTTTCTTAACAATTAATCGACCTGAAATTCACAATTGGAATAAAAATTTTTACAATGGCTCCTTTGATACTGTTCTGCTTTATATACCAATGACTTAAGAATCATAAACGGTAGCCTAGGTGATATTAATCTTTCCTCTAATGGTGTTAAGCTTTTAAACCATTTTGGTAAATCTGTTAAATCTGAGCCATTTAAAATTGAATTTTTGGGCTTCTTACCTGCCTTAATTGTACGGCTGCAAGTTTTACAAAATGTTAATATGCTGTTAATAAAAGGAAACAGATCTGCCAGATGAAGCATATCTGGACTAAACACATAAGTTTCTAATTCTTTCCATTTGTGAGGGAACTTCAAATGTTTACAGCAAAAGTAAACATTATCGGGTCGCTGTTTAATTATTTCGTGTGTTACTTGTCTATCTATCTATCTACAGGTTTCTTAACATCTTCCTACCTGTCTGTTTTGCTATTTACGCGATGTTTCACGATCTTGCTCTGTAATGGTGAAATCTTAATATTCTCTGATCAGTCTTCTTTGCATAGTATTCCTTGCTTGTCCGTCTCGAATAACATCTTCAACCTATCTGCTCTGTGATCTACGCAATATGGTACGCTCCTGCTCTGCAGTCCTTTACTCCAACTTTTCTCTGAGCTGGCTTCTAAGCATAGTGTTTCTTCTCAACAATCGTAGACTCTATGTCTCCTCTGTGCTGCGTTCTAAGTAAAGTGTTGAAAACTTGCTCTAGTCAACGAATTTCTGCATCCCGCCACCAAGCAATGAATGCAATGGCTCGGGTTTCGGAGTCACTAAAGTCAATTTCACTTTGCCATTTCGTTTTATGGTTACGGCTTTGTTGAGAAAGAATCGATCTTCTTCGTGGTGGCAATACTCTCTCAATAATTTTTAATAATAACACTCGCACTAAACAGAACAATCGACGGTGCTATTCGTGGCGAAGCCGAATCGCAACAAATCATAGATCATCAAAATCTGTCCAGCCGTTCTTGAGTCAAAAATGGTGTAACTAACACAACTTTGTTATACCCTGTACCAAATGTACAATAAACTCGTGCAAATGTATGTAACGGTCAGAAGATGGCGTGGTAGACCCACCCCCTAAAGTATACATATTCTTGATTACTATCAACAGCCGAGTCGATATAGCCATGTCTGTCTGTCCGTATGAGTAAAAGGGTCTCAGAGACTTAAGAGCTATGGAGATGAAATTTTACCAAAAGATGCGCATAATAGTGACGCAGATGAAGATTTTCGATTTATGTCGATATCTGGCCGAATGCCTCTGTAAGAGAATTTCGCTCTTTACTCCTTTTTATGTGATTTTTTCCGATGTTTTATAAGTTACTCTGTTATCCAGTGCGGAGACGAATCCAACAAACCATAGATCATCAAAATTGGCCCAGCCGTTCTTGAGTTATAAATGGTGTAACTAACATAACTCTCGTTTTATAATAAAACGCCGCAAGGTATGACTTAGCTTAGAGAGGAGAGACCGTATTATTTCCAACAACGACATGGGGCCTAGAATGGTTAAAATTTATGAAAAAACATATAAACCGATACCATAACTACATTTCAATTCTCAATTCAATTTGAATTTCCTGAAAAACATTGAAAAATAAGTAAAAAGAAAGTAAATGAAAATTCACAAGGTTTTTGACCGTAAGAGTCGCCCTGAAGAAGGTATTCGCGTGTTTATCTACGTGGTGTAACTAACATAACTCTCGTTTTATAATAAAACGCCGCAAGGTATGACTTAGCTTAGAGAGGAGAGACCGTATTATTTCCAACAACGACATGGGGCCTAGAATGGTTAAAATTTATGAAAAAACATATAAACCGATACCATAACTACATTTCAATTCTCAATTCAATTTGAATTTCCTGAAAAACATTGAAAAATAAGTAAAAAGAAAGTAAATGAAAATTCACAAGGTTTTTGACCGTAAGAGTCGCCCTGAAGAAGGTATTCGCGTGTTTATCTACGTGAATTGAGGCTTTGTCCTGTTAAAATACAATGGAATGGTATCAAGCTGCTCGCAAAGACATGTTAGTATTATCCGCTGTTTATTCAAGATGAGTTTAATGGAAGGTAGAGGGTGTGAGAGGTTTAATATGCGCCCCGCACAAACACCAAGCCGCTTCTGAAATTTCGCCAAAAAAAATTTTGTGAATCCTTTGGCAAATCCCTCCAATAGTTGTTATATCCACCAGGACAACTCGAACTCAATGTTTTCTCATTGGAAAATATAAGAACAGTCAACCTTATAAGGAAAATCTTTGAAAAACATGCACAAAAAAAATTACGCAAAAGCACACCAAAGGTGGATTACCTCGGTTTGGTGAAATTGGGAGCACCTAACATTCGGTTTCATATCGGCCGATAGAAAAAAACCGATGCTGCCGGTGGCAGCTCAGAGAATATCGAAAATCGAATCAAAAAATCACAGCAAGCTTTCGGCCAACTTAGGAACATATGGAAGTCCGCTGTAATTCGTGCCGAACAAAATTACGAATTTTCAGCTATAATGTTACTTTGATACTCCACATGGTCGCGAAACATGGAACGCAGCCCACTGCTTCTTCAACGATTACAAACCTTTACTAATCGCTGCCTTAGACGCATATTAAAGATTTACTGGCCAAATACAATATCAAATGCTAGATTATGGGTGCTAACAAGCCACACACCAATCCATTTAAGCATAATGGAAAGAAAGTTGAATTGGATAGGCCACATCCTAAGAAAACCCCCAAACAACATCGCTAGACAGGCAATTGATTGGAATCCGCAAGGCAGCCGCAGAAGAGGTCGTCCGGCGTACACTTGGAGAAGACAACTTGGGAAAGACGTAGAAAAAAGTGGGAAGAGTTGGCGCGAAATGTGCTTGGCACAATTTCATTTCTTGTAAACCCTTTAAGCAACCGAAATAAGTCACAGTTTAATTTTAGAAAAGTAAACTACTCAGACAGAGATCTTGCTAGTTTTGAAAGGGAAAATTTTAAGACAGTTTTAAACTCCAAAGCTTATACGTTTTCTCAAAAATCCAAGCCGAGTTGTTTGTAAAACTTTTTTCAAAGATGCTACAGTCATATAGTATACAGACTTAGAAAGCAAGAAAAGTGTATGGGATATGGTCAGGATGTCTCAAAATGAATATAGAAAGCCTTATAGGGGTTGGTGTGCGAAGCACGCAAGGGGCGGAGCCCTCTAGTGTGGCATCTCGACAGAAGGGGATTAAATTAGCTTATTTTTGGTTATAACTTGCGGGTTTCCAAGTCGATTTTGATTTGGTCATTTCGGGCTGTAACTTTAAAAAAAAAAGTATTTTAATTTCTTGATTGTTTTTTATTTAATACCGGAAGTATTATAAGCAAGTACGGAAAGGTTTAGATTTTAACTTAATACAGACTTAAATTCAATTATTTAAATTTTCCGTTTATATTGATAAGCCCGCAGAAACGTAACTATTAAGATAACCGAAAAAAAGAGTAGGTAAAATCTTGTTTTCCAACACGTTTCACATATTTTTCAAGTTAAATATACAATACATGAGGTTATTTGCCGACAGTACTATAGTAACAAAAATTTGAATTGCCTATTTATCGGTATTTTAAATTTATAACCACAATAAGCATTTTAATCACATTAGCAACCCTGTTGTGAACCAGTGTCTTGCCAAAAGCTTTGCATCAACTGATTTCACGTGAAGCTTAAAGCTTTCATGAGATTTAAATGCGCATAGAAAGCTTTTTCATGATCAAAAGTCTAGATTTGGTTTTTAGAGCGTAGTACAGCGCATGGTGGAATAATAAGGTGATGTCGTGCGAACGCTGTTAAAATTAGACTAGAATATAATTAATTATTACATTAACTATAAAACATATCTGAATTGTTCTTTGTTATTTATTTACAAACATCAACAAAATATATGTCTATCTCATTAGCTTTCACGAAGCAATGCTAACAGAGCTTTCTCAACAGAAAAGCTTTTGACCTCTCATTCGCACGCACACGCTACATACAATAAGGGATAGCTTTTTCTGATGATACCACCTTATATTATTCCACCATGCTCAGTATGCACGCGTACGAAAGAGCTTTCACACGTACGAGAAAAGAGCTTTTTACAGTAAAAGCTCGTCTCGTACGTGTGAGCTAGTTTTACAATGGAACGAAAATCAGAGCCACATAGTATAACACGAAACAATGCGCATACTACATGTTTTTGGTTTTTGTTAGTCATCAAAATGTGCGTGGCTAGCAGGCGTCACTTGCAAAGAGTAATAATATGGTATGAGCAAGTGATATTTTGTTTTGCACATTTTTTAGGCGAAATTGCTCTGCTCAAATGCACTCACAGATGACATTTGAACAATTTGATTCGAACTAAATGTTGGTCATCTGAAATAAAAGCCAATGATATTACCAAATTTAATGATAACAGCAAATAGATCTCAGCTATGCCAAAAAATATCTGTTTTGACCCACTGTACGTCGGCATTTTCGAAAGCTCTTTATTGTTCACGCACACAGGCACAAAAAAATTGCATTAGTAGTTTTGCCCACCGCTGGCGTAGTACCGCCAGCTGATTCTCAGCTGATGCATAAAGCTTTTACGAGATCAAAAGTCGAGTAAAAAGCTTATTTATTATCAAATGTACTTCGTATACGTATTGTTTGTGTTTGACTTTCAGAGTGCATTGATGTGTTGAAACTGCAGGTGCCTTAACATATTAGTAAACATTTTAGTGTCTTATCGCCGCCGTTTGACAGTGCTAAGACAGTAAACATTTTTGCGGTAAATAAACTTTTAAGATGTCATTAAATACTTTATCTCTTTAAAATATAATACAAAAAAAAGGGCAAGAATATTCGGCATCTCAATGTTCCTGTTCTTACCTTTACTTATGAAGTATTCTTTTCGTGTTGGCATTTGTTTTTAATTGTGTTAAATTGTAGTATTTACTCTTATTAAAGATCGTTTCCATTTGCAATAAGTAATTTCTTGAAGAAATAGTCGTCAAACGCTTAATACTTCGTATTATTATCTTATTATTTGCATATTTTGGAGCACGCGTGTGCGTCATTGTGTCTGAGTGTTGTCTGCGCGTGTCGTGAATTAAAGCAGAAATTTCCAAACAATCTTGAGATAATACAAAAAAAAAAACGCTATTCCATTTGTACCTATGGCATTTTGTCGATAAATAGCTGTACAAAGTGAAGGAAATCATGACGTCGAAAGAGTGTTTGTTTTCATTAACTCTTATTGACTTATCAAAGTTTTATCTTTATGACGTATAAAGATTTTTTTTATTGCTTCTGTATGTTTACATAAGTTAATGTACATACATACATATGTATATATACATTTGTATAAGCAAATTTGATAGATAGGTAATACATATTAAGTATAATAAACTGAAAACATGGGAATCATAAAATGCGACATGAGATTCCGAAAGTAAATGAATTTACAACCAATGTTGCTAAATGAAATCTGAAATTTTGATCGTAAGGTTAAGATTAGCCTCAAGACCAAAAATGGTTGAACATTTTTTCACTTAGCGTTTTCATATATGTATGTATGTATTTATTTTTGTTTCGTTGTACTAAAGTGAACTTAATATGATTTTCAACGATCAAGTACCACATTTTACGCAATCACTGGTGGTCCTTAGAGTTTGATCGTAGCTACCATTCGTTTATATAAATTTTGTAAAGGTCGACAAAATTATTTGTTTAGCCACGAACCACTTATAAGTTATGAACGATTCAAATCCCAAGATCAGCAACCAATTATTGTAAGATAATTTTAAGGATTTAATCAAATAAAACAGAACATTTTGACAAAGTAGTTTTAAAATATCCCCAGAACCAAAAATTCGCTTAAAATACATTTTTTTTTTTTAATATGTGCCAATAATATATTGACTGCATTTTAATTTCAGCACCAGTTCAACATCAACCGTCATACGTTAAGTGTGTAGCACACACCAACACCATCACTACCACCCCCTTGACCATGCGTTTTCAGCAGCTTTTGAAGCTACACAAATATGCTTTTCCACACTCCTGCATAGGTTTGCGCTCTTTGTCCAACACAGTAGCAGCAACTGTACCGCAGCTCACACAGGTAAGCAACTAGTAGTTGACCACGAGTCTTTAGGCGGGGTTAACGTCACCAAAAAGTGGTTGCCCAGGCAAAATGGTTTTAGGCGTGGTTCTATATATTATAAATTACAAATGGTGGTTGCAATACTCACGCTTTTAGACTAATACAAATTATATACCTATTTTTGTTTATGCCAGATAACCGATAACGTGCAGCGTGGAAACTATGCAACGCTTAATGACAAAGATTTGGCGCACTTTGAGCAACTCTTGGGCAAAAATCATGTGCTAACTGATGATCTTCAAGGCTATAATACTTGCTTTCTTAAACGTATACATGGTAAATATATGTCACAAAGACAAATTCTGGCAAAAGTTTAAATGGATCGCAGTTGTAAGGATTAGGGATGCGCGATGCCGTTCCGATATTTTGAATATCGAGAGTATCGAAGTTGATACTGAACATTCGATACCGATATTTTGGCTCTCGATTGATCGTCGATCCGATACCAATTTGCTTAGTATCGGTGTCCAGCTAAATTTCGTTTTATGTTTGGCGCTTGAAATGTATTTTACAAAAAAATCTCTCAATGGTGGTTACCCACCAGTGGCTGGTGCGAAAAAAATTTAATTAAGAAAAAGTTTATATCATTCTTAGTTTCATTTTATAGCCCCTATCTCAACTTATTATGAACATTAGAAAATTTTGGTTTCTTTGTCGAGCAAATGCCTCCATTCTTTGTTTAAAAAAACGTCAAAAAGTCGATACCGGTATCGTCGATATCGATTTCTTTTTGGGAGAATCGAATCGGTATTGAGTTTTTTGGAGTACTCAATACTTCGATTCGATTTTTTTCCGGGATCGAGCATCCCTAGTAAGGATGTCATCTATCCATTTTATTATGAATAGTGAGGTCTAACACTATGTTATGCGATAAAGCGTGACGATCAGTTACACACACAGCTGATAACGATAACATTTAGCGATGGCTAAATATATTCATTCTGTTAGCCTACAAAGTTCTAATTTTTTTTTTTACTAGGACTTATTTATTAACGATGTACGAGAAAATGCATCTTTAACTTGTACATTCGCTTGTTTGCGCAAAATTACTTGACATTTCTAATTAATCACCCAGTTAATTTTTTATACTCTTTATAAATCGGTTGACTTTATCAAATAGCTCCCAAGCACTGTACTAAATTTGCTAAAAATCGCCCATAGGACCGTCCGTCTATTTTTTGTTTGTTTATGAAGATATCCTAACCAAATTCAGCAATCATATGTCTTTTGGAGTTCTTAAGCAATATACCGAGATAATTGCAATGTGGTGGGTGGTACAGGGTATACACCGAATTCTGTTTTTACACGGTTGATACATTTCAGAAAGAACCGTGCAAAAAAAAATATTATACAGTCGAGGCGATGCCCGACAGTTTAATACCCTGTACATTTTTTCTCAAAAATCTTTATTCGTGCATATTCCTTCTAAGAATTTTCCAATTGGATTTTTTTTTTTGGTGCAGAACGATATCTATACCTAAGCTCCATAAGTTTTAACCGATTTTGATGAAAATCGATATTAACGTTATTTAAGATAACTAAAGTATATGGGGTAAGTTTTAAATTCATATATTGAGGGTGGGGTGTCGTATCGATAAAATTTGGATGTGGATTTGTTCATTAGAGCCGCATGAATCTAGGCCACTTATTACCATAATTACGTGGAGTCAAATATTGATGCAGTTTATTGGCAAGGGGGGGTGAAATTTGAACATTTTTTACTATAACTTTTGTTGTATTTGTCCGATTTTGTTCATTTTTGACGCACAGATGCATGTTACTACAACGCATCGCTCTGTTAAATTTCAGATGATATGAAACGGTGTAGCTAAAAACCGCGAAAATCTACTGCGGGGGAACGGGGAAAGATATTGACATGATTCAAAAAACTTCTTCTTCTGAGGAAATATTTGCATCAGCTCGTAAAGTTTCGTATCTCTAGCTCTTATAGTTTCCGACATCTAGGTGTTCATACAGACGGACGGACGGACAGACGGAAATGGCTCAATCGCTACCCGAGGCTATGATAAGCATTTTGGTATAAAGCACTTGGGGCCTGCCACGCTTCTGTCCGTTATATACATTGCAAAAATCTACTATACCCTTTGTACCTATATATAGGTACAGGGTATACAAATAAATGCAACAACATTTTGCTACACAATTCATTTGCGCAGTGTATAGCTCACTTCGGGCTCGTAAATGCACGAAGTAAAGCACTGACGAATTACACAAGCACGCAAACACACGCAAAATACGCTTTTTCCGCACACTTTTTACGAAACGGTCTGAGGCAGACAGTTTTTCAGTGAGCGCTCGCTCAAAGTATCTTGACATAGTAAGTGTTATTGAGAGAAAGACACGTTTGTTTCGCTCAGCCGAAAACACGGACCAGAACCGAAAAGCGAAATGAAAAAAGTGTTCAGTTTGTGTTTTATTTGTTCGGTTTTTTTCGTGACCCGACCGCATTGGAAAAATGGGTTGACAGTTTTTTTACGAGCTCTGGTTATCATTGTTCCACCAAATCTGGTTTGATTCATATTCACACAAAATTTTGGGATTCCTTTTCGATTGTTGAAGGGACTGCCTGTTATCAGTTTTGTTTATAACTACAAAATAGGCGTTGAACACTATATAAATAAAAACAGTTCCAAGCTATAGTTACACCTGTAGTTTTTCCAAGAACCAAGTTGTTCTCATGCCCTTTCAACATGATCCGGATTGATTATGGATACTGTTTCCCATCAGGTTTTATTTAGTGGTAGTAACGCTAGTTGTCTAGTTACATTGGGAATTCCGTTCCGAAAATTGCTAACACTTGATCGACATCTTCTTACGATGTGCTCACAAAATACGAACATATTTGCAACATTGACATCAGATTTTGCACGTATTGAATAAATAAGGACATTTTTTGAAATAACGAAATATATTTTATTATAATTTTTACTTCCAGGCAATAGTAAGCTAGTGCTGAAACCTGGCAGCACAGCTGAAGTATCCGCCATTTTGCGACATTGCAATGAGCGCAAGCTTGCTGTATGTCCACAGGGTGGCAACACGGGTCTAGTCGGCGGCTCGGTGCCCATTTGTGATGAGATTGTGCTCTCCATGCAGCGTCTTAACCAAGTTTTATCAGTGGATGAGGTGACAGGCATTGCCATTGTGGAAGCAGGTTGCATACTAGAGAATTTTGATCAGAGAGCTCGGGAGGTTGGTCTTACTGTGCCGCTGGATCTGGGCGCCAAGGCTAGTTGCCACATTGGTGGCAACGTATCAACCAACGCGGGAGGCGTACGCGTGCTGCGCTATGGAAATTTGCATGGATCGGTACTGGGCGTGGAGGCGGTGCTTGCGAATGGCCAGGTTCTTGACTTAATGTCCAACTTTAAGAAAGACAATACTGGATATCATATGAAACATTTATTTATTGGCTCAGAGGGCACGTTGGGCGTGGTAACCAAAGTGGCCATGTTGTGTCCACATGTTTCCAAAGCTGTAAGTGTAGCTTTTCTGGGTCTTAACACCTTTGACGATGTGCTGAAAACGTTTGTAAGTGCTAAGCGAAATCTAGGCGAGATTTTGAGCTCATGTGAGCTTATTGATGAGCATGCCTTTAAGACAGCCATGAATCAATACAAATTTCTAAAGTAAGTACTTGCTGTTATAAGTTACCGGAAAAGCCTTTAATAAATGTTTACTTTGTATTACAGCTCGCCCATTTCCGGTTATCCCTTTTATATGCTTATTGAGACCTCAGGCAGCAATGGCGCACATGATGAGGAAAAAATAAACCAGTTTTTGGGCGAGGGCATGGAAAGGGGTGAAATAAAGGATGGCACCATTACTGGTGATCCGGCCAAAGTACAGGCACTATGGAAAATACGTGAAATGGTGCCGCTAGGCCTGATCGAGAAAAGTTTTTGCTTTAAATATGATATATCTTTGCCTTTGCGTGATTTCTATGGCATTGTGGATGTAATGCGTGAGCGTTGCGGTCCATTGGCCACTGTGGTATGCGGCTATGGTCATCTAGGTGACTCCAATTTGCATTTAAATGTTTCCTGCGAGCATTTCAACGATGACATTTACAAACGCGTCGAGCCTTTTGTCTACGAGTATACATCAAAGCTACAGGGCAGCATAAGTGCCGAGCATGGAATTGGTTTCCTCAAAAAAAACTATCTAAAGTATTCTAAAAATGCGGTGGCAATTGAATGGATGAAGGATATGAAAAAAATGTTTGATCCCAATGGCATACTTAACCCGTACAAGGTGCTTAACTAAGTTGTTGCTTACTTAGTAAATTAAGTTGATAATATAAATTAATTGTATACATTTAAATAATTTTTTTAACAATAAAGACGTTAAGATCAACATCGCACAGTGGTTCTAATGAAGTTCCTGGCCCCGCAAAATTAATAACATGAAAAGTAGGCCTGTCTAAATTTTTTTTTTATAGTTATAAAAAACAGTTTGTTTAAAAAATTTATTTTTTTTTAAATTTATTTTGTTTTTTAATTTATTTTTATTTTTATATTTTTATTTTCTCAAAGGGATTTTTATAAGTTTTTATTCAAGATTTAAAAAAAATATAAATTTTTTAAAAAATGACTAATTTAACAAATGTTTCCTATTTCTGGTGAAAGCAGTTGTTGTACATTTTCGTTAAAATTAGTAATATTTTTGCAGAACTGTGATTTAATCTTTGCTGTTGTTTAAGGGTACAACGTTTTTACAGACCGTGAAACAAATCTTCTAAAGCCGGACGACCAGTATTTGTGTTTGAAGACATGAAAAACGAGAATTTAATTATATTTTTTCTATTAGAACTTCGCCATTTTTGATGTAATTTCTTTGTAATATTCATCAATTGATTTTTAATCTTATTGTGTTCATTTTTACAGTACTTTTTTCTATCAATTGTAGGAGTAAACACATAATTTTCAAGAGCTAAATTCTTTTTACTTTGAGTAATCTCCCCGTGCCAAACTTCAAAAAGCACTTACTTTTGCACCGACATGTTCCCTAAATAGCAAAATTATTTGAATACCGACAAAAAGTGGCAGCTGATATTTGATAATTTACATTCACGATGGACAGTACTTACAAAAAAAAAACCAAGAATTGAGCCAAACCCATCTGGCCTAATGTTACTTTTACTCTAAAGAAGTTTATGGTATATGATAAAATACAATGTATCGACGAAATCCTGCGCAATACACTAGATGGAAAAAACAGAGGCATTCCCTGGACGTTTACAGAGCAGCTTAAAGATTTAGAGTACGCCGATGACGTCTGTTTCCTTTCTGTTCGACATAATGATATGCAAGGTAAATTGGACGATCTAGTCGAAGAAGCTGGTAAGCACGGTCTCGAGGTAAATGTGGAAAAAACAAAGGCATTGAAGGTGAACGCCAACAGCGATGACGACTTTTTAATTGGTAATGAGCGCATTGAACTTGTGGACTCTTTCTCCTACCTTGGCAGTGTCATAGCCGCAGACGGGGGCGCAAAGGCAGACATAGAAGCCAGAGTTGCTGAAGCCGCAGCAGCTTTCGCGCAACTCCGAAAGATCTGGAATTCCAATTTTCTATCAACAAACACGAAAATCCAGATATACAAATCTAATGTGCTATCCATTCTACTTTATGAAAGTGAGTCTTGGCTAACAACAGAAACTATTCTTAGCAAGATACAGGCCTTTGTTGGATGAGGTCTCCGGCGCATTCTGAAAATCTGGTGGCCAAACACAATCAGCAACTTTGAGCTGATGCAGCGATGCAATATGAAGCCGATATCCTACATAATTACCAGTCGCAAATGGGGATGGATTGGGCATACTTTGCGAAAGCCACCACATGAAGTTTGTCGTCAGGCCCTTGCTTGGAACCCGCAGGGCAACCGAAGAAGAGGAAGACCCAGAACAACATGGCGCCGATCTGTTTTGAAAGAAGCTGAAGAATCAGGTCGTTCCTGGAGGGAAGTGAAGCAATTGGCACAAAACCGGATACGATTTAGATGTTTTACAGAGGCCCTATGCTCCTCAAGGAGTTAAAGGAATAAAAGAAGATATCGAAGAGGGTTTTTAAACTACTAACACACATAAGAACAGGTCACAGAAATATATTTTTTATTAAATACATGCCTTTAACTTTTTTTCGAATCAAAAGATTAGACATATTCGAATATTTTACCTTTTTTTGTAATTTAAAGTTTACTATTCGAAATTGCTAGAACGAATAGAAACCTTGACAGCAGAGCTGGGCTTCGATTCGATTTTAAATCGATTTAATCGATACTGTTTTTCCAACAATAAAATAGATTTTTGTTTATTGAGAATCGATCTTTTTGAGTCATGCAACTTTGCGATCTATGTACATTAGGGCGGATCAATTTATATGGGACAGAAAAAACGTTTTGGGGCTCTCTGCGATTTTGATTCTTTGGGTCATTTTAAGCATTTTTGCCCAAGAAACATGGGCCTAAAATGAATTTTGATTCGCCCACTTTTTCAAAATATGTTTTTTTTTTTTTAATATTCAAAAAAAGCATTATTTTTTCTCTAGCCGAATGAATATTTGGGGTTTTCGGGGTCGAGGAATCCAGTTTTGAGTTATGAATCAAATAAATTTTTACTTATTTTTTATGTTTTTTTTTAAGTTTTAAATTTTGAATCAAACGAATTATTAATTTTATGTTTTCTTTTATCAAGTTTTGAATTTTTGTTTTCGTTATTGTGAATTATGGGAATAAATTTAAGTGAATTTTGTATAAATATTCTTTTTTGTATATAGATTTCCTTTTCTGTGATTTCTGTGACTAGTTTACAAATTTAAAAAAATTTTGTTATCCTCAACATGTTTTATTCATGTCCGAAGTAAAATGGCAAGCTTAATCCGAAAATGAAGTGTTTTTTTCGAAATATCTCGAAATCCGTTCCATGAAAACATTTTTGAACTTCATTTTCGGATTGAGCGTGCCATTTTACTACGGTAACGAGTAAAACATGTTGAGGATACATCTTGCTGTAAACTAGTGTTATCTGCGACTTTAACTTGCTACCATTTTAATACGATTAATCGATTAAATCGATTTTTTTTTGAGAATCGGTCGAAAAGATCGATTCTCGAAAATTGAAGATCGAGCCCAGTTCGACTTGACAGCTCACATCTGCGTGAATTTGAAGAGTCATCCCAGAAAAACAATCAGTCAGTCAGCTAAGAGAAAACCTAATACAAACTAGGGGGCTCCGCCTCCTCCACGACCCCCAGAGGATGGTTACAGTCGGGACATCCCGACCCTGTACTTCCCATATTCACATACGGGCAGGGCCGTAGAGAGAAAATCCGGGCCCGGGGGAAAATGTACCGGCCCCTCGATTACACCTTTAGCTTGAATCATTATGTTCAGTAAGTACGACAGTAATTGAGAAAAAATATGAATGCACATATGTATATGACGCACCTTGTAACATCTTATGCACCTACCTGTTTTGGTCTTCCAAATGGCTTTGTCGTCTTGATCATTTTGGTATAAAGGATGTGGAAAATAGGGAATAAAAATGCAACAAAATATTTCGACTGTGTTCCAAATAAAAACTGGATTTGTTTTAAATAATTTTTAACAACTATATTTTTAACTCTTCCAGAAACAGACAATACATACAATACATATGTACATATGTATTTAGTATGTACATATAAGTATGTATACAAACATACATGCATACATTTGTAGGTAGGTGTTGCACACAAAGTATTGTTGCATTAACTTAAAGAGTTTTATTCCCCTAATATATTCGCTGCACGGCAGTGCGCATGGGAGCTTAAGTTGTTAATACGTGCAATACTAATAAATAGTAAATCCAAAAAAAATAATTTATAAATACATTGTATGTATAGCATATAGCACATGAAGTAAAAGCGCAGCTGTTCAACCAAAAAAAACCTATCGATAACACATAAATCGATCGGCATTTGGCATATGCAAAAAAAAAAACAACTCAAATTTAGAGCGTAGACTCATAGAGTAATTAATATTCTATTTAATACTCTTTGGCGTAGAGTTCACTTCAAGGTGGTGTGAGCGATGATTCGGCGTTTGTTTTTCGTGTAATGGCACGTTGCTTACAAAAAGCTTTCTGAGAAAAGCTTTTGTGCGGTTATACTTTATTTTATTTATTATCGTTTTGTAAAGCGCAATGAACAGCATTTTTAGTCGGTATATACGCGAAGCAACAGGCTAAAATTCGCAAACACTGTAAACAAATAAAGTTTGCATTTGCATTAATTATTTATTAAAAGTCAGTCAAAAATACCCATTGAAGATGAGTGGGTAAGCAAATCGGTCAAAAGTAAATAAAAGTCAAGTTCCTTTATTAAATGCATGTGTATGTATAATTTGCAGAAAAGCTGACATTGCACTTATTGGGCTTGCCGTAATGGGCCAAAATCTCATATTGAATATGGATGAAAAAGGTTTTGTCGTTTGCGCCTATAATCGCACCGTGGCAAAGGTCAAAGATTTTCTAAACAATGAGGCCAAAGGCACCAAAGTGATTGGCGCTGACTCATTGAAGGACATGGTCGACAAGTTGAAAACGCCGCGCAAAATAATGCTGCTGGTCAAGGGTAAGTTATTATAATATTTGTAAATTTATAATAAAGTGGCGTGAAGTGATTGTATATATGTACATGTATACATAGGTATGTAAATGTGTTTGTGATATTTGAATCGCGCTCGTTTGTGAGTGTAAGTCAAAGCAAAGTCATGTAAGCAAGCCATTAAAAAAAAAAAGTATACATATGTACATATGCAAGCGGGAGCGAGAAGTACAACGTATAACTGTTGTTCTGATAACTGCTTTCAATTGCAATATGAATATCTGTAAATTGTTTTTGGATCTTCGGCTTTTACACTCACACATACAAGTGCATGTTCGTGCACATATTCAAATTCACCTGTTTAACGGTCATTTGGTGATGTCCAACTCTTTAAAAACATCGACTAAGCACGGTGAAAGTAGGCTGACATTGATTAAACGATAGATGATTATTGTAGGTCAGCAAAACTTCATGATGCGCTGAATATTATAAGAAGTCTTAAAGAAGTTTGGGGGACTAATGGGTCAAAGCTTACTAAATGAATTGCACAAAGTATTATTTGTTTTTTGCTTGATTTTACTTGGGTTGTTTGAACTTGGGTTCTCGCCCTAAAATTTAGTACTCAAAGATGGCGCGATTTAGGCGAACACTTGAATGCCAGCTCTTTGAGAAAAAATAAATATAATAAAACTTATTGTGATTTTATACATTCGTTAGTTTGGCTAGTCCACAGATTTTCAATTTGAATATTGTTTCCCAGCTCAGCCATTGTGGAAAACTGGTCTATGAGTTTTTGCAGAATGGTCATTAAACATAAATAAATAAAACATTCAAAAGTTTTTTAAGCAAGAAAGAAAACGCGTTTGCTACATTTTTTAGTAGCGCAAACATACATACGTATGTATATGTATTGAGTTTGATCAAAATCGAGTCACTACATCATACATAAGTATAATACGAAACAGCGAATACTGACACACTTTCTTATTTGAAAACGCATTTAGAAAAACATAACTAGAGCTTCCCATTGCGTGATTTTATAGTTGGATCATGCAAACACTTGCCTTGAGCATAAAATACACACTTCCATATTCATATAGATGTGTTTGCTTTCACACTTGGCATCAAAATTAAAGCTACATACATATGTATGTATTTCTAACAATTCCTCGCCTAGCCTGATCTACTCAATTTCGACTCGGTGCGGCTTATCTCTTTATGTTTCTCTCTGCTTTCGGGTTGCTACCTAATGCATAATCCATGTCCATGCCAAAAATTCATATGCAAACAACGGAAATCTCAGACAGTCATTAGGCATACATACATAAATACGTACATAGGTTACAGATTATAAACGCTAGAATGTCATGGTCACAAATTGTCTGTCAGGCAGGCGGCAGATGGCAGGTAAATGGGATTGCCTTATCTATAGATACAAGCTTTATTTATGTTCAATAATTATACTTGTGATTCAGCAATCTTTCTAAATCGTTACTACTTAATTTGCTTTTTCAATATCTCGATCTTATCTTAAGCATGTGGAGTCTAAGTTGAGGCTAAATTTTACTTGTCCTTGCTTGAAGGTTAATTATTAATACGACTGCAAGTTATTCTATTATATGAAAATTTAAAGAGAAAGAGAAAGGGTCTAGCTGGATAAGGTACTGGAGACTGCCATTTTTTTATAATCTAAGTTGGTAACAGGGCCATTTAAAAAAAATATTTAATAATATTTAATTTAACCAAAACATGCTCTTAAAAAATAATATGAAATTTTCTAATTTTTTTAAAGTATGTTCCTTAAATATGTCAATCACCATTTTTTTCTTAAACACGTGTTTTTATACTTTCTTTATTTGGTGTGAATATGAACCAAATCGATTTTGGTGGAACAATGTTAAAAAAATAGAAAACGAAAATTTTTTAATGCTTTTTTTTTTAAATTCATGGAACAAATTTTTTTTTGTCAAAAGATGTCAAAAACTATTTCATAGAATACATACTTCTTGTTTTTATAATGAAAAAAACTGATTTATTTTGTAGGTAAATAAACAAATATTAACTTTGCTTAATAAATTTTATGGGGTTGTATTCAACACAAATAATTAAACCAAATAAACCATTCACAATATAAAATCTACATTTTTTTTTTTTTCATCATAATTAAGGTTTTTTTTTTTCTTGCCATTGTTTTTCCTTAACATTAATTATATTATATATATTATTATTATACCTAACTTAATTTCTCAGTTCTAAAGATTGAATACATATCTAAACTCTGATTTAATACGTAAAGCCAGCTTTAAGCAATATCCTCATTTTATTGGCAAATAAAGCAAATTATAAATAATAAATATATAGCTTTATAATTTTGCATGTGTATGTATGCATTTACATTTAAATGTTTTCGTACATACATATGTACGTAGATAGATTATGCTTCATACCTTACCGCCGATTCTAATTAAGAAAAGCTTATTTATAATTTATATTTCTTTCCAGCTGGCAGTGCCGTAGACGACTTCATACAGCAGCTGGTTCCATTACTCTCAGCTGGCGACGTCATTATTGATGGTGGTAATTCTGAATATCAGGACACATCGCGCCGCTGCGATGAGCTGTCGAGACTAGGACTGCTTTACGTAGGCTCTGGCGTCAGCGGTGGTGAGGAGGGTGCACGTCATGGTCCCTCGTTAATGCCGGGTGGTCATGAGGCTGCTTGGCCGCTAATCAAGCCCATCTTTCAGGCCATATGCGCCAAAGCAGACGGCGAACCCTGCTGCGAATGGGTGGGTGACGGTGGTGCTGGTCATTTTGTTAAGATGGTACACAATGGCATCGAATATGGTGATATGCAGCTCATCTGTGAGGCTTATCATATTATGCAAAGTCTCGGATTAACTGCGCCACAAATGGCCGATGAATTTGGCAAATGGAATGCAGCAGAGTTAGACTCATTTCTTATTGAAATAACGCGCGACATACTTAAATACAAAGATGACAAGGGCTTTTTACTGCATCGCATTAGAGATACAGCGGGTCAAAAAGGTACCGGCAAGTGGACAGCCATTGCAGCATTGCAGTATGGCGTGCCTGTAACGCTAATCGGTGAAGCGGTCTATGCAAGATGCTTGTCTGCACTTAAGCAGGAGCGTGTGCATGCTAGTAGCATGCTAAAGGGCGTAGCAAAGCCGCCCAGTGTCGCTAATTTGACTAAATTTCTGGACGCCATAAAACATGCCTTGTATTGTGCCAAAATTGTCAGCTACGCGCAGGGATTTATGTTAATGCGTGAGGCTGCCAAGGAGAACAAATGGCGACTGAATTATGGTGGTATTGCGCTAATGTGGCGTGGCGGCTGCATTATAAGAAGGTGGGCTTGGAGTTTCTAGCAGTAAAATTTTAACCTAAATTAAAACTGGCTATCTTTGCAGCGTCTTCTTGGGAAACATAAAGGAGGCGTACACGCGCCAGCCCACGCTATCGAATCTACTGCTGGATGACTTCTTTAAGCGTGCTATTGAACGCGGTCAGTCCTCCTGGCGCGAGGTGGTAGCCAATGCCTTTCTTTGGGGCATACCTGTACCTGCATTATCCACTGCGCTTTCCTTTTACGACGGTTACCGCACGGCCAAGTTGCCCGCCAACCTACTGCAGGCTCAGCGTGACTATTTTGGTGCTCATACTTATGAGCTGCTGGGAGAGGAGGGCAAGTTTGTACACACCAATTGGACGGGTACGGGAGGCAATGTCTCGGCCAGCACCTATCAGGCTTAGAGTCTTGACATATATTCTCAGCACAAAACATTCCATTTCTCTTTTGTTATACAATTTAATAGGGGTACTTTACGCTATGTAGTAGTACTTATTTATATAGTAAATAGCATGTACAATATATGTATGTATGTATATAATTTGAAACTGTTTTTTATGCATAATATTAAACTGGTGTTTTTCGATCAAATTCAACAAGCTTTGCAAAATATCTTACACGCTAAAGTACGACATCAAATCAACAAAGCAGCAAAAAGAGACTAATGTGTATGTTTTATACGAGTCTTTTGAGTTATAGCCCAGCGCTGCGCTGGGCAAACATTGTTGCACGGATGCACAACCCTTGCCAAAGCTGCTTCAATCGTCTGAGGGACGCAGTGTTTTCTTTTGTTCAATCACTAGCTTGTCCGTCGTGTACAAGTGTCCAATAATGACCTAGAAGTAGTTAGTATAAGGGTATATAAGAAGATGTTATGTTGCTGACGTTATTCTGATGACTTTATGATAACAAGCACGCAGTTGATAATGTATTGGGAAGACTGACCTGCCGACGTATCAATTCCAAATTCTGTTGGGCAGTTGCCATTAAACGATCAATTTCATTAAAGTTATTGATAGACTTATTTGTGCGAAAAGAATCGCGTATTTTGCGTGCCGCGTACATCCTATACAAACAGATAATTAAGAAATCATAATAAATTGACAATTTAAATGCCTATTTCACAATAATCACCTGAAATTGTAGGAGGGTAACTTTTGCGCTTCTCGCAGCAAATTTCTGTACAATGTAATGGCTTGGCGGCGCGTTGACATCTTTGCAAAATGTAATTTAATGTTGTTTTTAATTTATAATTTAGTTTGTTGGCAATAAGAGTGTGATTATTTTTCAATTATTGTATGTTTACTTGTGATTGATGACATAAAAGCATACTAAGTAGTTGGTAGGCGGCGGCAAATTGTAAGCATCAGCTGTTTCTTTTATTGTTCTAGTGCTGTATTACTGCTGAGCGGTAGTTTGGGTCACACTTTTGTAGAGTACAATATTTGGCAGCACTGAAAATTGCCAAGATATCGAATATCGAATGAAAGAAAACCTAAGTAACATCGTCAGGTGCGAGGCCGTGTTAAGTAACAGCGTCAAGTGCGAGGCCCTGTTAATGAGAAGTAGTGAAAAGGGAACAGCAATCAACACAAACAAGTTCAATAAAAACCAAAATAACCATTGAAATCAAAAAGGTTGCAACGTTAAATAAGCTATTTACAAAATAAAAATTATCAAATCAATCCAAATTCTATCTACTACTCATTTAAAAATTATTTAAAACACCGCTACATCTTTCTTGGGGCCGCATCGATAGTTGCTGTTGCCTATCGCGCGTTATCGATACCAAAAGTTTAGACAACAACAATTCTGATAAGATTGTGAAATAATAAAATTTAAAAAACGAACCAAAGTCGCATTGTTATATGCGTGTTAAGTAATATGAATTGAGGCCGGCAACTGGCATCGCAGCGTCGATTTCCAAGCCGGCTTGTTATCGAAACTTTATTGTATGTTATCGCTTAAATAAATTTGCAAATAAAGAACATCAAGTGCTGTTAGTCAAAATAAAAAATTGTTTTTACGTAACGATTCGATGCGTAATAAGAGGCAGTATTTGTTTTACGTTGCTTAAAGTTGCTAATTTAAACAAGAATTGCAACGAATATTACACTTTGATTTGGTGTGGTATCACTGTTTGTCATAAAATGAGTCAGTTATTTGTTCACATGAACTAAAAGCAGCAGAACAACGAGCAACACTACATTGTATTTTATTACAAATTGTCACTTGGTGCGGATTGCGGCGTACGCGACCAAATAATTTTTTTTTGCTGTGCCGACTGTTATTGCTGCTAAATAACAAAAAAAAAATTGAACAATTGTTATTCGTGTGTACATTCATAAATAGTCAACAACTAAAAGCGCATGTAAGTACATCGAAAATCCGTATTTTTTTATTAAATGAAAATATGCAACGGTCCGACAAGCGAAGCGTCGGTTTGCTTACAACAATGCGCGAAATAAAATGAAATATACATAATTGCGCAGGCTGCATGTGCCCAATAATCTTTTTTAAATTTGTATTAAAAATTGTGCTCTATTTTGTGGCTTTGTCCCACTGGCTGGTAATTTATTTGGCCGGCGTCGCACGATGTTTGCTAGCACTCTAGAGCTGCCGCGTGTTAGCAACAAACATTGTACAAATTGTAAAAACATAATAAAAACGCAATATTTGCATGTACGTTGCTGCACTGTTTTCGTTTATATCGAAAACAATAATTGCTCGTGCCAGAGTAACTTGCCGTAAAAAGTCTCACAGACTCGTCGATATTGAGGTTAAACTTGAATTGCAAAAAAAAAAAAAAAAATTTGCGTCATGTTTTAGATGGCATAGCGTGTGTGTGTGTGTGTGTCCGTCTGTATATCGTCCGAATAGTCTGCAAGCTTTTAGCATGTGTCTGTGCCTTCACATTTTTTTTGATAATTCAGCTATTGATATCAACAATTTTGGACTTTTGCTGTGAACATTTTTCTTAAGAAAATTAGCTGCACTTGGCTGCTTGCATTTTGGCGCGCTTCGTTTGCGCGTGCATGTGGCTTATGATGTATACGCTTGATATATTGCCCTCTCGTTCGCTCTTCTGGCTTTGTGCGTGCGTGTGTGTGTGTGTGTTTGCGTCCTCCTCTGGTCTGTTATGTGAATCAGCATCAAAAAGAGAATTTCAATAATTTTTGCAACACGCTTACTCCTGGCGGTATTAGTAACGGCATTTACCATCTTTTCGTCGCATGCTACCTGCCCTGTGTTTGCAGCTGCACTCTTTTGCTCTCTTCTATCTATATTACCAATTTGTTACTACAACAGCTGTTGTCCTTTGAGTCATGTCGCACTACTTTGGCGCGCTTTAAACAAACAGGACAATATTTTAAAGTAAACTAATATTGATTTGTGTTCTCATGCACCTTTGCCGTCTTTTTCAATTATTATTTGACATTTATTATCCTTAGTAAAGTCCATGTAGTCATGTGAAATTCACTTTTTAACAGTTTATATCTTGTTTTTCAGCAGAATCCACAGGAAATCAGTACAGCACCAGTAATTAAAATGGCTCAGGAAAATCAGGACATACCAACATTTAAGTGCGTGCTGGTCGGCGATGGTGGTACTGGAAAGACCACCTTCGTCAAACGCCACATGACCGGCGAGTTTGAGAAGAAATACGTCGCTACACTGGGTGTGGAGGTACATCCATTAATTTTTCACACTAATCGTGGTGCCATACGCTTCAATGTATGGGACACAGCCGGTCAAGAGAAATTTGGTGGACTACGTGACGGTTACTACATTCAGGGACAGTGTGCTGTCATCATGTTTGACGTGACATCTCGTGTCACTTATAAGAATGTACCCAACTGGCATCGTGATTTGGTTCGCGTTTGTGAAAATATACCAATCGTACTGTGCGGCAACAAGGTGGATATTAAGGATCGCAAGGTTAAGGCAAAAAGCATTGTGTTCCACCGGAAGAAAAATTTGCAGGTTAGTTGAAAAACAATTTAATAAAATCTAAAATAGGCAATATATTCGATAAAGCAATTTTATAAATATGTAAATGTACCAAAATAACTTGATTGCTTTAGTAGTTCAAGTTTTTGTAGAAATCAATGAAATTGAATGAAATAGACAGAAATGCATCATAGCTGTATTAAAGAAAGAGATAGGCAGAGTTCAACCGTCTCATAAGTGTAATTTTGTATAGAATATATAATGTGGTCACATAATCATCAATCATTCAAAACTAGGATTTTATAAAGTTTTGCGTTAATCTTTACTTTGTTCTCTGCTTTCAGTACTACGACATATCTGCAAAGTCGAATTATAATTTCGAAAAACCATTCCTTTGGTTGGCCCGGAAGCTGGTTGGTGATCCTAATCTGGAGTTTGTTGCAATGCCAGCTCTATTACCTCCTGAAGTCAAAATGGACAAAGACTGGCAGCTGCAAATTGAGCGCGACTTGCAGGAGGCACAGGAGACCGCTCTTCCAGACGACGACGAAGATCTATAAGCACACCAGGCAAAACCACAGAAAAGATATTCTCCAGGCACATTGCCAGAAATCACCTAATTGCCAGGTTATATTTATAGACGAATATGTTTATTTTCCTTTTTTTTTATGTGCCCTTAAATTCAATGACAAACGTGTAAGATTGGGGGGGTTTATTCCGGTGGGAAAGTACCTACCAAAAACAAAAATCAACAGACTAGTATCAAATAAAATATAACACCACAAAGGAGAATAATAAAGTACGGTTAATAAACGGGAAGAACCTTTAATTTAAAAAACTGGCAAAATTTATTTTTCGTTAATATAAGAAATCTATGAATGAAGAAAAAATAAAGAGAACTAAAATACAATCAAAAATTGAGCTTTAGTAAACGGGCTTGAGCCTATGGGATGTTTGGGATTGCTTTTAGGGCTTCCGAAACAAAATTTTGTATCTCGTCACAGTTAGTAATAATTGATATTGTAATGAAAATTTTGTACAGCAGTCACCAAAGGTATAAGTTCGTGCAAATGTATGTAACGGACCCTATAAAGTAGATATATTCCTTATCAGTATGAACAGTCAAGTCGTTTTAGGCATGTCAATCTAACCGTATGAACAAATGGATCTCAGAGAATTTTTTTACAGAATAGTTATTGTTGAAAATGAGTCGTTTTTAGAGCCCTTCCCCCTACAAACAGCACTAGAATCGAGCTGTGTGTGCAACTGTTTGTAAAGAAGGTACAGTACCAAAATTGTTTGAAGACTTATCATAATTGTTTTTGGTTTGTGAGAATACCACGCCAGACCCCCATTCCGTCCCACAGTTTTCACTATTTACTTAAAAACTTTCTATGTAGGAAAATAAAACTGCAATAGCTTTGACGAATATTTCGTCTCCTGGCTTCTAAGCAGTTTTTTTTTTTTGATTTGGACTCGTATGGATCAGCCCTTATCATTCCACCAATGAATATCTTTCAACATTTCTTTGTTAGTAATATGTACTAAATAGGTGGAAAAAGTCTTTGTTTAAAAAATGATAAAAAGAATTTTATATTTCCTTGAAGCCTACATCAGAAAGAGTGTAAGAATATCGTTATAAATTCTTACAGATTCCATGTTCCTAAACATAATTCGATTCTAACGAAGAACTCCCAAATGCCAGAATATTTAGAATTTTTGTTAATTTATTTCACGTAAGAGTTTATAAATATTATTGTTAAAAAATTGCTTAAGTAATAAAATTAGAGCACAATTTTTTAAAAAATATAATATATTGACGATTATAGCAATAAAAAACATGAAATTTGAATTTAGAAAAAAAATATTTTCGTTTTTAAAAAGATCTTAAACATAATTATTTTCGCCCTGGCATACTAGTTTGGGACAGCAGTCTGGATAGGCCCGACGCATATCGGCATCAATTTTACAGTTCTCGTTAGGCACCAAATTGTGACGACCACAGCTAAAAAAAAATGTAAACATGTATCATCATTTAAGGCTTACATATGTATAAATATATAATTGTACAATACTAACAAGCCAATTTCCAGGACATAGTCGGGACGACAATAAACCGACTCACAGTGTCCATCACGATTTATGGGCTTATAAGATTGATTCTTTGGTATAGCTTGGTTCAGTTCCTCATAGTAACATTGTCCTGGATAGTCTGATATACAAGGAGTAAGAAGCTTTAGTGAAAGATGTGTAATGTCTCTTACCCTAATTTACCTGTATGCACGGCATTGCCACGGTAACGCACATCAGCCAAGGCTGTTCCACAAAGTAAAAATGACAGTAAGATATAAATTTTCATTGTGAGATTAAGGCTTTTTAAAGATGGATATCAAATATTTTCTTTTATAATATAAAAAAGCAAGTTCAAAGCTACAACTTGGCGCTTGTGAACTATCCGTGCGACTGAGTCAATTACAATTAATTGTTGTTGCTTTTATATAAAATTAATAATAAACATTGCCGCACTTGGCATTCTACACACACACACTCACATGCGTCGTGACTTATTGTTTGACTACAACTTAAAGCTGTTGTTTAAGATACATATGTACATATATACACTATGCATGAAAAATTTGGCAAAAGAGTATAAAGTATTCGAGCACATGCATGTACAGAGGCAGAGAAGGCGTAACAATTACCAGAGAAGGATATGTGTTGGCCACGTTTCCTGTCTTTGCACATCTAACTGGTCATAATAATCCGTTAACGAGTTGACCCCTTCTCCAGGCCTATAGTGATAAGGATATAACTTAAATACATAGATTTTTTTATTTTATGCATTTTATACTTCAGAAACAGAGTAGAGCATTAGTCAAAATCATGGATTACCTCTTTCCTGCAATTGATACCATCCTAAGAAGATGTACATTCCAAAAAAATTTGAAAACTTTGAAAGCGCAATTTTTTTAAACAAACATTTCATTTGTATTTTTAGTAAAGAAAAGCTAAAAAAAACTTTGGTAATAAAATTGTTAAGCTCCAGACATCAATGATGTTGAAAAAATTTCCCAAGACAACTGTTATAGGGTATGCCAAAGTCGAATTTTTTGCTTGTTCTTCTTGTTATTGTAAGTAGCTCTAGTTTATATTAATTAGCTTAAAAGCGTGGGAGGGTGTGCATAAGGGGAAAGGGTAGTGAAGGGTCTGCGATGTTTTTCTTAACAGCTGTTGACCCTGTTTGAAAAATAAGATCAGCAAAGTGGCAAGGTTGCTCGGGCCTGAGTAATGCAAATTTGCTTTTGGATTTTTGATTTATAATTTTTTTTTATCTAGATTTTTATTGAAGCGCCTGCATAGTATCTTTAGTTACATAAGGTAGGGGATATAAGTTGTAGGCCAACTTAAGTTTAATTTTATTACACTTTGAAAATAATAAAAAATCTAATTGTAGAGCATAAAATTCTCTACAAAGTAGGAATTCTATTGGCTTCAACTTTTTTATTTCGTGTTGACTTAATAATAATAATAAACTTCTAAGCTCTTATTACTAAAAAAAGACCGGCTAGGTGACGTTTAATAAGTAACACTAGACTACAAGATTTCAAGTTTCATCTTTTAACATTAACTTTATAGATAACCAAGATGTTTCATTATTTTTTTAAATAGGATATACATAAAAAATATAATTTACCATCTTGCGAACAATTTTCACTATGCTTAGTTTGGTCGAATCGATAAGGAGTCATATTCCAAAAACTCCTGACACTCTCCGAAGTTTTGTACTGAATTTTTGTTTTGCTTAAATTTATTGTTAAATTTGTCGACCAGTGTAATTTTAACATATTATTGATTAGAAGCACCGAATATATATAAATATTCCATCAGATCAGTTTAGGTGACAATCAACGAAAGTAGCTTCTCGCAACCGGAATTCCAAAGCTAATCATTTGCTAGCATCATGGGGAAGCAATTTTTCCTAATAATCGCATTAGTTTTGACCATTGGCTTCCAGAGTTATGCAGATGTAGCATTTTCTCTTCAGTATCGTGGAGGTGCTAAACATTCTAGTAAGTGATTTGCGATAAAGAATTGTGGCTCAAAAATTTTAGGATTGCCCTTTTCATTTTTGTAGGTTTAGCCAATCACTGCTACTATGAGGAACTTAAATTGGATGTGCCCTTTAATCAAGTTTTGAAACCAACTAATCATGAGAATTATTGTGTGGAGGTTGAGTGCGGTGAGGATTATCTTTTAAAGATCAAGCAGTAAGTGATTGTGGATCGTGCATATAATTTCCAGCTATAACATTTCTGCCTTAACTACTTTTTTAGCTGCCCTCGCTCCTCTATGAGCTGTTCAACTGGGCCAAATGATGTTTCGAAAACTTTTCCAGATTGTTGCGGAAAGCAAATTTGCTAGAAACCTTTGTCAAAGCGTTTCTAAAACCGTTGCATAAATTTATTTAAACGTTTCTATAAAAGTGAACAATAAAGTTTACATTCATTTATATAAATTCACACTTTTCATCATTACTTATCACTATTTTATTTTATTTTTTCGGAAAATTTGTTTTTTGTATTAAAAGTGACGGAAACTTAAAGTCAGAGCAAAACAACTCCAAAGTGAGGAGCTTCACTTTGATATTGTCTACAAAAATGCGGTAACACCACGAGGCCTAGGTACCAAAAAAAAAAAAACTTAATGGGAACGAAAATTCTACGGTTTTGGTCAAACTACAATGGCAGTAACGACAATAACTCCGCCATCATACAACACAACCCTAGGCCACTGCTAGTTTCAAGCCGCAGTTTTCGCGCTTCGACTATATGATATTAGGTTTGACATAAGTTTAATTTTACCAAAAGATATCTCATCACCCTTCCCACACAGAGGAATTTCAAAATTTTGGCATCATAAGACATAAATTCACTATGTATTGTTAAGAACAGAAACAAATTTAGTTGTGTTAAATAACACTAGTTTACAAATTTATGGGTCATCGAGTGAACCATCGTAAAAAAGTGTTTTTTAGGGTAATTTGGGGTCGAGAAACACGAAAATGGCAACTTTTTTTTTTCTTAAGCACCGTTTTCGAGATATTTTCGAAAAACATGCATTTGGGCACTTATTTCAGTTATTTTTCAATATCTCGTGAACAACATCTTGTATCGACATGAAAGATAATTAGATCGAAAGGTATTGATATGATATAGGTTAAATAAAAAATATAGAAGTTACAAGCAACCAAAGTCGGAAAAAGTGTAATTTTCGACAATTTTTTAAAATTTCAAATTTTTGATTTGATTTTTACTATCAAAATTTTTTTTTTTTTAATTATGTTAAGCTCTAAACTGAAAGAAAATTCTTTTAGGAACATTTCGAGTCCAAGATCTTTAAAATCGGATAAGAATTGATGATGTTATAGAACCATTTAACCTGCACATAATTATATATCACTGTAAAGAACACATCAATACCTTTCGATTTAATCATCTTTCATGTCGATACAAGAATTTGTTCACGAGATATTGACGAATAACTGAAATAAGTGCCCAAAAGCCTGTTTTTCGAAAATATCTCGAAAACGGTGCTTAAGAAAAAAAAGGGTTGCCATTTTCGTGTTTCTCGACCCCAAATTACCCTAAAAAACACCTTTTTACGAAGGTTCATTTTTCGTGTAAACTAGTGTTATCGAAAAGGGAACAGCAATTTTTTTTTTAGTTAATTTAATATATGTATGTAATATATTCTAGTGAGGCTCTATACTCCACTTAGGAGTATGTAGTAGGATATACTTATATGTATATACTCTAGCATTTTGTAAATCGATCCATTGACCAGTGTGGCCATAAAGCGTTTCTAAAACCGTTGCATAAATTTATTTAAACGTTTCTATAAAAGTGAACAATAAAGTTTACATTCATTTATATAAATTCACACTTTTCATCATTACTTATCACTATTTTATTTTATTTTTTCGGAAAATTTGTTTTTTGTATTAAAAGTGACGGAAACTTAAAGTCAGAGCAAAACAACTCCAAAGTGAGGAGCTTCACTTTGATATTGTCTACAAAAATGCGGTAACACCACGAGGCCTAGGTACCAAAAAAAAAAAAACTTAATGGGAACGAAAATTCTACGGTTTTGGTCAAACTACAATGGCAGTAACGACAATAACTCCGCCATCATACAACACAACCCTAGGCCACTGCTAGTTTCAAGCCGCAGTTTTCGCGCTTCGACTATATGATATTAGGTTTGACATAAGTTTAATTTTACCAAAAGATATCTCATCACCCTTCCCACACAGAGGAATTTCAAAATTTTGGCATCATAAGACATAAATTCACTATGTATTGTTAAGAACAGAAACAAATTTAGTTGTGTTAAATAACACTAGTTTACAAATTTATGGGTCATCGAGTGAACCATCGTAAAAAAGTGTTTTTTAGGGTAATTTGGGGTCGAGAAACACGAAAATGGCAACTTTTTTTTTTCTTAAGCACCGTTTTCGAGATATTTTCGAAAAACATGCATTTGGGCACTTATTTCAGTTATTTTTCAATATCTCGTGAACAACATCTTGTATCGACATGAAAGATAATTAGATCGAAAGGTATTGATATGATATAGGTTAAATAAAAAATATAGAAGTTACAAGCAACCAAAGTCGGAAAAAGTGTAATTTTCGACAATTTTTTAAAATTTCAAATTTTTGATTTGATTTTTACTATCAAAATTTTTTTTTTTTTAAATTATGTTAAGCTCTAAACTGAAAGAAAATTCTTTTAGGAACATTTCGAGTCCAAGATCTTTAAAATCGGATAAGAATTGATGATGTTATAGAACCATTTAACCTGCACATAATTATATATCACTGTAAAGAACACATCAATACCTTTCGATTTAATCATCTTTCATGTCGATACAAGAATTTGTTCACGAGATATTGACGAATAACTGAAATAAGTGCCCAAAAGCCTGTTTTTCGAAAATATCTCGAAAACGGTGCTTAAGAAAAAAAAGGGTTGCCATTTTCGTGTTTCTCGACCCCAAATTACCCTAAAAAACACCTTTTTACGAAGGTTCATTTTTCGTGTAAACTAGTGTTATCGAAAAGGGAACAGCAATTTTTTTTTTAGTTAATTTAATATATGTATGTAATATATTCTAGTGAGGCTCTATACTCCACTTAGGAGTATGTAGTAGGATATACTTATATGTATATACTCTAGCATTTTGTAAATCGATCCATTGACCAGTGTGGCCATAAAGGATCATAAAGGGTGTTAATCTTAAAATTATGTATAACCTCAATATGTTGGTCTTGGTCCGGATTCATGTAAATCCGGATTTACAACTTTTTTTTTGGCGGGGCTTTCAAATTATTGACATAATCAAAAAGTTGCAATCACGCTCGCCGTACTTTCGATCGGCTTAGAAGCCGATTCATTCTCTATCACCTATGTATCAGTAAAAATGTTTAATTTGGTAAGAATTTAATAGAAGTCCTCCTTTCGCAATTTATTTAATTAAGTAGTTAGTTAAGGTCTCGAAATAACAATATTATTCACATTGTCATTAATGAGTTCCCACTTCTGCAATAGTTTATAGTATTTTTGCAGCATTTTGCTGCTGCAACCATTTTCTATGGCTTACAGTTGTATTGTGTAGAACTCGTACTGGTAAACTTCTAAAAGCCTACGTCTAATTAATCTGAGCATAAATCGGCTTATCTTATAATTTCACTAAACTTGCTAATTCCCAAACTGCATCACACAAAATCAGCCATTAGATAAGGCCACTTGAAAATAGTACCTATTAGTATAATCCATCAAAAGCCAAACAAACCATCCTGAAGTGTTAGTCGATAAACTCAATGACCTCTAAAGCACATAAATGCAACAAATGCTTATGTACTTTTACATATGTATGTACTTTTATAAGCATATAGTAGGTAGAGGGATCTAATGGGGTCACTTTCGCGGATCAGTTGGCTAATCTAAAAGTAGATTCAAGTATATACATAAAGGAATGAGCTGTACCGATGTGTAGTTTTGGTATTCACGTAGCATTGTTCAGTCTTGTTTTAATCGCAATGAAGCAGTTTATTTGGTTCCTGTGTCTACTGTTGCTTTCTGTGGAGCTGGTGCTGGGCTGTAAGAATTGATTTAAGGCTCGAAAGCATTCCAAAATATGTTGTTTGTTTTTCATTTTCAGCTAACTGTGTGCATGCTGGTCATCAATTGAAGGTTGGTGAATCTTACAAGCCACAGGAGCGTTGTGTACAGTACACCTGTGAGGCTCCTGGATCAGTACAAGGCAAAACGTAAATTGTAAGAATATTCTTGGTTGGATTTATAATGATATCTCCCTTATTAGTTGCCCATTGGAGGCCACATTGAAGCCCTGTAAGTTAGTGGGTGATGTTAGGAAACCTTTTCCGGATTGTTGCCCCAAATATAACTGCTAATTAATTTAATAAAATGAACTTTGTATAACTTTATGTTTATATATACCAAAATTTGTTACTTATAAAAATCAAATTAATTTTTTTTATTCGATTTGGGTTTGGTATACATGCTTGAACTTGAGTACATTTTATAAACATACATACATATGTATGTATTCTGAATTTTGGTGTATAAATTGTCACTAACGCATATAAATACTTATACACATACGCATTGTTCAATCTCAAACCACTGCTGCATATTTATGCATATAAGTAATTGTTGCTTTACTTTGTATATATATATATATTTATATACATATGTATATATATGGTATATCTATGTATATTTGTATACTTTTTTAAAATAACTGCTCGCTTTATCCCTAATTTACGGCATAGATTTGAGTTGTTATTTTATATTATATATGAGTCCTGTGCCTCAAGTGGACAAGTACTATGCCATTTATATATAAATGTTGTATATATATCTTGCATATATAGCTATAGCAGGTGTGTCAAACTTAATCTATACCTATGTTAAATACAATTTCATTAATATAATTAGGTATATTGTATACAGAACATATATACATAGGTATATATATGATTTAATGTAAAACTCGCCGAGCATCGTACAGAACCGGGCGCATGTACTATATTGGTTTTGCCAGCTACATGTCCATGTACATAAAAGCATACCCCGTTCCTAACTGTTGCAAAAAAAGGATATCCTCTTATGTACATGTAGCTGCAGTGTAAAGTTAATATACTTATTTGAATAACTTGTATAACCTGAGCTAGTCTAAACATTTTTAACTATGGTCCGACGGCACGGTTGCCAGTTTTAAGATTATTGAAAGCTGTGTTTATACCACATTTTTGTGTCACATTAGATGAAGTTTAACATCAGCATAAAGGCGTATACGCAAAATGACAAGACTTCATATAAAAAAAAAATCCTATTTGGGATTTTATATGAAGTTTTGTCATTCCGTGCGAAATTTTTCATTCTGCGTATAGGCCTTAAGTTTTAAACAGTTTTCTCTTCGTTTAGGATACATAAATATTGTGATGCTATTCTATAAGCATGTTGGTATACACACAGCTTAGGTAACGAAAAAAAAATTTGTTAAAGTAAACATTAACGTAAAATAATAAATTAATCATTTTGTTATACAATTAGCTATTGTTTAAAATCAGCATAAGAGAAATACAAAAGTAAAAGTAATGAAACACTAAAGCTGCTCTTACACCGAACTATTTTACAATATTTGAAGAGGCTCTTCGTGGTTCATTAATATAGAATAGGAGTGTTGTTGAATGAAAAGTTGGTGTAAGTACAGCTTCAGTTGAAGCCTTTAAGTCGCTTCAGTCTAGCGGCGTTAAGATACCGCCTACTCACTCCTCCTCTCATTGACGTGCAGCACGTTCCGTTTCCATGAGGCACTCACGCACCAGTATGCGTGCATGCACAATTCCGCGTTTTAGACGTTCGGTCGAGCTGCGCGATCCTGTGTAGGTGGGGCGTATGTCACGGCCCATTTCCTCAATGACGGCCAATAGCTGTGCATACTTGCTTAGACCGTTACCGCCACCTAAGCTCCCCACAGTGGGTAAGTTGGCAGTGGATGTCAGGGGGGTGGTAATGTTTGCTGATGTTTGTGTAGTCACAATGACCGGCGATGTGGAAGGTGGCGGGTACTTAAGCTGTGTTTGCGTGAGATTTAGCCCCATGGCGTTGGCCGTTGCATTGCCATTGCTGCTGGCGCTATTGTTGTTTTGGCTGCTGCTGTTGTTGCTGTTTATGCTAGAGCTCGACCGTGCGCCATTTGTGACAGCTGCTATGTTGACCAGCGAGAGCGCAGCTGCAGCGACTGCAGCCGGCGTGGCAGTTGTGTTAGATTGTTGCTGCAGCAGTGCCAGTTGAGCTTGTAGAAATTGAGGTGAGTATTGAAGCGCTGCAACTGCCGAAGCTACAGAGGCAGTTGCATGCGCAGAGCTTTGTTTGTTAGCGGTTGACGAATAGTCAGCTGCGCTTGAGCGTTCACGCTTGCCGCTGGTAGAGTAGTCGGTAGCGCCATTGCCGGAGTTGCTGGCACCGGCAGCACCGCCACTGCTATTAGAGTTGCGCGAATGATGTATGGCTGATATCTGTATTTGGGGCTGTTGTTCACGCTGCTCGCGCTGTTGCTGATAGTTATAAAAATTTTGTACTTGCGAGCGTGGTATTGGTGTCACCGTGACGTCACTTAGCTTAGATTCGACAGCTTGTATATCCATGATGTCCATGCTGTTGAAGGCAATTGCTAATAAACACCAAAATTGTTAAAAAATGCTATGAGTGATATGTAGAGGTGGCAAATACTGATTTAGACTTACAAAAAGTTGCAAACGTTTTTTGCGAGTTGTTTTTTCTTTGCTTATAATAAATTACGCTTTCTACGCACAAACAAATCTATTACAACCACCACAAACACGCACACACATGCACGCACATACCTGAGTTCAGTGCGATAGTCAACAGTGTATACACATAAGAATTTGAGTGGTTTAAGCGAAAATACCAAAAACTGTTAAAAACAGCGAGAGCGCTCATATTGTAGCCTTGCAAAATTATTAAGCTAACTTAAAATAAATCAAAAAAATAAGCCGAATTTAATAGCTTTAATGAATTCTGGCTTTGCCTATTTATATGCATTTAACAAAATTTAAGGCTATAGCAGCACTGAAAATTAACATTTGCAGTGCTGCAAAGTGCTCAAGGTATTGCCATGACAGTGTGGCGAAAAACAAAATTGAGCGACGAAGAAATTGTGAACTTAAACACAGTTGTTGACATCTGGTCGCTGCATGGAAATATTTTTGACGCATTTTGTGATATAAAGTTGTGATTGGTTTGTAAATCTTTTAGTAATTTAAAGGAATGTGCTATTAAATAGTCGGCCATCGTATAAAATAAAGTGCGTGGACACGAGCAGCAAGGTAAGCATTAAAAAACATGTTGCAGCAGCAGTTTGTGCAAAATTTCAATTATGTTTCCGCGTATAATGCGTATACGTGTGCACAAGTGTATATGTGAGTGTCGATGTGGGAGCCGCAGCAGTTTTGTGTGGCAGTGGCATGACGTAAAGCTGCTGTTGTTCCTAAAAGCCAATTTGGTACTTGCATATATGCAATACAACAATTAGCCATTTACATGCATTCATATTTATGCAAAAGCGAACAGGCCTGCATTGGTAGGGTATGTCGCTTTATTTTTATTTTTTTTTGGCACTTACACGCCTTGCACTCATGTATATATGTGTGTGTATGTGAGTGCGCTGCATGCGTATGTGTGTGTGTCGCTATTTGCCGCAAGCGTCTAGTGCTGTAAAATCCCATAGAAATGCATACAAAACGCACACAAATTGGACATTGTTAAGCTATGCTGTTAAAGTATTTCATAAAAGCAGCGCCAGAATTTCAAATTTAATATTGTTAATAACGATTTTGTTAAAATCGTTGCCTAGCACCAGTTCTAGTGCTAGCCGCAGCAGCAGCAGTAGTGCCGCAAAGCGACAGTTGACATTTGAATTGTGAGTGAATTCGCACACAAACAAACACAAACTCATACACATTAAGCGACCTCGGAATAGAAGAAGCAACGCAGAGTGTAGCCATAGCAGACGTACGGTCGGCTGTCCAATACAGTCATAGCAGCAGCAGCGGCCGCAGCTGTTTGTTGCTGTCTCACTTTTTTGACGTTTTTTTGTGTGCTTTATTTTTTTATTGTGAATTCAGTTTTTGTGAGTAATCAACATACCAAGCAAATAACTTCAAATTAATATTAGTGTAAAATATATTTTCACTAACATAATTATATTTTATCACTAACAGTAAGACGTCCTTCGAAAAATACTACAATATATAAAAGGCAGCAGCCACAGAAACGTACACAAAAATAAAATAACGGAACCAAAAGCGAAGCGCTAAGAGGCGCAACCAAGATACGCATACACAACAAAGAGCATCCAGGATTTACCAACAACAAGAGCAGCAAGAATTCGTGAACAACAGCAGAAACAGATATGGATTTGATTACAATCGGGCAAAGCGTCAAAATCAAGCGCACCGATGGACGCGTACATGCCGCTGTGGTATCAAAAATGAATGAGTCGGCCAAATGTATTACAGTTGAATGGTATGAACGTGGCGAGACCAAAGGCAAGGAGGTTGAATTGGAAGCACTACTCACACTAAATCCCGAGCTGATGCAAAATACGGCAGAGCAAAATGCAGCACCTGAGCCCAAAAAGCAGGCACCAGCTCCCATGAATCTCTCTCGCAATCCCACACACTCGGCCATTGGCGGTAATCGTGGCGCGCGCATGACATTAGTAAACAGCAGCAATGGAGCGGGCGTTGGCATGGCCAGCAACCTGCTGAACGATATCAGTGAGCGAGAGAATGCTGCATCACAGTTGAGCAACACCAATACAACAGCCATAGGTAACACGGGTCTTATACGTCCGCGCAACACGCAGATTGTCAGCAATGCCTCGCAAACGCGCATTGCATCGGCAGTAAACAACAGCAGCCAGCAGCATGGCACAAATGCCAGCACTAATGAACGCAGTACTGCCGCCAGTGGCAATGGCACAACGTCAAACACCAATAACTCCACGACAGGAAATGCGGTTGGAGTGCGCCGTTCCTATGTTGTAAAAGAGGTGGAGCGCCTTAAGGAGAATCGCGAAAAGCGTCGTGCACGTCAGGCCGAAATGAAGGAGGAAAAGGTGGCACTTATGAATCAAGATCCCGGTAATCCTAATTGGGAAACAGCACAAATGATACGCGAATTTCAGAGCTCTATGGAGTTTGTGCCACTGCTAGATGGTCAGGCTGCGGATGATCATCAGATAACGGTGTGTGTGCGTAAACGTCCGGTGAGTCGCAAGGAGCTTGCACGCAAGGAGATTGACGTTATATCAGTGCCGCGCAAAGATATGCTCATTGTTCATGAACCACGTAACAAGGTCGATTTAACCAAGTTTCTGGAAAATCATAAATTTCGTTTCGACTATGCATTCAATGATCAGTGCGACAATGCCATGGTGTATAAGTGAGTATCTTTATATGTAATGTTTAGCATGTATAACGAGTATACTTATCCCGATAATGTAACGGTAGTGTTTAGAGCTGAGCGGGTGTCGCGATTCAAGTTGATTTGCAACTGTTTGCGATTTGTTGTATAGGTTCAAGACAGTTTTGACTGTTAATTGTAAAAGAAAAACATAAACAAGATGAAAATTGTACTTGGTATGGTGAGTGTGGACACTACTACTTAGTTGCATAGCGATGCTAAAAAAGCATCTTATCATTCTCTGCATGATCTCCATGCTGACATGGTCTAATTAAAGAATACGTATAGTTTGTCTACCTTTCATATATCCACAGAGCCAACCAAATATTCTTTCTACCCATGCAAAAGTCCTTAAGGATTGTCTCAAAGTCGTCAAGAATTGCTGCCGTGCGTGTTTCACTGTTGATTTTTTCGTGTTTGCACTACAAGGTTAGCGCCCACCTCTACTAGGCGTAACGCTTTGCATTGCTTTGTCGCATGTATCAAGTTTATACTCAACGCTAAGCGTTTGCACATGCGACAATTTAATTTTGAAACGAGCTGTTACCAACAAAAACAAAAACAACAACAACAACAAAACTACACAAATTACTCAACTATAACCCAATCAGCCGTGTTCAAGTCTTGCTCAGCAACAACTACAACAAGCAAAGCAACACCAACACAAATACAAATATAGATATACAATATACTAACTGAATGACCGAATGAATGACTGGACTGACTGATCTGATCGTTGTATACGAGTATGTAGTATATTGTACAAAGCAGTCTCTCGCGAAATAGCCAAGTTTATTTTGTGCGCTACGTCGCCGATATCGACTGCGATGTCGACCGCGACCACGACTTTGTTGTAGTTGTCGTTATGACAAAATAAAAGTTTTATGCCCCTTGATCCCCCTTGGCTATGTCAATTGGCTTGTATTGCTAGTTTTATTGGTCTTTTTTTTTTTTTTGTTTCTCGACTCAATGATGAACTTGCAGCCGTTTATTTTATGAATTTTTTAAATTGTAAATTGTTTAATCAGGTGTAAGTGTTTTATGTGTATGTGATTGTGTAGGATGTACTTCCTACTGCTTAGTGTAATACCACCCGCTTGCTCGTCTTTTACCTTATTTTGAAGGCGCACTGCTTTGATGATTTGTCATGACTTTCCACACACACACATACACATGCAAACTTTTGCTACTTAATTTTCTTTTACTATTTTTTTTTTCTCTTTTGTTGTTGGTACGGGTTCAAAAAACTTGGAAGAAAGCTAGATTTGGCTAGCCGAAAGTTCCCATACACTTGCAACTTCATTTCTATTGCTTCAAACTTTTTTCAGATTTCACACATGTGAACATATGTATCTGTTCCCAATTATGACAATTTAAAAATTTTTTAAAGATTTTTCTATGTTAGCCGTACTGCATCTTCTTAGTTTTGGAGAAAAAAATTTTTTTTTCAATATAGCCTTTGCGCCGCAAGGAATCACCACTTATCGTTTTTATTGTTGTTGCACTTGAAACCTAAAGTTTGCAAATTCTGAAAAAAATAAACATCTGCTTCAAAATGACTTTCCAACTTTCAGATGTTTTACGTGAAAATAATATGAATAAAAATATTACTAGATTATAAAACTAACATTAAAAAAGTTATTTGATCCTAATTTTTTTAGTGCGACCATCCGCTATTCTTCAGTCACAGTGTTTGCGGCAATCACTGTGCGAAACCAAAATGACAATTAATTGCATGTCCAAAGGCAGAACTGGTAGGCACACTGTTTACCCATAACTTATATTACCAGTCCAGGCAACGATTTAGCTGCCCTTAAAACTTGTTTGATTCTTAGTCAAGCTGTTTAGTTCATATATATCTCCAACCTGCTAAAAACAAACCCAAGCTAACAGAAAGTTTTAAAAGTAACCGTAGAAACCAAGTGTTGCTTCGAGCTTTTTTTTTCTTTTTCATTAGTATATGTCGGTTCCAATCAATTGGAACTTTTTTTTATTGTTGTCAGCTGTCAGAGTTGTTTTGACGACGTTCTTTTTGTGGTTGTTGTCCTCCTGACTTTTTATATTGTTTGTTCGACTTTGCTTTCTACTATAGGTTTTAAACATAACGCATGAGTCAATAACTAATTTTTGTACCAAATGACTAAAGGTACGATTCACACGACTCACACATTGTAAACAAATGCCTTCATTTTAAACAGATAAACTTATTTTTCCACTGCTTTTTATTGTTATTAAAACAAACAGTGCCAGTTTTTTTTTCTTATATTATACTATAAATGTCTATAAAAGTTTTTTGTTGATGATAATGAGTTTAGTGTAGGTCAGTTATTGTCGCTTTTCGATTCAAATAGCTCTAAGCTAATTTAAAGTGCAAAAACCCTGATAAAGTTGAATGCGTCACTTTGGGGTCTTAAAACCCAATTGTGTTTCAACATTTCTACACTGAGTAAGTGCATATTAGTGATTATATTTTACGTATGTACTTCCGTTGGGTCTCAATGTGATTCATTATTTGAAAACAACTTAAGCAATGATTATTTTGATTGCTACCTTTTCAAAAGTTTTTCTTTACATTTTGCCCTTAACTTATTTTTGACCATTTTGGAACGACTTCCGATATCAATTTATGTTTACCTCACCTAAAAGCCTTTGCAAAGAGTATATTAAGTTATGAATGCAAACAAAAATGCACAAGTGTATGTTTCGTACAAACAAACATTCAAACGTTCCCCAAGCATCCAAGCAATTCAGCCGCGCTGACAATTGACGTAAAACAAATTGCACTTACTCAAAATAATCAAGGATTCTCCAGGAATTTCAAAGCAGTCTAACTGCCAAATTCTAAAAAATTCTAATCTAATAAATTAAACTTCCCCACTTAACAAATGTTTTCCGAACCGTCGCCAAATAAAACTTGCTTGGGAACTATCTGTGTAAAACACATCGTGTCTCCCTTTAGTATAAGTGCTGGGTCAGCACATTTCTCTTGAAATCGTTTTCATCTGCATTTACCTTTTTTTCACTCTCCTGGCGATTGGCCACTTAATACTTTGCATCCAAAAGCTTTGGGGTACATTTTGGAAATTCCCAGCAGTAACTTCTTTTCGACTTTTTAAATTTGACTTATTAATTTTTGTTTGTCTATCGCACAACGTCTAGATATACTGCCAAGCCGTTAGTAAAGACAATCTTTGAAGGCGGCATGGCCACATGCTTTGCCTATGGCCAGACTGGTTCTGGTAAAACTCACACCATGGGCGGTGAGTTCAATGGCAAAATACAGGACTGTAAAAATGGCATTTACGCTATGGCGGCTAAAGATGTTTTTATGACATTGAATACGGCGCGTTATCGTTCTCTAAACCTAGTCGTATCGGCCAGCTTCTTTGAGATTTACAGCGGCAAGGTAAGTTATGTCTCAATATAATTATGAAATGTCTATTAAATGTTCTATGTTTGTTCTTAGGTATTTGATTTGCTGTCTGATAAGCAGAAGCTGCGCGTTTTAGAGGATGGTAAACAGCAGGTCCAAGTAGTTGGCCTAACCGAAAAAGTCGTCGATAGCGTGGAAGAAGTCCTTAAGCTCATACAGCACGGCAATGCGGCGCGCACCTCTGGTCAAACATCAGCCAATTCAAATTCATCGCGATCGCATGCTGTCTTTCAGATTGTTCTACGACCACCGGGCTCTACCAAAATACATGGCAAGTTTTCCTTCATCGATTTGGCTGGCAATGAGCGAGGCGTCGACACCTCTTCAGCTGATCGTCAGACGCGCATGGAGGGAGCCGAGATTAACAAGTCACTTCTAGCATTAAAAGAATGTATTCGAGCTTTGGGTAAGCAATCGGCGCATTTACCATTCCGTGTGTCTAAGCTTACGCAGGTGCTGCGTGACTCGTTCATTGGAGAGAAAAGTAAGACATGTATGATAGCAATGATCTCGCCGGGCTTAAGCTCGTGTGAGCATACGTTGAACACGCTGCGCTATGCTGATCGTGTGAAGGAGCTGGTAGTCAAGGAGATACCCGATGTAATGCGTGGCGATGGTGACATGGCCGAGATAATAGAAGATGAGGAGGAGGAGGAAAATCTACAACCGGTTGGAGGTATGGCTGGCCAGCGTGGAATTAACAACATGCACAACAATAATAACAATAATAACAAAAATGGCAATGCCGCCAATATCGATTTAGCCATGCTGCGTTCTTTAAGCGTAAGTAAACTTACAAGCGAACTATATATTTTTAAAGACGCTCGTATAGAAAGTATTATTAAGTACCTACATTTTTTAAGAATATTTTTAAATAGTTTTTTTTTACTGTAGTTTGTAGTAGTTAAGCGATCTGACGTTATTATTTTTTTTTTTTTAAGTTTTGATACTTTTTGTCGAATTATTTTATTTGATTTGAGTCGTTCGTTTTTCGAAATATAGTGTAACTGGATGCAATTCGGACACCATTAAATTTTAAGTTTAAAGCTCTTGAACTTTGCACAAAATTGGTTTTCTTAAAAACCGGCACCCAAACGGGTTCTTTTACTGATTGAAATCAATCCCCCCTAATTCCTCAAGCGGAACTGGATGCTGGCTCTTGAACATGAACTGAATGTTATAGAGCATTTTACTTGAAATTTAAAGATGTCCAAATAAGTTCTTACTGTATATTCAACTGATTCCGTCTATGGACCCTATAAATAATATAAATGATCAATCGATAACATAAATTGTTGCAGTAACCAGTTAGTTGTGAAGTTTAATTGATATGCAGAAACCAGAGTTTACGAGACAGTTTACAGGAGATGTCTAATATACTGTCGCAATTACAGCTGCACTTTGAAAAATCTCAAAAAGCTATATGAAATCGAAAACTAAAACTTACCATTAATGGTGCTTTTATTAAAGAATGAAGCTGTTTGAGTTTACTTTTATATTCAAAATAATAGCCAACATAGAACTGCATTTCGAAACGCGATGCTTTCGGATATAAATAAAATAAAAAACATAAAAAATCATCTTAGTAGATCGAGCAATATTTCGTAAATTTTCGCACTTACGGCGATTTCAGCGTCAGTTGGATAAAGTACCCAAAACAAAGTACAAAGAAGTCGTTACGTCTCGTTTAAGGAATGCGATAGAGTTTAAAGTGTTACTTTAGAGTTTAAAGTTGTTACTTATGCAGCTCTGAAGCATTGGCAGCACCTTCTTTAACAGCGCCTGCTTATTGAATTGTAGCAATTGAAAATTGTAGGGAAGCTTATATTCCATAGGCTTTTTGTAGCTTTAGTGCCGTTTTTTGTCTTAAGAACAGATTGTAGTTGTTTTGCTGTTGTAGTATGCCGCCTACGATTTTTTTTATATTATATATAACTAACTGTACTTTTTGCCTTTTCCCAGCTGAATTTATCAGACGCAGTGTCGTCTCAGTGTGAAGAAAATGTATCTAACTAAAACAAAGCAACACTTTACACTCGTTTTAGTTTTTTTTTTTTATATTTGGACCACTTTAAAAATTACATAGTTAAATGGAGTTTTCAAAATAATCGATAAAAGGATTTTTTACAAACAAAAAAAAAGTACGAGAGCCCCCTTTTGAAATAATAATAAACATCAAAGCATATTTCCATAGTTATATTTAGTTAATTGCGGACAATCTTTGTACCCTCGAAAGGATTTTGCTTACATTTGATTGCGGTTTAATATAAAAGATGCGAAAATGGATTGTATTTCGTTTGGCGTTTAATAAGTAATTAGTTTTTAAGCTACTTTAATTAAATATTGCCCTTACTTATATATTATTTGTTTGTCTTTATAGGAACTGGATATTTCAAACGAATTAATGGTACAACATCAGGCCCTCGATGATCTGCAGAAAACAGAGGAAATGGTTGTCGAATATCACCGCAGTATAAATGAAACACTGGAGAACTTTTTGGCAGACTCTAAAACACTATACGATTTAACAAACTATGTAGATTATGATCAAGATGCCTATTGCAAGCGCGGTGAAACAATGTTCTCGTGTTTAGTTGAAATAGCAGTACAATGTCGTGATATGATGGCCGAATATCGTGCGAAATTGGCCAAGGAAGAGATGTTGTCTTGTAACTTTAAGCCGGCGAACAATAAACGTTAAGCGTTGCTTAGATATGTCAAAACAAGATAAGATTCACACCTATATATATACACACGCACACACCTCCCCAGATTCACACACGCATATACACATACACACATTTCCCCAGATTCCCAAATTCCACAGTCAACACACACACACACACACGCGCACACACAGTGGTAAGTCGCAAAAAAGTTAACAGTATCAAATTCAAGTTTAATCGGAAACAATTTTGAAATTTTACATTTTGGTTTAAATCTTATTCGTTGCTGTTGTCGGTCTTAAATGCAAATTGAGTCGTACCGGAATTTTAAGAGAGATAATAAAAATAAAACTATATAATAATCTTAACGAATTTTTAATATTTACAGTTGCAACTAACTATTATATCATATAAAAGACCCACAAATACAAAAATACACACACACACACACCGGCTCACTTTCAAGCAAGCTTATTCTTATTCTAAAAAAGACGTGGATACTGTCTTAAAAACTACTTTGTAAAAAATTGAGACTAAAGGATTGTAAATTGTTTTGAAAAAAGAGCTCCTTTGTGCTTAGCTTGTTGTCTTGGTCGCACTTGTTTGTTTTGCTGGCAAGCAAACATCAAGTCGGGTTTTTTACCTATTACTCACACAAAATGTTTGTTTAATTAAAAAAAAATTAATTATTTGCAACAACTTTAAACCAGTAGCAGAAACAAATGTTAAAATAAAAACAAATTGCGCGAAACCTAAACAAGAAAAATAAAAATTTAATGCAAATGAAATATAAAAAAGCAAAGGAAAATTAAAATTTTAACCATATGTCATATATAGTACATACTTTAAAATTAAGCTTAACAACAAATTATACTACCAGCAACAACAACAAGCAAATTTAGTTGTTTCTGCTTTTAAAAGGTGTTTACTCTGCATTTTTTTATTTTTTTTTATTTATTAATATTACTTTTGTAAATGAAAAGAAAAAGACATTTATTTTATATGTAATAATTATACTTATACTTATAAATATGAGATTCCAAGTTTCTTGCTATTGTTGAGAGACACACAAACATATACGCAGAGTTACAAACACATACACTGTCATTAGTTTAGTGCATAATTGAAGCGTTCTCTTCACTTATTATATTTTATTGTGTTTTAAAGGCCACAAAAAATGTATTTAATTTGTATTAATTTATTTGCCAGCTATTGCACCAACATGAACAAAAACAACACACACCCAATTACTATATTGCATATTTCTGCACTTTAATTTATTATTATGAAAATCGCTTTTTTTTTAATATTCAAATGTAAATTAAAACACAAAAAAATTATTAGTTTTTGTCGTCACCCTTTCAATTTGTTTTGCACAAATTTTGTTCTGAACCTTGTTAGGGATCATCCATAAACTGCGTGACGCTGATTTTCGTCAAAATAGATCCCCGATGCGTCCTCACTGCCGTTATTATGGTTTTGGGTGCGGGTTTGGGCTATTGCTCGGCTGACATTACGAGTCCTTGCATTAATGCATTTCTGTTTTAGCTACACTCTTTTTATTTTATTTTATTAATTTGTATTTATAACATTTTTTTTAATAATTATACTTATATATTATAAGAAATGACTTTAATGAAATTTTAAGTACGTTTGTTTTGCCCTTTGTAACACAATTCTACGAAAATTTAATTTATAAAAAAAAAATCAAATGTATCTCTTAAGCTATATTATTTACTAATATTTATTTTCAATTTGATTATTATATTATATATGTATTATTATAGCAAACTTGAACTAAGACAAAATCCAAGAGCAAAACTATATACAATATGTGTATATACGCTTTAAATAATTAAATTTAAAATGACAACTGCAACAAACTTTAACAACAAATTGGTTTTGTTCCTTTTCATTTTCTTTGTTGGGTGCTTGAGAAATATTTGATATTTTTCTTAAACGTTACATTCAATAATATAACGAAGCTTGCAACTGGAATCGAAAACGACTTTGGGTAACACATATACAAGTTCGATCCTCGCGCACTTTTGAAGCCAAAAAATTGGATATACACGATAAGGATGTAGTGACATAGGTATGGTAATCACTCCTTAATTTTGTATTCTTTGCATTGCAACGGAGTGGGACATGCGGGTATTTTAATATTAATTCAAATTTCAGCTCTATCCCATCTAACTCTAATTTAACATCTAACTAAAATTTCCGTTTTTTTTTCAGCTAAGCTGAATCCCTTTGAGGAATTCTAAAGTATAGGCTAAATGGCTCATATGCGACAAATAGGAAAACTCAGTGATTAAATTTGTATTGTACAATCACTTAAACCTTTTTTTCTGTTAAAGCAGACAACTTAAATAAACAGTAACTTCGATTTTTGGCTCAAAAACTACGTATGCACGGAGTTTTTGACTTGTAAATAAAAAAATTACGCATTATCCCATATTATAAATAAATTTTATTTGAACGAGAAATCGCACGAGAATCGCGCCATGTTGGTACGTCCCAACTTTGCAAAGATAGGCAGCCCATTAAACGTCTCGGTTGAAATAGATCAACAACGACGTAATTTTCGAAGTGCTATAAGATATGCTTCATTATGATTGCACATTTGATTACAGATCGCAATCTTTTCTCGGCATTGGCCCAAGGGCATTGTGGCGCATTAAAGTAATGGCAAAGTGAAATGAATATTGACTGCGCCACCCGAGCCATTGTGTTCATTACTTCGTGGCGGAATGCAGAAATTTGGCGACTAGAGCAAGTTTTCAACACTATACTTAGAACGCAGCACAGAGAAGACATAGATTTTACGATTGTAGGGAAGGAACACTATCCCTTCAGTTCGGTTCAGCCCTGAATTAGTCATGAAATCATGCCATTTGTCACTGAATTTAACACATGCATGTCCTAGTCTTTCAGGCCTGAATCTTAGCCGTAACAATCAGCTATGAATTCAATGTAATTGACTTTGAAAAGTCATGCCAGGGGTGAGTTATTTTAAAAATCGGACGTGAATTCAGTGCTGATTTGTTTTTGAAAGTCAGGTCTGAAATCACAAGTGAGTAATTAATACACTAGAACAAATATTCTTTATACATTTTTAACAAATTTATTATTAATTTTAATTTAATATTAAAATTACAGTGTATTGGGTGCAGCCTTAAAATTACGATTTTTTTGAAACTTCATTGCATTACGCAGCTGTGATTCTACTGGGCCAGAGTCCGCTGTAACTCGGACTGATTCTAAAAATTTTTTTTTATATTTTACAATACCGGTATTTTTTGGCCTACCAAGTCAACATTTTTTAAAGTTCTATTTTTCCAATTAGCCCAAACTTACGAAGACTAAGGCCTCTTGGATGATAGCGATACAGCACGAAGATTAAAACGCAATCATTTCTTAGACCCGCCATATTCAAATTAAGCCTTCAGCACTTATAAAGCAATAGTTACTACTTATTCGAGTTTAACTTTTTCTACTGTTAATTTATAATTTCCAAATCATATACTTATTGTCTTAGGGATAGATTGTAAATAAATTATTAAAAAAAAAAAAAAAAATCTTTCCAATACTAATGTAAAGTCAAGTAACAAAATACAATTGACTTTTCTTATTTCTCTTTGCTTTAATTGTCTGTCAAAAGAAAGAGAAAGAGAAATTTTATACTTGTCCTTCTTTCTCTTACAAAGCAATGAGCATTCGTTTCCTTTTCATGCCTGAATTCAGGACTGCATTTTTTAGGCCTGAACGATAGTGTTGTGTAAACGTGACTCAATTTGATGAGTTAGCTCAGTTGCTCATTTCGAAGTGAATGAGCAGTCTTGCTCACTTGCTCAGTTGCTCACTCAGTGAGCACTCTTGCTCACTTGCTCAGTTACTCACTCAGTGAGCAGTCTTGCTCAGCTGCCTATTATCAGCAGTTAAATTATCGATAAATTCACATATCCTCGAGTTACTGTAGTGAGCAAGTGAGTAGTGAGCAACTGAGTAGTGAGCAAGTGAGTAGTGAGCAACTGAGTAGTGAGCAAGTGAGTAGTGAGCAACTGAGCCAAAAAGAACAACTTTGTTGAGTTGGCTCACTTGCTCACTTTAGTGAGTTGCTCATTTTTGCTCACTCACTCATGAGCAACCCAACACTACTGAACGACCGAACTGCAGGGTTGCAACTACATACTGTGGGTTTTTTTTAAATTCTCAACGAAACTAACTTCCCTCATCAAAAAGAAAGAATAAGTAGGGATTATTTATTGCAGCCGTACAATTAAGGAAGGTAGGAAGCTCAAAAATTCCATTTAAAATGGTTCAGATTTACCAGAATGCTTAAAAAGATTATTGTCACTTCGCCTACCGTTTATGATAAATAATCATATCAAACAGAACAGTGTCAAAGAAGCCATTGTAAACGTTTCGATTCCATTTGTGAATCCGAGCAGCGACTTGAATTTTTTCAGGGTAATTTAAAGTTGGGCGGGATGAACATTTTGGGAATAGAGAATAGTACAGGGTATATAATAGTCGGATTGATCTGAATTGAATAAAGCAGACCGTAGGGGGGTTGGCGTGTGAAGCCCCCTAGTAAACAAATATATGAAAGTGTAATGTCATGAACAGAGAGAGGGAGAGTGAAAAAATATGTTACACATTTTTTTTGCAGGGCCCTGGTTAGCAGCAGTGAGTACACATAACTATTTAAATATAAGTCTGCTACCAGAACAGTGTGCACACACCGGTTATATTGTTTGAAAATCCTAAAGCAGTGTGTAGCAACGTTTTTTGTTGTCAAGCGCACTGAGTTTTTGTTTTTTTTTTTTGTATATGGAAGGCGCTGCCAGACTTAGTTGTTTTAAGCAAACGCAACACTGAAGACGTAGCAGTCGCAAAAAACATTCGTGCGAGTTCGTGTGTCGTATTTCGCGTTCCGTTGTAGTTTTTATATTTATTTGCGTGCGCGTCGTTATAAAATATATATGCACACATAAAAACAAAAACAGAACCGTTTAAAAGAGCAAATAATTTTTGTTATTCTTTTTTACAAGTGTGCAGGAAAGGCATCAAATTAAAGTGATTACTTTCTCCTTTTTTTTAAACAAACAAGTGAAGTTTGCGCAGAACCGTCGTCAGTTTCGCAAAATACGCAACATTTAGCCATAAAAATAGGGGTTGAAAATTTGCACAAACAGAAAAAAATTCGGTACAGGTGTAAAGTACTTGAATGTGAGTGTTGTGTGCATTTTTGTTGTTTGTGTGTGTGCAACAAAAACGAAACAAGCCGCCAGGCTTTTTACTCTCAATCCATAAACATTAAAAACACAAACAACACCTGCCTCTTACTGTCGCTACTGTCCCCCAGAGGCTAGCTACGCCAACGTCGACAGCGTCGTCGCCGCGTGCCATGCGTGACCTCGGCACCAAAATGGCCGAGCTAAAATTTGAAGCTCCATTGGCAAAATTCGAAGAGACCGACGAATGGGGCGGATGTGATTTCATCTCAAATCAGAACGCTTTGAACGATACGCTTAATTTGAATTTAAAGGAGGCAGGCGGCGTTGCTGCTGTTGCAGGCAAGCAGGATACTAAGCTGCGCCTTTTAGAGAATGCAGTGCGCGACGCGCATATTAGCAAGAATGGCGCCGGTGGTAACATTAGCCCCAATTGTAATACATTGATTGGTGCTGGCTCCCTGGATCTGGGTCTATCAGATGTGGGCTTAGTGCCGGGCGATACTGCGGGTGTGGATGGCAATGACAAACGCTCCACTGTTGGCGATAATGTGGACAATTTTACAGAGACCTTTGGTGGCAGCTTGGAGGATTTGGTCAACACGTTTGATGAAAAGATAACTAAATGTTTTGGCAACTATGAGGAAAACGTCGAAGAGCTTGCACCCGTGCAGGTGCGCAGCCAAGAGGAAATTATGAACGAATGCCAGTAAGTAGCCTTGGTGTTATCACAAACTTATAAGTTCATAAGTTATGTAAAAATATTGGTATTTTTTTTATTTTGTGCATGTTTGTGTCAATTGTGAATTCGTTGCTGTTTGCAGCGCATGCGTCAGTCCAATCAACAACCAACCACCCATAAAGGGCGCACTACACCGCAGTCATACGACGACGCACCCCGGCGCCATATAACGTTGTAATCCTAAGCAAGCTTCCTGGGGTGGCTGTTGTTGGATCGATAAAAAGTAGCAACGGCTCGTGGTTTATACCAATATGCGAAATGCCTATTGCTAATGTGCCCCCTAGTTGCGTTTTCGGCTGGTAGAAAGACTAAGACTGTTGCACTTTCAACGCTCTTGTGGAAAATCCAGGATAGTGCCAGCAATCTCTCTTTTTGTTTTTGGTAATTGTAAGCGCTTTAAGACTGCAAATTTGGTTAACAGAAATATTTGTTAAAAAGCGTTTTTTGGCACACAGCTCTATAAGTCTTTTTTAGCTAAACTGCATTTCCTGCTTTGGTGCCCTTTCATAGTCATAAGTGCTCAGAATGATGCATAAAAGCCACTCACTTGACAACCAGACCGAGACACAAGCTCTTGACAATACCATGTACTATTTTGTTGTTACTGTTGACCCTTTTGAGTGGGCCAGTGTATAAGCAGGCTGAACTTTGCTTACTCTACAATTTTGATAAAAACCTCAAGCATTGCATACCCTTTTAGCGACCAGTAGGGGACACATATACATATATTCTTGATTTTTCCACATACATTGGACTATCGCTCACTGGAATAGGTTTTATACTATTTGTATTAATATAAGTAACCAATTAGCAGATTTTACTAATAAACTTATAAATTCATAACATTTATTTTTTAAATATTCAAATACTTTATGTTCAACTCTTCTGAATTTTTTAAATTTAGTAAGTAGTTGTCATAGATTTGTTGTAAAATGCGAATGGAACAATTAAGTAAAAAGGTAATACAGTGCCCGACAGTGTAAATACCCTGTACCTTTTTTCTCGAAAAAATTTATTCCTGCATAGTCCTTCTAAGAACTTTCCAATTGGAAAATTTTCTTTTTTGGTTTAAAACCAAAAAAATAAAAAAAACATTTATACCTGTAAGCTCCGTAGATTTGTAAAGATTTTGATGAAAATCGCAAGTTACGTCAAAGAAGCTATTTAAGTTATATGGGGCAAGTTTCAAGTTGTCTGCTACGCCTCCTTCTGTCCGTTACATACATTGCACAAATCTAGTATACCCTTTGTACCTATAGGTACAGGGTATAAAAAATAACTTATAAAAGAAGATTTACCGAGGCCAAAGTGCGGATATCCTGCACCATCCAACTATGAAATTATTTTATAAGGACAATAGCCCCCAGCAATTTCAGATTCCTATTTAGTAGGCCCCAGTAACAGTAGCGGGATTTCTGTATCAGCTTAGATGCAACCGAAATCACACAATCAACTGTTTTAAGTATATTCAAAACAAATATTTTTCTTTAGCTACATAAAGATTAGATCCAGCAACACTTCGACCATGACAAAATTACGAACTGCGACCTTACTTTATGATCGTTCCAACTAATAATAAAAAGTGCAAATATTGACTGTGTGTCTCTAAATTGCGACGCATTTGAAATTCATGCGCAGGTATCAGGGGTCTAAACCCAGGCGAGTGCTACTAGGTGAGGCTTACAAAGGCATTGAAAGTTTCGGTGCAGATGAGAACAAGAGCCTTGTGAATTAAGCTTATACTGTGCTGTGGCTCAACCAGAGGACGCATAAGTGCTGAGTGAAGGCATACTTGCAAATGAAAGCATGTATCCCCTGTTGTGTTGATACACTGAAAAAAAATTTTTGCTTTGCCCTTTACATACAAGGGTCGTTATTTTTTTGTCATCATCAAATTTTTGGTATATTACAAACATGATGTTAATTTAAAGACAATTTTTTTGTGAAACTACAAGTGCCCATAAGTTGTTATTTATTTTCTCAGTGCTTTCATGCTGAAATAAGACTCTTGGCTACCCTACATAGTACATAGAGCACGCGATTATCAAATTTACTGCGTATGTCATCACCTAGCTTCGTGTACAATCATTCAAAATTCGCTGAATTTACATATTTAAAGCAAATTAAAATACTAGATGCCAGCTTGTAAGTTGCCACATCGAGCAACAATGCAACCTCGAGAATTTTATCAGTTTAACTAGCAGCGGAACCAAAGCCCTATAATAAAATAATTTATTACGTCACACGCACGCATTGTATACATTCTTTGTTTTCAAAAGGGGTTAAATGTATACATACTATGTTTGTACAATGTATGTAACAGACAAAAGAAGGCATGGACACCTAGATTTCGGCGACCACAAGAGCTAGGGATCCAAAATTTTACCCACACTCCCATTGCGGGATATTAAACATTTCTGCATCTTTGTTGTATAACGCTTGCGAAGATTCAGGGTATTCGAGCGAATCGAGTTTTTCATGATAATTCAAAAGTGCTTCTTTCGAAGAGGTATACTTTTTCTCGTCTTGACTATCTAGCTTGAACTGATATTGGCAGGATGTGTTAAAATTTTAAAGACGCGAACTTTGTTAACAGAACTGAACTAATCGAAACATGTTATCAGGTTATCCGGGTGAAGTTTGTTTTGATCAGCATACGCCATATGTTGAGCGCGTGTCCAAGACGAAACTAGATGGTAAGGGATGAGGTTTTATGAAAAATGGTTGTGTACAACAAATGTCAATCGCACTGATTGTGACTTCCCTTTTGTAGTCTATTGTCCCGTTCTCCCGCAGTGGATTTTCGCGCTTTTTAGCCACACCGTTTAATATTTTATTTTTTTTATTTGAAAGTCAACAGAGCGATGCGTTGTGGTGACATGCATCTGTGTGTCAAAAATAAACAAAATCGGACAAATAGAACAAAAGTTATAGCCAAAAATGTAAAAATTTCAACTCCCCTTGCCCATAAACTGTGTCAACATTTGACTCTACGTTATAATGGTAAGATGATTCATGTGGCTCTAATGAACAAATCCATATCCAAATTCTATCGATGCGGACCGCCCACCCCCCGCAATCGATTATCCGTGTTTTCTCTCCCACCCATCAACATATCAACTTGAAACTTGCCCTATATACTTTAAATAGCTTATTTGATATAACTTTCGATTCTCATCAAATTCGGTACAAATTTACGGACCTTATAGGTATAAATATAGTTTTGCACCAAAAAGAAAATTTTCGAATTGGAAAGTTCTTAGAAGGAATATGCAGAAATAAAATTTTTTTCGAGAAAAAAGGTACAGGGTATTACACTGTCGGGCACCGCCTCGACTGTATTACATTTTACATATAGGGCACTACTTAGCACCCATTTGATGTGTGCAGAAGTGCTGGAGAAACATCTCTGTTGGCCAACATCGATATACAGAGATTTTAAACTTCGGTCATCGATTTTTTCTCCAGCACTAGTGTTAACGCATCATAAGAAACTTCTTGGCACTGTGGTAATTGGAGCATTTGCTTAAGAGTGAATTATATGTGTTTCAAGTTAAGGTCACGCGGTGGAGCTTGCAGAGTTAACCAGGGGATATCCCAATTTTAGCTGCTTTAGTTGGAAGATACTTACATACATATTTAGTGTACGCTAAACTCTAACTGTCCAGTAACTTCCACTACTGGCCATATGTTCATGTTTCCTGGCCGTATACAGGCATGCATGTATAAACGTGTCAGTACTTCTGTGAGCTTGGTGGTTTTCCGGTTGCCAATTTTGCCCATTTGCATGCCATCGCGTGCCGTTTGACTATTGCTGAGCCCGACTGAATTTCCCCTTTGGTCATTCCCAGTTTTGAACGTAAAACACCAACATTAAAAGTTGACAAAATCGGGCTGGTTTTCATTAGATTGCAACTTTTATTTTCTCTTCTTTGTTTTTTATTACTGTTCAATGCTTCTGGGTACGTTTTAGACCCAACTTTTCCTCTCACTTATATATCTTAAAAACAAGTTATTTGTTCTTTTCTTCTTACGCCTTGGCTGATTTAATTGCTTGTATTTGTTATACCCTACGTGCAGTGTTTAAGTATTAACAAAACTAGTTTGTACTGATATTAGTCTATTTAGCAAAACAACAGGTACAGAAATATATAGTATAATTGATTTTAAATTTGTTCAGAAACTTAATATAAATTTCGTTAAAATGTTTCGATTCAAACGGTAAAATAAATAAAATTATTATTAAAGAGATAAAATCTTCGTCATCCTAAACATAGTTTGGGTGAACTACAGCGGACAATATAGGTATATTCTATGAATTTGCCACTCTGCCACTTTTTCTCGCATTCCTGCAAGTTTATCGTATTTCTTGCTACATGCGCCACCATAAAGTGTGTTCGGGCTTTATACGGTCCGAGGCGCGACCCAAATACTTGAAAAGCTGACTGGTTTGAGCCAGTCATCAAGCACTTACTACACAGGACAGTTCAATGTCCTGGATCTGTGCTTGCCACCGCTAGGTCATTTATACTGAATGGGAACTCGTCAGCAGCTCTTAGCGTTCAAATCTTAAAACACATACTTTTGCTGTACGACTTAAGCCCTTTATACTGAGAAAAAAAATATTTTCCTGCCTGGCATGGCAACTTTAGTATTTTAGTTCAAACTACTTCTTTGTAGTACAAAAGTAGTTTTTAATTTTTTTAATAAGAATTAAAATATGTATATGTTTTACTGGATTCCTTGAATAAACAATCGCCGTCAATAGCTAGAGCTTCGAAGAAGTACCAATAACTAAAATTCAAGCCACGAAAAAACGAGCAAAAGCTAAGCTGAAGTGGGCCACAAATAGTCCCATACTCACACATTAATGCATACGTATGTTTTGAAATTTAGGGGCCCAGATCTTCATTGGAGAGACAAATGAACAACTGCGTGCAAATATTGAAACTAGAGATATAATTTTTGTTGACTTTTAAAGGGTTCAATACACGATGCACGAGCAAGCAGTGATCATTATCCCTTCTGACTGTTAGATACATGACCTAATGCAAAAGACTGTACAATTTTAGTGCAGCGGTTGCAGTTGATCCCAGCATGCTCAAAACATTGTCTACAAAGGGACAATGTTGTGTAGTGCAGGGTTAGTGACTGTTTCAGAATCTGTAGCAAATAATATCAATAGAAGCCCAGTTAGTGTCGACTTCAATATGAATCAATAAGAAAATGCATCAGACTTGTAAATGATAAATCGAGCCTGAGAGGACGACATGTATATGAACTTAGTATACATATGTATATATGGTATATGAGTAAGCAGGGTAACGAAACTGCCGGGAAAAAATTCAGTTCCGAACTGGTTCCCAACCACCTCGACGGTGAAACTGTGTGTTGCAAACCCTGTATGATTGCATACGGCCAACTAGTATGTTTAACATGGGCTTATCTTAGAAAGCAACCAGAATTTTTGGGTACGATGTTCAACTGGTAGCAAACTGGTTCACCTGCATATGGGACAAAACTAGTTGCTTCCGTACTAGAATATAATAATTCGTTTGGGTATGCTCTCGTTCTAGTATATTTAACTCAAATAGTATTGAACTAGTTAATATTGTTGTATTTCTTAATTTTATTTTATTTGTAAACATTTTATTCACCTTTAAGTAACTTATTATCAAACATTTACAATTCCTAAATTATAGGCTTAGATTGAAAATTTACAGATTTTTTAATTACATATGTACATGTGCTTAACTTAAATGTTCATTATAAAGTAATTTTAGGCAACTACGTTTTTATTTATTTTTCTAAAAAGAAATAACACAACTAGTTTCTTATATTTATAAAACTGAAAAATGAGAAGTTATGAGTTGTATGAACTTATAGAATTGAAAAAAAATATAAACAATTATTTGTAATACATATTAAGCTGAAAATAAAAAAACAAGTTACTTAGTATACATACTTATGTACCTATTATATAAAACTGAAAACAAAAAAAACAAGTTATTTGTTTCATATACATATAGCTGAAAATAAAAAATCATAGGTAGCTTGCTAATATTAAATTACTCTTACAAAATATTGTTTTAAATATACAAAATATAAATATCACAATATGTGTCGCTTACCAAATTCGCGCTTGCTTACACATGCAAGTGCAGAACATGAAACGACTATTTTGTACAGCAGCATTTTTCGTTGTTATACATTTTTATGTATACCCAAAATTCATCTATTTTCACAAAAAACAACAGAATCACTCTCTGAGAGAGCGTGAGCATTGAGCGGTACAAATTTGACAGAGAGAGCGCTCTCCTTAACCGTTTTATCCTATACCGCGACTGTTCTTTTTTTAACTAGTCAAAAACTAGTTACGTTCAGAGTAGTTGAGGCCACTTATATGACACCGAATTCCTGCGAGATATTGTACAAGATGTCTTTTTGTGTGTGTGCGCAAGTCAACCCTCAATATGAGCAAAAAATATAAAAAAAAAATGGCCGAAAACAGCGAAAAACACTAATAAAATATATATAAAAATCTAATAGTTAGATAACTACGAGCCACCCTGTATCCACAGGCCTTTGCACTTTGTTCCCGCCACGGCATGCCCCCGGCAGCATGATGACTCATTCAGTTAACTCCCCCCTGACCTTTTATGGGGAGTTTTTTGGTTAGACGCAACGTGGCATACACATCTGTACATACATTCTATTTTGTTTAAACTGTGATTCTTATGCCTTGTATGGAATATATCTTAAAATGTCCCTGGCGTCATTTAATTAAGCCATACGTCGTCAATTGTATTGCTACCTTTGGCCATATGTCACGCCACAATATAAGCATTCTCCCTCTCTCCTCCCCCTCCTCCTCTTCTTTTTCGCCGGCATTTAGGCAAAGTGCAATACTTTGCTGCGAGTTAGCATGTTCGCGAACCGGGTAATGGGTTTTTGCCCCCTTATTTCCGGCCACTAAATATGTAGCCCTATTATACAAATGCTGCACATGCGCAGAACTATGGCTTTAGGGCTGGCCTGGGGGCAGTAAATGCCTGCTCACCCTCCCTACCAAAACAAGCAATAATAAAAGCCGCAAAATCGAAAGGACATTAACCCTTGACAGGCGTAAGTGTATTGTATATTTTGCACTGTTGTTTACCACGTTGCCACGTCAACAGAGCACAAAGAGGCGGATAGGGTCCGCTTCAATTGTCATTGCATTGCACCTTGCATCGATCTAGTCTGGTTAAGCTGCGGGGACGTGCGTGGCTTAATGGGTGCGGGCATGCCACTCCTGGGGAAGGATGCAATTGAAAAATTATATTTCTAACGTTTTTAACATGTATCTTGCTCTTAAACAAAGCAAAATTAAGTATCCGTTCCGAGTTTTAATTAATGTAATAGATTAAACGGCAAACAATTAAATTGTTCAAAATGTGTAAAAAAGCATCCAACGCTCTAGTTAGTTACATGCACTCAGTTTGTTTTTATATTTTTGTTGTTCCTCTTAAACTTGAAGTAAGCGGCGAGACGGTTGAAATAGAGTTTTTTTAAGAATTAAATTTCTTGCGGTCGGATTCCTTGAATCTGAAGGATGACAGACTAATCTATAAAGTTCGATGATAATTTCAAAAATATAAAACAAAGTGTGTGGAAAACCCATACACATACTTTTCGTGTTTCAAAAACTTTGGCATAGAGTAAATGGAGCAGAATTATTTGAAGATAATGTTTTAATTTTATCCAATTCAATTTTTCGTATATCAAAAAAATGTTGCCTAAACTTCTGCTCTGGGTCCACTAGTCAAGTTAAAATGATTGCATTTTCGATTGCGGTATCATAAGAGAACTATTAATGTTGTATTTATATATATGTATATATATTGGGTTAAGGCCTTCATGCAAAAACTATAGACACAGAGGCCAAAAATTGGCCTAAGTCCACAATCCTACACTAAACAAATTGAAAAAGTTCATGACAGGTGCTAAAATATGCCAAAAATGTATGGAATAAATATAGTGGCTTATGTAAGTATGTATGGTAGTATTTATGTATGTGCATGAAACGGAATCACACAAAAAAGGACACACATTGCAAAGTCATTGGGTAAGAAAGAGACGGTTGAAGAAACGCTTGGCGCCAATCGAGTAATTCAAGCGTCTGGTTTCCGCCAGCTTAATGACTAATACAAACGAACGTTTTCTAACACACATGCACACTTAGAGTACTTGCCCTTGGCATTACATCATCACATCATCGGGCCACAAAGCAAACCAAATTTAGCTTGAAGCATAATATCTCTTATTTGGTTGGGAGTTCTCGCTAAGACTATTCACGCAAATATTAAAAAAAGCAAATAATCAAAAACAAAAACAACATTTTAAAACGGTCAAGGACAATTTTGAAAATGAATTTATGTAGCGGACAGCAATTTCCGTGAGAGATGATGACAAAGAGCTTGTGCCAAAATTTAGGAATACATTAGATATTCGCAAAGTCACAATAATGATTGTAAGATAAAATGAACGAATGCTTGGACAGAAAAACTCGACAAATAAATCTGGTGGTGGAAAGATAAAGGCATCGGCCATTAGTCGTATCCAAGTAAGCACTTGATAAATTTACGACCCGTGCAAACTATAGATATCAATCATCTGATCTTTATCACTTTTATACCCTGTACCGTATGGTACAAAGGGTATATTAAGTTTGTGCAAGCCGATCTGTCAAAAAATCGTTTTTTGGACAAAATTCGATTTTTTGGCCGATCGGTCCAATGAGCGCTATATGATATAGTCAACCAATTTTGATAAAATTTGGTTCAGTGTTGAAGATCTCTAAAAAACTTTCGAATGCAAAATTTGGTTACGATATCTTTATAAACAAACGAATTATCCATATAAAACTTTTGGTTTTTTTCGAAGTCCTCTGAAACACCCCTATGGGAGCTTTATAATGTAACCCCGATATCAAAAACATAAAATAAACTTGTCTCCTATGAAATAATAAGGGATCTAATCTCAAAGTTATGTTGCTCTAGATCTTACCATCTCTGAGATCTAGGCGTTCATACGGACAGACGGACGTTGTTTTGTTTACCTAGCCCTTGCTGAAAAAGTAGCTTGGGTTTCTAAACCCACATAACTTTCCAGCCAATTAAATCTGATTTTTTTTAAGCAAGTACTTCCTAGTTTTAAAAAACAACTACATTTTAAGAGAGATCAGATTTCGCTCATTTAAAATGATTTTAGCTGATAAAAACTATCTCAAATCAATGGCTTGCAATAAGTCTTAAGTTACTTTTATTCACAAGCTGGCCTACTCTTTAAGTCCCCAGTCAAATCAAAGGTCAAGCATGTTGTATAAGGTAGTATTGATTGAGTGTGGGTTGTCCTCAATATGAGCTCCAACTTGGCCAACAAGATATATTAAAAATTCGATTAACACTTGCTGACTCAATTGCACCTACATACATTCTACAATAAATAGCAAGGTAATAGCGACTACCTTTTATGTGGAGAAAGCAATTGATGGCTAACTTTGTTATAAGTGGTTGTTGCTGGTTTGTTGTTATTGTTTTGCGGCTTTTGCTGTTATTCGTATATGAAGGGAGTACCACAACAAACGGCGATAATAAAGATGGCGTACGTTTAAGTCGGGCGCGGACGACCTTGGGATACCCTGTACCAACACATTGCAAAAAGATATTTATTTGTCAAATTTGATTACGATATTTTCAAAAACAAGCGAAAAACGGTCGAATTTTGCACCAAAAACGTTTTTTTCGACCGATCCTTCCTATGAGGGCTATATCATCGATTTTATATCAACCGATTTTGATCAAATTTGGTACAGCGCTTAGGAACTATAAAAAACTTTCGAATGTTAGGTTTAATTTCAATATCTTCATAAACAAGGGAAATAGAACGAATTTTGTACAAAAAACGTTTTTTGACCGATACACCCTATGGGGGCTATACGATATAGGCAAACGATTTTGGAAAAACTTCCGAGTGCCAAATTTGGTTACGACATCTTCGTAAACAAACGAGTTATCCATCTAAAACTTTTGGTTTTTTCGAGATCCTCTGAAACACCCCTAATATAAATAAAATAAACTTGTCTCCTATGGAATAATCTTAAAGGTTTGGTTGTTCTAGCTCTTATCATCTCTGAGATCTAGGCGTTCATACGGACGGACAGACGGACATGGGTATATCGACTTCTCTAGTCACCCTGATCATACTTTGGATAACTTGGGGGGTCTCCGACGTCTCCTTCTGTATGTTACATACATTTTCTTGCACAAACTTAATATACCCTTTCTACGATACGGTAAAGGGTATAAAATCAAAAATAAAAAACAAAAAGCGGTGCTGAGATAATGTTACTGCCATGGAAGCCATATTGGTAGTCCCCATTCATTACTTATACCTTGATATGCACTCGCTCTTACCCTTTCTGGCTGCTCGATTCCATCAATCTTTGTCTCGTTCAGCGGTTCCGCACCTAATGTTAATGGCCTATTTATAATATAAATTATAAATTAATTATTATTTATGAAATATGCCAGCTCACACTTGTTGAATTTGCGTGTGTGTCACAATATTTTTGTGTACTCTCTCTTTAGAAATAGACAACAAATTTAACTCGTTGTCTCTCGTTTGCTTCTCGCCCTTGAATCTGATAATTTTGGTAGTAGAACTAGTTTTAAGTGAAGCTACCGTCTATCCATTGGAGTTATTTTGGTTGTCGTTCTTGTGGCCCCATTTCAAATTGGGCTTTCATCTATGCGTGCAGTACTTAATGCTGTGTGTGTGGGTGTGTGTGTGTCAGTGGCATAGATAGCCTTTTACGATGGGGAGGGGTCAATACGCTTCTAGCCGTGAAGTAAAACGAATCCGAACATTTTAGCCGGACTCATTTTGAAACCGAACGTTTGGTGCTCCCAATTCTACCAAACCGAATTTTTCATGTGGTTTGAAACCGACTTTTTTGTTGCAAGAGGAATCAAAACGAATCGGCAAAATTTGTTTAAAAAAGTAAATATTTCATACTGGACCAATTTTTTTATTATTCTTTGATATTTTTAGATTATATTTATGCCAACTTGAAGGTAGATGTTCATTGACAATTATTTTTAATTATTTTTTTTTCTGACCCAATCCAAAAATAAGCATGCGTTGTGCAAAACATACATGAACACATGGCAAATAAGTGCGACAGGGATCCCACTTTACACAAAGAGAATTTTCCTTGTAACAAAAATAGGGGTTTTACATAGAAACTCGAAAAAGCCAACTACTTAGTCCCTCTTATCTGCGCCACTGTCGTATGTGCGTGAATGTGTGTCTTTATCTCTATGGCAACGCACAGCGTGATACTAAATTTAGAACGCTTTGAAGTGCAAAGAATAATATTGTAGATTTTGTGGCATAGTACAAAGATGTAAAATATTTTCAACGTAGTATTTATATACACATGCATATGTGTATATCCATTTACTACAAACATTTTTTCCAAATGCAGTCAAATAAAAATATTTCATTGTCAGTTGAAACCCAAATTTTTTTTTAATTGTTTCTATAACACCTTCACAATGTTTTGGTGTATGTTTTTCGTACATAATGTATTTTTTTTTATGTAATGCTTATTTGCGCTTGGGTGAAAATAAAGTGAATGAACCTTGCGTACAAGAAAAGTAGTTACGACCGTTGGGCGTATTTACCTATTTTGCTTAAATGTATCTCATACATTTTTTGCAAATCTTATTAAACATTCGTGTCGCTTCTTTTAAGATCTGTGTTATCGCTTCCATAATGAAATGTCATCTCCAATTGGAATTTGTACATTACCTGCCGTCAAACCTTAACTAAGGGATATTGAAAATATGGCATATGTTAAAGTCAGGCGCAGACAACTTTGAGATACCCATCACATTGCAATCAAATTCGGTATAATACTAAATAACAACCCAAAAGGTTTTACAATGAAAGCAAAAGATTTTACAGGCCATTCAAAATATCGGATCGGTATCGCGCATCCCTATCACAGGCTCACAAAAAAAAGTGGTGTAAACTTTACATGTGACAGAGGCACCCCTTATGGATTTTGAGCAGCCGAATCCGAGGTCCAAAAAACTCCGATCCCAGGGTTCTTAGATAATATTCAAATTATCTAGTTTTATGGGATTTTTTGGTGGTTATCCACAAGGAGTTTTTTGGACCTCGGATTCAGCTGCCCAAAGTCCATAAGGGGTGCCTCTGTCACATGTAAAGTTTACACCACTTTTTTTTGTGAGCCTGTGATAGGGATGCGCGATACCGATCCGATATTTTGAATATCGAGAATATCGATGTTGATACTGAATATTCGATACCGATATTTTGGTTCTCGATTAATCGTCGATCCGATACCAATTTGCTTAGTATCGGTTTCGAGCTAAATTTCGTGTATCATTTGGCGGTTGAGTGGACAACGTCAAAAAATGCGAATAAAATTTAAATAAGAAAAAGTTTATATCTTTCTTTCTTTCATTTTATAACCATTATCTGAATTTATTATGATTGTTCGGAGCAGCCCATTAGCTCAACAATGATCATTAGAAAAGTTTTCTTTCTTTGTCGAGCAAATGCCTTAATTTGTTTAATTCTTTCTGTAAAAAAACGTCAAAAAGTCGATACCGATATCCTCGATTCGATTTCTTTTTCGGGAGTTATGATTGCCCATATTTTGTCCGTAATGGGATTTGGTCGAAAATCAAAAATCTAAATAAAAATATCGATGATCGGAAAAAAATAAAAAACATCGATGTTACTTCCAGCACTACTGCCTATGCCTAAGAGCCATGACAAAAACAAAAAAAAACCAGATGAGCTATGGGCCTGGGCACCCCTGGTATAGGGTATAAAAATGCCTTATACTAAGATACACAGTGTTAAGGCTGATATATTTTCAATTTATGGTAAACCACTTATGATCTTATGACTTATGCCGTAGCAGGCACTTTATCATATTTTGTACATTTTGTGTAAGCCCTATGCTCCTCAAGGAGAGTAAGCCTAATGAAAAAAAAAAAAGTTGACCAGTTAAGTTTCGCCAATACAAGACACCTGAAACTCCTTCTTTGACATAATTACCTCACACGCAATGTCTATGTCGGTCACCACCTCAAGTAACTCAGTGTCGATCTAAAAAATATTGGAGGCATATGGAAATTCAAAATAAGGCTTTTTTTGAGCCTTATTGAAAATATTTCCAACTAAGCTTCGCCCTGTAACACTTATTAATGATTTTCGAGTGGAGAAAGCACTAAAATCGATTGTCAGTCCGTCAGACTTATTATTCATCAGCTGCAAAAATTTACAATAAAAATGCTTTACTTTGTTTTCTAACTGTGCACCACAATTAAAATTAATTAAAACATTTTATTGTACGCTCGGACACATCAATTTTAATAAACATAAAATGGCAGCCAAGTCAAGTCCATTTGTGTGGTGTGATGTGATGAGATCATATTGTTTTTGGGGGTGTCATGGTTTCGAAATTCGTTAGCTGTTAATTGTGACAGAACATTCGGACCATAAATATTTACAATTGAATTGGGTCATGGTCGGGTCAAAAAAAGAGGGCCCGCATCTATGATAAGGGCATAGCCATATGCCGAAAAGTTCAGGGTTCATTGTGCCGTATTGAATTCCCATTCTCTTGGCACAAGCCAGCAAAATGAAATTACTTTACAGGGTGTATGTACATTGGTATATACATTTTTAATTAGTGTGTAAATTGAAATTTCAATATAGGAACAAAATTTTGGGTTTGGAAGTTTCTTAGAGAGTACAGTATATCTAAAAGTCGTCCGTTATCGACTTAAACGTACACCATCTTTTTTTATCCTGTACCTTTAGGTACAAAGGGTATACTTGATTTGTGCAATGTATGTAACAGACAGATAGAGGTGTGGTAGACTCCAAGTCCTTTTTACCAATATGCGATGAATCGGACAAATACAACAAAAGTTACAGTCAGTGGCAGCGGGTACAGGGTATCACACTGTCGGGCACCGAATCGACTATCACATATAATTTTTTTATAGCTTGTCCTACCTATTATTATACATACCCTGTACCGTATGATACAAAGGGTATATTAAGATTGTGCAAGCCGAAAATGTTAGTAACACACAGAAGGAGACGTCGGAGACACCCCAAAGTTACCTAAAGTATGATCAGGGTGACTAAAGAAGTTGATATACCGATGTCCGTCTGTCTGTGAATGAACGCCTAGATCTCAGAGATGGTAAGAGCCAGAGCAACCAAACTTTCAGATTAGATCCTTTATTATTCCATAGGAGACAAGTTTATTTTATTTTTTTGATATCGGAGTTGTATTATTCGAATGGCTCAACTGCCAAATCGATTAACTCCACTTTTTGAATTTTGCGAAATTTAAAAGTCAAAGTCAAATCCATAAACTACGTGTCGCTGATTTTCGACAAAATAGACGATATCGTAAACGAATCCGGCAATTGGAAGTTTTTTAGAGTACCTAAGCACAGTACCAAATTTGATTAAAATCGGTTGACTATATCATATAGGACTGATCGGGAAAAAAAATATTTTTTGAACAAAATTCGTTGTGTTTCGTTTGTTTATAAAAATATCGTAACCAAATTTCGCAAAGAAATATCTTTTGGACTTCGTAAGCAATATTTTATAATATATTTTTCCAAAAACTTTTTTTAATGGAATGCCGTGCATCAAATGTGCAAAAAATGTTGATATAAATATTTTTGTTTGGTGGCAAAGAGCCAAAAAAATATATGTGTTTACTCATACGTACATAGCGTATAATATGTGTTGAATAAATGCAAAAAAAAAAGAACCAAACATGAAAAATTGTACAGTTCTAATGACATAATAAATACTGATGAAAGAAAAATTAAAAATCGCGAACGTCATAAAATTGTTTTAAAAATTCTTCGCAATACTGTTAGAGTAAGGGGGTTATATACACTTGTGCTCGAAAAAAAGAAGAATTTTTACGACTTTTTTTTTTGAAAAACACGACTTTTTTTTTTAAATGAACGTGTATTTTTTTATACATGTCATAGGTTTATCATAATTTTTTTCAAAAGAAAATATTTATAATTGGAGTCGCTACAGCCATTGTGCCAAATTTTCCCGACATCCCTCGCGGTGAGCATGATAAAAAAGGAACTGCTTATCTGAAATACAAAAAACAAAACAAAAACTGTAGTTCGTACCTTCACGCTCAGAGTAAACGAAGGATTTCGCAAAATTAACTTTTTGTACAAAAATGGTAATCGTTTTTCTAAAAAAATTGATTGTTAAACGTCTGAGCTTTCGGTTTTTGCAGCAAGAAAAAAAAGTTTTGCTTGAAATTAAAAATCCTTCGTTCACGCAGAGACTATTATTGTCATAAAGCCTGCCAAACTGGTTTCTTCGAAATCAATGAAATTTTTCTATTGTATTTTATGGCACTTGGAGTTGGCGATAGGGCTGAATTATTACCCTTGCCTTGATTGCATTTAAGTGGGCAAAATCTGTGTCGCATTCTCCAAAAGGCAATCAATTTTCCTTGGCAATTGGCCAAATCTACATGCCGCTGGAGAGGAGTTCCTGTTTCTTATATTAGTTAAGAACTTATATATTAAGTGGGGGAGCAGCTGGGGTATGTCAGTTGATGTAGCTATTGGACCTTGGGCACTTGCCACACAAAGTCAATAACTTTAATGCTCAAGTCTTAGATTGTAATAGCCCACATTTGTAAGCGTTGGCAGTTGAAACATTTAAAAGAAACAGACTGAAGGAAAGTTTAATGCGCCCATTTTAAATTAATAAAGCTTTTAACAAAAACGACCATAAAACCGTTTTGGGTGTAGAATCCGTGCACTTTCTGACCAAATTGTGTGGTAGCATGCAACGCATGTTTGAATAAATTAATAAATAAATTTATTTTGTTGTGTTTATTGTTTCGATCGAGGATCGGTTAGTGTCTTATTCCTAATATTAGTTGATAAAGCAGCAAGGTGTTTCCAATGGGTTGGATAAATAAAATATACAATTTATTATTCTTTAAATTAATATTATCCCCTTCAAATAAATTATGATTGCCACCCGATGTGTATGCCTATTTCTTGGTTTTCGTCAGACAATTAAATGATTGCCGCCTGGTAGCATTGATAATGAAATTTGATAGCAAATGTGGCATAAAATTTAAACACAAAAAGACAGATAGCTTGGGAGAACTTGAATGGCTGACTGACTGACTGACGGACAGAATTACTGACAGACTGACAGCTTTAAAATCTGTTGTAGTATTGGGGGCGCAATGCCAATTGCAATCCGAGCTGATGTTGATTTTAATTAGTTGCTGTGATTGTCTTGAATTAAAGTTCTTATAGTTGAAGTAGTGAAGTGGTGGGCGATGGGAGAGAGGCGGAGTTATTTATATAGTGTAAACGAATGTGAATGAGTGCAAAAGAATGTACATTCGTGTGTGTCTTTCTGCACCCTAGTGTTGGGATCTATGCATTCTTTTAATCGTGCGTGCTGATTGCTTAATTAGCTATTATGTATGCCACTTGAACGTCAATGCAGCAGTAGAGAAGGGAAGAGCAGGGAAGTGCAGAGAAGAGTAGAGCTGCTGTAGCTGAAGAGCACATTAAGTGGTTAGCCAAGATAGCAACCATTGTAAGTGCTTGACATGCTAAGAATGAGAGTCATACCGAGAAAAACGAATATACACATATGTATGAACATGAGTGCACCAGACCTATTGCAAAAACAATAATAGTGCGTAAAAACTTTTCGCTTGTGGGCAGTTTTGGTTCACTTAGAATTGCTCCTATTTTATGCAAAAATTGGCATTAACAACAATACAAGGCGCTCTGTATCTGTGCCAAACCATCTAAATTGTTGGCAGAGTGAGTAGAAGAAGATGTTATGGGGAGTTTGAATGAGCTCTGTGCCACCACGGGTTTAATCGAGCACCGAGATGCTAAGCCCCGACAACAAGCAACGTCCCTTTTAAATTTGGCGCACAGTCTGCAGTTTGCTTCTTCATCTTATATTATCAATTGTTCAAAATTTTTCGTCCACTTCTGGTTGTTACTTAATATTAATTATTTGATGGAAAAATTTGAAAACTAGAAGAGCTAGAGTAAAAATATTCGCGGCTTTGCTTTTTTTTTGTACCTGAATGTAAAAAACGTTGGAAAGCGTTTTCTGGAAGCACTATAATAATCTGTGCTAGACTTTTTAATTATTAAATCTCGTTTTGGGTGTAAAAAAAATAAAAAAATTATAAGGTATCTTTATGCGATTGTTAGAATATTTGCAAAATTTCACCTTATATTCTAATGTCTTCTTTCTTTTCATTTTTTACAGAATGTGGTGGACCATTACAGGAAACTTTGGCAACATTTTGCCAATTGATTGGTCCAAGTCGTACACACGCCAGATGCATATGCCTACACTCAATCTTGGTCAGAATCGTACAAAGCAACAGCTGCAACAACGCAACCAACAGCAACAACAACAACAACAGCAACAACAACAAAACTTATTGGATGCACAAACCCCAGGAGAGGAGTTCAATGATTTGACAAGCGAAGATGAAGCGGTGGCCAATGATCTTGATATGCATGCCTTAATATTAAATGGTTTGCATGGTGATGCCGATGAACCGATCAAATCCGTCGAGGAGGTCATCAAGGAAATTGATGACATTATGGATGAAGCCGAGAGTCCGCTGGATGAGCCTGAGAATTGTGAATCAGAGGTTATAGAAAAGGCGCGCGAAGTACTGGGTGCACCACTATATGCGGAGAGTAAGTTTGCACAACTATAAAACAACTACAACTTCTACTATAAAACTGTTTTATGAACTAAATTAATTTTGTCTTGCAGAATTGCAATATCTAACAACAACACAACTAAATGAGCTATACATGGAAATGGAAGTGCTTATACAGGAGCTAAGCGAGACACTAATCAATGAGCTAGCACTACGCGATGAGCTCGAATTTGAAAAGGAGTTAAAGAATTCGTTCATTTCGTTGCTGCTGGCAGTACAAAATAAACGCAGACAATATCATGTAGAAAAAAAGCGTGGAAAGTTTCAAGGTAAGTTGGAGAGGGAGCAAGAAAGACACATAAAAGTGTAGTAGGAAGCTCACTAGGATAGGTTTGATAAGATCTCTGAATCACTAATTTGTCGAATTTAATAGAATCGAACACTTTTCGCAAAACTTACCTCAGTTTGACAGCCAAGATAGATAAAACACACATACTCTATTTTAGACATTTTGAGCTAATCATGTTGTAAAAAAATGTGAGTCGAGACGATTACCTACAGTTCAATTGGCGATTTTGTCCTTTCGTATAAAAGCCACCACATCCAAATTTTATCGATGCGGACCCCCCACCCCCCGCGATCGATTAATCGTGTTTTCTCCCACACTCAATATATCAACTTGAAACTTCCTCCATATACTTTAAATAGCTTCTTTAACGTAACTTAAGATTTTCATCAAAATCGGTACAAATTCACGGAACTTATAGATATAAATATCGTTTTGCAACAAACAAACAAAATTTTCCAATTGGAAAGTTCTTAGAAGGACTAAGCAGGAATAAAAAGGTACAGGGTATTACACTGTCGGGCACCGCCTCGACTTTATTACATTTTTTTCACTGTAATTTTGTTGTTGTTTTTCGTTTGTGCTCTCTGAGCTCTTGCACTTTTTGTAAAATTCTACCTACTGTAATTGGCGGGAAATTAGACACTTAGACATCCTGAGAATTTTCTTTCCAGATAATATGACATTAAATTTAGTAATTCTATACTTTGACATGTTGAACTGTCAACAATTTACTTACCTGATGAAATTAAAAAGTTTTTGAATTTTTTAAACACACAAAATTGTTGCTTTGCACTGTAAAACTAAAACACAGATATTTTTGGTTTTACAGTATTTCTACGAAAAACAGTGTTGCCAACCGATTAGAAACATAATAAGTGTTGCTAGAACAAAAAAAAAAAAACGCCAAATTGAAAAACTAAAGTTCTACAAACAAGTCTCAGCATAAAGTTTATAAAAAACAAGAAACATATGAAAACCATTATTTGTATTTGAAAATATTATTTTTGGTTATCCAAAAGCTTTAATAATACTTCAACTTATCTTTGCTTTCAGGTCCCGAACCCAAATACTTGACCACTGTCATACCGTATCACTTAGAGAACGGCACACCGAACAATCAATCCTTGCAGATCTTGATTAAAAGTAAATTTAAGCTTTAATTCTATAATTATTAATACTCAACTAATTGATTATATACTTTGTATATCTAGTACTAAAGGCCATCAATGAAGACAGCCCCACAGTGCCCACGCTGCTGACAGACTACATACTAAAAGTGTTATGCCCCACATAAACGATGTGCAAGGTGTTTGATTGAGGAATCCAATGCAACTAGGCTCTATCTCTATGTCTGTGTTTATTGTATATTATAAAATTTTTTTTTCATATATATGATTTAGAGCAGTCACTTATTCCGCCTAAATCTCTGCCTTTAATGCATATGTATTTCCATTTTTAATGTGTTAAACATAAAGCAAGTAATTTCCGCAGTAACAAATAAAGTTGATAAAGTCAATGTAATACAATGTAATACTCAAATGCTTGTAACCCGATAAAAACAAACTCAAATTGCACTATTCAAAAGCAGAAAGATACAAACATAAAAATAAATATATAAATATATTTATGCATACATAAACGTTGTTATAAACAAAATCTGGCAACTAGCTTGTAACTAGATTCTAGAATTTTGAAGAAAAAACCAAAACAAGCCATAAGCATTCTATGTCACTCTTTCGCTCTCTTAGGCATAAGCGAAAATTCTCCAACGCGAGAGCAAATTCAAATTGTAGCCTATATTTGTAATACTTAAACTTAAAAATCAAATAAGCTAAAAAGAGTTCATAAATGTGTTCGCGCTGCTTCTAAAAGTAATTAGTAAAATAATAAATTACTTGCAATAGGTTTTAATACTGGCGTTTTGGTCTTGCATCGTAAATTTATAGTGTTAAATTGTAAAAAAAGAGAACATTTATGCGAAATTCCTTTTTTTAAGCGACAGTTCTGTTTAAAATATGTACGTATGTGCTTCTTGCTGCTGTCAAGTTTGTGCTTAAAAACTTATAAAAATATATATAAAGTGTGTATGTGTACTATATGAAGCTTTGGATTATAGTTTTGTGGAGCAGTTTTATATATTTTGTGATTATAATTTGTTGTACATTTTTGTTAATTTTTTGACATATCTATGTATATTATTTGCTCAAAGTAGATTTTGTTTTGCTTAAATTAAAAAGTTCAACAAGCATGACTGTGGCCATAGTAAATATGATTTGTACGTTTTTTAAAAACAAAAATTATTTTAAAAATGTAATGTAATTCTAATTTGCATCTAAACACTGTGTTATTTATTTTTACAGAACAAAGTAAAAAATAAATGTATGTATATATAAACATATATATACAAAAAGTTAGTAAGACGCACAGTGCTTTTTTTTGTTAATGAAGCTGTCGAAAAATAACATTTAAAGAAACTTTATGTACACATATTTAACATAAATTAAGCATATTTACGTATATACATATGTACTAATGCAAGTACTAGCCACAACAAGAACAAACACAACATTTATATCATGTTTCACATTTCAAAACAACAAGCATATAGCAAAAGAACAAACAAAATTAAGCTCTATATGAAGCAAATCTTAGGTACCTTTATTAACAAACAAACAAAAGAAAAACCAAAGCTAAAACAAAAAACATTTTAAGCCAGCGAAAAAACTTGTTAAAGCTATAAACAACTCTGCAAACATTTAAATTTATATGTATTTGTATGAGCAGACATATATCGCATAAAAGACATTTAAATAGCAAAGTTGTCTACAATTAATATTTATACTATGATGAAAAGTATATAAAGACGCTTAATGAAATTATGGAAAGAGAACATATGACAGCAAACTTCTGACTCCGATTCTTATGTACCCTAGCAGGTTTTTTATTTTATTAATTTTTTTCGGTTTCTATGGAAGATAAATTACATGATGCTCTGATCTCTTCAATTGTGAACTGCTGTGCAAAGTTTTAACAATTATCACTTTGCTATTATTAACACAAGGAAAGTTAATTATACCCTGCTGGTGTATAAAAGGAGCAAGTCCATAAGTAATAAACTTGAATTTCAAATAGCAAATGTAATTTTTTTAAATCTCAGCAAAATAATAAAAAAATATACATTTATTTGTAAAAATTTAAAGTGTCCATTATTGAGAACAATGAAAAATGTTTATTTAAAAAAAAAAGAAATATATATATGTACCTATATATATGTTGTTCGCAGTCTGGAGAGCATTCAAATTACAAACGAAAAATATAATCTGTTTGACACATAAGTCAAACAATTACTTATTATATACACATAATATGTACATGATTACATAAAAGTGTGTATGAATGCATGCAATACAATGCTCTATATACAAAACAAAAAACCATAACTTTAAAATTGCTTAAATAATAAACAGAACAAAATTACAAAAACAAGCAGCTAGCAATAGTTTCTATTTTTTGAGCCTTGGATTAAAAGCAAGAATATTGTACTGTTATAGTAAACCTAGGTAACGTTGGTGGAGAGATCGGCTCGACAGTTTTTTTAAATCTGAGCCTATCCATTTCTTACTTTTGAGCCAGCGATTTGAGCCTTTCGAAAATGTTCTGATGTCTTGCAGGCCTACTTAAATTTAAATTGCAGTGTTGGCGCCATAAATGCCAGTGTGCCAAAGCGTTCGAAGAAAAATTAGCATTATTTGCTAATATTATACTAAATTTGTGTGTACACACTGCAGTTCAGTAAACAATTGCCCACCGATAACAATCGATACAACAAAAACCTTAATAGTATCGCTCGCCAATAAGTATAACATTTTCACCCTTCGCTTGATAATGTTGTCTATATCACTGCGCAACTCTTCTTTTTGCCGCATTTATCAGTTTGCCATGATTAGCTGGAGCTCTTTGTGACTGGATAATTAAATTTATTTATTTAGTTTTCAACTCTTCAATTAAATGCTCAGTTGCCATATTTTTTTATATGCTTTATATGGTATTGCAGCTACTGATTCTTGTAAGGGGCTACTTGTGAATGCTAATGAGTTTGTTTTTAAAAACATATTTACATATGTTCGCATATATTTTCCAATAAATGCTCTAGCTGCCATTTAAATTACTTTTCTGTATATAAAATTATGTGACCAGGGGACTCTGCTCAAAACACCATGTAACAAAAACGTTATGCGAAATTTAAGCATTCGAAATTAAATATTAAATTGCCCTTTTACTACGTCGATCCAGCCAATTGATGATGGCATTTGGTGTTTACTTCAGTACGATAATCGATATCCGCCTGGGAAGGGTGTTTTTCGATTTATTTTTGGCATTAGCTATTTTTAGACTAGGAATAGTTATAAAAGTTTTAAATTGTACTTGTTGAATTTTAATATAAAACGCTGCATAATTGCCAGCCCACAATTTCTTTAGACGTTCAAGTAATAAAAACAAAAGTATTTACCATAATAACATCGAGTGTATAAATAAAATGTTATGGTGGTAAATAATACTATCGATGATATCGATATAGCCCATCGATAGTTCTCCAGTTCTATAGCCTAGCCTATCCATATTTTTTTTTGTATCCAAACAGTAAAAATTAGTTTAAGCTAAAAGTATCTACCTATAAGTTTCATTTGTTTATTAAGTGTTACAATTATTTATTTTATAAGTGCGTGTTCAATAAAAAGATGTCATCACGAAGGTAAATCCAATAGAAAAAACGAAAATTTACCCACACACACGCACGCACACATGTACAATTGCAACAAAAACACGAACACACATACGGAACACACACACACTGAGGCTATTTACATATGCATAAGTATATACAAAAAGCAGAAACACAAAAAAAAATTGAGATAAAAAAGTGCAACAAAAAAGTACTAAATTCAACAGCGGCAGCCATTGCCAGTCCAACAGAAACTACAGAAATTACAGCTGTAGCAGTATGTGTGTTCTGGGTCTGCCAATACCCACATCAAACCCCCGCACCAACCAAAAAAAAAAACAAATCTATAAGTACTGCTAACGAATTGCTTCATCGTCTCTCGTGTTTTTGTGTTTCCCAACAAATTTTTATAGATGGTTCCACCCAACGATAACGGGCATTGAAGCTGAAAATTTACTACAGGAACAAGGTTTCGATGGATCTTTTCTGGCACGCCTTTCCTCTTCAAATCCTGGCGCTTTTACCCTTTCTGTACGTCGTGGCAACGAGGTAACACACATCAAAATTCAAAACAATGGCGATTTTTTTGATCTTTATGGCGGTAAGTAGTTGGACTATTGGAAAATAATATATTATTGGAAATCTCAAAAATATTAATTTTAATTCAAATGCAGGTGAAAAATTCGCCACACTGCCGGAGCTGGTACAATATTATATGGAGAATGGTGAGCTAAAGGAAAAGAATGGACAGGCTATAGAGCTGAAACAGCCGCTCATATGCGCGCAACCCACTACAGAGAGGTTAGTGTTGAAGTACATAAAAGAACAACACAAATACCGCTACAGTAGGGACTTTAAGTCCTTTAAGCAAACAGCTGTTTGGGCGGGATGGTGGCTTTGGCTAGCAATGCAAATTTCTGTGGTATACACATGCAGTAATACAAGTATTACAATATGTTTTATTGCTTATTATTAAAGCTTGGCTTTAGTTTTTTTTCATAATTTTTTCGTTGCAGAAGGAAGTCTTCTCTATTTGTTAAAAAATTGTTAATATGTCTTTTTTTTTTACGTACATACATCGTGATGTACACTGTCTACTGAAATATGTATTTTGTTAAAGTGCAAAGCGCAAACTGAAAGTATGTAAGATACAATTAGTTTTAAGGCACACACAACACGATTTTATGTATACCTTATGTATTTACATGTGTGCATACATATATATATATATACATACATATGTACTACATAAACAATTGATAAATTGCTGAAAAGCGTTATGTGTGTCTGTGTGTGTACGCCAGAACTGCTTGTTTTCGTATTTAAATTAAATTTTGTGTGAATAATTTACAATGCCATTTTACGTGCAGCACTTACATACACACACGCATACTTACATATACTTAAACACGTACACACACACACACACACACCTGTTGCTCCACCCCCAAGGCATTGTCCATATTTGTGCCGTTATTCGTATTCATTATTGAAGCTCCCGGAATTTTTCGACCGGCATTAAATGGCCATAACTATTTTCTTTGTTGCGGTTTACAAAAATATGTTAATGAGGAGGGGGGAGCAGTGTTTTTTTGACTTAATATACACATCGCTCACTTACAAAAAGAGTGTCATAACTCAAAAAATGCGTTTTTTGAGTTAGTAATGCAAATTTATTCGTTATAAAAAAATGTACATTGTGTAAAAATTCCATATTGATATCATTGTGCCTTAGTTTTCGGCGAGTAAAAACATATTTTTTACATATAATAGAGAACTAGTAAAGTATGGAATAACTATGAGTGTCTTTTTGTTTGAAATGGTGGGGTCGATTGAAAACTTTAAATGCATTTTCTGCAAAATTACATGTTTCGAGTTATGACGTTCTTCTTGGGGATCATCCATGGCAACGTGACGCTGATTATAGTCAAAATAGGAGGGGGACTCCCCCTCGCGACATAGTGACGGATAAAATTTGTACCCTTGGACAAGCTTAAGAAAAGCGTGATATCATTAACCCCTCAGACATTGCAAAGTTCATATCGGCTTCTGGTTGGCCCTCTTTTCGACTATTCTTTATATGTTAGCAGGAATCTGCATTTCAAAGGCAAACATAACCTAAAACTGCACCTAAAAGCCATTCTAACCGAACCTGTTTCCTATTTTTTACTTTATGACTACCTCAGCTTCACACCAAAATAAATGCATAATTTCCGGCTACAAGCGGTCATTGCCACATGACTTTGACCGGCTGCGGCCCCCTTTTATTTGTATTCTTTATTTGGGAAACTTTATTAATACAACGCTTAACTGTGTTAAGTACACAGTTGCTAAACCCAACCCATGGGGCGCAATAACCCCACATGACACCCAGTGTCCTGCAGTTGGAACAGCCCTTGCCGAAGAGCAAGTTTCAAGTTTTTATTTTGGTAAATCATGTTTCTTTTTTTTCCTTTTGCTTAATCGTTTCGTTTCAAGCTGCTGATAAGTTGACGTTATGTGGGTTGAATTTTGTATGTTTATTTGTAAAGTGCAAGATTTGTTCAATATTTTTGTCACTTTGTACTGGTATTGTATATTATTTTTAACTAACGCTTATATAAAACAAAAAAAGAAATACAAAACCGAAAGGCATTTTGATTTGTTTTCTTAACTGATATTCTTGTTTTTTATAAAATTCTTGCGCATTTTGCGTCACGTGACGTCAAGAAAGAGATGTCTTTGTGCACAGATTGAATATTTGTGTAATTCTATATTTAGAGACAGATTTACTCCAAATGAATAACTTGGATTTGATTTAGCTCATTTAAGCCACGATATGAGGTAAACATGTCATGACTTACTTGCAAACGAACTGAGCTATTCATTGTATTCATTGTAATTAATTAATTATAGTAAGCCTTAGCTCTCTATTAGACTGTGCACAATAAGGTGTAAATCCGACAGTAATCCATCTTTTTGAGGAACAATAGTCAAGGATATGCCATCTTCGGTAAAATTGACGTCGTCTTTAGACAACGTTAAATTGGCACATTAATTTAAATCACCTAAAGGGCATTCATTTCGTTTAATTTTTGTTTGTGCGCACAAAAGCAATAAAAAATAGATAACTAAGTGATATACATTTACGATTAAGTGATCATTTATTGGTAATCAGTGACTAAAGTGCTCTGCTGAACGTTCACAAAAGTTTATTTTCCTTGATTCAATGAAGAAACCATCCGAAGGCTTCGGCTTACACAGTTTGAGTGCCAGCGATTAACCTGCAAATAGAGATCCACAAGTTTTCATAAATCACAAGACTGCCCTTGACCTTCGTACCAATATATACAATACGTATACAATTGTTAGTAGCACTTAATTAAAACTTTTAATTGCTACGATTAAGCTGTTGGGTTGATCGCTAGCTGCTCTACTTTCTTTAAGAATGTGATTCCGGGTTTTGTGCCTCTGTCACACTTGTGGTGCAGCACAAACAAATCTGACAGTAATCAATTAAGTTTTCTTTATGTTTTTTGTTTCGTAAATTTATTTTTTAATTACTTTTGCAAGGCGTGTTGAATAATGTGTAAAAGGGGCTTAACGTCCGCCCACCGGCCATCCAGAGCCTCATTTCAAATACCTGAAATGTTATGTGCTTAACGCGAGCCTACAATAAGCTAAAAAATTATAAATGCACTGCATGCTCTACTACGTTTATCCGTATCTGTATCTGTTGGTGTAGTATCTGAGGTACACCAACACAACAAACAATCTTCTATATAATTAAGTACTTTACGTTTTTTAAAACTATTACAAAAATTGTAGAAACTATTGCTATTTATCAGCGAAATATTGTCTCAAGCTTGATTATTTGCGTCGTGCCCGTTTGTGTGCGTGCCATTAGTCACATAAATCTGATCGGATTGGGCAACCTTACATCCTAGAATAATTGCATTTGGAACGACAAACAAGCAATTCGTACTCTAAATGGCAAATCTTAAATACGAAAACTACCAAATATTTTACAATTAATGTGTCTGCAGGTACTAATGATATTATCCACTTAGTCAATCGATAGACGAATCAAAATTAATATTTTTCTTCTCTTGTATTATACTTGTGGGTTCTTGCTTGCCCTTAGCCGTAATATATTTATTAAATTCGATTTCGCGATTCCGCTCTGCTACCATATCCTAAGTCCTTTAAGGAAAATTGTTTATTACTTTTTCTACTCTGCACCTTACGGTAAAAAGGATGTATGCAACTTGACAAGATATGTGACATAGGAGACGTCGGGGATCCCGCAAAGTTACCTAAAGTATGACTAAAGAAGTCAATATAACTATACATGTTTGTCCGTACGTCTAGATCTCAGGTGTAATAAGAGCTGTAGTAATCAAACTTTCAGATTAGATCTCCTATTCTGTCATGGAAGACAAGTTTATTTTATGAAGATATTGTTATTTGATAACGGCACAAGTTTTTTAGACTACCTAAGGAATATTGTGCATGGTGCAGATTATCTCAAAGTCGTCTGCGCCCCGAAACACGTCCACGCACAATAGCTGTCAAAAACTGACTGAGCATTCAAAATGGCCGAGATTGTCAACTTAAGTGAGGGTCATAAGTACCAACATAACGCCACAAAAAGATCGAAAATCGAACATCCGTAGCCCGCGAAAATTCAAAATTCGCGATACCAAATGCTTGATGTAAAAGTATTATTTATATCGGTCAACAGTCATATTCTTTTTGAACATATCTTAACAAGATATTATGTTTGCGAAAGAAATACCTGAGACCTGCCTACGTCCAAAAATATTAAATAGTTTAATCGAGCCAAAAGCTTTTTTACAATCTATAAAAAGTAAATACAGCGGGGACTGCCATTCAATAGACTGCTCGATTATAATACGCAGGGTATTAACTTTATCGACACAGCTGCGATGGGAACGAAAGCCGGCTTGTTCACTGCAATCTGTATAAATTGTGGCTAATATTTTATATACAGTATTAAGCAGCGTGATTCCTCGCCAATTATCGCATAGTGTTCTTTCGTCTTTCTTTGGAATTTTTAATACTATTTCTGTCAACCATAATCGACGAGGCCATCTTCTTGTCCACGCTTCTTTATTATGAGGAATAAATATTTCCGCTGACGTATTGGGGTCCACTTGGAGTTGCTCTGGGGGTATGCAATCCTCGTCTGGGGCTTTATTTCTCTTCATCTTTACTATTGCGCTCAATATGTCTTGAATGGATGTTGGCTTTGAGGAGATTCGGGCGTCACGGTGTCGCGCTTCGTTGTTGTGGGGAAGGAACTGTGTTCCCTCTTCGGTGTTATGTTGCCTATTTCTTCGAAATGTTCTCTCCATCTGCTGAGCTGCTCTTCCGTTCCCGTTAGCAGGTTTCCATTATGGTCTCTCACTGGCTGGTTTCTGTTAATATTTTGGTTTGAGAGACGTCCAATGACGCGGTGAAGCTCTCTCATATCGTTCTTTCCAGCAGCGGTCACAGCTTCATAAGCGAGACTCTCCATGTATTTCTTATTATCATTTCTCGCCGATCTTTTTACTCTTTTCGCTATAGCTGTATATTGTGCTCTAAGGGAGTTATCATTAGCCATGCGAGCTTTAACTTTGTTCCTCTGTTAGATTAGTGCCCACGTGTCATACGATATCATAGTTTTTCTGTTTTCCGCTTGACGATAACCTATAGTTTCAGCGGCAGTGTCCTGAAGCGGCATTGTCCATGGCGGTAGTTTTACGCGTACCTGATTTCCGACTATCTCCCTGGTCGCTTGGTTTTGGAGGTTTTTAACTTCAAATCGTTTGCTTGGATTATTCCTGGTTCTTTTCCGTTGACATCTCAGTTGTATCCTTACGGTTGCTGTAACAAGTTCGTGATCACTGTCTATATTTGCGCCATGTTTAGTTTGGACATCCAAGACATCTCCATCTCTTGCTGATGCATATGTGGTCTATTTGATTTCTTGTGATTGCAGTCGGGAATAAGTTTCTATGAGGCAATAAATCTGCGACTATAATACCGTTGATCATTCAGGGTATTAAAATGACGCACATAACACTTCATTAAGTTATGTGCTTGACAAGATCATTAAATATAGGGTAAAGTTATGCCTTAAAAAACTTAGTAGTCAAGAGTCTGTCACACTTGAACGTGAACTTGAATCTGTCATCATTTAAATAAGTTGTAAATATTGTAGAAAATTGATTGATTTTGCCTTAGCAAACCAAGTATGTAGTAACAACAAGCAGTGGGACAAATGTGTCCTGAACTAACTGCCTGAAGCTGAGTCCAAATACAATAACAGAAACAGCAACGACAAGTAGACAATTTAAAGCGATCGGCACGTTTGACAGTCAGGCAACCGCAAAGCAGACTGAGCACGAACTTCTGTCTATTAGCTAAGATCAGAGGGGCCAGATAGGAAACTTTATAATTATAGATTCAGGTAAATCCCTCGCCAAAAGCACAGCCAAAGGTAGTATGTAAATTACAAAACAAAATAAAAAGGAAACCCAATTTTGAAGACGTCATTTAATTATGGATTTCTGCTCTTTGTTCCGATTTTGGCAAGCATTGAGAATCCGGAATATAAAAATACAATGGAACGACGCAAGCCCCTAAAAAGAAAAAATGGTAAAAAAAAGAGGAGAAAAATGTTGCATCAAAAAATTGATTATCAGGAAATATTGTTCTATTGTTATTTAATTGATGCAATGGGCGAAATGCATGCGGTTATGTTATTGCTTACGATAATTATTTCAATATTATTATTATTACATTTCAATCCAGTCGAAATTCGTATACACCATTCTAAAAAGTATCTTTAAAAACAAAAAACAAGTAGCACGTCAGCAGTCTGGGCTAGTTACTGACTATAATGTTCCATGCAAAGTGTACCCTCGTCCACTTTGTCCTCACCACAAATTTATTCATTAAAATTTAGTTTCTTGCACGTTCCGCATTTTGAGGCTCTGTACCCAAAGGCTAAGAGCTCCAGCACAAGGTGCGATCGATCGATGATCGATTTTTTTGATCGATATTTGCAATCAGTTTTTTGATATTGACCCTATTCTTCCAATAGAGCAACCGTTTTGCCAGGAATCTCCGCTCAAAAAAATATTTTCATTTTTTGCGGATATCTTGACCTTTTTTTTTTTTTTTTTCATTTTTGCACTTTTACACCCAAATTCATAATTAATTTCTTACGTACTACGGAAGATTCACAATTTTCCGAAGTACTACATTTTATTAATGTGGCCTCTGACGACAGTGTTTCAGCGGTACATAATACCAATTTTAAGGAATTTAAACGAAGACCAGCAACTGTTAATGTTTTTGCATTCATTAAACAAATAAACTAACAAGGGCTCAGAGAAACACACCCCATTACAAAATACAGTGCAGAATCGGAATATTTGTCTGCTTGGTTTTCGCAAGCGCTACTATCAAAAAAACTGAACATTTTTTGCCCCCGTACTTTTGGCAGTGATGGCCAACAGGAGGTATATATATATATATATATTCCCGTAGTTCCTAGATGGAACAAAGAGCCTCAAACAGGAGGTAATCTTATATAATTATTTATAATTTTTTTAATTTTCATATTGACAGCATTTTCAATTTTACGATCCATTGAAAACGGTTCGACGGGCTATCGAGAAACACATGCTTTTTAATATTAAATAAACGAGTATATACAATACATACTTATAAAAACATATCAATAATAATAACGTTCATAAATAAGTGTCGGCGATATCAGTATCGGCGTACGCATCGCAAAGATCTGCGCCTGGCATATTAAATGCCGCAATTTGCGTACTTTTCGAACCAAATAGGTTATTAACCATGAATTGTGATTTTTTCTTTTTTTAATTTTTATATGATAATTTGCGATTTTATGTGCACTTGTTCCCAAATGTATTAAGACTCAACGCAGTTTTGGCGCTTGGTTTTTGTTAAAGCCGATACCAATAGGTTTTAAGAGAACTGTGCATAATTTATTTTATTTATTTAACCTATTACCAAATGTGTTATGTCGACCCATCACAGACTATTAATAAAATAGAAAAATGATATACAGTAGAGGCGGTGCCCGACATTATGAAACCCTGGCAAGTTTTCCTCATTACACCCCCTTTACCTTACATACGCTCACTCCACCAAAATTTTTTATACACTGTACCGTATGGTACAAATGGTATATTAAGTTTATGCAAGCCGAAAATGTATGTAACATACAGAAGGAAACGTCGAAGACCCCCCAAAGTTACCTAAGGTATGATCAGGATGACTAGAGAAGTCGATATACCCATGTCCGTCTGTCCGTCTGTATGAATGCCTAGATCTCAGAGATGGTGAGAGCTAGAGCAACCAAACTTTCAGATTAGATCCGTTATTATCCTACGGGTGACAAGTTAATTTTCTTTTTTTGATATCGGGGTTCTATTATATAGCTCCCATAGGTGTGTTTCAGAGGACCTCGAAAAAAACCAAACGTTTTAGATGGATAATTCGTTTGTTAATGAAGATATCATAACCAAATTTGGCACTCGAAAGTTTTTATAATTCCCAAGCACTGAACCAAATTTTATCAAAATCGGTTGACTATATCATATAGCTCCCATAGGATCAATCGGTCAAAAAAACGAGTTTTGTACAAAATTGGTTATGTTTCGTTTGCTTGTGAAGATATTGTAACCAAATTTGGCATTAAGAAGTTTTTTAGAGTACCCAAGCACTGTACTAAATTTGATCAAAATCGGTTGACTATATCATATAGCTTCCATAGGGCCAATCGGTCGAAAAAACGCATTTTGAACAAAATTCGTTTTGTTTCGTTTGTTTTTGAAGTTATCGTTACCAAATTTGGTCATTGATACTTTTTTTAATTTCGTAAGCATCGTACCAAATTGGATCAAAGTCGGTTGTCTATATCATATAGCTCCCATAGGACCGATCCGGCAAAAAAAATTTTTTTTTACAAAATTCGTTGTATTTTGTTTGTTTATGAAGAAATCATAGTCAAACCTCACATTCGAAAGTTTTTTATAGTTCCCAAGCACTGTACCAATTTTGATCAAAAGAGGTTGACTTTATCATATAGCCCCAATACGACCGATCGGTCAAAAAATGTGTTTAAAGCTAAATTCGTTTTGTTTCGTGTGTTTATAAAGATATCGTTACCAAATTTGGAAATAAATAAATATCTTTTAGAGTTCTGAAGCAACATACCGGATTTGATTGCAATGTGGTGGTATAGGGTATCACAAAGTTGTCCGCGCCCGACTTTACGTACGCCATTTTTTAGTGGAGGAAAAGTGTTAAATTTTGGACAGAGGTGTAAAAATTTGCAATTATTTTGGGGCTTTGATAAGAAATCAGTATTTTCAAGCCCAAAGTGATTAAAGAATTGAAAGTGTATAAAATTTTCTTTTTAAAAGGGTTTCGGGAATCAGGTTCAATCCAAACTTAAACCACAAACCATCTGTCGGCAGCAAAACTTTTGGTTTCTTTAACAATAGTGTTATGTATATTTTTAACTTGAAACCATGTCAAGTTAATATGCATCTGAGTGCTGAGAAAGAACAAATTGGGATAGATTTAAGAAATTTTATAGTCCAAAATATGAAAATTTTATTCATTTACATGTAAAAGTTCAACTACCGAAATTTTCGATTTAAATGCAATTTTCGATATAAATGCAATTTTAACTCTCTTTCGGCTACCGTCCTGAATGCAGCTTGACATAAAAACTAAGATAGTATATTACTTAAACGATTTTAATCCCAAGAGCTTTACGTTAGTGATTGGGAATAGATATTCCTGTGAAAATAACCAACAGATCATTCACAAATGTAGATCATCAGTTCATAGTCAACCCCTGGAGCCTGCTAATGAGTCATCATACTTTGTTGACTTCGTGACAAACATTTTAACAACTATTCCGTTTACTATGCTTCCAATATTATGTAAATCGCATAACTTTTTTTAACGTAAACAAAAACAAACTTTATTATGTTGATTAATGTTGTTGGATTTTGAAACATAGTATTCGTGTACGATACGATAAAGCGTGTATGTGGTTCCAAAGAAATGACGATGACGAAACGACGAATAAAAAAGCTATGTATGTGCGAGTACATATGTATCATAACATAAACATATCATCGCCAGCAACTCCCATTTATTGGCGCACAGGCACTCCGGGTTTTCACTGTCATCGTCTCAATCGATCATCCATGAAGTAGTCTTCGTCATAAGATCGACCAAAATGTAAATTGGAATGTGAATGTGACTTAAATGCGATACCAAATATGCGGCACACGTTTGTCTCTGACGTCTGGGTCTATCCCCTTCGCCTGTAGGCCCCGCTGCTTAGACGAAAAAAACAATAATAACAAATATCTTAATTCGCATAGACACAAAAAGAAAAAAAATTTCAAATGTGTAATCGCACATCGGTTTCGATTTTATTTCCGGTGGCAGCTGCCAGGTCGCCAGGTAATCAAAATCGGGCGTAGGTCGCATTTACTTGCATACGGACACCAGCATTAATGCTTAATGATTCATACTTAAGACTCGAATTGCTCGTGAGTCAGCTTAGTCAAAAGCAACGACGACTACTAAATATCTAAATCCAATAAGGACAGCTTTTTAATAAACTTGCAGATTCATTCGATTCTATGGAAACAGCAAGATATGGTTTTACTGTATGCTATACGATATATTCGCATCCAAGTATACAAGGTTTTATTTTTACACCCTGTACCACAAGGCACAAAGGGTATATTATTATATTAACAAAAACAAACTTTATTATGTTGATTAATGTTGTTGGATTTTGAAACATAGTATTCGTGTACGATACGATAAAGCGTGTATGTGGTTCCAAAGAAATGACGATGACGAAACGACGAATAAAAAAGCTATGTATGTGCGAGTACATATGTATCATAACATAAACATATCATCGCCAGCAACTCCCATTTATTGGCGCACAGGCACTCCGGGTTTTCACTGTCATCGTCTCAATCGATCATCCATGAAGTAGTCTTCGTCATAAGATCGACCAAAATGTAAATTGGAATGTGAATGTGACTTAAATGCGATACCAAATATGCGGCACACGTTTGTCTCTGACGTCTGGGTCTATCCCCTTCGCCTGTAGGCCCCGCTGCTTAGACGAAAAAAACAATAATAACAAATATCTTAATTCGCATAGACACAAAAAGAAAAAAAATTTCAAATGTGTAATCGCACATCGGTTTCGATTTTATTTCCGGTGGCAGCTGCCAGGTCGCCAGGTAATCAAAATCGGGCGTAGGTCGCATTTACTTGCATACGGACACCAGCATTAATGCTTAATGATTCATACTTAAGACTCGAATTGCTCGTGAGTCAGCTTAGTCAAAAGCAACGACGACTACTAAATATCTAAATCCAATAAGGACAGCTTTTTAATAAACTTGCAGATTCATTCGATTCTATGGAAACAGCAAGATATGGTTTTACTGTATGCTATACGATATATTCGCATCCAAGTATACAAGGTTTTATTTTTACACCCTGTACCACAAGGCACAAAGGGTATATTAAGTTTGTGCAAGCCGAAAATGTATCTAACATACAGAAGGAGACTCCCCAAAGTTACCTAAAGTATAATCAGGGTGACTTTAGAAGTCGATGTACCCATGTCCGTCTGTCTGTCTGTCCGTCTATCTGTCTGTATGAACGCCTAGATCTCGGAGATGGTGAATACCTTTACTTCAAAAACCGCGCATTTGAAATTTTTTTTTTCGTACAGCACGATATTTATTCCTATAGGCTTATTAAATTTAAACCAATTTTAATGAAAATCGAAAGATACGTCAAAGTTGTTTAAAGTATATGGGGGTATATAGTGATAAATCCAAAACTTTTGTATCTGCTTAAAACATGAGTAGGTATGTATGTACATATATTACATAGACTTACTTTGTATGTACTTTATGACGTTGGCTTAGACTTTAAAGCTTAGTTCACTTGCACAAACGTTTCTTTCACTTTTAGAAAGCTTCGTACTTTCAAATTGTTTCGAATGCAATTTCCAATTCAATTAATGCAAGTGTAAAATATATATGTACATATATATTTCTGTTTATGATTTCATTTTTATTGATTCAATAGGCCAGGATTTTATCAAGATTTTTGAGGAAATAATAGAAACTGCAGACTTTGACGAAAACAGCTCCGAGTGTTGGGCAAAAGTATAAATCTAAGTTGTTTAGGAGTCATTAAATTCCTTTGACCAACGTTTACGGTAACCTAAAATATAGTTTACCTATGTAGCTTTAGTAACCCATTTGTTCTTACTATTTTTGTCTGGGTCAGTGTTAAACTAACATTCTATTTCCTTGTATGGGGTATTGAATCCGGCTGTGGCCAGTTAAAACGCTACATAAACCAACAACGTGAATCGAAGCAAATTTGGTTCTAGGCAGGTGGTTATTTGGTAAATGTTTTTATGGCTGTTGTTATTATTATTGAATGCATTTGACGCAGTAGCGACTGCGACAGTGTAAATAACGATTCGAAAAATTAAAAACAAGCAAATGCGTTAAGGTAAAGGAAACATCAACAAAAACAGTACAAAAAAAAGGAAAAAAAAGGCAAAGCCTTTTGTTATTGATAATTATAAAGACAATAACGTAAAGAACCATAGAGAGAAGTGGCGGGGGCGAGCGGAAGGTGCGTAATCGGGACGTGTTGTAACGGGGACTCAACAAACAACAAAAAGGCCAGTCAACAAGCAGTCAGCATTCATTCATTCACGAGCACACACTCTGAGCGCTTAAAACATAGTAAGAAGCAGCAGCACGATTGGCAGTGAGTGAAAAATAAAGCAAGAACAAGAACGAGAACAAACAAAACGCAAAGAGACGGCGCACACGAAGACGACGGATTATATATAAAACGAAAACGACGACGGCAACAACAACAAAGTTGTAGAAAAGTTTTAACATAAAGCTTGACACACCTGACGGCATCGGCTTCATTCTCGTGTTGCGGTTTAAAGGCGTACCACAACGCAAGCGTGCGCTGACTGCTTCTAAAGTTGTCGGCAAGCAGTGCATTTTCTACAGTAAGCAGTGCAAAGTGCGTGTCGTTTGTTTTCTCACATAAGTGGCGTGTATGCGCGCGATTCCTGGCGATTTAATTTTTTTTGCGTTCTTGTATAAGCGTTTTCTTTTTATTACTGACTAAATTTTTAACATATAATGCCTTCGGCCACATTTGTTTTTGAGCATTTGATTGCGGCACAAACGCGACTTGACGACGCAGCAGCAGCACCGGTAAACAAATCGACAACTGCGTCAAAATCCACTACAACAACCAAGGCATATGAAAGGAAATTCTTATTGGCTATGAAGAAAATTGTGCAATAAGCAATATAGTGCAGTACACAACAAGACAGAAATACTTATATTTTTTTTATAATATACAACTACTTATGTACCTAGCATTGATACATATAAAATAGCTAGTTTATATATTTAGTGATACAAGCTTGATGCTGAAATGAAAACAAAACAAATCAATAAAAACGCTTTAAATATTTTGAAAAAAAAAATACAACTAATTTTAATAAAAGAGTGTTTATAAGTGTGTGTTTGTGCATGCCTTAAAACAACTTTACTGACAAAAAAAAGAAAAATAGGCACATATATTTTGAATAAATTTTTATTATTTTTTTTTGCTGAGTTGTGTAAACATATGCTTTAAATGAAGCACATTAAAAAATGCAAAGGCGCATATTTTGAAGCAAATAAAAATAGCAACGCATAACAACTATTTTGCTCTAAAGTGTAAACAATTTTATCGCTTAAATTAAACAAAAAGCCGGTCAACAAACATAAAAAAAAATAAATTGTTGTGTAAAATGTTATTCAACAAGTGTCTGGAAAAATTGTCCAGCTCACTGGGCAATGTTGTGAATCAAAAGCTACACGAGAAGCAAGTCTACAACAATAACAACAACAACCTCAGCAAGGATAACGACTATCACAATCAGCGCAATTTCGAATACGAACGTGCCATACAATCCAACTATGGCAAACCAAAGTCAAAATCTAAAATCAATCCAAAGTCATCTTTGAAAAAATTAACAAAAAATGATAGCGAGTGCAAAAATTGCATGAGCAATGATGAGCTGGCATCGATTATAAGAGGCGTGGCTCACAACAATAAACACAACGAGGATTTGCATAGCAGACGTAGAACATTTAATGGCAATAGCTCAACATCTGCTCAGAACTCAACCGCTCCATCCACATCCACCTCCACAGAGTCGCTGAGTAATATGAGCGCGAATATCAATGGAGGCGCCGCCTCATATCCCGCCACTCCCACCTCTTGGTCCGCCTCACCACCACGCTTTGGGGCTGGAGAGCTCCCCTTTGGATTAAGCGGTTCAATGGACACCTTAAATATGCTCTCCGCCCTGCGAGTGCAGTTATATGGTTATACGTGCGTATTTATTATCAATTGTATTTAAAATTAGTTTTATTATGATAGTTGCTCATAGGTTTTTCTACCTTTCACGTAAATGGGCTTTATCCAAGCAATCAAAAATAGCATAGACGATTGGCGATGATAGTATCTGTTATTAATTAAATCTTGCTCATCTAATTCACATGGTGTATGCATAATGTGGCAAATTATAAAAATTGACCTAAAATTTGTATACAAACGTAAATGAATATGTATATTTATATATGTATGTGTGTGTTTTTTCAACGACTGCTCCTGGAAAAGAATTTCGGTATTATTTTGGTGTGAAGGGTACTTCCTCCCCTTGAGGGGATAGTTGTGGTTCTTCATATTGTGCAATGTTTAGGTTTTCCATATGTAGGTTCGGGTCGTTCAAATTTTTCGGATATCCAGCACCAAATGAGTTGCTAATCGTAATAAACATATTACTGTATCTTAGTAAGGTTTGCACGTGCTGTGATCACATAGCGTATGCGTAATTGATCAAAATTAAGATGCATGTAAATGTATGTATGTATATGTTTGTGTGTGTTCTAGGCACTCCAATTGATGCGTGCGCAATGCTTGCAAATTATATTAATTGTATCAATCTTTTTATTATAAAACGTCAATTATTTACTTGTGCTTGTTTGTAGACATACTACGAGTATTTAAAAAAAAAAAGATTTTTCACAAAAACAGGAACAACAACAGCAATAAGCCTAAAAAGTCTTTAAACGGCAAGAGTAGTGGGCAGAAAAAAAAAATGAACGAAAACAAAAAACAATCATACAAAACAAAGCAAAATGAAATGAAACAAAAACTGTCATGTGTTCAAAATTGCCACGCAAATTAGTAAATATTTACGCTAAATAACGGCTACAACAAAAGCACCAATACATTTTAACACCAGTCTCAATCAGTGCCATAGTCCGTCAGTCAGTTAGTTAGTCACTTTGTCATTTCGTCATTTTAACATTTATTCGGATAAGCGAGGGACCTAATATATGCCGTGTCTTGTTTTTGTTTGATTTTTTCATATTTGCAAACAAACGCGCTTGACTTCCTCCTCCCCCTCCAATACTATTGTATATGACTTGGATTCTTTATTGAATTTTGTATTTAGCTCAAAAAAATATATACATATATTTCCAAACAACTATGCCAATATTTGACAAAGAAATAGAGTTCTAATAAGTGCGAATAATTTCGAAATGAAAACTACATTAAGAGCATACACAAATTAGAACAAACGATCAGATTTTTTTATTTAAAATACAGTTAAGCTTAATTTTACATTAAAGTACATAACACGGTAAACTGTAGAAAGGGGACTTGCAAATTTTTGATAGAAAATAGTACATTTCGATTCTATACAGTCCCTCTTCTGTTTCTTGTCTATTGATTCTAACTTTATATTTTAAGAAGCTTTTAATTAGGATTTTGTATTTTATGGCAAATTTTATTTACGTGTCTTGAAATATTAATGCCTATCCCGAATTTAAAGTTTTCGTTTTATCAATGGAACTTCTCTGATTTATCGACTAATCATACCGAGTTGTACTAAGTAGTTTTCTTATAACTTTAATTTAGTTTCATTTTTAATTTAATTAAGAAAATGTTTACCTTTGGATTTTCTAGTATATATTATCATGAAACTATGCCCGCAGTTTTCATAGAATTCACCAAGATATGGTCTAATATGACTGATTAGTCTTTTGTTATAATCTCCCTTGGCAATACGAGGAATTTTTCCAAGTTTACCTTTGGTCTGTGGCTTGAGGTCTGTATATTGCTGTTGAAGATAAATTTAAAACTCTGTCTTATCTGCTTGCAAATGTTTGCTTTTTATCAGCATGTCCAGAACTTGACATATATATTCATTTTATAAACCTGTCTTGAAGTTTACATATAACACAATGTGAGTACACAACATTTACAATAAATATCCACTCCACTCCGCTCTTTTTTTTTCAATTCTTTATTATTTACTGCATCTCAGCTTTTTAATAAGGGACTAACAATAATAAATCAAATGTTCTTCTTATTTAATTTACAAATAATTATTATTATTACATTTATGTTAACGGGACCTAAAAAGATTTCGCAGGGCGCTCCCCACTCTATATTGGGAGGTATTTTTCTTTTCATATCCCGACTCGGGCAACCTTATTAGGCTATTTACAATTATAATCAAATGCTGTAAATAGCTAGTTAGTAAATTTCATGAGTACGCGGACGTGTTTGCAAAATTTTATAACTGCTCTTCAAGTTAACTAGACCTTGGGTGGGTGGATTTATTGAAATTAATAAAATACAAGTAAAAAGTAACCATTTTGTAAGCAATGAAGCGGGACTTTTTTTGTCCTCGTTAATATTTCATTGTCTTCAGTTAAGTTTTGGAAAGGAATGGAATTGAAATTTGTTGAAAACACTTAGCCTGATTTCCTTACTAATTTTCCAACTATATTTAACAATAGCCATTCTTGAAATATTTTTTTTTGCAGCAAATTTTTCCATTACAGAACTATTAGTAGAAAAACTTGGCGTCAATACAACATCTACTTATCTATGAATTCGTTGCAACTAAGAAACCCTCTCAATAAAGTGTTTTAATGTCACTTTTATAGTATACTCGTATATACATATAACTAATGGGCCATTTAAAAAAAAATCAAAATTTTTTGTGTTTTTCTTTAACTGTTTATATTTTATTACACAAAAAAACATTCAGCATTTTTGCAGTTCATTACATGTAAAGTTGATTTATGCGCAAAAAATATTGGTATTCATAAAAGATGCACTTTATCAAAAATACAGGCAACACGTAAAGTGCGCCAATTTCATTGAGTGGAAGGTAAGACCGCACAGCTCTTTTCTCTCCCTTGGCAGCTCACGGGACTCGGACACGTTCCGGTTGCAGCTGCTCGGCACACATAACTTCAAATGATTCCATGTAAATACATGCATACATACTATGTATATTATTTTGGATTTGTCATTTACACCAGGCGCAAAGTATTTGTTGACCTTTGGCGACAATGTATCGAGAAAATCCAGCGTAAAGCGTAATCTGTCACTTCCCTTAAATTCAGTTGAAACGGTAAAATGTCCATATGAAGTTCCACTGACGCAAATATCGCGCAATGATCGTTCGCGTTTTCGTTTTAAAAATTTTAATTAAGCTGGGCACACACCCAAAAAATTATAAACACACTTAAATATTTGTATAAATATTACGCACGGATCAGCGAACGAGTTACCAATAATGAAAATAATATTTCTAAATATAAACATCAGTATAAACGTTGAGATTACATGGAGCATGGCCTAAAGGTACGGCCTTAGTCTTTAGTTACGTAATATGTGCAGGAACTAACTTTTTAATCCTAGTTTCGCCACAAAAAGCTAAAAATTTTAAACGTTTCGATACATACTCTGACGCTGGTCAAAAAGTCATAATAATAAAGGTGCTAATAGGCGCTCCCAAAACTTGTCAATTGACATAAATTATAACCGTACATAATGTATATAGATACATCCATACATATACATATGTGTGTATATTCCTTAAACTGTGTGGGCCGTTGATTCATCCAGAGAATGCGCAATATCATGCCAATGAGAACTCAGCTATACAAGTGTGAAATTGTGAACTGATTCCACAAATGTTCTGAACAAATTGCATAGGCTAGGCTTCTTCAACCTTATTGAAAGGTCGCAATACCCATAAGATATAAAAATATTCTTTGTTTTAGTTTCGAACTATTGCCACATCCGCAACATTGGTGCACAGGTAACACGCTTTGATTTAAAGACCTGCACCAAATGGGCACCATGGGCTGATCAATATATATATTGTAAATAGCAGTGTAAACTTAGCATAAACATTACTTCCGCCCACATTTTGTAAATATTTTTCGCTCTTATCATATTGACAGGCTATAGAGGCATTACCTTGAATATGTAACATACTATTGGCTAAACTGACAATAAAAATTGAAATGCATGCTATGCTGTAGACTAGTCAATACATAAAAGTATATTTGTACAAGTATACGAGTATTATGTATATATACAATAAAACATACACTATAACTATTAATAGCTACTTATACGGAAGGTAAATTATTTAACGGCTTTCAATAGGTGAAATAAACGGCAAAGTCGTTTTATGCTACATGCTATATATGAGCTAGTCACGTATTAATACATAAATAGTAGTATATTATGTACATACATACATTTAGTACACATACTGTAATAGTTTTATGATAATTATGACCCCAAAAATCAATTAGAATTATCATCAAAATGACAAAGTCAATGGCTGTATTTGGTTTTATTATTGTTGCACAATTCAATCGACTTATACATTTATATATTTGTATATAACATATGCTCGTAAATATGTATGCATACATATATTTATATGCCTATAAAATAGTGCACGAGGTGCCGACGAACTCTATATAGTGATACAAAAATTCAAAGCAAGTTTTTTAAGTTAGTGTTATTTATGCAAAATAGACGTCAAATATGTAGCATCAAAAACTAGATTGGCGTTTGTCTTTAATTTGCAGCAACGAACTTTACATACTCTTACCAATTTCTATTAATAAATGATAGCCTTTTTATACCCTGTAGCTTATGGTACAAAGAGGTTAGGTTTGTGCAAGCCGAAAATATATGTAACATACAAAGGACAATCAGACAGCTTTGGTTAGGATATCTTCATTAACAACTGGGGAACAACGAATTTTGGGGCCATATGATATAGTCAACCGATTTTGACCAAATTTGGTACAGTGCTTGAAAACTCTAAAAAAATATCAAATACCAAATTTGGTTACAATATTTCCAAAAAAAACACACGAAACACAATGAATTTTGCACAAAACATGTTTTTTTTGACCGACCTATGGAGCTATGTTGTATAGTCAACCAATTTTGATAAAATTTAGTGCATTGCTGTGTAACTCTAAAAAACTGCTAAACACGATATCTTCATAAATTTGGACTTGGTCCAAAAACACTTTTTTTTTATAAAATTTGGTTCAGTGCTTAGGAAAAACACTTCCAAATGCTAAATTTGGTTACGATATCAGCATAAACAAATGAATTATCCTTCTGTTATATAAAAGTACAGAGTACAAAAAAATGATATGAGATACTCTTAGCGGAATATGTATTAATAATTCGTTGAACAAGTCAATAGATTGAGAGGAGTATCTAGCGTATCTTCTATTAGGTTGAAAAAATTGTTTACAAAATTTTGACTCACCACTTAGTAAAAAATGTAATACAGTCGAGGCGGTGCCCGACAGTGTAATACCCTGTACCTTTTTTCTCGAAAAAATTTTTTTCCTGCATGTTCCTTTTATAAACTTTTCAATTGAAACTTTTTTTTGGAGAAAAACGATATTTATACCTTTAAGTTCCGTAAATTTGTACCGATTTTTATGAGAATAGATAGTTACGTCAAAGAAGTTATTTTAAGGTTATGGGGTAAGTTTTAAGTTGATATGTTGAAGGAAGTGGGAGAAAACACGGTATATCGATTGCGGGGGTTGGGGGCCGCATCGATTAAATTTGGATGAGGATTTGTTCACTAGAGCCACATGAATCAGCTTACCAAAAGGTCACTTGCTACCATAATTGCGTACAGTTTATCGGCAAGGGGAGGTGAATTTTGTTAATTTTTGACACACAGATGCATGTAACCACGACGCATCGCTCTGTTAAGTTTCAGATGAAAATATTAAATGGTGTGGCTAAAAACCGCGAAAATCTAGTGCGGAGCAACGGGGTGAGATATTCACATAATTTAAAAAACTTCATCTTCTATCTCTAGCTCTTATAGTCTCCGAAACCTAGGTGTTCATACAGACGAACAGACGGACGGACATGGATCAATCGCTACCCGAGGTTATGATCAGCATTTCGGTATTAATGACTTGTGGTCTGCCACGCCTCCTTCTGTCCGTTACGTGCATTGCACAAATCTAGTATATTATACTATACATATGTATGTATATGTTTTAATGTGGTGTTTGTATACATTTTAGATTCTATGTCAACATTGTCAGCTTACGTCTATGTGAGTACTGTGCCACTGTTAACGTTGAACTGGTCAAGCCATGCAATACCTTATATGTCAAACGTGAACACTGTTTTTTTTCTCAACTGCACTGCCAACTTGCACTTTTAAGCGCCTGTGCCATACGTCGTATGCGTGTTGCCTCGCATTTGACTGTTTCTTTAACTACACACACACATATACATACAAAAGTACATACTAAATGTAGTAGTATATAATACGATATATAGTATGTACTTACTTTTTGAATTCGATTTTGACTGCTTTGTAGTTTTGTAGTTTTCCATTTGGTTCCTACTCGTTGCCGCGTCGTCGGCGGTGCAGTCTCAGTTTTGCTGTTGTTGTAGTTTTATATATATATATGTACATATGTACTGCAATACTTAAAAGTAGATATAGTTTGTAATATTTATTTCAAGCGCGCACGTAGCACAGTTAGTTAGACAGCAGCTGCTAACGATGCGAATACTTATCTAGTCTCGATTTATATTTTTTATTAATAGGTACATCTTTTATTTTACTTATTCTTATGTATAACTAAACATGTATTTACTCGTATAAAGAGTAGCTTTTGATTGCTTCGCTCGTTCTTTTGTTTACAGATGGTTTCATGGCAATCTTTCCGGCAAGGATGCGGAAAAATTGATATTAGAGCGTGGCAAGAATGGTTCGTTTCTTGTACGGGAATCTCAAAGTAAGCCAGGAGATTTTGTACTTTCGCTCCGCAGAGATGACAAAGTGACGCATGTCATGATTAGATGGCAGGTAAGTGCAAATAACTTGAAGAAAGTCTACTACTACAACTACAATAGCTGCAACAACAACAAATGTGAAAATGCAAATCAATTTGTAGCTGTAGTGGTGTGCATGTGTGTCATTGTGGATGATTGGCATAATAACAATTTGTAAGCAACTTGTTGCCAATAACAACCAGAACAAAAATAGCAAACTTTATAAGTGCGGCTATAAAGTTCCTTATAGCTTGACCTTGAAAAAATGTTTTTTTTTATTTTGCAAAATGCACGTGCGTTTTTTTTTAAAGCTCACGCTAAACTGTTACATTTGTTAACCTTACACATACACGCATACGCAAACCCAGTTGTATGGGTTACCCAATTCGATGCCACATGTTGGAAAACAAACAAAAAAAAACCCCCTTTAAATTAAATATACAACTTAATTGGTGATTTTCCAAATGTTTTAGCAACGCGGCCAAAGCTTTACGATCTATCTATCTTTAAAAAGTAGCTTTCTGTTACTGTTTTACAACTCCATGAAAAACTTAATGGATTAATATTGAAATAAATAAATAATTAGAAATTAAAAAAATAATTTATTTAGTTCGGGTTCTATTCGGTTGGCAACTGAACGTACACATTTTATTATTAAAAAAACGCTTAGTATTTGTTTCGTCAAAATTACAAAAATGTGATACGATTCGCTCAAGTATCCTTAAAATGCACGGGCTTAATAAATTTTACTTACTGACTGACGTATTTCAAAGACTTGTTGACGTACAAAATCTAAATTTAGCAACAATCTGAAAATTGTGATAACGTATAAAATGAATTAGAATTAGGAACCCCAAATTCACATGAAACGGTATGTTTCAGACAAGGAAATTTTTTTATTACCCAGTGTTAAAGAACCCAATTAACCCAAATTAAGAAAAGAATTGCAAAATAAAATGATGGGAGTAAAAAAAAAAACAATTCTTATTAAATTTTAGACACTTTGTATCGTTAATATTTAAAACTTGGGCGATACTCATTATAGTGTGGGTGTAAGCCTCGAAACTCTCCTAGGGGGAATGGGGAAAAAGCTTGCAAATTAAAAAAAAATGTATTTTACTCCATAATTTTTGGTTATTAAATAGTTGGTGGTATGTATTTAGAAAAATAATATTCAACCCCCGGGTCCGGAGCTTTCTTTGGGGCCCGGTGTAATTAATAATTCAAGCTAAAGGTGTCTCTCTGTATCTTTATGGCTGCATACTTACTGGGTGTAGGGCTTATTCCACGGGTGATCAATGTCGAACTGCATGATAAAGCTGAATGGCCATTTCCTGTCCTGAATGGATTGCCAATTTATTTAATTTGTATAGGTGTTGCTTTTTGTCTGCTAGTATGAAAACGCCAATCAAGAGACAATTTTAGTTGTTGTGGCGTTTTGATGAAAAAAATACTGTAGTTGTAACTCTTTTCTTTTAAGGATAAAAAGTACGACGTTGGTGGTGGAGAATCATTTGCAACACTTTCGGAACTCATTGATCACTATAAAAAAAATCCAATGGTGGAAACCTGTGGTAGTGTGCTCCACCTGCGACAGCCCTTTAATGCCACACGCATTACAGCAGGCGGCATCAACGCACGCGTCGAACAGCTAATAAAGGTAAGATGTCTTAGAGATATTCAGCCTTGGATTCCTAAAACAAATTAATCAACGTCAGTTCTTTCAAGAATTTCAAATTGTGTAACAGCTATAGTGCGTTTTTTGATAAAGAGATGCAATGTATTAAGCTGCGGCCTGTTATTCCCAATAAGTAATATTGATTAGACTTGTTACAAAGAGATTATTATTGTATATGCATTATATCAGAGTTTGGACGAGACTTTCAATGCTCATTAAATCAAATTTTATGTAAAAAAATTGTTTTCGGTGTCTATTAACATTTAAATTTCCCTTTTATTTTAAAGGGAGGCTTTTGGGAAGAGTTCGAGTCATTACAACAGGACAGTAGGGACACATTTTCGCGCCATGAGGGCTATAAGCTGGAGAATCGCAACAAGAATCGCTATCGCAACATCTTGCCCTGTAAGTTTTGACATCTTATATGCAAATATAGCCATGTATTTATATGTTTTTGTAATCCGATTTTGCTTCAGACGATCACACGCGTGTCAAGCTACAGGATGTCGATCGTAGCGTTGCTGGCGCCGAGTACATTAATGCCAACTACATACGCCTACCCACCGATGGCGATCATTATAACATGAGCAGCTCCTCGGAGAGTCTCAACAGCTCGGTACCGTCATGTCCAGCTTGTACAGCTGCGCAAACACAAAAGAACTGTTCGAATTGCCAGCTACTGAACAAAACGTGTGTCCAGTGTGCCGTCAAGTCGGCGACGCTTTCATACAGTAATTGCGCCACCTGCAATCGAAAATCGGATTCGCTGAGCAAACACAAACGTAGCGAATCTCTTTCGGCCGCCAATGGTTGTGCGGGTGGCCCGGGCACGCCCACTGCTACGTCGGCTATATTATCTAGCGGAGCTAATGGGTGTCGCTCCAGTTTGGCAAACTTATTAAAAAAGCATAGCAGCGATGTATCAGCTACAACACCGCCTCCAACCGGTGCCATGCAATCGGCTAACTACTCAACAAATGCCGAGCGGGACCTGTTCAAAACCTATATAGCCACACAAGGCTGCCTGGCCAATACGGTGACAGATTTCTGGAACATGATTTGGCAGGAGGATACGCGCGTTATTGTCATGACTACCAAGGAGTTTGAGCGTGGCAAGAATAAGTGTGCCAAATATTGGCCAGATGAGGGGCAATGCAAACAATTTGGACCGGCAAAGATTCAATGCATTTCGGAAAACTCGACTAATGATTATACATTGCGTGAATTTTTATTCTCTTGGCGCGATAAGCCAGAGCGTCGTATCTATCATTACCACTTTCAAGTTTGGCCCGATCATGGTGTGCCCGCTGATCCGGGGTGTGTCTTAAACTTTTTGCAAGATGTTAATACGAGACAAGGAAATTTGGCGCTGGCAGGCGAAAAACCGGTAAGTGTAAAAATATGAATTAACGGACTTTATCCCATTTCGTTACTGTCTTTAGGGTCCCATTTGTGTGCATTGTTCGGCAGGTATTGGACGCACTGGCACTTTTATTGTAATTGATATGATATTGGATCAAATAGTGCGTAATGGTAAGTAATTTTCTATATTTATATCCTCTACCCGTTGGATCAAGGCTCTTATAGATTTGTTTTTGTTATAGAATTGTTTTGCTATAGATTTGTGCAATATTTATGATAGGTAGAAATAGTCGTGGCTTACCATAATCTGGTACCTACAAATATATTTTATGTAATCTCTTTTAGGCGCGCGCACTTCACATAAGTATTGGGTCGTTCACTAAGTAATTTCGTTTTTTTTAGTGCAATGTAAACACGATTTTTTTTATTGTGTAAAACATTTTATGAAATTATGTATTCTCCATTTTGATCCAATACCTTTTGCCATCTTTCGGGCAAGAGATTGATTCCACGCTCATAAAATTTTTGATCCTTGCCGGCAAAAAACTGGTCCAAGTGGTTTTTGACGTCCTGATTTGAGGTGAAGGTTCTTCCATCCAAAAAATTTTGCAGAGATCGGTACAAGTAATAGTCCGAAGGTGCAAAGTCTGGAGAATATGGTAGGTGTGGTAGCACATCCCATTTAAGCTCCAAAAGCTTTTGGCGAGTCATCAAACTTGTATGAGGTCTCGCATTATCCTGGTGGAACACTACACCTTTTCTATTGATCAATTCTGGCCTCTTCTGTTTGAGTGCATCACTCAATTTGTCCAGCTGATCACAATACACTTCAGAATTAATCATGGTATTGTCGGGCAAAAGCTCAAAATAAACGATCCCTTTGAAATCCCACCAAACAGACAACATAACCTTTTTTTGGTGAATATCGGCCTTCGAAGTGGTTTGAGTTGGTTCATCCTTTTTAGACCATGATCTCTTGCGCTTTACATTCTTGTAAACAACCCACTTTTCGTCGCCAGTAACAATGCGCTTCAAAAATGGATCATTTCTTTGACGTTTGATAAGCAAATCACAGTCGTTAATGCGACGAAGCAAATTTCGTTCTGTAAGAACATGAGGAACCCATATGTCAAACTTAGAAATTAATCCTAGACGTTTCGTGTGCTTGTGAACGGTTGCGTTAGACAAATTTAATCTTTCAGCAGTCTCTCGAGTTGTTATTCGACGATTTGCATCGACCAAGGACTTTAATTTATCCACATCGGCTTCAAGAGGCCTTCCAGGACGTGGTGCATCCTCAAGATTGAAATTGCCGATACGAAATTTTGCAAACCAATTTTGGCATTGGCGTTCGGTCAACACATCTTTTCCGTACACATCACATAATTTTCGCCTTGCATGAACTGCATTTTTACATTTTGATAGTAAAACAGTAAAATATGCCGAAAATGCTGTTTTCGATCTTCCATCTTTAATAGGGCACCAAACAAAAACTATTCCAAAAAATTTAACAAAATTTTTTACAAAAAAGCCTTACCATATCAGCTATTCAAATATATAAAGGTAAAGCGGTTAGGTGTGAAGTTGGCTGCGAAAAAATTCAATAAGATCAGCTGTTGTCATCAAACGAAATTACTTAGTGAACGACCCAATAGTTACATTTATAAAAATGGTGTACGTTAAAGTCGGGCGCGGACGACATTGGGATACCCTGTACCAAGGCCCAACGAGAGAGGGGCCTCCGGGTCCGGAGTTTACTCAATTACTGTCGTACTTACTGAACATAATGATTCAAACTAAAGGTGTAATAGAGGGGCCGGACATTTTCCCCCCGGGCCCGGATTTTCTCTCTACGGCCCTGCCTGTACCACCCACTAAATTGCAATTAAATTTTGTATATTTAGTGTGACCATGTGTCCCGTTTTCGGAAGCGTTGTCCCGTGTCCCAAAGCCAAGCTCCAGGACACCGGGACAACCTGAAAACGTCCCGCTTTCGAGCCAAATGTCCCGGAATCTTACGCGTTCAATTTTTTATTTTTATATTTTATCTCAAAATAAAAATTCAGCTTTAAACTCCCTCCTTCTGTATATGCATATACAGTGCCTTTCAAAACTATAGGACTGCAATATTAAGCGTTTCATAACTATAGGCCAGTAGTCTTTTATAAGGAAATTAGATGTAAGGATAGCATGTTCGCCCTGAAGAAGGTATTCGCATGTTTATCTACTTGAATTGAGGCGTTGTCCTGTAAAAATATTAGGGTAACGCCGTACTTTTACAATATAAAATATGAGAAAAATCAACCGTATAAGGAAAATCTTTGAAAAAATATGCACAAAAATAAGATAATAAATCATGGCGAACATTTCTATAATGGTCCAAATTCCGACATTCTAAAATTTATCTTGCGTGGGCACTTCTTGAGGATTTGCCAAGTTGTAGTTTTGGACACTTTATGGTCCACTAATGTATGACTGTGAATATGATGAACTTTGAGATTATTCGTTTTTAGCGTAAAACCGAAATCTTACAAATAATCTTTTAGTTATTTTTTTTTTATTTTTATACCCTGTACCGTATGGTATGTAACATACAGAAGGAAACGTTGGAGACCCCCAAAGAAATAGACCATACCTAAAGTATGATCAGGATGACTAGAGAAGTCGATATACCAATGTCCGTCTGTCCGTCCGTCCGTCTGTATGAATGCCTAGATCTCAGAGATGGAGATAGCTAGAGCAACCAAACTTTTAGATTAGATCCGTTTTTGTCCTAAGGGAGACAAGTTTATTTTATTTTTTTGATATCGGGGTTCTATTATATAGCTCCCATAGGCGTGTTTGTTTGTGAAGATATTGTAACCAAATTCGCCATTCGAAGGTTTTTTAAAGTTCCCAAAAATTGTACCAAATTTGATCAAAATCGGATGACTATATAAAATAGCCCCATAGGACCGATTTGGCAAAAAATTTATTTTTGTACAAAATTCGTTGTGAAGACATCATAACCAAATTTGGCACCCGGAAGTTTTTTATAGTTATTTTGGTATTAAATTTGATAAAAATCGGATGAATGTTTTTTAAAGTTCCCAAAAATTGTACCAAATTTGATCAAAATCGGATGACTATATAAAATAGCCCCATAGGACCGATTTGGCAAAAAATTTATTTTAGTACAAAATTCGTTGTGAAGACATCATAACCAAATTTGGCACCCGGAAGTTTTTTATAGTTATTTTGGTATTAAATTTGATAAAAATCGGTTGACAACATCGTATAGCTCCACCAATCGTGCAAAACACGATTTTTGTGCAAAATTCGCTGTATTTCGTTTGTTTATGAAGATATCGTAATCAAACTCGAAAGTTTTTTAGGATTCCCAAACAAATTTGATCAAAATCGGTTGACTGTGTCATAAAGCCCCCATATAGACCGGTAGGCCAAAAAAACCTGTTTGGTGCAAGATTCGTCCGTTTTTCGCATGTTTAGGAAGAATGGTTTATACCCTTTGTACTTATAGGTACAGAGTATAAACAGACGAATTTGGCACCAAAAACATTTCTTTGACCGATGGTCCTGTGGGAGCTATATGGTATAGTCAGCCGATTTTGATCAAATGTGGTACTTTGCTTAGGAACTATAAAAAACTTCCGAATGCCAAATTTGGTTATGATATCTTCATAAGCAAAAATCGTAACGCATTTTGTACAAAAAACGTTTTTTTGACCTATGTCAAATTTCCTATGGGAGCTATATGATATAGCCAACCGACTTTGATCAAATACAGTGCTTGGAAACTATAATAAACTTCAGAATGCCAAATTTGATTACGAACTAAAACTTTAACACTTTTATACTAAATTTGCAAAATAGAAAATTAAAAAATGGATGGCTTACATTTTTTTAGGTTTGGATACCGAAATCGATATACAACGCACAATCCAAATGGTGCGCTCCCAACGCTCGGGTCTGGTGCAAACTGAGGCGCAATACAAGTTCGTCTACTATGCCGTGCAGCATTACATACAAACGTTAATTGCACGAAAGCGTGCCGAGGTTCAGAGCCTACAGGTTGGACGCGAATACACAAACATCAAGTAAGTTTGTATAATTTTTGAAATTAATATTGGAACGTATTAAAGGAACTTTCTTCTCTCTCTTTCCGCTTCCTATAGGTACACAGGTGAAATTGGCAATGATTCACAAAGATCTCCACTACCACCAGCAATTTCTAGTTTAAGTTTAATAGCAAGTAAACCAACAACACCAACAATCATAGCCAACAATTGTGAGCAACAACAGCAACATCAAACAACGGCAGTAGCTGCAGCAGCACCAGCAACAGGAAACAAACATGCTGGAAAAATGCAACCACCTCTGCCAACGTCTAGTAGCAACGGTGTTGTTGAATGCAACACATATAGCAGCAGCAGTAATAATAGCAACAACAATTGCAACAGTAGCAGTGGTAGCAGTAGCAACTGCAACAATGGCAATAACAATGCATTGCGAAAATCCAATTTCTATAATGATTCAATGTCGCTGAAGCAGCACAACGAGCTAAATGCAGGCGCTGGGGGCGGGGGCGTTGGTGGAATACCACAGGGTCAGCCAACAGCCGCAGCAGGTAAGCAGCAGCAGCCGCAGGTTCCGAGCCGGCCTGGTTTACTGAAGTTGTTCACCAGTCCCATAATCTTTCAGCAAAATACAAAAACATTCCCAAAGACATGATCAGTTTGAGGCAGACGCAAGCATATAATGTCGCGACTGTGCTGCCGCCACCACCTACACCGCCGCGCAAAACATGACAAATAAACTTTTAAAACAACAAAGAAACAACACCCCCAAACATACTAAGTATCTTAAACCTAGAAAAGTACAGTATCGTACAGTTAAACTATGCAGTAACAGTGGCATCGCACCGGCCGCCCGAAAGGAAGCGAGTAAGAAACTCTGCTCTGCAATGCTGCACTGTTGCACTTTTTCTTGACTTTGATTTATACAAAGGACAGACAGACACACACACACACCCATCTACATATTTCACTCATAATTACTATCTTACCTTGTTATACGAAATCACACTTTATTTCGTTTATTATGTACTGTGTATATTTTGTGCCTGTGAGCTGTATATTTATCACTTTATTTTTAAGTAATTTTTACTTTATTGTTTATTGATTTACTTTAAGTTTTAAGCCCAGCCAAGCATATTTATATTATAGATTTAAAAAAATTACAAAACAAAATCAATAGACAGGCATAATAATAGCTGTTACAGCTTATAACATACATATAGAAATCGACAAAAAGAAGAAAGTGAGCGATAGAAGAGGATAGAACAGGTGTTAAGATTAAGAAAAATTCATAATGTTAATACTAATACGATTATGATGATAATGATAGAATGCAAAAATAATGTTTTAGTATTTTAAGTGTTGATAAAGAAAAAGCGTTGATTGTGATTCATAAAACGGCAAAAAGAAGTATAACAAGAAAGAAAAAAATGTTAAGCGACAAGCATAAGCATTAAAAAAATTAGCGGCAAGCGCATAAGATGTAAACTTAAATTGTAACAACGATATTTACATGTTATGTATCTTTTTATAGTTAATAGTAACATACATACATACATTTAACTGTCTGTCAGTCAGTCTGTTCATTTGTTTAACATTTACACATACTGCTTTTAACTTGTTTGTTGTCAATGTATTTTATTTGTATTTAGTTATGCGAGTTTTAAACAATTCTATTTGTATGTACTACTTTTATTGGCAGTCTGTGTTATATTATATTAAAGCTCCATTATTATTTATATATGTTTTTGTATTGTATGTCAATAACAGTAACTTTTAAGGCTAGCTCTTAACAACAACTAAAAGTCTAAAGCGCAATGAAAACAAAATTCTGACAACAGCCTTAGTAACACCTTTGCAGTAAAAGTTAACTAAAATAACTGTCACTTTGCCTTCTAAATTTAAATAAGTTGTTTATGTCCTACACCATAAGCAAAAAAAATAGCTTCCTTTTATTTTGTACAATTACACTAGTTTACAGCAAAATGTATCCTCAACATGTTTTACTCGTTACCGTAGTAAAATGGCACGCTAAAACCGAAAATTAAGTCCAACAATTTTTTCATGGAACGGATTTCGAAAAAAACAATTCGAAATTAAATAAAAAGTGCGTCTACTTAAAAGCAAATATCTCTGGTTGCACTAAACAGATTTTGATAATTTTTTTCCAAACTGTAGACATTTCAATTACCTACCGATTTACGGTTTGGTCGTTATTTATCCAATCATATGAAATTTTTCGTAATTTGCAACAAATTTAAAAAAAAATTTTAATTCAAAAGTAAGTTTAAAAATTAAAAAAAAAATTTCATACATTATTATTCGTGGCTCGTAAAGTTCGATCGATTACGAAGAAAATTAATGGTTGTTTATCAAAATCGGAGAAAATTTACGAAATTAATGGGAATTTTTGTAAAAGTACAAAAAGTCAATTTTTCTCAAAACCTTAAGTTTTAGATGAATAATTCGTTTACTTATAAAGATATCGTAACCAAATTTTGTGTTTGGCAGTTTGTCAGATAGGGTGTCAGATAGGTCAAAAAAACTTTTCAACGAAATTCGTTGTTTTTCGGGTGTTTTTGAAGATATTGTGACCAAATTTGGTGTTCCGAAGTTTTTTGTAGCTCCCAAGCACTGTATTAAATATATCAAAATCTTTGCTTTTAAGCAAAGAAACTTTTTTTTTAATTTCGAAAAGTGTTTTTTTCGAAATATCTCGAAATCCGTTCCACGAAAAAATTTTTGGACTTCATTTTCGGCTTTAGCGTGCCATTTTACTACGGAAATGACTAAAACATGTTGAGGATACCAACATTGTTTAAAATTTGTAAACTAGTGTTATTAATGTCATAAACAAATTACACTAAATTTATACAAATTTTTTTTTTAATTAAACATATGTGCATGTTGTGTTATATTTTTTTTAATTTTTCACATATATTTTTTTACACTCCGTATGCAATATAAGCACTGTACCTTATGAGCCGTTCATAGAAAAAAAAGTGAGGTAGAAATAAAAAACATTATATGTATAGGTATATATTTATGTATATGTATTAAAATACGCTAAACTTGTACCACAATATTTTTATTATTTAACACGCAACAGCAAAAAAAAAGAAAACATAACAAAAAAAAAAACAGTATAAACAGAAATAAATATTTTGTATGTAATTTACATGAAAATTAATTTATATTCAAGTTAACTTATTTTTTGTTTTTATTTTTAATTTGATTTCTTCTCTTTTTATGACGGTTACACACTCGCGCTCACATACACATACGCATACCTTAATAATATGTTTAATGTAAAGTGAAAAAACAAACACTCTTTTACGAAGGTGCTTGCATGTGTCAGTTTTACTGGAATTTTTTTTAGCTGGTGGATTTTTCAACTAAACTATGCGCAGAATGAAAAAATGGGATTTTTTTTATATGAAGTTTTGTCATTTCGTGCGAAATTTTTCATTCTGCGTATACGCCTTAAAACCAAACAAACGCACAACAATTATAAAAAGCCTATGAAAAACTCCAATGAGATATTTGCCTCAATGCACAATGGGCCCGCGTAGCCAGATTTTGGCCAAAAGTCCCCCAGAAGAAAGTCAAACTTTGGACAAAATAACAATTTAATATGAATTATAATAAAAAAAAATGTAAAAATGATAAATTTTGACGAAAAAGCGTAAAAATTTAAAAATGGATTTTTGAAATTTTTTTTCGAAAATTAAAAGAGCATGCCAAAAAATTATAGCCTTTGAAAACCAGATTGATTGGTGGTGTCGTCTTTTTGTAATTGGCTTGGAAAGCTGAAACTGTTTGGGGCTGTAACTGCAAAGCCACTCAATATTATGGGTATAGGCTATTTTTTTATTTTGGCCAAAATATGAAAATCTGGGCCCACAGTGCAATGAATAGTAACGTGTTCAGCAAAAAAAATATCGCTTAAATAAATATATGCATAAATAAAAACGCGCTAAACCGAAAAAAATTATACATTTCATCAAAAGCGAATTCTAAATGCATGATACCAAAATATATACAATGAGGGATTCATTTGTTCTTGCAGCTGTCTGTTGTAGGCCAATAAAGCAAAATCAAGCTTATGACCACCTCTTCGTGTCTAACACTATTGTCAACTTTTTCGACTAGTTGTTAAAGGAAATTGATTATGACGTTGATAAAATTTTCATTGAATAGAGAAGGTTGGTTCATCAAATCTTAATCTAGTATTTACTAAAAATGAACAGTAATGATTTTACGAATAAAATAAAGAGTTAAATTTAACTAAGACTAATAGCAATAGGGTACAACATTTTAATTTAAATTAACTTGATCATTATTTTTATTTATTTAAATAAAAATTGTTTATTTTTTACAGATTATCAAAAAGGTTAATTTTACATAGCTAGACCAAAGGTTAGAACGATAATTTGAACCAACCATTTTTAAGTGAATAGGCAGACATCTTTGATTTTGAATTTAATTTAATAAATCAAATTTCCTATACGATTGAATTGCATTCATATTAAAATATAATTATTTATTCTATTTTTATGAAAAATTGAAATGTAATTGTAATATAGAGTTTTCAATATATTTCATTTCATTGCACTAGTGCTTTGCACATTCTTGACTATCAATTTATACCAATAATAGATTATTATTAATAGTGTAATATATTAGAAATTGTAGTATTATATCTTTTCATATGATATATACGTAGTTGCCAAAAGAAAAACTATAGTTTTACAAATCACATGCATAAATGGCACATACAAGGACGTGGAAAACTTGTCTTCAGCAGTTTTGTTTACAAGCTTTGCACAATAACTCATTTGCTAGAACTAATGAATTCCCTTTTTTGAATAAAAACAAATCATGTGGATGTTCATGCGTGTGTGTGTGAGCGTGTCTATGTATTTGCATGTTATTACATATATAGATAGGTTATGATAATAAAATTTGTATAGACTTGGAGCTGGACTTGAGTGAGAAGCAGCGCCACCGAGTGCATTAATTCTTTATTTAGCAGTATCCGAAAAGCCTATATTCGTTTCAGATAATTTTGTGTCATTTCCCTAGATATTATAGTAAGCTAAGACTTTAAAGTGACCGTAAAGTTCTAAAACAAGGCGAAAAAAAGGGCATGAAACTACATCAATATACATTTATACATATATAAAAAATAAAAAAATTATATAAGCAGAAGAATCAAGCATAACGCTGCAAAGATATATGACTTGGAACTGAAAGCAGCATCAATGCCAAATCAACTCTACAGAAGGCACAACAGACATCATAATAACGATTCATCGTCATCATCGTCAGGAGCAACACCAAATTTAAGCAATAAACTAAGAATAGTTAATAACCAAAAGAAAGAAGAAGAACAAATGAAAACACCAAAAATAGTAAAATAAATATGTAATTATATAAATTTAAAACAGCAACAAAAACACCAAAAATATACGCTTAACATTAACTTATAACAATGCCCAATAGTAATAGCACAATAATATAATTTTATTGTAAAAAAAATATTCTAAATCAAAGTAAATAAATATTCTAAATACCATAGAACCTTATTACCGAAACCGAAACACCAAATACCAAAATGAACAAAAACGCTTTAGCAATTAGTTATGATATACTTAATAATATTAAACATAATTAATTAAAGAAACTCGAATATATGTACATTGTATATGTAGTAACGAACGAACAAATTTTCACCCACGCGAATGCATATAAAAAGTAGAATCTATTACAAAATAACAACAAAAATGTCATGCATTTAATTAGACAGTTTTTTAAAGCCCAAATTTATCTCGAAACTTGTATGCCTTTAATTCAGCCACTCCTCGTAATCAAGTGGTTCAATTGCTTGAAAACAAACTCGTCTTGATGCAAACAATTTAATTTTAGATATGTATAATAAATCAAAAGCTAAACTATTCAAAATCGCTGTAGTTCATTTGAGAAACAATCAATGGTTTCAAATAAGGTATGGCATACTTTTAGTTACTGGCGCTTGTCCACATAAATATCACTTATGTATAAGTAAGTAATATGAACGCAATCCAAACAAATTAATTAAAACTAAATGGTTAATGCAGGAATCAATGAATTTCAACTATGCAACATAAACAATAATTATTATGAAGCTTGTGATGAAAATTAATGTAATCAATAATTCGAAAATGGAAAATATTAAAATGCATTGTTTTAAAATTATTTCAGATATTCTCATTTTATCAACTTTCGGGAAAAAATAAATACCCCTCGCGCAATATTTTTAAATATTTTCTAAATGCAATTAAATAAAAACTGCAGACACATTTAATGGTAGTTAACGAATATACATACATATATTTTTTTTGCACTTACTACGAGTTTGCTTTTTAGCAATTTCCGTATATGCATATATTTAAACGAGTTAAAAATAAAAAGTGGAACCGCAACGTTCTCAATATTTTGTTGCATATAAAATACTTAAAACTAGAAATAAATGGCAAGGAGTTGAGCACAATAATAATTTTAAAACTGTTTGGAACAAAAACATACCAACTCAACAGGCCAGGCTTGAATTTAGCTTATTTTCAATGTAATCAAAAAGTGTAAACTTATAGAAAAAAACAAACAAAACGAAATAATTACGTTAAATTTCTGTAGCTTTATTAAAAAATAAACAAGCGAACCAAAAACCAAACGAAATTATTTTCGTTGTCAATGTTAAATCAAATGTGAATGCAATTTAAAAGTTGATTAAACATCTCTAACATATGCAAAAAAAAAAATATATATACTACATATATATATAATTCGTTGTAGGTTTATTTTAAACTAAATATGGTTGCAGGATTTAAGTAAAGAAAACATTTTCAATACAAAATAATTCGTTGTAATTATTGAAGCAAATGTGGATGCAATTTTAAAGTTGACAAAACATTTTCGGCATATTAAATAGAGATTTTAATGGTAAATATTGTAGCAAAGTTGATTACAATAAAAAGTATAAAAAAAAACATTCAGTATGTAAAAAAACATCGATGCAAATGTTTAACTATGTATATGTGGTTGCAATCAAAAATATGAACAAGAAAACGCTTGGTAAATGTTGAAGCAAACGTGTTTGCGTTGAAAAGGCAAATGTGCTTGCAATTAAAAATGAAATAAATTTGTTTACTATGTATAAAAAAAAACTAAATTAAAACGTTAATAAAACATTTTTCGCAAATAAAATTAACAAATTTCTCGACAAAAACAACAAGAGGAAACCCAATTAAAGTGTATACTTGTTAAAAACAAATAATAATAATAATAATGGAAAATATTCAAAATTTTGTGTCTGCATATTTGAAAAATAAAATATTGAAATAAGGCAAAAGCACAAGCGTTGTTATTCAAATTCTTAAACTTAAGCTACGGTCCGATGATGATAGCAAGAAGGATGGCAATAGTTTAAGTCGGGCGCGGACGACTTTGGGGCTGTACCCATACTACGTGACCCAATTTTGGCATTTGCACTGGTTTTGATCATATTTGGTACAGTGCACAATGGGCCAGCGTGGCCAGATTTTGGCCTAAAGCCCTCCAGATGAAATTATGGACTCTTAGGAACATATAGAAAGTTATATAGTTATTGACACACGAGATTGCTGCAATTATTACAAAAACAAACGAGTTTTGCGACGCAGTTTATCGCCTATTCACAGATAAATCGCATATATGTACTTGCTTTCTATGTGTTCCTAAGAGGCCATAAATGAGCTGGCTTTATATTTAATGATAAAATGCATCGTAAACCTTTACTTTCGTTCCAAAATATTGAATGTAATCAGAATAAACAAAAAAAAATAAATATGTGTTTTTTCCAAATCAAAAATTTTTGCCTAGTATTGATTTCCTCAGGCAAGTAGCTCAACATATGCCAAATCGATTTAAAACGGTTAGTAATTGAGTAAATATACCTGATTGCTATATAATTGAGCCGAAACATAAGTTAAATTCCCATATAAATGTATGTAAATACAAAGGGGTCCAGCCAGGCACCATGTGTCCGTCCGAGGGTAATCTTTTTCAAAATCCTTGTTTTCCAATAAAATTTTAGGAAGCTACCTGGAAGCGCAAGTCGATATCTAAACTAAAAATACTTTGAATGAACGGTCAAAAACGAAATAGGTCTGGCCAGACCCAAAAGTTGAGTTTTAAAAATTGACCCACAGGAAATTTTACTATTTTTTGAATTTCTTAGCCGCCTAAAAGTATGTTTCAACAACCATTTTTGCAAAGGTTGTACTAAAATGTACAAAAAATGTACAATTGGAAAATTTTATAGTATACTTAAAAGTTATCAATTTTGACGAAAAAACGTAAAAATTAAATACAGATTTTGAAGTATGGTCCAATTCCAATTAAACGATTTTTTTTTAAATTAATTTAAAAATAAATTTTGATTTTTTTTAATTTTTTCCAATTTTTGTCTGGATTATCTATATCTCAAAAAAATCGGAGGAGGCTCAAACTTCCTTGAAAAATAGTTCAATCATTTAGGAACACATGTGTAAAATCATATAGCACCCATAGAACCAATTGTTCAAAAAAAACGTGCTTGGTGCAAAATCCGGTATATTGCTCAAAAACTTGTATAGATACATATTTATATATTTGCTGGTTACGATATTTTCAGAAACAAACGAATCGAGACGAATTTTAATTGTTCGGTCCTGGGTGACATTTCTGTGGAAATGCCCATATCAAACCGATTTTAATCATCAAATTTGACAGTGCTTGGGAGCTATAATAAACTTCGGAGCACCAAATTTGGTCACGATACCTTCAAAAACACGCGAAACAACGAATTTCGTTGAAAAAACGTTTTTTTGACCTATCTGTCCTATGGGGGCTATATTATATAGTCAACTGATTTTGATCAAATTTGGTTTAGTGGTGGGAAACTCTAAAAAACTATCAAACATAAAGTTTGGTTATGATATCTTCATAAACAAAGGAAACACAAAGAATTTTGCATCAAACACGTTATTTTGGCTATGGGTGCTATATGAAAAAGTCAAAAACAAAAATATGTCCCAAGTATAATCCATTGCTAATTCAATTATCTACAGTTTGGCAAAATATAAAAATCAGTTTAGTACAACCAAAGATAATTGCTTTTAAGTAAAACTGACAGACAGACGGACATAGCTATATCGACTTCTCTAGTCACTCTGATCATATTTTAGGTAACTTTGGAGGGTCTCCGAAGACTCCTTCTGTATGTTACATACATTTTCGGCTTTCACAAACTTAATATACCCGTTGTACCATAAGGTACAGGGTATAAAGTACATATATGTTATATATACATATATAAGCAAATTTCGCAAGTCTTCTAAAGAGATCAAAATATGTGTACAAATCGATTTTCAACTATTGAAGCTTAAAAACAACAAAGTTGGTCCAAAAATCGGACAGATCAACTATACGACAGCTATAAGAGATTGGGCCGAACCGGGCGAAACTTGGTAGATCGTCTTGAGGGCTCAAAATATGCATAAGTACCAAATTTGGGGCGATTATCTCAATATTTTAAGGTTTAAGACCCATACGTAGTTCGAAAAATTTTGCGCGGAATGACAAAACTTCATATAAATGGGATATCCCAAATGGTATTTTTTTTTATATGAAGTTTTATCATTCTGTGCGAAATTTTTTTTGAACTGCGTATGGGCCTTTATGCCAAAAAAACCATAGTGCCTAGTAACGATCGGTCAAAAAAATATTTTTGGTGCAAAATTCAATGTATTTCATTTGATTACAAAGTCACAAAATTTGGCGTTTGGTTGTTTTTTACAGTGCATAAGCACTGTACCAAATTTTACCAAAATCGCTTGACAATATTATATAGTCGCAATAGGAATGGTAAGTAAAAAAACACGTTTTTGGTGCAAAATTAATTTTTTGATTTTGTCTATAAAGATATCGTAACCAAGTTGGCAATCAAAAAATTTTTTTGAGTAATTAAGCAATGAACCGGATTTGATTGCAATGTGATTGTACACGTTATCTTAAAGTCGTCTCCGCCCGACTTAAACGTACTCCATCTTTGCAAGAAACAAATTTAACGAACGCAACGTAACGTGCGCAACGATGATTTTTTCAATTTTGGACGAACCTGAACACATATAGTCTTCAACTGAACCAATTTGAAATTTTTAATTATTCTCCTTTCTTTTTCGTAATTTTATTTTTTTGGTTACTACGAAAAATTCGCTGAAAATGGCACAAACGCACGTTAACTTCCAAAACTACTTCCGTTTTTTGTAACGTACGCAACGGCACTTTAGACACGAATAACTTTTTTTTTAAAAATAGTTAAGTAAAGGTTTAAACGTCATTTGAAAAAGCTCTCAAAGCCCCCTTTTTGCTGAAAGTTGTATGGATATATCTCATTCACAGCGCCGATGGTATTAAAAAATATGCGTACGTATGTAACGTACGCAACCTGGGAAATGCCCATATGGTCTTCCACGTCCCTCTTTTCCTGTTATCTACATTGCACAAGTACACCTTCGTGTCTTTGGGTGCAGGTGAAACACCTCGTTGTGTCTGAGTGTGTAGATGGCACGATATGTACTCCAAAGTCGAATTATCGATTTAAGTTGAAAAGCTTGACTTGCTGAAAAGAAGTATGCATGTCCCCATTTTTAATTTTATCAAAGAATATACATGCACGATTCGAGGCAATAAATTTAAATTTAAGTATAATTTTAAGCTTAAATCAAATTTATTGCGCATGCCAGAGTTCAAGATATTCGGATTATTGCTATCGAATTGCACTGAAATATGATCAGCTAGCTTAGCGTACTTGATTGAATACTTCTAGAAGTATGTAAAGGGTCATCAATCTTGAGGTTCTTTTTTTTAAATGCAAAAAAACAGAAAAATTTTAAATGAATCGGAAAATAATTATTATCAATAGAAAGAACCATTCTTGACATTCACTTTTTAAAGATAATTCCTTTCAAATGTTGGCCGCAACTGCGCCGTAGCTCGTCCATGCGGAGGTTCCAATTTTCGATGACGCTTTCGAGTAACACAGGTAATGTGAACCCCAAAGAAAAAAGTCTAACGGTGTGATATCACACGATCTTGGTGGCCAATTCACCGATCCGTAAGTCTTTCCATGATGAAATGGCAATGAAAGCTGAATAAAAAACATATGGCAACTTACGCGTGATTTATCAAAAAAACCCTATTGAAAAAAACCTCAAGATTGATGACCCACTACTATATAGTATACATACATTGATGTTGGCGCACTTGCAGTAGCAAGGTAGCTGCTAATCAATTTCAAGTTAGCTTAAGCTGATCGCCAGCAACAACTACTTCATGATTAGATATACTCTTTACACTGGAAAAAAATTCACTAACAGTCGCTTTTTAAAAGACAACGCTTAAAACTAAATAATCAGAAATTTTAAAGAATCCGGATATTTCAAACTCATACCAGTGTTCGTAATAAAAGAAAATTGTTTCACAAATCAAAGTTTTTCAAAACAACATAATAGATTTGGGAGCACGATAAAACGAACAAAATTTATTCTTTTTTCGGAGCCGAAAATTAAAAATTGCGTGACTGGAATACTTTCTTAGGTCTAAAACTTACTACATATAACTTTTGAAGATAACTTGTATTTAAACCAGTTTGTGAACCAAAAACTAATCATATCAGGAGTCCTTACTCTATTCATACCGGAGCATAACAATGTAAAACCAAAATAATTTACATTAAAACCGTGCGAGTCTCAATCTTTTGTTCATATCGACAAAGTAACATATTAGATCAATAAGTGGTTTTTTCCAAAAATTTATTTTCAGTGTATTCTTAATGGACTAACCAAGACTCTTGAGTAGATTTTACTACTCGTAGTCAGTTACTTTGCGTGTTTAAAAGCCAACGGACGTCAAAAAGTTATGTCTCTGCTACTATTCATATTGCTAGCCCTAATTCTTATACCATTTGTCCGCAGCAAATGGAGACTTTATCGCATAAGTAGAAACTTACCAGGTCCTTGGGCATTTCCTCTACTGGGCAATGCTCAGATGATAGGCAAACTAAAGCCAGAGTGTGAGTAAAACTACAGTATAGCACAACTAAGCTGCGCCGCAGTCATTTTTCTCGTTTTCACCGAGTTGCGCGAACGCTTTCGAGCCACCTATCGTCTGTGGGTTGGCCCCCAGCTTTGGGTATTTCTGGACTCAGCCGAGGAAACACGTGATGCACTGCATGACAGCACTTTACGCAAAGCATCCACTTTTATGCAGCTTGAGCCGCTTATTGGGAATGGATTGCTAATAAGTCATGGCCCCAAATGGGCAACACATCGCAGACTGATGGTTCCAGCCTTTCAGCCGCAGCTATTGCGTAGTTTTGGGCCCGCTGTAGGCAAGCATGCAGATCGGTTGGTAGACATATTGTTGGACACGCAGGGTGCGCCGATAGAGGTGACAGATTATATGTTTTCCTGCCTGCTAGACGCAATTGTGGGTCAGCAAATGCCAACTGTAATGTGTTTCTTTTGCTAAATGTGTTTTTTTATAGACACTTCAATGGGTCGCCAACTGAACACACAGTCCGAGGCCAACTCACAGTATACGGCTGCGTTTCACAAGACCAGCGAGCTCTTATTTAAGCGCATGATCAATCCGCTTCTGATCTCAGATTTTATATTTAAACGCACGGAGCTTTGGCGCAAGCTGCAGAAGCAGCTGCACATAATACACACGCTTATGGATTCGATCATATGTGATCGAGCGGAGCACCTGCAGCGAAACGAGCAGCAACAGCAGATGGAGAACAACTTTGGTAAACGGCCACGCGCACTTTTGGATACGCTGCTGCAAGCGCGTATTAATGGGCAGCCGCTGACTATGCAAGATATTCGCGATGAGGTCAATACTTTTGTTTTTGCGGTAGGTTAGGTCACGTAAGCTATATGACTTTTTGTAAGTTTTTTTATGGCAATTACTCCTTTCATACAAATTTCAAAGACACCTGAATTTCCTGTTTTAGAAGTTACGTTATTTTTGGAACGAGTTAAGAACCTTTGTATTCTCATCAGTAGCTTATTTTCCATCTCTCTCCTCGCCTCTCTCTTTCGATCTAGGGCGTGGACACTACAACCGCTTCCATGTCTTTTGTGCTTTATGCTTTGGCCAAATATCCATTCGCACAGTCGCAGCTTTACGACGAGCTGGAAGGCTTAACTGTTAACGCCCTTGACGACATGGATGCTTTAAATAAACTGTCCTACCTGGACATGCTCATCAAGGAGGTGCTGCGTTTTTATACAATTGTGCCCACAACAGGACGGCAAACTACCTGCGATACACGGATCGGGGATCAGACTTTCTGTTCCGGCGTCACACTTTGGATAAATATGTATGGCTTGGCCCACGACCAACGCTACTTTCCGGAACCATATGAGTTTCTACCGGAACGTTGGGCGAACTCGGCAGCTGCTCCGCCATTGTATAGCTATATACCCTTTTCAGGGGGGCCTCATGTCTGCATCGGGCGTAAGTATTCGCTGCTACTTATAAAGCTGCTGACCGTACGCATTGTGCGACATTTTCGCTTAGTGCTGCGCGATGAAGAGGAACAGATTGTGTTGCAGGCCCATATGGTGCTCAAGGCACGCGATGGTCTCTATGTAAAGTTTATCCAGCGTTAAATTAAATGTCAAATCTGCAAATTTAGAGCTTAAACTCGGTTTGCTTATACGTACAACATTTTTGAATAATACTCAAGTGTTCGAGCTTGACAAAATAAATGTTTATAATCAATCTTTCGTGCTTCATACCAAGGTACACTTATGCAGGTAGCGTAAGGGATGCGCCATACCGATCCAATATTTTGAATATCGAGAATATGGAAGTCGATACTGAGTATTCGATACCAATATTTTGGTTCTCGATTAATCGTCGATCCGATACCAATTTTCTTAGTATCGGTATCCAGCTAAAATCCCTTTATGGTGGTTACCCATGCAATATTCAGGTCTGGCTGGCGCCACTCGCAAAAATAGCAGAGTGGACACCGTAAGTAAAATGAACCACTGTGTGCCCACCGCTGCAATAAACTATGCGAAATAATTTAAATAAGAAAAAGTGTGTATCATTGTTAGTTTCATTTTATAACCCCTATCTCAACTTATGAACATTACAAAATTTTGGCTTCTTTGTCGAGAAAATGCCTCCATTCTATCTTTAAAGAAAAGTCAAAAAGTCGATACCGATATCGATTTCTTTTTGGTAAATTCGAGTCGGTATCGAGTTTTTTGGAATACTCAATACTTCGATTAGATTTTTTTTCCGGTATCGAGCATCCCTAGCCGTCATACCTATCCCAAGGTATACTTACTTCTTCTACTTAATAAGTATACCTTGACCCATCCTGTCCAAGATCATGAAAAAACAAACCACCCTGTAATATCAAGCGTTGAAAATCAATTAGCTAGGTCATCGCGACTAGCTGAGAAGAATTTATGTTGGCAATGCTCAGCTTAATCAGCTGATCGGTAAACAGGCAGTTACAGTTAAAATCAAATATTTGTAGCTATTGCACATAAAGCACATTTATTGGACAACGGCGAAAAAAAAAGATTTTATATGCGTGATTGTGTTGCGATGAACATACGAAAAGCTTTTGATAATGCTTAAATGCTGTTGGATGCACTGTGCAAATCTAATAAAAACCGTAGTGGCCATGATGATATGGATAGTAACCGGGATGACTGCCATAGTAGGGTGCATGATGTATGGAATAGCCGCCATAATAAGGACTACCAAAGCCATAGCCGCTATAGTGGCCACCATGTCCAAAGCCTCCATAACCATGCCCATATCCAAAGCCATAAATTCCACGCTTCTCAGTCTTCTTTACGGATGCAGCATCCTGCACAGCTTCCACGGAATCAGCAATCGCTGCCAAACAGCTGGCCGCGCAAATTGCAATTACAACAAAAACACACTGCAACAAGGACGACGAAAATCAGTAATTATCCTTGAAAGATACATAAAACTGCTTACCAGGTACTTCATGTTAAGTGCACGATGCTGTAGTTAGCGCGGTTAAAGCCAATCTTTATTTGTTGCTTACAGACAATTGAGGCGCTGTATTTATAGTCACCGATATAGCATTGTGCTACAGTTTGCCATTATGCAAAAACTCCAGTGACTGCAGCGGTTAAAATTTATTGAATACATGATGGTTTGACGACTTGACGATTTGACGACTGCCTAACTGAAATCGAATATTGTTGAAGGTATAAGTTAACTGAGCATTGAATTTCAGTTGGCAGCCCCCCCCACCACCACACACACACACACTACCACTGATAGTTATTGGTGGGCGTTGCATCTAACGTTTCTTTGCCGCTTGGCATCTGCCATAACCAGGCTTAGAATTGTGCCTCTGGGCAACCCAATTGTTAATAAATTGCGCAAAACTTAGTTAAGTAATTGCAGCTCGTCTAGCGGAAGCAATGGTAGTAGCAGCTGCTGCAGCCGTGTAAATGACATGCTTACGCATGTTGCAGCAGCATGTTGCAAATAACTCACCGCCAATGACATCCACACTGTTGAAACACATATGTATGTGTTATATTATGATAATTCGCTCGCTGGCGAATATATGCATGTTTGTGGAAGCAAGTTCCACAATTCATTGATATCAGATGACATTATCATGCAGTACTTCCACTAGATCATATACGAATTTAATCCCGTGGATGCGGCAGTGTATTATTATGTATATCAGTGGTGGGCAAAACTTATACTAACAAACAATTCTTTGTGTGAGTAAGCAGAGCAGTAAGGAAAATCAATCGAGATTTCACACACTTGGACCGTGCATGAGCCTACTGCACTGCGTCAGATTTTGGTGCCCTATCCTCGCGAGTTACGTAAATTGAGTGACTGCCTACCACTGTCTAAGAAGTTCCATGAAAGTCTAGAGATGCTCTATTAATTCATTGGTAGTAACAGAAAAAAGTTTTATAATTTACTCTATATGAGTCTATATACAGATTTTGGTGACTCTAACAGTACAGTTACTTACTTGTTCTTCTCGCCTAACATCTTCATTGTGTTCCTACTCTGTAATCCTAAACTTTATGTCTTCTCTGTGCTGCGTTCTAGGTATAGTGCTCATAACTTGCTCTTGGCGCCGAACTTCTAAGTGTTGTTGCTGCATACTATTCCTATCATTGCTTGTAAGCGTAATAAATTTGAGTCCGATATCCTTTATAGTGTGGGTCGATCGAAATAAATCCAAAAACTTGATATGCCTGACTGTTATGCGCAATTTTTCGTAAAATTTCAGCTACATCGCTCTTACTATTGGTCGTTCACTAAGTAATTTCGTTTTTTTTAGTGCAATTTAAACACGATTTTTTTATTGTGTAAAACATTTTATGAATTTATATATTCTCCATTTTGATCCAATAGCTTTTGCCATTTTTCGGGCAAGAGATTGATTCCACGCTCATACAATTTTTGATCCTTGCAGGCAAAAAATTGGTCCAAGTGGTTTTTGACGTCCTGATTTGAGGTGAAGATTCTCCCAACCAACAAATTTTGCAGAGACCGGAAAAAGTTATAGTCCGAAGGTGCCAAGACTGGAGAATACGGTGGGTGTGGTAGTACATCCCATTCAAGCTCCAAAAGCTTTTGGCGGGTCATCAAACTTGTAGAGGTCTCGCATTATTCTGGTGGAACACTACACCTTTTCTATTGATCAATTCTGGCCTCTTCTGTTTGAGTGCATCACTCAATTTGTCCAGCTGATCACAATACACTTCAGAATTAATCGTGGTATTGTCTGCAAAAAGTTTAAAATAAACGATCCCTTTGAAATCCCACCAAACAGACAACATAACCTTTTTTTGGTGACTATCGGCCTTCGAAGTGGTTTGAGCTGGTTCATGGTCTAAAAAGCCATGATCTCTTGCGCTTTACATTCTTGTAAACAACCCACTTTTCGTCGCCAGTAACAATGCGCTTCAAAAATGGATCATTTCTTTGACGTTTGATAAGCAAATCACAGTCGTTAATGCGACGAAGCAAATTTCGTTCTGTAAGAACATGAGGAACCCATATGTCAAGCTTAGAAATTAATCCTAGACGTTTCATGTGCTTGTGAACGGTTGCGTTAGACAAATTTAATCTTTCAGCAATCTCTCGAGTTGTTATTCGACGATTTGCATCGACCAAGGACTTTATTTTATCCATATCGGCTTCAAGAGGCCTTCCTGGACGTGGTGCCTCCTCAAGATTGAAATTGCCGATACGAAATTTTGCAAACCAATTTTGGCATTGGCGTTCGGTCAACACATCTTTTCCGTACACATCACATAATTTTCGCCTTGCATGAACTGCATTTTTACATTTTGATAGTAAAACAGTAAAATATGCCGAAAACGCTGTTTTCGATCTTCCATCTTTGATTGGGCACCAAACAAAAACTATTCCAAAAAATTTAACAAAATTTTTTACAAAAAAGCCTTACTACATCAGCTGTTCAAATATATAAAGGTAAAGCGGTTAAGTGTAAAGTTGGCTGCGAAAAAATTCAATAAGATCAGCTGTTGTCATCAAACGAAATTACTTAGTGAACGACCCAATATATAGTTTCTGTGATCCTTTTACTCATGCGGACAGACAGAGATGGCTATATCGCTAGTGATGCTGATCAAGAATATATATACTGTAAGGGGTACCACGCCTCCTTCTGCCCGTACATACATTTGTACGAACTTATTAAGCCCTTTGTACTTTTTAGTACATGGTGTAATTATGAATGATGATACTTTAGCGCAACTGTATTTTAGTATTTGAACTCAACAAGTTCCGATTTTAGTAGAAGCTTTTTAATTTTTTTATTTACTTAAGACAGTTTACACTGTTCTTTGTTTTGACCGACTTAAGGTCTGAAACTAAAGTGCGGCTTTAGAGTCGTGGCAAAAACAAAAATTGATCTTATCTAAACGGCACGATTTGTTTTTGACAAGGCGGTTGCCAGAGTCTGTTTGGTCCAGACACAGCACAATAAAAGGCGACCTTGACCAAAGAGCGTCGCTGACTGGGAGTAAGCGGTTGGGAAGGGAGCGAATAGATGTTGGCTGCAATCGCAACAGCTTTTGTTGTTGCAAGCTGTTGGCTCCATATAATTATATTTAATGATTGGCAAACATAATGGGCTACAATGAATGAAGAGGCTAGCTGCATCGGCAGCGGGAACATTGACGAATAGAGCATGGAAAACGCAAGTTTTATTTTACATCAATTTACATATTTTTTACACACACATATATATGTACATATGTATATCTTGCTACATGGCATCGAGTCTGTAGACAGCTCCCCAAAAGTGGGTGGAAACGCTATTGTTTTCACTTTTTGTTAATGCTGCTGCATTTATTAAATATTTAATGCATATTTATTTTCATGCCCATCGGGGTTAATGCACGCGATGCGGGTTAAGCAAGCGGATGAGCTGAATGACAAACCATTGACGGAGGTATTGGCAACTGGTCGCGGCAAGCAAGTAGCCCACAACTTACAAAGGGACGAGCAAGATTATTTTTTTATTGACCATTTTTTACTTACCCAATGAGGACTATTGGTTAAATGAGTATTGTCGATATGATATTATATCTGATTGTTAACGGCGCATTATGCGCGTTCAGTCAACCTAAACATAGCTGCTAGAAGTTTGTCACCGCTTCGATCTTCATTTAAATTAATTATGACAGTATAAAAGTAAAATCAATATTAAACCGTGTGCATTTAGGACCAAATTTTAATTGTAATCAAAGTAACAGTGTTGCCACATCGAATAAGAGCCGCACATATTACACAACAACAAAAAAATAAAAAACACGCGAGACAATTTCTATTTAGTTTTTCACGAAACACATTATTTATTGAAATATATTGTTGATGTATAACGAATGAGAGAAGACTGTGTTTTATTAATACTTAAGCTCCTTGGCCTTGTCATATGCACCCTCTTTAAGTAGCTTCAATTCGGCTTCTTTCTTTTCCGGGCGTATCACAGTATAATAATGATAATAGCGCATACCAATCATATAAGTGCCATATAATGTAATACCAATGCACGCATAAACAGCACCGCGGTGCAACTTATCCAGCAAGGTATTTGCTTGTAAAGGTTTTTTTTGCATTTTACGTTTACTTATATTTTTACTGCTGCCCAATTATAATGGAAACGAAACATGTATAAGTGTGTGCACATATGCAGCGCATACGATAATATTGGCGTATCGATAACAGTGTCAAGATAAATAAAATGACAGCGCTGCCAGATCCGCATACAACAACAAAGTGACACCTATCAAAAAATTTTCTTATAAATATATAAACCTAGAACATCTGTTTAAATTTAGTTTACTTTAACTTAATGTAACCCAATACAGCACGCATTTACGTACAAATAAAATGATATGTCGCTTGTGCCTGTGTGATTTGGTCATTGGCTTTATGCCCATCTTTAATGAAGACAGCAAAATAGCAGAGCACGAACTGGCTAAAATCATAGCGAAATACTTTCAACTGGAGGTAAGGCGTAACTTTAATTTAATTTTGTATTTCATAAGATTTTCCGCTGCAGGTTACAAACTGCGATCCCGTCTCTATTAATGTATGTACACCATGCTGGCGGCAGTTGCATGATTTCGAGCAGTTCTACGCAATGGTCGTGGACAAACAACAGGCTTTGCAGCTAAAAATAGAACCACCTGAGCCCGCTGTTATAGTATGGAATACAGAGTCCCAAATAGAGTCGAATTTACCGTTGGATAACGACGTAAAGGATCACATATTATGTGAGCCCGAAATTGATGCACTGCGTAATGATGAAAATTATGATAATCACCAATATAGCAGCGATGAAGCTGACAAAGAGACAGAGTTTCAGCAAGCAGATTATCCTTATAGCCCAGAGGCAGCCAAAACAACCAGCAAGCGTCAAGCTGTACATAAAGAAAAGCTTCAAGACAAAATCATAACAAAGAAATATAAACAAAAGACGCATACCGACAAAAACCCCGCTTTACCATCCAGTACGTTACGGGACGCACGGGCTCGCACACGAGAACTTAAAAAGAATGCCAATGCATTATCGGAAAAGCCATCAGAGGCTGTGGTGCCAAAAGCAACTGTTAAAACTGTTTCTCCAGTAAAAAAAACTGGTAAGCGCGGTCGTCCTAAAGGTCCGCGTCAGCCGAAGCCGCCCAAGGTAGAGCAACCAGAATTAGAGGCTAAGCGCAGAACCATTAAGGACCTAGACTCCTTTATTGCTGCCAATGCGCAACTTGAATGTTGCCTATGCTCTATAGCCTTACAAGACTTTACCGATCTCAAGCGCCACTTCCGCGTCACTCACAATTGTACGGGCTACATGAAATGCTGCAATAATCGTTACAAAAAACGTACACTTTATGTGGATCATTTGCATTATCATAAGGATCCCGAGTATTTTAGTTGCAAGCCATGTCGCAAGAATTTTCTTAATCGTAATAGTCAGGATATGCATATGTTACGTTATCACTCTGATCAAGAGGAGCGAATACATCAGTGTGGTGTCTGTGGTGCGCGTTTTGCCAAAAAGTTTCTGCTTACCATGCACATAAAAGGCCACAAGGGCACCGAGCGTTCTGAAGCCTGTGAGACCTGCGGCAAGGCGTAAGATCTAGTTTTTCATAAAAAAATAAAATAATTTGTATACATGTGTCCTTATTACAGCTTTCGCACCAAAATGGAGGTCACTGCGCACATCAAACGCATGCATGATGCCGACTTTACGCCCGTAATCTGTGATATTTGTGGAACGCACTTTCGTTCTAAGGCGAACTTTCTTATACATAAAAAAGCGCTGCATCCAGAAGGACCCGTGCCTGAAGTACAGTGCCATCTGTGCGGTCGGTGGTTGCGCGATGAGCGCAGCCTACGCAAGCATCTGGCACGTCATGACGATCGCGAGGGCAATAACATGTATAGATGCAAGCTATGTGGCGTCGAAAAGGCGTCTCGTGTGGCCCTAGGCAGCCACATGCGTTATCATCATTCAAACAAGTGCCACAAGTGCACGCTCTGCGGCAAGGAGTTTAAGCTGCCTCGTGCCTTGGCGGTAAATAATATATTATTGCTTAATAAGCTAAGTTTCATAGAGTTTACTTATTTCAAATAGGAGCACATGGCTACGCATACGGGCATTGATTTGTACTCATGTCCATTTTGCACTCGCACCTTTAAGTCTCATGCAAACATGCACAACCATAAAAAGAAGATGCATCCAAACGAATGGGTGCGCAAGTATACGCAGCCTAGTGCAGGCTCTATAACAGCTCAGCAGCTAGCAGAAACCAAAAACGGTAGTTCGAATACGACACAGTCCCAGTCTAATCAGCTGGAACTGATTGAGGTGGAGGAGTCGCAGCACTCTTCGTCCTTGGTCGAGGGCGAAGAGGATAGAGCAGCCGAGCAGGGCGATGACATGGTCTACGACATTATAAATCTTAGTGCCTGTGCCAGTTGAATACATTCCAAGCCCAAATAAGTCCGCATATACGTGTAGTATAATGTAATTAATGTAGATACGTTGTTTAATGTAAACGTGGTGCAATGACCATGTAAACTTATTGTTTAGCTTAAGCTATTTGTCATTTTGTATACAACATAAATTTAAAACTCTGCCCGATAGTTAATTTTTTTCGAAAGTTAATTGTCTATATCGTTTTCAGACAGAATAGTGCGTATCTTCATGAGTAGCTCCATCTTAACCGCATCGGGAACCAAGGTGCGCGCCTTGGGCGTAACTTCTGTTATTAGCTGCTCTACAGTGATGCTGTTATTAGCGCCTTTTTCCAGCAGTATATTTCTGCACAGAAGTCTGACTTCGTCTCGCCAGCCGCATTCAGTTAGTCTGTTACAAAGCAGGTCCTTAATTTTGGAACGGTCACCCGATAGCACGGTGTACTGATCCACTGTGTTGGAAACGATCATGATAGTGAGAGTCACTTGGTAAATGTACGTTTTAATGTTAAATTATACTTTCTGTGATTGTTTTTGTGTTGTGTGGCTAACAAAAATCCCTTTGTATGGTTTTTGCAAATTAATTTTGTGTGGCAACGCCAGCAAGCTGACAGCTGAATGCTGACTGATATCTGTGCGAGTTTACTCTTACATTGTTATGAGCAGTATGGCAGCTCAACCGCAATAAACTTTGTTTATCGATGGTTCGAGAGAGCTCCGGTAGGAAAAAAATTCACTCGATTTCCCAATCACTCAGCCGCGTTCCGATTTCGATTCCGAGAAAAATGTCGGAGTCGAAATGAACGGTGTTCCGCATTTCGATTCCGACAAGAGTCGACTCGTTATGAAAAGTTGACTCGTTATGAAAAGAAAATGACCTAAATAATTGTAAAATGCTTATGGGAAAAAATAACATTACAGGAAAAAGAAGGATATAGCAGAAAAGTAACTAAAGGCGACTCTGAAGCTGCTGCTCAAAGTAGTTTGTTGAATAAAATAAACAACTTATAAATTTGGCGAAAATTTGTGTGATATTCTTATAAAATTAAAATGCGAACTACAAGCAACTTAAATTTTTACTACGTTTCCATTTTAAAAAGACGGCTGCTGTATGATGCACCTGCACCACACAAACAAACATAAACAACACAGCTGTTTCTGGCCTGAATGTAAACGATTCGAAATCGATTCGAACTCAGTTTAAATCGGGAACACCGATTGTGGAATTCACTCGTTATGAATTTTCAAATCGAGTCGGAATCGGGAACACGGCTGACTATTGAATATGATAATATTCGAATAAACCTAGTAAAAATCATAAAATTGCGGCTTAAATACTATTTGGCTATACATTTTTTAGTTGACTGATGGTCATATAATAATGATCGAACGACTTTGAAATACCCTGTACCATTACATTGTAAAATTTGGTATATTGCTTAAGTACTCCAAAAAACTGGGAACTCCATGAAAATTCCAAACACCAAATTCGGATACCATGCCTTCATAAAAAAACGAAACACAAATTAATTTTTGACCAAAAAAGCTTTTTTTTGGACCGATCAGTCCTATGGAGGCTACATGATATAGTCAACCGATTTTGATCAACTTTTGTACAGTGCTTGGGAACTCTTAAAAACTGCCGAATGCCAAATTTGATGACGGATAGACAAACAAACGGACATGGGTGTATCGATTTCTATAGTCTTGGTGCTTGGGAACTCTAAAAAGCTGCCGAATGCAAAATTTGATTATGATATCTTTATAAACAACCCAATCTAAAACTTTTGTTTTTTTTCGAGGAGAGAACCTCCCTATGGGAGCTACATAATATAACGCCGATGTCAAAAAAATAAAATAAACTTGTCCCCGGTGACATAATAAGGCATCTCTGAGATCTAGGCGTTCATACAGACAGACAGCGAAGAGACAAACAAACGAACAAGGGTATATCGTTTTCTCTAGTCGCTCTGATCATACTTTTGGTAACTTTGGGGGGTCTCCTTCTGGATCTTATATACATTTTTTTACGAGTAAAAGTGTCGGAATCGAATTGAATGGTGTTCTGGATTTCGATTCCGACAAGAGTCGAATCGTTTTGAAAAGCTTGGCCCTCAGCTGTCAAAATGAAGAGTATTTTGCTTTTTTTAGTTAAATAAACGTATTAATGTCACTAAAATTAATATTGTATTATTTTTTAATGTTTTAAGAAAATTTAAATGTGCTCAGTTGAACGAATCAAGGTTAATTTTCATTAAATATATTTATTAGATTTGTCTATTTAAATTGTGTGTACATGCAAAACCAAAACGAGTGGAATGAAAGTAAGATGTTCCGGATTTAGACTCGTTTTGATTTCGAAAAGTTATGTGTTGTCGTGTTGCACAAATAAATTCGAAGATAATTTTATAAATGGATGGCTTAAAATATGTATATAAAATAAATTGTACAAAATTTGTAAATAAAGAAAAAATATTTCTGTTTCAGAAAGATGTTGGCGAAAAGAAAAAAAATTATTAAGTTAGTTGTTCGAAAACTTGTGGCAACTCTACAATGTGAACTTATCGATAGGGGGCCATTTGTGCTGGCAATTTGGCGCTTTTTAAACAAACAACAATAAGCCGCTTTTTTTTTGTAGTTATTTGTAATAATAAATTTTTGAATGGGCAAAAAAGGAAGCGCTAAGCGGTAGACAATCCGAACGTTGTCAACTACAGGAACTACGGCTGTAAGAAAGAAATGTACCTGATGAAATGTATCAGATTGATATAATTAACTGCATGGCCTATGCAGTTGTGAAATGCTTATGGGGAAAAAACATTACAGGAGAAAGGAGGATATAGCAGAGAAGTAACTAAAGGCGACTCTGAAGCTACTGCTCAAAGTAGTTTGTTGAATAAAATAAAATAAACAACTTATAAATTTGGCGAAAATTTGTGTGTTATACTTATTATCAGAGGTGGGCACGAAAAATAACGGAAAGAGCACTACAACAACATCAAGAAAAAAGGTCGAAAAAAGGATGCTCGAGTAGGGCCATAAAAATCGCACACTGTGTGTATTTTGTTTTTGTAATATTCTGCGAGTCGAGCGAAGGCACACATTGTGTGTATTTTGTTTTTGTAATATTCTGCGAGTCGAGCGAAGGCACACATTGTGTGTATTTTGTTTTTGTAAACTCGGCGCGTCGCCGGCAATCTGCTTGTGCGTGAAACACTGAACGAAATTTTGCAACACATTCAAAGAAACAGAAAAGTCATATGAGTTTATATGACAATTTTAATTTACCAAAAAAATTACTGGGTCTTACAGTTGCCAAATTAACTATATTTCTGTGCTCAGTGTACTTGTGCGAATTTTTCGTCCGCGAGCACCAATAAAAACTACCGTTACGGTCTAAAAAGGGATGCTCGAGTAGGGCCATAAAACTCGCACACTGTGTGTATTTTGTTTTTGTAATATTCTGCGAGTCGAGCGAAGGCACACATTGTGTGTATTTTGTTTTTGTAAGTTGCTCGAGTCGAGCGAAGGCACACATTGTGTGTATTTTGTTTTTGTAAACTCGGCGCGTCGCCGACGATCTGCTTGTGCGTGAAACACTGAACGAAATTTTGCAACACATTCAAAGAAACAGAAAAGTCATATGAGTTTATATGACAATTTTAATTTACCAAAAAAATTACTGGGTCTTACAGTTGCCAAATTAACTATATTTCTGTGCTCAGTGTACTTGTGCGAATTTTTCGTCGCGAGCACCAATAAAAACTACCGTTACGGTCTAAAAAGGTCGAAAAAAGGATGCTCGAGTAGGGCCATAAAAGCGCACACTGTGTGTATTTTGTTTTTGTAACATTCTCGGATTTTTGCGTGTGCGTCTGGCAGGCGCCACTTACAAGACCTAACGGAAAGAGCACTCGGTGCAAAAATGTCCAAGGCGTTTTTTGTACTGAGTGCTCTTTCCGTTATGTCTTTTCTGTGGCGAAAGATAGGCGCACAAGCAAAAAGTGCTCTTTCCGTTATTTTTCGTGCCCACCTCTGCTTATTATTATTGTTATTAATTAAAAAAAATAAAAAAATTGTAATTTTGCGCCACATAAACAACACAGCTGTTTCTGGCCTGAATGGAAACGATTCGAACTCAGTCTAAATCCGGAACACCAATTGTGAAATGCACTCGTTATGACTTTTCAAAACGAGTCGGAATCGAAAACATGCCTGATTATCTTCTTAGATATACTGTTTAATATTTTTATCTGAAGTTTGATTAAGTTTGTTACAGTATGCACTTAATTAGTTCCACACTTATAAGGACACGCAAGGTAGACATACTGACGCATTTGGCAAGTTCCTAACCGTGTTGAACCTTTCGAATTTAACTTCGAATGGGTGCAGATGTTAGTGCTGTAAAACGTCACGTTGTGGTATATATTTCGTGGTGTGTTAGTTGTTTCATAGCATTTCTTAATTTATTAATAAGTTGCTTATGTTTGCTGTGACCTTCATAAAAAATAATTTCATAACCAAGTTTCGGGTTTTTTGCTACCAGAAATAAGTACTGGGCAAATGAGTGGACAGCTCTCAATTAGAACGATCTTAAACGCGCGATGCGTGTACTTGGCATGAACAACCAGCGTGTACACACTGTTCTGTTAACTAACAGTGCGCAAGTAACTTATAACATACTGTTAAGATAAATAAACCATAAGTGCGAGCAGCATCGCTATAGAATTCTGTTAATTATAATAAAAATGGCAGCCTCTTGCAGCAATAAAAGTTTAACACACTGTCTTAGGCATTTATTCGATTTAGAGATAGGAACCAGTACAGAATAGGGATAAAAGCTAGAATTAAAACGAAAACTTTTAAAAAGTAAGCAAGCAAAAAAATGTCGTTGGGTAAAATATAGCTATATAGCTTTTGATTTGTTTGGTATTTTTTTAAGTTTTCCGTGTAAGCGTCGTGATTTGGCGTTTTAATTTTACATATACATATATGAGACACGTACATACAAAAGGCATATCCACTAACACTTTTTAGTATACACACACACACGGCTTAACTATACTTGAGTTGAAAAGCAAAATGCACATTTTTGTTTTCCTGTTTTTCAAAAATGTAGGACTAACACATTTAAAAGAAACTTCTAAAAACGGTAAATGACTTTTTTTTAGCGGGAACGGGTACAGTTGTTAAATAAGTGTCATGGTAAGTACATGTATTTAAGTCTTCAGGCGTGTATATGTGTTTATGAGTGTACATACAAAATGGTGGTGACCTATTAAGGTTTTCTTTTTTTTTTAGTTTTATTGAAATGTACTTCCCGCCACGTTGCAATTAACTGCGAGTGAATGCCAAGTTTCGGGTTAAATTATGCTGTAATAAAGGTTTCACATAAGTTGTGTGTGGTGTGCTGGAAGCCTCTAGAAAATGTTGAACAGTAGCAAAGGGCAAATATTATTCCAAATATCTAACTAACCTTTAATTTTTCTCTGCTTTTTTTAGAAAACTTTGATGGTCATCAAATGGGTAAAGAATAGAGTGATTAAATAGATTTAGAAATCGGTTTGGAACTTTAGAAAACATAATAATCTTTGCGCTTACCACGGGTTTTGAAATGTTCCAACCGATTTCCGAAGCGAAAGCTAAAATAAAAAAAAAAACGTGAGCGCAAAGATAAAAAAATAAAAAGTAATTTTGGTTGTTGTTTTAAAAGTAAAAAAGTGTTAATTCTTGTGGTGACGAGCCGCTAGAGTTAAAATTGTTTGTTAAAAAATTGTGTTAAAAGAAAATGTTTTTTTCGGAACAACGTATGTTGTCCGGTTAAAACGAGAGAAAGAGCAAGAGAACAAGTGAAAAATAAAAATGAATAGGAGGATGCGTTTTACGAGACTAAAATAAAAATAATAGTTAAAAAAAAAATGTAAAGGCTTGTAAAATGTTATAAACGAAAGAAGTTTAAAAGTAACAATATGGTAACGTTATACGAGCCTTATGTACTCCAAAATTTTTTTTGTTATTATAGAAATAATAAGTTTTATGCATGTTATTGCATTACGAATCTTGACATTTGTGTACAATTTATTATTTTTAAGGCCTTCGAGTTATTCAAAGTGGAATTGTTGCAGTCTCTCTTTTTATCATGAATCCGAAAGAGATGCAAATATATGGTGACTTCAAATTGACACGAAAATGAGCAGGCAACTTAACTAGCTACTTGTACAACTCAGAACAACAGTTTCCTTGTAGTATTTGTATCGTGCATTTAAACGTGCATAATAATATAATTTTATATTTACGAATTATACGCTTCACACCGCCATTTTAAGAATGCCGGAAATGAAAGCTAAAGCTAGCTCTAATTAAATTTTTCATTCAACTTGTTCCGCCATTTTATATTGTAATAAAAAATATTTTGAGTACTGGCGCCATCTTGGCGCAAGTACCTGAACTACTGTCAAAACCATTTCTTCGTTCAAATAAATATTTAATAAAATAAATTTAAACGATGTTTTTTTTTACATAAAATTTGCGACTTGACATTTATATACATACAATACGTTTTAGCATTTCATTATTTAACGCCTAGCATTTTTTGAAAGGCAATCTTGTTTTTGTCGATATGTCAGCGAGAGTAAGAAATAATAAATATTTGAAAGAGTTGGCAGGACTTGGTCTTATTTGGGTACTTGGCAATAAATTACTTACCAACAATAAATACCAACTGCGCATTATTTTTGTGTGTTTTTATGTTATAACGAACAAACCCATGGTTAGAATAAACATATTTAAAAATAATAAAAGCGTAAAAAATTGCATCAGCATATCGATAAGAGAGATATCAGTGGAATGGCTAAATTTCGAAATATATCGATATATTTATATCGACACATCGGTATCATATCAACAAAAGGCAGTGAGTGAATAATAATGAAAAATTACTTTATAGCAGTAGCTCTTCAATTATTCATTGTAAATGGTTGCGTTGTTTTGATTATGCGTTATTTATGTTAATCGTTGTGTAAGTTGTGCGTTATTTTTTTCGTGGCTTTTCCAAATTTCCAACAGGAAAAACGCAAATGCCTTTGTGTTAGCGAAGTGAGTTTTTCTAGCCAAAAGATAGAAAGAGACTGCACCATGTCCCAGTGACTGTGCACATATAAGTGTACACACACACATGTAAGTGTAAAAGTGGCAGAAAATAATGAGTTATTTGGCATTATGAGCTATTTATTGAGTGAGAGAGTTTGAGAACAAAGCAGCTAGAGTTTTTTCGCAGTTGTTATTGTTGTGTATTGGGATTGTTTTCTCTGTGTGTTGTCGCTGTTGCTGAATTGACTGCGCCAACAAATAGTATTGATAAATTGTGTTTCCATTTTGGAGTCTTTGCTGCTGCAATTGTGGCCCCAAAAACAAAACCATCTATAAAATTAAAATAATAGCCTTGAACTTATTTAGATTTATTCGTTCTAAATTTCTGATGTCTTCCTTTTTTCGCACATAATCAATTTGGCCTACAAAGCAGGCGACACAAAAACAAACGAAAATGAGAAATTTACAATCGACATAAAAATATTTTCATTATAGTTGTACAGAGAAGTGTGTTGTGTGTCTAATAATAATTTCTTTTTTTTATTTGAAAATATATATTTTAGTTTAGACAATGGCAAAAATTGAATAAACAAAATTAAGTGCATATAATAAGCTCGGTCAAGCTCAAACGCGTTAATTTTTAGGCAAACCCCACTAACCAGGCCTTTGCCAAGTTTGTTGTTGCCTAAATGAGAGCTGAAGCAATTGCAATAACCAACAATTTGGCACAGAAAATTGAGCTCTACAATACATACAATTTTAAGAAAAGTTGAGTAACAACAACAAAAGCAACCACAACACATCAGGTGAGTCAAAAATGTTGTAAACACAGTGCCAATAGGTAAAAAACTAAGTGTGTACACACTAGCAGCAGATGATTTTGTTAACTGAGCGAGAGAGTTTAAGAGCGCGCGCAGCGAAGGTCAAGTGACGTCGACTTGTCGTCGGTCGTCTTTGCAGTCGCATTTGTTTGTGTATTGCTTTGCTTTGCTTTTTAAACTTAATGAATTGTTGCTGTAGTTCTTCATGTTGCACGGTCTTGCACGGACGTCGCCAAACAGTCTAACTCACTCCTGCAATACACAATATGTAAAGCCTTTTTTAAGTCAACACTTTTAAAGCATTTCCTAATCTTTAATCCTTAGAAACTACAAAAGCTAACTACTAGCAATAAGGAAAGTGAAAGACACACGAAGCATAATTGGCGGAGAAGATACACAATTTAAAAAGAAGTTTGTAAATAAATTATCAGCACAATGGACTCGGATAACGAATTCTGCGATAATGTGGATTCAGGCAATGTGTCATCAGGTGACGATGGTGATGATGATTTTGGCATGGAAGTGGATATGCCTTGTTCCACGGAACGACAGCTGGATACTGATGAATATCAATATAAGGTGCTAACAACAGATGAAATTGTGCAACATCAGCGGGAAATAATTGACGATGTTAATGTGGTGCTTAAAGTGAGTTTTCTATTAATGGATATATGAATATGTTCAGAAGTGTGCAAGGAATCTCTTTAGGCCAAGTTCACCCAATTCGTTAAGGACCTTATCTTTCAAAGATTTCTAGCACTAGCCTTATGAATTTTTTTTCTCATACCTGCCTCTGATTACATTCTAAGCCAGTTTATCATTAACTTATAAAAATGTTCTTGGAATCATTACTCATTATTGATGTTAATTTTTAAAAGTATGTTTCATTAGCTTTGCCTGTTTGTCACAGTTATTGCAATATGAGAATTTGATAAACACAACAGCTGTGGTTTATCTAAGCTGGCCTTCAATTATAATATTGCCAAATTGTTTACATATTAACATTTAATTCAAATAGTCAATGGCATTATATGAAGGTCATTGCAGTTTATTGCAATTTGGTTTCTTTCATTTGAGAGCGTCAAAATCATGTAAGAATGAGAGCAATGTAGATGATGGTGTTGATGATACCCATTATGATGATAATGGCTTTGGCATCAAAGCATTGCCAAGGGCATTGCAAGTGTGTGCTCCTTAGGGTTAAAGCTTAGCCTCGACTGCAGTAGCAAATGTAATACAACTCTATAATATTATATTACTCCAGCTTTCCACGCCCATAACACGCATATTACTAAATCACTTTAAATGGGATAAGGAAAAGTTGCTTGAAAAATATTTTGACGACAATAACGAGGAATTCTTTAAAGGCGCACATGTCGTAAATCCATTTACAAAGGTCACCGAAGCGGTGAGCCAAAAGGTAAGACATCCTTAAAATGAATCACTTATAGAAACTAAAAATTATATATTTTTCAATATAGCAGACGGCGCGTAGTCATCCCGAGGAGTGCGAAATCTGTTTTTCATTGTTGCCCCCTGATGTAAGTAGCTGCTTAAGCAACATTTATTAAAATTCCTCACGTTTTGTATAACCTTTCATTTAGACCATGACTGGATTGGAGTGTGGACATCGATTCTGCTTAAGTTGCTGGAGTCATTACCTTACTACAAAAATAGTCGCAGAGGGACTTGGGCAAACAATATCGTGCGCCGCGCATGGCTGTGATATCTTAGTCGACGACGTTACTGTTACCAAATTAGTACCCGACGCTCGCGTCAAAGTCAAATACCAGCAGCTTATTACCAACAGCTTTGTAGAATGCAACCAACTTCTCCGCTGGTGTCCGTCCGTCGATTGCACCTATGCTGTGAAAGTAGCTTACTCCGAATCGAGACCGGTACGCTGCAAATGCGGCCATGTATTTTGTTTTGCTTGCGGTGAGAATTGGCATGATCCTGTACATTGCCGTTGGCTTAAAAAGTGGATTAAAAAGTGCGACGATGACTCGGAAACGTCGAATTGGATTGCAGCCAATACCAAAGAGTGTCCCAAATGCAGCGTAACGATCGAAAAAGATGGTGGCTGCAATCATATGGTTTGCAAGAATCAGAATTGTAAGTATGACTTTTGCTGGGTGTGTCTTGGTTCGTGGGAGCCACATGGATCGTCCTGGTACAATTGTAACCGTTACGATGAGGATGAGGCAAAAGCGGCGCGTGATGCACAAGAAAAGTTACGCTCTTCGTTGGCCAGGTATGTGGATAAGTACAAAAATCATTAAACGCTCCGCTTAAATCCGTTTCACAAACTCAGTTTAGGAAACACTCTTTCTAATTTAAATATATAATATGTATATTTTTTTTTACGATATCAAGACTGTTTAAAACAGCGGTGGGCAAAACTACTAGTGCAATTTTTTGTGCCTGAGAGCGTAAACAAAAAAGAGCTTTCGCAAAGACCAAGGTACAATGGGACAAATCTTTTTTTTTTGGCATAGTTGTCATTAAATTCGGCAATATCATCGACTTTTATTTTATGCGTGACGTACATATATGTTATACTCTACACATTGAGCAGAGCGATTTCGCCTAAAAATTCGGATAGAGTCGTGTCGATCAGGGGCGGCTTACCTACAAAAAAATATGACTTGCTCACATTATTACTTATTTCATGTGACGCCAGCCAGACTCGCAAATTTTAATGACCAACAAAATCCAAATGTACGCAGAGTCCGTACTTTTTCGTGTTTTGATATGTGACTATGCTTTGCGTTCCATTGTAAAACTAGCTCACACGTACGAGACGAGCTCTTACGGCAAAACGCTATTTTCTCGTACGTGTGAAAGCTCTTTGGTACGCGTGCCGTCTAAGTGCCCACCGTTGGTTTTAAATAGAGGTTGGAAACTTTCAGGGACTGTTTGGGACCCTGATCTAAGTCTTAAACCGATTTTTCTTATTTGTGGGAGGGGGGCGTGGTACCAGGGGAGGCAATATAAGTTGGTTCGGTTTTTGCATGGTATCTTTTTTTTATCACACTTAGAGTTATGATTTGAAATTCATCGAAATTGTTGCCAATAAACTTATCTATCAAATAAATTATCTATTAAAGCTCAAATAAAATAAATCAAGGTCCTAGGTCATTTGGTTCAATTACAATGACCACTCAAAGATCAAAAATGAAAAAAATTTTGCTGCTATTGCTTTTTGCAACAAAGCCAAAGTCGATTACTATCCGGAAAGGCTGGACGTCAGTGGCAAACATTAAGGCTAATGCGGCATCGATTTTTGGTTTTTTATGCGAAGAATTTTCGTAAAAATTTGACTTACTTAAATAATTTTGTATGGTCCCCATCGCATTAGGTGACTCTAAAAGCGTAAATTTGCCAATTTTTCGTCCGTTGATTTGTCAAAAAAGTTTTTACATACAAAAGCATACTATCGATATATCGAACAAAACCATCGATAGTGTCCGTTAAATAAAACTATCGATAGTGCCATCTATAGTATCCAACCTCTAGCTTAAAACTCATTTATTCGTACCTTTGGGGCTGACATTTAGATTTAAATATAAGTGAAGTATTATTATTATGCGCGACCAAAAAGCACTTGTTTCATATAACTAAATTTTGATGTTTTGGTTTTTAAGAAAATAGCGGTGCTCGATTTATTTAGTTCTTTGTATGACGACCATTTATAACTGAGCTGTGTCTAAAAGCCATGTAGAAATGCGCGATCATCAAGTTGGGCATTAAATGTTTATGTTATTTCCGACCAACTTTCTCTATTCGTAATCTTTTTACCTTGCTGATAGAGCCCAAAGAGTTATAGTTAGGACTACTGTTTCCAAAATTGTTCAAGTATCTTCCGGTGTTCCGCAAGATAGTCATCTAGGTCCTCTGTTTTTTACACTTTTTATAAATGATATGCCAAATGTGGTTAATCATGCCCGTGTTCTTATGTTCGCTGATGATGTTAAACTTTGTTTCTCGTTTAATGATCGCGTCGCCACTTTTACTTCAGGATGATTCAAACTCTCTTTATAACTGGTGTTCGATTAACCATTTAAACTTAAACCTTTCTAAATGTATGTTCATGACATTTCATCGACATAAGCCTCACTTGGTTAATTACTTCATGAATGATTCTCTTTTGGTGCGTATTTCTTTATTTACTGATATAGGGGTTACGTTTGACCCTAAAATTACCTTCAACACCCATGTTTCTACAGTTGTGAATAAAGCCAGGTGTGTTTTATGGTACATTAAACGCTGCTCAAAGAACTAAACGATCCGTATACAACCGAGGGTCTTTATTCTGCTCTCGTTCGCCTAGGACTTGTGTATTGCTCCTGTGTTTGGTGCCCCCAATATAAAAAATATCAAGCACGAATCGAATCTGTACAGAAACAGTTTCTCCTGTTTGCTCTTCGTAGCTTAAATTGGGACCCCAATATCCGATTGCCTCCTTATGCCATTAGCTTACATCTAATTGATCTTCCTTCATTGGAAAATCGTAGGATTGCCCTTAATGCTATTTTTCTGCATTATAAGTTTATTGATTCCCCTTTCCTACTTCGGCAGCTTTTGTTTAACATTCCTAGACGCTCCTCTAGGAATTTTGTACCCTTACCTTTTCCGAGATGCACTACCAATTATGCTTTACATGAGCCATTTAGAGTTTTATGTTCAAATTATAATGACTTCAAAAATATTCAGTAGTTTAGTCACAATTAAATAAAAACGAAAAACTAGTTTTTTGAAATAAAGCCGCAACGCGTTAAGTTTAAGATCTGAAATTTTGCGAAATTTTTTTTTTTTGGATTATGCATCGAACTGCATCATTAGTTTTCGAAAGTCGTTGGGGGCAGTTTCCAGTACTTTATGCAGTTAGACCCTTTGATACACAATCTTTGTTTTGGTATAAATAAATGTTGTATGAATTGAAAGAATCTAAAACGCCATATTGTAAATATTATTTATTTAAATGTATAACATTTTGTATTTTAGTAATGCAAATAAACAGGCCACTGCATTAGTGTATGTGTCTTCTCCATTAAGCATTACAACTCTGTCGTGTACGGTAGTGTTTTATTTTTTAAATTCATTCGTTAGACTTAATACTTAGATTCGAATTTGAGACACATTGTAAATAATGTTGTTAAAAACAACGCATCTTATGCTCACTCAGAAAACGTCTTAATAGCAATGTTGTTTGAAGGTTATCAAAAAATACGCAACTTAGGTCTAAAAAAAATTGTACACTAACGTAAGCATGTAGAATATCCGAAGCAACTGAGAATTTATAAAGAACCTACAATAAATTTAAATTGCAATTCAATATGATTGAGCTAAATAATAATTCAATCATATTCGAGCCACCATTTACTTTAAATAGTCCTTGTGAACGAACATCTACGACAACATATAGAAGGCAATGATCCACCACCGCCTGACCCCATATCGAAAGCCACGTTCAGTTGTCGTGTAGGGTGTCGAACAGAATCATGAAAAAGCTATGACGGTGACAGAATCATGAAAAAGCTATGACGGTGACAGTAAAAAGCCGTGAAAAAACCCCTTGTTATTTGAATTCTTTTTTAATACTCGTCTTTCCGTATTTACACATAAATATTAAGTTGAAATTTTGAAAAAAATAAAAATAAAATAAAAGATGGAAATATTTCACACTTATTGATAGAGTATATCAAAAAAACGATTGTATGTCCTAAATTGAATAAAATTTGTGTACGTCGTCAAAGAGTAGGCCCTTAAAACTCCCACCACTTCCTTTTTTCAACGTTGAATATTTTGGGAATCTTCAAATTTGAGATTGCACTATGAAAAAGTGAAATATTCGTAGATCTTCGCAACTTTTTTTTGTCAATTTTCAAAAAAAAAAACGGGAAAAAATAAAAACACTAAAGCGCTCAAAATTAAAAATATGGATTCCTCGACTCCGAAAACCCCCAATCTCTGTGAGCCCCAGAACATTTTTTTCGGCGCCATACAAATTGACCCGCCCTAATGTGTATAGATCAGTGGTCGGCATAAAATACATTGAAGTTTTTTCTGCCGAGTGACGTATTGAGACGCTGACGTTTGTAAGCAACAGACACGAAGTTGACGGTGCGTGGCTTCGGCTCTTGTTGCTCTGCTTTAATGCTATGGTTTTTTGCCATTTTTTTTTTTCATAAACCTCAAAATATTGAGATATATGCACCAAATTTGGTACTTATGCATATTTTGAGCCCCCAAGACGATGTAACAAGTTTCGTCCGGTTTGGCCCTATATTTCTAATAGCTGCCGTATAGCCGATCTGTCCGATTTGCACCAACTTTGCAGTTTTTTAAGCTATTGAGTTGAAAATCGATTTGAAATTCTTAGAAGACTTGCAAAATTTGGTTTTGTTTGGAGCATTCTATAATAAAGGTGTCATAAAATCGATATAGTTGGCTTGAACCTACTATTTTTTTTTCTGCTATTTCGCTTAAAATGTTACCTATTTGTTCAAGACTTTTTAATTTGTGCGAAACCAATTCAAAATGTTGTTCTCTGTATTTTCTGTTGATTTCGCACATTATGTACTGTATAACTGCGTCTGTTGAATGATTGTTGCTGCCCCAAACGTCAAACAGCGTTGCATTGCAGATTGCGAATTTTGCTAAAAGAAACGCATATATCTTGTATTGTGGCTAAATGTGGCGAAAGAGGTTAGTTTGTCAGTGTTCTACACACTTTGGTTAATAACTTGGCATTTTTACATCTGTGAGCCGCTGTGCCCTGCAAAAGTTATAAGCCACGAAGCAAAGTTAGTTTTTTTAGGACATATCTAAAATAACACATAAACAATACCTGGGCTAACGTCCTCCATCATTACAATTTTTATTTTGTTTTTGATTTTCACAAAATACGTGCGTAAACTTGGCTGATTTTTCCCGCGAAAAATGCAAGCCCAAAACGACGTACAATCAGCTGACTTTGTCCTCACCCCACAGTAACAAGGTTGCCCCAAGATTTGAAATCGATCATTTTATCATCTAATTGAAGTATTTAAATATGAAAAAAAAAAAATTTGAATTTGGAAAAAAAATGTTTGAGGTTTTTCCAAAAAAGTGGAAAAAAACCATAGTGCGCTGCAGAGAAAACAATATCAGAGCAACAAGAGCCAAAGCCACGCACCATCAAATTCGTGTCTGTACACATGCATGCGTTTTGTGTATAAAGGGGTATACGCAGTTCGAAAAATTTCGCGCGGAATGACAAAACTTCATATAAAAAAAAAATCCCATTTGGGATATACCTTTCGGAATTTTTTTTTTTATATGAAGTTTTGTAATTGCGCGCGAAATTTTTCGAACTGCGTATAGGCCTTAACACATGACGTGTGTCTACGTCGCTAATCCCTATCCATGCGAAATAGGACCGTGCCGACCACTGATATAGATTAGTGGCGACTGAATATGCTTATGCATGCTGCACTAGTTATCACTTCATTTGTAATGATTGCTTATTTTATGGGCTGCATTTTTATATTGAGCTTAGTTTCAAAAAGAGTAAGGTTTTCTGTATATGTACTATGCTTAATGCATTTCTACATTCGTCCTTACTTTTTTTTAATTATATATTTTAGATATTTGCATTACTACAATCGTTATATGAACCACATGCAATCCATGAAGTTTGAAAACAAATTGTACGCTTCTGTAAAGCAAAAGATGGAAGAAATGCAGCAGCACAACATGTCTTGGATTGAGGTGAGCATTTTAATTAATTATTGATTTTCAGAAATTTCAGCGCCGTTTTCCGTTAGCTAAGTGTAAGATAAATAAACTTACGGTTGTAGAAATTTTCTTGTGACAACCCAGTGCTTGGCCAGAAACTTCTTCATCAGCAGCTAAAGCTGCCGCAGACCTTTCGCATGCCTAAATCTTCGGTAATATTTTTTTTCATACGCTACTGTACGAAATCTCTAACTCATCAACAATTAGACAAACGTCTTCACGCCGTTTAAAATTCAGGAACGGTTCCACTTTGACCACACTTTTATAAATCTTGAAGTTGATGGGCGACCGACGCGCTGGTCGTCATCCACGAGCCACTGCTCCTCCGGAAACACCTTATGCCACTCAAGCACTGTTCAGCGGCTCGTTGCAGCGTCCCCTTAGACGTCTATAATCATTCCGAGGGTCTCCCAAATTCGACGGAGAATTAAATGACGAAGCGACGACCAAGATTTTTCTTCACATGGAAATCGACGGGCTCCCTTCGGAATTCTTCCGCTACCACGCCTAGACCGCCCTCTACCGCTCGGTTTGCGCTACACACATTCCCCTCACGGAATCTGGCTTCTTGTCAGCGTGTGACTGGCAATAGTATATTTTGCGCCCAGTTACTCAATTTGAAAATTGTTATGGTCGTCCCCATAATCCAGTTTCAGTGATAACTTAGTTTAAGCTCAACGATTCCAATGACGGCGGCCAAAAGAGCTATAACGTTTATATCAATCAAAAGAAACTTAAAAGGCTAATTGGCGGATCATGATAATTTATGTTGGGAACAAGTGTTCGAAGCCCGAAAAAAACGCAGTAAACTTTTTTAGAACGGCTCGTACGCTCTATGGGTTTCATAGGTTTTTTATACCCTGTACCTATAGGTACAAAGGGTATACTAGATTTGTGCAATGTATGTAACGGACAGAAGGAGACGCGGCAGACCCCAAGTCGTTTATACCGAAATGCTTATCATAACCTCGGGTAGCGATTGAGCCATGACCGTCTGTATGAACACCTAGATCTCGGAGACTATAAGAGCTAGAGATTCGAAACTTTACCAGCAGATGCGTATATTTCATCAGAAGATGAAATTTGATGAATCATGTCAATATCTATACCCGTTCCCCCGAAGCAGATTTTCGCGGTTTTTAGCTACACCCTTTTTCGAGAAAAAAGGTACAGGGTATTAAACTGTCGGGCACCGCCTCGACTGTATTACATTTTTTTTAATTGTATGAAGGTAGACGTATGTAGCCGTAAACCAATATCTAATATTATTGGAAATTTTATTTTTTAGGTTCAATTCCTAAAAAAGGCTGTTGATATTCTCTGCCAATGTCGCCAAACGCTTATGTACACATACGTTTTTGCGTATTACTTAAAAAAGAACAATCAGTCCATGATATTTGAGGATAATCAAAAAGATTTGGAGTCGGCAACTGAAACTCTCTCCGAGTATTTGGAACGTGATATTACATCTGAGAATTTGGCTGATATTAAACAAAAAGTGCAGGATAAATATAGGTAAGTTTCTTTTTATTGCTCTGTATTTCTTCTGGTTTTATCTCACTCTAATCTGTTATTCTGTGCTTTATAGATATTGTGAAAAGCGTCGCACTGTGCTGCTAGATCATGTGCATGAGGGCTATGAAAAGGACTGGTGGGACTACACAGAATGACGCGAGTCCTGGCTGGATACCTAAGGCAATATGCATTAAGTTGGATAGCAAAAGCAGCGCGGCGCATTGAATGAGAAAAAAACATATACCAAGAAAATAAGTAAATTCAAACGCAGAATCGAAATTATAAACAGTTGACCATAACAAATCCGCCGAAAATAATAAGTTGCGTTGAATGTGAAGACAGAACACCATAAATCCAAATCAAATATTTCAAAATTATAAGTAATAATCCATAACCAATCCAAGCTACAAGTCGAAATCAGAAAGAAAATTAAATCAAACTAAAAAACAAAATACGAGTAAAAAATAAAAAATCCGGCAATGCAATTATATGTTGCAAAATAATATTAAACGTAAAAGATAAAATAAAATATATATGCATATATACATTTTTTTTCTTCGTGTTGAGCAGTAACTATAAGCCCAAATTACCAATAAGGATATGCACTGACTCTCCCTGATACATACACATATATATATATATATATATATGTATGTATATATAAATAATATATATGTATAGTATATATAGGTTACAAAAAATCAATTTGTATAAATTAAAGTAGCGGCGCGTTCAAGGCTTACCCGATCCAATCGTAAAATAAAAAAATAGATACACATAATGATGGCTTAAGGCCCATACGCAGAATGACAAATTTCTCACGGAATGTCATTCTGCGTATGGGCCTTTAACCCAAAACTTTCTCAATCAATGCATATACAATACGCGTTTGTACCCCACTTGTTTAATATTAGTTGTCTAAAATTTTTGTTACACTTTAGTTTTTTTTACGCAGAATGAAAAATTTCGCACGGAATGTTATTCTGCGTATGGGCCTTTAACCCAAAACTTTCTCAATCAATGCATATACAATACGCGCTTGTACCCCACTTGTTTAATATTAGTTGTCTAAAATTTTTGTTACACTTTAGTTTTTTGTAAAAAAATATGCTTAGCATATAGCTTAGAATGGTTTCTATTTTGTTCAATTTCCTTTAAAATTATGAAAATGATTATAAACAAACAAAAAACAAAAATATACACCTAATAGAATAATGTTCTGCACGAAAAGTATATTTATTTTACATTTTATGAGTTTTTAAACTCTCGTTTTTATTTAAGTAAAAAAAAGTGCGCAATATTTATAAAATGCATAGGATAACTGTTGAAAATTTGTGCAGTTTAGCTTTTAAGGCTTTTGCTTGCCCACTTTCAAAAGCAATATTAATGATGTGAACAAATTGAATATAAACTAACATATTACCTATAAAATGCTGCCTGTCCGTCAGTGCTTTGCAAACATCCAAACTGAAATGTATCAAATATATGCAAACAGTTTTTTTTTTAATTTCACTCGACTTAAAAAATACAATAAATTTCTCCATGTACAAACTTTAGGGCTATTAAGAGTGTAGTATTCTAGCTTAGACCTTAATAAAAGCACCATACCGCAGAGTAAAGCCATATAAGAACCACAAAGGTTACAACTTTGTTTATAGATGTTACCCTGACTATAAAAGTATATAAATGATATGCACACAAAATTTGTGTATACAGTATAAACCTGAGTCTCTTTTAACACTGTATTATTAAACATGAACTCATTCTAACACGATAATAAATTTGTGCCAATTGCATACCCATTGGATCAAGGATATAGATTTGTTTTTTAATAAACGCTGAACTGTGATCGGGAGCAGGACATAATAAATACATAAAATGAAATCAATTAAATACATTCAGTACATACATATGTAATTGCACTTGTTGCATATTCTTTGATCACGCTCTTCGCTTTGTTCTACTGCGTTAGCGCGAGCTTGTGTTTGTTACGCTATTTTCTCTTGCTCAAGTCGAGCATTCGCATGCAGCCGCTGCTGCTTGCGCTGGCCGGCTAACCACTCCAAACAGATCACGCAATAAATACACACTTTTGAGAGAAACCATCAACAACTTACGAGGGAGCAGTGGTACCATGATCAGAGCTGGGCAAAAAGAGAGCGGTCTGCTATAAGTGCACGAACAAAAAGTGCCCGTTTAGGCTATGGGTTGCCCAGCTCTGACCATGATACTACGCGTGTGTTTTGCCCAGCTCTTATTCTGACACGCAATTAACATTTTTTTTTCACCTTTCTCTTTCTCACTGCTCGAAAAAGGGTGTAATTTTCACTCTTGAAATTCAAAAAAGTGTCTGCAGTGTGTGAGTGTAAATATAATCATGACAATATAATGGTATGGTGCTCCATACTGCTGACACTCTTATGGTTAAGAGTGCGCGTGGTGCCATACCATAAGCCTAAGAGTGCAGCTGACACTGCCATTACTTTTGATAAGAGTATGATTATTGGCACAAAACAGGCACTATTGCAGAACTCTGATATGTACTACTTAAAAATAATGCCTTGCTAAAATAAAAAGCACACAACCATATTGTAGCTTCTATCCTGTCGGAAGAAAAGGGTCAAAACAATTTTTAAGAGCGATAATTTTTTTTTAAAAAGGAAATTTATGTTATAAACTGCTTCAAGACAGTTCCTAGCGGTACTAACATTGCATTCATTTTAAATAAGACCAAAATAAAGGTAGCTGAAGTTTCATCGTCATCTATTAAGTGCCCCAGATGAATATGTGCTCATATGTTGCAGAAAAAAGAGCACTTTGAATTTGCATTAATTAAAAAAATGCCTATTTGCAATCAGATCATTCAATAAAAAGAGCACAAAATTTAAATTACGCTTTGGGGAGCCTTCACTACGCAAAGTAGGAGCTGTTAAAAAAATATCCGTTCCAAACATTTCTATCGAAGAAAGAAAAAACCTTAAGAAATTTAATCATTTCAAACAATAATGGCTAAACCCCTTTGATTAAGAATTGTTAATTGAATCGTTAATAATGAGGGGCAAAAATATTTAGTTTTCAGGCTAAAGAAGGCTTAATTGTGAAAAAGGCATTCGTGTGCATTCAGTTAGCATTGCATTATTTTCATAATTAAAAAAAAAAATATTTAGCCCAATGCACAATGGGCTCTCGTGGCTAGATTTTGGGCAAAAGCCCTCCTGATGAAAATCAAAATTTGGACAAAATGACCATTTAATATTATTTTACACATATTAAGGTATTCTGTGCAGAAAAAATTTTTAAATTATAGTTAGTGGTTTTTAAGTTATTGGCAATCAAAGTTGACATTTTGTATTTTATGAGCTTTCGCGAACATTTTCAGAAAAAAAAAACCTGCATTTACTATGATACATGAGCTACGAAATCTTCATTCACTTTATAATTTATAAGTATAGCTTTAGAAAAAAAATAAAACTGAGCTTAAAAACTTTTCGGTTTTAAATATATTCGAGTAGTTAAAAAGATTTTTTTGGTTTTTGTATCATTTGGCTGCTTTGCTTTAAGTGTACCTCCGACTTCCACTCGATATTTGATCGAAAAATGTTTATAAATTTCTTCACATGTTTTACAACAAAATGTAATTCCTCCCGATTTTCGGAAATTTAATTTTGTATCTTAAAGTTGAATTTTAAAAATTTACTCAGGATTTTTTTCTATTTTTTGAATTTCTTAGCTGCCTAAAAGTATGCTTTAATAACCATTTTTGCAAAGGTTCTACTAAAATGTACCAAAAATGTACAATTGGAAAATTTTTTAGCATACTTACAAAGATGCAAATCAAAAAAAGTAAAAATGATAAATTTTGACAAAAAACGTAAAAATTAAATATTGATTTTTGAAATTTTTTTTTTTAAATTAAAAAAGCATGCAAAAAAAAGTATAACAGTAAACACCAGATTGATCTGTCGTCTTTTTGTAATTGGCTTGGAAAGCTGAATCTATTTAGGGCTATAACTCCAAAACCATTCAATATTTTGGGTATAGGCTATTTTTCCAATATATGAGGAGCTCATATCTACCTCTGTGTGAAATATGGTCCAATTCCAATTAACCGTTTTTTTTTTAAATTACGTTTTTTTTTACATTTTTTCCAATTTTGGTCTGGATTATTTATATCTCAAAAAAATCGGAGGAGGCTCAAACTTTCCAGAAAAATAGTTCAATCATTTAGGTACACGCGTGTAAAATTTCATCACTCTAAAAAAATTATTATGGAAATGACAGGGTTTGGCCAAAATATGAAAATCTGGGCCCACAGTGCAATGGTGTAATGATCACTGTTATGAGATTTGTTTATATTTTCCGTTTTAATATTTCATTGTATGGGACGAAGTGATTTTTATTCAGTTTTAATATTATGCGATTTTATAAATAGTTATGGACGGAAAACATAAAAAAAGAATGTGATTTTATTTTTAATCTTGGAACGTAGACCCCTTTTGCATTGGCTTCTTGTCTTATTTAAATCTATTTCAGAGGGACGTAATTTCAGTGTTAAAGCAGGCTTAGGAGTACTGCAGTTTATGCGATTTCAACTTAATAAGCTTTTGTAGTTAATGTGCTTACACTAGATACATATTTTTTTAAGACAAATGTGTTAATTTAATTCAAATGAATAGTTGCAAATGATCGGATATAAAAACAATTGAATGTATTCTTCAATCACCAATGGTTTCCTTTAAAACGGCAGGCGGCTTAATAAACACAAACCTACAGACACAACGCCGTTGGCATTCTCAAAATATAAAAGATAAAAATTAAAAAAAAATTTATATATATAAACATTTGCATATATATACATGTAGATTAGGGCGGGTCAATTTGTATGGGGCCGAAAAAACGTTCTGGGGCTCACCGCGATTTTGATTCTTTGGGTCATTCTAAGCAACTTTGCCCAAGAAAGTATGGGTCTAAAATGAATTTCGAGTCGCCCATTTTTTTAAAATATGTTTTTTCGAAATATTTAAAAATCGACTTAGACATTGCATTGAAAAGGCCAAAAAACGTTATTTTCGCAACATTTTCTCAATTTTCCAAAATAAAAGGAAAAAAAATAAAAAAAATTAAAAAATATGCACTAAAGCACCCTCTGACGGTGCCCAAAATTTAAAATAGATGTCAAAAATGGATTCCTCGACCCCAAAAAAATAACGTTTTTTGGCCTTGTGAATGCAAGTCGATTTTTGAATATTTTGATAAAAACCTATATTGAAAAAGAAGGCGACTCGAAATTCATTTATGACCCATAGTTTCTTGGGCAAAATTGCTTAGAATGAATTTCTTGGGCAAAATTTCTTAGAATAACCCTAAGAATTAAAATCGCGGTGAGCCCTTATACCGAAAGAAATTGACCCGCCCTAATGTACATGTTTGTAGTAATATATAACAAAGAGGAACTCTAATTTAAAGAAGAAGATTTAAAATTAAAATTGCTGTAAAAAGTTTAAAGTTGTTTAAATCAAAAACAAAACAAGTAACTATGTGTAAAAATATTTAAAAATATAATTATTATTAAGGAAATGTTGCAAAAAATTAGTGAAAATAAAAATATAACAATAACAACTAACAAGCCTTTTAAATATTAACTTGAATAATGTAGAAGCAAAGAATATAGAACTACAATACATAGAATGCGCATCTCGACCAAATTCATTTTAGCGCTTGTTGGTACGGGCGGGTGGCAGCAATAGAAACGAAATGTTGGCTCTTTTTTTAGAACACGCACCGTTTGTTGGTACGGGCGGGCGGCAACAAACCAAGCGAAATGTTGCTTCTATTTTTAGAACTCGCAGACTCCGTTAATTTGCAAAGTTGTTGTCCTTCCAAAATGTACAAGGGACTAATTTTAGCACAAATTCCGAGTGACTCTTGATGGGTAAGTGGTATGCGTGCCTGAATGCCGTGAAACTCCAGAGCTCGGAGTTGTAAGCAAATTTTTTCTTTTATTTTTAATATTTTTTGATCGGTTTTACATTTTTAATTTTATAGGCTTTATTCTTTTATTACGTGAAATTTGTATTTTGCGTTACAGTGCTTATTAATTAAAAATTCTGTCGGGAGCAGAACATAACAAACACATAACATAAACATAACAAGCACATAACATTAAAATAACTAATAAGAACAACTAAACAGAAGCAGTACATATGTACATATATGCACTTGTTGCATATTATTCTTTATCACGCTCCTCGCTTTGTTCTACTACGATAGAACTTACTCAAGCGGGAGCTTTTGTTTTGTTTCTCTTTTGCTCAAGTCGAGCTTACGCATGCATTCGCTGCTGCTTGCGCTGGCCGGCTTCTCATTCCAAACATGTATATTAATTAGCTCGGCTTTTTTATTTAAATCAATTGTTTTTTATAATTTGGCCAAAAGTGGCACAAAATGGTGTCTCCTCTAAACAAATTCTATTTTATTTTTGTGGTCTCTGCAATTACCAAAGAACAATTCGGGAGTCTTAGTGTGGCAAAGGTAAATGATATGTTGATTTATTTGTATTTTCTCTGGTTATTATACCCTGTACCTGTAGCTACAAAGGGTATACTAGATTTGTGCAATGTATGTAACGGCAAGAAGGAGGCGTGGCAGACCCCAAGTCCTTTACCAAAATGCTTATCATAGCCTCGGGTAGCGATTGAGCCATGTCCGTCTGTCCGTCCGTCTGTCCAACCAACAAAAAAATGTTCCAATTGGAAATTCTTAGTAAGAATATGCAGAAATAAATCTTTTTTTGAGAAAAAAAGGTACAGGGCATTACACTGTCGGGCACCGCCTCGACTGTATTACATTTTTATACCTTACAAAAGTGCAAATTTTACTATGCATAAAACGCGTACTGTACCAGCGAGCATATTAAAATCCCAAAATACGAAAATTAATCATTAGTTTTCTTATGGCAATAAAAAAATTAAAAAATTGGGAGAACAATAACAGAAATGATGGAAAATTAACAAAAAAGAAGCAAATTTCTAACATCCAGGTTGGGAATCGAACCACCACACATTAGACTCTATGAATCGAAAGTCGAACACGCATTCCACTAGACCATTGCCGCCTCGCGCGTTACACTTGCAAAGTTTCATATACAAGCAAACGTACATATGCAAGCAATAGTTTCTAATATCAGTACCACAAATAGTAAAATTTTTTTGAATGAGATGGAATTAAAATTTTATTTTATATAAATTAAAAGGACCATTCACATTTAAACCTTTTAATACAAATTATTATTATTTTTCTTTGTTTATATAATTATAAAGTAGAAAGAAGTTAACTCTAAGTTATAAAAGGTTTGCAGCCAGAGCAACTAAGGCCTTTGGGCTGTCATTACAAATTATTGTCACTTTATTGTTTTAAGCATAGTCAAAAAAAAAAGTTTGTAAAACAAAAAACATTTTTACTATTCGTTAAGAAACTTCTACTTTTTAATTTAAAAGGAACATTCATATAAAAGCAATGCCGTTCTTAACTCAATGCATGAACATAAACACAAACGCAGCAGAGCCAATGCTTGCTTTTGCTTAGTTATTGTTGTTCACTGCAGCTTTTGCTTGTATACGATATTTGCAAATGTAACACAATAGTGGCTATGGCTTAGAGGAATGCGAGTTTGTCTCCGAATCCAATGGAACAGAGATCAATTCCAATTTGGGTTATACCACCTCGATCGCGTCGCTCGCTCGGTAAGTTGTCAATGTGTGGGGGGGGGTGGGGGGGGGAGGGGAATTTGAACTTTCGCAAATTTTTACCCATTTGATACCGACAGGGAGATTCTTTATACTTTTGGTCATGTGGACAAAATGATGAACGAAGTATAAATAGCATAGGATTTGAACTTTCGCAAATTTTTACCCATTTGATACCGACAGGGAGATTCTTTATACTTTTGGTCATGTGGACAAAATGATGAACGAAGTATAAATAGCATAGGATTTGAACTTTCGCAAATTTTTACCCATTTGATACCGACAGGGAGATTCTTTATACTTTTGGTCATGTGGACAAAATGATGAACGAAGTATAAATAGCATAGGATTTGAACTTTCGCAAATTTTTACCCATTTGATACCGACAGGGAGATTCTTTATACTTTTGGTCATGTGGACAAAATGATGAACGAAGTATAAATAGCATAGGATTTGAACTTTCGCAAATTTTTACCCATTTGATACCGAAGAGATTCTTTATATTTATACTTTTGGTCATGTGGACAAAATGATGAACAAGTATAAATAGCATAGGATTTGAACTTTCGCAAATTTTTACCCATTTGATACCGACAGGGAGATTCTTTATACTTTTGGTCATGTGGACAAAATGATGAACGAAGTATAAATAGCATAGGATTTGAACTTTCGCAAATTTTTACCCATTTGATACCGACAGGGAGATTCTTTATACTTTTGGTCATGTGGAAAAAATGATGAACGAAGTATAAATAGCATAGGATTTGAACTTTCGCAAATTTTTACCCATTTGATACCGACAGGGAGATTCTTTATACTTTTGGTCATGTGGACAAAATGATGAACGAAGTATAAATAGCATAGGATTTGAACTTTCGCAAATTTTTACCCATTTGATACCGACAGGGAGATTCTTTATACTTTTGGTCATGTGGAAAAATGATGAACGAAGTATAAATAGCATAGGATTTGAACTTTCGCAAATTTTTACCCATTTGATACCGACAGGGAGATTCTTTATACTTTTGGTCATGTGGACAAAATGATGAACGAAGTATAAATAGCATAGGATTTGAACTTTCGCAAATTTTTACCCATTTGATACCGACAGGGAGATTCTTTATACTTTTGGTCATGTGGAAAAAATGATGAACGAAGTATAAATAGCATAGGATTTGAACTTTCGCAAATTTTTACCCATTTGATACCGACAGGGAGATTCTTTATACTTTTGGTCATGTGGACAAAATGATGAACGAAGTATAAATAGCATAGGATTTGAACTTTCGCAAATTTTTACCCATTTGATACCGACAGGGAGATTCTTTATACTTTTGGTCATGTGGACAAAATGATGAACGAAGTATAAATAGCATAGGATTTGAACTTTCGCAAATTTTACCCATTTGATACCGACAGGGAGATTCTTTATACTTTTGGTCATGTGGACAAAATGATGAACGAAGTATAAATAGCATAGGATTTGAACTTTCGCAAATTTTTACCCATTTGATACCGACAGGGAGATTCTTTATACTTTTGGTCATGTGGACAAAATGATGAACGAAGTATAAATAGCATAGGATTTGAACTTTCGCAAATTTTTACCCATTTGATACCGACAGGGAGATTCTTTATACTTTTGGTCATGTGGACAAAATGATGAACGAAGTATAAATAGCATAGGATTTGAACTTTCGCAAATTTTTACCCATTTGATACCGACAGGGAGATTCTTTATACTTTTGGTCATGTGGACAAAATGATGAACGAAGTATAAATAGCATAGGATTTGAACTTTCGCAAATTTTTACCCATTTGATACCGACAGGGAGATTCTTTATACTTTTGGTCATGTGGACAAAATGATGAACGAAGTATAAATAGCATAGGATTTGAACTTTCGCAAATTTTTACCCATTTGATACCGACAGGGAGATTCTTTATACTTTTGGTCATGTGGACAAAATGATGAACGAAGTATAAATAGCATAGGATTTGAACTTTCGCAAATTTTTACCCATTTGATACCGACAGGGAGATTCTTTATACTTTTGGTCATGTGGACAAAATGATGAACGAAGTATAAATAGCATAGGATTTGAACTTTCGCAAATTTTTACCCATTTGATACCGACAGGGAGATTCTTTATACTTTTGGTCATGTGGACAAAATGATGAACGAAGTATAAATAGCATAGGATTTGAACTTTCGCAAATTTTTACCCATTTGATACCGACAGGGAGATTCTTTATACTTTTGGTCATGTGGACAAAATGATGAACGAAGTATAAATAGCATAGGATTTGAACTTTCGCAAATTTTTACCCATTTGATACCGACAGGGAGATTCTTTATACTTTTGGTCATGTGGACAAAATGATGAACGAAGTATAAATAGCATAGGATTTGAACTTTCGCAAATTTTTACCCATTTGATACCGACAGGGAGATTCTTTATACTTTTGGTCATGTGGACAAAATGATGAACGAAGTATAAATAGCATAGGATTTGAACTTTCGCAAATTTTTACCCATTTGATACCGACAGGGAGATTCTTTATACTTTTGGTCATGTGGAAAAAATGATGAACGAAGTATAAATAGCATAGGATTTGAACTTTCGCAAATTTTTACCCATTTGATACCGACAGGGAGATTCTTTATACTTTTGGTCATGTGGACAAAATGATGAACGAAGTATAAATAGCATAGGATTTGAACTTTCGCAAATTTTTACCCATTTGATACCGACAGGGAGATTCTTTATACTTTTGGTCATGTGGACAAAATGATGAACGAAGTATAAATAGCATAGGATTTGAACTTTCGCAAATTTTTACCCATTTGATACCGACAGGGAGATTCTTTATACTTTTGGTCATGTGGACAAAATGATGAACGAAGTATAAATAGCATAGGATTTGAACTTTCGCAAATTTTTACCCATTTGATACCGACAGGGAGATTCTTTATACTTTTGGTCATGTGGACAAAATGATGAACGAAGTATAAATAGCATAGGATTTGAACTTTCGCAAATTTTTACCCATTTGATACCGACAGGGAGATTCTTTATACTTTTGGTCATGTGGAAAAAATGATGAACGAAGTATAAATAGCATAGGATTTGAACTTTCGCAAATTTTTACCCATTTGATACCGACAGGGAGATTCTTTATACTTTTGGTCATGTGGACAAAATGATGAACGAAGTATAAATAGCATAGGATTTGAACTTTCGCAAATTTTTACCCATTTGATACCGACAGGGAGATTCTTTATACTTTTGGTCATGTGGACAAAATGATGAACGAAGTATAAATAGCATAGGATTTGAACTTTCGCAAATTTTTACCCATTTGATACCGACAGGGAGATTCTTTATACTTTTGGTCATGTGGAAAAAATGATGAACGAAGTATAAATAGCATAGGATTTGAACTTTCGCAAATTTTTACCCATTTGATACCGACAGGGAGATTCTTTATACTTTTGGTCATGTGGACAAAATGATGAACGAAGTATAAATAGCATAGGATTTGAACTTTCGCAAATTTTTACCCATTTGATACCGACAGGGAGATTCTTTATACTTTTGGTCATGTGGACAAAATGATGAACGAAGTATAAATAGCATAGGATTTGAACTTTCGCAAATTTTTACCCATTTGATACCGACAGGGAGATTCTTTATACTTTTGGTCATGTGGACAAAATGATGAACGAAGTATAAATAGCATAGGATTTGAACTTTCGCAAATTTTTACCCATTTGATACCGACAGGGAGATTCTTTATACTTTTGGTCATGTGGACAAAATGATGAACGAAGTATAAATAGCATAGGATTTGAACTTTCGCAAATTTTTACCCATTTGATACCGACAGGGAGATTCTTTATACTTTTGGTCATGTGGACAAAATGATGAACGAAGTATAAATAGCATAGGATTTGAACTTTCGCAAATTTTTACCCATTTGATACCGACAGGGAGATTCTTTATACTTTTGGTCATGTGGACAAAATGATGAACGAAGTATAAATAGCATAGGATTTGAACTTTCGCAAATTTTTACCCATTTGATACCGACAGGGAGATTCTTTATACTTTTGGTCATGTGGACAAAATGATGAACGAAGTATAAATAGCATAGGATTTGAACTTTCGCAAATTTTTACCCATTTGATACCGACAGGGAGATTCTTTATACTTTTGGTCATGTGGACAAAATGATGAACGAAGTATAAATAGCATAGGATTTGAACTTTCGCAAATTTTTACCCATTTGATACCGACAGGGAGATTCTTTATACTTTTGGTCATGTGGACAAAATGATGAACGAAGTATAAATAGCATAGGATTTGAACTTTCGCAAATTTTTACCCATTTGATACCGACAGGGAGATTCTTTATACTTTTGGTCATGTGGACAAAATGATGAACGAAGTATAAATAGCATAGGATTTGAACTTTCGCAAATTTTTACCCATTTGATACCGACAGGGAGATTCTTTATACTTTTGGTCATGTGGACAAAATGATGAACGAAGTATAAATAGCATAGGATTTGAACTTTCGCAAATTTTTACCCATTTGATACCGACAGGGAGATTCTTTATACTTTTGGTCATGTGGACAAAATGATGAACGAAGTATAAATAGCATAGGATTTGAACTTTCGCAAATTTTTACCCATTTGATACCGACAGGGAGATTCTTTATACTTTTGGTCATGTGGACAAAATGATGAACGAAGTATAAATAGCATAGGATTTGAACTTTCGCAAATTTTTACCCATTTGATACCGACAGGGAGATTCTTTATACTTTTGGTCATGTGGACAAAATGATGAACGAAGTATAAATAGCATAGGATTTGAACTTTCGCAAATTTTTACCCATTTGATACCGACAGGGAGATTCTTTATACTTTTGGTCATGTGGACAAAATGATGAACGAAGTATAAATAGAAAATAGCATAGGATTTGAACTTTCGCAAATTTTTACCCATTTGATACCGACAGGGAGATTCTTTATACTTTTGGTCATGTGGAAAATTCAAAAGAACGAAGTATAAATAGCATAGGATTTGAACTTTCGCAAATTTTTACCCATTTGATACCGACAGGGAGATTCTTTATACTTTTGGTCATGTGGACAAAATGATGAACGAAGTATAAATAGCATAGGATTTGAACTTTCGCAAATTTTTACCCATTTGATACCGACAGGGAGATTCTTTATACTTTTGGTCATGGAAAAAGGTCATGTGGACAAAATGATGAACGAAGTATAAATAGCATAGGATTTGAACTTTCGCAAATTTTTACCCATTTGATACCGACAGGGAGATTCTTTATACTTTTGGTCATGTGGAAAAAATGATGAACGAAGTATAAATAGCATAGGATTTGAACTTTCGCAAATTTTTACCCATTTGATACCGACAGGGAGATTCTTTATACTTTTGGTCATGTGGACAAAATGATGAACGAAGTATAAATAGCATAGGATTTGAACTTTCGCAAATTTTTACCCATTTGATACCGACAGGGAGATTCTTTATACTTTTGGTCATGTGGACAAAATGATGAACGAAGTATAAATAGCATAGGATTTGAACTTTCGCAAATTTTTACCCATTTGATACCGACAGGGAGATTCTTTATACTTTTGGTCATGTGGACAAAATGATGAACGAAGTATAAATAGCATAGGATTTGAACTTTCGCAAATTTTTACCCATTTGATACCGACAGGGAGATTCTTTATACTTTTGGTCATGTGGACAAAATGATGAACGAAGTATAAATAGCATAGGATTTGAACTTTCGCAAATTTTTACCCATTTGATACCGACAGGGAGATTCTTTATACTTTTGGTCATGTGGACAAAATGATGAACGAAGTATAAATAGCATAGGATTTGAACTTTCGCAAATTTTTACCCATTTGATACCGACAGGGAGATTCTTTATACTTTTGGTCATGTGGACAAAATGATGAACGAAGTATAAATAGCATAGGATTTGAACTTTCGCAAATTTTTACCCATTTGATACCGACAGGGAGATTCTTTATACTTTTGGTCATGTGGACAAAATGATGAACGAAGTATAAATAGCATAGGATTTGAACTTTCGCAAATTTTTACCCATTTGATACCGACAGGGAGATTCTTTATACTTTTGGTCATGTGGACAAAATGATGAACGAAGTATAAATAGCATAGGATTTGAACTTTCGCAAATTTTTACCCATTTGATACCGACAGGGAGATTCTTTATACTTTTGGTCATGTGGACAAAATGATGAACGAAGTATAAATAGCATAGGATTTGAACTTTCGCAAATTTTTACCCATTTGATACCGACAGGGAGATTCTTTATACTTTTGGTCATGTGGACAAAATGATGAACGAAGTATAAATAGCATAGGATTTGAACTTTCGCAAATTTTTACCCATTTGATACCGACAGGGAGATTCTTTATACTTTTGGTCATGTGGACAAAATGATGAACGAAGTATAAATAGCATAGGATTTGAACTTTCGCAAATTTTTACCCATTTGATACCGACAGGGAGATTCTTTATACTTTTGGTCATGTGGACAAAATGATGAACGAAGTATAAATAGCATAGGATTTGAACTTTCGCAAATTTTTACCCATTTGATACCGACAGGGAGATTCTTTATACTTTTGGTCATGTGGACAAAATGATGAACGAAGTATAAATAGCATAGGATTTGAACTTTCGCAAATTTTTACCCATTTGATACCGACAGGGAGATTCTTTATACTTTTGGTCATGTGGACAAAATGATGAACGAAGTATAAATAGCATAGGATTTGAACTTTCGCAAATTTTTACCCATTTGATACCGACAGGGAGATTCTTTATACTTTTGGTCATGTGGACAAAATGATGAACGAAGTATAAATAGCATAGGATTTGAACTTTCGCAAATTTTTACCCATTTGATACCGACAGGGAGATTCTTTATACTTTTGGTCATGTGGACAAAATGATGAACGAAGTATAAATAGCATAGGATTTGAACTTTCGCAAATTTTTACCCATTTGATACCGACAGGGAGATTCTTTATACTTTTGGTCATTGTGGACAAAATGATGAACGAAGTATAAATAGCATAGGATTTGAACTTTCGCAAATTTTTACCCATTTGATACCGACAAGGGAGATTCTTTATACTTTTGGTCATGTGGACAAAATGATGAACGAAGTATAAATAGCATAGGATTTGAACTTTCGCAAATTTTTACCCATTTGATACCGACAGGGAGATTCTTTATACTTTTGGTCATGTGGACAAAATGATGAACGAAGTATAAATAGCATAGGATTTGAACTTTCGCAAATTTTAACCCATTTGATACCGACAGGGAGATTCTTTATACTTTTGGTCATGTGGACAAAAATGATGAACGAAGTATAAATAGCATAGGATTTGAACTTTCGCAAATTTTTACCCATTTGATACCGACAGGGAGATTCTTTATACTTTTGGTCATGTGGACAAAATGATGAACATGTTTAAGGTTTTTTGGTCTTAAAGAAGTATAAATAGCATAGGATTTGAACTTCTCGCAAATTTTTTGAGTTTTACCCATTTGATACCGACAGGGAGATTCTTTATACTTTTGGTCATGTGGACAAAATGATGAACGAAGTATAAATAGCATAGGATTTGAACTTTCGCAAATTTTTACCCATTTGATACCGACAGGGAGATTCTCTTATACTTTTGGTCATGTGGACAAAATGATGAACGAAGTATAAATAGCATAGGATTTGAACTTTCGCAAATTTTTACCCATTTGATACCGACAGGGAGATTCTCTATACTTTTGGTCCTGTGGACAAAATGATGAAACGAAGTATAAATAGCATAGGATTTGAACTTTCGCAAATTTTTACCCATTTGATACCGACAGGGAGATTCTTTATACTTTTGGTCATGTGGACAAATGATGAACGAAGTATAAATAGCATAGGACTTGAACTTTCGCAAATTTTTACCCATTTGATACCGACAGGGAGATTCTTTATACTTTTGGTCAGCGGACAAAATGATGAACGAAGTATAAATAGCATAGGATTTGAACTTTCGCAAATTTTACCCATTTGATACCGACAGGGAGATTCTTTATACTTTGGTCATGTGGATAAAATGATGAACGAAGTATAAATAGCATAGGATTTGAACTTTCGCAAATTTTACCCATTTGATACCGACAGGGAGATTCTTTATACTTTTGGTCATGTGGACAAAATGATGAACGAAGTATAAATAGCATAGGATTTGAACTTTCGCAAATTTTTACCCATTTGATACCGACAGGGAGATTCTTTATACTTTTGGTCATGTGGACAAAATGATGAACGAAGTATAAATAGCATAGGATTTGAACTTAAGCAAATTTTTACCCATTTGATACCGATTAGGAGACTTTATACTTTTGGTCATATGTGGACAAAATGATGAACGAAAGTATAAATAGCATAGGATTTGAACTTCTGCAAATTGACCCATTTGATACCGACAGGGAGACTTTTTATATTTTTTTGGTCATGTGGAAAAATGATGAACGAAGTATAAATAGCATAGGATTTGAACTTTCTGCAAATTTTTACCCATTTGATCGCGACAGGGAGATTCTCTTACTTCTTTTGGTCATGGACAAAATGATGAACGTAGAAGTATACAGCATAGGATTTGAACTTTCGCAAATTTTTACCCATTTGATACCGACAGGGAGATTCTCTTTATACTTTTGGTCATGTGGACAAAATGATGAACGAAGTATAAATAGCATAGGATTTGAACTTTCGCAAATTTTACCCATTTGATACCGACAGGGAGATTCTTATTTCCTTTGGTCATGTGGAAAATGATGAACGAAGTATAAATAGCATAGGATTTGAACTTTCGCAAATTTTACCCATTTGATACCGACAGGGAGACTCTTTATACTTTTGGTCATGTGGACAAAATGATGAACTAAAGTATAAATAGCATAGGATTTGAACTTCGCAAATTTTTACCCATTTTGATACCGACAGGGAGATTCTCTTTGCTTTTGGTCATGTGGACAAAAATGATGAACGAAGTATAAATAGCATAGGATTTGAACTTTCGCAAATTTTTACCCATTTGATACCGACAGGGAGATTCTTTATACTTTTGGTCATGTGGAAAAAATGATGAACGAAGTATAAATAGTATAGGATTTGAACTTTCAGTAAAATTTTTACCCATTTGATACCGACAGGGAGATTCTCATACTTTTGGTCATGTGGACAAAATGATGAACGAAGTATAAATAGCATAGGATTTGAACTTTCGCAAATTTTTACCCATTTGATACCGACAGGGAGATTCTTTATACTTTTTGGTCATGTGGACAAAATGATGAACGAAGTATAAATAGCATAGGATTTGAACTTTCGCAAATTTTTACCCATTTGATACCGACAGGGAGATTCTTTATACTTTTGGTCATGTGGACAAAATGATGAACGAAGTATAAATAGCATAGGATTTGAACTTTCGCAAATTTTTACCCATTTGATACCGACAGGGAGATTCTTTATACTTTTGGTCATGTGGACAAAATGATGAACGAAGTATAAATAGCATAGGATTTGAACTTTCGCAAATTTTTACCCATTTGATACCGACAGGGAGATTCTTTATACTTTTGGTCATGTGGACAAAATGATGAACGAAGTATAAATAGCATAGGATTTGAACTTTCGCAAATTTTTACCCATTTGATACCGACAGGGAGATTCTTTATACTTTTGGTCATGTGGACAAAATGATGAACGAAGTATAAATAGCATAGGATTTGAACTTTCGCAAATTTTTACCCATTTGATACCGACAGGGAGATTCTTTATACTTTTGGTCATGTGGACAAAATGATGAACGAAGTATAAATAGCATAGGATTTGAACTTTCGCAAATTTTTACCCATTTGATACCGACAGGGAGATTCTTTATACTTTTGGTCATGTGGACAAAATGATGAACGAAGTATAAATAGCATAGGATTTGAACTTTCGCAAATTTTTACCCATTTGATACCGACAGGGAGATTCTTTATACTTTTGGTCATGTGGACAAAATGATGAACGAAGTATAAATAGCATAGGATTTGAACTTTCGCAAATTTTTACCCATTTGATACCGACAGGGAGATTCTTTATACTTTTGGTCATGTGGACAAAATGATGAACGAAGTATAAATAGCATAGGATTTGAACTTTCGCAAATTTTTACCCATTTGATACCGACAGGGAGATTCTTGATACTTTTGGTCATGTGGACAAAATGATGAACGAAGTATAAATAGCATAGGATTTGAACTTTCGCAAATTTTTACCCATTTGATACCGACAGGGAGATTCTTTATACTTTTGGTCATGTGGACAAAATGATGAACGAAGTATAAATAGCATAGGATTTGAACTTTCGCAAATTTTTACCCATTTGATACCGACAGGGAGATTCTTTATACTTTTGGTCATGTGGACAAAATGATGAACGAAGTATAAATAGCATAGGATTTGAACTTTCGCAAATTTTTACCCATTTGATACCGACAGGGAGATTCTTTATACTTTTGGTCATGTGGACAAAATGATGAACGAAGTATAAATAGCATAGGATTTGAACTTTCGCAAATTTTTACCCATTTGATACCGACAGGGAGATTCTTTATACTTTTGGTCATGTGGACAAAATGATGAACGAAGTATAAATAGCATAGGATTTGAACTTTCGCAAATTTTTACCCATTTGATACCGACAGGAGATTCTTTATACTTTTGGTCATGTGGACAAAATGATGAACGAAGTATAAATAGCATAGGATTTGAACTTTCGCAAATTTTTTACCCATTTGATACCGACAGGGAGATTCTTTATACTTTTGGTCATGTGGACAAAATGATGAACGAAGTATAAATAGCATAGGATTTGAACTTTCGCAAATTTTTACCCATTTGATACCGACAGGGAGATTCTTTATACTTTTGGTCATGTGGACAAAATGATGAACGAAGTATAAATAGCATAGGATTTGAACTTTCGCAAATTTTTACCCATTTGATACCGACAGGGAGATTCTTTATACTTTTGGTCATGTGGACAAAATGATGAACGAAGTATAAATAGCATAGGATTTGAACTTTCGCAAATTTTTACCCATTTGATACCGACAGGGAGATTCTTTATACTTTTGGTCATGTGGACAAAATGATGAACGAAGTATAAATAGCATAGGATTTGAACTTTCGCAAATTTTTACCCATTTGATACCGACAGGGAGATTCTTTATACTTTTGGTCATGTGGACAAAATGATGAACGAAGTATAAATAGCATAGGATTTGAACTTTCGCAAATTTTTACCCATTTGATACCGACAGGGAGATTCTTTATACTTTTGGTCATGTGGACAAAATGATGAACGAAGTATAAATAGCATAGGATTTGAACTTTCGCAAATTTTTACCCATTTGATACCGACAGGGAGATTCTTTATACTTTTGGTCATGTGGACAAAATGATGAACGAAGTATAAATAGCATAGGATTTGAACTTTCGCAAATTTTTACCCATTTGATACCGACAGGGAGATTCTTTATACTTTTGGTCATGTGGAAAAATGATGAACGAAGTATAAATAGCATAGGATTTGAACTTTCGCAAATTTTTACCCATTTGATACCGACAGGGAGATTCTTTATACTTTTGGTCATGTGGACAAAATGATGAACGAAGTATAAATAGCATAGGATTTGAACTTTCGCAAATTTTTACCCATTTGATACCGACAGGGAGATTCTTTATACTTTTGGTCATGTGGAAAAATGATGAACGAAGTATAAATAGCATAGGATTTGAACTTTCGCAAATTTTTACCCATTTGATACCGACAGGGAGATTCTTTATACTTTTGGTCATGTGGACAAAATGATGAACGAAGTATAAATAGCATAGGATTTGAACTTTCGCAAATTTTTACCCATTTGATACCGACAGGGAGATTCTTTATACTTTTGGTCATGTGGACAAAATGATGAACGAAGTATAAATAGCATAGGATTTGAACTTTCGCAAATTTTTACCCATTTGATACCGACAGGGAGATTCTTTATACTTTTGGTCATGTGGACAAAATGATGAACGAAGTATAAATAGCATAGGATTTGAACTTTCGCAAATTTTTACCCATTTGATACCGACAGGGAGATTCTTTATACTTTTGGTCATGTGGACAAAATGATGAACGAAGTATAAATAGCATAGGATTTGAACTTTCGCAAATTTTTACCCATTTGATACCGACAGGGAGATTCTTTATACTTTTGGTCATGTGGACAAAATGATGAACGAAGTATAAATAGCATAGGATTTGAACTTTCGCAAATTTTTACCCATTTGATACCGACAGGGAGATTCTTTATACTTTTGGTCATGTGGACAAAATGATGAACGAAGTATAAATAGCATAGGATTTGAACTTTCGCAAATTTTTACCCATTTGATACCGACAGGGAGATTCTTTATACTTTTGGTCATGTGGACAAAATGATGAACGAAGTATAAATAGCATAGGATTTGAACTTTCGCAAATTTTTACCCATTTGATACCGACAGGGAGATTCTTTATACTTTTGGTCATGTGGACAAAATGATGAACGAAGTATAAATAGCATAGGATTTGAACTTTCGCAAATTTTTACCCATTTGATACCGACAGGGAGATTCTTTATACTTTTGGTCATGTGGACAAAATGATGAACGAAGTATAAATAGCATAGGATTTGAACTTTCGCAAATTTTTACCCATTTGATACCGACAGGGAGATTCTTTATACTTTTGGTCATGTGGACAAAATGATGAACGAAGTATAAATAGCATAGGATTTGAACTTTCGCAAATTTTTACCCATTTGATACCGACAGGGAGATTCTTTATACTTTTGGTCATGTGGACAAAATGATGAACGAAGTATAAATAGCATAGGATTTGAACTTTCGCAAATTTTTACCCATTTGATACCGACAGGGAGATTCTTTATACTTTTGGTCATGTGGACAAAATGATGAACGAAGTATAAATAGCATAGGATTTGAACTTTCGCAAATTTTTACCCATTTGATACCGACAGGGAGATTCTTTATACTTTTGGTCATGTGGACAAAATGATGAACGAAGTATAAATAGCATAGGATTTGAACTTTCGCAAATTTTTACCCATTTGATACCGACAGGGAGATTCTTTATACTTTTGGTCATGTGGACAAAATGATGAACGAAGTATAAATAGCATAGGATTTGAACTTTCGCAAATTTTTACCCATTTGATACCGACAGGGAGATTCTTTATACTTTTGGTCATGTGGACAAAATGATGAACGAAGTATAAATAGCATAGGATTTGAACTTTCGCAAATTTTTACCCATTTGATACCGACAGGGAGATTCTTTATACTTTTGGTCATGTGGACAAAATGATGAACGAAGTATAAATAGCATAGGATTTGAACTTTCGCAAATTTTTACCCATTTGATACCGACAGGGAGATTCTTTATACTTTTGGTCATGTGGACAAAATGATGAACGAAGTATAAATAGCATAGGATTTGAACTTTCGCAAATTTTTACCCATTTGATACCGACAGGGAGATTCTTTATACTTTTGGTCATGTGGACAAAATGATGAACGAAGTATAAATAGCATAGGATTTGAACTTTCGCAAATTTTTACCCATTTGATACCGACAGGGAGATTCTTTATACTTTTGGTCATGTGGACAAAATGATGAACGAAGTATAAATAGCATAGGATTTGAACTTTCGCAAATTTTTACCCATTTGATACCGACAGGGAGATTCTTTATACTTTTGGTCATGTGGACAAAATGATGAACGAAGTATAAATAGCATAGGATTTGAACTTTCGCAAATTTTTACCCATTTGATACCGACAGGGAGATTCTTTATACTTTTGGTCATGTGGACAAAATGATGAACGAAGTATAAATAGCATAGGATTTGAACTTTCGCAAATTTTTACCCATTTGATACCGACAGGGAGATTCTTTATACTTTTGGTCATGTGGACAAAATGATGAACGAAGTATAAATAGCATAGGATTTGAACTTTCGCAAATTTTTACCCATTTGATACCGACAGGGAGATTCTTTATACTTTTGGTCATGTGGACAAAATGATGAACGAAGTATAAAAAAAAAAAGATTTTAACTTTCGCAAATTTTTACCCATTTGATACCGACAGGAGATTCTTTATACTTTTGGTCATGTGGACAAAATGATGATGAACGAAGTATAAATAGCATAGGATTTGAACTTTCGCAAATTTTTACCCATTTGATACCGACAGGGAGATTCTTTATACTTTTGGTCATGTGGACAAAATGATGAACGAAGTATAAATAGCATAGGATTTGAACTTTCGCAAATTTTTACCCATTTGATACCGACAGGAGATTCTTTATACTTTTGGTCATGTGGACAAAATGATGAACGAAGTATAAATAGCATAGGATTTGAACTTTCGCAAATTTTTACCCATTTGATACCGACAGGGAGATTCTTTATACTTTTGGTCATGTGGACAAAATGATGAACGAAGTATAAATAGCATAGGATTTGAACTTTCGCAAATTTTTACCCATTTGATACCGACAGGGAGATTCTTTTATACTTTTGGTCATGTGGACAAAATGATGAACGAAGTATAAATAGCATAGGATTTGAACTTTCGCAAATTTTTACCCATTTGATACCGACAGGGAGATTCTTTATACTTTTGGTCATGTGGACAAAATGATGAACGAAGTATAAATAGCATAGGATTTGAACTTTCGCAAATTTTTACCCATTTGATACCGACAGGGAGATTCTTTATACTTTTGGTCATGTGGACAAAATGATGAACGAAGTATAAATAGCATAGGATTTGAACTTTCGCAAATTTTTACCCATTTGATACCGACAGGGAGATTCTTTATACTTTTGGTCATGTGGACAAAATGATGAACGAAGTATAAATAGCATAGGATTTGAACTTTCGCAAATTTTTACCCATTTGATACCGACAGGGAGATTCTTTATACTTTTGGTCATGTGGACAAAATGATGAACGAAGTATAAATAGCATAGGATTTGAACTTTCGCAAATTTTTACCCATTTGATACCGACAGGGAGATTCTTTATACTTTTGGTCATGTGGACAAAATGATGAACGAAGTATAAATAGCATAGGATTTGAACTTTCGCAAATTTTTACCCATTTGATACCGACAGGGAGATTCTTTATACTTTTGGTCATGTGGACAAAATGATGAACGAAGTATAAATAGCATAGGATTTGAACTTTCGCAAATTTTTACCCATTTGATACCGACAGGGAGATTCTTTATACTTTTGGTCATGTGGACAAAATGATGAACGAAGTATAAATAGCATAGGATTTGAACTTTCGCAAATTTTTACCCATTTGATACCGACAGGGAGATTCTTTATACTTTTGGTCATGTGGACAAAATGATGAACGAAGTATAAATAGCATAGGATTTGAACTTTCGCAAATTTTTACCCATTTGATACCGACAGGGAGATTCTTTATACTTTTGGTCATGTGGACAAAATGATGAACGAAGTATAAATAGCATAGGATTTGAACTTTCGCAAATTTTTACCCATTTGATACCGACAGGGAGATTCTTTATACTTTTGGTCATGTGGACAAAATGATGAACGAAGTATAAATAGCATAGGATTTGAACTTTCGCAAATTTTTACCCATTTGATACCGACAGGAGATTCTTTATATTTATGGAAAAAAAAGAAGAAAGAGGTTTAAAAAATAGGATTTACTTTGCAAATTTACCCATTGATACCGCAGGAGATTCTTTATACTTTTGGTCATGTGGACAAAATGATGAACGAAGTATAAATAGCATAGGATTTGAACTTTCGCAAATTTTTACCCATTTGATACCGACAGGGAGATTCTTTATACTTTTGGTCATGTGGACAAAATGATGAACGAAGTATAAATAGCATAGGATTTGAACTTTCGCAAATTTTTACCCATTTGATACCGACAGGGAGATTCTTTATACTTTTGGTCATGTGGACAAAATGATGAACGAAGTATAAATAGCATAGGATTTGAACTTTCGCAAATTTTTACCCATTTGATACCGACAGGGAGATTCTTTATACTTTTGGTCATGTGGACAAAATGATGAACGAAGTATAAATAGCATAGGATTTGAACTTTCGCAAATTTTTACCCATTTGATACCGACAGGGAGATTCTTTATACTTTTGGTCATGTGGACAAAATGATGAACGAAGTATAAATAGCATAGGATTTGAACTTTCGCAAATTTTTACCCATTTGATACCGACAGGGAGATTCTTTATACTTTTGGTCATGTGGACAAAATGATGAACGAAGTATAAATAGCATAGGATTTGAACTTTCGCAAATTTTTACCCATTTGATACCGACAGGGAGATTCTTTATACTTTTGGTCATGTGGACAAAATGATGAACGAAGTATAAATAGCATAGGATTTGAACTTTCGCAAATTTTTACCCATTTGATACCGACAGGGAGATTCTTTATACTTTTTGGTCATGTGGACAAAATGATGAACGAAGTATAAATAGCATAGGATTTGAACTTTCGCAAATTTTTACCCATTTGATACCGACAGGGAGATTCTTTATACTTTTGGTCATGTGGACAAAATGATGAACGAAGTATAAATAGCATAGGATTTGAACTTTCGCAAATTTTTACCCATTTGATACCGACAGGGAGATTCTTTATACTTTTGGTCATGTGGACAAAATGATGAACGAAGTATAAATAGCATAGGATTTGAACTTTCGCAAATTTTTACCCATTTGATACCGACAGGGAGATTCTTTATACTTTTGGTCATGTGGACAAAATGATGAACGAAGTATAAATAGCATAGGATTTGAACTTTCGCAAATTTTTACCCATTTGATACCGACAGGGAGATTCTTTATACTTTTGGTCATGTGGACAAAATGATGAACGAAGTATAAATAGCATAGGATTTGAACTTTCGCAAATTTTTACCCATTTGATACCGACAGGGAGATTCTTTATACTTTTGGTCATGTGGACAAAATGATGAACGAAGTATAAATAGCATAGGATTTGAACTTTCGCAAATTTTTACCCATTTGATACCGACAGGGAGATTCTTTATACTTTTGGTCATGTGGACAAAATGATGAACGAAGTATAAATAGCATAGGATTTGAACTTTCGCAAATTTTTACCCATTTGATACCGACAGGGAGATTCTTTATACTTTTGGTCATGTGGACAAAATGATGAACGAAGTATAAATAGCATAGGATTTGAACTTTCGCAAATTTTTACCCATTTGATACCGACAGGGAGATTCTTTATACTTTTGGTCATGTGGACAAAATGATGAACGAAGTATAAATAGCATAGGATTTGAACTTTCGCAAATTTTTACCCATTTGATACCGACAGGGAGATTCTTTATACTTTTGGTCATGTGGACAAAATGATGAACGAAGTATAAATAGCATAGGATTTGAACTTTCGCAAATTTTTACCCATTTGATACCGACAGGGAGATTCTTTATACTTTTGGTCATGTGGACAAAATGATGAACGAAGTATAAATAGCATAGGATTTGAACTTTCGCAAATTTTTACCCATTTGATACCGACAGGGAGATTCTTTATACTTTTGGTCATGTGGACAAAATGATGAACGAAGTATAAATAGCATAGGATTTGAACTTTCGCAAATTTTTACCCATTTGATACCGACAGGGAGATTCTTTATACTTTTGGTCATGTGGACAAAATGATGAACGAAGTATAAATAGCATAGGATTTGAACTTTCGCAAATTTTTACCCATTTGATACCGACAGGGAGATTCTTTATACTTTTGGTCATGTGGACAAAATGATGAACGAAGTATAAATAGCATAGGATTTGAACTTTCGCAAATTTTTACCCATTTGATACCGACAGGGAGATTCTTTATACTTTTGGTCATGTGGACAAAATGATGAACGAAGTATAAATAGCATAGGATTTGAACTTTCGCAAATTTTTACCCATTTGATACCGACAGGGAGATTCTTTATACTTTTGGTCATGTGGACAAAATGATGAACGAAGTATAAATAGCATAGGATTTGAACTTTCGCAAATTTTTACCCATTTGATACCGACAGGGAGATTCTTTATACTTTTGGTCATGTGGACAAAATGATGAACGAAGTATAAATAGCATAGGATTTGAACTTTCGCAAATTTTTACCCATTTGATACCGACAGGGAGATTCTTTATACTTTTGGTCATGTGGACAAAATGATGAACGAAGTATAAATAGCATAGGATTTGAACTTTCGCAAATTTTTACCCATTTGATACCGACAGGGAGATTCTTTATACTTTTGGTCATGTGGACAAAATGATGAACGAAGTATAAATAGCATAGGATTTGAACTTTCGCAAATTTTTACCCATTTGATACCGACAGGGAGATTCTTTATACTTTTGGTCATGTGGACAAAATGATGAACGAAGTATAAATAGCATAGGATTTGAACTTTCGCAAATTTTTACCCATTTGATACCGACAGGGAGATTCTTTATACTTTTGGTCATGTGGACAAAATGATGAACGAAGTATAAATAGCATAGGATTTGAACTTTCGCAAATTTTTACCCATTTGATACCGACAGGGAGATTCTTTATACTTTTGGTCATGTGGACAAAATGATGAACGAAGTATAAATAGCATAGGATTTGAACTTTCGCAAATTTTTACCCATTTGATACCGACAGGGAGATTCTTTATACTTTTGGTCATGTGGACAAAATGATGAACGAAGTATAAATAGCATAGGATTTGAACTTTCGCAAATTTTTACCCATTTGATACCGACAGGGAGATTCTTTATACTTTTGGTCATGTGGACAAAATGATGAACGAAGTATAAATAGCATAGGATTTGAACTTTCGCAAATTTTTACCCATTTGATACCGACAGGGAGATTCTTTATACTTTTGGTCATGTGGACAAAATGATGAACGAAGTATAAATAGCATAGGATTTGAACTTTCGCAAATTTTTACCCATTTGATACCGACAGGGAGATTCTTTATACTTTTGGTCATGTGGACAAAATGATGAACGAAGTATAAATAGCATAGGATTTGAACTTTCGCAAATTTTTACCCATTTGATACCGACAGGGAGATTCTTTATACTTTTGGTCATGTGGACAAAATGATGAACGAAGTATAAATAGCATAGGATTTGAACTTTCGCAAATTTTTACCCATTTGATACCGACAGGGAGATTCTTTATACTTTTGGTCATGTGGACAAAATGATGAACGAAGTATAAATAGCATAGGATTTGAACTTTCGCAAATTTTTACCCATTTGATACCGACAGGGAGATTCTTTATACTTTTGGTCATGTGGACAAAATGATGAACGAAGTATAAATAGCATAGGATTTGAACTTTCGCAAATTTTTACCCATTTGATACCGACAGGGAGATTCTTTATACTTTTGGTCATGTGGACAAAATGATGAACGAAGTATAAATAGCATAGGATTTGAACTTTCGCAAATTTTTACCCATTTGATACCGACAGGGAGATTCTTTATACTTTTGGTCATGTGGACAAAATGATGAACGAAGTATAAATAGCATAGGATTTGAACTTTCGCAAATTTTTACCCATTTGATACCGACAGGGAGATTCTTTATACTTTTGGTCATGTGGACAAAATGATGAACGAAGTATAAATAGCATAGGATTTGAACTTTCGCAAATTTTTACCCATTTGATACCGACAGGGAGATTCTTTATACTTTTGGTCATGTGGACAAAATGATGAACGAAGTATAAATAGCATAGGATTTGAACTTTCGCAAATTTTTACCCATTTGATACCGACAGGGAGATTCTTTATACTTTTGGTCATGTGGACAAAATGATGAACGAAGTATAAATAGCATAGGATTTGAACTTTCGCAAATTTTTACCCATTTGATACCGACAGGGAGATTCTTTATACTTTTGGTCATGTGGACAAAATGATGAACGAAGTATAAATAGCATAGGATTTGAACTTTCGCAAATTTTTACCCATTTGATACCGACAGGGAGATTCTTTATACTTTTGGTCATGTGGACAAAATGATGAACGAAGTATAAATAGCATAGGATTTGAACTTTCGCAAATTTTTACCCATTTGATACCGACAGGGAGATTCTTTATACTTTTGGTCATGTGGACAAAATGATGAACGAAGTATAAATAGCATAGGATTTGAACTTTCGCAAATTTTTACCCATTTGATACCGACAGGGAGATTCTTTATACTTTTGGTCATGTGGACAAAATGATGAACGAAGTATAAATAGCATAGGATTTGAACTTTCGCAAATTTTTACCCATTTGATACCGACAGGGAGATTCTTTATACTTTTGGTCATGTGGACAAAATGATGAACGAAGTATAAATAGCATAGGATTTGAACTTTCGCAAATTTTTACCCATTTGATACCGACAGGGAGATTCTTTATACTTTTGGTCATGTGGACAAAATGATGAACGAAGTATAAATAGCATAGGATTTGAACTTTCGCAAATTTTTACCCATTTGATACCGACAGGGAGATTCTTTATACTTTTGGTCATGTGGACAAAATGATGAACGAAGTATAAATAGCATAGGATTTGAACTTTCGCAAATTTTTACCCATTTGATACCGACAGGGAGATTCTTTATACTTTTGGTCATGTGGACAAAATGATGAACGAAGTATAAATAGCATAGGATTTGAACTTTCGCAAATTTTTACCCATTTGATACCGACAGGGAGATTCTTTATACTTTTGGTCATGTGGACAAAATGATGAACGAAGTATAAATAGCATAGGATTTGAACTTTCGCAAATTTTTACCCATTTGATACCGACAGGGAGATTCTTTATACTTTTGGTCATGTGGACAAAATGATGAACGAAGTATAAATAGCATAGGATTTGAACTTTCGCAAATTTTTACCCATTTGATACCGACAGGGAGATTCTTTATACTTTTGGTCATGTGGACAAAATGATGAACGAAGTATAAATAGCATAGGATTTGAACTTTCGCAAATTTTTACCCATTTGATACCGACAGGGAGATTCTTTATACTTTTGGTCATGTGGACAAAATGATGAACGAAGTATAAATAGCATAGGATTTGAACTTTCGCAAATTTTTACCCATTTGATACCGACAGGGAGATTCTTTATACTTTTGGTCATGTGGACAAAATGATGAACGAAGTATAAATAGCATAGGATTTGAACTTTCGCAAATTTTTACCCATTTGATACCGACAGGGAGATTCTTTATACTTTTGGTCATGTGGACAAAATGATGAACGAAGTATAAATAGCATAGGATTTGAACTTTCGCAAATTTTTACCCATTTGATACCGACAGGGAGATTCTTTATACTTTTGGTCATGTGGACAAAATGATGAACGAAGTATAAATAGCATAGGATTTGAACTTTCGCAAATTTTTACCCATTTGATACCGACAGGGAGATTCTTTATACTTTTGGTCATGTGGACAAAATGATGAACGAAGTATAAATAGCATAGGATTTGAACTTTCGCAAATTTTTACCCATTTGATACCGACAGGGAGATTCTTTATACTTTTGGTCATGTGGACAAAATGATGAACGAAGTATAAATAGCATAGGATTTGAACTTTCGCAAATTTTTACCCATTTGATACCGACAGGGAGATTCTTTATACTTTTGGTCATGTGGACAAAATGATGAACGAAGTATAAATAGCATAGGATTTGAACTTTCGCAAATTTTTACCCATTTGATACCGACAGGGAGATTCTTTATACTTTTGGTCATGTGGACAAAATGATGAACGAAGTATAAATAGCATAGGATTTGAACTTTCGCAAATTTTTACCCATTTGATACCGACAGGGAGATTCTTTATACTTTTGGTCATGTGGACAAAATGATGAACGAAGTATAAATAGCATAGGATTTGAACTTTCGCAAATTTTTACCCATTTGATACCGACAGGGAGATTCTTTATACTTTTGGTCATGTGGACAAAATGATGAACGAAGTATAAATAGCATAGGATTTGAACTTTCGCAAATTTTTACCCATTTGATACCGACAGGGAGATTCTTTATACTTTTGGTCATGTGGACAAAATGATGAACGAAGTATAAATAGCATAGGATTTGAACTTTCGCAAATTTTTACCCATTTGATACCGACAGGGAGATTCTTTATACTTTTGGTCATGTGGACAAAATGATGAACGAAGTATAAATAGCATAGGATTTGAACTTTCGCAAATTTTTACCCATTTGATACCGACAGGGAGATTCTTTATACTTTTGGTCATGTGGACAAAATGATGAACGAAGTATAAATAGCATAGGATTTGAACTTTCGCAAATTTTTACCCATTTGATACCGACAGGGAGATTCTTTATACTTTTGGTCATGTGGACAAAATGATGAACGAAGTATAAATAGCATAGGATTTGAACTTTCGCAAATTTTTACCCATTTGATACCGACAGGGAGATTCTTTATACTTTTGGTCATGTGGACAAAATGATGAACGAAGTATAAATAGCATAGGATTTGAACTTTCGCAAATTTTTACCCATTTGATACCGACAGGGAGATTCTTTATACTTTTGGTCATGTGGACAAAATGATGAACGAAGTATAAATAGCATAGGATTTGAACTTTCCAGCAAATTTTTACCCATTTGATACCGAGAGATTTGAACTTTATTTACCCATTTGATACCGACAGGGAGATTCTTTATACTTTTGGTCATGTGGACAAAATGATGAACGAAGTATAAATAGCATAGGATTTGAACTTTCGCAAATTTTTACCCATTTGATACCGACAGGGAGATTCTTTATACTTTTGGTCATGTGGACAAAATGATGAACGAAGTATAAATAGCATAGGATTTGAACTTTCGCAAATTTTTACCCATTTGATACCGACAGGGAGATTCTTTATACTTTTGGTCATGTGGACAAAATGATGAACGAAGTATAAATAGCATAGGATTTGAACTTTCGCAAATTTTTACCCATTTGATACCGACAGGGAGATTCTTTATACTTTTGGTCATGTGGACAAAATGATGAACGAAGTATAAATAGCATAGGATTTGAACTTTCGCAAATTTTTACCCATTTGATACCGACAGGGAGATTCTTTATACTTTTGGTCATGTGGACAAAATGATGAACGAAGTATAAATAGCATAGGATTTGAACTTTCGCAAATTTTTACCCATTTGATACCGACAGGGAGATTCTTTATACTTTTGGTCATGTGGACAAAATGATGAACGAAGTATAAATAGCATAGGATTTGAACTTTCGCAAATTTTTACCCATTTGATACCGACAGGGAGATTCTTTATACTTTTGGTCATGTGGACAAAATGATGAACGAAGTATAAATAGCATAGGATTTGAACTTTCGCAAATTTTTACCCATTTGATACCGACAGGGAGATTCTTTATACTTTTGGTCATGTGGACAAAATGATGAACGAAGTATAAATAGCATAGGATTTGAACTTTCGCAAATTTTTACCCATTTGATACCGAAAGGGAGATTCTTTATACTTTTGGTCATGTGGACAAAATGATGAACGAAGTATAAATAGCATAGGATTTGAACTTTCGCAAATTTTTACCCATTTGATACCGACAGGGAGATTCTTTATACTTTTGGTCATGTGGACAAAATGATGAACGAAGTATAAATAGCATAGGATTTGAACTTTCGCAAATTTTTACCCATTTGATACCGACAGGGAGATTCTTTATACTTTTGGTCATGTGGACAAAATGATGAACGAAGTATAAATAGCATAGGATTTGAACTTTCGCAAATTTTTACCCATTTGATACCGACAGGGAGATTCTTTATACTTTTGGTCATGTGGACAAAATGATGAACGAAGTATAAATAGCATAGGATTTGAACTTTCGCAAATTTTTACCCATTTGATACCGACAGGGAGATTCTTTATACTTTTGGTCATGTGGACAAAATGATGAACGAAGTATAAATAGCATAGGATTTGAACTTTCGCAAATTTTTACCCATTTGATACCGACAGGGAGATTCTTTATACTTTTGGTCATGTGGACAAAATGATGAACGAAGTATAAATAGCATAGGATTTGAACTTTCGCAAATTTTTACCCATTTGATACCGACAGGGAGATTCTTTATACTTTTGGTCATGTGGACAAAATGATGAACGAAGTATAAATAGCATAGGATTTGAACTTTCGCAAATTTTTACCCATTTGATACCGACAGGGAGATTCTTTATACTTTTGGTCATGTGGACAAAATGATGAACGAAGTATAAATAGCATAGGATTTGAACTTTCGCAAATTTTTACCCATTTGATACCGACAGGGAGATTCTTTATACTTTTGGTCATGTGGACAAAATGATGAACGAAGTATAAATAGCATAGGATTTGAACTTTCGCAAATTTTTACCCATTTGATACCGACAGGGAGATTCTTTATACTTTTGGTCATGTGGACAAAATGATGAACGAAGTATAAATAGCATAGGATTTGAACTTTCGCAAATTTTTACCCATTTGATACCGACAGGGAGATTCTTTATACTTTTGGTCATGTGGACAAAATGATGAACGAAGTATAAATAGCATAGGATTTGAACTTTCGCAAATTTTTACCCATTTGATACCGACAGGGAGATTCTTTATACTTTTGGTCATGTGGACAAAATGATGAACGAAGTATAAATAGCATAGGATTTGAACTTTCGCAAATTTTTACCCATTTGATACCGACAGGGAGATTCTTTATACTTTTGGTCATGTGGACAAAATGATGAACGAAGTATAAATAGCATAGGATTTGAACTTTCGCAAATTTTTACCCATTTGATACCGACAGGGAGATTTTTTTAAAACAATATAAATAGATAACTTTTTGAGTCATGTGGAACAAAAAATGATGAACGAAGTATAAATAGACATAGGATTTGAACTTTCGCAAATTTTTACCCATTTGATACCGACAGGGAGATTCTTTATACTTTTGGTCATGTGGACAAAATGATGAACGAAGTATAAATAGCATAGGATTTGAACTTTCGCAAATTTTTACCCATTTGATACCGACAGGGAGATTCTTTATACTTTTGGTCATGTGGACAAAATGATGAACGAAGTATAAATAGCATAGGATTTGAACTTTCGCAAATTTTTACCCATTTGATACCGACAGGGAGATTCTTTATACTTTTGGTCATGTGGACAAAATGATGAACGAAGTATAAATAGCATAGGATTTGAACTTTCGCAAATTTTTACCCATTTGATACCGACAGGGAGATTCTTTATACTTTTGGTCATGTGGACAAAATGATGAACGAAGTATAAATAGCATAGGATTTGAACTTTCGCAAATTTTTACCCATTTGATACCGACAGGGAGATTCTTTATACTTTTGGTCATGTGGACAAAATGATGAACGAAGTATAAATAGCATAGGATTTGAACTTTCGCAAATTTTTACCCATTTGATACCGACAGGGAGATTCTTTATACTTTTGGTCATGTGGACAAAATGATGAACGAAGTATAAATAGCATAGGATTTGAACTTTCGCAAATTTTTACCCATTTGATACCGACAGGGAGATTCTTTATACTTTTGGTCATGTGGACAAAAATGATGAACGAAGTATAAATAGCATAGGATTTGAACTTTCGCAAATTTTTACCCATTTGATACCGACAGGGAGATTCTTTATACTTTTGGTCATGTGGACAAAATGATGAACGAAGTATAAATAGCATAGGATTTGAACTTTCGCAAATTTTTACCCATTTGATACCGACAGGGAGATTCTTTATACTTTTGGTCATGTGGACAAAATGATGAACGAAGTATAAATAGCATAGGATTTGAACTTTCGCAAATTTTTACCCATTTGATACCGACAGGGAGATTCTTTATACTTTTGGTCATGTGGACAAAATGATGAACGAAGTATAAATAGCATAGGATTTGAACTTTCGCAAATTTTTACCCATTTGATACCGACAGGGAGATTCTTTATACTTTTGGTCATGTGGACAAAATGATGAACGAAGTATAAATAGCATAGGATTTGAACTTTCGCAAATTTTTACCCATTTGATACCGACAGGGAGATTCTTTATACTTTTGGTCATGTGGACAAAATGATGAACGAAGTATAAATAGCATAGGATTTGAACTTTCGCAAATTTTTACCCATTTGATACCGACAGGGAGATTCTTTATACTTTTGGTCATGTGGACAAAATGATGAACGAAGTATAAATAGCATAGGATTTGAACTTTCGCAAATTTTTACCCATTTGATACCGACAGGGAGATTCTTTATACTTTTGGTCATGTGGACAAAATGATGAACGAAGTATAAATAGCATAGGATTTGAACTTTCGCAAATTTTTACCCATTTGATACCGACAGGGAGATTCTTTATACTTTTGGTCATGTGGACAAAATGATGAACGAAGTATAAATAGCATAGGATTTGAACTTTCGCAAATTTTTACCCATTTGATACCGACAGGGAGATTCTTTATACTTTTGGTCATGTGGACAAAATGATGAACGAAGTATAAATAGCATAGGATTTGAACTTTCGCAAATTTTTACCCATTTGATACCGACAGGGAGATTCTTTATACTTTTGGTCATGTGGACAAAATGATGAACGAAGTATAAATAGCATAGGATTTGAACTTTCGCAAATTTTTACCCATTTGATACCGACAGGGAGATTCTTTATACTTTTGGTCATGTGGAAAAAATGATGAACGAAGTATAAATAGCATAGGATTTGAACTTTCGCAAATTTTTACCCATTTGATACCGACAGGGAGATTCTTTATACTTTTGGTCATGTGGACAAAATGATGAACGAAGTATAAATAGCATAGGATTTGAACTTTCGCAAATTTTTACCCATTTGATACCGACAGGGAGATTCTTTATACTTTTGGTCATGTGGACAAAATGATGAACGAAGTATAAATAGCATAGGATTTGAACTTTCGCAAATTTTTACCCATTTGATACCGACAGGGAGATTCTTTATACTTTTGGTCATGTGGACAAAATGATGAACGAAGTATAAATAGCATAGGATTTGAACTTTCGCAAATTTTTACCCATTTGATACCGACAGGGAGATTCTTTATACTTTTGGTCATGTGGACAAAATGATGAACGAAGTATAAATAGCATAGGATTTGAACTTTCGCAAATTTTTACCCATTTGATACCGACAGGGAGATTCTTTATACTTTTGGTCATGTGGACAAAATGATGAACGAAGTATAAATAGCATAGGATTTGAACTTTCGCAAATTTTTACCCATTTGATACCGACAGGGAGATTCTTTATACTTTTGGTCATGTGGACAAAATGATGAACGAAGTATAAATAGCATAGGATTTGAACTTTCGCAAATTTTTACCCATTTGATACCGACAGGGAGATTCTTTATACTTTTGGTCATGTGGACAAAATGATGAACGAAGTATAAATAGCATAGGATTTGAACTTTCGCAAATTTTTACCCATTTGATACCGACAGGGAGATTCTTTATACTTTTGGTCATGTGGACAAAATGATGAACGAAGTATAAATAGCATAGGATTTGAACTTTCGCAAATTTTTACCCATTTGATACCGACAGGGAGATTCTTTATACTTTTGGTCATGTGGACAAAATGATGAACGAAGTATAAATAGCATAGGATTTGAACTTTCGCAAATTTTTACCCATTTGATACCGACAGGGAGATTCTTTATACTTTTGGTCATGTGGACAAAATGATGAACGAAGTATAAATAGCATAGGATTTGAACTTTCGCAAATTTTTACCCATTTGATACCGACAGGGAGATTCTTTATACTTTTGGTCATGTGGACAAAATGATGAACGAAGTATAAATAGCATAGGATTTGAACTTTCGCAAATTTTTACCCATTTGATACCGACAGGGAGATTCTTTATACTTTTGGTCATGTGGACAAAATGATGAACGAAGTATAAATAGCATAGGATTTGAACTTTCGCAAATTTTTACCCATTTGATACCGACAGGGAGATTCTTTATACTTTTGGTCATGTGGACAAAATGATGAACGAAGTATAAATAGCATAGGATTTGAACTTTCGCAAATTTTTACCCATTTGATACCGACAGGGAGATTCTTTATACTTTTGGTCATGTGGACAAAATGATGAACGAAGTATAAATAGCATAGGATTTGAACTTTCGCAAATTTTTACCCATTTGATACCGACAGGGAGATTCTTTATACTTTTGGTCATGTGGACAAAATGATGAACGAAGTATAAATAGCATAGGATTTGAACTTTCGCAAATTTTTACCCATTTGATACCGACAGGGAGATTCTTTATACTTTTGGTCATGTGGACAAAATGATGAACGAAGTATAAATAGCATAGGATTTGAACTTTCGCAAATTTTTACCCATTTGATACCGACAGGGAGATTCTTTATACTTTTGGTCATGTGGACAAAATGATGAACGAAGTATAAATAGCATAGGATTTGAACTTTCGCAAATTTTTACCCATTTGATACCGACAGGGAGATTCTTTATACTTTTGGTCATGTGGACAAAATGATGAACGAAGTATAAATAGCATAGGATTTGAACTTTCGCAAATTTTTACCCATTTGATACCGACAGGGAGATTCTTTATACTTTTGGTCATGTGGACAAAATGATGAACGAAGTATAAATAGCATAGGATTTGAACTTTCGCAAATTTTTACCCATTTGATACCGACAGGGAGATTCTTTATACTTTTGGTCATGTGGACAAAATGATGAACGAAGTATAAATAGCATAGGATTTGAACTTTCGCAAATTTTTACCCATTTGATACCGACAGGGAGATTCTTTATACTTTTGGTCATGTGGACAAAATGATGAACGAAGTATAAATAGCATAGGATTTGAACTTTCGCAAATTTTTACCCATTTGATACCGACAGGGAGATTCTTTATACTTTTGGTCATGTGGACAAAATGATGAACGAAGTATAAATAGCATAGGATTTGAACTTTCGCAAATTTTTACCCATTTGATACCGACAGGGAGATTCTTTATACTTTTGGTCATGTGGACAAAATGATGAACGAAGTATAAATAGCATAGGATTTGAACTTTCGCAAATTTTTACCCATTTGATACCGACAGGGAGATTCTTTATACTTTTGGTCATGTGGACAAAATGATGAACGAAGTATAAATAGCATAGGATTTGAACTTTCGCAAATTTTTACCCATTTGATACCGACAGGGAGATTCTTTATACTTTTGGTCATGTGGACAAAATGATGAACGAAGTATAAATAGCATAGGATTTGAACTTTCGCAAATTTTTACCCATTTGATACCGACAGGGAGATTCTTTATACTTTTGGTCATGTGGACAAAATGATGAACGAAGTATAAATAGCATAGGATTTGAACTTTCGCAAATTTTTACCCATTTGATACCGACAGGGAGATTCTTTATACTTTTGGTCATGTGGACAAAATGATGAACGAAGTATAAATAGCATAGGATTTGAACTTTCGCAAATTTTTACCCATTTGATACCGACAGGGAGATTCTTTATACTTTTGGTCATGTGGACAAAATGATGAACGAAGTATAAATAGCATAGGATTTGAACTTTCGCAAATTTTTACCCATTTGATACCGACAGGGAGATTCTTTATACTTTTGGTCATGTGGACAAAATGATGAACGAAGTATAAATAGCATAGGATTTGAACTTTCGCAAATTTTTACCCATTTGATACCGACAGGGAGATTCTTTATACTTTTGGTCATGTGGACAAAATGATGAACGAAGTATAAATAGCATAGGATTTGAACTTTCGCAAATTTTTACCCATTTGATACCGACAGGGAGATTCTTTATACTTTTGGTCATGTGGACAAAATGATGAACGAAGTATAAATAGCATAGGATTTGAACTTTCGCAAATTTTTACCCATTTGATACCGACAGGGAGATTCTTTATACTTTTGGTCATGTGGACAAAATGATGAACGAAGTATAAATAGCATAGGATTTGAACTTTCGCAAATTTTTACCCATTTGATACCGACAGGGAGATTCTTTATACTTTTGGTCATGTGGACAAAATGATGAACGAAGTATAAATAGCATAGGATTTGAACTTTCGCAAATTTTTACCCATTTGATACCGACAGGGAGATTCTTTATACTTTTGGTCATGTGGACAAAATGATGAACGAAGTATAAATAGCATAGGATTTGAACTTTCGCAAATTTTTACCCATTTGATACCGACAGGGAGATTCTTTATACTTTTGGTCATGTGGACAAAATGATGAACGAAGTATAAATAGCATAGGATTTGAACTTTCGCAAATTTTTACCCATTTGATACCGACAGGGAGATTCTTTATACTTTTGGTCATGTGGACAAAATGATGAACGAAGTATAAATAGCATAGGATTTGAACTTTCGCAAATTTTTACCCATTTGATACCGACAGGGAGATTCTTTATACTTTTGGTCATGTGGACAAAATGATGAACGAAGTATAAATAGCATAGGATTTGAACTTTCGCAAATTTTTACCCATTTGATACCGACAGGGAGATTCTTTATACTTTTGGTCATGTGGACAAAATGATGAACGAAGTATAAATAGCATAGGATTTGAACTTTCGCAAATTTTTACCCATTTGATACCGACAGGGAGATTCTTTATACTTTTGGTCATGTGGACAAAATGATGAACGAAGTATAAATAGCATAGGATTTGAACTTTCGCAAATTTTTACCCATTTGATACCGACAGGGAGATTCTTTATACTTTTGGTCATGTGGACAAAATGATGAACGAAGTATAAATAGCATAGGATTTGAACTTTCGCAAATTTTTACCCATTTGATACCGACAGGGAGATTCTTTATACTTTTGGTCATGTGGACAAAATGATGAACGAAGTATAAATAGCATAGGATTTGAACTTTCGCAAATTTTTACCCATTTGATACCGACAGGGAGATTCTTTATACTTTTGGTCATGTGGACAAAATGATGAACGAAGTATAAATAGCATAGGATTTGAACTTTCGCAAATTTTTACCCATTTGATACCGACAGGGAGATTCTTTATACTTTTGGTCATGTGGACAAAATGATGAACGAAGTATAAATAGCATAGGATTTGAACTTTCGCAAATTTTTACCCATTTGATACCGACAGGGAGATTCTTTATACTTTTGGTCATGTGGACAAAATGATGAACGAAGTATAAATAGCATAGGATTTGAACTTTCGCAAATTTTTACCCATTTGATACCGACAGGGAGATTCTTTATACTTTTGGTCATGTGGACAAAATGATGAACGAAGTATAAATAGCATAGGATTTGAACTTTCGCAAATTTTTACCCATTTGATACCGACAGGGAGATTCTTTATACTTTTGGTCATGTGGACAAAATGATGAACGAAGTATAAATAGCATAGGATTTGAACTTTCGCAAATTTTTACCCATTTGATACCGACAGGGAGATTCTTTATACTTTTGGTCATGTGGACAAAATGATGAACGAAGTATAAATAGCATAGGATTTGAACTTTCGCAAATTTTTACCCATTTGATACCGACAGGGAGATTCTTTATACTTTTGGTCATGTGGACAAAAATGATGAACGAAGTATAAATAGCATAGGATTTGAACTTTCGCAAATTTTTACCCATTTGATACCGACAGGGAGATTCTTTATACTTTTGGTCATGTGGACAAAATGATGAACGAAGTATAAATAGCATAGGATTTGAACTTTCGCAAATTTTTACCCATTTGATACCGACAGGGAGATTCTTTATACTTTTGGTCATGTGGACAAAATGATGAACGAAGTATAAATAGCATAGGATTTGAACTTTCGCAAATTTTTACCCATTTGATACCGACAGGGAGATTCTTTATACTTTTGGTCATGTGGACAAAATGATGAACGAAGTATAAATAGCATAGGATTTGAACTTTCGCAAATTTTTACCCATTTGATACCGACAGGGAGATTCTTTATACTTTTGGTCATGTGGACAAAATGATGAACGAAGTATAAATAGCATAGGATTTGAACTTTCGCAAATTTTTACCCATTTGATACCGACAGGGAGATTCTTTATACTTTTGGTCATGTGGACAAAATGATGAACGAAGTATAAATAGCATAGGATTTGAACTTTCGCAAATTTTTACCCATTTGATACCGACAGGGAGATTCTTTATACTTTTGGTCATGTGGACAAAATGATGAACGAAGTATAAATAGCATAGGATTTGAACTTTCGCAAATTTTTACCCATTTGATACCGACAGGGAGATTCTTTATACTTTTGGTCATGTGGACAAAATGATGAACGAAGTATAAATAGCATAGGATTTGAACTTTCGCAAATTTTTACCCATTTGATACCGACAGGGAGATTCTTTATACTTTTGGTCATGTGGACAAAATGATGAACGAAGTATAAATAGCATAGGATTTGAACTTTCGCAAATTTTTACCCATTTGATACCGACAGGGAGATTCTTTATACTTTTGGTCATGTGGACAAAATGATGAACGAAGTATAAATAGCATAGGATTTGAACTTTCGCAAATTTTTACCCATTTGATACCGACAGGGAGATTCTTTATACTTTTGGTCATGTGGACAAAATGATGAACGAAGTATAAATAGCATAGGATTTGAACTTTCGCAAATTTTTACCCATTTGATACCGACAGGGAGATTCTTTATACTTTTGGTCATGTGGACAAAATGATGAACGAAGTATAAATAGCATAGGATTTGAACTTTCGCAAATTTTTACCCATTTGATACCGACAGGGAGATTCTTTATACTTTTGGTCATGTGGACAAAATGATGAACGAAGTATAAATAGCATAGGATTTGAACTTTCGCAAATTTTTACCCATTTGATACCGACAGGGAGATTCTTTATACTTTTGGTCATGTGGACAAAATATGAAAAATGATGAACGAAGTATAAATAGCATAGGATTTGAACTTTCGCAAATTTTTACCCATTTGATACCGACAGGGAGATTCTTTATACTTTTGGTCATGTGGACAAAATGATGAACGAAGTATAAATAGCATAGGATTTGAACTTTCGCAAATTTTTACCCATTTGATACCGACAGGGAGATTCTTTATACTTTTGGTCATGTGGAAAAAATGATGAACGAAGTATAAATAGCATAGGATTTGAACTTTCGCAAATTTTTACCCATTTGATACCGACAGGGAGATTCTTTATACTTTTGGTCATGTGGACAAAATGATGAACGAAGTATAAATAGCATAGGATTTGAACTTTCGCAAATTTTTACCCATTTGATACCGACAGGGAGATTCTTTATACTTTTGGTCATGTGGACAAAATGATGAACGAAGTATAAATAGCATAGGATTTGAACTTTCGCAAATTTTTACCCATTTGATACCGACAGGGAGATTCTTTATACTTTTGGTCATGTGGACAAAATGATGAACGAAGTATAAATAGCATAGGATTTGAACTTTCGCAAATTTTTACCCATTTGATACCGACAGGGAGATTCTTTATACTTTTGGTCATGTGGACAAAATGATGAACGAAGTATAAATAGCATAGGATTTGAACTTTCGCAAATTTTTACCCATTTGATACCGACAGGGAGATTCTTTATACTTTTGGTCATGTGGACAAAATGATGAACGAAGTATAAATAGCATAGGATTTGAACTTTCGCAAATTTTTACCCATTTGATACCGACAGGGAGATTCTTTATACTTTTGGTCATGTGGACAAAATGATGAACGAAGTATAAATAGCATAGGATTTGAACTTTCGCAAATTTTTACCCATTTGATACCGACAGGGAGATTCTTTATACTTTTGGTCATGTGGACAAAATGATGAACGAAGTATAAATAGCATAGGATTTGAACTTTCGCAAATTTTTACCCATTTGATACCGACAGGGAGATTCTTTATACTTTTGGTCATGTGGACAAAATGATGAACGAAGTATAAATAGCATAGGATTTGAACTTTCGCAAATTTTTACCCATTTGATACCGACAGGGAGATTCTTTATACTTTTGGTCATGTGGACAAAATGATGAACGAAGTATAAATAGCATAGGATTTGAACTTTCGCAAATTTTTACCCATTTGATACCGACAGGGAGATTCTTTATACTTTTGGTCATGTGGAAAAAATGATGAACGAAGTATAAATAGCATAGGATTTGAACTTTCGCAAATTTTTACCCATTTGATACCGACAGGGAGATTCTTTATACTTTTGGTCATGTGGACAAAATGATGAACGAAGTATAAATAGCATAGGATTTGAACTTTCGCAAATTTTTACCCATTTGATACCGACAGGGAGATTCTTTATACTTTTGGTCATGTGGACAAAATGATGAACGAAGTATAAATAGCATAGGATTTGAACTTTCGCAAATTTTTACCCATTTGATACCGACAGGGAGATTCTTTATACTTTTGGTCATGTGGACAAAATGATGAACGAAGTATAAATAGCATAGGATTTGAACTTTCGCAAATTTTTACCCATTTGATACCGACAGGGAGATTCTTTATACTTTTGGTCATGTGGACAAAATGATGAACGAAGTATAAATAGCATAGGATTTGAACTTTCGCAAATTTTTACCCATTTGATACCGACAGGGAGATTCTTTATACTTTTGGTCATGTGGACAAAATGATGAACGAAGTATAAATAGCATAGGATTTGAACTTTCGCAAATTTTTACCCATTTGATACCGACAGGGAGATTCTTTATACTTTTGGTCATGTGGACAAAATGATGAACGAAGTATAAATAGCATAGGATTTGAACTTTCGCAAATTTTTACCCATTTGAACCGACAAAAAAATTTTTTTTTTTTTTTGTTATGGGGAAAAAAAGATGAACGAAGTATAAAAGATAGGATTTGAACTTCGCAAATTTTTACCCATTTGATACCGACAGGGAGATTCTTTATACTTTTGGTCATGTGGACAAAATGATGAACGAAGTATAAATAGCATAGGATTTGAACTTTCGCAAATTTTTACCCATTTGATACCGACAGGGAGATTCTTTATACTTTTGGTCATGTGGACAAAATGATGAACGAAGTATAAATAGCATAGGATTTGAACTTTCGCAAATTTTTACCCATTTGATACCGACAGGGAGATTCTTTATACTTTTGGTCATGTGGACAAAATGATGAACGAAGTATAAATAGCATAGGATTTGAACTTTCGCAAATTTTTACCCATTTGATACCGACAGGGAGATTCTTTATACTTTTGGTCATGTGGACAAAATGATGAACGAAGTATAAATAGCATAGGATTTGAACTTTCGCAAATTTTTACCCATTTGATACCGACAGGGAGATTCTTTATACTTTTGGTCATGTGGACAAAATGATGAACGAAGTATAAATAGCATAGGATTTGAACTTTCGCAAATTTTTACCCATTTGATACCGACAGGGAGATTCTTTATACTTTTGGTCATGTGGACAAAATGATGAACGAAGTATAAATAGCATAGGATTTGAACTTTCGCAAATTTTTACCCATTTGATACCGACAGGGAGATTCTTTATACTTTTGGTCATGTGGACAAAATGATGAACGAAGTATAAATAGCATAGGATTTGAACTTTCGCAAATTTTTACCCATTTGATACCGACAGGGAGATTCTTTATACTTTTGGTCATGTGGACAAAATGATGAACGAAGTATAAATAGCATAGGATTTGAACTTTCGCAAATTTTTACCCATTTGATACCGACAGGGAGATTCTTTATACTTTTGGTCATGTGGACAAAATGATGAACGAAGTATAAATAGCATAGGATTTGAACTTTCGCAAATTTTTACCCATTTGATACCGACAGGGAGATTCTTTATACTTTTGGTCATGTGGACAAAATGATGAACGAAGTATAAATAGCATAGGATTTGAACTTTCGCAAATTTTTACCCATTTGATACCGACAGGGAGATTCTTTATACTTTTGGTCATGTGGACAAAATGATGAACGAAGTATAAATAGCATAGGATTTGAACTTTCGCAAATTTTTACCCATTTGATACCGACAGGGAGATTCTTTATACTTTTGGTCATGTGGACAAAATGATGAACGAAGTATAAATAGCATAGGATTTGAACTTTCGCAAATTTTTACCCATTTGATACCGACAGGGAGATTCTTTATACTTTTGGTCATGTGGACAAAATGATGAACGAAGTATAAATAGCATAGGATTTGAACTTTCGCAAATTTTTACCCATTTGATACCGACAGGGAGATTCTTTATACTTTTGGTCATGTGGACAAAATGATGAACGAAGTATAAATAGCATAGGATTTGAACTTTCGCAAATTTTTACCCATTTGATACCGACAGGGAGATTCTTTATACTTTTGGTCATGTGGACAAAATGATGAACGAAGTATAAATAGCATAGGATTTGAACTTTCGCAAATTTTTACCCATTTGATACCGACAGGGAGATTCTTTATACTTTTGGTCATGTGGACAAAATGATGAACGAAGTATAAATAGCATAGGATTTGAACTTTCGCAAATTTTTACCCATTTGATACCGACAGGGAGATTCTTTATACTTTTGGTCATGTGGACAAAATGATGAACGAAGTATAAATAGCATAGGATTTGAACTTTCGCAAATTTTTACCCATTTGATACCGACAGGGAGATTCTTTATACTTTTGGTCATGTGGACAAAATGATGAACGAAGTATAAATAGCATAGGATTTGAACTTTCGCAAATTTTTACCCATTTGATACCGACAGGGAGATTCTTTATACTTTTGGTCATGTGGACAAAATGATGAACGAAGTATAAATAGCATAGGATTTGAACTTTCGCAAATTTTTACCCATTTGATACCGACAGGGAGATTCTTTATACTTTTGGTCATGTGGACAAAATGATGAACGAAGTATAAATAGCATAGGATTTGAACTTTCGCAAATTTTTACCCATTTGATACCGACAGGGAGATTCTTTATACTTTTGGTCATGTGGACAAAATGATGAACGAAGTATAAATAGCATAGGATTTGAACTTTCGCAAATTTTTACCCATTTGATACCGACAGGGAGATTCTTTATACTTTTGGTCATGTGGACAAAATGATGAACGAAGTATAAATAGCATAGGATTTGAACTTTCGCAAATTTTTACCCATTTGATACCGACAGGGAGATTCTTTATACTTTTGGTCATGTGGACAAAATGATGAACGAAGTATAAATAGCATAGGATTTGAACTTTCGCAAATTTTTACCCATTTGATACCGACAGGGAGATTCTTTATACTTTTGGTCATGTGGACAAAATGATGAACGAAGTATAAATAGCATAGGATTTGAACTTTCGCAAATTTTTACCCATTTGATACCGACAGGGAGATTCTTTATACTTTTGGTCATGTGGACAAAATGATGAACGAAGTATAAATAGCATAGGATTTGAACTTTCGCAAATTTTTACCCATTTGATACCGACAGGGAGATTCTTTATACTTTTGGTCATGTGGACAAAATGATGAACGAAGTATAAATAGCATAGGATTTGAACTTTCGCAAATTTTTACCCATTTGATACCGACAGGGAGATTCTTTATACTTTTGGTCATGTGGACAAAATGATGAACGAAGTATAAATAGCATAGGATTTGAACTTTCGCAAATTTTTACCCATTTGATACCGACAGGGAGATTCTTTATACTTTTGGTCATGTGGACAAAATGATGAACGAAGTATAAATAGCATAGGATTTGAACTTTCGCAAATTTTTACCCATTTGATACCGACAGGGAGATTCTTTATACTTTTGGTCATGTGGACAAAATGATGAACGAAGTATAAATAGCATAGGATTTGAACTTTCGCAAATTTTTACCCATTTGATACCGACAGGGAGATTCTTTATACTTTTGGTCATGTGGACAAAATGATGAACGAAGTATAAATAGCATAGGATTTGAACTTTCGCAAATTTTTACCCATTTGATACCGACAGGGAGATTCTTTATACTTTTGGTCATGTGGACAAAATGATGAACGAAGTATAAATAGCATAGGATTTGAACTTTCGCAAATTTTTACCCATTTGATACCGACAGGGAGATTCTTTATACTTTTGGTCATGTGGACAAAATGATGAACGAAGTATAAATAGCATAGGATTTGAACTTTCGCAAATTTTTACCCATTTGATACCGACAGGGAGATTCTTTATACTTTTGGTCATGTGGACAAAATGATGAACGAAGTATAAATAGCATAGGATTTGAACTTTCGCAAATTTTTACCCATTTGATACCGACAGGGAGATTCTTTATACTTTTGGTCATGTGGACAAAATGATGAACGAAGTATAAATAGCATAGGATTTGAACTTTCGCAAATTTTTACCCATTTGATACCGACAGGGAGATTCTTTATACTTTTGGTCATGTGGACAAAATGATGAACGAAGTATAAATAGCATAGGATTTGAACTTTCGCAAATTTTTACCCATTTGATACCGACAGGGAGATTCTTTATACTTTTGGTCATGTGGACAAAATGATGAACGAAGTATAAATAGCATAGGATTTGAACTTTCGCAAATTTTTACCCATTTGATACCGACAGGGAGATTCTTTATACTTTTGGTCATGTGGACAAAATGATGAACGAAGTATAAATAGCATAGGATTTGAACTTTCGCAAATTTTTACCCATTTGATACCGACAGGGAGATTCTTTATACTTTTGGTCATGTGGACAAAATGATGAACGAAGTATAAATAGCATAGGATTTGAACTTTCGCAAATTTTTACCCATTTGATACCGACAGGGAGATTCTTTATACTTTTGGTCATGTGGACAAAATGATGAACGAAGTATAAATAGCATAGGATTTGAACTTTCGCAAATTTTTACCCATTTGATACCGACAGGGAGATTCTTTATACTTTTGGTCATGTGGACAAAATGATGAACGAAGTATAAATAGCATAGGATTTGAACTTTCGCAAATTTTTACCCATTTGATACCGACAGGGAGATTCTTTATACTTTTGGTCATGTGGACAAAATGATGAACGAAGTATAAATAGCATAGGATTTGAACTTTCGCAAATTTTTACCCATTTGATACCGACAGGGAGATTCTTTATACTTTTGGTCATGTGGACAAAATGATGAACGAAGTATAAATAGCATAGGATTTGAACTTTCGCAAATTTTTACCCATTTGATACCGACAGGGAGATTCTTTATACTTTTGGTCATGTGGAAAAATGATGAACGAAGTATAAATAGCATAGGATTTGAACTTTCGCAAATTTTTACCCATTTGATACCGACAGGGAGATTCTTTATACTTTTGGTCATGTGGACAAAATGATGAACGAAGTATAAATAGCATAGGATTTGAACTTTCGCAAATTTTTACCCATTTGATACCGACAGGGAGATTCTTTATACTTTTGGTCATGTGGAAAAAATGATGAACGAAGTATAAATAGCATAGGATTTGAACTTTCGCAAATTTTTACCCATTTGATACCGACAGGGAGATTCTTTATACTTTTGGTCATGTGGACAAAATGATGAACGAAGTATAAATAGCATAGGATTTGAACTTTCGCAAATTTTTACCCATTTGATACCGACAGGGAGATTCTTTATACTTTTGGTCATGTGGACAAAATGATGAACGAAGTATAAATAGCATAGGATTTGAACTTTCGCAAATTTTTACCCATTTGATACCGACAGGGAGATTCTTTATACTTTTGGTCATGTGGACAAAATGATGAACGAAGTATAAATAGCATAGGATTTGAACTTTCGCAAATTTTTACCCATTTGATACCGACAGGGAGATTCTTTATACTTTTGGTCATGTGGACAAAATGATGAACGAAGTATAAATAGCATAGGATTTGAACTTTCGCAAATTTTTACCCATTTGATACCGACAGGGAGATTCTTTATACTTTTGGTCATGTGGACAAAATGATGAACGAAGTATAAATAGCATAGGATTTGAACTTTCGCAAATTTTTACCCATTTGATACCGACAGGGAGATTCTTTATACTTTTGGTCATGTGGACAAAATGATGAACGAAGTATAAATAGCATAGGATTTGAACTTTCGCAAATTTTTACCCATTTGATACCGACAGGGAGATTCTTTATACTTTTGGTCATGTGGACAAAATGATGAACGAAGTATAAATAGCATAGGATTTGAACTTTCGCAAATTTTTACCCATTTGATACCGACAGGGAGATTCTTTATACTTTTGGTCATGTGGACAAAATGATGAACGAAGTATAAATAGCATAGGATTTGAACTTTCGCAAATTTTTACCCATTTGATACCGACAGGGAGATTCTTTATACTTTTGGTCATGTGGACAAAATGATGAACGAAGTATAAATAGCATAGGATTTGAACTTTCGCAAATTTTTACCCATTTGATACCGACAGGGAGATTCTTTATACTTTTGGTCATGTGGAAAAAATGATGAACGAAGTATAAATAGCATAGGATTTGAACTTTCGCAAATTTTTACCCATTTGATACCGACAGGGAGATTCTTTATACTTTTGGTCATGTGGACAAAATGATGAACGAAGTATAAATAGCATAGGATTTGAACTTTCGCAAATTTTTACCCATTTGATACCGACAGGGAGATTCTTTATACTTTTGGTCATGTGGACAAAATGATGAACG